>CM037851.1:282690350-285090350 GCA_021234595.1 Delia radicum | reverse complement strand
TTAACTACATTTGCAGTGGTTAGAATACTATGTAGGTAAATACATAGTATTCTAAGTGGGGAACACATTAAAGTTGTTAGCAGATATTTTTAGTTTTCAAGAAGGATTTGGCAAAAATATTGATATTTTTGATTTGCAAACGAAGTATTTTCTTATATATAGATTATCATGATTCAAAATATGAATTTTCACTAGGAATATCGACATTTTTTGAACTATATTCAGACTTTAAGAAGTATTTCAAATATGATATTGAATTTTAACTTTAAATACAAATTCATCCATAATTTTGTTCATCCAACCCACAGTGTTTTCTAAATTCTAAACATGCGCATTTAATAGCGCGAAAAAACTTCTCGAAATGTTACAAAGTACTCACTCGCTGCCCGTTTTAAAACAACTGCATAATAGTATTAAGAGATAATGTTAACTTAACATAAATAAAGAGCATAAAAGTACAGCATCTTCACGAAAAATCTAAACACCATCTAAACACTAAATGACACAAGTACATACTACAATAGCAATTCCACACACTTGGCACATTAAAGTGCTACAATTGAAAAAATATATATAAAGGGTGTTTTTTATAGAAGTATAGAACTATGAAATGGAATAAAACAAAGATGAATTTTTTAAATTGACATGAAATTTATAATAATCCATGCATAAAAATACGAAATTATTGTCAAAACTACAAAAAATTTCGTAAAATGTACAAATTTTCGTGTATTTTACAAAAAAATTTGGTTATTTTGACATTTTTTTGTAATTTTACGCATGGATTATTATCAGTGTGGCATATGACCGCCACGGCTAGTTCTGGAGGTCCAATTTTCAATGATTTTTTCCAGCATTTGCGGCCGTATATTGGCAATAACGCGGCGAATGTTGTCCTCCAAGTGGTCAATCGTTTCGGGCTTTTCGGCGTAGACTAGCGACTTCACATATTCAGACAAAAAATAGTCCAGCGGCGTTAACTCGCTCGATCTTGGAGGCCATTTTACTGATCCGAAACGTGAAACTATGCGGTTACCAAACGTTTCCTACAATAAATCAATTGGGGCACGAGCTGTGTGACATGTTGCGCCGTCTTGTTGAAACCACAGCTCCTGCACATCATGGTTGTTCAATTTATGAACGAATAAAAGTCAGTAATCATGGCTCTATAGCGGTCAGCATTGACTGAAATGTTCTGACCAGCATAGTTTTTAAAGAAGTACGGACCAATGATTCCACCAGCCGATAAAGCACAACAAACAGTCAGATTTTCTGGATGTAACGGTGTCTCAGCATACACTTGAGGATTATCATCACTCCAAATACGGTAGTTTTGTTTAATGGCGTATCAATTTAACCAAAAGTGAACTTCATCGCTAAACCAAATTCGCAAAATTCGTGCGCGATACGTACAGAACAGAACCATGATTTTCAAAATAAATTTGCACAATTTGGAAGAGTTGTTCTGGCGTTAGTCTTTTCATGTTGACCTGCCAAACCAAACTAAACATAAATCACTTGACAGCTGACAAAATGGCCGCCAGTTAAAAAAGGTTTGCCAACTTAAAGTTATATACCTGTATAAAAAACACCCTTTATATATTGCAGGGAAACTCACTTAATATTAAAAAAAAACCACATTTAATAAAAACTTCTAAGGGTTTCTGACAAAATATGAACAATAACTAAAGAATCTATATTACAGCATACTGCAAAAGATGCGCTTCAATGCACCAAGTGTAAAAGGACGAACACACATACAACAGCAAATATGTATAGAACAAACAAAAAATGCAGGACGCGAAACAATTTTCACATCTGCACACAAAAAGGAACATTTTTATACACAGGCACTTTCAAATGTAACATCAAGGAAAAGTATGGTACAAATAACAAAAAAAAAAAAAAAACGAAATTATTCATTTCAAAATGGTCGTAAATTGAAAATTGACTTCTTGTCGTCAACGTGTACACATCATTATCATCAAAAGCAGTAATAGCAATAGTAATAAACAGGCTCATACATATTAACCCTTAAACGGAGCAATTTTTTATCGGAATTTAAAAAAAAATTAATCATCATATAGAGACAATCTGACAGTTATAAGACACGAATAATAATACAATTTGAAATGGAAAATCACTGATGACGCCTGTTTATAAAAAGGCAGAAACTAGTCTAGTCTAGTCTAATTTAAAAATTAATAGTGGCTATAATTTTTAGACAAAAGAGTTTATTCTTCTACTTTACCTCAACCTTTCTAAAATAAAACGTACCTTGTTATTTGCACATATCGCATTTCTTCATGGGGTATACAAATAATAGAAAATTTTCATGCAGAGTTGGCAAATCATTATATAAAAAAAATAATGATTCAATGACACCTTCTTCAAAAACTATAAAAAAGTCTAAACTTTTAAATTTTTTATTGTTTTGTTGATAAAACATTTATCTGCTTTTGTTATCAATTGTATATAATTATTAAAATCTGATAGATCGGACAATAAATTCTGAAAATACACAAAGTCGAAAATATGCCATGTATGTAGAAAATTGAACGGCCAGTCTTAACCGACTTTAAAGTTAATTGTGTTGTTGCATTTTTTTTTTTTTTTGAATACTTCGAAAAAGTGATTGCAAAAAAAAATTTAATTAAACTTTTTTTTAATTTCAAATTCACTTTCAATTAAAAGTTTAATAATATGAATTCAATATTTAATTCCAAATGGTTTTGGTGCACACAAGATTTCCAATATAATGACAATTAAGAAAACAAAATTAACAAAATCACAAAAAAAAAACAAACGCCAAAATTTTAAAAACACAATATTTTTAGTGATCTTTTATAAAAACTTTGGCTTTCCAATTTTAAATGCTTGATGATTTTTTTTTCAATGTTGACGAATTTTCTAAGTTTTGACGATTTTTTCCAATTTTGGCAATATATATGTTGTGAATTTGAGCGACTTTTTCCCCAATTATTTTAGTTTTTTGCAAATTTTAAATAAAGTTTTAAAAGTATCTACTAAAATTTTTATTGGAAATTTAAAACATTGTTCAATAAAATTTTTAATAGATAACACAGGTCAACAGCAAAAAAAGGCTTGACTAACCACTATATAGATTTGATGCATCATGGCTGCCTAAGTACAAAAAATGGTAAAATTTTTCAATTCTATGGATAATTTTTTTTTTAAAAATTTTTTAAGTAAAATTAACAATATTTTGAGCCATTTCTCCACTTATGTTGTCATAACTCAAAAACAACTAGTCCGATTTTGTCAAATTAAATTTACAAAAATTAAGGTTTACAATATCTTTAAAGAACGTGTACAAATTTTTTTAATGCGATCAATAGTTTCAAAGTTATGAAACAAATTGTTAGCAAAAAAAAAAAAAACAAATGCTAAAAAAAAAAAAAAAATTGAAAAACAAAAATCTGGAAAAAATCGAAAACTGCAAAAAATATTACTTTTTATTTTTTTGTAGTAAAGCTACATATCATGCGAATTAAACTAGATATGGATCATAAAAATCGATGCATGCTTTACATTTTTATTTGCAATTAATTGAAGGTATCGCATATTTACAAGCACTGTAGAAAATTGTGCCTACTATATAATGAAAATGCAGAACATAAAAACTCAGGTGCATTTTACGACACGCATTTTGGCAAATTTCCCTTTGGGAAAAACCTCTATGACATTTTTATGATTCTAATAATTAAAAAAAAATAAGTAATAAACAAAAGATTGTTTAATTTTTACGATTGCGGTAAGATAGTAATAAAACGCTCATAAATGTGCGTGTACGCTGAAGTGCTCTTATTTTCCGTTAGCTACCTGTAACGGATGATTTTTTTTTTTCATAAAAGTCCTTAATGTTTTTTAGGATTCTTGGGAATAATAAAAAATTTGCAGCACACACAAACTGTATCCACACAAAGGGTTATCCCAAATTATAGTATCAGTATTTATAAGATCTCGACCCTTTTTATTTCATTCAAGAAGTGTTTGCGATAACGCAAACATCATTTAATACCTACACAAAAATTAGAGTCATACAGCTTAGAAGTTAAAAACAATTTTCAAATATTAATAAAAATGAGCCAGAAAGCCAGAACATTTTTATGTAAAAACGATCCAGATTTATTTTGTTATGTGTGCGGCCAATATATCACCGGGAAAAAACGGAAGTGCTTCTTAACTTCATTGCAAAAGTCATATCAAGATTGCTATAATATCTATCCGCACAATTTGAACCAGCATTGGACACCGAGTACTATATGCATTCCATGTCGATTGAATTTATCTATGAAGTCTTCTAACGTAAAGTAAGTATAAATTAATAGATTTGGAATATTTTATAATTACAATATTTCTTAATTAAAATTTGAATTCTTCATATTCCTGATTTCAATTTTTTTTTTCATTTTAAAGACGACACTTGGAAATTTTGAAGCCTATGCTATGGAGAGAAACAGCGAACCACGCATCCGAGTGTTATTTTTGTTTAAGTACAAAAAGCGGTTTTGGAAAACATATGCGATGGTCTTACCCCACGAGGTCTGCTGATGGGTTTACACTTGCAGTTCTACATTCACAAGAAATAGAATATGCTCAAGATCGGGGTGCAAGCTGTAGTCATGTGCTTTCATCTTCACCAGGACACTCAACCTCAAGTATGTCTTACCAATCAGATATGTCAGATCCAGCACTACCATCTACAGCTGAAAATGACGAGTTCATCCCACACAAACATTTCTCGCCGAGACCATGGAATCAAGATCAGCTTAATGATGTAATTAGAGACCTTGGATTGTCGAAAAGATCTTCTGAATTACTTGCGTCCCGGATGAAAGAAACAGGTCTCATAACTAAAGAAACTAAAGTTTCTTATTACCGTACTCGAGAAAAAGACTTACTTCATTATTTTGCTGAAGAGGATGAATTTGTGTACTGCACAGATATTTCTGGTTTGATGACTGCCATGGGCTTACAGAGATATGATTCAAACGAATGGCGTTTATTTATCGACTCATCAAAACGCAGCTTGAAGTGTGTCCTTTTTCATAATGGAAATAAATTTCACTCCTTGCCGATCGCACATTCAACCAAAGTAAAAGAAGAATACTCTGTAATTGCATTGGTCATGAAGAAGATAAAGTATGATGAACATAAGTGGGTAATTTGTGTTGATCTTAAGATGGTAAATTTCCTCTTAGGCCAACAAAGCGGCTTTACAAAATATCCTTGTTTTATATGTTTATGGGACAGCAGAGCTAAAACAGAGCATTGGAAGAAAAAACAATGGCCTTCTAGGGAAACACTAGTTCCAGGTACGCCAAATGTTATAAATGTGGCTCTAGTGCCCCGAGATCGCATCATATTACCCCCTCTTCACATTAAACTTGGTCTGATGAAACAATATGTTAAAGCACTTAACAAAGATAGTGAATGTTTCCAGTATATTTCAAGGAAGTTTCCCAATCTAAGTATGGAAAAGCTGAAAGCAGACATATTTGATGGCCCACAAATTCGCAAATTGGTGAACGATACTGAATTTGGCAGTTCAATGTCAGAAATTGAGAAGAAAATTGTATGGGTTATTCAAAATTTCTTAGGAAATAACAAGGGTGATGATTACGTTGCGCACGTTGAAGAGATGTTAACTCACTTCCAGAATCTTGGATGCAACATGAGCATCAAAGTACACTACCTGCACAGTCACTTAGATCGTTTTCCTGAAAATCTAGGAGACTTGAGTGAAGAACAGGGCGAACGATTCCACCAAGATATCCGGACAATGGAGGAACGATACCAGGGTCGCTGGGATGCACACATGATGGCTGATTTTTGCTGGAGTATTCAGAGTAACACTTCGTTATTCAACAATAGTAGAAAATCGACTAAAAGAAAATTTCAGGGTTTGTAGTTTATAATACATATTTATTTATTTATTTATTTTCTTGTTTTATTTATTATAATAAATGTGAATAATAAAATATAAATTTTCTACTATTTAATTTATTTATTTATTTACATTTAAGCTCATCCAACACAAATGTCTTTCCGAAGAATAGAATCAGTATATTCTAGGTAGGGTTTTGCCAAAAAATACACGAATGTTACTATGTAATGCATTTTTGATGTGAAAATTTGTACATAGCATGGGGAAAATGTTTTCAAAATTCAATCAATCGAAAGAAGAACATTAACTACTCAATTTTATGTATATCAGACAAAAAACTAAAATTTGGTGAAAATGAGCGAATTCACTTAATTGTGAATAAATTCGAAAAAAATCAATCGATTTTTATGATCGATATCTCATTTTGTTCCTATTACATGTGGCTTTGCGATAAAGCAATAAATCTGAACGATTTTTGCCGTTTTCGATTTTTATGATTTTTTAAACAAAAAAATTTGCTATTTTCACGTAAAAAAAATATTTTTTCCCTCAATTTTTTATTATAACTCCGAAACTACTGAGCCGATTGAAACGCAATATATTAACGGATTAAAGGCTAAGTAAATTTCAGTTTTTCTAAATTTATTTGAATAATATCGGACTAATTTTTTTTTAGTTATCATTAATTATGTGGAGAAACGTCTAAAAAAATTTATAATTTTACTTAAAAATTTTTAAAAAAAAAAACCTCTCCATAGAATTTCAAAATTGAACCATATTTGTACTACTGGGACCTCAATACATCAAAATTGTATAGTGGTTTTCAAAGCCCCTACAATTTTTTCAAAATTGTTGCCTTTTGTAATTATAGATTAAGAGGCCTATTCTTACGAAAAGGTTTGTGACTCTAGTTAAGACTGTATTTCAAATTTGTTTGTTGTTTGCAAGAGTCACAAAACATTTTATTTATTTGAAATTTCGTTTAAAAAATACAAAAAATAAAAACCTTGTACAGACATCATCATAACTAGCAATAAAATTTGAATTTTATTGTTGTTTTGTATAGAAAGTTAAGACTTTCAATCTTAAAACTGGTCTTATGACAGTCATAACGAGTCACAAGTAGGAATATGCAAGTAAATCTTTTATTGAATATAGAATCAATTAAATAGTTACAAATTATTTTAATTCATACCAAGGGTGTTTTTTATAAAGTGACACAAGTTTAAATCATAATAAAACAAAGAAATATATTTTTAATAACAATGAAACGGGCTTTATTGGAAAGAACATTTTATGAAATTAATGGTTAAATATGATTTCTGCAGTGTGGCTGCCATATGCATACAATGAAGCAATAAAGTATGCATACCATGAAGCACTAATGTTGTCAACATACATAAAAGAGCTTCTTACTGCCTAAGAAGGCATGAATTTATTGCTTCTAAGAGCACATGAAAGAAGCGCTTTAAAAGAGACATACCAAGTGGGACATCGCGAACAAAAATCATGCATTCTGGAATGCCTTACGGAAGCGCTTCGTAATTGAATATTGCCTTCCGGAAGCGCTTCTTTGAAGCATTATTTTTTGCTGGGACATATCAGCGAGATTAATGCCACGTAATTGAGGTACAAAAAAATTTCGAATCATGTTCCTATACCGTTCACCATTGACAGTAACATTCTGACCATCGTCGTTTTTGAAGACATATTTGCCAATGACTCCGCCAGCCCATAAAGCGCACTAAACAGTAATTTTCTGTGGATGTAATGATGTTTCGACAAAAGCTTCTCCTCACTTGAAATGCTACAATTCTGCTTTTTTACGTACCCATTCAACCATAAAGTGGTTCAGCCATAAAATGGAAGAAGTGCACAATGAGTTTGACGACTAGAACAATTATTGTGATTAAAATTTGCTCTGTGGTTGTAAGTCGATTCATAATGAAATTTCAAAGCAAACTAAACAAAAAGCAACTATCAGCTGTTAAATGGGGGGTCAAATAAAACAGTGATGCCAACTCAAAGTTGTGACACTCTAAAAAAACACGCTTTACAGTTTCGTTAATAGGACCAAATTCAATTAAACTTTTCATTTAATCAACATATATTTTAATTGCAAATCGATTTTAGTTTCTTCTGTAAAATAAAAAGGAGGAATATATAGAAAAAAACTTAGATCGCAATTTTTCGATTTTCATTAAAACTAAAAGATTTTAAAGTTAAAAATTTTTGCAAATAATTTATATATTTTAAATAATAAGAATTTGTCGATAAGTTCGAATTGGATCAAATTTTTACTTGCCATTCCTTTAAATCTTCCTTTTGTAACATTATTGTGAGGCAGAATTAAATTTCGTCCTTTATAGGGCTAAAAACACGAAAAAACCTAAAAGTTGAAAAAAAGGACATGCTCCTTTTAGTTAACAAGCTAAAGTAGCAATACTAGCTAACACTAACTACCACCATCAACAACTCCAGTCAAATTCAGGTACCAACAACAATTTTGGAAATATGAACAAGAGCACTGTGAGCTGAGAAGACTGAGATGATAATAATGATGAAATACCCCGAAAATTTTATTTAAAAGTCAAAATGTATGTTTGCATGTACAAAGTGTAAGATTCCACGAATTGTATGAACAAAAAAAAAAAAAACAAAAAAGGACATGAATGCAACAACAATTAGAAAAAAGGTTCTACAATTTTCTTTTAAATGTAAAATGATCTTATTTTCTATACTTAAAACTGCACAATGTTTTTGTTTTAACAATTCTAACTCCAAAGAAAATATTAGAAAATTTTCGATAGAATATTAGTTTAAGTTAAAATGTGAAAAGAGGAGGGTGCAACCAAATTGAACAAAACAATCAGGAGCGTGGTTAATGCTATTTACGCGTTTAAATGTTATTGTTTGAAGTTGTTTCTAATTCCTGAGCGCTTTCACTTTCTTTTTGTTGCTTTAATTTACTTTTATGTTTTTATTTTTAATTTCTCTAATTCTATTGTAATCTTTGCAAGGGTCTCAAAGATCTACAACATGAAATTCAATAGCTCTTTTGAAAGTAGTCCATATGTATATGAAATTAAAAATTTCAATATTTTTAAAGGCTGTACTTTTGAAAATATTTTTAGATCAATCTGTTTTATACACATAAGTCATTTTCAAACCAAATATTCATCACATCTTTGAGTTTTTGTCGTGAAATGTGTGACTATTTTATGGTTTGGTTTAGTTTTTAAAAATCAATTCGTTTTGGTGGTACAATTTTATAAATATACTTAAATTTAATATTATGGATTGTAAATCTTATTAATGGATTAGTTAAAAATACAACCTAATGTATTATAGGAATTAGACTGGAGTACATATTGAAACTAATTTATGATTTGTTAATGATATCAGGTTTATTTAAGTATGCAGTTCCAAAATTATTTCCGTTTCGGTAAAAATTAAGATTCGAATATACTTGTGAAGAAACTTTAATCGATTGTCGTCTTGATGTTGCAAAAAGATCGTTTCCCACGTATTAATTAACTTATGAGGGAGGTCCCAAAAATTAGCCGACCTGGCGGCAGTAATTTGAAAAAAATTACTTTGGTAAAAACATAAGTATTTTTTAGAGCCATCAAAAAAAAACGATCTCAGTGAATTTGTAAACATGTAAAAAATTGGTCACCATTATATAATTCAATACTTTTATTAGAAAATTCTTCGTCCAACCAACATTAAAGCCGAACTTGATTCTACACTGGGGTGTCTGCTCCTTCGTTTAAAACTTTTATATATTGGGTATCAGAGTTGAAATGAGGCCGTACGAGCTGCCAAGAGGAACACCTTAGTGTTCGACTAATTAAAGTGTCCACGTCAAAAATTGTTAAGAAAATCCATAAAATGGTATTGGATTATCGTCGGCTGAAGATGCGTGAGCTGGCTCAAACGATAGGCATTTCAAGAAGTGCTATACATCGGATATTGACCGAAAATTTTAAGATTAAAAAGTTGTGCCAAAACAGCTTCCTGAAGATGTTTCAATAGAGTGTTTGGCGATGTTTCACCGCAATAAGGCCGAGTTTTTGTGTCGATTCGTAAGCATGGAAAAGACATGGGTCCACCGCTTCACACCTGTAACAAACAAACAGTTAAAGCAGTGGACTGGAACAGGAGAATAGTGTCAAAAGAACTCGAAGACGCTGCCATCTGAAGGCAACGTCTTGGCGTCTGTTTTTTATTTTTTTTGGGATGCGCGTTTGATAATTTTTATGGATTATCTTCAAAAAGAAAAAACAATCTGCGGTGAGTGTTATGCTAACTTATTGTAGAGTTTAAGTGATGAAATAAAGAGAAAATAGCCCGTATTGGGCAAAAATGTAATGTTGTTTTATCAAGATAATGCAATATTGCGGTGGCTAAAATCAATGCATTAAAGTTCGAATTGCGCCAACATGCACCTTACTCGCCAGATTTTGCTTCCTCGGATTATTTCCCAACTTGAAAAAATGGTCATCGAAAAAATGACCAACAATGAAGTGGTGGAGTCTCCGGTAGATGGCTATTTTATGGAGCTAGACAGTTTTACTATAAACAGGGTATCGACTCTACTGAATATCGCTGGGAAAAGTGTATCGAGCTAAAAGGCGATTATTTTGAGAAATAAAGAAAGATTTTCCCAAATTTGTTGTTTTTTTTTTGTTAGGACTACCCCCGTATTATGGACTAACTGTTCCGCTATTAACCCAGTACTTTTTACTGGATACAGATAATAAAGTATTTGAAAAACTTATTAATTGCTTTCCAGAGTTGCCAAATAATTATAAAACCAAAATCCCCTTTTTCTATAGAGTTTTTATTTTAATCTTGAAAAAATATCAAAAAGTCTAATATTTTGTATTTTCGATAGTTATATTATTGAGAAAGTCAGAAATTTTACTTCTCCGCTAAAAGTTAGCTCATCGAATGCATATAATTTCTGTAAATCTAACCGATCTGACCATACAGTTTTCAAATACACAAAGCCAAAACCTGTAAAAATAGTGGACAAAGCTACTAAAAAAAGACAAGAATGATGTTGCAGAAAACTCTGCTAATATTAGCAGTTTTTTTTGCTAAATACTTAAAATAAAAAAAAATAAGAACAGCAAAAATAAATCGGTTAATTTCACAAAAATTTATGTTTATTCTAGTTGAACTTTACATACATAAAATATAAAATTACTATGCCCAAAATAACCAAAAATTTTACTAAATATTTGTAAAGTAAAAACAGAAAGCAAAATCTGTAATATCGACAAATTTTTTGTTATCCCGTTTAAAAAAATTCATATATGGTCATATCTATTTTTTATATGGTCATATTCGTTCATACTATAAAAATGAACCTACATTTCCATGTATGCACAAATATGGTCATATATGTTCTTATATTATTTTATATAGTCATTTATATACCTTTATACATCCCGTGTAAAAAAGATTAGATTGGTTTGAATCCAAATAGATATTGTGCCAGATCTGAACATATAGGAACAGATATGTAATTTCCTTTACATTTTATGGCCATATCTGATCAGATCTAGTAGCAGATCTGTTCATATCTGAAAGTATTTGCAAATTTGAAAATTTTCGTGTCCAGATATGAGCAAATCTGGTCATATTGGATCATATCTGGTGCGAGATATGTTCATGCCTAAATGGATGTAATGTTATCTTTGTCCAGATCTGGTACCAGATCAAAACTACCAAAATGAAAATGCTTATGACGAACTTCAAAAATTCTCGAATGTTTTCCTATATATTAGAACTTAAAAAGTAAATTCTGTTGCACTTTATCAGTTTAGTACATCGCGAACATTCACTGTAGCTACCTAAATATTTTCTCAAGCCCTGTTTTTATAAAAAAAATGCGAAAAAATTTAAATTTCGCAAATTTTTTAAAAAGTTTCCAACAAAATAAAAATGCGAAAATCGGTTAACATATTTTTTTTTATATTCTATCAAACAATGGTTTTTTTCTAGAAATATGGTATATTTTAAGATTCAAGGGTGATTTTTTGTAATTTTCTTATTGGCAACACTGTTTTTGGCAGCTCAGCTGTTTTCGTGTAACATGTTACTGTTAAACATGTTCAGTTTGGTCTATAATTTAACCATGACTCGACTTGCAAGCGAACAACGCTTGCAGATTATCGAATTTCATTATCAAAATTCATGCTAGGTTAAGAAAGTTCATCGTGCCCTTCTTCCAGTTTATGGTCAGTTTGAACGACCTTCTGAGGCGGCTATTCGGAATCTTGTGACTTAATTTCGCACCAATTTTACATTATTTGACATTAAACTACCAACGCATACGTATAGTGCGGACAGAGAAAAATATCGCAGCTGTATCCGCCAGTGTTGTTGATGACCGTGAATTATCGATTCGGCTCTGCTCGCAGCAATTGGGCCTCTGTTACTCCACTACGTGGAAAATTTTGCCGAAGGATTTGGGTGTAAAACCTGGAAAACTGGAAGCCAATATTAGAGAGATACCAGCCGATATGTTGGAGAGAGTATGCCAACCATTTGAGGCGTAGCCGCGGTCAATATTTACATGAAATCATCTTTAAACATTGACTTATATAGATCGTTCTACCGACTCCAATAAAGATTTCATAAATTTCTCTAAATTTTATGTGTTTTTTTTTAAATCACCTCCGAAAGCTCTTTAAAAATCACCCTTATTAATAAAAAAGATAACGCCTTTCTGCAGAAGTTAATTTTTTTTTAAACATATATAATTCTGAACACTTTGATAAGAAAATCAGAACATTCTGATAAAAACTAAGAAAGTTACAGACATTTTAGTTAGTCACAAAAGTAGAGATTACAAAAATATGTCTTTTTGCACTTCCAAGAAAAAAAGCTTTTAATGTTTAACTCATTTTTGGCACAATGTTCTTTTTATAAACGACTATATTTTTTTTACTGGATAAAGATAATTAAGTTAAGTAAGCAACTATTTTTTTCTGTGTATGTTGTACCATGTTGATAATTTAAATCACATCAAGTGGTTGTAATAATACAAAATATTTATTAAATTAAATTAGTGTTTAACTTAATTAACTTAATTAATGAGTTAAGCTTTAAAAGCTTTTTTCTTGGAAGTGCAAAAAGAAATATTTTTGTAATCTATAGTTTTGTGACTAACTGAAATGTCTGCAACTTTCTTAGTTTTTATTAGAATGTTCTGATTTTCTTATCAAAGTGTTCAGAATTATCTATGTATTCATAAAAAATCTTAATTCAGATTTCAAATATATTTTAGTTAAAACACATTTTAAGACTTACAACTGTATTCATAAACGAATACTAGCTTAAAATACCTATTTAAACCTCGTGTAAAAGTTAATATTCGTTTATGAATGCAGTTTTAAAGCTAAAATTTGTGTTTTAACTAAAATGTAGTTGAAATGCTGTTTACTATTTTTATGAATACGGTGGTAAATCCACAGGAATAAATATAAATATAAAATAATCCAACAATTTACAAAGAAATTAAATACAAATTAGGCCCAATATTTAAATTTTAAGTTAAAATTTAACAAAAAGTTAAATTTAAATTTTATATGAGAAACAAGAACAAACCCCAGTTAGTAGCTAATGGGAAATTGTCAAAATGAGGCTTAACATTTATAAAAAAAAATATTTTATGATGCTACACGTGAATAATTTATGACATGAAATCATCATAATTATAGACAATAACAAGTTGTAAAAAAAAACAAATCAAAACCTATTAACCTCCAATTGAAAAAATTTACGATGTCCTCTTCCAAACATCATCATCATAATAACAACAATTAATCGAGGTCGTTTAAGACAGTAAACAACAACTTTTTCCTCTTTCTCTTATTTTTATATGTATGTAGTTGTAATCAATAAAGAACAACTTGCCCAAAAAACTAACAAATAGAATTGTTTTGAAAACCATAAAAATGTTCCTGAAAATATAATCGAAAAACATGTTAATAATCGTAAAACTGTCTAACAAGTCTATTTAAAAGTCGTAAAGTTAACTAAAAACAACAAAAATATTGTAAATGTATAGAATTATAAAAGAAAACCTTGACACATCTACTCTAACTCGAGCCGTTTTACCAACACTGCCCCTTTGATGCTATAAACACATAGACCACAGCAGACTGCAGAGCTACACGACTACAAATGCCGTTCACTGCAATCGTCGCCGTGTGGCCAGCTACTTATTATTTTGGAAACGACAGCAACATAATAAAAAGCTGTTTTTATACAAATGAATTTTTATTTCAGTAGTGCCAATTACATTTTTTTTTGCTTTATTAAAATAGAACAGCATGCATGGCTGTTGACACGTATATAAAGTTCACTTAAAATACAATTACTTATTTATAATACATTATTATAACGTGTAAATAAATTTATCTAACCCCTCTTGAACATTAATGCAATTATACCATTTAATGTTGCGACGTTTTTTGTGTTTAACAAAATAAAATATTTTTAAGCACTAATTTGTTACATATATTGTTTTATTGTCAACACTATTTTTGTTTTGCAGCCAACAAAAATAGAAATTATCCTAAGTTGACTACAGCGGCAAAAGTAGTCGGGTAGCCGTGTAGTTGTGTTGGTGCCAAAATAATCGTTTTCATATAAACGTGTGTATTTTATTTTTGACAGGCTGTAGTCGTGTAGCTGCAGTCGTCTATGTGTTTACAGCATGAGTGTGAGTACATTTAACTGGACATTATTTTTGAAAAAGTTCATTGTGTCACAATTTTGTTTTTTTTTTATTATGGGCCATGTTTTAAGTAACATTTTAGATTTTTATTGTCATAAATGTCAAGCAATGATTGTCGGATGTCATCTATGAATTGAGCATAAAAATTGGAAACAAAATTAAAATCTCAATGAACCAGACCAAAAACCAACCAAGATACAACAGACAGACATTCTTTTAAACACACACACAAACACTCAGTTTAAGTTGATTTTTATCAACAAGTTGTAATATTGTGTCAAAATTTTACGATATTTCTGTTCATCAACATTTATGCGTAAAATGTTTTACAACTTCGATAAAAAAAAGTTGAAGTAAAAGTATTCTATTGTCGTTTTGGTCGAATTGAAGTTACCATACCAAGGCAAATAAGAAAATCCAAATAACAGAAGGCAGATCAGCTTAAAAGAACCTGTTTTAGAATAGATTTAGAGTTAACCAGTTCTACGAAAATTTGCAACATAAGCAACATTTTCTGAAACATAGAACGTGTTTTGGAAAAACTAACTGCTTTTGCTTTTGAACCTGTTTTAATATCGGTCCTATTGCCGATATTGACTCAAAAGTAAACACCCCGACAACAGATTGATGCTGACATCCGAATTTGATCCTAATGAAATAGTGGAGAACGATCTGGGGACGCGCACTGTGATGCCCTTTACAGTATCCTTCTAGGGTGGATAGTATTGAACGAAGTGACGTTTTTGACATGTAGGCGTAAGAGCAAGCCATCATGGTATATGCGTGATATTGCCAAGAGACGAACTGAATAACGAAGACTATTCAACGAGACAAAAAGATTAGGCGACTGGTCTGCTTACTAGGCCTAAGGGAATAAGTACAAGAACATAATTAGTAAGGCGAAGCAAAGGTTTTTGAGAGATTTCTCTGTCGGTGTGAAAAACATGTCGAAGAACCCGAATGCGTTGAGATATTTAAAGAATATGCGACAATTAGACCACATTTAGCCGGGTCACTGGACATGCTCATGGATGAACTTTTTCCGAGTTTTATTATTACTGACACCGAAGATATTCCCAATACTGACGAACCCAGAGCTGTAACCCTTTCTATAGAGGAGACTGCGTTCTACTGTAGACAATTTTGAAAGACATCGCCGGGGCCCGACGGTCCTGCAGCAGATCTTCAGCACAATTGAGAGATTGTTATACCATGGCTTGCTATATATACGCTTCCTGTATGGGATGGTACTACATTCCGATAGGATGGACTGTCAACCGAGGAAATTCATCCAATACGAAGCCAAAGATTTATATATCAACAAGCCGATGTTATTTTCTATTGAAGACTCTAAAAAGTATTTTCGATGTACAGCTTAGGACGTCGATTGAAGCAGGTTGGTTATCCGTCTCCCAACATGTCTATAACAAGGGCAGCTCAGCGGATACGGCACTGTACTAATTCGGGGGATATATTGAGTAATCTTTTGATTATAAGGAGTAAAATTTTTCTAGATATAGAGGCAAACCTGATGCGAGCAAGGATGCCATGCAGTTAATGATACCATTACCGTTGCAAACTTGATCAGCCGTAGCGTCAACGGAATCCAAAGTAGCAGTAAGATCATAACCATTCGACTACTCGTTCAATAAGAAAATCTGGCCTATAAGAATGTTGCTTATGTGGACGAGATCAGGTAAATATCCGGATATTTTCTCGGAGCTCATTGAGTCTTCACTGAAACTTCTTTCTAACCGGTGTGAAAGTAGTGAGTTGAGGGTGATTTTTGGCAAGATAAATTTCGTTTTTTCTTCACCAGAAATAGGATTGACGAGTTCCGCCTACCTAAGTTAAATGGGGTTGAGCTCCCACTCCTTGCAAGAGTGATAAGTATTCGGGAATTGTGCTGAATAAGGGGATGCTTTGGCATTTAAACATTTGTCTAGAGTGCCACCAAGATTCAATGTTGCCATTTGTTGCTGAAAAAATACTACAGGTTTGAATTAGGGAATCAACCCTAGCGGAACTTTGACTGGATTTTCAGTGCAGTCGTAAGACACATACCCATGTATAGGGTAACCATTTGGTGGTTTGCGCTGCACACGGATTGGGTTAGATTTAAAAAGGGGAATCGGTAGTAAAAATATCCATCACAACCCACTCATGCTCAAAAAGATAGGAACATACACCTAATCCCGAAAGTCGGGGAAAATAAAAAATAAGGGTATAATTATTAGAAAATGGTGTAATTTTTAACTGAACTTTCAAAATTAATGTACTTTTAAAATTAATGTAAAAATAATCAAAATAAAAATTTAGGGGTTCCCGTCGGAAAAGTATATTGAGTAAATTACGTCGAAAACTTCTTGCTACAGTTGAATTTACGGGTAAAGTAGTTCTTAAAAATAGTTCATGATTTAGGCAAAAATTACTTTTTTATAATGAAATATAAGCAAATATAAATTATTAAATTTAAAATAAAAAACTTAAAAACTTAAAAACACAACTTTAAACCAAATATAGTATTTAAATATAATAATCATAAAAACTAGCTACTCGTACCTTTAAAAAGTAAAAGGAAATATACCAATATTTAATTTGAATTTTTACTACCTGTTGTACACCACGGAGTATTTAATGTTTTCTTTCTGCCTGACTCTGTTATCTTCGTAATTCTTTATATTCTTCACATTATTGCTTATTGTAACAAAATCGTTCATTTAGTAAATTTTTTAAATTAGTCTATTTAATTTATTGTTTTATTTATATTTTTATAATACTTACAATTTTTATGTTCAGCCATTTGTTTGGCGTGGCTTTATTTGATGTGTAGTATAAAAAAGAAAAAATTGCATTTTTTTGTAAGTAGTATAATGGTTGTATTTATTTGTATAATTTTTTTTTTCTCTACTTCGTCTACACAAGCTGCGACATCTACATCACGTCTTTTTATTTGTTCTCCGTGTTCGGATTGTGTTTATCAGCACAATTTTGGCAGCAACAAAAATTAGTTAAACATTTGTTCAAAATAAATTTTTTAGTAAAAGGGTTTAACTAAATTTTTTTGTCGAAAACGCTAAACGCAAAAAAAATGTTGTAAGTTAGTTAAATATATTATATAGATGTTTAACAAACTTTTCAACTAACTTTGTTTTTTTTAGTGTAGCAGTAATGTTAAGGCGATGCATTAACAACTAGAGTAAACACCGTACTCCACTAGACTAAACAACTGATTCGTTATGCCCTATCTCTTTCGGTTTTCGAGATATGAGCTGTTATCATCAAAAAAAAAAAAATAATGGTGACATTTTTCTATGAATTGATGAAGAAGTTATGAAGAATGTTTCATAAATATATGTGAAACGTTTCATAATATTTATGAAAACATTATTAATACTAAAATGGTCCATAGATTTTCGTCCAATGAAACTGTTACATAAATATGATAAATCTTTTTTAGTTGAGTGCACCGCATTGTTATCGAAGCAACCAAAATTCTGTTGTCAGGTTCAAATGTCGCCTGTATCAATCGGTTTTTATATTTTTCCAAAATATTAGGTTATCACCGTCGAACAATTCGATTGGCTACAAATTTGAATGATATCGCGAAGCGGTTTTCTTTGTGACCAATTCTCTTAATTCTAACATAGTCTTAGTTCCGTGGTGTGGTTTGCTAAACAAAAATTATAAGACATACATAATAATGCAATTTAAATGGAAAATCTCTGATGACGCCTGTCCATAAAGAGGCAGAGTCTGATCTGATTTAAAAATTAATAGTGTTTACAATTTTTAGAGAAAAATGTTTATTCTTCTTCTTAACCTTAAACTTTCTAAATTAAATTTGTCAAATGCATATTAATTAAAAATTAGTTGCGACTGTCTGTTTGACGTTAAAATAACACTGTACTAAAATACATTATAAAATTTGCCCTGTGTCGATGTCTCAACACAAACGCAAAGTTCTCTACATTGAACGTAAAAACCATACGTCAATTTGGTAACATTGTGAAATAGAGACGGATGAAAATAGAATATTTGTGTTTGTTAGTGTTGGTAACTTCTGAGTATAATATACACTAACAGAAAAGCTAATAGGAAAGAAAACTGTCCGTAAAAAGGCAGAAACTAGTCTAGTCTGATTTAAAAATTAAAAGTGTTTATAATTTTTAGAAAAAAAAAGTTTATTCTTCTTCGTAACCTAAACCTTTCCAAAAAAAAATAAGGTTGAGAACAGATTCTAAAAACTTTCCTCACCAACTAATAGAAATTCAAATAAGGATTTCATTTTATTTGTGAAAAAACAATCACTTCTTAAGAATTCCTGCAAGTCTCAAATGGTGATACAAATAAAAAATTTCAATTACTCTGTAGGGTATCTTAATTTTATATATAAAAATATTGTAATAGTTAAAGCTTCAATATTTATATTTATAAAACAACATACAATTTTTACGATCAACAAATTGTTTCACAAATTACATGATAAATAGAAATTATGACAATCATGTTCAGTTTTACGACTTTTTTCTTGTTGCCGTTGTATTGTAAGTAGTAAAAGTATAAAACGATGTAGTACGTTGGTCGGAAATGTTCTATGAATGTACCACCAACCGTACAAAACCATGCAACCAGCTAGAGACAAACAGCACCACAACACAGTTCCAAAAAATATTTATAAAGAAGGGGTCGATTTAGTGTGAGTAAGCGGTCGTAAAAATTTCTGTGTTTTTTCATCTATGATTTCTTTTTCTTCTCCTCTGCTTATTGCTGTCAATTTGACATTTAACTAAGTGTCATTATTACACCAACAACAATAATAATAATCTACAAAATCGGAAGTTTTCTACTATAAATATGTATTCTTTCTTTTAAATTGAGTTATTTTAGAGTATTTATATTCTTTAGTTTTATTTCGTATTTACCCACTTAGAAAGTCGTAAAAAAAGTATTTTCTTTCCCATGAGTTGCCTGACGAGATATATTTTACGACATTTTTTTATTTTGTTTTTTCCAAATATTTGCTATGATATTGACTCTCTTTTGTGGGGTATTGTAGTAAAAGTGTAAGGATACATGATTATTAACATAATTTGAGGATATAGAAGGCCTGTATTGTTCGGCTGTGAAAATACGAAGTGTGAAAAGTAGCATAAATTTTCTATTTACTTGTCGTAAAGTTTAGATGGTTGGGCAAACATTAAATTAAGACTAGAACAAATAATGTTTTTTGGGTATTATAACCTTGAAAACATTTACGAGGATCCGTGAAATATGTAACTTTTTTATATGAGTTTATGAGTATCGAAGGAGTGAATTTTTATTACTACAAGAGATGCTTAAACGAGGCAACAGGAACTAGAGGTCATAAATTTTTTTAAAAAGGAATTTGTGTTTGTTGCAAAAGATTGTAGACAAGATGAGTAAAAGGAAATGCTGGACAAATTTTAAGAGTTTGTCTTCTTTAACTAATTTGGCCGATGGTTCGATAGCAATGAAATTTTGATTTTCAAAAAATTAACATATTTGTTATCTACTAGTAGAGATCAACAAAAAACATGCATACTAGTGTGGTTTGAATATGTGAAATTCCAAATTTGGTCCGACAATTTATTGTATAAAATATTAGTTATTTAAACAAATAAATTCTTGATTAAATAAAAAAGAAATTAATGTAATATCATGTTACAATCAAAAACTACATTCGCTTAATCCTTTGACAACCAAACTTAAGCCGTTAACGATTTTTTGACGAAGACTTGGGCCTAAGACTAAAAATAAATGTTATGCTGCTTTTGGGGCTTTGCTACTCCCCGTATCGAAAAAATATAGTAAAGGGTGTTTTTTTATAGAGGTATAGAACTTTGAAATGGAATAAAACAAAGATGAATTTTTTAAATTGACATCAAATTTACTTCTGGCATATGACCGCCACGGCTGGCTGGGACGTAGCCTAATTTGGTGGTTTTCGATGACTTTTTCCAACATTTGTGGCCGTATATTGGCAATAACGCGGCTAATGTTGGCCTCCAAGTGGTCAATCGTTTCGGGCTTATCTGCGTAGACTAGCGACTTCACATATCCCCACAGAAAATAGTCCAGCGGCATTCAATCGCACTATCTTAGAGGCCACTTCAAGGGTCAGAAACGTGAAACTATGCGGTTACCAAACGTTTCCTTCAATAAATCAATTGTGGCACGAGGTGTGTGACATGTTGCGCCGTCTTGTTGCAACCACAGCTCCTGCACATCATGGTTGTTCAATTGATAAACGAAAAAGACAGTAATCATGGCGCTATAGCGGTCACCATTGACGGATAGACTGATTGGGTTCTTCTTAGTTATTCGAATTAATTGCTCTGATGGACGATTTTGTTGACCGTAAAATTGAAGTAGTGCGCGATACGTATTTCGAACAGAACCATGATTTTTAAAATAAATTTGCACAATTTGGAAGCGTTGTTCAGACGTCAGTCTATTCATGTTGAAATGACAAAACAAACTAAACAGAAATCACTTAAAGTTCTATACCTGTACAAAAAACACATTTTACTTAAGCTAATTAATTAATGGGCTGTCACCCCTTAATGGGTTACTATTTTGTCTAACCTTTTATTTTGTATTTTCCTTTAAGTTATGCCAAATCCAAAAATAATAAACATTTTTGTAGAGACTTAAAACTGAATGTTTAACATTTTAAAAACAAAAATATGAAATAAATCATAAAACAATACAAAAAATTATTTTTTTTTTACTTTGGGTTGACCTTGTAAGGCTTTGAGATTATTAGGCTACAACATATATATATATCGCCAAAATGCCACTTCTGTTTAGTGTCAATCACAAAAAGTTTTGTTAAAATCGTCCAGCAGGTTTTCCGAAAATGGCAAAAAGTAAAAAATGGGACATTTAACAACTATTCGTCGTCGAACGGTTAAAGTATTAATAAAAATAAAAAATCACTCAGAAATCCAAATCGAATTTTTCTCCAAAAAGCACCAAAAGTCTTTTGTCTCCAGAAAAATATTTTCTTTCAAAATATGTAAAGTATGCTTACTATTTTGAAAGGCTTTTTCTTGTAAAAGCGAGTTGTGTTAAAAAAAATCTTTGATTTGAACATTCCTTTCCAGCCGCTTCTAAAATTTCCACATTTTTAAGTCAAATATCCACTTCTTCCCACTATTGTATAAATTCCAAAATAAATATACCGAATTTATTCGATAAGTCTCTTCCAATTCCCATTTATGGAATTGTTTTGGGAATTGTAAGATTGTTCACTTCAAATCATCAATTCCGACATCAATTTAATTTGTGTAGGTTTTGAATGGAACCAGATATTGCATTAATTTCTTTTTTATTTAAGCCAGAATTTAAACAAAAAATTGGCATCGATTTTGGTCCCGGTAATCGCAAAAAACTGGGCCTGAGTCGGACCAAATTTGGAATTTCACATTTTCAAATTTAAGTATCTCGGGAACTATAGGAAATAAAACATATAAAGGACCATGTTTTTTGTTTTTCGCTACTTGCAGTATAAAAATATGGTAATTTTTTGAAACTCGTATGAGAAACAAAGAAATGGCGAGCACTCAAAAATTTCTATGCAAAAAGTGCCCCACTTTTGGGGGGGGGGGGGGGGTGCCGGGACGCCGGGGGTCTAGGAACTTAACATAAAAATTTAAAGTCGATATTACGTCACTTATGCCTGTTTCAAATTTCATTGTAATCGGACCGCTCAGTAAGAAATAGCCGAATTATTTCCAAATTTTCTTTTTTCCAAATTTCTACAAATAGGTTACAAAATTTAAGAGATTTTGGTGACACATTAACTTGAATACGAAACATGTCCGATAACTTTCTACTTTTTGTATTAAAAAAATGTGTTTTAAGTGATATTTAAACTGGCATTTTGTTAAAGAATTATAGTTGGATAAAGCTATATATATATATTAATTTCTATTAAATATAATTAAGGGTATGTCTGAGCATGTTAGCATTATTGGTATCAAAATCTTTGTTTTCTTGAGTACATCAAAGCTGCGTTCAAAAAAATCTGAATTTTCATACAAAAATGTATTAACTTTGACCCAACTTTTAACGCTTAAACGTGAGATGGGCCGCTAAAAAATAATACATGTCACTTATTTTTTCTTTTCTTTATCGCATACCTAAATTTCATTAAAATCGGATAAAACCTATCGGTAGACTCTCCTTGTAAGTCTCACAGAACCAGAACAGAATATCTCACCTATTCATGGTATCAGACAATTACAGCCATACTAAAGTTGCGCCGCAAAAATATACCAAACGGCCCCAGTGACTTGTAAGCATGAAAAGTATCGATAGTTCGTTACACTTTTTCTTGGTAGAGTATGACGGCATCATTATCCACATGACAAGCACGTAGAGCGGTCAAAAAAAAAATAAAATGATTATATTATATGCCTAAAATTTTAACAACAAAATATTAATGTCTGTAGAATTTTATTTGAAATAAATTATACTCATAGAATTACTTTTATTTATCACAAAATTTCGTTTTATCGTAATAACGTAGACATGAAATATGATATTACACAGAAAAAACTAAAAACGGGTTTCAATTAAAAATTTATTGAATCAATTAATATTTTAATTGATTTTTTCACGGCAATGATATTATCAATTAAACACTTTATTAAAATTAAGAAGGAAAAAAAAGTTATAAATACCTTCTACAAAAAAAAATATGATACTCACAAAAAAAGTGTATGATCTATACGTTGGTATGTGTGTTTTTTTGCAATGCTGAGTCTGTTTGAGTGTGTGCTTTGTTTGTTTGTTAACTTCAAATGTATTTGGTATTTTATACTGAAAATTTTCTATTTATGCATACAGTGTATGAAAAAATCATATGATAATTGCGTCTAAAATAAAATATGTATTTATATATTTAAAAGTCACTTAAACTATTAATTGATCCAATTAAAAATTTGTTTACAAACGAATTAAATTCAAATCAAATCTTTAATTAAATATTTTAGGTTGATAATTTTTTCTGTGTACTGAAAGCAGTGAAATCACAGTTTTTTATAAGCGCTGAAATTCGCGCTTATTTTGTCAAAAAAAATGCTTTTGGCTTACTGCCTTAAAAACCTGCTTGCATGTAGGCATCGTTTTTTATTGGGTTTAGTCTCCTGTATCTTATATCCGAATTTCATCGAAATATGGAGGAACCACCCAGCAGAGTTCCTAGGAGTTTAGCTAAGTAATAGCACGTAAAGGGTAGATTTTCCCTCTATAAAGTGACAGGTCCCTTTCATTTACATTAAGTGAGCGGTTCTGTTCAAGTGTATATAAATTTTCCAAAAGGACAACTAAAATAATAATGTTTTAACTGTCAAAAACACAAGAACTATATAGTTTGTTCTTATTTAATGTTAGATCATTATCTACACTTATGGAGGATATCACGAAAGATTTAACTTATGGCAAAATAAGAAATAGATATTTAAATAATAAAAATATATTATGAACAAAATACATTAAACATAAAATTCTTAACACATTCAATGACATTTTAAAATGTCCGAACAAAAGTATCAATATAAATTTTACGATAATTGAACATTTCACACCTTTACGCTATGAAATGCGTTGGAATATGATGATTTTTTCTTAAATAGAATTAACATTTACAGCTGCACTTGTTTGAAACGAAAAAGAGTTAAATGAAAAATCATGTCTGCGCCTTTTTTTTTTTGCAAAAAAAAACATTCTTAAAATTCGAATATACAGATAGATATACAAGATGTAAAGACTATGTAAGGTGGAATGATTTTAGTGCAATTTCAATCAAAATACAATTTAAAAAAATATATCGAGGAAAATGTTTTTATTGTAGATAAGAAAAATATATTGAATTTTATTTGTAATTTTCATTTCTTAATTTATGCTTAAAGAATAGAACATAAGTTTTTCTAAAATGTTATACTATTTTCAGTAGCTTTTCAACAACATTTAATTAAAGAAGAGAATTTTTTCATTATTAATTATATTCTATTGTTTCAGCTAATATGTTGCTAACTTTTTCAGAGGTTCTTGTTTAAAAAATTAAAAAAAAAATCAAATTTGTTGGCATTTTTTCAAATTTTAAATAAAACCTCCAGATGAAGTACTTGAATAAGTAAAGCAAATTGAATTTACTAACAACTTTAGATGTTGCAGAATTTCTATATAAAGCGATCATGCTCTACTGAGTAATCCTTAGAAGAATTTCCATGTCATTACTTCTTTAGTTAATGACCAAATTTTTTTTTTTTCAAATTATTTAAATCGCTCCACCCTAATGTATACATCATACTACATATGATAATTTTACAAGAAAGAAGAAAAACAGCACTGAAAAAAATCAACAGCAAAAATTATAATCATTATCATCATCAACACCCATGACAGACAGGTAACATGTACTGGCCATTAAATGAACTTGTCAAAAATGACAACTATTTTGTCATAAAATCAACAAATTTATGACCACCTCTCAACTATACAACATCATCAGCGTAAAACACCATCTTTGTTCATTAAGTATGTACATGAGAAAGAGGAAAATAATGAAGTGCAGGCGGAAGAAATGATCAGAAATTTCAAGTTCTTTAGAAAAATGCAATATAAAACTTTTAAAACCTATAATAAATGTCAAGGATAGAGAAATATATTTCGATTTTCTTTCCAAAGAAATTAAAGGTGTGAAGGTGTTAATAGATTTTAACAAAAGATTTGTTTGGCTCTTGAATTTTTGTTTAAGGAAAATAAGTCAAGTGCAACTAACGATAGAGACAATTTGTTGCCAAAAAACTTTACAAATATTTTACTAACATTGTTAGTAACGAAATTTAAACGAATGTTAATTTTAGTTGCTGGCCAAATCTTAAACATCACTCTTAAGACTATTAAGACTTTAAAAAAGTTCTCTAATTCGGTCTATCATTATGGCGCCCAACGAGACTCATACTAAATATGATATTTCGTTAAAACCTAACTATGTTCTCAAGCCATGTTTTTTATAAAAAGAATGCGAAAAAAAATAATTAACAAATTTTTCATTGCCGATGCTTTAAAGCAACACCTAATTTGAAGGCCGGATAATTTTGGATGGGAGGCAGATATAATAAAGCAGTAAAAAGAATATGATAATTTGAGGTCTTTTAATAAATAAAAACCAACTTTATTCCAGGGTTGCCAAGTAATTAATTAAAAAATACAATTTTTGAAATTTTTTATAGCACCAGTGTTATATTCTGATTTTTTTTTTGGGACGTATGGAAAAAATTTTTGAATGAAAAAATTTTTAATGCAGTTTTTATACAAAATTAAACGTCGAATCAAGAAATTTCCGAGCTTGTAAAAACTTCAATACGCAGCAAATTACTCTATCTTCTTTTTTTACTTTAAAAAATTAACTATTTGCTTTCAAAAAACGAAAAATTTTAAAAATTGTTGAGCCAGTGTTAGCATATTAAAATTTTAAAAATTGTCTAAGAACACCATTCTTTTAAAAAAATCTCAAAAATCGTGAAAATCCCTTATATCAAATTGTGTGTAACGGTTTGATAGATATTTTCTTTAACAACAAATAAAAATGTTATTTTAAAACAAATCTTAACATTTGAATTTAAATTGTCAATACCAACGCTAGAGGGCGTAACAAGTGTCGAAAAAACTTCCGAAAAAGACACCGTTTTGTCTTTCTACCAAATTTCGTCAAAATATACCTACGTAATCTCTGAAAGGTTTAAAACGGGTTAAATTGCGTCAAATTTATAAAAAAGTTCATACAATTTTTGCGTAAAAAATCAGGGACCGTAAATAATGATTATTGCTCGTTTTTTCGAATCAAAAAGTCAATCACTTAGAAGAGACATAAAAAAAAATTTATTGCACCATTATTATTATTTTTTGACAATCTTTGCATATCCGTCATGATTTTTAAATTTTGATTTTAAAGTTTTCTTCAATGGTAATGATTATTTTTGAGTAATAATAAAAAAAATCAGCCATAATCATTATTTTTGAGCAAAAAAAATAAAACTCAAAAATAATCATTATTTATGATTTTTATTTTTTTCGCTCAAAATAAAACTCACTTTCAATGTGTGGGATGGACATATCTCAGGAAGTTGGAGGAGATTATCGAAGATTTTGGTATCAATCTCTTCTTTGGAAGATTCTCTAGCAGATTAATGCATCAATTATATTTGTGGTTGTGGTTTAAGGGGTTAATTTTTAATTTCAAAATAGGGCTTTTTTTTGCCGTATTTTGTGAAAGTAGCAATGTGTGGGATTGAGATTATCGAAGATTTTGGTATCAATCTCGTCTTTGGAAGATTCTCTAGCAGACTAATGCATCAATCATATTAGTGGGTGGGGTTTAAGGGGTTAATTATTAATTTCAAAATAGGGTTTTTTTGCCGTAAAGTCAAAATCTGGAAGCTCGATTTTCACTGTAGACGTATGGTCTAGTGGACTTCTTTGCTCAGTACAATCCCAAGAATCAGAAACGCGAAGCTCCCATTAAGATTTTTTTCCTTCCATACTAATCGCCCCATTCTAATATGTATATATATTTACACCTACATGAAAGTGAGTTTTATTTTGAGCGAAAAAAATTAAAATCATAAATAATGATTATTTTTGAGTTTTATTTTTTTTGCTCAAAAATAATGATTATTGCGGATTTTTTTTATTATTACTCAAAAATAATCATTACCATTGAAGAAAATCCTTAAAACTCATAACATAATCATTATTGTGTAATTTTTATTATAAAACTCATAATGATTACGGTCCCTGTAAAAAATGCCTTTTTGAGCCGGTGGAGCTGTTTACTAATAAGGGAAGAATCCCCCTTAGAACCTTAGATATGTTATAGAGAAAAAAATCTATATTTTTTAGCGGTCCAATATTATGTTTATGCGTTTCTACATGGGGTCAAAAATTTCCCCATTTGACGATTTTTTCGGTCTCTTTCCTTCTATTTAAAGTAGCTACAGACAAATTTAATATCAAATGAAAACTTTATTGAAGACACATCAACTGATGTAAAAATGATGTCTAAAGACTTTCAAAAATTTGTTGTATTAAAACAAAAATGTGTTTTGAGTACCATTAAATCTGGCGTTTTTATAAATAATTGTAGTTGTATTAACCTAAAAATAATACATAGTAATTCAGAGGGGTGTCTGTGCTTTTTCCAAAATTCTAAATCGTTCGATTTTTATATGACTTTTCCCAAAGAGTTTCATTTAAAAGCTGTAGTTTTTTCGATTAAAAAAGATTTTCGGTTAAAAAAAATTAATTAACCATGCTTTAAAAATGCATTTTTCAAAAAGAAACGTTATTTTTGTAAATTAAGTCGTAAAGTAGACAACAACAGCCTTCAGACAATTTTCAATTTATTGAAATAGTCATAATACTTCAAAAGATGAAGCTTTTCAAAATTCAGTGCTGTTACGATTTTATATATAGCTAAGAATTATAATAAAATACTAAGAAATTGTATTTTTATGTGAAAAATATATTTAGAAAGCTATTTAAAAAAAAAAAACATTTAAAATAGTTTGCATTCTCGTGCCAAAAAAGTCAAAGCTGTTATTTATTAAAAAAAAAATGGATTTTTCAAAAATTACAACGTTTGAGAAATCAAAGGGAAGGAAAACGTGCATAATGTAATCGAAAATTGTATTTGCATTCTGAAAGCATTTTCGCAAAAAAAGTGGTTGCTTTTATTAAAAGTCGTTAAAAAGACAATTTCAACTTTTATTTGCTTCTTAAATCTTAAAAATAGGCCATATAATTTGCAAAATATGGCTCTTCAAAGTTCACTACTTTTAGCATTTGTTTCATTTTTAAAAAAATTTTAAACGGGAAAAAAACTCGAGTTGATACAATTTCCGGGAACTGAACGGTTGTGAGTAATACACATCCTACAGTATAAGTATGTCAAGTTTTAACAAAATCAAAGAACTGGAGGCAAAACAATTGCCGCTTTTAAATGTTCTCTCATGGAATGGACCATGTGTATAAAATTTTAACCAATAAAATGTGTTATGTTAAACTATCGCTTAACTCAGTCTCTATTTACAAAACTTTTTGTGTGTTAACGTTTATTTGGGCTCACATTTTAGATACAAATTTTTGTTAATTTTACTTCATCTTGTGGACCTTCTGAGTTTTTTTGAAAATTGTTATATACACGCAAAGAAAAAACATGGTTGAGGGATCCATATTCGAAGAGCATCATACATTTTTGGATTTATGATTGCGACAACCATGTTACTATGGTTGTGACAACCATACTCTTAACTGCTTTTGTATCATAATATGATAATTAAATTGCCATATTATGGTTCCAAGTATATCCCAATATTATCATATTATGGTTCTGGAAATTTGTATGAATTATCATAATATGGACCCTACAGTATTCTTCCAGCATTCTATTGAAGCTGGATTAAAAAGATATGCGTGTTTTTTAATAGTATATTTATTTAATAATTCACATATTTAAATAAACTTAGGTTTAAAAAAATTTAAGTAATCCAATTGTCTTTGCGCAGAAGAATAAGCTTTGTAAAATAGTGTGTCAGCTATACAAGCTATACATGTAATTGGTAAGAATACAATTTCACAATACATTAATAATGATCAAAACATGTTTGCAGCAATCATAACAATTGTATTATAACCATAGTATAGTCCTAGTTATCACAGTATGATCATGGACAAGAATTTCGTCATCAATTATTACCATGTTATGATTATTGCAAACCTATTATGATTATTTCGTCCTATATACTTAAAAGCACGTGCATTTTGTTTAAATTTTTTTTTACATTTTTTTTCTTTAACAATATTTTTTGAGTAATTATAAACAAATTAATAAAAAAAGCACTTTTTTATCACATTTTTATAATAAACAATAATTTTATTTAACGGGTGAGCGATAACTAAACTTTTGCCTAGACTTCAACGGTAGACCGGGTTGAGACTGCAAACTTATTCCTTCTTCCACAAAACAGATCACCATTAAAATTAACACCACTACGTTGTTTGTCAATTGTTAATGTCTTTTTGTTTAAAATTATGTAATTTGTTGGAGCTGACTGTTTCTCACAACTTCTTTTCTCAAATCTCAAACAAGAATGAAACTAAAAGAGCGAAGACGCTCATAAAAAAACCAACTGATCATCTTATAGTTGGTGCAACTCTAATATGGCTCCAGTTAGATAGAGGAATATGATAATAAATATTATAGTATGATTGTAGACAACACAATAACATGATAACTGAAAAAAGAGCGACATTTTTACTAGAACATGATAAAAGCAACCATATTATTGGTGAAATATGATTGATACAATAATAGTTTAATTGAAACAACCATTTATTGCTGTATGAAACATAGTTTTGTGGCCGCAATCATAGTGCAACCATATTTTTTCTCTGCGTGTAACTTGTTTAAATAAGTTCCAACAAGAAAATGATCTATAGCAAAAAAAAAAAATACCCAAGTAGTTGGCCCACAAGCTGTTGTATTTGGAATACTTCACCAAGTTTCTTATATAGCCCGGATGCCAGGTGTAAGGTCAAAAAATTTCCCTACATTTTTAATAAATGTACACCAATTCATTATACGTTTGTGAAGTTCGTATCCCATTATTGGGTAAGTGACACAATTTTTTAAATACTGTTATCAAAACTCTATTCCGTGGTGCAAATCCCCTGTGGAAAACACGGCGAAGTCTCAAAATCGGGAATTTTATTTTTATTTATTTTATGGAAGTTAGTTTTTTAGTGAACATATTTCCCAAGTCTAGTGACTCCATTTTATAATGGTTTGGATCTGAAAGTTAAAAAGCTTAGCAAAAAATTAATAAAATATTAATGAAAACTAATTTTTTTTAGTTTTTTGACTTTAAAATTGCCACAAATCCTTTAGGTGAAGACTATCCAACGTAAAACTTTGCATGTCCTAGTTTCGAATATAGTCATTAAATTTTATGAAAACTTACATTAGTTAATATTTAAATCATCAATGGGTAAGCTATAGTTGCTTATATGCAATAACTAATTAAGATATTGCAGATACTTCTCTCAAAGTAAAATTTCTATTGAACAGTTTGGCCAAAAAATATATGCTATGGTATTTCTCTCATTTGGAGGTATTGTAGGCAAGTTTCGATATTGCACTGAAAGAATTTTTACATGATAATAAAAAATTTTTGTATTAAATTAATGATATTGCGTTAGAATTTGTCTTTTGAAACATTTCATTAATCACTAACTGGAGCTAGTTAATCCCAATGTGCTATTTAGAGATATTCTTAGTTTAATATTTTGAATACAAAATAATTAAAAAAAAATCTGTAAAAAAAATGTAAGTAAATTTATACTGTAAATGTAAAAAATCTGCTAGTTAGTCAAATATAACTAGTTGTAGAAAAATAAATAGAATAAGAAAAAAAAAAAAATTTAGTGCGCCCCGGTAGGCTAGTTGGTAGCGTGCTGGCTTATCAGTGCGGGGGTCGTATATTCGTATATTGCTGAACCGATTTATTGCGACTATGAATATAAAATTTAAGTAAAAAGACGAAAGCTGCAATGCGAACTGAATGCTAAACTTTTTTCGATTTTTCGCGAAAAGGAATTCCGGCATAAATTGTTTATTGAATTCGTGATTTTCGAACTTAAAAATGAAAATTATGTTTATTTTCTTTTCAAAAAAAATTTCTAAAACTTTAATTTGAATTATGTAAATTTTTTCTGTGTATGTTTCAAGACGTTTCCTAATAGATAAACCCAACCAATAAAAGATATAATTTTTTTTTATTTTGAAAGTTCTCCAGAAAAAAAAATAATTTTATTCAGAAAACGGTTTTGGTGTAAACTTGGTTTTTCAGGATTTCGAAGATAAGAGAGCTTGGTAACGAAAACTCATAATTATAAATATTTTCGTGTTGAAAGTCCATTTTCTCCTTTAAGAAGCCAAGGACTTTTTAATAAGCAAAAACAGAAATAATGGCGAATTTTTTTTGTGAAACCTACTCACCAATTGAGATAAATTTTTTCTAATCTAACCGTTGGGTTTAAATTAAAAATATTCATAAAATTGTGTACTTTTTGCAATAGGCGTGGGGGGAGGGATGTCCTCCACCACCTCCCCCCGCCCACCAGTACCTTTGTCTCCACGCCTGATATTTGGTTCACTTTTTTTTTGAGTGTATGAATGTTTGATTGAATGAGCAATTTGTTTTTTTTTTTTTTAATGAATTTCAACAATAAAAGTATATTTCTATTTCTTTGTGTGTATAAATTTCTACTATTTCCTTTGAATCATTATTATTATTTGATTTCTCTGGTTGTTTGTTTATTTTATTAAATATTTAGGGCGCTTAGTTAAATGTCAATTTATGTTGGGTAATGTTGCCCATAAGTGTCATTTGTATTTTAATTGATGTTTTGTTTATTTTACAACATATATAATATAATTTTTATTTTTTTTTTGTTTAATGTTTTATCATTTGGGGACTTTTGGTTATTTAATTTCATATACGTATTTCTAATGCGATAAACAATATTTTCGATTATGTTATCAGCGCCAGTTTTTTTTTGTGGAGATACTTATGGTGGACTTTGTTTTGGAATCCAACATTATTTTTTTTTTATATTGACTAATATATACAAAAATATAAAAAGGGGAGACTGGTGGCATAAAACTAATATTGATATCTAAGGCGCTTATATTAGAAGAGCCACCACTTGAGTCATTTGATTCCATTAAACCCCCGTTTTTTTTTTATATACTTTCTATGTCAATTTTTACACTTGTTTAAAGCATGTGAAAAAATACAGTGGTCACAAAAAGAGACCATTGTCAAATGTGTTTTTTTTTAAATCTGAAGAAACTACTCGCTATTGCAACCTGTCCGGAATCGGTTCGCAAATGCATATATATTTTCTAATTCAGAACAGATTCTATCAAACTTGTTCTGAATCTGGATTAAGCGAACTGAAATGTAGGATACACTCAGGAAACTTCTATTGTAAATATTTGTAGTTGTTTGAATTGAAAAAGCAGTTATTTGCAGAAGAAATTTCATTTTTGACTACAATTGTTGTTCATTTTAAAAAACAAACCACATTAAATTACTGTATTATGATTTTACATTTATTTTACACAGTAGTTTTTTCAAGTTTGATATAATTTTTATTAAATTATATTTATTAAAAATAAAAATTATGTTTTGCAATTAATGGCAATGAAAATTATTCAAGTTCAAGGCCATACTCTATATTTCTTTATTAGGATATTGTCCTAACAAATAATCTATAGAGTTTTTGTTTTCAAATTTATTAATTGACCACTTTCAGGAATATGTTGATAAAACTATTTCGGGAATTTGTTAGGTACCCATCATCAGAACACGTTTTGAAAGAAGTGACAATCACATGCAAACATTAAACATTCATATAACCTAGTTATCCCACTAAATGAGAACTAATATATGAGTTCGAAGTTAAAGATTATCACCACTGATCAAAAATAAATTGAAAACTTGTTCGTTATGTGCAAGATCTACCTTTGGTAAATATAAAGGGTCCGTTATCTAACTTTTTTTTTCAATTAGTGCTTATTTCGTGAATGGTAACACTTAGCTCATGTCTGATTTGACAGATAATTAGTTTAATCCTTCCGCTGAACTAATACGGTATGTTCGTTATCTTGTGAAAAAAGTGAAAGAAACTGGCATCCTCATCGATAAAGCAAAGCGTCAAAAGCCAAAAACAGTGCGTACACCCGAGAATGTTGCTGCTGTGGCAGAAAGTGTGAGTGAAGCGCCATCAACATGAATTCACCGTCGTTCTCAACAACTGAGCATTTCGGAGGCATCATTGAGACGAATTTTGCATAAAGACCTTGGTATGACGCCATACAAAGTCCAATTGGTTCAGGAGTTCAAAAAAAAAAAAGTTATTTTACAATACACGCTTTTTGTTTTTATTCTCCTTTTTTATTTTTACACTTGTTTTGTTTTATGTATTTTTTTATTTAAATAAATAAATAAAACAAATAAATGTTTGTCTACTTATTTTTTTACTACATATGTGGTTTATTTTTACTGTAATTGGGGTTAATTTTTTGAACAGTAAAAAAACAAATGACATAGACTGACTGAAATGTAAGTAGTCCTATTTTCAAGTGATACTTCATTTGTTTTCAACTACATTTGCAATTTTATTTACCAACATATAATTCTAAGTGACCAATTGACTGAGAACTAGTTAAAAACTTAGATTTAGATCTAGTTTCATGCAATTGATTTAAATATAACCAGTTTAAAAAGTAGATGAAGTTAAGAACCGATTCACTTTATTTAGCTTAGTGCAAATCGTTTCAATCTTAATGAACTAAATTTGACTATAAATGTTTTATAAGGTGAATTGTAAGTTATATGACTAATGGTATCCACTTTTTCCTCTCACTGTATGTGTAATTATACACATGTTTCCTATTACTTATACTACAAGTAAATAGTTTCATACTAGATTTGTTTTTTGTTGTCTCTTAAAGCTCTTAATTTAATGATATAAATCTAAAATAAAAAAGATATAAAAATTAAACAAATTGAAAATTTCCCACATTATGATGTATGAGTTTATATATTTCTTCATTTCAGTCGATTCATACTCGTAGTACTCCATACATTGTATCCCGTTGTATCATTTATATCATTGAACATATGACACTTTTAGCTTACAATCTTATTTAACCAATCAGTTTCAGTTCGTCGTTTTTTTGTGTTTTATTTTATTTTATTACGTAAATTATTTATTATTGCACTCAGGAAATTAGGAAGGTTGAAATGACTAAAAATGACAGTTGAAATGGCTACAAATGTAGTAAAAACGTCGATGACTGTATTTGCCATAAAAATTACTAACCATGTAGTAATTTTTAAATAGTAAAAATGACTATCAAAGCAGTCAAAAACAACTAACCTTAAATAAATGCACAAACCATAAAAACGAGCAACAAAACAATAAAAACTTTAAACATAAAACGACTACATAAGTTGTAAAAACAACTGTTTGTTACAGTTATTTTTTTCGGTATTTTAAATTTTTTTTTATAAATAAAATATATTTTTTTCTTTTAATTGCAATAAAAATTTGTATTTTCTACATCATATTTAAAATGCAAAGTCAAATATCCAAACGGTATTCCAGTTATGAGGTTTTTATGCATTTGTGATAAAATTAAATTTTCTAATATTTTTTTTTTTTTTAATTTAACCAATACTCAAGGGATGCCCCCTATTCATGCAATGCATTGTATTGATCAGGAAAATAAGGTATGGGAAGGAGGAAAGAGGGAGTAGTGCTTGTGGATATTTGATTTAAGACTTCTGCGGGAAGTTTGTTCCACATACGAATCGTTCGACTAAAAAACAAATTTTCTCTGTATTTATCAATAATAACAAATATAAACTTAACGAGAATTTTTACAAACTCGACATAATCTTTTATTTTTCACTAACAACAATTAACTGTTTACTGCAAAATCACTGTTTTGGTGCTTGTTTATTAAAATACAAACATAACTACACAAAACAACTGTTACAGCAGTACGGTATTTCTGGTTAGTTATATTTTGCAATGACTGCCTAAAATAGTCGTTTTCCATTTTCTCATAGAAAAATTATTACAATAACAGTTAAAACAACTATTACCCGTTAACTACCCGAATGACGTACATGTAGTTACAGCAGGAATATTCTGAGTGTATTAGAGAAAAAATATATAGACTGTATTTAAATGTCAAAAATAACTAAAGCTCGTTAATTAACACAACATTTTTGTTTATCGCTTCATAAACATTTAAAATATTTAATTTAAATGGAGTTTTAATTTTATACCAAAATCCCCCCAGATATAAAAATATAAATTTTGGTAGGAAAAATTTATTTAAAAATAAATTTCGTATAAAAAAATTCCCACTCAATCATATTTCAAGAATTTGTATAACGATCACACACATTTATTTAGTTTTTGTTTGATAAATTGTATTCATTTGAGTTAGAGACATAAATATTTTAAATGGACAAAAATGAAAAAAACAATTTTTTGAATTATAAAAAATTCAAGAGTAGGCTCTTTATTTTTTGTAGAAAATTTTACAAAATAAATTGACATGCATGGAACCTCCTAGTGGCATAAAATATTTTTTAAATCTAGAATGACCGACATTTGTTTATACCTACTCTGCCCAAAATCAGTTTTAATTAGTTTATATATTTTTTTTTAATCTAGAATTTCAAAGGCACAAAATTACATCAAGAAGTGCAGATTTATCTGTTACAGTACGTATTAGTTTAAGTGGGGTTTGATCCCAAAGATGACGCATTGGCAATATACGAGTATGGTCAGACATATGTCGCCATTGTGAGGTGTTCTTCGATCGTGAAAAAATGTTATATCGGGCGACTGTTTGGGCACTAGCGGTGCGATTCGATCAACATCTACAAGGGCTATAGATATAATAATCTCCATAAGCCAAATAGATGTGCGAGTCAGATACGAGGCGGTCCTTGCTAGTTATAGACTGATGACCCAACATCCTTAATAATCTGCCAGGCTATCACATTTCGGATGACGAGTGGGATGGTATAGCCAAATAAAAGGTTTTGACGAACTTCGAGTTTCTTGTTCCTGATATAGTATTAGGATGGGGTAGGAGGATGGGGTAGTATTGGCTATTATAGACGGATGGGTCTAGGCTGGACAGGTGGACTGGCTTGGATTACTTTTGCGGGGATCAGGACGTAAGGATGTACTCTCGACTCCCGGACCACAGCACCTTTTTTCAGGAGGAGGTGGTGGTTATTACGGAGTGCATTCGTTTTCTGAATAAAAATGACTGTGACAGTGGTCATTTTCACTGATAGTCAGCCTGTGATAAACGCACTGTCAGGGAAAATCGTAAAGACGATGATGGTTTTAAACTGCAAGAGGGAAATTAACGTTTACTCTTGAGTCTGGTATATGTACCCCGACATTTTGGTGTGGAGGGTAACTAGAGGGCTGACGAGCTAGCTGAAAATTTCTCCAGACTGATCAACAATCCAAAGCCTTTTCAGTTTATCAGGACGGAACTTGAACAGTGGGCCATTTACATGCACGGAGAGATCTGGTTAAGGGATGGAGTTGGTGCGCTCACGAAGGTTTTGTGCGAATGCCTGAATGTTGGCAAGATGAAAGCGGTTTTAGAGCTGGGGAAGAGGAAACTAGCCGATCGGATGGGAATCCTAACGGGTCAGTCGACACTTAAGTCGCACCCTCCGAGAATGGAAGGCGCCACTGTAAAAAATACGCTAGCATCAGCTATAGTTTTAAATGTATTTTATTAACGGTTGCAGATAAATAAAACCTTATTTTAATTTTGTAACTTTGGAATTCTTAAGTTGAAATATTTAAATTAATTAAAAATCGTACAATTTTATAAGTTACACAAAAATAACTAATTAAATATTCATCAAAAGTAGCACATATCTAGTTTATATTTCTACACACAGAGAAATAAAGTGCCAACCGAATTAAACAAAAATTTTGAATGGTAACAACTCATAAATTCAGTTATTACAACGATATTCACATTAGATATCTGAATATTTTGAGTGTTTCAACTAAAATTCAGTTGAATTAATTGAACTTTGTTGTAAAAAGTAATGTTCAGTTGTACCAACCGACTGAAATTTGTAATAACAGAATTTAAGTCATGGTAACCGAATTTCGGTTGGCAAATAGCTAAATTTTTCTCTGTGTGTACTATCGCTAAAACAGCAAAACATTTCGAAATGATTTAAATGTCATCTTCAAAAATGACCCCAAAGCGAAAACTGAAAAAAGGCTTCAATTTTGGGGTCATTTGGAAAAATTGCCGCAATTTGTGGCCTTTTTACATTATCGGATTGGGGCCATTATTTATTGCGGTAATTTTTCAAAGGAGCCGACTTAAGTGCACTTTTGAAGTGCTAGACTCTTAGATAATTAATTTTGCTTAATTTACAAGAATTTTTAATGCTAGTCGAGAATCAAGAAAAAATATGTTCTCTCAAGATTTTTTAAAGCCACGCACCTTAAAAACTTAATTTTCAAAGTTGTTCAAAGTTTTCCTTAAACAAAGTTTTGTACAAAGCAAATGAACATTTAATTGAAGTATTATTGTGGATCGTTTTATTTTAGTGCATTTGTTTGAACATCTATCAACACTTGTATTCAAGTGTTTTTTCGATAATCTAAAACTGATGTAGACTAAATATTTATCTGAATCATCAAATTTAGAACAAAATGGCATCGATTCGTAGTAGCATATTTTGAATTTATAGATAAGGTAGTTGCCAAACTCAATTTAATTTCTGTATTTTTAAGTTTTGTTATTAGCAAAAAGTGCACTTTTAGTTGCACATTTTTTATGTTAATGGTGCAGATTTTTCATTTTTATATGCATTTCAAAAGCGCTTCTTTAAATCATAAATTATGGCAAGTTTTTATTAAAATACTACTAAAATTATAAAAATTATAATGTTATAAGGTTGCCATTTGGCATTTTTAAATAGTGGTCAAAACCACAATATTTTTGAAATAAGTAACTTAAAAAATAATAAGGCAATGTTCCCTAATCTCGCCTGTCCTTTACCTCTCGTTTTTTAACCTGCTGTTTTATGAATATGTCAAAAAAGCTGCCACCTGTCAGCTAGTTTAATTTTTTTTATCACTATTTTGAAAAACTTTTGACGTAAATGCACACGTTTTCTGGGCTCTATTTTACCAAAGAGTGCAATTTTTCGAAAACAAAAAATTAATAACAAACAAGTTTTAAATAATTTTCCAAGTTTTTTGTTACTGGTAAGAATTTTATTCACAATGTCAATGAAACTAATTGATTCCATAAACAAATATATTGTAAATAGAACAAAAATGTGAAAAATTATGGGATAAAGTGTTTATAATAAGGTTTCCAGTTAGAGTTTTACAGGAAGAAGAAGAAGAAAACATTTTTATAGAACAACTTAACGGACAAAATGGATATGCCAGACTTCCGCAGTTTCGTCCCCTCCAAGGATTTTATTTAAATAAAGTTCCCTAAAGTGGACTTTTTATATATTTTCTTATGTTTTGATTGATTTCTTTCCACATAGACAGAAATTTTTTGAACGAGTTTTAATGAAATTATCACTAAAATAATGAAGTTTTCTTCACAAAGTGAAAAAAAAATCCTAAACTTTATGAAACTTTTTTTGAAATGTTTTTATATACGACTTTCGGCGATATTTCTTAAATCTAAAGCAAAAATCAGCTCGATTTTTAGTCTTTTTTAAATGGGTTAGGCAACACATTAACTTTTCTTGGCTATTTTGGAAAAATTTTCAACATCCCAGTCAGAAAAAGACAAACGTACCACCGCTGATAATTCACTTTAACTGGACGTACAAGTGCTTTCCCAATCCCAAAATTGTAATATCATTAGACACAAGGTCCGTCTGTTCAAAAAGTGTTGGAAAAGTACTGGGTAAACACAATTTCCAACGTTGGCTAATCAATAAAATAGGTGGTCTAAAAATTAATTTTCCAAAATTAAATTACAAAAAAGTTTATTTATTTATAATTTTACTGGTCTTGACGGAATTCGAATACTGGCAGCCAGATTGACAGCCGACATCTCCACCCACTGAGCTAACAAGACATATTATAACTGATAGCTTAAAATGGTAAGTGAATGATAAACAGCTTCTCCAGAAACAAAAAAATGAGCTTTATATAAAAAAAAAAAATTTAAAAGTATAAAAAAATCACAAATATATGCCTGAAACCGGGATCGAACTCGAAACCTTCTGACTACAAACATTTTTAAACAAAGTGTCAACATTTTATAAAATTAATACTCTACCAGATACTCTTCCTGATGGGATAGCACTGGAATAACAGTTTTTGCCCACCTTGGCATAGTGATCTCAGCCGATACTTTGCAAATGTTTTTTTTTTTTTTTGTAGACCAATACGCTGGTATATCGTCTCAAACAAGTGTTCTACCATTAATTTGTTTATAATTTCACGGTTAGCCAGTGGTATGTAAGCCAGTGCTTAATTTTTTGACTGAAATTTTCCATTGTTTGAGAATTCCTTTTCAACAGAGTAGTATTTTTAATTGCGCACCAATCATGACTAAAATTTCAAACAATTTTTATTTATAAAATTTCAACCTTTAAAAATTAAATGAAATTTTTTAATTAACACTAAAATATTATAGAAATTAAAATTGAAACCACCAGATAATTGTAATGAATACAAAATTGCAATAAGCAACAAAAAATAACAGAAATAATGCAATTACAGCAATTTATTGCATTTTTAATGTTGACATTTATGTCAAATTAAATTTAATTGTTATTAAAAGCAAAAAAAAAAAAAAAAAAACGCAATACAACAAATTAAAAAATCAGCAACAAAAAAAAAACGAAAAAAATATGTTGAAAATTTCAGGAAAAACAACAACAACAAACAAACATTAACACAGCGCTACAAAAAATACCAGTACCGACCATGGATCCTTAATATTCTATTCACGATGATTTTAATGGCGTATCCAGACTTTTCGGAAAATTCCATTAAAGTTTTTCATGTTTTAAAGCAGTTTTTTTTTTAACAAAAATAAATAATCGACACATATTTGTTTTTAGCGGCCTGATCTCACGTTTAAGGGTTAAGAGATGGTGTTACAGTTAATACATTTTTGTATGGAAACATGTCTGAAAAAAACATTTAAAGAATTAAAAAGCTATCAATTTTTAATTGAATTATCAATTTTCGCTCTTAGCGGAAGTTCAGCAATTAAAGTTGTTAAATCGGTGGTTTTCATGATTGAAATTGGTTTTATTTTTTTGGGTGTATGGAATTTGCACTATTTACCTTGTCAGTAAAATGTACCTTGTTGCAAATGGTATTTTCCAGAATTTACCATAAAAAATTAGGAGAAAATATCTTTTTTTAAATTTTATGTTCACTGATAATAATACATGCACTTTCGTAAAATAAACCAATATTTGTTCATTTCACGAAAGTTTTTGTTGTTTTGACATTATTTTCGTATTTTTAGCATGGATTATTATGATTGTATGAAAACTGCGTTAAAATATTAAAAATATTTTTAATTAATTTTGATTAAAACCTAACCAATAAGTGAAAAACTGGTTACGACATAAAAATCAGCGTGCCGAAATATTTAAGATCAATGGTCAGTGCCCTAGTTTTACATTTACTGTATTGTAAATTTTTTGTTAAACTAACTTTCTCAAATAATGTACAGTTCGCTTATAACGAACCCTTTTTCATAACGAAGGATTTTTCTGGTCCCCAGGCATTTGCTAACATATTTCATAGAAAATAATACGATTATAATGAACATCGTTTATAACGAACTAATTTTTTTGGACCCTTTTACGAATTTAAATAAAAATTTTACGCTTATAAGTGGGCGTTGTGGTGTAATGGTTAGCGTGTTAGACTGTTACACGGATGGTCCCGGGTTTGATTCCCGGTGATGATAACATCAATTTAGAAAAATAATATGTATGAGTTTTGTATCACTTATATGTATCGCTGCAACAACTGTTCTAAGACTTAACATCTCGCGTGTTGCCATGTTTGAAGCCCTTCATCTTTCAACCCTTTCATCTCTCCACTATCCCCTTTGCAAAGAAAGCAACACATTCATTAACAGGAAGAATTTCCTGAGTGTTGCTTCTCTTTAAAAAAAAATAAAATTGTCCGGTCAATACGAGTTCTTTATAACCATTCTCCACTGTATTAAGTATTTTGGCTAAATTTTGGTACACGTAATTTTGTAAACCATTTGCATATATAAGGGAATGTGGTCTGTTCATAAAGTGGACCTTTCGTTTTATTTCGAGCTTTTGCATGAAATTGTCAAAACTGTCATCGAGTTTAATTTCTGTTGTCATTATTTTAAAAAAATGTCGAATTAAAAAAAAAAATTCGTTTGCCTTGGTTTTATTGTGATTTTTCGAAAAAAAAAACGTAATATGAAATGCAATTTTTCGTAAACATAAAAAGTGAATAACATACAACTTTTAAAGAATTTTCCAAGCCGGATTTTTGTAAACGGTAAGAATTGTATTCACAATTTTAATAAAACTGATTGATTCCACAAACAGACAGGATAAATAAAACAAAATTGTGAAAATTTTAATTTTCATAATGTTCCCTAAAGTGGACCTTAAAAAAGTTTTCTTATTTTTTTTCATGGCTTAGTCTTTTTACCTTATCAATTTAAATGTTCTTGTCTATTTTGGACCTTTTTTCAGCATGTTTCAGAACAAACTAATGGTATTTCCTTTTTTTTTTTTTTTTTTTTTTTCAATTTATAACGAGCTTCCAACCTCCGTATATTTACAAAAATAAAGCAAATCAAACATATTAGCTAGGTTGATACTAGTATTTCGATCTGGCAAAAGATCTCATCAGAACCCGAAGTTTTAGAAAAGTTAGAGCCTCCATAATAGGCAGAACTTTAACAAAAAACCTATTAATAATCAATTTTGCTCCATTCTTGTCTTCTTAGTAATCAACCACGTGGTTAGGTCTTTTCCTAACAAGCATCATGACGTTACTAAACTTTGAAGACCAAAAATGTTCTATTTATATAAAAAATTTTAGTTTGTACTCTGGCTCAAGTAATATTTTTTACAGTTATATTAGTTTTTTGTTTTTATATACATCCTTTTCTGGCAAAAATGTCAATTACCTTTTTGTACTCTTTTCTAAAATAAGGTAAACACTCTGAGAGGGTGCCGTGTTTCTTTCTGAAAATGTTGCCTTATAAAAGGCAAAAAATGCAACATTTTCTGACCTAATAAAATTTACAGGGTTGGATGTTGCCCTGTTTTTTTGGTTTATCAATCTCATGTGTATATATTGCAAAGTTTTTGGCGAGAAAACTTTCTTCTGACACAGAAGATCCCGAGTTCGAACCCATATTGGTATCACATTTTTTTATATTTTTTTTTTTTTTTAATTTAATTTACGATATTTTTTTAATTTGTTTTTGGTATTTTTTTTAATTTTTTCTTTTTGTAAGTATTTAATATTTTTTTTAATCTGAAATTCGCTTACAAACAAAATTATAATAAAAAATTTAATTGAAAAAAATGTATGGAGCTAAATCCAAATTTTTTTAATAATTAAAAAAACAAAAATTAATTATTAAAAAAAACATTAATTTTTTTTTAAAGTTGTTTTAATAATGCACTTTCTTTTTTTTATATAGCCCAAATACCAGATGTAGGGGTACATTAGTATACATTCCATTACTAAAAGTTGTACTCATGGGTAATCCTTCTGCGCTATGCTGTCTTATAAATCTAAGGCACACTACGCGGTTTTTCCATAAACTGCACTTTTTTGCACAAAATAATTGTTCAGATTTGTCTTTGTGTTTATGCACAAAACTGCTTTGGTCCTTGGCAAAATGTAATGATAAATTGTGCAAAAAATAGTAAAATATAGCTATATCTGAGAAATCCCGCGGATTTGCGTGTTAATGCTGCATTTTTATCAAATAACTTTGATACCAAAATGTTGCTGAAAGTCTTAAGCCCACTTCGCATAATCACACAAGTGTGTTGAACATGTCAGAAATGTGTTGTATAAAGCAAATGTATAATGTATTTGAACACAATTTGTTATACACATGTCAAAATAACTATACACATTTAAAAACATCGACACACGTTTTTGACAAGCTTCATTTTTGAAATATTTCATAAAGTTACCACATGTTTTAACACAAGTGTTGTATCATACTCAACCAAAAGTAAAAAATTATTAAAATCAACCAATGGTGGAAAAAATAAATAATTAGAAGAAAAAATAGCTTTTTAAATGTATTTTTTGTGTGTGTCGATAATAGTCTGAACAATCAAATTATTTTCCTTTTATACTTTTTTGACAGACATAGAATTTTATCACACTTTTCATTATACTTGTGTGAAGTAAAGTAAAACCACATGTGTGATAATGTAAACGGGGCTCTATAAGTATTTACCATAAAAAAGTTAGACAAAATATGTAATTTTTAAAATGTTATATATAAAAAACTTGGTTGGAACATGCAAAAGTTAACTGCAATTTTGCGAAAAATCGGGCGCATAAGAGAAAAAACTGGTCACCTCATTAAAATCATCGTGGCTAAAGTATTTGAAATCTATGTTCTTTGCTTTGGTTTTCACCTTTACGGTTCAATTTTGTAGCGCTGTGTAATTATAAAAAAAAGAACAACAATAGGAAAAAGAATAAAAAAACGAAACCCAACCACAAATGACAGGCTAAATAACAATTAAAATTGCAGCAAATATTTTAAATAAGGGAATGAGAAAGGAAATTCAGTGAAAAAAAAATCATGAATTAAAAAGGATAAAAAAAAGTTCATACAAAAAAAAAAATTTAAATAATTATTTCAATTAAAAAATTGTATAAAATAATTGTTTAAATTTTTTAAAATAACGATAAATTTATAAAACAATATTAAATTGCTTTGCACTACACATGCTATAATTTCCCCGCCTTTTTCTGCATAATTTCCCCTTTTCTGTAGCAGAAATAAAGGGGAAATTCGACATGTTTGTGTTTCTTCCTGTAAAAACTGTCAAAACTTTTGCATTGAATTGAACAAAAGCCAGAGTGAGTGATGTCAGATGTACTGCTGACTAAGCTGATGGTTTTTTTTCTTCTTGCTAAATGATTAATGTGAAACTCCCTTAAACATAAAAATTAGAGCAACAAGAGCTTTGTCCTATAACTACAACAACATAACAAAAAAACTTTCTCTCTATATTCTCCTTCTTAAGTAGTGCTATCTCTTTTTAACCTATATAATGCTGTTATGCTTGATGAAACTTTAAGAGAATTTTTATGTTGTTGTTGATATTTCCCCGTAGTTTTTCATATCAAAAAAAATATATATTTTACAGAACAGCAGCCATCATCATCTACAACAGCAACAATAAAACAATTATGGCAAACCTATATTATGTTGTTGTTGTTGTTTGTTTGTTTTTTTATTTACCATGGCCGAGAAAAAGTGAAATAGATAGATGGCTGTAAAGCCTTAATGTAACAAGGTCGGCAATAAATCAAATTGTTAACACTATACGTACTGTATGTATCAACTATTGCATAGTTCTTTTAAAAAACAAAACTTGTATGTATTCAATTCATACCCAACATTAACCCCCCGTTTGACTATTCCTATAGTTTCACCTACTCAACACCACAGCACATTATACGAGTTTTTTGTTGTGAACTATAGGAAACCTTCTTTTACAGATTCTATTTCCAACAAAAATGTTATGCAGGCAGGATTGAAATTCGTACAAAAAAGTACTTGCTGTTAACACAACGTCAGCTAATTATTGGTTTGACCCATACACCAAAAAGTAAAATTCGAGAAAACCGATAAAAAAAGGGTTAACACTAACTTTTTCTTAAAATCAACATAAAAATATTTGTTTTTAAATTTTTTTCATTAATTGCGGCATATATTACAAACAAAACTGTAAACTTTTACACTTTTATAGAAATCAAATCAAAAGTTATTGAGTTTTTACGACAAACAAAAACTATTGTTTTGTGCTCCACGTGAACTTTTTTTTTTAATACGACTTTCTATGCTGCACCCCATTAATTTTGACGTTTAATAGCAGTTCTCTTTTTTTTTTTTGTTTTGATTTTAAGTTCGTTAATTTGGTCATGCAGCCAAACAATAATGAAATAATTTTTTAAACTTTTGTATACCGTATGTCAATTGCAGCAAAACAATTATGAAGTATTTTAATTTTTGTATACAAAATTTACTTCATATGCCAAACAGTACTCTATGCATCAGACCAATGTTTATTGAACGTAAAAATATTATATAAAATAATATATAATGAAAAGTCGATTCTGAATATCTCAGATATAATACAATACACAGAGAGCAGATTCGTTTTGATAACCGAATTTGTTAACCGTTACTCGATTAATCGATGAATTTTAATCAAACAACTGTTCGAGTAAATTAGAATGGCCAATTTCGAGTAACGAATAACTCCACAAACTACATTCACACTGAACCCGAAAATACATATTTTCGTTTTTTTAGTTTTCGATTTTCAAATTCCATAATTATACAAATTTTAAATCAAAAACGTAGTTTGGGGTTCAATATGAACGTAGTATACAACACAGAGCAATATGTCTGTTGTCGAGTTAATTTACATATTATATATGTGTAGTAGGGCTATACATTTTTTATAAAAACGTATACGTGGCACCACGATATAGGCAATACCGTATTGAAAAAAAGTGTTATTTTTTGGTAATTTTGGTAAAAATACGTTCAGCACCGAGACCAAAGTCTAAATTTATCACATTTTAAGCAATTTAAAATATATTTTTAAAATATCCTTGCAATAAATGGTCAAACTACAAAATAAAAAAATTTAAACCAAAAGGTAAGATTTCCATAAATTAAGAGACATTTTTAAGTCTCTAAATATTACATTCATACACTCATAATAATCCATGCTAAAAAATACGAAAATAATGTCAAAAAAACAAAAACTTTCGTAAAATGAACAAATATTGGTTTATTTTACGAAATTTTTTGTTATTTTGACATTTATTGTTATTTTTATACATGGAATATTATCAGTGTAAAAAAAAAAATACTCAAAACCATTAGAATGTGTTAAATTTGTTTGCTAGATTCGAATTGTACACTCAGGGAACTTCTGCTTTAAAAATTTGTAGTTGTTGTGTTGTGTAATGCAGTTTCTTTATTTTTAATGTAAACGACAGTCATTTGTACACTCATAATAATCCATGCTTACAAATACGAAATTATTGTCAAAACTACAAAAACTTTTGTAAAATGTACAAATTTTCGTTTAATTTACAAAAAAAATTCTATATTTTGACATTTTTTCGTAATTTTAAGCATGGATTATTATCAATGTAGAACAAAATTAATTTGTTACTAACCTTGTAGTTCATTTAAAAAAGCAAACCACATCAAATGACTGTTTTATGATTTTACATTAATTTTTTACAGTCGTTTTTTGTTGTTTAAAAAAAAAAAAATTGTTTATATAAATAGAACATTTTTGGTCTTCAAAGTTTAGTAACGTCATGATGCTTATTAGAAAAATACCCTAACCACGTGCTTGATTAGTAAGAAGACAAGAATGGAGCAAAGGAAGTGTACTAAATTTGAGGATACACATTGGGCAGAATCAATGATGTAGTAAACAGATATAAGCAAATATCAACGAGAAACGGACGCGACAAATATAGAAGTTATTGTCGCGTCCGTTTCTCGCTGATATTTGCTTATATCTTTTTATTTCATTATTGATTCTGCCCAGTGTTTATTCTCAAATTTAGTACTCATCCTTGCTTTAATACACTGAGGATATATACCGCATCTTTATATTCCTTTATTGTTTTTGGCTCAACTAAAGGTGTGCGAATGTTACGTCCGTTGCCAAGGAATTGCCTATATGTATTTCATTTTTACTACAATTGTTTGTAATTTTTTAAACAGTAAAAACAAATGACAAATGTTAGTTGAATTTAATGAAATGTAAGTCATCATTTCTTCAATTGAAATTTCATTTGTTTTTGGCTACAATCGCTGTCGTCTTTACCTACATAATATCCATAGTGTACTTAACTCATCATAACTTTTTGGTGTTACAGATATTTGAAAAAAATTCTAAATATGTTCGTAAAGTCGAACTTTAAAAAAACGAAACAAAATAATGTAAAACCCCTCAATTATATATTATTTTACAATATTTTTTTTAATTTTAAATTAATTGCATAATTTTTTGTTAAATTTTGATAAAATAAATTTCATAAGTAATGATTTTGTATTTATTTTGTGTTTTATTATGAATTTTTAAGCAAAAATTTCTGAAATAAAACTTTAGAAATTATTTGAGTTACTCGACTAGTTTTAAAACCTTAATCGATTAATCAAATAAGTTAAAACCCTTTAAAATCGAGTTACTCGTTTACTCGAACAAACCCAATACCGAGTAATTTGAATACCCTAGTAGTTACACATACTGTCACATTATTCGGTTACAGCTTTCGACATTTGCAGTTATGTCTACCATATTACAAAATCATATTCAGTACACTCGACTGAATATTTTATATAACTACTAGCGAGTTAAAGAAAACACTGTTTCCAATATTATTTTGTTTTATTACATTTTTATATATAAAAATAATCAATTAATATATGGTATGATAATGATAAATGTTAAAAAATACAAAAAAAAGTTATTGAAACATAAATAACTATGATAAATATTCATATTTTCTTCTTCTTATTTTAAACGAGCTTAAGATCATTTATATAAGTTTTATTTTATCTTCTTTTATTTAATTCTTCTTATTTTAAACGAGCTTAAGATTATTTATTTATTAATTATAATTATTTATTTCCAATATTTCGTCTCCACAATTATAATTGCTCCCTGAAGAAGTCACCCAATGTGGAGATGAAATATTGGAAATAAATAATTATAATTAATAAATAAATAATCTTAATCTCGTTTAAAATAAGAAGAATTAAATAAAAGAAGATCAAATAAAACTTAACATTTTTATTCATATTTTCATTTTTCAACCTTCATATCTAGGAAAACTGCAAGCTCTTGTTACGAAAAAAATCATAAATTATCATATATGTAAATATACGGAGGTTGAAAGCTCGTTATAAATTGAAAATAACATAAAAATAATCTCGATGTATATAAAAACAAAAAACTAATATAACTGTAAAAAATATTACTTGAGCCAGAGTACACACTAAAAATGTTTTATATAAATAGAACATTTTTGGTCTTCAAAGTTTAGTAACGTCATGATGCTTGTTAGGAAAAGACCTAACCACGTGGTTGATTACTAAGAAGACAAGAATGGAGCAAAATTGATTATTAATAGGTTTTTTGTTAAAGTTCTGCCTATTATATAGGTTCTAGCTTTTCTAAAACTTCGGGTTCTGATGAGATCTTTAGCCAGATCGAAATACTAGTATCAACCTAGCTAATATGTTTGATTTGCTTTATTTTTGTAAATATACGGAGGTTGAAAGCTCGTTATAAATTGAAAATAACATAAAAATAATCTCGATGTATATAAAAACAAAAAACTAATATAACTGTAAAAAATATTACTTGAGCCAGAGTACACACTAAAAATTTTTTATATAAATAGAACATTTTTGGTCTTCAAAGTTTAGTAACGTCATGATGCTTGTTAGGAAAAGACCTAACCACGTGCTTGATTACTAAGAAGACAAGAATGGAGCAAAATTGATTATTAATAGGTTTTTTGTTAAAGTTCTGCCTATTATATAGGTTCTAGCTTTTCTAAAACTTCGGGTTCTGATGAGATCTTTAGCCAGATCGAAATACTAGTATCAACCTAGCTAATATGTTTGATTTGGTTTATTTTTGTAAATATACGGAGGTTGAAAGCTCGTTATAAATTGAAAATAACATAAAAATAATCTCGATGTATATAAAAACAAAAAACTAATATAACTGTAAAAAATATTACTTGAGCCAGAGTACACACTAAAAATTTTTTATATAAATAGAACATTTTTGGTCTTCAAAGTTTAGTAACGTCATGATGCTTGTTAGGAAAAGACCTAACCACGTGGTTGATTACTAAGAAGACAAGAATGGAGCAAAATTGATTATTAATAGGTTTTTTGTTAAAGTTCTGCCTATTATATAGGTTCTAGCTTTTCTAAAACTTCGGGTTCTGATGAGATCTTTAGCCAGATCGAAATACTAGTATCAACCTAGCTAATATGTTTGATTTGCTTTATTTTTGTAAATATACGGAGGTTGAAAGCTCGTTATAAATTGAAAATAACACAAAAATAATCTCGATGTATATAAAAACAAAAAACTAATATAACTGTAAAAAATATTACTTGAGCCAGAGTACACACTAAAAATGTTTTATATAAATAGAACATTTTTGGTCTTCAAAGTTTAGTAACGTCATGATGCTTGTTAGGAAAAGACCTAACCACGTGGTTGATTACTAAGAAGACAAGAATGGAGCAAAATTGATTATTAATAGGTTTTTTGTTTAAGTTCTGCCTATTATATAGGTTCTAGCTTTTCTAAAACTTCGGGTTCTGATGAGATCTTTAGCCAGATCGAAATACTAGTATCAACCTAGCTAATATGTTTGATTTGCTTTATTTTTGTAAATATACGGAGGTTGAAAGCTCGTTATAAATTGAAAATAACATAAAAATAATCTCGATGTATATAAAAACAAAAAACTAATATAACTGTAAAAAATCATACCTTCCTCTGAAATAGACTTCCTACAGAGATTTTTTTTTTTGTGTGTAGTAATGAAACCTTCACGAATTTCTGCAAATATGTCCGAGCTCTGAATTAAAATTCCACTTGCCAGACCATATTCATATACTAAATAAAGAAACTAAAATTTTTGTTAGAAAATTTAAATTATATTTATTTTTATAATTACACTTACCTGAATTATAACTTTCTTTAAAGTTTTTGATTTTTTCAGCTTTTTTCCTTGCGGATGAAGAAAAAATCATAAAAAATAAATTTAATATTTCTAACGACATTTTATTAAGAAATGCATCTTGAAACTATGTTGAGACTATACTCAAAAGAAAAAAAATAAATGAATAGAAAAGTTAGTAGAACATCTTGCAAATCAAATTAGCTGGAAACATAATTTTTTTTCCAAAAATTATGTTTCCAGCTAAAATCTTAGTTATACTTATTTTGCACTTCACTGTGTTAAACTAATGTTTTACTAATTTCTTTTGCTAAAAAAATTGTGCTGATAAGCACATTAATAATGTGTACGACAACCAGCATGAAAAATATACGCAGAATTGAGTAGGTGTCGTGGTATGTCAAGATGTATTAGAGAAGAGGAAAATGGTACAAAAAAGTACAACTCTTGTAAGACACATAAAAAATCAACCATGAAAGATTGTTGTATTTGGTTTTCATACATAAAACAAAATGTTGGATTAAAACAACTTAATATTTGTGTAGTCACCGGTTTGTGAAAGTAATTGTCTATTAATTAAAGAGAAAATAAAGTATTTAAATTTAATAAAGATTAACGCCCGTATTCATGAAAAACCTTAATTCAGATTTCTTATACATTTTAGATAAAACACATTGTAAGCCTTAAGCTTTATTCACAAACGAATATTAGCTTGAAATAACTACTTGAAACCTTGTGCAAAAGTTAATATTTATTATGATTACACTTTTATGGCTAAAATTTTTATTTTAGCTAATATGTGTTTGAAATGCTGTTCAATATTTTTATGAATACGGTGGTAAATGTCTATTTGTAAACTAAATATTTATAATCATTATTAATGTAGTGTGGTAAAATTGTCAAATTGAAATTGCAAACAAATATACGTTCAGGTAGATAGACTAAAGCGAAAGACAACGACACACATCTTAGGTAATTTGTTTTCCTTTTTCTTCTGACTGTATATGTTATACTTTATTATTTTTTCGTTTCGTTTCTGGAATTATCTAAGGCATTTGTCTTCCTTTAAAAAATTCGATCATTTAGACAACAATAGATGTAAGTAGTTGAAAAATTCATTCATTTTTGTAATATTTGTTTCAATTGCTAAGATTAATTATGCCAAACTCAGTACAATCTCAAAAGAGATACCTTAGATTTGGAAAAATTGCTTAAATTTCCGAAATCGGTGTGGCAAATCCTAGAAAATACTTAAAAATAATTTTTGGAAATTTTTTTATTAAAAAGAAATTTTGTTTTATAACGACAATGTACAAAAAAAAAATTAAAAATATGCTCTAGACATATGCTTTTGTTCTAAAAAGTACAAAAATATGCTATATAAAAATACTTTTTTCCCAAAATGATAAGGCAATTTTTAAAGTCTTAAAAAAATGATACCTGAAACTAGATTCCGGAGTTTTTCAGGGAGAACAATAGATATTTTTTTGACCGATTCTAGAAAGTTCGTTTGGAAAAGATTACTTGTTGAGATCATAATTCTTTAAAAACTTTTAGCATCAAGAAAGTGTTGCAAATTTTTTTAATTTATTGCGACACGTTGGAAATTTATAAAGGTAAAGTAATATGTTTTACACAATATTTGAAATTGGTTTATTTTTCACACACACATATAAACAAATTCAAAAGTTGTTAAGACATTTCGTGTTTTTTTTTTTTGAATTCTAATACCTTTGAAAGGTTTATCAGCTGAAAATCAGGTTTTAGATTGTGTGTTAGCCATTTTACAATATTGTTAACCAAATTAATATTTTAATTAAATTTTAGCGGGTCGCGATATCCCAGCACAAAATAGTGCTTACCCACAAGAGCTTCCGGAAGGCATTATTTAATAACGAAGCGCTTCCAAAGCAAATCCAGAAGGCATGATTTTAGTTCGCGATGTCCCACTTTGTATGTCTCTTTTAAGCAGGTGAAAAGCCCTTCTTTCATGTGCTCTTAGAAGCAATAAATTCATGCCTTCTTAGGCAAAAAGAAGCCATTTTTTGTATGTTGCCAACATTAATACTTCATGGCATGCATTCTTTATTGCTTCATTGTAAGCATTATTCACTGCTTTTTTTGCTGCGATATTAGACATTTTTGACCACTCAAATTGTATCTTTTAAAAGCGTAAAAAAATATAATTTTATCATTTTATATTTAAAAATTTAATGGTAAAGTAAATCTTCACGTATGTTTAACTGATTCTACTCGACATAAAAAACACTTAAAATCAGAGTTTTTATCAGACACTACAGAATATTATGTAGGTAAAGACCACTGCAAATGTAGTTAAAAGCAAATGAAATATCACTCGAAAAAAGGACAACTAACATTTCAATAAATTCAACTAACATTGACATTTGTTTTTTCGTGTTGATAAAATGTTTTATTTTTTTTTTTTAATAAAAACAAAAAAACTGATAAAAATTAATGCAAATTCATTATACAGTAATTTGATGTGTTAGTTTTTCTTCTATAAATGACTGCTTTTTCACTAAACAAAGATACTGTATTATAATACACAAACAACTACAAATATTTACGGCAGAAGTTCACTGACAGTGGTTTAATATCAGTGTATGAGTGTATTCTTCTGACACATATCGGAACATACATAATATTTATGGAGAATTGACATCATATTTGATTTTACTTAACAAATTTCACATTTATGGTTCTAGAGCGGGGAAACTATTTTTTTCCAATTCCTCATTACTTTTGGTAAATTACAATAAAATATTATAAAAATAAAGATTTAATGCAAGCTCTCAGGGGCCACAATTTTTTGAGTATCTCCTATAGAATCATCCCTGACTCATAAAGTAATAATATTGGTTATAAATAGGGTAAGTTATTTTTGGCTCGAAAAAAGTTAAAAATTTCAGGCAAAATAGTACAAAAAACCATTAAAAATGACATAAGAACTGGCAGAAATGGCAAAATAGCACTCCAAAATGTGCAGAAAAGAAAAAGTTAAATACAGGGTGTCTGGTATCAAATTTATATTTTTAAATACGATTATTTCAAAAAGTAATAAACGGTGCGGAGTGAGGGTGGCGCCGTTGGAATTATCGATTGTGCGGATTTGTCAGTCACGATGCCGCAGTGGTCGAGTGAGCATCGCGCGTTCGCTGTGGAGACGTTTTTTAAGAGTAATGATGCTTACGTAATTGCTCGTTGACAATTTTGTTTAAAGTTCGGTATTCGGCGAATACGTGATGGACCGAGCGGATCCCATTGATTGTTTTTTATGGGGCTACCTCAAAGAGAGAGTTTATAATGACAATCCCCAATCTCTTATGGCTTTAAATGAAAATATTCGCCGAGAAATCAGCTCAATTGAACCAAGTTTACTGCAGCGTGTGGCGCAGAACACAAGGCTTCGTTTTGAACAGTGTGTTCAACTCGAAGGAAGACATCTGGATGACATACTCTTTAAAAAATAAAATCCGCATTTCCGTTCTATCGTTTAATGCTCTTAATAACACCTTGTGTCAATTGTTACGTTTTTTATTTAGGTTTGAAAATATAAATCTGCTACCAGACACCCTGTATTAAAGTTTTATTAAATTTTCCTTTATTAAAATTTGATTGCATAGTACAATCATATGCTTTTTCAAGTTACCAAAAAGAAACGATCAACTATTGTCACACAAAACAGTTGAGTTTGCTGAAAATACGAGTTCCACATCCGCAGATGTAACTGCAGCATATCTGAAAGCATTTAGTTCCGAAGACGATTATTTTTCAATGCATGAATCCTTTATATTCTTATTAAAAAATATATTTTTTTTTATTTTAAACAAAGTTTGTATTCCACTATTTCGATTGAAAACTTTATTAAATTTTTCAATAACTTCTTTGTTGTTGACATCTTTAATCTTTTCCTTAACGCAATCTATTACATTTGAACTTTCATTTATAAAGTGGCCTTTTGTTTTCAATTTGCTGATGCTTAAACAAAGACATTCAAAATTACTTTTTATATAAGCTAAATCAGAGTTTATTCCAGGATTTTGAAATATTAATTTTGAACTGCGTAAAGACTCTGCATCATCGTCATTAAGCATACTTAGTTTGTAACTGGAATACTGCTATTAGAATTTTGTGTATTTTGCTTTATTTCAGTAAAGACCGAAATTTTGAACTAGAAAAAGTGGTTCCGGCAAATGTTTGTTAATAGAATTGGAAATGTTGAACAAAATTCGTTGTTGGTTTAACTAAACAAAGTTTAACTGGCATCTTAAAAACTAGGCCTTAAATGTTAAACTTACATTGAGAAATACTGCTTTACAAAATGCACTAAGTAAATTGACATATTCAAATTTTAAGCGTACACACAGAAAAAAATTTTGCTATTTGCCAACTGAAATTCGGTTAAAACAACTCAATTTCGGTTATTACAAATTTCAGACTGTAGGCACAACTTTACATTAGTTTTCATAAAAAAGTTCGGTTAATTCAACTTAATATAAGTTGCATCACCCAAAATATTCAGAAATCTAATGCAATTATCAGTGTAGTAACTGAATTTATATGTTGTTACTATTAATATACACGTTTTAATTCGGTTGGCACTTTATTTCTCTGTGTGTATAAAGTCTGCTACTCTACAATCTGGTAATTCTAAGGCAAAATGGGCGAAAAGGGCATTTTTATAGAAAAAAATCTAAAAAATATTGCAAGAAAGTAGAAAATGGCATTTTATGGCAAGGTGAAGCAGAAATGGCATTTTTAGAAAATAATTGAAAATAAGGCAAATGCAGTTTGTGGCAAATACCAAAAAAAACTTGCCCTAGTTATAAGTTCAAATGTGATTTCAATATTTTCAAAACTTGAGTGTTAACGGTCTCCCGGCTGTTTTATTTTTATTATTATTAAACCACGTTGCTGCTGTTATCGTTTTATTTTTCAGCAACAAAAAAAAAAAAGTGAATTATTTCTATTTAATAGAGCTCTCTATGTAATATTTTATATTTTCGTTATTTTCGTTATTTTCCCCCCGTTTCGAATGAACAATTTTTATAACTACCACACGTTATATATCATTTGAAGTTTTTTATTTTCAATATTATTTATTATACGTTGCAATTTTGTTGGAAATTAATCACAATTATAGCAATCACAATATTTGCAAATATAAAAATTGATATTAAAAATTAATTTTTGATTTTCGTTTGTATTTGCTGTTAGCAAAATATAACTACCCAGGCATAAAAATACAATCGGCACAGTGTTGGCAAAACGTCGCTGATGGTCGGTTATGCGTTGGCAGAACGTGGGTTTAACAAAATTGACAATATTGTTCTGCTAACCGATTGATAACAGTGGCGAAAGGTTGCTTTGATAAACTTGAAACTGTTGGCATAACGTTAGCAATTCAAAAAAATGTGTACTTTCAAAATACCTTAAATATAATTAATTTTGAGAAATATGTATAATAAAACACTTTTAAGCAATACAGCAATACAGTTCGCTTTTACATCATATTTAAATGTGTGAAATACAGGGTGATTCAGTCACGACCCGCCGAATTTCACCCGCGTATGCCTTGGCTCATTTCATGAAAATATGTCCACTACGACCATCCCCGAAAATGCAAATGTGCGAAATGCAGCGGTTTGAAAATTTTCGAATTGTAGGTCGGAGGGTAGTAGGGTAAAATTGCCAGCTTCTGAACCAGTGGTCGGATTTTTTTGTTTTTGGGCTTGTGAGAAAGGGTTTAGGAGAATCAATTTTAGGAAGCGAAGTTACAAAATTACAAAAACAAATAAAGGAGTGCTGTTATTTGACTTCCAAGAACAAAACAAAAATGTTTGCATTTCAGTCAAATGGTCATAACTTTGGAACGGTAAGACCTCTAGGCTTTGCTTAGGGCATTTTTGAAAGGTAAGAGGTAGGGCTATCTTTAAAGAGAAAAAAAAGGTTACCTGGTTCAGAAGTCAGCAATTTTGCCTAATACGCTCTAACCATCAATCCGAAAATTTTCAAACCGCTGCCATTTCGCACACTTGCATTTTCTGGGATGGTCGTAGTGGACATATTTTCATGAAATGAGCCAAGGAATACGCTGGTGAAATTCGGCGGGTCTTTACTGAATCACACTGTTTAATAAAGTGTAAAAATAGATAACCATTTTAGTTGGTTGTAATATTGGTAAAAACAATATTGCCAAAGAAATTTTCAGGTGGCACTTGAAAAACACATGCTTTGCAAAGAAAATAATGTTTTTATAGTAAAATATTGGTTGTACCTTTTGTAATTTTTGATATGGTGGGGGTTTTTTTTTTTTGATAGCAGTGGTTTGCCAGTACTATTTTTTTTTGTACGGTTAGCAATTTCTCCCTGGGTGTTTGTGTAAGATTTATGGCTGTGATGAAAAATGAATTTATAACTAGAACGGAAAGGCTAACGCAAATAAAAGAAAACGTTTAAATTTGCAACTAGATCATGACGAGGCAAACCATTATTAAAAGCGATTAATAATTAATTTAAAATTATTAAAATCTGGTTATAAATACTTGGAATAAAATAGGTTTTGAAAGCGGTCATAAATAAATCTTGCCTGCGCGAATATATTTTGAATTCTATCGTGTGACATAAAATTTTACTTCAAATCTTATACAGTGAGAGACTAAAGTTTAAATACACTTTTTAAATGGAAGTAAAATCATAAAACAGTCATTTTATGTGGTTTGTTTTTTTTAAATGAAGTACAAGATTAGTAAAAAGTTTAATTTGTTCTACAAATGACTGATATTTGCATTAAAAATTAGAAACACTGTATTACAACCCAAACAACTACATATTTTTAAAGCAGAATTTCCTGAGTATACAATAGGCCGTTATTAAGAAGTCAATATTTTGTATTTCGAAATAATGCAGAATGTAATGATATATCACAACTAGTAATGCAAACAGTAATGAGATGACATTACCAATATTTTGGTAGGATGCTTACCACCACAGCAAGAAACCTCTTGAGTGGTATCAAGCAAATAACATGGTTTTTTGTACCAATGGAGGCAAATCCCACAAACTGCCCGGAGCTTAGACCAGTTAAAAGATATTGGGCTCCTAATAAAAAAAGAAATTAATTTGTTAAGCAGAGATGGAAAACCTGCTCCTAGAAAGTTATAGAAAATACTTTAAAGTCCTTAGTGGGAGGGTTTCCCGAAAAGGTGAATTAATGCTGGAGAGAGAATAAACTGATTTTTTTTTTATTTTTTGCTTGTAAACGAAAATATATATTTATTAATCAAACAGGTTTTAAAGACCATACATTTTGTGTCTAACTTTTTATTACATTTTTTCTGTGCTAACATTTTTTCGAAGGCACACCTTAGACCATTTACAATAACAATGATAGCTGATTCTTTTTATTTGGAATATATATTTTCGTTTGGCATCAGAATTTCGGAAAAAATAAAAAAAAAATTTTAAGTTTTGGTCACAGTTTACCATTGTGCACTGTGATAATTTAAGAATTTTCTGCATCTGTTCGAAAATATTAAAGTCCAATAATTTTGTATAAAAAATAGTAATTTTTTAAATAAACAAACTAAAAAATTAAACAAAAGAGCAAAAAAAAAAAAAAAAAACAAAATCCCAAACCAAACACTAAAACATTTTTGATTGTTGTTCTTATAAATGTTCTTGTTTTCATAATAAGGTTGTAGGATGATGTTTTTTAAACATAAATATTTTTTTTAAACATTTTTTTTAATTCAAAAAACAAAAAATTTATTAGCTTCAACACAAAAAAAAAAAAAAAACATTTATAACAACAACTTGTGTGTATGTTTTTAACAATAACTACAACATCGACATTTTTTTTTGTTAAAAAAAAATTATAACATCAACTACATTATTCTACTTACAATTATATTTTTTGTTAATTTTTCAATATGTGTAATTTGGTTAACAAAAAAAAAAATGTTTTTTAATGTTTTTATTTAAAAAAAAAATTACATAAATTTTTACGACATTATTTGTTGTTGTTAGTTGTAAGTACAACAACAAATAGTTATTTGTTTTATGCGTATGACATAAATTTCACTTCATTGCTTTTTATTTAATTTATTAAAATTAACTATAAAACAATAAAAATAAAACTTCTGTTATATAAATTATTCGTTTTTTTCAATATGTTTTTTTTTTAGAAAAAATAACAAAATAAAATCTGGGAGGAATTTGGTGTGAGTACCCCAATCAGACACTGCCAGAGGTGCAAAAAATCAAGCAATGGCTTACCACTAACCGAGGAATTATAAATATATTAGTGGCAGAACTCTTGTTCAAGACGCTTTATCAGCCTTTTCAAATAGTGTTTTGCCAGTATTTGTTTTAGAATAATTTCAGTGGTCCACAACAAAAACATTGGCCAAAAATTGGCTGAGACCACTGGGCCAACGATGGCAAAAAGTGTTTTCCCAGTGCTATCTAAACAGAAATTACCAACGGTTAAAGTCTAACAACTGGTAAAACATTTATTTTATAAAAATGATGATGCTTGGTTTAAACAAGTTTTGAGACAGGTTTCGAGTTCAATCCCGGTTCCAGGCATACATTTTTTTGGAGATTTTTTTATACATTTTAATATTTTTTTAATATAAAATCGTTTTTTTTTTTTATTTCTGTAAAAGCTCTTTTAGTTTGTTTGTTAACTTTTTTTGTTTGTTTTCCCAACGCACATTGGGTTGAAATGGGTCGAAAGTGGCGCTTTATTGAAATTTTAGAATTATGTTTTTGCCATAATGATTGGTATCGAATAAAACTAGATAAAATTCTACATCACTATTTAAAATTTGAACCATCTAAGTTGTTTACTTCATCCGTAGTGAGCTGTCAAAGTTAGCTAATTATTGCTGTTTTCTTAAAAAGTGAAAAAATTGAAATTTGATAAAAAGCAGTGCTTATTTTTTTAAATTTAAAATTAATAAAGTTAAACTTTTATGATGAAACCTTCAAGTTCGGGTATTTAAGTGTACAAAAAATGATTTTGTGTTTATAAAAATATGTGTGGAAATATTTGTAAAATTCTTTTTAAAAAAGCTCTAAAATCGCGGTATTTTCCATATATGATGGACCAGAAGTAACAAAGTAGTAAAGTGCCGGCTTTGAAGTTGTGTTTTTTGAAAAGTATGGGATTTCTACTTGATATTACAAACAAAAAAGTTTGCCTTTTTGTTGCCCCGTTTTAAGATATTAATAATTTTATGTAAAAAGTCTTGTTTTCAAATTCCTTTATTTACCATACACTCAAAGAAATAAGTTAGTAGAAAAGTTAGTAAAACGTCTTGTAAATCAGGTATACTATTTTTTAACAAATTTGTTTGCTAAAATCGTGTTTTTAGCTAAAATTTTTGTTATATTTATTCAGCACTTAACTGTTTTATACTAATGCTTTACTAATATACTAATGTTTTACTAATTAATTTTGCTATAAAAAAATTGTGCTGATAAGCAGATGTCGCGGGATGTCAAGATGTAGTAGAGAAGAGGAAAATGATACTAAAAAGTACAACTCCAATAAGACATATAAAAAAATCAACCATGGAAGACTTTTGTATCTGTTTTTCATACATAAAACAAAATTGAGGATTATAACAACTTAAATTTTACGTTGTCACCGGCTTGTGAAAATAATTGTCGATTAATAAAATAAAAGACAAAAGAAAATATTTAAATTTAATATGTATTTCTATAATAAATGTTAATAGATTAATAATCTAGTGTGGTCAAATTGCAAACAAACAAACATATACAGACATGTAGACAGAGTAAAGCGAAAGACAACAAAGACACACATCAAAGGTAGATTTGTATGGTTCCTTTTTCTTATTGCAAAAAACAGGGTTGTTTTTTTCGTTTCGTTTGTTTTTGTTTATTTTTTCGTTTCGTTTCTATAATTATCTTCGGCAGTTGCGTCCTTAAAAGATAGCATCATTTAGACAACCATTGATATAAGTAGTTGATAGAAAATTTTTGTTATATTTTTCTATATATTTTCAGATATTAAATTACTTCATGACATCAATGTGGGAAAATGAAAATTTTTATATTTTGTAATTATTGTAAATTATTTTTAAAAGAATCACAAAAATATGTTTTATGATTTTCAGCAAATATATTAACTAAATTACAATTTTTTTACAATTTTTTTGCGTTTTTTTTTCAGTCTACTAAAATTCAGCAAAAAATTTATTAATTTTTACCAGCGCTTTTTTATTTCTAATCTACTAAGTGTTAGCAAACCTTTTGCTGAATCTACTAATTTTGTTGCTAAAAATCAGCTCGCTGATTTTCAGCAAAAGATTTTGCTGACATTAGCAATTTTTTGCTAGCACCCTCCTGACTAAAGTTTTGCTGACTCAGCAAAATTTTTTGCTGACTTTATAAACTTTTTTTTTTGAGTGTAGCTATTTTTGTTTTGCAGTGTTAGCTAATTTTGTTGTTGTTGATATTATTGTCAATATATTTTGATATTTAATAGAGATGGCTGCGTGAGTAGCGTTTGATCACCTATGTTCACGAGGGTGACCAATTTACCAGAAAAGAATAAAAATTAACACTCAATTCCAGCGAAAAAATAGGACTTTCTAACAATTTACCAAATTCACGTGATGGTTTTACATCTTATACTAATTTGCCCGTGCCGAGATAGTCACGCCTATATAATAACTGTTTTCAATCACGTACTTTGGGCAATCAACTTTTTTTTTACCAATTCGTTTGACGTTTAATATTGTCTTACTCTCAATGTTAGCTATTTTTGTTGTTGTTTATATTATTGTCAATATATTTTGATATTTAATAGAGATGGCTGCGTGAGTAGCGTTTGATCACCTATGTTCACGAGGGTGATCAATTTACCAGAAAAGAATAAAAATTAACACTCAATTCCAGCGAAAAAATAGGACTTTCTAACAATTTACCAAATTCACGTGATGGTTTTACATCTTATACTAATTTGCCCGTGCCGAGATAGTCACGCCTATATAATAACTGTTTTCAATCACGTACTTTGGGCAATCAACTTTTTTTTTTACCAATTCGTTTGACGTTTAATATTTTTTGAAATTAAACTGACTATAGTAATTTATAAATAATAATGTTTACGAATAAACTGTTTCACGCGCCCATCTCTATTGCCGTTATTTTTGTGCTTGTTTTTATGTTTTGTTTTTTCAGTGGTGTTTTTTGCTGTTTTAAAATTTGAAGTAATTAAATTTTAATTTAAGCACGATTTTAAAAATTATAGAGAGCACTTTGCTCGCAAATGCAGCCGGGAAAAGTCCAATGAAGATATTTTCAATAGGTTTCTGCTAAGTATGATAATTGGGATATTTGTGATGTATTTGAAAATGCAGACTAATACAAATATGTTAATATATTTTTTATTTAAAAGGTAAACAAAAACAAAGATTCGCCAAAAAGTTTTAAATTTTTTATTTTTCAGATTAATTTTTACATTTACTGAATTTAGTGAAAGCAAAAACTGGATACAAATTTAAAACTAATAGGAATACATATTATTGACTTATTCTTTAAATTTATTTTGATTTCAAAATTGCAGCGAAAATTGTGGATCATGTTTTTCCGAAAAAAAACGCCTAACAGGTTAAAAAAAATTTTTTCTTCCATTTTGTTTTTAAAGCTGTGTTTTTATGTTTTTATGATTATTCATTACTAAAAAAAATATAATATTCTCTTTTGTGACTTTTTTGAAATAAATTTGTACATTTATGAGATTTTGTGAAAAACAAAATTTGGATTTTAAATTAAATTTATACTAATATAAATGCATATAATAATAAATTTTAATAGCACATTAAGTATGCTTTAATTTCCAATTTTATTCATTCATTTATCGCTTTTCATTACAAAGTTACAGCATAAATTGTAAACTAAGGTCTTTTTTTCCAAATAACAATATTGCGCTTAACGGGTTAAAAAAATTTTTTTTTTTAACTTTTTTTTCTCAAATGCTGTGTTTTTATGTGCTTATAATAACTCATCAATAAAAATATATAATATTTTAAAACTACGGTTTCTTTGAATTAATCGCCACTTTGGGTACCATCGAACCCACTGTGCAACGATGGAAAGTTGTTTCCAGCAAACCATATGCCAGTGCTGACATGTTTGATCAGTCAACTGCTACCCAGTAGTTAGCATTCACTTACGTTTTAAACTTTAAACGGCTGCCAATCTGGCGGAACGGGTTCTAATCGAGGAGGCACAACAAAAATTACAAATGAACTTTTTTTTATTTTTATTTTGGAAAATCTATTTTTAGATCACGTATTTGATGGTTTTACCAACATTGGAAATTTTGTTACCCCAGTGCTTTTGTGTAATGTTGTCATCATTTTGGGGTTGGGAAAGCACTTGTTGCGAGCACTTGTACCACTTGTTAAAAAACCTCGCCAGCGGAGGTCCGTTGGTCCTTTCCTGACTCGTACACATAACACTGCCAACTTTGATGAAAATTACTTAAACAATTTAATAATTTGAACTTAAATTTTAGTAGACATATTAAATAAAACAAATTTGTAAATGACATTGCAGAAAAAAATATCAAAACAAAAATAAAGCAAATTTGTTACAGGAGACTAAATATAAAGACACTTTTGTTGTAGTTGTTTGTTATAAATGTTGGGTGTCGCGACGACGGCCATCAAAAATTTAACCTAAAACTGACAAATTCATGACAACAGCCTCACAAACAGCAACAACATTTAACAACTACACCAGCAACAACAACAAAAAAGCTAAATCAAATGACAGCAACATTATACACATACTTCCACTAAGCGCCCCCTATTGGCTGGAAAATATATTGTTGTACAGAATGTTTGTTTGCATACGATATTATTGCTGCTGCTGCTAACTACCATCAACTGAAACAACTTCGTGAAAATGCCTGCAACATGACAGGCAGTCAGCCAGTCAAGTTGAGTAAAGTTTTTCCCCCTCTTCCGCATATATTTCTACACCATTTTCAATTGTTTTTCAGAAATTGAAATTTCGAAAAATTTTAAAAATTATCAATTGTTATTCAGAAACTATCGATTGTATTTCAGATTCAAAAATTGTATTTTAGTATTGTCAACTGCATTTCAAAAATTATCGTTTGTATTTTAGAAATTGGTAATTCTATTTCAGAAATTAATAAAAACTTTTCATTAGAATTTTTAAAATACAATTTATAATTTCTGAAATACAATTTATAATTTCTAAAATACAATTGATAATTTCTTACACACAGAGAAAAAATATGGCTGCAATATGATTGCGGCCTCAAAACTATGTTTCCTACAGCAAAAACTGGTTGTTTCAATTAAACTATTATTCTCTCAATCATATTTTACCAATAATATGGTTGCTTTTATCATGTTCTAGTAAAAATTTCTATTTTTTTCAGTTATCATATTACTGTATTGTCTACAATCATACTATAGTTTTTGTTGTTTCAATTAAACTATTATTCTCTCAATCATATTTTACCAATAATTTGGTTGCTTTTATCATGTTCTAGTAAAAATTTCTCTTTTTTTCAGTTATCATATTACTGTATTGTCTACAATCATACTATAGTATTTATTATCATATTCCTCTATCTAACTGCAGCCATATTAGAGTTGCGCCAACTATAAAATGATCAGTCGGTTTTTTTTTATGAGCGTCTTCGCTCTTTTAGTTTTATTCTTGTTTGAGATTTTGTAAAAAGAAGTTGTGAGAAACAGTCAGCCCCAACAAATTAAATAATATTAAACAAAAAGACATTAAAAATGGTCAAACAACGTAGTGGTGTTAATTGTAATGGTGATCTGTTTTGCGGAAGAAGGAATGAGTTTGTAGTCTCAACCCGGTCTACCCTGGAAGTCTAGGTAAAAGTTTAATTTTCGCGCACAAACAACGTAGTGGTGGTAATTGTAATGGAAGAAGGAACAAATTGTAGTCTCAATTCGGTCTGCCCTGAAAGTCGAGGCAAAAGTTTAATTGTCACTCACTCCTTAAATAAAGTTATTGTTTATTATAAAAAAATTATAAAAAAGTACTTTATTTTTTAATTGTTTGTAATTACGCAAAAATATTGTTAAAGAAAAAAATGTGAAAGAAAAATATAAGCAAAATGCACGTGCTTTTAAGTATGTAGTACGAAATAATCATGATATTTTTGCAATAATCATAACATGGTAATAAATTATGACGAAATGCTTGTCCTTATAAGTACAATTGATAAAACTGAAATACAACTGATATTTTCTGATATGCAATTGTTTAATCTGAAATACAATTGATATGTTCTGAAATAGAATTGTTAAATCTAAAACACAATTGATATTTTCTGAAATACAATTGATAAATCTGAAATACAATAGGAGGGATTATTGTAAAAACATGATAAGCTACAATTATTGTTTTATGGACTTTTACAGTTTTTTAGTTTTGTATTGATTAATATTTGATAAAAGTTTTGCTAACCACTTATTAGAAGTGCCTAAGGTAGAAACTTCTTGCAAGTTCATACTTTTTGCACTTTTTCAATCATTGAAAGGCGAAAACAAACTAAAAATAAAATGTGGCCTATCAAGTTTTTATAATAAACCCTTCAATTGATAACTACGGAAATATGTATGAAAATGGTGTAGTATGATTTTCTATAAACATGGAATTTGATAAATATTCTGTAGTTTATTTTGAAAAATATATAAAATTCACTCTTATATATACAGACAAACACGGACAGACCGTTAGACAGACATTTAGTACATACAAGTGATTAAATATTGCTAAACTGCTGTTCTGCTGCTGCTGCGACTACTGTTGCTGTGATAGACTAAAAATGAAAATGTCATTGGTAAAATGAATGGTAGGATAACGATGATGAAGGCATAGCAAGAGTTTAAGTTATGTTTTAGGTGTCAAAATAGGGATCAACAGTCAATAAAATTGCGTTTGACATGTCAAATCACTTTCTACAACACACGTTTGCATATAAATTCACTTCGCTAGATAGAAAAATGGAATGCCATGGTAGGTAGGTAGGATTTTTTATTTTTTATTTTTGGAATGTGTTACACAAGATTTTGTTATGTGTATAAACAAAATATGAAAAAAAAAAAAAATCTGTCTGATGTCTAGTCATTTATTTAGTTTAATTTTTCATACTCGGTGAAAATCTGCTGTTGTCATGATGACTTTTGAAAATTTGTCAACATAAAACAGTACAACAAACATACTATACCAATCAAAATTTAATAACTCTGATAGAGTTTTGAAGGATTTCTAAATAAAAAAGAAAATAAATACAAAATAAAATTTATAATTTCAAGGTCATTCAATGTAGATTTATTAAACAAACAAAAAAATGTTTGATAAAGAAGGATAATTATATGTTGACATTCTATGGTGCGGCACACGTTTCAAATGTTAAATATCAATCAGATTTACGCGTTTTCTAATGAAACGAAAAATATGGAAATTATTGTTGAACGTGAAGAAAAAATGTATCCAATTTAATTTGGAAAATGGATTAATAAAATTTAATCAAGCCAACTTTAATTGTGTTAGTTTGTATTTATTTTAAATAAAATCATATACAATTTGATCGAAATTTTGGTCTTATCTGATTGTCCTCATCATCATGATTGGAAAACGCTAGCCCTAAAATATCGACTAACCTTAAAATAACACTAACTTAAAATAACCATAACACAAAAATACCCTAGGTTAGGTTAGGTTAGATCGAAAAGAGGATTCGGAGAAGGGAAAAAAACTTCCCTAATCCGACTCAAGTCCCTGAGGACTTACACTTAAGCCAGAATGTCGGCTTGTTGTGCGCTCTAAACAATCGGTCTTATGTCACCTTTCTACCCCAGGAACTCCGTCGCACTGACGAAACTCCTCTACTTCTTCCATCCTATGCCCCTAAGATCAGCCAATGTGGATATTGGGTCACTGGATTGTATTTCGACCGGGGTCCATTCACAGAGATAGTGTTCCAAGGTCTCCTCGCCCTAAAAAATACCCTAACGAAATAATTTAAAATACCGTAAACCCTAAAATATCCTAACGAAGTAATTCTAAAATATCCGAACGAAATACAGCATTTTAATTTTATTTCAAAAACATAAAAAATGTTAACTTTTCTTTGATCTTCTTTTATTTAATTCTTCCTAGTTTAAAGGAGCTTAAGATCATTTATTTATTAATTATTTATTTCCACTATTTCGTTAGGTGACTTCTTCAGGGAATAATCATTGCAATTTAAAAAATTTGTTTTAATAATTAAAGACTTTTATAAGTTTTTAACTATTAAAACAAGTTTTTCAAATTGTAATGATTATCCCCTGAAGAAGTCACCCAATGTGGAGACGAAATATTGGAAATAAGTAATTAATAAATAAATGATCTTAAGCTCGTTGAACTAAGAAGAATCAAAAACATAATTGTGCGCCCCAGTAGGCTAGTTGGTAGCGTGCTGGCTTATCAGTGCGGGGGTCGTGGGTTCGATTCCCACCAGAGGCACTGGTCTGTTCAAACGGAGCACCCGGTGGGTAAACCTAATTCGAGTACGGTGAATCCTGTGGTGCTAACCGGTTTTTTAGGTTAGCTCTTGTTTAAAAGATAATTAAGATTGAAAATTATGGTTCCCTCCCATACAAAGTAAATTTTTAATATCATATATCTACAGTACTATAATAGTCTTAGTCTTAGAAATTTGTGCACGTTGATTATTTGATAGTGTTAATAGTCATGGGAAAAATGGGCGTGATCGGACCAGTGGGCGTGTCAGCTCCCAAACAAAGTAAATATTTAATATCACATATCTACAGTTCTATAATAGCCAGAGTCTTAGAAATTTGTGCACGTTGATTATATTAGGAATAGTCATGGGAAAATTATGCGGGATCATACCAGTGGGCGTGGCAGCTCCCATACAAAGTGAATATTAAGCTCATATACAAAATTAATATTAATATTAAATATCTAGGGTTCTATATTAGCTATATAGCCTTCAAATTTTGTACGAGTCCATCAATTACTAATATTGGTAGTCGAACTGAAAATGGGCGGAATGCGATATTCACTTTTAGGTGACATTTGTTGGAATTTGCAAGAGGAAGATAATAATATAGAAGAATCAGGAAATGAAAATTGAAAAAATCATGAAAAATTTATGTATTAAAAAAAAAAATTATAAATCACTTTAAAATTGTTGTAGTCAATTAAATTTTGTTGCAAATAGTTTATTGTTGATGTTGTTTCATAAAATGTTCTCAATTTCATACATTTAAAATCAATAAATGGTAAAAAAAACTTAAAAAAATTGTTTTTTTTAGGTACTTGGAACCATAATTTTCAATCTTAATTATTTTTTAAACGAGAGCTAACCTAAAAAAAACGGTTAGCACCACTGGATTCAGCGTACTCGAATTAGCTTTACCCGCCGGGTGCCCAGCTTGTTACCTTTTTGAACTAGCACAGTGTTATTAATTAATAAAAAAAAAAAAAAAAAAAAAAAAAAAACATAATTTTTTTTAAATTATCAAAATAAACTAAAAAAACTCAAAAGGGTAAATGTTTTTTAGTAACAAATTCATACAAAAATTAGAAGTTTTTGACCTCCTACCATCAGAATCTCTTCATATTATGAACAGGAAGACTTTATGTGGTAATATAAACATTCCCGTTTTTAGATCTTTAAAAATCTAAAAACTCGAGATCTTATTCACGGTTTTAGTTTTTAAACAAATTTGAAAGCTAGTGAACTTTGATGACCTGCACAGAGAGAACTTCTTGGACGAGTATTAATGAAAGTTTGAAGTTTTCTTCACAATGTAAATGAAGTTTTCTTCACAATGAGAATTAAAAACTTCTTAAAGTTAATGCAAAAGCTTCATAGTTTTAATGAAATTGTTTTAAATTAAACTTTTCCATTAGTCTTATGAAATTTTTAATGAAGAAAATTAAAATTTTCATTAAGTTTTATGAAGAACTGCATTAATTTAATGAAGAGTTTCAATGGTAGAGTTTTAGTGACATGCCCAGAAAAAAGATTGGATGGAATTCGGTCGAAACCATTAAAATTTATTTGATAAGACGGGATTCTCCCGATGGGTTTTCTCCTCAATGAAATTTCAATTTGTTACAAAAAAAGAAAAAAATAGGCGACAAGTATTTTTTTTTTAGTGGTCCAAGCTCACGTTTAAGGGTTAAAAGGTGGGTCCAAAGTTAATAAATTTTTGTATGGATACATGTCTAAAGCAAATGAAATTCTGATTTTTTTGAACGCAGTTTCGATGTACACAAGATAAAAAATTTGATACCCATATTGGCTATATAGTATGTCAGGGTTGCCATTATAAAATATTAAAAATATAGGTTAAAAAGCTCTTCGGAAAATGTCGTATAAAAGCCGAACAATTAGGAAATTAAGAAAAAGCTCAGATACCCCCTCGATTAAATTGAATAGTCATTAATACTCACATATATTATTTGTCTCAAGAGGAAATTAAAGTATATCATTGAATAAACAAAATCGCAAAAGGGTTTTGTAAAGTAAGTTCGAATTTCATTTTTATGGCCTCTTGAAGTTGGTATATTTTTGACCATTTTTTCTCTATGAGCGAAAATCGAAATTAAATAAAGGGTGTTTTTTATATGGGTATTAAACTTTAAGTTGGCAACACTTCTTTACTAGCGGCCTTTTTGTCAGCTGTTAAGTGATTTATGTTTAGTTTGGTTTGTCAGTTCAACATGAATAGACTGACGCCTAAACAACGCTTCCAAATTGTGCAAATTTGTTTTGAAAATCATGGTTTACGGTCAATATAATCGTCCATCAGCGCAATTAATTCGATTAACTATCGAACGTTTTCGATCCACATTTACTCTAAATGATAATATGCATCCAAAGAGACATTGTACAGTGCGTACAGAAGAAGTCATTGCTGCTGTAGAGCATAGCGTACACTCAAAAAAATAAGTTAGTACAAAAGTTAGTAAAACGTCTTGTAAATCAGGTATACTATTTTAAGCAAATTTTGTTGCTAAAATCGTGTTTTCAGCTAAAATTTTTGTTATACTTATTCAGCACTTAACTGTTTTATACTAATGCTTAACTAATATACTAATGTTTTACTAATTAATTTTGCTAAAAAAAATTGTGCTGATAAGCACATTAATAGTGTGGACGACAACCAGATTGAAAGATATACGCAGAATGAAGCAGATGTCGCGGCATGTCAAGATGTAGTAGAGAAGAGGAAAATGATACTAAAAAGTACAACTCTAAAAAGACACTAAAAAAATCAACCATGGAAGACTTTTGTATCTGTTTTTCATACATAAAACAAAATTGAGGATTAAAATAACTTAAATTTTGCGTTGTCACCAGCTTGTGAAAATAATAGTCTATTAATAAAATAAAAGACAAAAGAAAATATTTAAATTTAATATGTATTTCTATAATAAATGTTAATAGATTAATAATCTACTGTGGTCAAATTGCAAACAAACATATACAGACATGTAGACAGAGTAAAGCGAAAGACAAAGACACACATCTTAGGTAGATTTGTATGGTTCCTTTTTCTTATTGCAAAAAAAGGTTTGTTTTTTCGTTTTTCAGCAAATATATTAACTAAATTACATTTTTTTACAATTAGAAATTTTTTTGCTAGCACCCTCCTGAATAAAATTTTGCTGGCTCAGCAAAATTTTTTGCTGACTTTACAAACTTTTTTTTTTGAGTGTAGAGGAAGAACCCAATCAGTCTATCCGTCAATGGTGACCGCTATAGCGCCATGATTACGGACTTTTTCGTTCATCAATTGAACAACCATGATGTGCAGGAGCTGTGGTCTCAACAAGACGGCGCAACATTTCATACAGCTCGTGCCACAATTGATTTATTGAAGGAAACGTTTGGTAAACGCATAGTTTCACGTTTCGGACCAGTGAATTGGAATCCAAAATCGTGCGATTTAACTCCGCTGGACTATTTTCTGTGCGGATGTAAGAAGTCGCTAGTCTACGCCGATAAGTCCGAAGCGATTGACCACTTGGAGGACAACATTCGCCGCGTTATTGACAATATACCGCAAAAAATGTTGGAAAAAGTCATAGAAAATTGGACCTCCAGATTAGACTACGTCCGAGCCAGCCATGGCGGTCATATGCCAGAAGTCATATTTAAATTATAATGCCAGAAGATTATCTTTCGACTAAAGTAAATTTCATGTCAATTTAAAAAATTCATCTTTGTTTTATTCCATTTCAAAGTTCTATACCTCTATAAAAATACACCCTTTATACACGCTAATTTTTCTGCTTTACATCAACCTTTCTACATTGAATTTGTTAAATGCATATTAATTAAGAATTAATTGCGACAGTCTGTATGGCGTTAAAATAACACTGTACCAAAATGCATTACAACATTTGGCGTGTGGCGATATCTCAACATAAATATAACCATCTAACCGTAAAGCCCGCCTCCAGGCGGGGTCTCTTAAGTTGGCCATAAGTGCGCCAAATGAGTGATTTATAAAGAGAAATTAAGCCACTTCGATAGAAAACCAAATTTATTTATTTATATTTTATCAACTAATTTTTTGTGTGCTTGGCACGGTTTGGAAGCGAGAAAGCGTTAAAGTTAAAATTTTATTAAATTTAAAAAAATAAATATTTTGAAATGAACACAATTTTCAAAAATCTTGAAAACATATTTATGTTGACGGGAAACCATTGACACTGAACAAAAGGTAAGACTGAAGCTTAAACTTAAAAAAAGCTCCAATTTCGGTATAAGGACAAACAGGATATATGTACAGGACATCGTCTTAACTTAAAAACATATGAACGGAATTTTATAAAATTAGGCAGAATGATTATATTAAGTATTATTAACAAAGCCTTAAAATTTAATCAATATATGTTGAAGTTGTGCGTTTTCGCCCAATTTCGCGTTTTTCGATAAACGAAAATCGCCATATCTTCTTTACGAAAAGCACTAACAGTTCATTTTTGGACAGCAGTTATAACTTGGTAAAAAGAATAATTTATACTTAAAGCTACTTATTTTTGTGGATTATTTTTTTAGATTTGCTCTTAATCTATTTTGGCCCATATCGCCTAAAATTGGCAACGAAAAAAATTTTGGTAGAAGAACATATTGTTTATTTTTCATGCCAAACATTTATTGCAAAAAATCTTAGGCTGGTCCTTGCAGAAAAATTGATAATATCAGCAAAAAAATTTGTTAAGTTAGTAAAAATGTTGGTGAATTTATCAAATTTTTTCTGATATTAGCAATTTTTCTGCAAGGATCCCCCGGCAAAAATGTTGATGACTTTACAGACTTTTTTTTTAGTTATCCAATTTTACCATAAATTACATCTATTGTCAAAATTGACCTATTGTGAGGGTACAATAATGTTGCAATTTCTTTAAAATTTAGATTTTTGCTCAATCGAAAAAATGGGGAAAACAAATATTGAAGTGTATAACAATTTGTAAATGATACAAATTAAACTAAACGAACATAAAATGTATGTAGTGTTTACCCGATGAAAAAAGTTTCGATATGGTTATATATAGTCATATATATATGTATATAATTTTATATTACATCATATCTTAGTTGATCCGAAAAATGGCAAACATAACCTGATCTCATGTGATCCCATGCGATTGCAGCTGATACAACTTTATCCGAAAAATGGGTCTATCTAATTTGATCAAGATTTATCCAATTTGATACAATTTGATATAACTTCATAAAATCTCTAAAAATTGGTTAGAATTGCGCACTAATATTATGCAAATTAAATTTTTTTTCTTTTGTATGTATTTTCACTTTTTTATAATTGCTTTTTTACGATTTTCTGACTTAAAATGATTTTTTTCTCATAAATATTATTTAATCTATTTACTTAGAACTTTGTTTTGAATGCAGCTTTTCTAAGTTTTTACTTTTGCTTTTTTCTTACAATATTTTTTTGCTTTAACAACATTGAGTTTTCATTTTTTTTCTTTTCTGATATAATATTTTTTTTTTTGGTAATTTCTACCATATATGTTTATATATAATTATATATAAAGCTAATAAAATTTTTTTGTTTTTATGTTATCATATATACCTATAACATATATGATCCCATATATTAAATGAAGATAAAGGGTCCGCCAAATAACTTTCTTTTTTTTGAAAATGCTATAAAAAAAAAACTACTGAATATTTTCTCAAATTTCTTTTTTTATTTGAAAGTACAATCCTTCCGGTTAATAATGGAAAATAATTTCATTCAAATGGCTGCCTCGGCTGGCCATGTAGTAGCCTACACGATCGGTCCAATTTTTAAGTACATTATCGATTGTGTGCAGCTGTATTTCACCAATGGCTTCACGAATATTGTCCTTTAAAGCGTCAATTGTCTCGTTTTGGGTGTATCGGCTTTTCAATGTATGAGTGCGGGTTTTTTGTGCCCCAAATGCGACAATTTTGCTTGTTTACATACCCGCCAAGATCAAAATGAGCTTCATCTGAAAAGATGATTTTTTTGGCAAAATCGGCATCTTCTGTAAGTCGATCGCAGGCCCACTTAGCGAAGCGAAAACGCATTGAACCAATTGGACTTTGTATGGTATGACGCCAAGGTCTTTATGCAAAATTCGTCTCAATCATGTCTCCGAAATGTTCAATTGTTGAGAACGACGGTGAATTGATGTTGATGGCGCTTCACGCACACTTTCTGCCACAGCAGCAATATTCTCGGGTGTACGCACTGTTTTTGGCTTTTCACGCTTTGGTTTATCGATGAGGATGCCAGCTTCTTTCACTTTTTTCACAAGATAACGAACATACGGAGGTGACAGTACTTCTCTTCTTCCAAAATCCGTACGCAATTTTCGCACACATTCTGCAACATTACCATGATTTTCAAAGTAATGTCGCAATATTTCCCAGCGTTGTTCAATCGTATACACAACCAGCAGAAGGATAAAACTAATTATCTGTCAAATCAGACATGAGCTAAGTGTTACCATTCACGAAATAAGCACTAGTTGAAAAAAACGTTAGATGGGGGACCCTTTATAACATATATCAACTTATATGTAACATAAGATATTATGGTCTATGATGATAGATTAGAAATTTTCGTAAAAATTAGTATGAGATGTAAATATATATCGGCACATATATAATTATATCAAGCTATATATAAACTTTTTTCGTAGGGTAGATACAAATATAACAAACAAGAACAAAATTATACAAAATAAACAAATATTAAAACAACTCCACCAACTACAGCTGCGGTCATTCAAATAGTATTGCTTTAACCATTGTTCTATGATGTTGTGCCATATATTTATTTTATCTCCGTTTTCGATCGTTTGATTTTTATTTTGTCAAAAATACACCATTCTCCATTTTCAGAGTGTACTTTAGTAAATTCAATTTTAACTTCAATTCATTAAATATAATCGGTCATAAAAATAGAAGTATAATTTTTGGAAAAAATTATAAAAAGAGCATGCCATTTTATATTTAAGGTGTAAATACTATTAACATATACATTTCCCGCCTTTTTACTGGAAATTAGTTATTTGGACCAACTCCTGGAAAAGAGCTGTAAAGAGGTTATTTTATAAACAATCCACATTTGGAATTTCATGTTAAATAATTTCGCTCCTTTATCCGTAAGGAGAGAATAGAAATTTTGTGATGGCTTATGAGTTAGGATCTGCTGACATACTTAATGTTATAACATAAATTTGAAATTACATTGATTTTGGATGGCGGAGTTGCCGATTAATTAAATTGACCATATTAGCAGTAATTTAAGTTTTTTACAAATTAATTGGCATGTTTCGTGTATATATCCTTTTCGAATCACAAAAATTGTGAATTCTAATATATTTGTAAAGATTGTTGAAAAATTGTCTATAGCTGCTGAAATTATTACCAACCTACTACTTTTATAACCTCACTTTAGCTTGCAGAAAATTACTATCAAAACTTACTAAAACTATTAAAAACCGCTGCGGAATTCTTTAGCGAACTTATACTTATTAGTTATACTTATTTAGCTCTTTACTCTTTTGTACTAATGATCTACTAATAATTTACTTATGTCTTACTAATTTATTTTGCTAAAAAGTTGTGCTAGTAAGAACATTAAAAGTGTGGGCGACAACCATATTGAAAGATATACGCAGAAAAGATATAGGTATCGCGGCATGTCAAGATGTAGTAGAGACATGGAAAATGATACTAAAAAGTACAACTCTTGTAAGACACATAAAAAATATCAAGCATGGAAGATTTTTGTATCTGAGTATCGTATATAATATATAAATTGCTGATAAAAAAAACTTAAATTTTATGTTGTCATCGGCTTGTCAATGTAATAAATATAATATAACATTTAAATTTAATAAAGATTAAACCTGTATTTGTAAACTAAATGATTATAGTCACTATTAATGTAGTGTGCTCAAATTGCAAAACAAATATACGTTCAGGTAGACATACTACGGCGAAAGAAAAGGACACACATTTGTTTTTGTCAGTCTACTAGTATTTATCAACAATTTTAATAACATTTAGCAAGGATTTTTTAATTTTGAATCAACTAAGTGTTAGCAAAACTTTTGCTGAATCTACTAATTTTGTTTCTATAAATAAGCTAGCTAATTTTCAGCAAAAGATTTTGCTGACATTAGCAATTTTTTGTAAGTACCGTTCTAACTTAAGTTTTGTTGACTTAGCAAATTCTTTTTTTTTTTTACTTTGCAAACTCTTTTTTTTGATTGTATTTGATCGGACTTGATCAAAGTATATTTAACTTCTCAACTTAATAACAAATTATAATTTAAGATAAACATAAATTATTCAGCACTTGTGCGCTTATTTATGACTTTTATGTATCAGTTTTTATCTTATTTGGATTTTCGAACAAAAGTTCTGACAGCGACCTCTTGCGAATAAAAATAAAATAAATTTTGCTGTAATTTTTGCATTTGGTAATATAGAAAAAATTCAGATTAATTTCTTTTGGTTTATTCGACCTTATAGATACTTTTTTTTATAAGAGTATTAAAAGTATTACTATTTTTATGACCGAATAAATATGTTAATATTTTGAAACAATTTGTAATTTTAAAAAAGGAGTTAGCCGATTAAAATATTAATTAGCGGAGTAAATAACTAATTAATTAAATAACTCGGATATGTTTTTCAGCTTTTCTAAAGTCATTATGGGCACTACTATTTTTGTGACCACAACTGTATGTGGAGGTATAAATATGGACATTGTTGCGCCAACAACAAAATATTATTTTATTTGCAAATCATTGAAATCATACAAAACTTAATAACTAAATAGAGAAATATTCGTTTATAGTTAATGACAAAAAAAATATGGAAAGGACAATAGAGTGTATCTATTTGTCAATGCTTTGGAAAGATACAAAATATTCTTATCAGTAGTTTTCGTTATTTTTCGCACACGCAGAGAAAAAACATAGTTGGGGCAACCATATTCGAAGAGCATCATACATTTTTGTATTTATGATTGCGACAACAATTAATATATTTGTGACAAAAATACTCTTATCTTTTTAATAATAATATATGATAATTATATTATCATATTATGACTCACAATTGATCCCAATATTATCATATTTTGGCTATGAAAATGTTTATACATTATCATAGTATGTTTCCTACAATATTCTCCCAGCAATCTGTTGAAGCTTGATTAAAAAGTTATGCATGTTTTTTTTCAATAGTACAAACGCACATTTATTTATTTAATAATTTACACATTTAAATAAACTTATTTTAAAATAATTTAAGCAATCGAATTGTCTTTGCGCTGACGAATATTATTTGTGTTATTAAGGAGTTTTATAAAACATTATTTTGACGCTAAGCGCTGTTTATATAAATTTTTTATGTTAGTATCTAAACAAGTAAAACTACGCTTTTCCTTTTTCCGTACAAATCTTATTTTGGCAGAAAAAATAAAATAATAGAATGATTACAGCATAAGTACGTATTTAAATATTGTTAAAAACACAATTTCACAAAACATTTATAATGATCATAACATATTTATAGCAATTATAATATTTGCACTATAATCATATTATGTACCTAGTTATCATATTATGATCATGGAAAAGAATTTAGTCAGCATTTATTACCATGTTATGATTATTGCAAACATATTATGATTATATCGTACTACAGACTTAAAAGCACGTGTATTTTGTTGAAATTTTTCTTTCATATTTCTCAAAATTTTTTTTTTTACAATTTATTTTGCATGAGCAGAACAAATTTAAAAATAAATCACTTTTTTATCACTTTTTATTTAAGTTAATAAACAATAACTTCATTTAAGGGATGCGTATCAATTTAGCTTTCGCCTAGCCTCCTATGGTAGACCAGGTTGAGACTACCAAATTATTCCTTCTTTCACTAAAAATGTCGCCATTACAAATAACATCACTGCGTTTTTTTTTTTTTTTTTGTTTTATGTTTTTATGTCTTTTTGTTTAATATTATTTAATTTGATCGGACTGACTGCTTATCACAACTTCTTTTCACAAAATCTTAAACAAGAATGACACTAAAAGATACTGATCATCTGATAGTTGACGCAACTATAATATGGCTGTAGTTAGAGAAAGGAATGCGATAATAAATACTATGTTATGATTGAAGACAAGAGAATAATATGATAACCGAAAAAAGATTAGATGAGCAATCATGTTAGTGGTGAAATATGATTTATACAATGGTCATTTATTTGAAACAACCATTTATGGCTGTAGGAAACATAGTTTTCGGGCTGTAATCATATTGCAGCCATATTTTTTCTCTGCGTGCATTTATTCCATTTCCATATCCATATTAAATATTATTTAATTTTCTTGCGTTATTTAAACATAAATTGTCGATGTCTGTATGTTTACCATGTTGTTTGTTGGTTGGCTCGTTGTTGTTTGTTTAAATTCTGTTGGCATTGCATTTGATAGACTTGTGGCCAACAAAGTTTTTCATACAATTCATTCATTGAAATTTGTTTTTTTCAGTTTGTTTTTCATTTCCAAAAAGGTCTTTTTAATATTCTTTCTTTAGTTGATTGTTAGTTAGTTTTTTAACAGTAGTTCCATACTTTGGACTACCATAGTAGTTTAACCAACAACACCAGCAACAACAACAACAGCAACATGATGATGTTGATGAAGAAATTATTTTATATACGTACATTTAACTATTGCTGCGGTTTGTGCGATAATATTTGTTATTTACTTAAACGGAAGGAAGGAAAAACAAAAAACGGAAATGCACATAAATTTATTTTCTCCATTTTATACAATATTTGTTGTTTGTATTTGATTATTTGTCTATATGTATGTGTCTATATAGTATGTATAGATTATTATTACGATTTTTTTTCTTTTTGCTGTTGTTGTTGTTGTTGTTGCTGTTGTTGTGTGAATAGAATATGTCGCCATAGTTGCTAGTTCATTAGTGTTGGGTCAACAAAATACAAAAAAAAAAAGTATTCCTTTTCTATTAGACCATTACATTTTGTATACGCGTTTTTGATAACATTCCCAAATATGACCTGATATTTTACTTTATGTTTAGTTATTATAACAAATTTTCTTTTCCCGTTTTTTTTCGAATAAATTTCAGTAAATTCACCATATTTACATTTATGTAATGAGTGTATGTAAGTAAGTCTCAGAAACCATTGAATATGTCTAGACATATTGACTGGCTTTTTTTACATGATAAAATATATGTACACTCAAAATAATAAATCAGTGAAATCAATCTCGGCTGCATCGGTTAATATGGTACAGGAAAAATTTATATATGCCATGATCGAGAGAGAATTTAGTTGAACTAAAAATAATAAAAAAAAAATTCCAGTAAGTCAATGAAATCAAACAAAATAAACGAAAACTTTCTTTAAATTAATGAAACCAGTTTAATAATGAAACTTCCTCATTGAGGCATAAAAGTTTCAATTAGTAAAATTATATTTTTCATAAAATTTTATGACAACTTACACTAACTTGATGAACACTTTCTTTTGAATAATTCCAAATTTTTTTCATTTCATGCAAAAATTCATTAATAGCAATTTCATCAGTGTAAAAGTTTAATTTTTCTTTAAATTTTGCCGAATTTTGTTGCTGATTCTACTGTATTAATAAAAAGAGCACACATTTTAAAGTTTCATTTCACTAAAATTGTTTACTTGCATTCAACAACTGACGTTTTTGATTTTCTCTAACTTAAATGTAATCCCAAAAATGGAAACTGTTTTTTATTAAATTTAAAATTTTTTTTTTTATAATTTTTACTGACATCATTTTTGAGTGTAGTTGGGATAGTGTGCTGATTTGTTATACATAATGAATATTTATAATGAATGGCATTTTTATCAATGTTAATTAAGATTAAATGACAATTTTTTGTAAAAACCTGTTGATATTATTACACTGATAACACTAATCGACGGCCACAAAAAAAAACTATCTTTAAAGCACATCTTTTTTAATGAGCCTATGTACGCTTAATGTAAATCTGACAGAAAAACTTTATCTACAAAAAAAATATTTATTATTTAATCGATTTAAAAACAAAATTCTCCGTGTTAAAAATATTTGGCGATAAAAGAATTATCAAACTTTTTTTAATTAGCTTTAACAGTTTAGTCGTGAAAAATTCTTAAAGTTCCAAATTTAAAAAAAATTAGAAAAATTGTCATTTTTGACCAAAAAAGTTTCCTTACAATTTTCCTGAAACTTTCTTACAAAAGCAACACAACTGGGAAAAAATGTAATTTCACTTGCTTTTGAACATGCACCCTATGTCAGGCATATATGGTGAAAATCGAATAAAGCTAACCTATTGCAACATGCTACCAAACTCTTTTATAATTGAAAATTTTTCGAAAATTAAGGAGTTGATTGAAAGTCGCGACATATTAGTATTATCCCATTTGTCTGAAATTTTCACCACAAAATCTTTGTACCAAGTTGTGCAAGAACTTGCCTAATATTTAATGAAAGTCGAATGTCAGAGTTATTATTAAAAAAAATCTATAAAAGTGGAAAAAAAACACCATTTTGAGCTAAATTTAAGTCGCAATATCTCAAAACCATTAGAGCGATCTAAATTTTTTTAAAAAATCCGTATTTAGCGAGCTAGTTAAAAATCATGCTTCACGCAACATATTTTTGTTAAGTTAATTTTAAAAAATTTTCAAAATTCGGAAACTTAGACGACAGGTTATCAAGGGTTAAGATTTCCGATTTTTCTTAAATTCGTACCAGATAATTTTTTTATGTAGTGGTACAATATTTAATGAAAATTGAAATTTTAAATAAAACTTTCATATACAAAGTAGTAAAATACTAAAATCTTAGTCCGGTGTGTAATTTTTGCGTTAATTTTGGATACCTATTGTACATATTTTACTTTGTCGTCGTTTAACACAAGTTTTAAAAAAAAATTTAATTAAAAAAAACTTGAACCATTTTGTAAAAATAAACAAATAAAAACAAAATTAAATTAAAATAGCTTTTTTTGGGGGGCTAAGCTTTTAATATCTTAATGCCTGTAAATGCTATTGAAACGAATTTTTCAAGCATTATAGTCCCAAATATACATAATTAAAAAATTAACACCAGTTAAAAAAGATAATTAAAATATGTTTTTTTTTTTTTTGTTGGGATAAATAAATTTTATGTCAAAATATGCATACCAAATATTCAGAAGACTTAGTTTCATATTCCGAAATCAAAAAAAGTTCTAAAATTTTTTCACAATCTAAAAGTAATTTTTCTCAAAACCATGTCATTTTCCACCGATGCCTATAGTAAGGTGTATGCCCACATAGATTTGAAATCAGCGCGACAAAATCGATTTAACCCTTAAACCACTAAGACTGTCTACAGGCGGTCATCACTTAAATCCAATACAGGAAATTTAAAATATCCCAGTGGTTTAAGAGTTAAAATATGTATTGCGGTTTAAACGAGACAAAATCTATTTAAAGTATGTATTGCGGTTTAAACTAAATCGACTTTTTCTTATTTTGTTCTTATATGGCAAATTGCGACTTTACTTGTATTCCATTCCTTCAGTCTTCCAACATCCACATGGAATAACTACGACCCCAAAAAACTTTTGAACCAGATTCTCTAATAAAGTCCGCGAGACCGGACAAAGACACATTCGGCAGATTTTTCAGGTTATCGAAAGGCTTACTACCCAGGTATCTGAGTCGCCGCACCCTCATTCCTAGACACTCAAAACTTAGATGTGGCACTGTCTCCTGCTCGTACATACTGCACCTACAATAATCCGCATGGGAGACAATCCAGCGCACAGCTGTTTGGCTTAACTCTACGTGGTCATTGAGAATTCTGAGAGAATTATCAGCATGATATCAATGAATTTTTGCATTAGATCTATGAAGTGTCACTGGATTTTGTTCATTGAAAATTGTCATTACATTAATGCAGTTTTTCATAAAATTTTATGAAAAACTAAAGATGGTTTCATATATCGTTCCAAAATTGTATAAATTTCGTTGAATTCCGCCAAAACATCGTTACAATTACATGGAAACTGAAATGTCCATTACTCCAGAGTAATATCCCGAAAAATTCCCGCATCCATAATCGAACTGTCCGTGAAGACCGAAATTTCACAACTCAAATGTCCATTGTAGCTCCAAATGGGCAACCGCCGTTACACCCATACAAGCCAGTCGTTGCATCTTAACTAAATCGACTAAATCGAAGATATATGATTTCGAATATACCTCCCTTCACAACACTAGTGCCACATACATATATCAACATCGGTCCAATAACCCCCGTGTATATCCAGTGGATAGGTAATATAGTTGGATGCGTTTATAGACCCAAATTTAACATTCCTTTTGACAATTTTGTCGAAACTTTAGAAAATTTAACCATGCCGTACAATGATGTAGTGATATTAGGTGACTTCAATTCAAATCTACTCAAAGAATCGACCCTTAAGGATAGCATGGAATCACTAGGACTTTCACCTACTAATATTACAATGCCAACACATTTTACAACTCTCAATAGCACACTAATTGATATTATATTTGTGGGTGATCCATCGAAAGTCGTTTTATATGATCAAATTTCTGCCTCTTGTTTTTCCAAACATGACTTGATGTTTTTAGTGTATGATTTTCCGTTACAACAAGAGGATCAGTTTTATAGTTACCGGAATTTTAGAAACATAAACTACACCTTGCTATATGAAAGTTTCTCTTCTTTTGATTGGAATAACATTTACTTTATGAGTTCTGTTTACGATCAGCTGGCATTTTTGGAAAACAACATTCTATCCCTATATGATGACACTGTACCTTTAATTAGGAAAAACTTACAAGTAAAACTAAACCGTGGTTCACCAAGAACATTAAGCAATCTATACAACGTAGAGATCTAGTTTACTCTAGATGGGAACGTTTTAGGACAGCAGGACTTAAAGGTGAATTTCGCTGTGCCAGAAATTATGTTAATAGTCAGATAAGATTGGCTAAATCCAACTATTATGCAAAACGATTTGGCTCTGCCATTGACTCAAGGAACACATGGAGAACTATTCGAGACATTGGTATCGGAAAATCTGGTAAAACTAATAGCTGTCCCATTGATGCTGATGAACTCAATAATATCTTCACCAATATACCATCGGTTTCAACGAATAATGTAATACCAAACATTACTCCTATTGATAATAACTCGATTTCTCTAGAAAACTCTTTCGAGTTTTCTTGTGTTAGCCAGGTTGAAGTTTTATCTTGCTTTTCATTGGTTAAATCCAATGCAGTTGGTTTCGACAATATACATCCTAATTTTATTAAAATTCTTTTACCATTAATATTGCCATTTATTACACACCTTTTTAATACTATTATAACTTCTAGTTCTTTTCCTACAAAATGGAAGCACGCGAAGGTTATACCACTACTAAAGTCGAACACGGAATATCGCCCAATAGCAATACTAAGTTTTCTTTCAAAAATTTTGGAGAAGATTTTGCATTTGCAAATGAGTTCCTACATACACGAAAATCTTTTATTGTCCGAAAAACAATCGGGGTTTCGTCCCAACCACAGCTGTGTAACTGCACTGGTTGACGTGTCCGAGAATATAAGACGCGAACTCGATAATGGTAAAATTAATTTCCTGGTACTTCTCGACCATTCCAAGGCATTTGACACTGTAAACCATCAAATGTTATGCATGAAATTGAAAAAATGTTTCAACTTTTCATCTTCATCAACTAATTTAATATCGTCTTATCTTACTGATAGAAGTCAATCTGTACACGTTAATAACACTACTTCAAATCCTATAACACTCACAAAAGGTGTACCACAGGGTTCGATCCTATGACCTCTCCTTTTTTCAGTTTATGCCAATGATTTACCACAGCAACTTACTTATTGTAAAATACATATGTATGCGGATGATGTTCAGTTGTACTTAAGTAGCCCTGCAAACTCTGTTAGTGAAAATGTCGAAAAACTTAATTATGATCTAAATAAAATACATTGCTGGGCAGTTGCGAATAGCCTTTGTCTTAATCCACAAAAATCAAAATGTTTAGTAATTCATAAAAAATCCATTACACCACTTTTTGAAAATGATATTTTAATAAACAATAAAAAAATCGAAATGGTGAAAGAGTTAAGAATTTAGGGGTAGTGTTTAACAACAATTTATCCTGGTCAAGCCACATAAATACTCTCGTAGTTCAAACATATGTGAAACTTCGAACGCTGTGGGTAACACACCACCATACACCACTAAGAGTAAGGCAACTTCTTGCAAAGGCTTACCTGATTCCTAGTCTAATTTACGGCTGTGAACTTTTCGCTAACTGTGATTCCATCAGCAAGAAAAAATTAGAGGTTTTGTATAACAACATCATAAGATATGTTTACGGATTGAGGAAGAGTGATGGAGTCTCTGCTGTTTCAAAAAATCTTTATGGTGTATCTTTCGAAAACCTTCTTAAAATTAGAGTCCTTATTTTTCTGCACAAAGTTGCATACACTGAAAAACCACAATACCTTTTTAATTTTATACAATTTGCTAGATCTACCAGGGGTAAGAACATGATTATACCTAGATTTAAATGTCTTGTGTCAGAATGGCAATTTTTCATAAACGCCGTTCGTCTTTGGAATGATGTGCCAAACAACCAACAAACAAATAGCAACGCAATTCTTTTTAGGAAATTTTTATTTGAATCTTTTGCGAAACTTAAATAAAAATTTCTCGTTCGAGATTAATTTGTAAAATGTTATCATATCTTTATTTTATGTTTATTTATATATTGTTTTAAATTTTTCATGTAACTTTTAATATTATTAATTTTAGTATACTTATTATTTTTTTTTTTAATTTTATATTTAATATTAATTTTTTATGTGGCATTCCTTGTAAACCAATATAATCCTGTGCTTTAATTATAAGACTTGTTCTTGTTGCGCAGGAAATCGATAAATAAAAATAATAAAAAAAATAATACGGCTGTAGATCTCAACGATCCTTCTGCAGGTATAAAAAGCATAAAAGGGCTTTTTAATCCTCTTCTCGGTATTCCCCTCCTGTGAAAGTTTGGAGACCAAAATGACAATCAGATACTTTGCATCGCTCAGATTGAACTATTCCGCTGAGTATTTCCTTGTAATTAATACAAGTTCGGTTTTATCGGATTAATACACCGATCGTTGGTTTTTGCCCAAATCCTATGAGCTCGTTGATTGTTTAAAGAAATTAGTACATGCTTTTATTCCATATCATTATTTATATTACAATAATTTTTATAGCACTGTGACCAAAATTTACGTTTTTTAATAATCAAAAAGAAAAGAATAAAGAAATATTTTTCGTAAAAAAGTTATTTCCAAATATATATATATTTTTGTTTTTCATTTGGTTTTATAATTTCGGTTTATCAAATGCAAAGCGCATGCGAAGACCATTTTCGATTTGGCTGAAACTTTTCAAAAACAAATTTGTATATCAAGCCAAATCTTGTTCAAAGTGGATTTATTAAGTGTTTTTCATATTTTTTTCTTCAAATTTTGATTGGTTACAAATACGGTTGCTACGAACGAGTCTGTTTTCTGGGTGCCAAATCTAAACATAGATTTATCACCCAAAGGGTAAAAGAAAAATATCTCAGAATTTTGTAATTCGCTCCAACTAAAATTAAATACTTTTACATTAAAGGATGCATTTACTAATGCCATCTACTTAAATTAAACCACTTAAAATACCTTATAGTCTTTTACATTAATCTCCTTACACTTAATCCATAACATATGCAAAAAAAACTTTTTTTTTTGACTTTCACAAAATCCAAAAGAAAAAACAGTTTATTTGAAATCCTCAATAAATTTTAGGAAAAAACACACAATAGAGTGTTAAAGTGTCATCTTCTACTGCGACACACACGATCGCATATGAAAAGTCAAGTACATCGAAAAACAATACATCATAGATTTAGACACACTCTCTAATACCAAAAACACATTTTTGGTTGACCAGAGAAAAATAAAATGTGAAAATTTCCTTGAAAACTAAAAAAGCATAATTTAATTCTTTCGGGAAATTAAATGAAAAACAATATGCATACTGATGACTGACTATAGAAATCATCCATCAAAAGAAAACCATATGCAAATGAGATACGACTTTAAAAAAAAATTTAAAAAGAAAAACAATTACAATATGGTTTGGATTTAAAAATTAAATTAAATTTATATTTTGAGGGTATTTATAATTTATATAGCAGAAGATATTACATGTGTTTAAAATATGTTTTCAAATTTAAAAAAATAAGGAATTATTATAATAAAAACCATAAAACTCAATTCTTATTATACTTAAAAGATTTCCCAGCAAACATTCAAAGTATAAACGAGTATCAGTAAAAAAAAGAATCAAATCTTGCAATGAAGTAAAAATTATTATTATTACACAGAAAACAGTTTTGTAGTTGCAACCGAATTTTTTGCCAACCGAATTTTGCTATCACTATTATTAAATTTTAATACTATTGTAACAACCGACATTTATTTACAAATTTTGAATTTTTATTGTCGCAATTGAATATTTTATGTTTATGGACTATAATATTCTATAAAAAGATTCAAATGCACTCAACAAAATTTATTTTATTAATAAAAAAAATATATGCCTCGAACTGTGTTCGAACCGGCGATCTTCCGTTTTTTAGGCAAGTACTTTACCTCTAGCGTAAACCCAATTTAAATATGTTTTTTAAATTTCAACCTTGGATATTTTCTAGTTTTAAATTTAAATATTTGTCTAAAAATATATTTGTATGTACAAAAGAAATTCGGTTTCTAATCTCAATATTTTATTAGAGTAGCCAAAACTATAAAAAAAATTTATATTATTTTAAACTTATTTTATTAATAAAAAATTCTTATGCCGCAAACTCGTCTCGAACTTCGCAATTACTTAACCTCTAGCCTAAACTTAATTTGAATTCCTATTTTCAAATTTCTACCTTGAATATTTTTTTTTTTCTATCAGGTTTAAATATTAATTTCTAAAAATAGACTTGTCTATACAACAGAAATTGGGTTGCTAATCGAAATATTTTATTAGAGTTACCAAAACTATTAAAAAACTTTTTATTATTTTAAAATTGGTAACGAAAACTTATATTTTAGATAGAGTGATCTTTTTGTTCGCAGGCAAAACAAATATTCGATTTTAACTGCAAATTTTTTAGTCAAGGGATAAAATCTCAAAAAAGTGGTTGGTTGGTTGCTGGTAATAAAGTTAACGTAGAAAATAATACTTTTTCGATATTTATAATTAAAACCAAAAGTTTGAATAATGTGACTGTGTTTCGGTTAATTTTATATATTTTCTGTTTACAATATAGTTTAATTATTCTGATGATGGATTTTAATTATTTGTTAGGACAATATCCTAATAAAAAAATATAGAATATGGCCTCGAACTTAAATAGTTTTCATTTTCATTGCACAAATAAAGGTTGAAAACCCATAATATTTATTTTTTATTAAAAATGACATCAAACTTGTAAAAAAGACAAAGTACGGTCTTGTCTACTCCCCTTTTACATCTTGTTTTTAAACAAAACAACACAAGTGTGCAATACAAAGGAGAATAAAAAAAGCGTGTATTGTATATCTACCAAAGGTAGAGCTTGCACATAACGAACAAGTTTTCAGTTTACTTTTGATCAATGGTGATAATCTTTAACTTCGAGCTCATATATTAGTTCTCATTTAGTGAGAAAACTAGTTTATATGAATATTTTATGTTTTGTATGGGATTGTCACTTCTTTCAAAACGTGTTCTGATGATGGAAACTTAGAAAATTCCCAAAATATATCTATCAACAGATTTCTGAAAGTGGTCAATTAATAAATTTAAAAACAAAAACTCTATAGACTATTTGAGAGGACAATATCCAAATAAAGAAATATAGAGTATGGCCTGGAACTTGAATAATTTTCATTATATATTTCAAACTTCAATTAACTTTTTATTTATTTTTCTTCGTAAGTCTGCAAAAACTGGCATGCGTGAATATGTCAAACTTGTTTTTGGCAAACTATAAGTACAAACATATTTATTTTAATAGGTTTATGTTTATTTTCTAAATGCTTTATAAATAAATAATATTTTCAAATCAAATATGAAAAATATTTGATTTAACTATGCTTTGTTCTCTATGTGTGGATCTTAGTTGATTGAAAAAAACTAGAAAACATAGTATACAATTTTTACTTTAGTATATTTAGTTAGAATATTCTTCTACCTCAAGTCCACAAATCTAATATGATATTGTCACATAAGATTTTATATGTTGCTATTCAAAAAGTTTGATAATTTTCATGATAGACAATACAATTGTTTCATTCGCATCACCCAAATCTTCAGTTGTCTGCAATTGAAAAAGATAATTGGCTTATCTCAAACCGAGACATTTCACACAGCAGACAAAATAAACTCTATGAGAATGCCCTAATTATAAAACCAAACCACACACAAAAAAAAAATCATACTATTTATAAATATTTTATGAAAAATTTGAGAATGTTCTAATTTATGAACTTTTTCATAAAATTTAAGAACAGTTCATAAAAAATACTGTGAAAGTTTGTGTCTCGTAAATTATGTCAAGGTTCTTAAAATATATGTAGAAACACTTAATATTTATGAAAAAGTACTTAAAAAATTTGCCAATGTACAAAATCCTAATAATTAAGAAAACTTACAATAATACTTTGAATTTTATGTACCTTTTCATAAATGCTAGGGAAACTAGGAACACTTCATAAATAGTAAGTAAATTTCATAAATAGTATAAAAATATGAACTTTTTCATAAAAAATTATGAATGTAATTTTTTTGTTTATATGGTTGACTATGTTAAACGGCGTAGCCGACAGCCGATTCAAGCCGATCAATTAGTCGAAAACTAAAATTCTGTCGAAATTTAATTTCAAAACTTGTATACATTTTTTTTGAGTTGTTTAGAAAAACTTCGCTTGGCATATGTTGTTATTTTGCTTACAATTACAGCAGTTGGTTGCTTTGACTAATATCTATTTTGTGCTGGGTTATTTTTAATACTTGAAACCATTTCTTATTTAAGATTTATTTTCTTGTTTTAAATAATATTTAAAACTTTATTAATATGCATATTAAAATTCAAAAATATTTATTAATATTTTGCGTGGGTTGCATTTCTGATTCGATTGTTTATTTTTTAAAATTATTTTTAATATTTTATACGTTTATATATTTTGATTCATTTGATTATTATACTGTAAATTAGAGTGGACCAAAATTAAAAAATTTTTTTTTTTTTTTTTTTTTTATTAATTAATAATCATTTAATTACAAATTATATACTATTACCCTAACCGAGCACTAGCTACTATTGCCTTCGGCGCGTTGTAGCGAAAACAGACCAGTGCCTCTGGTGGAAATCGAACCCACGACCCCCTCACTGATAAGCCAGCACGCTACCAACAAGCCTACCGGGGCGCACAGTCAAAAATAAGTTTAAAAAAACATTATTCTACAGTTGTGCCTTCAAAATTTCATATCATAAATTGAATTGTTTGTTTTTTTTTAAGTTCAAATTATTTTCATTTTGTTTGGATGTTCATTTTATAAATTCAAATTACCCAACAAACATTAAAAATTGTATTTCAGCTTTTATTTTATATTTTGACCTTTCAATATAAATCAGGAACAGAAAATAATAGTTATTTTTACATTTTGAAACATAAAAAGCATATAGCGGTACTAGTCGGTGAACTGATTCAAGTTTACCATATTGCAGTTTATTTCAACAATTATCAAATGTAATTTTTGTAAAAGTAAATTGTTTGCTGGTACATTTGTTTAATTAATTTTTACCTTGTTCTATAAATATAAATTGCAATTTAAAAAAAAAAAGTTTAAATTCAAACTAAGTAAAACAATTTTAACTTGAGCTTTGGAATAGATGTCTAGAAGGTCCGATATAAAATGCTTTCGCCTTTTTAAGGATCGCGGTTCAAACCTACATTACAGATTTCTTACATTTTTTAATGCTAAAACAAGCAAAAACAAATTAAAAAACGTGAAATTTTTGGATGCAAATTTTTCAGAAATTCAAAAATTTTGAAATATATATGCTAGAATTTTAAAAATAGTGGCGTTAGTTTAAATCGAAATTGATTCAGTTTTGAGAAGAATAGTCGAGAAGAATTCGAATGAAAGAGCTTCCTCGAAACTTTGCAGACTGAGAAGTTTTTTTTATCTTAACAATACAAATACCATTATTTTCGTAAAATAAATATTCTCTTTCTTAACTATATTTTCGAGTAAGTTATAATATGCATTTATCTTCAACTTTTCCTCACCGTTTGTATGTCCCGGTTCACATTCGGCAATTTTACTTGCGCAAGTTTTCTTAAATTCTCCTTTGAACTTGCTTTCGTGTTTACACAGGAAAAGTTTGTTTCAGCAATTTTCGTTTTGAAACTTCGTGTTGAAAATTGCGGATGACAAAACAAAACGGAATTGGAGTACGGGCAAATCTGTACCCCCTTCTATTCTCTTTTCCTCCCTCTTCTATAAACTCAAGACTTGCGCAAGTAAAATTGCCGTGTGTGAACCGGGACTATGCAAGTATACATAACTTTAGCATTTCGACCCCCCCTAGTCTATATACATCATGTATTAATATATATTTCTATTTTTGTTAATAATTTTATTTATATATTGTTTATTTTGATGACCACCCACGTTATAAATTTTGGTTAATTTTGGAATTTATAAGATCGTTGTCATATTTAAACCTTATTAGACGTTATAATAGCCAAAGTCGCATTAATAAAAATAATGTTCGTTGTTTGATTTAAATGAGGTAATTTGTCAAAAGGTTATGCGTTTATTATGAATGAATTAAAAAAATTTTAAATATCACAAAATACTTAAAATTTACTAACAAATTGATTTGTATAGTAGGAAATATTTGCAAAATATAAAGACGGATATAAATAAAAGAGTTGGTAAGAAACAAGTTAGACGAAATTTCATATGTACACACAAAATATGATTTCCAAAAATGATTAATTAAAGATTTGCTTAAAATAAAATAAAATTTAATTTAATTAATTCTTTAATTGATTCAAAAAAATTTGTTTAAGATTTGTTAAAAATGTAAACTAATTTCTAAATGTGTGCATACATTTTTGGGAAGCTTATAATTCTCATAATCTTTTTACCTTAAGTGTACGGTTAAACAAAAAGTTTATTTAAAAAAGTAAGTTAAAATATTTTGTTATTTATTTAAATACCATATTCCAATTTTTTAATTGATATGAATTAAATTTTTAAAATTTTTTAATTAATACGATAAAAAGTTTACCTAGCCCAAATAACATTGATTTCTAAAATGTCTTAAAACTCCGCATTTGATTTTGAACTTCAGATAAAACAATATTATAACAAAATACACTCTTCATAATCCATGCATAAAATACGAAATTATTGTCCAAACTACAAAAAATTTCTTGAAATGTATCAATTTTCGTTTATTTTACAAAAAATTTGATTATTTTTTCGTAATTTTACGTAAGGATTATTATCAGTGTATATGAATTACAGAAAGTTTGAAAAATCCATTTTTGTATTTTTAGTACAAGAATTAAAACATTTTTGAACAATTATCATAAAACGGCTCTTCTCATACAAACATTGTTTGTTGGGATGTATGTTGTTTTTACAACTTGTAATACGACAAACACACATACTGCATATAACGATATACAAATTATATTGATATGTGAAAATTGTTGCTTCTCAAATGATTTTGATTTTATAATTAGGTTTATCAAATCAGCCAGTTTATACATTAAGGCCCGATTACTGAATGTCCATTAATGTCAGTTAAGGTTCCAGTTAGTAGCTAACGGGACATTGTCAAAATGAGGCTAAGGCAGACAAATTCTCAAAAAGAGGATTTTGTCTGTTGTATGTAATGTCTCAGTTTGAAGATTAGCGTGGTGCCTCTGAAGCAATTGCATTGTCTATCATGAAAACGATCAAACTTTTTAAAAAGTAACATATAAAATCTAAATTTGGAAAGACTCCTCCTACTTTTTAAAATATCTCAATTCCGAGATAGGGCCATTTTGAATTAAAAAAAACGGCTAAAAATGTCCTATTTCAACTTTAACCACTTAACTGGCAGCTATAAATATGATTTATGCATTAGTCTGCTAGAGCGTCTTCCGGAGAAGAGATAGCTACCATAATCTTAAAAAGATTCCTCTTACTTTTTGAAATATCGCACTTTCAATAATCTTCTATCGAGTAATTTTCTGGGAATTTTTTAAGAGCCTACTTATGGTTGATTTGGACACATTTACCTTACATTCATGGATTATCTGATTGAGACTCATCTTTGAGTTCCTGGCACAGTTGATTATTTTGTGATTCTTTTACGCCGGTCCCGATCAGAACGCTTTTTCGGGCCGCCTGTTTAATTTTTACCCTAAGTCCTCGGATTATTTGCAAAATTTATGACAACCAAATATGAACGGTTTATTATTCTACAAATTTCACCTTTTTAATTAGGCAGAAATTTGCTGAAATTCGAACTAGTTAAAATTCAACTAGTTCAATTTTTCCAATTTTGTTTTTAACTTCTCATCAAGTAAATAAAATAAAACAAAATTATATTTAGGGTAAATCTTCCTTACACATTGGTCCTCTGAAGATTTTCGGTGACGCGAAATGAAACCTGTAACTTGTAAGGACAAAGTCTGCATTACATAAGCGGATGAAGACATTTTTAATTAATAAATAAACATTGCACGGCTTTTTGTTTAACAAAAAACAAATGATCTTGAACTTGAATAATAAAAAAAATAAACTTTTGGTTTCAATTTTTTAAAATTTAAAAGTAAATCATTTTTTATTTTGTTTTCCGTTACAATATTTAATTTTTTATTTTTTCTGTTTGCAACTATTAAATAATTTTTTAACCTAAAATTCGTTAAAAGAAAAACAAAATTATGATTAAAATTATAAAACAAAAAAATAATATGAAGCTAACTCAACAAATTGTTTAAATAATTAAAAAAAAACCATGTAAAAAAGTTATATCCAGCCAGGTAGAAATTGCCAACCGTACCAAACAAATAGTACTGGCAAACCACTGCTATTTTTGTAAAACCCACCGTGTTAAATATTGCCAAAGGTACAACTAATATTGTACTAGGAAAACACTATTTTCTTTGCAAAGCATGTGGTTTGCCAGTACCTCCCGCAAAATGGTTTTGCAATATTGTTTTTAAAAATATTACAACCAATTAAAAGCATTTTTATTTTATTATATTTCACATATTTTCTGCCTTTTTAATGCCTTTTAGTAGGCATATTTCTCAAAACTAATTTAATTTAAGCAATTAGAAAAGCACTAAATTTTTTGAATTACCAATTATTTTTTGAATTACCATTATGCCAGCGGTGGCAAGTTCGTTTAAGCCAACGGTTGGCCACTGTTATCAATCGGGTAACAGAACAATACTGTCAAGAACAATCTTGACCATTGTTAATTCTGTCAACGCATAGCCGACCGTCGCTTGCCTGAGTAGTCATATATAATATGATTAAGCCATATCTGACTTTGAATGGAGTGACATTGCATCATTATATATAAATACATCTGATAATTTTTATAGAAAAAATTTGGTTCTTGATATAATTATATGTCTCCTAATCTTACTTACTCCATATATGTATAACTACATAAGAAATATAATAATAATACAAATATATGTAATGATCGACGTGATTATATATAGCGCCATACTAAGTCTTATTAAACTATATATACTCAGGCAGAAAAATGCAAGTGGCGCAGTGTTGGCAAAGCGTCGGAGACGGTCGATTATGCGTTGGCAGAACGTAGGATTAACAATTTTGAAGGTATTCTAAAGTTGCCCTGCTATCAATCGGATAACCGGTGGTTTGAGCGAACATGCATCGTTGGCATAACGGTGGAAGTTCAAAAAAGTTGGTGCTTTTAAAATACCTTAAATTTAATTAGTTTTGAGAAATATTTATAATAAACCCCATTTAAAAAGCAGCAATTCAGTTCCGTCTTACTCATTTACATCATATTTAAATGTGTAAAATATAATAATATATAGAAAAGATATAATGCTTCTAATTGGTTGTCATATTGGTAAAAGCGAAATACTTGCTTTGCAAACAAAATAGTGCTTTTTTACTACAATATTAGTTGTACCAGTGGTAATTTTTAGCACGGTGGGTTTTACAAAAACAGTTCTTTGCCAGTACTATTATTTTTGTACGGTTGCTAATTTCTACGTGGGTTACTTTATACTGCAATAACTTTCCTTATAACTGTATATATCTTTATATACATATAATACCATACATATTTTGGAAAAGCTTAATATCAAATTGATTTATATGCAAGTTATGAGTTTTACATATGGCTTCACATATAACCATATTAATTTTATAACGAAATCCTTTTTAAGTGATTTCTTTTAAAGAATTTCAAATAAAAATCAGGTAAATTTTATAAGACAAAATCACTTAATTATATGTTTTTGAAGCACAAAATTTTTTCTTGTTAATTTTTAAACATTTCGTCATGTTTCATTTAAAAAAATTGGAGTCTTTAAAATTTTTGATTTATAGAAATTTGAATTTTCAAGTTAAATACATAACTTCAAGTCATAAAAAGCATACCTGCTATCGGCTAAAATTATATAAAATCAGATCTATTTATATCCAATTAGATAAAACTTAATGTCCCGGATATGGACAAATCTCGGATAAAATTTTTATCAAATTATATCTCTTCTGATATAATAAGATGAATGTAGATGCCCGATTTTTCGGATCAATTTGTATGTATTTATATATGACAACTTGTCAAATAATATATCATTATATTAGACTTCATATTAAAATTTTTACCCTTGTAGATATTAAAAAAAAATTTAAAAAAAAAATATTTCACGTTAACTGAGATTCGTACCCGGCCTGTCATAACAATATTGTAAAAACGCTCATTTTTAAAAAATGCGATATATGATACAATTTTGTTCTATTCTGATTGTAAAAATTAAACATTTTAATGGGGCAAGGCTGAAATGTTTGAAATGTTTGCACTTTAAAATGCAATACTTTTTTTCAGAATCAAAAACACTATTAAATTTAAAGATAGTAAAACATCTTGTAAATCAGGTATACTATTTTTTAGCAAATTTTTGCTCAAATTATGTTTTGAACTAAAATTTTAGTTATACTTAGTCAGCACTTAACTGTTTTGAACTAATGTTTTACTAATGTTTTACTAATTTATTTTGCTAAAAAAAATGTGCTGATAAGCACATCAATAGTTTGAACGACAACCAGATTAAAAGTTATACGCAGAATGAATTAGATGTCAAGATGTAGTAGTGACGAGGAAAATTTTGCTAAAAAGTACAACTATAGTAAGACACATAAAAAATTAACCATAGAAGATTTTGTATCTGTTTTTCATGCATAAAACAACATTGTGGATTAAAACAACTTAAATTTTTCGTTTTCACCGGCTTGTGAAAATAATTGTCTATTACTTAAATAAAAGACAAAATAAAATATTTAAATTTAAAAAAGATTAAATGTGTATTTGTAGTCAAATAGAGTGGTCAAGTTGCATATATAGCAGGTAGACAGAATAAAGCGAAAGACAAAGGCATACATCTCAGACATACAATCAGGTATATTTTTACATTTCCTTTTTCTTATTGCAAAAAAAGGGTTATATATATTACATTTTGCTAATTTTTCGTTTCGTTTCTATAATTCTCTGCGTCATTAGCGTTCCTTTAAAAGATATCATCATTGAGACAACCATTGATGTAAGTAGTTGAAAGATAATTTTGTTTATGTTATATATAATTATTTCTATATATTTGCAGATATTACATCAATTTATGTTGTCAATGTGGGAGTATGAAAACTTTTATATTTTGTAACGTATTGTAAATTATTTTAAAAAGAATCACAAAAATATGTTTTATGGTTTTCAGCAAAACAAATTAACTAAAGTAAAAATTTTCTACAAATTTGTTGAGTTTTTTTCAGTCTACTAATATTCAGCAAAAATTTTATTAATGTTTAGCAAGGGTTTTTTAATTTCTAATCCACTAAGTTTTAGCAAAACTTTTGCTGAATCTACTAATTTTGCTGACATTAGCAATTTTTTTGCAAGCATCTTCCTGACTAAAATTTGGCTGTCTCAGCAAAATTTTTTGCTGACTTTACTAACTTTTTTATTTGAGTGTATATATACTTATATATATATTTTTTTAAAATTTTTAACATTCCCTCTCTTTCTTATTTCAGGTAATGTAGCTAAACAAAAAATAATATAAAAAATCATTTAAAGACAAAAGCAGCAGAGGTAAGTTTTGAACATCTTTAAAATATTATTATTAAAAAATTTTCCACTTCGATTTAACTTTAATCTTTCATACAATTTTGCGTAATAACTTGTGTGTTTAAAGGCAAAAAAAATACAAAAAATTCCTTCACGATAATAACAAAAATAATATGGTGTTGATGAAGAAACAAATCCTTAATTTTACAAGTCATGTTTATTATGACATTGACCTTAAGCAGGGAATCATCAATCTTCACAAAAACGAAGAAACCCAAGAGAAAGACTGAAAAAAAACGTAATTCCAACGAAACCAAATAATGAGAAATTCACCAAAAATAAGGGATTTTAGTATTTTATGTAAACAAACAAACACCTTAAACCGGGCACAAGCCCACTAACATTTATTTTATAACTAATGATATTTGTCTCAACCAAACGCAAAAAAAATATTTTCAAGCCAACTTTAAAACTCATACCATAAATATATGTTAAGACAAAAAAAAATGTGCATTTTGGTATTAATACTTTTAAAATGTACTTAAAATGCTGATGCATGAGTTTTCCGGATTATGGAAAATAAAAGAAAGAACGGAAACAGCAACTACAACAAAATCAATCTTTTCAACATGACTTTGCAATAATTTTCTTAAGAATTTTTCAGAATTTCTTATTTTTTGCACAAACAAAAACTGCATACAATATTTTGTATATTGAAAAGGTTAAGGATCTTTGTCGTTCCGTTTCAATTTGATAATGTTGTTGGTGTTGTTGCTCAACAACTCAAACCTTAAAATATTAAAATTCTGCTTGTTGTAGTTGTTGCTGACAGTTAACACCATGTAATCCTTTTATGATGTTATTTTTCATTTATGGCAAAGAAATTTCGTTTCCACAGACATTTTAATTGTTTATTGCATAGTTTTAGCAATTTGGGAAGGAGGATACAGGTTTTTGAGGTAAGTATGTGGGTTGAGAAATTTTCATTTAAAAAAAAAAAATTAAGGTGTAACTAAAGGACTTATGGACTAAAGGAGAGTTTTTTTTTTTTAAAGCATTGACAAAATTTTAAACAAAAAGTTTGAGAAATTCAAGAACACATGTCCTAAAATTTGTTTAACTTTTTTTTGTAAAGAAATGTCACAAAAAGAACACCCACAAAACAGACTAGGTCGGGGCTACCGTATTTCTTGCAATCGAAGTTTTCAGTTGTGATAATAATCATTCAAACATTAAAAATTCTGACAAGACAATAGAATTTCGACGAAAATTCGGCGATAACTACACTCAAAGGAAAAGCTTCATCATTTGTATGACACGAGTCATCAACTTTCATCCAATGTAACGTTTCATACACTCATAGAAATAAACCTGTAAAAATAGAAATAAAGCTACTAAAATTTAGTCAAAAATTAACTTGCAGAAAAAAGTGCTAAAATTAGCAAATTTTTTTTTACTAAATATTAGTAATATAAGAATAGCAAAAATAAATCTGTTGAATATACAAATATTAAGTTATATTTGAGCTAAATTTTAGTTAATTGAAAGTAACAACATAATCTGCTAAAATCAGCAAAAACATTTACTAAATACTCGTAGACAAAAACAAAAAATCATTAAAAAAATGTGAATTTTTTAAAGTTTTTTTTTTAAATGCGAATAAAAGTCTGCCCTTATGAAATCAGCAATCTACAATTGTTTAGCAGCAATTTCTGTTGATTTTAGCAAAACAAACTGTTATCTGCACTCTACTATATTTGAGATAAAAATATTTTGCTAATATTACAGTTTTTCTTTGCTATTTTTAGTTTACAAATATTTACTAAAAGTTTTTGCTAAGTTTACAGAGTAAAATGCTATTTTCAATTAACTAAAACTCACATCGAATATAACTAAAATATCGAAAAGTTAACAATTTCATTAATGTTTAGCAAAAAAATCTGATAAATTTAGCAGATTTTTCTGCAAGGTCATTTTTAACTAATTTGTAGTAGCAGTAGTTTCTGGTATTTTTACAGGTTTATTTCTATGAGTGTAGTATTTATGAGAAATTTCATAAAAAAAGGGATCAAGTTCATCATATTTATGAAATGTTTCACTATATAAAGGGTGATTTTTTAAGAGCTTTCGGATTTGATAACAAAAAAAAACACATACAATTTAGAGAATTGTATGAAATCTTTATTTGAGTCGATAGAACGATCTATATAATTCAATGTTTAAAGATAAGGCTGCGCCTCAAATGGTTTATACGCTGGGTCCAATTTTGGCATACTCTGTCCAACATATCGGACGGTATCTCACGAATAAATTCTTCAATATTGGCTTCCAATGCGTCAACCGTTGCGGGCTTGTCTCTATAGACATGAGCCTTAACATAGCCCCACAAAAAATAGTCTAAATCGCACGATCTAGGCGGCCAATTGACCGGCCCCAAACGTGAAATGAACTGTTCACCGAACTCGCCTCTCAATTGGGCTATTGTTTCGCGTGCTGTGAGGCATGTGGCATCGTCTTATTTAAACCACATGTCACCCAAGTCCAGCTTCTCCATTTTGGGCAAAACAAATTGTAATCATCGCGCGGTAGCGCTTGCCATTCACAGTAACGTTCCTGCCTTCGTCTTCTTTGAAAAAGTACGGTTCAATGATGCCACCGGCCCATAATCTACACCAAACCGTGATGCATTGGCACCATTTTCGGGATGCATTGGCAGTTCTTGCAATGCTGCTGGCTGGAATTCACACCAAATACGGCAATTTTGCTTGTTCACGTATCCATTCAACCAGAAATGAGCTTTGGTGCTGAACACAATTTTCGGATAAAAAAAGTGGATCTTCATCTAACTGTGCCAGAGCCCATTCACCAAAAGTTAGCCGATGTGGTAGGTCGTGTGGCTTCAATTCATGCACCAGCTGTATTTAAAAAGGTTGTACATCCAAATCCTTCCGCAAAATTTTCCACATAGTGGACTAGCTTATGCCCAATTGCTGCGAACGGCGCCGAATCGATAATTCACGGTCATCAACAACACTGGCGGATACAGCTGTGATATTTTCCTCTGTCCACACTTTACGTATGCGTGTTGGTGGTTTAATGTCCAATAAAGTAAATTTGTCGGAAATTTAGTCACAAGATTCCGAATAGCTGCCTCAGAATGTCGCCTAAACTGACCAGCAATTGGAAGAAGTGCCCGATGCACTTTCTTAACCGAGCATCAATTTTGATAATAAAATTCAATAATCTGCAAGCGTTGTTCGTTTATAAGTCGATTCATGGTTTAATTATAGACCATACTGAACATGTTTAACAGCAACATGTTACACGAAAACAGCTGAGCTGCCAAAAACAGTGTTGCCAAAACGGAAGTTGCTAAAAAAAACACCCTTTACATGAAGCATACTTCTTATTTGTAAGGATTTCATTATTTTTGTGTACAAAAAATTCATGGAGACCATGATATGGTTATTACAATTATTGGTAATTATGAAATGTTTCCTAAATATTGATGAAATTTTTACATTGGACTAAAATTGATAAAACTTATTTCTTGTTTTCTCTGGGTGCACCAAAGATTTCGATAGCTACAACCGCAAGATTCAATTGGCTACAAATACTGTTGCTATGGCAACAGACTTGTATACGACCAAATCTGTTTTCTGGGTGAACACACAGAAAACTAAAGTGCCAACCGAATTGAAAAGTGCATTTTAGTGGCTACAACAAATAAATTCGGTTAAAGCAACCATATTCTAATGGGATTTCTGAATATTTTGGGAATTGCAACTAAAATTCAGTTGTGTTAACCGAATATTATTGTGAAAAACAATATTCAGTTATAGTGACGGAATTTTAGTAGGAAAATGGCAAACATTTTTTCTGTGTGAATGTGTACCAAATTTCACTATTTTTACTTAAATTTGAGCATGTGATAGAAGACAAAAATCTAAGAATCACATGTTTATGCTTTTGAGCAATTTTTATTTTTTTTGTTCAAGTGAATTTTAAAAATTTATAAAATTGTATATAAAATCTGCTTAATATTTATCCAAAAAATAAGTTAGAAATTATTTTTTTAAAACCAAAAGTTTTCACTAAAAATATTTCTTAATCTTCTGTTTATAACGAAAAGAATCAGAGTTTTCGATCGGCCAAAATTGTTCGAACATTAAATGTTTACCACTGGGATCGCACATTTTGTTCGATCAAAATTTCCGTTTTTTTTTCGTTATTAAGAGAGAATACAGAAAAAGTCATTGATTTTGAACGTTTCTCTTTATACAATTTTTTTATTTTTTTCCCCATCTGGAATTCTCAGATTCCAGAAATTTTTAACCAAAAAAAAATTATAAAAAATATCTCTGATTCTGATTATTTTTATAATCAGACCTTACATTTTTTATACAAAATATTTATCATATTCTGACAATTGATTTAGATTAGAATTTTGATATAAAAAATTTTCAGATATTGAAAGAGTTTATATGATGAAAATTGCTCTATTCTATAAATTTTCATGTAAAACAAATTTTTAAATTTCAGACAACTTTTCTATAGAAAAAATGTTTTAGATGAAAAAAAAAAAATTTTAGAATCTGTTAAATATTTTAATTAGAAAAAGTGTCAGATTCGGAATTTTTTTTTTATCTGAGTAGAATTTTAATGAGAAAACTTTTAATATTTTTTTCCAAGAAATTTGATATATTTTGAAATTTCTACTATTTTTACTATAATCAATTTATTTTTTGTATTGAAAATTTACAGCTGTAGTAAAAATAGCAAAATATAGTAAATAAAACACCATTTCTGGTGAAAACACAAATATTTGATATTTTTTAAAGTTTGTTTTAAAATTGCTGTAAATTCTAAAAATAGTTAAAAAACATTTTTTTTTCTTTTTTAAAGAGTTTCTGAATTTAAGTTTATGAATTTTTCTAGGAAAAAATTTATTTGGTTCCAAAGAAAAAAATATTTTGGATCTCGGAATTTTTTTGATTGGAGAATTGTCTAAAATGTTTGCTATAACCTGAAACTATAAAAATAATAATTCAATTTCTGACAATTTTCATTAAAAAAAAATTGCATTAAAGTTTGACATTTTGCTGTTGAAAAAAGTTTTTCTTTTAAACAATTTCGCTATTGAAAAAGTTTAATAAAACTCGAAGGAATTTTTTTATAAAACTTTTCTTAAATAATAGAACGTTCTGCAAATTATAGAAATTTCGCTGAATATTAAATCTCAGAAAAATAAATCAAGAGTACTGACCATTGATCCCAAATATTTCGGAAACGCTGATTTGAATGGCGTACCCAGTGTTTTCACTTATAGGTTAGTTTTTTTTATCGCAAATTTGCATTAAAGTTTTGCAAGTTTCAACGCAGTTTTTTATACACAACATTTTAAAAATCAAATCGGAGGAGTTATAGGGAAGGAACTAGGTATTTAGAATATTGTCATTTGAGACACCCTGTGCTTAGACTGGGTGATTACTATTACACAAAAGTTAACCACTTCGCCTAAAAAAAATTGACTGAGATAATCTCCTATACAATATAAACAAAAAAACATACTAATGGTGGTAAGATAACTCTTATAACTAAAAAGATATTTAATGTTAAAATATGTTAATGTTAAATATATATAAAGTTTGTAAGATTACTAACACATTCAGAAACAAATTTTTAAATTACCTTCAATAGTTTAGTGGTGAAAAATGCTGAAATTCAATGTTTTAAAAAAAAACTCTTAAAAATCGTTCGTTTTCTCCTAAAATGTACGAGTACCTTAATACATTTACGTTTTTCTCGGAACTTTGTTAATACTTATTATTATGTTGTAATCTTTTCTAAAGGAATGGACCTTAAGAAAAGCTGTGAATGTAATTTTTTTTTTTTATTTCTGGACATGCACTCTACACCCTGCATTTGTCGAAAATGGTAAATTTTTAAACAAAAATTTGACTTTGCAAGTGGGCCCATCATTTTGCCTGTAGATTATGAATTTTTTAATCTGAAGTAATAGGTCAATATGTTTTTAGTAACTCCTCAAAAAAAAAAAAAACTGATCCTACCCATAATTAAGAGCTAGAGAGCAGATTTTTGTAAAAAAAAGTAATTTTTTTATGATACCATATTTTTATTTTAAAAAAAAATCATATTTCAAAAATATTGTTTTAAACTTATCTTTATTGTATTAAATTAGATATTGGTAAATATTTGTTTGTATATTGGTAAAAGGTAATTAGAGAAAAACAATTTGTTATATTTTACTTGTTTTTCGGCTAAAGTTAAAAAAGATTTTTAAATACTAATTTTTTTTTATAAATTTCCAAGAATTAAGAAGTATTTACCTATTCATTGATATATAATATGTCTATCTTTAGTCTTGTTAAAGGTTAATATATTGCATTTGAAAGTTAAAGCTCAAGCAAACCTCCTTATTAAACATAGGCAGGTAGTGCAGGTGTATGCATAGAAATTTTATTTTACGTGTTTTTTTACTTCTTAATACATTTTGGACTAAAATATATCATTCAGAAACAACAAATTTCCCTTTAAGAATTTTATCAATGAAAATGGAACCTAAAACTACGTTCGTTGGAGAGGGTTGGATAAGTCCAAAAGCAAACTCAGACATCAAATTGTATATATATATATAAAATACATATATATATATATATATATATATATATATATATAAAATACACTCATAATAATCCATACTAAAAAAACGAAAATAATGTCAAAACAAAAAAAAACTTTCGTAAAACGATAAATTTGTGTTTTCTGAATGAAATATTTTTTTTCCAAATGTATTAAGAGGTTAAAAAAAACACGTAAAATAACATATTTTATGCATACACCTGCACTACCTGCATATCGCAGCAAAACCACACATTACCAAATCATGGATAAAGTAATTTATCGACATTACACCTTACTTCACAGATGAATTTTACAGGCGATAAGCCTAAAAGTAATGGGTGGACTCATTAGCTTGTAGGGGGTAAAGTAACTGGTTACTTATATGGTTACATGGTGGGAAAAAGTAGTGTGTCTATAAATAGATTTTCATAAAAAAAATGCATAAAAAATTTTTTTTACAGATATTTTTTTTAATTAAATTAATAACTTTTTTTTTATTAAATAAATTACGTGAACATGCTGGGATTCGAACCTGGGGTCTGTGGTATTTAACAATTAGTTAGGCGAGAACTCTACCAACTGACTTATCGATACATATAATATTTTATTGCTTAAAATGTAAATGAGTTGTGGTGCTTCGTGTTTTCGTTCGTGATATCAAAAATATATACCTTGCCCTCATGCTTACAAAAATCACAAAGTAATGTGTCTATAAATAGATTTTCAAAAATATATATTAATAATTACTTTACGTTTACAATTCATGCATTATGTAGTTGATGATCGGTTAATCATTATTTTATGTTTTAAAAATGTAAATGAGTTGTTGTGCTTCGTGTTTTCGTTCGTGATATCAAAAATATACACCTTACCCTAATGCTTACAAAAAATCACAAAGTAATGTGTCTATAAATAGATTTTCAAAAATATGTATTAATAATTACTTTACGTTTATAATTCATGCATTATGTAATTGATGATCGGTAAGTCATTAGTTTATGTTTTGTTTTTCAAATCATAAAATAATGACTTACCGATCATCAATTACATAATGCATGAATTATAAACGTAAAGAAATTATTAATATATGTTTTTGAGAATCTATTTATAGACACATTACTTTGTGATTTTTTGTAAGCATTAGGGTAAGGTGTATATTTTTGATATCACGAACGAAATCACGAAGCACATCAATTCATTTACATTTTTAATGTGTAATAAGGTGTCATTACAAGGTAATCCATGAGTGTTCAATTATCGCTAACTCATTACTTCTTGTTGGAAAATAATGATACAGGTAAGTAGTACACATTATAAGGTAATGCATTCCTTTATCGCACTCATTACCAAAGTTTTGCTTTGATGTTTAAGAAAGAGTTTTGCTTGAGGATTAACTTTCAAATGCAATATATTAACATTTAACAAGACTAAAGATAGACATATTATATATCAATGAACAGGTAAATACTTTTTCTTTTTGAAAATTTAAGAATTATGCGTAGGAACTTTTTTTTTAATGTTGCTCAAAACATATTGACCTATTATTTCCAATTAAAAAAAATTTAAAATAAGCACGTATTTCAAGTGTCGAAAGAAGCATTCAAGTGCCTTGGTTTTCTGAAACGGTGCAAGACTTACTTCACTCCATCCGATCTCCTTACTATTTATACCAGCTATATCCGGCCGAAAATGGAATACAACTCTCATATATGGGCAGGGGCTTCAGTGTCTATTCTGAAGCTTCTGGACCGTGTTCAGGGGAGTGCGGTGAAGCTTATCAATGACAGTAGTGTATCCAACTCTATTGATTCATTGGAGCATCGTCGGAATGTGGGTTGTGTGACACTTTTCTATCGATATTACCATGGGAGGTGCTCATCGGAGATAAGTGAACTTATTCCTCGAGCCCGAGTTTTTATTCGTAATACTCGCTTACCTAGTAGAGCACATCCGTTTGTAGTTGATTGTCCTGTGTTCCGCACAACGCATTACCGAGAAAATTCGTTTTTTAGTCGAACAATTCGTATGTGGAACAAGCTTCCCGCAGAAGTCTTCCCTGTTACTTACAATTTAGAAAAATTTAAATCAAATATCCACAAGCACTACTCCCTCTTTCCTCCTTCCCATACCCTATTTTCCTGATCAATACAATGCACTGCATGAGTAGGGAGCATCCCCTGAGTATTGGTTAAATTATAAAAAAAAAAAAAAAATGGTGGACACACTTGCAAAGTTAAATTTTCGTTTAAAAATTTACCATTTTCGACAAATGCTGGGTGTAGAGTGCATGACCAGAAATAAATAAAATTTCATTTAAAGCCTTTCTAAAGTCAATTTTCTTAGAAACGGTTAAAAAATAATAATTATTATTAACAAAGTTCCGAGAAAAACGTAAATTAATTAGGTATATTTTCCGAAAAAATTGCCGATTTTTAGAAACTTTTTTTAAACATTGACTTTGAGCATTTGCCACTGCGAAACTATTTAAGATAATTTATAAATCTTTTCTGAAGTTTGTTTCTGAATGTGTTAGTAATATTAAAAATTTTATTTTTTTGCTTTGGTTTGGTAACCAGACATTGGCCAAAAACAAAATAAAAAGTTCAATTCAAAAAATTAACATTTTAATATTTAAAATCAAATATCTGTTTAGTTATAAGAGATATCTTACCACCATTAATATGTTTTTTTTATCTATTTTGTATAGTAGATTATCTCAGTTAAATTTGCTTTGAAATTGGTTCACATTTGCCAAGTAGCAAGCACTTGGAGATTTTCTATAGGCGAGGTGGTCAACTTTGGTGTTAGAAGTTCTATACTTATTACCACTTTTTTTCTGACCACCACTTTGTTGATTTACAACTGCTTTCTTCTCCGTGTGTAGATCTCCAAGCATTAATATAACTTCTTCTTTTAGATAAAAAAAAAAAACTCTTTCATATTGACGGTTTTCTGCGTAAACTGGACGGATTAATACTCCTCAAATATTCGTAATGGGGTTTGAACCGGAGAACATGCGGGCCATTCCATATTCTTATATTTTTTTGATGATATCAATTTCATCGTCTGACGATTTACATGTACTGGGGGCATTGTCTTGTTGGAAAATGAATTTTTCTTTGTTGCTTTTTTCAAGAAATGGCAACAATTTTTCTTCTAATATGGATGAGATGTTTATCCTTTTCAAAACAATTAACGAATTCTGCCATCGATTTGATAGCACACATTTCTGTATAGTTTGCTCTGAAATGCATATATTTGCATATTCTGATATTTGGGGCTTGTTTCTGATAAATAGTCTTATTTTGAGCATATTTTAGTAAGTTTTGGAACAAAGCATTTTTTCTGTATTTTTTTTAAGTTTTCTTTATTGAACAATTTTATTTTTCAATAAAAAAAATTTCCGAAACTAAATTGTCAATGTCTTATGGGATTTGCTGCTCGGATTTCGGAAATTCTAGCCATTTTTGTTAATTTGAATTTATTATTTTAAGATTGTTCCGACTTCGGTATAATTAATCTTTTATTTAATTTTTAGTTTGCAATTGAAATAAATTTAAAAAGTTACTAAGTTTAACTAAGTTTTAAAAAGTTAACTAAGTTTTAGAAATACATTTTTTTTTAAAGATAAATGTGTTCTTAAGATCATATTTTTTTAATTTTTATAGCATATTCTCCATTTTTGGGGCATTTTTATGGGCAAAAAATCGATTTTTAAGAGCAAAATTTTATTTGCCCCGGTTAAAAGTTTTAATACAATGTTTGTAATATTAGAAAATATAAGGAAAAAAATAATTTGTAATTATAGTTATGCAACGTTATGAGTGTTGTTAATGCTGTACATTTATTAAACAAATTTGATACCCAAATTTCTATTATGTATTTACCATAGAAAAATATGATAAAATATTTGATTTTTAAAATGTTATGTCTAAAAAACTGTGTTAAAGCATGCAAAACTTTAATGCAAATTTTGTGAAAAATCTGGGTACACCATTAAAATAAGCGTGGCCGAAATATTTAGGCTCAATGGTCGTTACTCTTGTATTCGATTTAAGGGGTCAATTTTATAGCGCTATGAAATCATAGTGAAATAATAAGACTTTTTAAAAGAATTTTAATCAAATATTTATAATTACAATGACGACGCTAATACAGACTGATTACCAAAAAATTGTAAATAAGGATTAGTTAAAATCCATTTGATTAGCCATTTTATTATGAAAGTCACTTCAAATTAAACAAAAAAACACAAATAAAGATTTCCTTAAAAACGAATTCATCAAAAAAAAGTTGCTACTTTTAACAAATCTACGTACAACAAAAAGTCAAACAACTTTGGTTTTCATTTAGTTTTCTACTTAAAATGACTTTACATGGCACAATCTGTACAACAACACAATTTGTTTGAATGCCGTGGCTCATGGTTTGTATAATACACACACACACACATATATATTGCTGACAATATAAGGATTAAGTTAGTATTTTGAAATTTTTATAAATGTCGTCGTTGTACTTTTTTGCTGCCTGGTTTTTGAGTGTATGGGATGGATTAGCAAACGGATTACCTTATTAAATGGATTAACGTTATGTTGCCTACTGCGCTAGAGAAACAGTATGCGATGTTGTTGCAAAAATTAAATAAATTTTTGCACTAATGCAAAAACAATACAATTTTCACAAAACATTTTCCAGAGAAAGTGAAAAAGTAAGAGGAAGATAAAGATGAAGAGGAAGTAAGTATAAAGGATATTTCAGGTAAACAAAAAAAAAGTAAGTATGAAAAGGAATAGCGAAACAACAACATCCTTAGCAAATTGTATTTTGACTAATAACTGACCAAAAGGTGAAATGACAATAAGGTGTTGCAATGCAGGACAATAGAAGTATTTGAAAATTTCTAAGAATTGTATAAGATTTTATGATTTTAGGTAAAAACGACTTTTAGAGATTCAAAAAAATACCTATGAAAGAGTTAAAAAATTAAACATCCTTGACAATTTTTAGATTTATGAAGGTGTTATTAAGCACCTGCTTAGTATTAACTTAAAAAAAGGTTTGTGTAAGTGTTTGCTAAAAAAGAAGATGGATAATAATATTTTTATAATATGCACATTTACAAATTATATTTATTTTTATTTAATTTTATCTAATCTTTACAGGTTTTCAGCAGTTTATGGAATTAAAAAAAAACGACATTAATTTAAGCGCGATTAAACAAAAGAATACACGTTTTACCGTAGTGAATATACAAAAGGCAAAATAAAATTTTAGCGAGAACTATTTTACTAAAATATTAAAATTAAATAAAATCTTAAACGAATCGGTGTTATTATAACATTAATCTTAAAATGAAACGCCGTAATAAAATAATTTTTTATCGATTTCGGAAATGGGGTTTAAAATAAACGACCAAATAATGACCAAAAAACTTAAAGTTTTTATTGTATAATGTAAATATTTCAGTTTGGATTTAAAAAAACGTACACACAAAAAACAAAACCATTTCAATCACGAAAACTACCGATGCAATAATTGCTGCAATTCCACCAACAACAAAAGTTGTTAATTCAATTACATATTGATAGCTCTTTAATTATTATTTATTATTTTTAAATTAACTAATAACTCATTTGATTAAAAAGTGATCAAAGTCGTATACCTTCCCAAAAACCAAAAAAAAAAATTGTTGTTGTTATACCAAATGTTTTTTTATGTTGAATTTGTTTTAATAGCTTGAATTTTATAACATTGAATTTAAACCGGCATGAAATTCTCATTTAGTTAGCAGATTTATTTATACTTATACGAACAAATTCACACAGAAATTAGTTTTTTCTTTCTATTGAAGCGTAGGGTTTATGGCAAAATAAGTTTTGTATGATTTTCTTTGCAGAAACTATCCATTTTGTTGCAGTATTTTTTTTTTTTTTTGTTTGAAAAAACTTTTAATTTATATTTTTTTTTTTTCTGTTTAAATAATTTTTTATTAAACGAAATTAAACTTTAAAAATTACATTGTCTATTTTATGATAATGTTTTAGAATAAAAATATATTAGGATTTTTTTTTTTTTTTTTTTTTTTTAAAGAGAAACAACACTCAGGAAATTCTTCCTATTAATTAATGTGTTGCTTTCTTTGGATAGGGGATAGTGGAGAGGTGAAAGGTGGTGAAAGATGAAGGGCTTCAAACATGGCAACACTGTAATTGCGCGAGATGATAAATCTTAGAACAGTTGTTGCTCGCCACCTGATGTTGATTTGGCGAATTTATTGAAGCTTTTTGTTTCATAGCCCTGATTCATTATTTTACTTCGGTGGTGTTAAGTGATATGGGAACACCGAAGGTGGGCGCAGCGATACATATAAGTGATAGAAAACTCATACATATTATTTTTCTAAATTGATGTTGTCGTCACCGGGAATCGAACCCGGGACCATCTGTGTAACAGTCCAACGCGCTAACCATTACACCCAAGCCGTTTCAATAACTTTAATTGCTGAAATTCCGCCAACAACGAAAATTGCAAATTCAATTAGAAATTGATAGCTCTTTAATTGAATTACTTTTCAATTAAATAATAACTCATTTGATTACCTTCCCAAAAACCAAAAAAAAAAAATTTTTGTTGCCATACCAAATTTTTTTTATAGAAGTGTTGTTGCCATACCAAATGTTTTTTAACAGCTTGAACTTTATAACATAGAATTTAATTCTGCATGAAATTCTCATTTAGTTAGCAGATTTATTTAAAATTATGTGAATAAATTCACAAGGAAATTATTTTTTTTTCTTTCTATTAAAGCGTAGGGAATATGGCAAATGGTAAAATTTGTTTAAAGAAATTGGCCATTGTGTTGAAAACAGAGTATTTTTTTTTTTGTTTAAAATAATTTTTAATTTATTTAAATTTTGCATATTCTTTCTGTTTAAAAAAAAATTAAAATTTTTATTAAACGAAATTGAACTTTAAAATTACATTATCTATTTTATGATAATGTTTTATAATAAAAATATATTGATATTTAAACCACTGAAACTAAATTATTTAACTTAATAAAGTAATAAACTTAATAAGAATTAATATCTAATATAATTGAAATGAATTTAAAATATTTATTACTAATACCACTAAACATAAACATTTATAAAAAACAACTACATAAATATTATAAAAAACAAAAAAAAAATGTGCTTATGTATTTTTTGAGCGCTAATATAAAAAATGTCAATCAAATTCCGAATTTGAGCACATATTTCATTGTTACAATTAATTTTTAATTGACAGTATTTAAAATTTCCAATAAACCGATTTAATTGACAAAATTAGGCAAATATTTTTTTGTGTACTATTAAAATTAACATTTACTTAACGAATTATTTTGCATTCAAAATATTTAATTTTACTCTTTTGGGACCTTCCCGGAACTGGTATATGTGTATGTCCGTAGTGTGTTATGACATTTGTACTTTTAGCTCTATCTCACATAGTTTTCGAATTATTGTGCCTTTTGATTCTGGGAGTAAATTTTAACACAAATAGTTGTTAAAATTCAATATTTTCGTTAAATATTTCACAGCTGACTCATTCCATATAAAACCATCCAAAAATATTCAAATGTCGACCTATAATCCCCTTCAATTTTAATTAAACTTGATATGGAAGGTATGTGTCGGACAAATTTTGGTTTGTTAGCTCCAACGCTTGTGGAAATATCGCGTTTTAAAATATGAAAAAGATTTAAAATTTAACACAAGTGGTCGTACTTAATCTTTTTAACTTTTTTATCTTTTTAACGATTAAAGCTACGTGATTCATTGTTACCTCATTTTAAAGCCCTGTTGTTGTGTTTTAAACAGGGATGGTAGCCGATCGATGCGGGTATCGGTAACGATATTTTCGTTTATTTCGGTAACGGTATTTAAGGGTGAACATTATTTTAGTTATTTTGTTAACGATTTTTTAGCGTTATCGGTGTTTTAATAATATATCGGTATTTTACTTATCGTTTATTTCGGTAACGTTATTTTATTGATAACGGTTTTCAGTTATTTCGTTAACGGTATTTTAAGGATAACGTTACTTAAGTTTTACAGTTAACATCGATAATTTTAACCCCATTATGCCCGAATTCTAATGCCTACTTAGTTTATGATCAAGGATTGGGAAAATATATATCAATTTACAGCGATTATATTTTCTAATTTTGTCAGATTTTTTCGGTAACGGTATTTTAAGGATAGCGCTATTTCAATTATGTCGGTAGCGGTATTTTAGCGATAATGACATTTTAGTTATTTCGGTAACAGTATTTTAAGCATATTGGTATTTTAGTTATATCGGTAAAGGTATTTTTCTAATAATGGTATTTCAATTATTTCGTTAACAGTTGTCTACAATAGAAAAAGATAATTGGCTTAACGCAAACCGAGACATTACGTACAACAGACAAAATAAACTTAATGAGAATCTTTTCGTCTTCCTTAGTGTATAAACTGCCCGATCTGGTAACTCTAATTATAAAATAAAAACTCTTTTTCAATAAAATCAAATATGAGAATATCATATTAGATTTCTAAACGAGAATTTTTAAAAACTCGACATAATCTGCTATTGGTAAAACTAACACAAATTAACTGTTTACTGCAAAATTACTGCTTTGGTAATTGTTTATTAAAATACGAAAATAACTACTCGAAACAATTGTAACTGAAGTACAGTATTTTCGGTTACTTATTTTTTTAAATGACTGTCTGAGTTAGTTGTTTTTCATTTTCTCCTAGAAAAAGCACTACAATTTTACTACCCGCATGACCTACATGTAGTTATAGTAAAAATATTCTGAGTGAATATATTGAAATAATCCGAAAAAGTGAAAATGGAGTAGTTTTTAACCTCACTTAAACATGCGATTATATATCTAATACTAGCTGACCCGGCAAACGTTGTTTTGCCTTCAAATTTTAATTGTAATTAATTCTTTAAATCAAGAAATAATTAAAAAAATAAATTCACATTAGTAAATCATTTTAAAATTTGTAATTTCATGGGAAGCCCAACGCCTCTTTGTCCTTCTATCGCCTTTATTTGCTGAAGTATATAAAAAGAATAGCTGAAAAAAACTGCCATAACAACTGCGACGTCACCTATAACCGGTGCATTGAAACGCCGCTCATGCTCCCCAGCCGGTGTCTTGTCAGGTCTTATCACAACCGTATAATCATCTGTCGGCATCTGGTCTAGGTCTGTTTTGAATAGACGGATGAGGCTGTTGTGTTCGTGTAACATAGCTTGAAGATTATCATAGGTTTTTTGTAAATATCTTCGGAACTACATAATCGATTTAAGAGTTTGATATCTCGTTTTGAAAAACATGACAACGGCTTTCAAAAAAAATAAAATAAAATAAAATAAAAAAAGCAAAAAAAATAAATATATGTATATGTATGTCATTGGTGGTACAATAGGAAAATTGGATTTTGCCACGCCCCTTCACCCACAGACCGAAAATCAAAAATCAGACTTCACAGTGTCACCCGCCTGAATATTCTGAATATTCATCAAAATCGGCCCAGCCGTTTTGGAGTCCATACGTTACATTCATACACACATCCTGTTTTATATATATATAAGATATCTAAGGTCAATTAAGATATACGGGTTAGGGTAGGGATACCGCCCTTGTTAATTAAAATACTTTTGAATTAATAGACTGATAAGTTCTAAGAATTATTACCACCCACAATTATTAATACACACAGTTACTCCAGAGCATATTTTTCATAAAATTTCAAAAATAAATATTTTGAAATGAACACAATTTTCAAAAATCTTGGAAACATATTTATGTTGACTAGAAACCGTTGATGCTAAACACAAAGTATGGTTGAAGCTTAACTTAAAAAAAAATCTTAAAATTTGGTCAAAGGACATTCAGGATTCTAAAGGACATTCAGGATACCTGTACAGGACATCGCCTTTCAGAAGTAAGATTATATAAGCAAAACCTTTAAGTTTAACTAAAATATGTTGAAGTTAGAGTGCGTTTTCACTCAATTTCGTCTTTTTCGAAAAACGGAAATCGGTTTATCTTCTTAGGTATAAACACAAAAGTGCAATTTTTCGAATTTAGTTATATCTTGGTCAGACGAAATCTTTATAACTAAATTTATTGGTTTTAATGGATTAGTTTTTGGGATTCACTGTAAACATATATTGGCCCATATCGCCTAAATTAGGCAACGAAAAAAAATATGTAGAAGAACATATTGTTTATTTTTCGTGCCGAACAAGTGGTTTAAATTCCATTGCAAAAAAGCTTAGGCCAGTTTGAGGTTTAAGAATATCAACATTTATTCTATTATTACCTCAATATTTCATTTCTAATGTTGTCTACATTACAAAGTTAGAGAATGGGTCAGCTTCGACATATTTTGCTTACAAAGAAAAACACACTTTTTTTTACCGTGCAATATTGATAAGGTGAACTTAACCCTCTAACTGGTGAACTTAACCCTCTAACTGTTTTGCAACGAAATTCATACAATGTTCTCCACTCGAAAAACAAATAATAAGTTCTTCAACAAAATTGTTCATCGTTGCCTAATTTAGGCGATATGAGCCAAAATATTTTAGGGTGCATTTTGGAAACTAAAGCATATAAAGTTTTGGACAAAAATATTTCTCTTACCAATTTATAACCTAGCTCGAAAAACTATTTTTTTCTGTTCTTATTTAAGAAGATATCGCGATTTTCGCTTTTTGGAAAAGCGAAATTAGGCGAAAAAGTATCTAAACTTTAATTTGTATTGTTCAAACTTTAACGCTTTGCTATTAAAACTTAATGTCTTCTTTCTGCAAAATTTCATAAAAATCCGGCTATTAGTTTATAAGTTAAGAAGATGTCCTTTAGAGGCATCCTGATAAAATCCTGTGAGTCCTTCGACTAAAGTAAGGACTTATTATTAAAGATAAAGCTTCAATCTTACTTATATTTTATTATAAAGAGGTTTTAGTCAACTTAAATTGGTTTTTTAGATTTTTGAAAACTATTTTTTTTTTTTAATAACTAGTTTTTGAAATTTTACGAAATTTTGATTTTGAAGCTCTCTCGCTTCCAAACCGTAGACGGCATTTCTTTGCAAAATATTTAGCAAATGTAGCTTTCTATAGGAATATATTAATTTCTAAGTATAAAACGCTCATTTGACGCATTTGTGGTAAATTTTATGAAGACTGCCCTGAGACAGCCTTACCCGTTAGAGGGTTTAAAATGGTTTATTATTTTATATGTATTATTTTTAAAAATTACTTTATATTTTTTAAAATTACTTGAAATTCAGTTCAACTAAACAACATTTTATTTATGTAAACGAAAATGACTTCAAAATTTCATATTCATTACAATTTGTTTCCATTTGATATTTCAATGCTAAGCTAGTAGATCAAAAGATCACAAATGAACCAGATTGAAATATGTATTTTCATATAAAAATTCTCTAACATTCAAAATCCTATAAACTTGTTCTAGCATTTTAATTGACTATATAAGAAAAAAGTTTGAAAAATTACAATTTGTTGTAAATGTTAATGTCAATGGCATGCAAAGTTTACTATTGCCGTCGTAAAATTAAATAAAATGTTGTTTTGCAAAATTTATTATGTTAATAATATGTACTTTCGACTTTAAAACTTTTATTAAATTATACAAAAAAATTTGAAAGTAATATTTAAATCATAGATGTTAAACGATTCAATGCCGGTATCGGTAAGGGTAACGCTATTTTCCTTCATTTCGGTAACTTTATTTTAGGGATAACGATATTTTAGTTAGTTCGGTAACGCTTCTTTTTAGCGATAACGGTATTTCAGTTATTTCGGTAACGGTAATTCAGTTATTTCGGTGACTTTATTTTAAGGATAACGGTTTGTCAGTTATTTCGGTAATGCTGTTTTAAGGGTAACATTAGGTTAGTTATTTCGGTATCGATATTATAAATTTTCAACGTTATCATGACCGAATTCTAATGACTGGCTAGTTTATGATCAAACTTTGAGAAAATATATCTAAATACAGCGTTTTTTTTCTGATGTCGACTTAAATTAATATAAAAAAATAATCGATATCTTAAGGGTAACGCAACTTTAAATTATTTCGATGACGTTATTTTATGGATAACGCAATTTCAATTATTTCGGTAACGTTATTTTAGCGATAACGCTATTTTAGTTATTTCACTAAATCTATTTTAAGAATATCGGTTTTTCAATTATATCGGTAATGGTAGTTTATGAATATCGGTAGTTTAATTATTTCGGTAACGGTATTTTAGGAATAACTATAGTCAGTTGAAAGGGTTTTGAATCGATAACGGTACTTTAGCGTTATTGCCTGCCATCCCTGATTTAAATATAAAAAATTACAGATTTTATAAATTAACACTGAAGTTAGCTGAATGGAAATTGAACACAAGAGAATTGTATTGATTTTTTAAAATTATTTAAATTTTTATTAAAATTTTCATTTAGTTCTTCTTAGTTTAACCAAGCTTAAGATCATTTATTTATTTCCAATATTTCGTCTCCACATTGGATGACCTCTTCAGAGAAAATTATTACAATTTGAAAAACTTGTTTTAATAGATTTTTAATTTTCCTCCTTTTTTTCTAAAAAAATTGTTATATGTATATAAGTTTTTAATTATTAAAAGAAGTTTTTTAAATTATTTTCCTTGAAGAAGTGCCCCAATGTTTAGACGAAATATTGGAAATAAATAATTAATAAATAAATGAATGAAGAAAATCAAAGAAAACTTAACAAAATTTTCCTTTATGCTCTTGTATCGATTAATAACAAATATTTTATTAATCAAGTATGATTTTTATTTAAAAATCAAAATATTTCCGATGTGTCCATTTGAATCCATATTATTTCCAGTAGTGGGCGCTGTGGTGTAATGGTTAGAGCGTTGGACTGTTACACAGATGGTCCCGGGTTCGATTCCCGGTAACGGCAACATCAATTTAGAAAAAAAATATGTATGAGTTTTCTATCCCTCATATGTATCGCAGCTCCCACCTTCGGTGTTCCCATAGCACTATGAACCAAAAAGCTTCAATAAGTTCGCCAAATCTCCATCAGGTGGCGAGCAACAACTCTTCTAAGACTTATCATCTCGCGCAATTACAGTGTTGCCATGTTTGAAGCCCTTCATCTTTCCCCACCTTTCATTTCTCCACTATCCAATTTCAAAAGAAAGCAACACATTAATACATAGGAAGAATTTCCTGAGTGTTGCTTCTCTTTTAAAAAAAACAAACAAAAAAAAAAAAATGTTCAACACCTATTGAAACTGACTTCAGACTCCTCTTATTTCGCAAAAGTTTTTTGAAGTGAGGGAATCGATGGACAGAGTCAGGTATTTAGACTTTTTCTAAATACTATGACATGCAAAGTATCACGTTGAAACGTGTCCGCCTAATGAATTGATGGCCATTTAAAAGTCAAAAAATTAACAAAATTACTTAAAACTTGTTATATATAGTTTTTAATTTTCAGTTCCAAAGTAATACAAAATTTACTCACTGGACTAGAGATACATTCACTAAATAAGAAATTTCCCTATCGCTGCTTGGTGAAAAGTTGTATACACGTGAAACCAAAATTTTCCAATTTTTACACTTTCGCAGCTTTTTATTAAGATTTTTGAGCCGTTTAATGTAATTGAGTTTCAAGAATATTATTTTAAAAATTGTGTATTTTTATACATTTTGAGGTACATTTACCAATTTGATGTCAGCCAACCTCACAAACTTATAAGGACTTGCCGTACATTTTTCGAAAGTGTATGTTTTTTGCGTCTAACATTGACAGTTATATTTGAAATTGGTTAGCGTATTTCGTGAACTTTATATACAGCACCTTCAAGTCAAGTCATTTTAAAATTTTTAAACTCGAAAATTTTATGAAATTTTTTAAATTTTTTAGTTCGCATTTTTTTTATAAAAAACATGTCTTGAGAATATAGTTAGGTATCTAGAGTCTTCGAGGCGGACTTAATAAAATGCAAAAAAAATATATTTTTTGTTATTTCTGCGGCAGTTTTTTCCAACACATTTCGTATTGTGGCAATTACAACGCTGTATCAATAAATATAAAGATAAAAAAACCGTATACCAAACAAAATATTTTAATGAGCTTAATACTAAAATCGAAAAAGCATCAAAATTTTTTAAAGATTTTAAATTTTATTAAACAAACACAATTTGTATAATTTCAAAAAGCATTCTTAAAACAAAAAAATTATTTTGCCAATTTAAAAGTATTTAATATAATTTCCAAATCAAATCAAATAACATAAAACCGGACTAAAATACGTGTTTTCTAAAAAAACATCGCGCTTTTCTTTTTAAGTTCTAATATACATATGGCAAATAAAAATTTGTAAAGAATTTGTATAGTTTTGTTAGTAGTATAAATTGAGATCTATGAATTCATGTAACTTTAATTAAATCTAAGCAAAAACTATAATGAAAATGATGGTTCCATTTCGGGGATTTTCTAGGTCCCCATCATCAGAACAAGTTTAGAAAGCAGCGGCTACCACATTCACAAACTCAAACACTTATATATCCCATTTGTTAAAACAAATGAGAATTAAGTTGAGAAGGAAAATACAATTTCCACTAACAATTAAAAAATTTTGAAAACATTTGATTTTGTATACACTCTGTCTTTGTTTTAACAAATAGGATATATAAGTGTTTGAGTTTGTGAATGAGGTAGCCACTGCTTTCTAAACTTGTTCTGATGATGGGGACCTAGAAAATCCCCGAAATGGAACCATCAACAAATTCTTGAAGGTAGTCAATTGATAAATTGAAAACAAAAAACTCTATAGATTATTTGTTAGGACAATATCCTAATAAAGAAATATAGAGTATGGCCTTGAACTTGAATAAATTCATTTTCATAACAGAATTATAGGTCGAAAAAACATAATTTTTATTTTTTTTAAATAATAATTATAACAAACTTTTTCAAAAACTATAATTATAATATTTTAAGTTTGATTTAAAATTAAACGCGCCATCAGTTTTGCGCCGTTAAATAAAAATGATTAATGCGGAAGGATTAAGAATGCGTAAACATTGGCTTACACACAGAGAAATAAAGTGCCAACCGAATTAAAAAGTGTATATTAAGGTTAACATCTTATAAATTCAGTTAGTACAACGATATTAACATTAGATTGCTGAATATTTTGAGTGTTGCAACTAAAATTCAGTTGAATTCACCGAATTTTGCTGTGAAAAGAAATGTTCAGTTTTGCCAACCGACTGAAATTCGAATGAACCGATTTTGAGTCACAGTACCCGAATTTCGGTTGGCAAATATCTAAATTTTCTCTGTGTGTACACATAACAAAACTGTTATTCATGCCATCCAAAAAAATAGTTTGTAAATATTTTGCCTCAAAGTGTGGACTATTTTTGAAGTTCCTCACATATTTTATTAAATAATCAAATATATTTTATAACCAGGCTTTAAAAATAATTTAAATTTTGTTTAAAAATCATTGTCCAACTATAAAACTTTTTAAAATAATTTAAATTTTGTATTAAAATTATTGCCATAATTTGTTTTTCATACATCCGTTTATTTTGTTCAACATTTCGAAACAATTTCCCGTCGGTTTTTTTATATATTTTATCACAACTCAGCAAAAATGCGTGTTACAGAACTATTTCTCATATATATTTTTTTTTGTTTTTATTATTTAACAATTTTATGTTAATCCTTGTTTCATGTACATAAATCCATTTAATTTGTTTTAAAATTTACGTAAACATTTACGTAATTTCCATTTTCCGTAATTTATTTGTAAAATCCGTAAAATTTTACGCACTAGTTAAAAAAAAAACAACATGCATCGATATAATTTCCAAAAAATATACAAAGAAGTTGAAAAACTTTACCAAAAATATGCGTAAAATTCAGAAATATCTAAAAAATTAAAAGAGAATTAGATACAAACAAAAGTAGATAAATTCGCCGCAGAAAAAGATAAGAGAATAATTCTTTGAAAAATCTAAATGAGTTAAAGAGAAATTAACGCACACCAACAAACATAGCCGAAGAGAATAAAGTAAAAGAGCTATAGATAATTAAGAGAAAGTTAAGACAATTTTTAAAAAAGAGAACAAAAACTTTATGAATAAACATTTAGAACATTATTATGAAATTGTAAATTTTACTGATATATTTTATTTAGATAAATTATATTTCTTTTATTTTTAAAATTAGTCTTAAATTGTTATATTTATTTTGCCTAGAAATCAGCTGTTGTTCCTTTAAAAAAATTATATAAATTTCTCTTTTCAGCGCTGTGATTATTAGGAGAGAAATTTTTCTCTTTGCTCTTGTATTGCCGTTTCTTTCTATTAACCGCTATGATAAGTATAGTCATCTCTTTCTGACATTTAGTAAACTGTTTTAAAACCCGCTTGTCTCGTTGTTCTAGTGTTGGGTGATAAATGCCGCAATAACAAAAACAAACCATAAAACTTGACGGCAAACACGTGTGTGCGTAATAAAATAACATCATTCACTTTACTACGACAAGAATGAAACCACAGAGAGCGAAATTATTGTTAATGAGATTTCGAGAGTAACAACATCTCTCACACTCTTTCGGCAAACTTTAAAAATGAAATATAAGCAAAACAAAACATTAACCTTTTACAATCACACACAATTTTAGAGTTAAAATAAATGCACTTGTTTACATTTTTTTTTTGCAATACAATAAAATTAAATAATGATAAATGGGAGAGCCATCACTGAGAGAAAAGAGAAGATTCTACATGGTGAAAGAGGGGGTTATTTAGAGTCAAATTAAAGTGCAATTTTAAATTAAACTTATTAAAAGTTAATATTTCAAGAAAATAAAGTGGGATTTTGAAAAAATATTTTTTAAATTTTGAAATATTAAAAAAAACTTTCGAAAATATTTTTAGAGCAACAATTTTAAAGGCAATTCCTTTAGCAATTTAAGATTATATTTCAAAGTTATACGATTTTATTTGGTTTTACTTTTGTTGTTATTGCATTTTCAAAAACAGTAGTAGTGCAACAGTCAAATAATGGCAACACCTATTTTTCTTCATCATCTTGGGATATGAAGAGCTTTGTTGTTTTGTCACTACTAGCATTTGTTGTTGTGTTTTTAAAGGATTTTCTTGCATTGAGTAAGTTGGCAGAGAGAGGAGTTAAATTTTTATTATAAGAGCTTTGTATAAAGCATGTTAGTGTTTTGTCTGTTGTTTTTTTTTTTTTTTTTTTGAAAAAAAAAATGAGTTTTTGAGGATAAATGTGCTGCTCACTTTCACATCATTATCATCTTTGTCATCAGAGCAATGAAGGCAAATCATTTTTTTTTTCAAGACTTCTTAAACAATTCTTTTGCTCATCAAAAACTACACTTATACAGAGAGGTGGTGCAATTTTTTAGCTTGTTTTTGTTATTGTTGCTTTGAGAATTGTTGTTGTTAATGTTGACGTTGACGTCAATGCCAACCAAAAACCAACAATTCTACTAAACAACAAAACATTTGCAACGATGCCAGATATATTTTCGGCTGGTGACCCATTTTATATTAATTTAAATCCCGAAATATCCATTAACCCAATAAAGTAATGCTTATTTCTCTTGCGTAAAGGTTATTCAGCCATTTATCGACGTCGTGGATATAATAGGATGTACACACATTTCTGAAAGTAGAGTGGGCGTTGTGGTATAATGGTTAGCGCGTTAGACTGTCACACATAAGGTTGCGGGTTCAATCCCCAACGACGACAACATCTATTAATAAAATTAATAAACATAAGTTTTATATCCCTCAGATATATCGCAGCGTTATTCTTCTTGCCCTTTACCCTACCAAAGAAAATAATAAATCAAAGCTATTAACACAAAAAGTTTAAACAAGTTCCCCAACTCTCCATCAGATGGCGCGCAGCCTTTCGTCTCTCCTCTTTCCCCTTTCCAAAGAAAGCAATACATTAATTAATAGGAAGAATTTCCTAGTGTTGCTTTTTATACATAAAGTCAGAATTTAAAAATTCATCGTCGATTTGACGAAGAATAACCTTTCATAGTAATTTTTGTAATATCCGTAAAACACAATATTGACCAAAATGTTACGATCTCAAATATTTTATTCTTCTTTGGCTATATAAACAAAAGGGAAAAGATTGTTGCAAAGATTGTTTCCTAACGAAAATTTTTGACAAAAATTCGGTTGAAGGGATATGTTTTCTTATAGCAGAGGAACACTTTCCATGTTAATTTACACAACCTATAATAGGACGATGTTGTAATTATTCAATAGTGTTTGTCATTAATAAGCGTCAATGCCTTCCTTTGCAAGGAATCAAAATATTTGGGAGTTGTACTTTATTTTCGGTAGAATCAGAATAGATTAATCAATCAGTTCAATGTTATCTTTACCGCCTATAAGCGATTGATCTAGTGGCGAAAAGAGGCGCTTGGAAATCCGCTTTTAGCTTTAGAGCTAGAGGTAGTTTATGTGTAGGATTTTTGTCCATGAATATATCAACAAGGATGCGAATTGTAGCATGGACTACATTACCCTAGGATAAGCTTTACTGGATGACTACGCGTCACTTTAGGGTACTTCGCTCTGACTACAAACCGTTAATTTCTACACAGATGAGGAGTCATCTAAACTTACCGACTACCTAAAATAGAGGTGCCCTTGCTTTCTCACTTGCGACTGTCGGATCTTGAGTTAATTTCTTCACTGTCAGCAGGCAACAATCATGTTGATCTCGGTCAATCTGGCATACTCGTGAATTATCCAAGAGGGTATGCACTCTTTATATAGACTTCAGAGCTAAGAGGGTAATGAAATTACTGAAGCGCTGGCGAGGAAGTGCTCCGGTTGATTGGCGAAATCACAATATCACTTTGGTATTTGAAACCGGATGTAGACTTTACTGTATTGAGTTGGACTGCTACGGGTTTGAAGCATACGGGATTGCCTTAAAAAGGACCCATGCTCCGCGATCAAAATAGAACTTTCGAGCGGCACTGCTCTGTGCTAAATATTAAGGGTTCCGGTAAAACCAATCCAACAGCTTACCACATAGTTCTAAATATCCGAAGAGGATGGTGTATATCCACCCAGGACTAGGAGTCTTCTTCCGCTGATGCGATGACATACACAAAGTACATGTTCCGCAGTCTCAACCTCCAGTACGCAGAATCTACAAGGTTCCGTATCAGACAGGCCCCGCATTTGGATGAAGGGTCAGCCCATTCATTGCCCTCGGCTAATCTGTTGTACCCGTCGAGCAATTAAGGGACTCGATGCAACACAATACGACAAATCATATGACATTAAAGCCCTGAGTGCTGCCTGACTGTCAGAAAGGATGTAAATAATACCGGGAAAGGATGTAAATAGTAGACACTTCAAAAACGTCATAGAATATCAAAACAAATTATCATAAACATCAATAGTTAACCTATTTCCTAATACCGATACCATACATTTCTGCAAATGACTTTTAGGATCCAACAGTCGCATGGGTCAACATACAATTCCATTTGCAAAACACCAGGGCTTATTGAAACGACCTGGTCGAGTGTGTCACCCACAGTTGCTTTTAGACCCACTTTCTAAAAGGTTTCAATTATCATCGAACGAAAATGAATGACAAATGTTTCCGTCATCTGAGAAGGAGTAGAAAGTTTGACTAAGAAGATCGAGAGATATTATGGAAATACGTGGATTTTTTCGTTATTTTTTTATGTCAGGTATGATCGAAATCTATGAAAACCTAAAAGACAATTAAATGCTTTATTTGTTACCCTTGTCAAATCCGCGGTAAATTTCCAACCGGTGCACAGTGGCAAAGATTTGTGTGTTTTAATAAAATCTGTCTACAGCTCAAGATTTTTAATAATTTGAAAACAAATTAAAGTTTGAAATTTAGCTACGTTGATTCGAAATCGATTCCTCATTGTCTCAATTGAAAAAATAAAACGGGAAGAAACCGTACTCATAACTAAAAATCTCAAACCACAAACAATAAAAAAGTGCCAACCGAATTAAAAAAGTGTTTTAGTTGGTATATCCAAAAAATTTGCTTTCCACAACCATATTCAAATGATGTTACTGGGTTTCAGTTGGAAGCTGATAAAAATTGTCCCTTTATGCTGTTTTTAAAAAACCTTTTTGCTCAAATCAATATTAAAATGCCCATTTTTTGTTAACACATCCCCATTATCTGGCAACATTAAGCTTTTTTTATAAGAAAAACAAGAAAAACAAGAAGAAGACGAGAAATGAGTATTTTACTACTCACAATTTTGAATGGTTGCCTCAATAATAATGTTGTTGCTATTTTGTTCATGTTGTTGTCGTTGCTGTGTATGTTTTGGAGTGTGTGTATATCTTGTCGTCGTCTTCATCTTTGCTGTCGCTTTCGTCGTTTTCCATTTGATAAATTGCGTTTATAAGAAAGAGATGAATTGTCATGTACACTCCTTCATTCGTCGTCGTAGTCGTCCACATCGTCATCATCAACAATATTCTCATAGTAGTTTGTGTATGTATGGAAGTTGTAGTCGTAGTTGTTGTTGATGTTGTCGTCCATAATACCCATCTATCCATCCATCGCCAGCAACATTCATTCATATTTACATGCATGCAACAACACAAGCAGCCAGAGAAGCAAGTTAGCAATGAATTGTGGATATGAAAAACGCTATTTTTTCTGTGTGTAATATGGTTGATGATTATGTTGTTGTTGTTGTTGGTGTTGTTGCTGTCGTCTGTCTATCTTTGGGGTTTGAACATTCATTTCAAACCATTCATTCATCCAACTACAGCAATAATACTCTTATTTTATTCTCAGATATTTATGGGTGGGGGGAATACAATATTATCATCATCACTCTACAATAGCAAAAGTAGTAGCAACTTTATTGTTGCTGTTGTTCATTTCTACTCATATGTTGTTGAAGTCGTTAGTGTTGTTAAAGTCTCCCCTTTATAAATCATAATATCGTCTTGGCTTAATATTTTCTCTTCTTTTCATATAAACTTACAGAAAAAAAGTTTTTTTTAAAGAAATTCTTGAGTAAATGTCCATTTTGGTTCTGCTTGTTGTTGTTCATTTTTCGACCTTTCTTTGTAACATCATCATTTTAAGAAGAAAAGAAAATTCATTGTCGCGCGCATGATATAAAAAAAAATTTTTTTTTTTTTTGGTATTTACGTCAAGCAGACCTGGGATTGGAAGTTTTCCAAATGCAATATTTTTTTTTAGTTTTTTTTTTCTATAAAGTTTTATATATTTTTTCTTCTTAAACATTTTTCATTTTTTTTTTGATTCTTCTTAACTATGTTGCATTTTTTGTATGTTCTTTTTTTCTTGCACTCCTCCCACTTTTCAAATATATTTTTTTTTATATATCATTTGATTAGTATTTTTTTCTTTTTCATTTCATTTCATTTAAATTTCCTTAGAGTGCATTTTTTTTCTTGATAACTTTTTTTTTTCTTCCTTCATTTTTGTTTTTGTTGCCGCTTGTGATATGTGTGGTAGTTTCAGCTTCATTGTCCTTTCATAAGGAAAATTCACTAACAACAACAATTCTAAAACAGAAATCAAAGGTATAAATTCTTTTGATGACGCACCGTTATTAAAACTAAATATAATCATGAATTTTAAACAGAAATTGATAAATAATTTTACAACAAATAGAGACAAGTACTGCTAAAACCAATGGCTTATACTACTGCAGTTTCATGGTTACAGAAGCAATCCTCAGTCATCTTATACTGTTGATTAACTGATCAATTTAACACAAATTAAGATATTTTTACAAATCAAAATTTCTACCACAACCGAAATTCGGTTTCTGCAATTGCCAGTTTTGCGAACAAGCAAACATTTAAAATCTACATATATTTCCTTGATGTTTGCTTTTACCTGAGAGAGAAAATAATTGTCGCAAAAGCGATATTTTAAAATTTTTTCTTTCTTTTGAATTGTTGGTGTATTCTGAACGTTTTTTTTTGCAGTATATAGAAAAAGCACAACATCATTAAGCACAACATCATTAAATCATAAACTAATTTTCTTAATACATCCTCACTATTCGATTGTTAATTTTAATTTAAATCATATTTTTAATTTTGACACCTGAACGTATGACTTTTCCATAGTTTAATATTACTCATACGACACAAATGTATAATTTGTCTATTCCCAGCAAAAAATAGTGCTTACCCAGAAGCATTTCAGGAAGCCATTATTTATTTACCGAGCGCTTCCAAAGCTCTACGAAGCAATTATTTCATGCCTTCGTAGGCAATAAAAAGCGCTTTTTTGTGTGTTGGCATCATTAAAGCTTCATTGTATTGCATTAGTTACTGCTTCATTGTATGCATTCTTCACTGCTTCAAAGAAGGCGTTTAGGGAAGCACAAAAGAATGCTTTCCCTAATTGCTTTATTGTATGCAAAGCGGTTAAGCGCTAATTTCGAGGCATACAAATGTAGTTACTGCTTACTGCTTTGCTGGGTTTTACCTACAATTAGCGAATATACACCGTATTTAGAAATTTTTCATTAGCGTTGAAATTTCCCTGAGGGGATAGAGGTGTCGATTGCCATGAAAGGACCTGTCTGGTTCAAGGACTGGTACAATTTAATATTGTAAGATTTTATTAATTGGGAAAGTTATTAATATTCTGAAAATTTTAACATGAACCCATTTTTAACCGCTCAGCGGTTTCATGTGCATTTTTTAACGATTTCTTTTCAAATTGAGAAATATCCTAGCAAAATCTCAGTAATGGGCTCTCATTATCAATACTTAAATAATATGCAATATTAATAGGTCCTACTCCATATAATTCGGAGTAAAATTTCATTAGTTTTGTAGTACGAGATCCTTTTTGTAAGTAGTTTTAGACACGCTTGCCCGTTGCATTACAAAAAGCTAAAAAATAACTGATTGCCAACATAATAAGTTATTCCTGCTTATAAAAAAATAAAAATGTATGTGGTTACAAGTTTGTAAATAATATTGCTGACCCTTATACTTATCAGTAATTTAAAAAATAAGTAGTTTACAATAAGGCATTATTTTTGTAATTAAATAAGTAGTCGAGCGTCAGCTTGACTGTTAACAAAAACGACTACGTCAAAAAAAAATGACTAGTGCTGACGCCAAATTATAACGTGCTAAGATATTTATTTTCATTATACGATATAATACACAGGTAATGAAAGTTTTTGCTGGGATAGGACATAAAATAGCTTATTTATTATATTAATTCTAAAAGTGTAACTTATTTAGATTAGTTTGGTGATACGTTCCTTTAGGTCCGTTAAGTGACACATTCTTTGCGGTTATCACAAATTGTCTGACATGTGTCAATTAACTCCCTACTATGACAATGCCATAAAAGTGTCATATTAAAAAGTCCTATACGGACTAGTCCTTCACACCATAGGACACATCTTGTCCATAGCTATTGAAAATTACGATGTTGTGATTTTTCTGAGCAAAATTTATTAGATATTCACTTTTCAATATACTACACGTTGACTTTCTAGCTGGCCAACACAGAAACTGTTTACGATTTCTTGTAATACGATTGATTATTAAAAAAATTATAGCACAATTACTTTTTTTTTTTAATCAGCTACGCAAAATTTTTTTGTTATTTCATTCCATTCCGCATAGGTTATATTTGAGGATGTCATAAATGGAATGGAACATTGTTTCAAATCCGAACGATATGGAATGGTGAACGACATAAATCGGACTGGGAACGAATAGAATTGGATCAGTAAATACAGGGAACGAAATGGAATGAAAGGAAAAACAAAATTTACATTATACTCCGATAGTGTAAACCATGTGCAAAAGTATGAAAACAAGTTTAAAATATCGAAAACCTTTGTAAAATGAACGAACATTCTGTTTATTTTATGAAAGTTTTCGTTTTTACGACATAAATTTCGTTCTTTTATGCATGGATTATTATTGGGGTGTCAATTTGTCTTCAAAAAAATAATAATTTAAAATATAAAGAATTCTATGACATTTTTTAACTACTCAACTGCATAGTTAAAATAAAAAACAACTCTGCTGGTTACGTCGAAACAAAATAACACATGCAGAGTGGACGTATATATAAGTCTTACGCAACTGGATAGAGTTTTGATAAAGCGTATATAAACCTGTTACGCAGCAGAGGTTAAGGTTGAGGTTAAGTCGACTTTATACCAATATCAACGAGGGCGATCCCAAAATTAGCCGACCTAACAAAGAAAACACAACAAATTTGAGAAAAACTTTCTTTATGTTTAGCTCTATACAGTTTTACCAGCGATGTTTAATAGCTTCGATAGCCCTGTTTATATTAAGAACTCTCTAGCTGCATAAAATAGCCTTCAAATGCTGACTCCACGTTTTCGAAAAAAAAGTTGAGTCTGTCACCCCCTAGGATTAAAGACAAGTTAAAGACGATTCTAGAAATTTTTTTTTTACCACGCCCCTACATAGCGTCTTTTTTGTTTTTTGTGCACTGCGTCGCCATTTGAAGTCCGATCGTAACATAATGCATATCTTTGTTCATCGATTGACAATAGTTACATTTCTCTCTGTTGTGATTTTTAACTCTGACTACAAATTCTAGTTGAGATTTTCGATATCTGGTTTCCTACCCCCCTAATGACCAATTATTTTCAACCAAAAATATTTTTTTTAATTCCATGAAACTTTCGATTTTCTTAGCCGTTTCAAGCGTGGACACCTCAATTAGTCGACTACTACTGTGTTCGTCTTAGCAGCTCGTACTTAGCTCTAGCTCGGCTTTAATATTTTGGTTGCAGTGAGACATTTCAAATGAAAGTATTAAATTACATAACGGTGACCATGTTAACAAATTCGCTGAGATCGTTTATTTTTGATGGCTAAAAAAAAAAAGACAATGCGGCACCTTGAAACTTAAAACATATGTTTTATAAGCTTGCCACTTTTCACCAAAATAATTTTTTTCAAACTACTGCCGCCATTTATATATATATATATACAGATATAAATATATATATTTTGATATTCAGTATTTTTTATTTATATTCAGCAATTTTTTTCTCATCGTTTTTTTAGAAAAATTGTATATAAATTAACTCCTTAAAAACTCTGTTCACAACTTGTACTAGAACAAAATTTTATCAAATTTAAATTGTATTTTTCCTTTAGTGTGTTTGCTGCTGCTCCTTTGCGTCCTTGTCTTGTCTTATATATTTTTAGTATTTATTTCGAAAAAAGCATCATGTTGAGAGTTTGTGTGAGTATTTTATTGGAATTTAATTTATTAGTTATTCATGAAATTCCAATTTAATGAAGAACTGCTAAAGTATAAAAGATTATATTATATGTATAATATTCTTGTATTAATTTTTAGTTTATTTTTCCATAAAATTATCAGAAAATTCTAATAATAATATGAGAAAAACTTTGAAAGTTTTTCGTATTTAAATATTTAATTTAAATATTAAATAATATTGTAAAACTAGCAATAATAGAGGAAAAGTATGGGTATACTGAAAAAAAACATATTTATATATAAATATCGTTAGACATAAATGAACACTTTTTTGTAATATATGGCATCGTATTACAATTTAGTTTTACATCGAATCTATAGGGTTTATTTACAATTTTATATTGAAAATTAAATTGAACATTACAAATTAAATTGTGGTTTGTAATTAAAAATTAATAAAAATTTCTAATGTAATTGAGTTAAACAAAAATTGAAAATGATATTTTCATTTGTAATTTTTCTATTTAATAAATTAATCTGAAATTTATAAAATTACAAATATAATTGAAATTTTTTCATTAGAACTTGCAAAAATTATTGATTAAATTGTAACAAATTATTTTAAATTGAGAAATGTTTTAAGTAAAATGTTTAATAATGCAAAAATCTTAAAGAAAATCTTAATTAATTTGCAACTCTTTAATTACAAATAAAAATTTTCAATATTACTATATGGGGAATGAGGAGTCAATTGACCTAAAAGTGACTGGTTAAAGAAGGACTTATCACAGAACTGGTATAATTTAATACTGAAGTGGGTTAAGCAATGTCAATTGTCGCAAAATTACCTATCCTGTCACTGGTAAAGGGAGGACATGCCACTACAACAGAATGCTTTTTAAGAAGAAAGCCAGTTGGCCAGAATTTTACCCATTGGAGGCTGTTTAGTTTTCGTTTATTTAATACCCTTTTGCGACAGTCTTGTGGTATGCCCATCTTTGGTTAGTCCTGTGGCATGCCACTATGTGGTTTAAAGCAGGACAAATGACCCCCTCCCATGACAAGCCAATGTTAAAGTTTCCAGTTGTTTACATAGGGTAGTGTTTAGCAGAGGACCGGTCTCTGGCACGATCCTGTGGCACACGCAGAAGCGGTCCCATTCCCCATAGGGTAGTTACAAAATTTCTGCATTTCAAAAAGAACATGTTATAATTTGTTTTGAAAATTTTTTGTTTTCAGCGAAAATGATAAATAAATATAACAAACTTGTTTGTAGCTTGAAAACTATTAAAAAATTTCTGTTTACCATAGCTTTACCATATTTACAAAGTACACTGAGAGAATTATCTTTGCTTCAGCAATGAATTCCTTCACAGCTATAATGAAAATTGCCACTTTAACACTTCCATTAAAACTTTTCATAGAATCTATGAAACAGGTTTCATTAAAGTCAATGTTTATGAAATTTTTGTAGAATTAATGAAAATCTTCATAAAACTAATGATGCATACCGTCAATGAAGATTTTATAGAATTTATGAAACAATTTCATAAAATTTTTAAATCTTAGGAAGTTTCTTAAGTTAATAAAACTCTTCATGAATGTCTTGAAAAATGCATTGGAACGCAGCCAATGAACCGCTTCATATGATTTTTAAACAATTTCGAAGAAGTCCAAAATTAATAAAAGTCTATATTAAATTAATAAAGCACATTATAAATTATTTAGAATTAAATCCTAAAACTAAAGTTTTAAATGTATAACAATTAATGAAATTATGAAATTTCGTTAAATTTATGAAGATATTTAAATTCGTTAAATTTATGAAGATATATTTTATAAAATCAAATGAATTTGTTTTATAAAACTATGATATGAAAAATTTCCTAATATTAATAAAATATCTTGGATATAATGAAATTCTTCATTGCATCTACGAAAAAAATTCTATGAAAATGTTTCATTAATAGCATGAAGGATAATTCTATCAGTGTTCGAGTTATATGAGAAGACCTTATGTTAATGTTTTGAAAATTGGAAGGAAGCATACGATATTTATATTAAAAATAATATATACCCCATATTACGAGTATAGCCTTTTATATTAAGTAAGTTATAATCTTATAACATATAATTTGATTTAATTAGATGAGGGACAACATTCGGACAAAACTATATCAAATCACTTCTAATTGTATTTAAATAAATCGAATATTAGATCTAATATGACACAATTTAATTGGGCCATTTTTTGAATGAAATTTTATATAATTAAGGATATGGTCATATTAAATTAGATAAAACTATACAAAGGTTCATATCAGTTTTTTTATAATCGGGCGGGTAAATAAAATTTTTCAATAAAAAAAAATTATTGTCTTATCAATTTCCTTAATTTCTTCAAATTCAATTCAATTTTTAAATGAATTAACAAATATTTTAATTGAAACTCGATTTTGGTTTCCTTCTGCAATTAACAAGCTGTGGTTTAGTACAGGAAAATAGTTATTCATTACTTAAGGCTAAAACTAACCGTCGGATATTACCAAAATTCTGCTTAAGCCTATGTTTACGCCGGATTTGAAATCCGCACACAAAATTTCAAGCGGAAATTATCATATTGCGATTCTTATTACCATATATACACAGCAGAGAAAATTTTAGCTATAAGCCAACTGAAATTCGGTTAAACCGACTTAAATTCGGTTACTACACTTAGGAAATTATGTTGGTAAAGACGACAGCAATTGTAGTCAAAAACAAATGAAATTTCATTTAAAAAAAGGACGACTTACATTTCATTAAATTCAACTAACATTTTCATTTGTTTTTTAATGTTCAAAAAATGACTAACAATTGTAGTAAAAATGAACCACATGGTAGTAAAAAATAAACCAAAATTTTTTTTTTTATTTTTTTAAATAACAAAAACAACTGTAAAAAATGAATGTAAAATCATAAAACAGTCATTTGATGTGAGTTGTTTTTTAAATGAACTACAAGGTTAGTTAAAAATTGTATTTGTTCTACAAATGACTTACATTTACATTAAAAATAATGAAACTGTATTACAACCCAAACAACTACATATTTTTAAAGCAGAAGTTCCCTGAGTGTACGAATATCAGACATTTGGCACAACTTAACATTAGTTTTCACACCAAAGTTCAGTTAATTCAACTTAATATTAGTTGAAACACCTTAATTATTCAGAAGTCTAATGTAAATATCGTTGTACTAACTGAATTTAAAAGTTGTTACCATTAATATACACTTTTCAATTCGGTTGGCACTTTATTTCTCTGGGTGTATGATTCTGGCTGATCAGATTATGGTTACCGAAGAGGATCATAATATGATTACTATGATCATTATATAATAACTACGAAATTATTATGATTGTTGGGCATTGCAGTCATAATATGATACACTGATAATAATCCATGGATAAAAATACAAAAAAATGTCAAAATAACCATAAATTTTGTAAAATAAACGAAAATTGGTTCATTTTGTTTTGGCATTTTTTTCGTATTTTTAGCATGCATTATTATGAGTGTACTCTTTTCTCTGCATGCAGGATGCCTAAAAATCCCGTAAAAGCGAATGTCTAAGCACGAACCTACATACCAAATATCAAGTTACTTTCTTGAGCGGTTTTTCAAGACCGCCAATTGGGTGACTTCATTTTTTATTACGTTAACAATAGCGTGCAATAAAATACCAGTACTATCCAATCAATATTCAGTATTAGGTATTGTTATTTTAATGCACGAACCTGAACGCCGTATTTCCATTTCTAACTTAATGTTATTCTGGCATATAAATGTTGAAAATTTCGGTGTTAATCCATGGATTTTTGTGAAATATATTTAGTGTTCTTAATAAAATTCTATGATCTTAGAATAACTACGGGAAAATGCTATGTATTTTCCACAACTGTTTTTATAAAACAAATAATAGCTACATATTAGAAAATTATATAGAATTCTAACTACAATCCTTTTATTTGATTAACACCTAGATTTTTTTTTTTTTTTTTATTTTCCAAACAACAAAATGTTGTTGTCTGTGCATTCTAAAATGCAGCCAGCAACATATTTGTGTATGTTTGGTGAACAAAAATAAAACTACTACTGAAAATAAAAACAAATAGATGGTAGTTTAAAAAAAGTGGTTAACACATATTTTGTAGCAATTTTTCATTAGAACAAGCACAGCAACGACAACAAGAACAACAGTAACAGCAACAACAGGGTTAGACAATGGCAAGACTTACAAACACACAATTGAATAATATTTTTGGCAAATGAAAATAACGGCGGCTAAATATGTAAAAAATTGAAATGAAAAATTACTTTCTGAAAAAAATTTAATAAACAATTTTATCATATTGTTTTTATTTATTGTAATTTTTTTTAAAATATTTTTGAGATTTTCATCTTGATAGTGTTGGAAATATAATTTGCCAAAAGACTTTTTTTTAATATTTGAATAATTTTTTATTGGTTTTGTGAATTTCGTTTTATAAATTTTTGTGTTAAGTAAAATTTCATAAAGTGGTTAGTGGTTAAATAGATTATTAGGGACTTACAATATTTTCAACAGGTTATGGGCCCAAAGCATTTGGGTAATGAATAACAAACAGATTTTTGACTAGTAAGTTCAAGAAAATTTACAGAAAGGCTAGACAAAATGATTCTTGGGACATCAACTGTACAAATATAGGCATTTATAATAAGAATTGCATAAAAAATAAGGCAAAATTGTACCTAGAGTGGTTATGTTTTTTTAGGTTTTTGATTACAAATCAATTTTGCAACAATTTATGACATGTTCCATTTTTAAAAAATTGAGATTGAAAATTTAAAAGTTTATTTAAGGACATCAGGAGATCAAAAGGCGCCAAAACAAATTAGAATTCTTAGAAAATTATTTAAAATAATTTAAAATTTCTTTAACAAATCTTTTTCTTAATTTATAAATTCTTAAACATTTTATTCTAACATAAACTTCTCTTTAAAAAAAATTAAACTTTACCAAAAAAACAATGATGATGCCGATGATTCTACAAAAAAAAAAGATTGTGGAAAAACAAAAAAATCAATATTAAACAATATTGCTAAATAATACTCCACAAAATTGTCCCATATACTAAACAAAAACAACAAAACAGCGTTCGTTCGTTCACACATTCAATACTCGACAAATTCTAAAACCCTTTTTGTTTTGTATGTGTGGCACCCAATGTTGCCGCAATTAATCAAATTTTTTTTGTTGGCTCTAAATAAAATGAAAAACTAAAAGGACTTTATTGCTTAACGAAAAACAAAATCAAATAGAAAATTTTCCCGCTAAAAAACAAAAATAAATTTAAAAATATTGATTTATGCAAAATATAAAAAAAAATACTTAAAGCCTTATTTATGGATTTTATACGATTGTGGCAGAGAAGGAGAAAAACAAAACCACACACATTAAAATCAAATAGGAAAATGATTTAATGAAATCAATCAAAAATGAAAATAGGAAATAAGAACTTAAAGCAAATTGTTAAATTTAAAAATAACACTGCTCGACAGTCAAAAGTATCCAAAAATAATATGGCTGGCGAAAAATGTCACCAAGTTAGTACTCGTACTTTTTCCCCCCCAATTGTACTTTTTTCTGCATACACCTAAAAAAAGTACACAAAAGTACTTTTTCTAGAGTATTTATTTTTGTACTATTGTTTTTTTTGTTAAAAACAAAAATTTAGAAAATTTTGTTCAAAGTTTTCAAAATGATGGTTTTACAAAATCCATTGTATGGAAAATAAACATTTTTAAAAATTTTAAATTTTTATCCAATTTTTCAAGTTTTTTTCCCTATAATTTACAGAATAAATTTTTTGTATATTTTCCTTTAAAACATCAACAAATGAAGTAAAATGATTTCAAATCATATACAAATTATTAATTTGCCCATTTAATGATCAATTAAACATAAACTTTTTCAATTCGAAAGATTATTTTCCGTTTATTTAAAAATTTATTTAAAAAAAAAAACGAACGCAGAAGAGTTTTTTATATATGTTTAGAGAGAAAAATCCAAAATTGTTAATTTTTCAATATTTTATTTCATTTAGCTTCAAAAACATTGATTAAGGAGATAAATTCCACGTTTTTGATTATTTCTTAATCAATATTTTTCTTTAAGGAAATGTTCTGTAGGCTACAATTTTGCGAAACCAAATTTCTGAAAAAGGTTCTAAAATTAACATTTTGGCATATAAATTTGCAGATTTTAAAATAGAGCAAGATTTTTTAAATTCTATTCCGTGTAATGAGTTGTTGTTTGGTAGTTGAGGAGTTGTTTTGTTAAAACGCATTAGGTTAGTTTCGGTCCAATTGGATGTGCACTATACAAAGGTAACATTTGACGAACTCTAACAAGAGTTAGTGCCACCGAACGAGAATAAGCCACGGTTCTAGGTAACACTCATAATAGTCCATGCTAACGAAAAAAATGTGAAAACAACGAATTATTTTGTAAAATGAACAAATTTTCGTTTATTTAACAAGATTTTTGATTATGTTGAAATGAGGGTTGAAGCAGTACACGATGCAGTACTCGGTTCTGACCCCATTCGTGTACTCAACTTGATCGATATTTTTAACCCAATGAGAATTATATATATATTATATATCACTATTTGGTATAGGCCACAGCATTGTAGTTAGGTACGGAAAAAAGTAACTTTGTAACGATACTTTAGAATTTTCCGCTATTTGTTCTGTTTGTCTTTTTTCATTTTAAAAATTTAGTTTTAAGTTTATACAAAACGGTTATTTTTTTGGATTAGGCAACATTTAAGACAAGACACAATATTTAAATTTTGACAAAATCTGAACCCATTCATAAATTTTTATTAATGCTTTGACTTAATTACTTCACTTAGAATATTATGAAGGTAAAGGCAACTGCCAAAGTAGTTAAAATCAAATGAAATTTCACTTGAAAAAGGGACTACTTTTACCTAAATTCGGCTAACATTGTCATTTGCTTTTTGCTGTTGATAAAATGCACCTCAAATTTAGTAAAAATGAACCACAAATGTAGTAAAAATTTACTAACTTCTATTTGTGTTATTTTTTTTTAAACTAAAAACAAAAAAAAAGCTGATAAAATTAATGTAAATTTATAGTACAGTCATTTGATAAATGAACTACAAATGTAGTCAAAACTACAATTTCTTCTACAAATGACTGCCTTTTCACTAAAAATAAAGATACTGTATTCCTACTCAAACAATTACAAATATTTACAGCAGAAGTTCTCTGAGTGTATATTTCCGATATGTTGAGCAGTTTGGTGACAAAAATATTATTAAACATAATTTTAGCCACAGGCCCAAGTCTCCAAGAAGTTTCTTCAGAAATCTGGAGCGTTTTAAATTCGGCCGTTAAAGGGTTAATACAAAATTTGATACTAAAGTAAAAGAACACTCAGAAGAAATATTTTCAAACAAAGAGTTGATTCTCAGCCCTATGAACAAATGTGCCGTCCTATGGCAACGCCATGTAAAAGTGATAGTACACACAGAGAAATAAAGTACCAACCGAATTGAAAAGTGTATATTAATGGTAACAACTTATAAATTCAGTTAGAACAATGATATTTGCATAAGAGTACTGAATATTTTGGCCGTTGCAACTAAACTTAAGCTGGATTAGCCGAACTTTGTTGTTAAAGCTAATGTTAAGTTGTGCCAACCGTCTGAAATTTATAATAACTCAATTTGAGTCGTAGTAACTGAATTTCAGTTGGCAAATAGCTAAATTTTTTCCTTTATGTTTACATTTGATAATTTACACTGGAACAAATTTCCCGTAGAGGTTGGTTTTGCTGACAGAGACTTTGGACATTATCTCTATTTTTGATTTGGTGATTATGGGCAAAAAATTGTTGGTAAAAATTCTCAAATCAAAACCGGGACTTATTTAAAAATGGAAATATTCGCAATGGACATTACGACCGGTTTTTGAATTCCCAAAGTTGGCTTTGCTGAGTAAAAATTTTCTGCGAACGGGCCTATGGTCGTCATTACAGTGATAATAATCCATGCGTAAAATTACGAAAAAAATTCAAAATAAGCAAATTATTTGTAAAATAAACGGAAATTTGTACATTTTACGAAATTTTTTGTGCTTTTGACAAGAATTTCGTATTTTTATGCATGGATTATTATGAGTGCAGAGGCATAATTTAGCTATGGCCGAACACGTCTTCGATGACGAAAGTGTTTTTACAAAACGGCCTGCTCTATTAAACGTCCGAAGATGACTTCGCAGGTGCAATTTTTTTTTTTGCGTAGCAGCCTTTGGCAGGAAAATGAGGACAATGATCAACAAATTTTGGACATTTATCCCATTTTCTATTTGGGAATTATATCATCGAAATATGTTGGTCGTCATCCAACAGAGAAATGGGGGACATCTCCGCGGGCAAAGAAAATTAATTATTCCTCTTCAACAGATCAAGTGTCTGTTCGCCCTTATACTATTTCTCGTAAAATCTTTTCAAAAATGTTTCCTGGGTTTTATTGTTAAACTATTTTTAAAGAATTGAATTTTTGAAAATAAAATTATTTGTTTTTCCTTCTGCTTTATGTTGTTGTAAATTGAGTTAGTTTTGTGCATTTATTTTCATTTAAAGAAATTGCAAATTTTATAAATTTTGAAGGCGTTACCTTTTTGTCATTATTATATGGCCAAAATACGAAAGAAGAAGAAAAATTTCTCTAACAAATCTATATTTTCTATTAAACAACTACTAGATACGGCTACTACTACTACAACTGACGACTACTTCGACTACCAACTAATACCAAGACAACTTTAGACGACTACTGTTTGGCAACTACTGCGCATCGAAAACAAGACGGAGGAAAAATCCAACAACAATAAGAAATATGAGCAAGAGTGTTATGGCCAAAATGAAAAAAGACGTTTATATTATTATAAACAACTCTGTTTAGAAAATATAAAGTAGTAACAAATTTTTCAGTTTTTATTTTTATTTTTTTGCTAAGAACTAAAAATTAAAGAGCTTTTAAAAATGTTGTTAGATGATTTCAAATAAAGAGTATTTTTATTTTTCTTTTTTTAACTAAGAAACCCTAATTTTTACCTTTATTACTCTGTTAACAACACAACAACCCAAACCCACCCACTTTTATAAAGAAAATGTAACAACAACAACACGAAAAAGCAACCTAAACAAACCAACCCACCTTTTTTTTGTTCATACTTAAGTTAAGAGTGAGTACAAACGTTTTTTGTAAAATCGTTAATGTTTGTATATGGTTAATACATTTTCAACATTTTGACTGAATCTCCAACAATAACAACAACAACTACAACAACATTATGAACAACATCTAGAAATTGTGATGCAAAACTGCCACTCACTCAAGCGAATATAACAAATGGGGATTGGTTTTTGCTAAAAGCTTGTTGCTGTTGCTGACTACGATGTTGTTGTTGTTGTTGTTAATGATAATAATGATGATGGAGCCAACTTAAAATACAACATTATATGGTTTGTGTTGTTGTTGTATGTGTAGAGTATAAGCCATTATACCTTACGTTTCATTTATACAATAGCCAAATGCTTTAAAACAGTCAAGCAAATTTTTTTTTTTAGTTTTTTTGCTCACAATATGAAGTGATTATAAGCCGTCTCATTTCATCTAAAGACAAATAAATTTCAAATAAAAAATTGTACGAAAAAAATAAAAACAAATACTAATACAAAAATTTATGAAAAAAATAAATAAAAACTCTTAAGATGTATAAGAGAAAGAAATTTTAATACAAATTTAAGAGAAACAAAACGTAAGACAACTTTCTTTATATTGAAGTTTTTCAAGTAAAAATTCAAGAATTAATAACTTTAGAATGAATGGAGATATATTAGTAATTTAATAATTTGAAATTATCCTTACAGAGTTGCGAAATATCCAAGATATCCAACAAAAATATTAATTAGAATTTAAAGCTGCTTCTCCTTTTCACCTATTACTATCGGTTACAATCTATTTTTGGTTTAAACTGTTTTTATCCAATTCTAAAAATGGGTTGAAACAATTTTTTTCTTTTTTGTGACCTGCTACTGTTGAGTTATGTTTAAAATTCTCCCAAAGGAAACTGGCCAGTTTGAATATAATTCCCGATATTAGAATTATTCTCCGAACCGTTTTTTTTTACATCAGATCTAGTTTAACCTGTTTTAAAAAGGATTTAAAAAAAGAACGGAAATTTCAAACCATTTCTAAAAATATATATATATCATGATCGAAATTATAAAGTTTCTGAGGATTGCCACAAAACTGGTCCCTTTATATGAAATTGTAAATAAATTTTTCATTGAATGAAGAATTATATGCCTTGCGACATGTTACAAAACAGGCCTTTGAACTCTATTAAAAATCCCAGTTTATTGACTTGTTCTAGAATAGTCACAAAAACTAACTTTGAACATGTCACAATAGGCAAAATCTCCCTCGTATAACAGATCGAATTCAGGTCCTTTCCCAACAAGAAAGAGACCGTTCTATGGCATTTCGTAGAATTTTGTTTTCATAGACACTAAATCCTGTAGATTAAAGAGACCCAAAACTGTCCCTTATTGAACTCAGCTTTGGTTTTGTTTACCTCAAATGTTTTTCAATATATTACAGGCCAACGAATTTTTTTAAACTGTCTGGCAGCAGTGATTGACTTTTCTATGTATAGTAAAAATATTATATCAATAAATTTCAACGGACGATTTTTCCGAGAAGGAATAAAGAAATGATAAGACTGAATTTTAAAGGCAACAGGTTGGACTGTTAGGGGCCATAACAAATAATGTGAATAAAGCCTGATGCGTAAACCTGATGTGATGCAGAAATTCTGAAATTAGATTCGGATTCTATGTAGCTTAGAAAATTTACTCTGCTCTAAGAGTATTGACTTTTTTCAAATTTGTTCGGCCTGTGTAATATTTTACTGGTCTGTTTCAATATCCTCCCCCCGAAAAAGATTCGCGATGGAGTTATTACAGAATAGAATATGGTCGAAATATGAGGAAATCAGATTAAAGTAAGTGCGTCAAAGGTTATTAGAGACATTGTTTAAAAATAAAAACAGAAATATGTTTAACTTCTTTTTACGGATAACAGTACGTATAATATGACCCATTGCATCTCCTACCAGTATCCCCTTACATCCTTATGAAAACCCGTAACCTAAATAATACCAACCTCCTTATAGTCCTTTAGAAGGTTCAGATCCTCAAAGAATACATATTTTAGGTACGAGAGTCTCTGATCCTTTAGCTGCATTAATGTCAGCTTCTCAAAACCAAAAGGTATTCTTGTTCTGTCTAGTTTTGACAGCATCAACAGGATCCGATATAACTCACAAGAGCACAAGGCCGTCTAATCAAAAAGGATATATATACGAGCGGATCCTGGCATCGCTTGTATCGGTTTTCGGGCAGAATCGGATCCATTTTTCACACATTGATTACGAAGTCAGTTTCCCATGACACCAAATTTTTCTGAGACTATTTGACCAAATGCTGACAACTCTCAACCTCTGTAATCTTATCACATCGGAGGGGGGAGGAGAACCTGCATGGTTCTACTATAGTCAGGGGCATTGAGGTTTCGTCATTCGGTCAAAATGACACCTTGATAGTCTAGGTTGCTAGGTTTCTGTTTTGAAAACAATCATTCAATTGAAACATTAGAAATACTGACACGGAAATAGAATTCGATTGCCTCAACAGAAATTCGGTGGTAACTACGAAACCGGACCATTCAATTGGAAATAAATACAGTTGCTGCGGCCAAGTTTACACTTAAAAAGTCTTCAAAATGTGGTATTCCAGATATCTGAGTAGGCACTCCCTTAGCCTCGAATATGTGCAAAGCCGATATTGCACTGACTCCTTCTCCTTCTCTTTCCCATATTCATATAATCACACTAATTTGATTAGACAACCTTGGATTAGACAACGCTGTTAGGACCCAAAATATCCTACAATCGTCCAAGACTGCTAGCCTTATTCTCCTCTCAATATCCAATATGTCCCCTTTCACACCAAAACCAGGAAGTGTTTTTGTACTCCTTGGATTAGACAATGATGATAGCGCCGAAGATCAGTCAACACCGTCCACTTTGATCTCGACTTCAAATACAATATGTGCTCTATCACACCAAAGAGCTCCACAGAAATAGTAAGGATATCTGTCTGTATTCGTCCTCGGAACCATTCTTTCTTCACTCACTCTTGCACCCTTTGGCGTATTCTGCTACCCGTGTCAGCGTGACTGAGTGCCAACGAATTCGGCCAAGAGGTTCAATATATAGTCCTATATATTCCCAATTGTCGGAAGCAAAATCATATCTAAATGTTAAGGAAATGTTCGGAAAAGCGATCCACTACCTGTTTCTTAAGCTATAAAATAAAAATTACGTGGAAAGTGTGCATTAGGGCTATAACTTTTTTTGGAAACATTTTTACAATTGCCTTAATTTATATTTTTTAAATGATGTATATGTATAGGATAGGTTAAATTTGATAATTTAAAAAGTTATACCACGTCATCTTAAGTCCCATTCTAATCCACCACTAACGATTTGATCAGGTATTTTGAAAAATTATGACTATTTCTGTGTTGAAAAACACATATTGAAAATTTTGTGTGTTCTTTTTAAATTTGATTTGTTAAGAGATTAAAAATCGTAAATTTGAACATAGTTTAGACAAAACGGTATTTTATACAAATTAATAAATTTAATAAAACTTATAAAACAAAAAATTAAGTCAGAACAATAAAATCGCACATTAAAGACAAAAAATTTCATAATAATTATAAATTTTAATATTTTTCAAAAATTTTAATTAATTTATTAATAATAAATTTTAAAAATGTCTTTTTTTTAAACAAAAATGATGAGTTTTTTATGTTTATTTCAAAAAATTGTTGAGTTCATATATCTTTTAGATAAATTCGCCGTAAATTATATCTCAAAATTCTCTTAAGTTATTTATTTTTTGTTCGATGGAAACAAATCATAATATGATTTACTGAAAAGACACATGCGCTTTTATCTTTTCAATATTTTTTCGCTGTAGTGCTGTTGTTGTAATTGCAAATGTGAGGATTTAAAATATGGCATCTCTTTCTGACCTGATAATTTATGGGCAACGTAAACAGGTAGTTTTCCTTGTCTGGCTACATTAAAAGCATTAAAATAAAATTTATATGAAAATTTCTGAGTTTTAATGGCACAATTGTTGCTTACCTACCTACCTTCTACTACGGCTACGACGACGACCATTAAACAAAATCACAAAAATTGTACACACAGATACAAATAATATTGAGAGTACGCTACACTACTACCACTACTACTAGGGAACAATTTGAGGAATACTTATGAACTGAACTGAACTAAACTGAAATATGACGTATACACACTCTCATGTTGTTTTTTGTGCCGTTTGTGAGGAAAAAGTATCTATGTGTTTGGTCGTTTATTTACCCCCGCCAAGTTTAGTTTTCGAAGTGATTGACAAGCCCAGTGTGTATTTGCCTTCGAAACGCGTACGACGTGCTGTGCTGTGTTAGACGACACGACGAGTAACAAAAAAGAACAACAAGAAGACAACACAATAAAACAAAAACAACAATAATTTATTATAAAACAAAAATTATAAAATAAATAAATTTTATATAAAAATTATAATAAATTTCATGTTAAACCAATTATAATTCAAAACAATCAAGTTTTAGCGTAAAAAAGTTACGAAATTTTGAAAATTTCGCTAACAGGAAAAAAATAATGCAAAAAGAACGTCGGCTTTTTTGCACAAACAAATTTTGAAAACTCTTGTCAAAAAACACAGCATCAATTTTAAAAATCTAACAGTAAAACGTGTATTTATTTAAAAAACGGTAACGGGAATTTGAAAATATTTTGTTCTAAAGACTATAAATAAACAATCCATAAAATATTGAAATAAAAAACAAAAGATAGCCTAAAAAAGCCGTCGCTTTTTTTCGCGCGCGCGATTTTTTTTCTGTTCGTTTTTTTCGTTTTAAAAAATGTTACGGTTATAAAACAAATTAAAAACAAAGAAAATTTTTAAAAATTTGTTAAAATAAATTTTCAACAAAAAAAAAAAAACAAAAACTTTTTATATAAACTTTAGAGGAACTGTGATACAATTATGAAAATTTAAAAAAAAAAATAAATTTTGTTTTCTAACAACAACAAAACGTATACGATTTAAACAAAATTTATAAATTTTCCTCATTTAAAATAAAACAAAATTATTATTTTGGACCTTCTTTTCAAATATTTATTTAAATTCTACAAAAAAAAAAACAAAAAAAAAAATTCAACAACAACTTCAAGAAAAACATCCAACAAAAATTTTAACACTTCAATAAAAAATGGATTTATGACATCTACTTAAATAAAAGAAACCAAAAAACAACCCAACTTTTTCAACCCACTACAAAAGATATATATATATATATGCATATATATATATATTTCTGGAAAACATCAAAACCAATGTATACTAAATTCAATACTAAAATATTTGAAACAAAAAAAAAAAATATGAAAAATATTTAAAAAATATTCAATAATTTGTATACGACACAATAACAAAACATAAAAAAAATCATTTTTAAATTTAAAAATAAATGTGCCTAACATAACACAAAATATAATATTAATATTACAAAAAAAAAAGAAAGAAAATTTTGAATTTTTTTTAAAGCATCTATAAGAAAATTTTTATTTTAAAAAAAGTGAACAAGTGTAAAAAAATATAAATATTGAGAAATTTTCTTTGAAAGTGTATAATTTAATAAAAACTTAACCAAAAACAAAATAAATATTGAAATCTACACTTCAATTTTTTAAATTGAGTGTAGTTTTTTTATTTCATTTTTATTAATCTTGTTAAAAAGTGGCACAAATCGGGTTGGACATAGCTCCTAGAGCATTAATGGCTCAACCTAGGGTGAGTATTTTTATTTTGTTTCTTTGTAAAAGAAAATAAGTTATTTTTAGTGTATAGTAGGAAATTTTTTAGGTTAAATAAAAAAGTTATTGTGTGACAAGTTTAAATTAAGAAAAAAAATTATAAATTTAGCGACGGCATTTTGAAAATTTTTAAAAATTTTCAAAAAAAAAAAATATGAGTTTAAAATAAATCAAGTGCAATCTGAAGGATATTTTTTTATTATTCTAAAAAAAAACAAAAAATCGGAAATTTAATAAAAAAAAAAAATCGTGTCCATAGGATCGTTCAGTGTATAGGATTTTTTTTTCATTTACAAGAATTTTTTTGATTTTTAAATCACTTTTTAGTTCTGAAAAATTTTAAGTTGTTTTTTAAACTTGTTTTGATAATCAATTTTTATGATTTTATTTGAAACCATTAGCTCTCCAAATACGCCAACTAAAATTTACAAACAAACTTTTTAAAATTTGTGAACAAGTTCTTTCTCAAATAATATTAATTTTTATGATTTTAAAAACTCGGTTCTAAATCGTTTTCTTGCACAGAGAAATTATATTCAGGGTGACAACCGAATTGATCGCACAGAAAAATATATTACCAACCGCTTAAAAAAATGCTTTTCAGTTGCTAGTTATAAGCAATAAATTCTGTAAGCAGTTCCATATTAAAATGATATTACACTCAGGGAACTTCTGCTGTACAAATATGCAGTTGTTTGTGTTGTAATTCAGTTTCTTTATTTTTAATGTAAATGCCAGTCATTTATAGAACAAAAAAAATTTTTTACTAAAAAAATTTTTTACTATGTAATCGTTTGGTCACCACTGGCTTTTAGATTATGAATAAATAAAATAAATGAAATGAAATAACCTTGTAGTTCATAAAAAAAAAACAAACCACATCAAATGAATGTTTTATGATTTTACATTAATTTTTTGCCGTTTGTTTTTTGTTATTTGAAAAAAATAAAAAAAAAAAAAATGTTTGTGTATTTTTTACTACCATGCGATGCGGTTCATTTTGACTACAATTGTTAGTCATTTTTTGAACATTAAAAAACAAATGACAATGTTAGTTGAATTTACTGTAATGTAAGTCGTCCTTTCTTTAAGTGAAATTTCATTTGTTTTTAACTACATTTGTAGTGGTCTTTACCTACATAGTATTCTAAGTGTACGGATGCTTTTAAGTGTTACAAAAAAAAATTTTTTGAAGCCACCGAATTTTGTTTACAAAATCCGTATTTAGTTGTACCAACCGATTTCTGTTGTAGTAATCAAATTTAAGTTGCAAACTGACAAAATGTTTCTCTGTCTGTTTGTGTAGTGTTTACCAAACACAAAATCTTGCAAATTAGAATATTATAGATTGGAATAGAAATTTAAATCGTGCTTAAATAAACAATTGTCATCAAGGAATTTTTCTCATTGAAGACATACAAAACTCATAGACCATGTAATATAAAAAATATTTTGTGAAGTTTCGTATTATATATAATATAGATCCTAAAAATGACAACATCTAATTACATCGTATTATATCTAATCAGATACAATTAGTTATTGCTAGATACAATTAAATCTAATTTGATGAAATTGGATATAATTTGATACAATTGAATCCGAATATTGTCCTCATCCCAATGTATCAAATCATATATAATATACAATTTTATACAAATATATGCAATTACATGCGACATATTGCACACCTAGTACAAAAGTGACTCAACTCAAAATTTTTTATTTTTCAGAAATCGAAAAATAATATTTGCAACTTTATACCAATTGAAACATAAAGAAAGACATGACTGTATTTTAACAAAAGTTGACAACAACAAGTATATTGTGCTTAGTTTAAGCATATAAAACCGAAAAATTAATATTTTGAGTTGAGTCACTTTTGAACTGGGTGTGCGATATGTTGTCATATATGTTTATATATTGCACTATATGAAGTGTTATATAAATAAAGATATACTATATATTTGAGATATAATTTAATATTATTTTATATATGAATATATATTTTGCAATATAACATTATAAATAAATGCTTAAAGTAATATATAACTATATCAAAACTTTTTTACTGGGGATATATAAAAAAATTCTCATATAAGTCCTTTTCCACAGGAATGCCCAAATTTTGGCTGGGCCACGACTTTGGTTTATTATGATCAATTTTTCTACCTTTTATTTAACTGCAAATAAATTTTGTATTCGACATATCTGAGCAGTACGAGTACTAGATGTCCTTAATAATAACCCGGATAAAAATGTTATATGTTTCAAATTGCAATCATATGTTTTTTTTGGCATAGCCCACATATAATTTAGATTTAAAGGCACCGTATTTGATTGAATTTGCTCAGTTATTTTTCGGTTCAAATTGTTTCTCAGTTCAAATTGTGTTACAAAAAAAAAATTAAATATGATGTTTTTTGTAACACAAAACTTTTTCTTATTGGGTATACAAAACCTGTTATTGAAAATGTCGAATCAAATTATAGGTAACTATTAACAGAATGGACATTAATCTGAAATCTATTTTAATAAAAACAATTTGTTTTCTGAAATAATAAATAGGGTTCCAAAAATTTGTATTAGTTCTGAAACTTGATGACTGAAACTAGAAAGAATTTTTCCCGTTGGTGTCTTTGCAATTCACGCAATTAGTTTGTGAAGAAATCTACTTAAATAAACATTAAAAAAGAGTTTTTTTTATTCTTTTTAATTAAAACAACTATTAAACATTTACTAAAAGTTTACTACACAGACAAAAATGTTTGTATTTTTGGTCAGTTTATAATAAAAATGTTGTCATATTTAAAAACAAAGTGCACACTGAGAGCATTATCTGCATGATATTAATGTTTTGTTGTATTGAATCAATAGAGCTTCGCTGGAACTGGTTTCTTGCATTAAATTAATGTAGTTTTTTATACAATTCTATAAAAAGTGTTATTTAATTAAAAAAAAATTTAATTGAAAATAGTTTCATATAAATTATGAAGCATTTATTTAAGAAATGACTAATTAAGGAAATTTTCATAACCTTTGGTTTAGTGAATATTTTCATTAACTCAAAACTTCGAAATTTTTGGAAAGTTTGTTTTTTTTTAAATATAATTAATTTGTTAGTTAATATGACAAAATTGTAATTAAAAATTAGCAAAACAAAAAAAAATTTCTTTCTTCACAAACAATTTGTTTTTTTTTTTATTAAAAGTAAGACACAATCAATTCAATCAATTATTTTGTGAAATATAATTTTTATTAATTTCATTTAATGAAAAGTTTTGTTGGATGTATTGACCGAAAGAGTATTTAGAATGTAGCAAATATCTTAAGATGTTCATGTGAAAAAATTGTGAAAAAGTGAAGTGTAATTTTTTTAGCTAAAAATTTTAAATTTAATTGTTACTAATCGAAATATGTACACAGAGAAAATTTAAGTGAACGAAAAATATTTAAAATTAATAAAAAACTAATGAAACTATTCTTTACAAAGTGAATGAAAAATTTCTTAAAATTAAAAAAAAAATGTTCATACTTTTTTTGAAGCTTCTTTATTGAGTGATGAAACTATTAATAAATAAAACTATAATTTTCGTAAAATATTGTGAAAACTAGCTTGATGTGAGAGAGAGGTAGTTTGAATGAGCCACAGTGCAACTTCATTGCATCTATGCAAAAATTCATTAATACCATGAGGTTAATTTTGTAGTGTGGTGTGATCATTTACTCTAAAAAAAGTCAGTAAAGTCGGCGACATTTTTGCATTTAGGAACCTTGCAAAAATTTGTTTATATCAGAAAAAAATTAGCAAAATTTTTGCTGAATTATCTAATTTTTTTTACTGATATTAGTTAGCAATTTTTCTGCAAGGATCCTCTAGCAAAAATATTGCTTACTTTACTGACTTTTTTTGAGCGTACTCTTTATTTCTATTACTACTTTTATCTGTAGTATAACAAAATGTTTTCTATTTTTACTAACGCTAAACATGTTTTAATTATTTTTTGTATTAATATTTTCGAGCTGTAGTAAAAGTAGCAAACGTTAGTAACGAAAGAAACAAACAAGACATTCCGTTAAACTGTTTTAAACAAAATCGATATTAAAATAATTGCGTGATATATAAGAAAAGTTTGTTTCTTAGCACTCGCCTAACGGATCTTAATCCTATATTCGGGTTTAAAATAAAATCCAAAAATTTTTGTTCACAATCCACTGATCACGGCTGATAACACAGACAAAAATTTATATGTGCCGAATATCGGCAATAGATAATACGTCGGTGATTAAGACATTCGGTGATTTGCGACATTTATTCTGGGCTTTAAGTCCGTTTTCTTTTTATTGAATTTTTGTTAAATATTAGTAAAATAAAAACAGCAAAAATAAAAAACTGCAAAATCTATTACATTTTAGGTAAATTTTTAGTTGTTTGCATAAAAAATAAGCTATTAATATCCTTTAAAATGTTTATTATAAATAATAAGATAAATAAAATACAGAGTTGTATATGTCTTTTAATTGCCTTTATGATCTTCTTTGTTCCTTTTGTATGTAGATCGGAATGGTATATATTAAAGACTGAAGCGTAATCTAAAAAAATTAAAATAATAGAAAAATAAGTAAAAATTTTATTGAAAATTTAATTAAACAGGCACTGATTTTTCCAAAGTTTCAATATCAATTCATTATTAAAAGAAAAATATATTTTTTTCCTTTTGAACAGAAACCATTTATTATAGTCCTTCAATTCAGAAAAAAATCGTTCCCTTTTTGATTCGTTTTTAAGAACTATTGAATTTTTCTTAGAATTTTGTTTTTCATTAGATTAAGATAAAATCATTTTCTTAAATGTTTCTAAATGTTGGATTACTAAAGGTTTTATAAATATTTGAAGAAAAGACGACTTACAGTTCAGTAAATTCAACTAACATTGTCATTTGTTTTTACTGTTCGGAAAATTAACCACAATTGTGTAAAATTTATATTTTAAATAAATTTGTTTTATATTTTAAATAAAAAAATTTCATTTTCATTTTCATTAAAAAAAAACTACTGTATAAAATTAATGTAAAATCATAATACAGTAATTTATGTGGTTTGTTTTTTTAAATGAACTACAATTGCATCAAAACTGAAATTTCTTCAACAAATAAACAAAACACAGATTTTTAAATTATTATCCTTTGGCCGAATAGTTCCGCCGAATAAAACTCCATTCATAAAAATAAACCTGTGAAAACAGCATAAAAATTTACTGAAAACTAGTTAAAATTTCCGTTGCAGAAATATTTTTTAAATTTGTAGAACAGCAAAAATAAAACTGTTAATGTATATTTGAGCTGAATTTTAGTTAAATAGCACAAGATGATTCTAGATGAGTTCGGCAGCTTACCGAATATTTGGTATTCCGTTTAAACTGATTACATGATATTTGCTGAATAATTCTTTAATACATTTTCACTGCACTTTAGATATAGACAACATTAAAGTGAATAATACAATTTTTTAGATTGAAAAATCATTTTAAACCAATTCTCACTGTTTTAGATAAAAATACTGGGTTATAAGCTATTTCATTTTAACCGAATTATTTCGCCGAATAGTACTATTAATTCGGCTGAATAGTAAAAAAATATATCGAATATATCGAATACCGAATAGTAGCAGAATTTTCGAGACATTCTAAATATTTGTAAACAAAAACGGCGAAAAAAAGTGGTATTTCTACAAAATTTTTGTTGTATTTACGTTAAATGTATTTAACTAAATTTCAACTCGAATAAAATAAAATTTTGTTATAACAGATTTATTTTTGCAGTTCTTACCATAATAACGTTTAGAAAAGCAAATCTGTTAGTTTTAGAAATTGTTTCTGCAACATCATAACTTTTAATAGTTTTAGCAAAAATTCTACACTTTTTTGTTACTCATAGAAAAAACTTAGTAGAAAAATTAGTCAAGCCGATAGTAATTCAACTTTACAAGTTTTAAAGTTATTTTTAGTTGAAACTTAGATTTAAGTTAAAAATTTTGATATTTTGAATTGATGAAAGGTTTTTACTAATTTGTTTTGCTGAATTTACTAAAGTCTAAAAATATTATTGTGATAATCAAGCCCGGCGGAGGTGGCCGTAATGTGATATTTGCGTTTGAGTATTTGTGTTTTTTTTTTTGTATTGTGTCAGTATAAAATATAGACAAGTGAAGTGAACGTCGTATTAGAAAAATATTCAAGATTTTTTTAAAAAAGGTAAAGATTTTTTTCTTAATTGGAGGACTATAAACAGTGGTATTTGTGTTTATTTTACAAAAATTAATAAAAGTAATTAAAAAATATTTTTCTTCTAACAATGAATAGATGTTGAAAGCTGGGTAAAAATCAGTGCTTTTTTAATTAAATTTTTACTTATTTTTCTATTATTAGAACTTTTTTTTTTTTCTAAGTTATGCTAGAGTCTTTGACCTATAGCATTTCGATGTACATACTAAGGGAACAAAGGAAATAATAAGGAAAAATAAGAGACAGATACAACTCTGTATTTTATTTTTCTTATAAATACAGAGCTATATTTTAGTTGTCTTATTATTTATAATTCACGAAAAGATGTCGCTTAGAATTTCATGAAAACAACTTAAAATTTAACTAAAATTTTGAAAATTTTACAATTTTTTTTTGTTGTTTTTATTACACTAATATTATCAAATGCATCCTGCTAATTTTACTGCTTTTTTAACTAATTTTTAGTAAGTTATTTTGCTACTTTAACAGATTTATGTTTATGAGTGTGTTTTGTTAGTTATTCGGCGGAATAGTTAAAAAAATTTAATATTGGTGACATTCTAAAATTTTAAACTAAATTATTCGATTTTTCTTTATGACGTTTTTGTCACAATATATTTGAAGACTTTTTTCATAAAATTAATAAAAAATATATTTGTTTTCATTGCAAGCATTTTATTGGAAATTAATTAATCGATTTTTTTTTTAATTTGATTTGATGAAATTAAATATGTAGAAAAGGGATCTGTTAAATTTCCAGAAATAATATAATTTGGCCGTTCCATAAAAGTTTTAATTTTTTTTTGTCAAAAAATTAAATTAAATTAATTTTATTAAAATTTATTTTAATTTAAAAAATATTTAAATCATATTTTTGTTGTTGTAGGGATATGTGTAAATATTATATTATGTTAAAATAGAAATTTTATTTAGATTTATAAATTTATGAAAAAATTTTTTTTTTTGTTTTAATTAAAACAGTTTTGTCGGTGAAAAAATAAAAAAATTATTGGAAAATAGGGAAAAGTTAAAAACAAGTCTTATAAGCTTCTCAGTGTAAAATATAAATATAGAAAAATTCAAATTCAAATAAAATTTAAGCATAAAATTATGTTCAGAAATTTAGAAATGTCTGTGATTCAGTGCATAAAATATTAAAAATTTACCAGAACAATTAACAATAATTTTGTTATTTATTTTTTTATCAGTGCATAAATGTAAAAATATAATAAAATGTAGATTTTTAGATTTCGTAAATTTTTACAAAATTTTTTTTTAAATACAACTTAATTAAAATGATGAAAAAAAAACGTTGTGATTTCCAAATGTTCTATTAAAAAAGTGACAATAAAATATCTTCAACATCTTCATTGACCCTTGAACCCTTGAATTTCGTAGGTTACTGCAATCTACTTTATTCGTTTTTGATATTATAAGTGGTGCTATTGATTGTTCTGAGTTGCTTTCCCGTATTAATTTTCATGTTCCACCAAGAAGATTAAGGTTTAATTCTATTTTTGATGTACCACTACATCGTACCAATTATGGGCTTAATAGCATTTTAACCCGTACTTTTATTCAAATGAATGAGATTAATAATAAACAGCTAATTACTTTAAAGCAACAAATTGAGTTTTGGACATCAAAAACTAGCTTTAAACAACAATTATATTCCATTATGATGGATTTAGGTATTTAAATAAATAATGTAAATATTAAGATTATTATAAAATTGTTATATCATAGTCTGTAAGGATTTATGTATCCATAGACTGAATAAATTGAAATTAAATTGAAAATTGAAACATTCATTGCGATTCGGGTTGTCGCTTTAGCCATTCACCTCAATTGTCAAACCTAAGTTTCTACCGTGTTGTAAAAATTTATAAATCTGTTTGTGTCTTGATGTGTTTGTAATAAAAAGATATTGAAAAATTATAAAAAAAAAAATCAAAATCATTATTTGTCATTTGAATGTTGAAAAGGAATCAGATAACCAGCCATTATAATTTTAAATTTAATAACAAGCAAGTTGCCTTCCTTTAAAAACCTTTAAATTTTAAGCAAACTTACGTTTTTCAACGCCGCCGCTAAAACAATGAATATTTTTAACATTAGTTCAATTTATTTCGGTAGCTTAATGTGAACTAGTTTGAGGACATTCAAAAATTATAAAATTCAGTTTTAGAACATAAATTCGTTTTTTTTTTGCAAATTGCTCGATAATAGATTTAAATGCATGTATTACTTCACATACATTACTATTTCGTTAAAACAATCTAAAATTTATGTTTAAGTTATTTAAAATACAGTTAAAAGAAATTGTTTTTGTTTATTTTCAAACATTGTTTAAATAATTGTGAATCGGTTTACTGGTTTTGCCGCATATGCTGCAGCATTCAAAAACACTTATTAGCTAACTTTACACAAGATTTATACTTAAATAAAAAATAAAAGTACTTTGATATTTGATGCTTATTAAATAGTATAAAATCTTATCTTTCATTTGACAGTTTGTTAAAAAGTTATAGTAAATTTTGTAAAATTGTTTTTAGCATATTTTGAAATTTATAAACCAGCTGCCCAGAAAAAAAAACTGCTTGCTTCGAAGCAGTTCCAGCAAAGAAAGTGAACAGCTAAGCACTTGCAATATTGTTAATATAAGGCATAATTTTTGTTTGAGATAGCTCGCTTGAAAGCACTTGTTTCGATTTTCAAAATGCGCTTAAATTCACTGATTTTAACAACTAAATTCCGTTATCATCACCATTCTTCCGTACTTTCGCTAAGCTATAAAGTGTGGTAAAAAAACCGCTATTGCTTCTTTTGAAGCACTACTGCAAGCTATTAATCTTAGGCAGCAGTAAAAGAAGCAGAAAAGAAGCGTTTACCAAGTTAACCGCTCCCGAATTTTTGCTGGATAAGAGGTTAAATCTAAAGTCCTTCAGAACAATACTTACGCCTGTATTCATAAAAAATCTTAATTCAGATTTCAAATGCATTTTAGTTAAAACACAGTTTAAGCCTTAAAACTGTATTCATAAACGAATATTAGCTTAACATACCTATTTTAAATCTCGTGTCAAAGTTATTGTTTGTTTATGAATACAGTTTTAATTCTAAAATTTGTGTTTTAACTAAAATGTTTTGCCGTTTAACATTTTTATGAATACACGGGGATTAGTTGTTAACCGACAAAACGTTAGAAAAAAAAGATTTTTGTGAATTTTTATTGAACACTTTTTTTATTTGTATTTGCAACACACAACATATACATATTTTTATTTTCTATGTTTGTGGGTATGTGTCAATAATTTATTGTAATTTAAAATAATTTTTAAGTTTAAATTAATTAAAAAACGGAAGTGGAATTACTTAGAACTTTTTATTTCAAGCAGAAATCTAAAAATGCAATTAATAATTTTTTTTATTGTTCGATAACAGTTAAGAGTAAAAAATAAAATAAAAATTTACGCACTCTAGGTGATTTAAGTTCGGAAATTATGCTGTGATGAAATCACTTTTAATATAGTTTTTACCATGAATCAAAATAACTATTGTCTGAGGTAGGCGTGGTAGAGAAGACTAAGCATACTTTTCTAAAAATCATAACTACATTGTAAATTTTTATTGAATTAGACTGCGCAGTTTCTGGTAATACAACCTTCATCAGTAATCCTTTTGACAATACTGTAATTATTTGTTATGGTTTTTATTGTTTGATTGCATCTATATGAAATGTTTATAACTATAACTATTATCGACATTAATTGCAAAATAATAATTATTTTCGAGAAATATTTTTTTACGTAGCTTATTTATAGTTATAAATCAACTTTTTAAATAATTCACAAATACACTTAGAATATTATGTAGGTAAAAACCACTGCAAATGCAGTTAAAAGCAAATGAATCTAAACATTGTCGTTTGTTTTTTACTATTGATAAAATGAACCACAAATGTAGTAAAAATGAGCCACATATGTAGTAAAAATTGAACAAACATTTATTTGTTTTACTTTTTTAAATAAAAAAACTACATTATAAAATGAATGTAAAATCCTCATACAGTATTTTGATGTGGTTTGTTTTCTTAAATGAACTACAAATGTAGTCAAAAATGAAATTTCTTCTACAAATGACTGTTTTTTTCACTTAAAAATAAAGAAACTGTATTACTACTCAAACAACTGCAAATATTTACAGCAGAAGTTCCCTGAGTGTATGATAATAGTTATATTGTGTCCTTGCAGTTTTAAGTTCATTAACTGCGCTAAATTTAAAAGAAAATCGGCGAGCAGATTTTCAAGTTAAAGAGATATTTTCAAGGTCATCCAGAAGGAATCCCATGAGTCCGTGGGCAAAAATATTGACACGTTTTAAAAGTATAGACTCCTTATTTGGTTTTAATTAGCTTAAATGTGTGATTATTTTTAAAATTACAAAAAAATTACACACAAATTTTTTGTAAATTAAACAGGTTCTGTAATTTAATTATTTATTTATTTAAATTTGTGTCGTGTTGTCAACTTTTTATAGATAAAAGAAATATTTAATCGATGTAATTTTTAAAATCAATTTAAGAAACATAAACTCCTGATGAAGTTGGAAAAAACAACCAACGAAACGTTGAGTGAAAGATGATGTAGAGAAATCTAAAATTCATAAATATTAATTTATAACTGGTCAATAAAAAACTTAATAAAACAGCTATAAATTTAATTGAAACAGATTTGAAATCAGTATAACTAACTTTGTTTTCTTTTTATTTTAAATATTTTTTTTTACTAATTTTGTAAATCCTAATGAAAATGTGAAATTCTCACTTATTAATTTAAATATTTTATTAAATTTAGTTTTAATTTTAAAAAATTTCGTAAAAATATAATGTTTATTCAAATATGATTTAATAATTGATTTGACTATGATTTTTTTTCACTGTGTATATATTTATATCTATCGAAATCGTACAATCGCTTAAATAAAAATGTACATCTTTCCATTTCATGGAAAATCACAAATCACAAATCCGTAAAACCCGTTATATCCCAGTTTTGGTGTTTTTTTTTTTTAAAGACAATTCGCAATAAATTCAAATGTTTTAAAAAATATGAATTGTTCCTTATTTCAACTTCCCTTTACGGTATATTTATCTTACTTTAAACTGCTTTCAATCAAAAAATAATTCAAGTCTAGTTAATTCATGTTTATTTTAAAATTATCATATAAATTTGAAATATTTACAGCCATTTAATATTAAACATAACAATTTAATACAGTTTTTTTTAAAAAAATTTTTAGAAAAATACAAAAACATTTTAACGCTACTTTAAAATTCAATATTTATTTTAAAAATTAACACTTAACCAATGAGTAGTACTGGGCTCTAAACTACGTTAGAATTTTAACTTTTTTTTATTTTAAAACACATTTTATTTACTTTTAATCTATTAATTCATTACATTCTATTGATTGTTATGAGTAGGGTAACCAAAAATGCTTACAAAAGCTATCAAAAGCTCTAAAAACGGTCAAATAAGCAGCTTAAACATATAAACGCCGTTAAATTAACACAACAACCCGTAATTTGATTACTTTTGATTAAAATTGTTACTACAAACAAAAATTTGTTTCTTGGAACTTCGTCAGTCAAACAAAAATGCTATAGAGAAATAGTTTTTCCTAAGCTTCAAGGTTCAAATTGGTTTACTAGAATTTGTTTCAATTAAAAAAAATATATTTAAAAATACCGATTGCTAATAAATTGCAAAAAAAAAAATATCTCTTTAAAAAGAAAAAAGCTAAAATAAGCCAACTTTGTAAAGAAAATGTCTAAAAAGTCTAAGCAAAAAGTAGCAAAATAAAAAAAAATAAGCTAAAAAAAAGCTCCAAACAAACATAGCTTAAAATGTTCATTATTTCATGATCACAACTTGTATTTAGTCTAAACACGAGGGCGGATCAATTAGTCCGTGAATTTTTGAATGAAACACAGTTTTTTTTTGCAAAAAAAATTAATTTTTCAACACAATCTCCTTTTAGCTCCATACACTTAGTCCAACGTTTCTCCAATTTTTGTATCCCTTCCAAAAAAATAGGATTTTTCGAGGTCCATTAAATAGGCATTTGTTTGATCAATAATTTCATCTTTGCAGCTAAATCTCTTTTCACCGAGCCATTTCTTTAGGTTTGGAAATAGAAAATAGTCACTAGGGGAATATAGCGGATGAGGTACCAAATCGTATCACAATTCATGGAATTTTGCCATTGAGACTGCAGACGTGTGCATTATCTTGATGAAAAAGAACTTTTTTCTTGGCCATATGGGGTCGTTTTTTTTTTTAAATCCTCGTTATATCGGTCCAATAAGTTAGCATAATATTCGCCGTTTATTGTTTTTTCCTTTTGAAGGTAATCGATGTGGACTATCCCGAGTGCATCCCAAAAAACTGTTGCCATCACCTTATTGGCCGACAAACTTACATTGGCCTTCTTCGGAGCCAGTTCACCCGGAGAAACCCATTGTTTGGACTGCTGCTTGGTCTCCGGAGTGTTGTAATGGATCCATGTTTCATTCACAGTTACAAAACGCCGCAAAAACTTATTCGAATTGCGGTTAAACAACTCCAAACAATAATTTGAAGTTGTCACACGATTACGTTTATGGTCAATTGAGAGCAAACGCGGCAAACATCTTGCAGACAGCTTTCTTAAACCCAACTGATCATTTAAAATCGAAACCACACTGCCATATGAAATGCCTATGGTATCAACAATCTCACGCACTTTCACTCTTCGATCGGCCAACACCATATCGTGGATTTTTTCAACATTTTCGGGTGTATTGAAATCAATTGGCCGTCCAGAACGTTCAGCGTCATTTGTACTTGTGCGACCACAACGAAAGTCAGTAAATCACTTTTTTGAAATCGATAGTGCAGAGTCCCCGTAGTATTTATCAAGCTTTTCCTTTGTTTGATTGTTTAATGAGCACTCGAAATTCACTTTTTCCATTTTTAAAACAAATCACGAGGTTGTATGTTTTGAACAGCTGTTAAACGAAAGTAAATGACGGAACTGGCTCAAAATTTGACAGTAGTCTACAAACAGGTGGTATTTGATGGGAGTAGTATTGCATTTCAGATAACTACGAGGGAAGTTCGAAAAGACATAGACTTTTTGAGCCACCCTCGTAGTTACACCCGTGCAAATAAAAAACAAGTTCTAGCTTATTTTTGGTGGCCCTAGTTATGAGTAATTTTTTTTTTATTTAGTTGCAAATATTATTACTGCTAATGTTTTATATTTATTTTTTTATAACACGGGTCATCACAATAAACGAAAAATTGCATAAAACACCAGCAGGCGAAATTGTTTGTTTCTAGCCATTAAATGGGAATTGTAAAACGTGTGCAGTTTAAAACAACTTCATACTGCGGTTTATTTTTATAGATTTTATTTTTTTAATTTTTTTTTGTGCAAAATTTTTTATTTGTTACTTTTATTAATTTGTTTATTTGTTTATTATTTAACAAAAAAAAAAAAAAAAAAAAAAATTAAAAATATTGTGGAGAAATAACAAAACTATTGTAGATTATTCAAACATTAAAATTGAATTGTGCGGTGAGAATGACTACAAAATATTGTGGAAAAAACCTTGTAGAATTCTAGATGAGTATTTTTTTGCTCTGTTACAGATTTTTTTATAAATTTTTATATATAAAGTGTTTGTGTTGATTGTTATTAATAAAAAAAAAAAAATAAATATATATTTATATTTTTGGGGTTAACCTCAAAGTGTTGCTCATGTAATTTGTAATGAAAACAACAACTTTTTTAAAGGAATTTTTTTTTTTTTTTTTTGATAATTTAAAACGTTTCAATTTCATCTAAAATAAACACATGCATATTTGCATATTTTTCTTTATATAAATATGCATTATTACAGGAATGGCATTTTGAGTTTTTGAATACTATAATGTAGATATTGCGTGTTAAAGAAGTTAAAAATTGTTTTGTATTTGCTGCCATAAAAATATAATTATATTTGTCTCAATTTTATATTTAAACTCTCTAACAATTGCAGTTATAATTTCTTAAGAAAATTACTTAATTTTTATTTTTTTTTTCTTTTTCTGAAGAACAGAAAAAAGATGCAGTTTTTTTTACAAAAAGACCTGCTTAAAAAGCGTTTATGACCACACATTTACAAGTTAACACATATAATTTATAACATATCAAATATAACGGATATAAAAAAAATAATACACCTTTCTTTTCAAGACTTTAAAAATGTAAAGAAAGTCTTTAGAAAACTTGTACAATTGATTTTTTTTTTTTTTTTTTTTTTTTTTTTGCAATATTTAAACTCATTTGGTAGTTTAATTTTGTTTAAACAATTTCTGTAAATTACTTATAATTTAAGAAAACATTTGTTTTTTGTAGTTCAAAAAAATTTTCAACTTAAACTTGTATAACGTTTGTTTGTAAAAAAAAAGTATCATTTAGTTAAGTTTGTGCTGCACGCCGTTGCTCATTAAATTAAATGAACATCAGCACGCAATTTATTTTCTTTATTATTTAGTATTTTATTTTCGTAAATTGTATTTTTATTTTGCTGTATTAAAAAAAAAAAAAAGACTTTAAAATTAAAAATTAAAAAATTTACGCTAACACTTGGTTTTGAACTTCACTACTCACGCACATCACATCTTTAATACATTTTTTTTTGTGTATTCTGTTAAAATACAAAAAAACAGAAACAATGAACGTTTTGAGTTCAAAAAAATCCATGTTAATTTAATTAAATATAATTTCCGTTAAAAACCTATTAAATTAATTTAATAAACAATAGCAATTCATATTTTTTCGCTTGGAACTAAGAAAAAAAACCAACTCAAAGCAAAAAATTTGCGCTAAATTAAAAAAATTTACTTTGATACTAAAAAAAAAAAAAACTGTAGGATTTCTCAAAAGTTCATAAAAACTTCAATTTAATGGTGAAATTAATACTTAAAAAGGTTTAACATAATTTTAAATTCTCTTGTTTCCGATCAAATTTGTGTTGTAGATTTGATTCGATTTAAATCGCTAAATTTAGGCGATATAATACGATGAAGATCAAAGTCTAAGTAATATTCTTTTCAATTTATGTTTATTACAGCAAGAAAACCGTTTTCTATAATAAATCGGGCAAATTTCCTGTGCGTATTTAAATTAAACAAAAGTTAACATTATGTGTGTAAATTTAAACACAAATTAAGTATACTTACAAACTTTGTGAAAAAAAGTTGGATTTGTCCAACAAAACATACATTGAAGGTCTATAATACAAAATGTGCTGAATTAGATTTTACGCATTTAGTGTTTATATTTGTTTACTATGCGTATTATTACACAAAAATCTTAAAAAACTTTTAGTAGATAATTTAAAATCTAAACATTTAGAGTGTAGTTAAGTTTTTTTTTTTATTTTTTTTTTAGTTTTTTTGCACAAATATACACGCAGAAGAAAACTGGGGGAATATTATCGAAGTGCTTAGTAATTATACAACTACATACACTGATAATAATCCATGCGTAAAATTACGAAGAAAATGTAAAAATAATCCAATTTTTTGTAAAATAAACGAAAATTTGTACATTTTACGAAAGTATTTGTAGTTTTGACAATAATTTTGCATTTTTATGCATGGATTATTATTAGTGTAAGTTTCAAGTTAATTTTACAAATTTTTAGTAAAATTTATTTATTTTTTTAAAAATTTTTACTAAGCTCGTATATATTTAAAAAAAAAAATGTAAATATTTTACTAGAACTTTGTAAAACTAAACTTAAACTTATGTAGTTATATAATTACACTCAAAATAATCCATTCATAAAAATACAAAATTATTGTCAAAACTACAAAAACTTTCATAAAATGTACAAATTTTCGTTTATTTTACAAAAAATTTGGTTATTTTGACATTTTTTTGTATTTTTACGCATGGATTATTATCAGTGTAAATGTACAAGAACTTGCATAATAAATAATGAAAGTCGAAAGTCAGAGTTATTTTAAAAAAGGCTATAAAAATGGAATCTACGTCTTATTGAGCTAAATTCAAGTCTCAATATTTTGAAAACCATTTGTGTGACCATCAGCATGCTAAAATTAGTTAAAAACTATTTATAGCACAACATATTTTTGTTAAGAGAATTTAAAAAAAAATTTCAAATTTTGGAAACTTTGGAAACTTTGGTAGCAGGTCACCTAGTCGAAATATCAGCAGAAAAAAAATTTAGCTTTATTTACTTTAAAAGCCTTCTACACGAAACAATATATTAGAAAATCGGGTGCCTTTGTGCGTTTCCGGATAGACCGATTTTCAAAGAAAAAAAAAAAATAATTGGAAACTAAAAAATAACGATTTTTTTAGTTGTTTCCTGTTTTTAATTTAATGGAAATAAGAAATAAAAATTCATTCGTGTGTAAAAAACCCTGAAAGTGTTTTTTTTTAGATGAGTACCCATAGTTTTTCGATGGCACCCGATTTTACCTTTAAAGAAAAGCAGACTTGGGCAATATAGTTCGTTTGAGTGAGCGCTCTTTCTAGTTTGATTGATCTGATTGAAATAGGACACTCTTCTAGTTCAATCCATCTTTGACAATTTCGTTCAATCGTCCGTTAGATCGTTTGTTTGACAAATTTTAAGTTAATTATTTATATTACACACCTCTTTTAAACATTAAAAAAAGTTTAGCTGGCAACATTAAAAAAAAAAAAATTTACTCAAAAGCAACATAAAGAAAATAAATATTACTGGAATACCAAAAAATAATGAAAAGAGCAAAAGAACTAAAAGTGCTGAAGATTGCGAACTAGCTCCGTAGTTCAAATTAAAGTCTAGTTCAATTGAACTAGGTCGTTCACGAACACGACAACTCTAAATAAAAGCTCTATAGTGAAATGGACACCTGGGCTGCCATGAAAGTCCGCATTTTAAACTATAACTTTTAGAAAAACATTTACTATTGTGTTATTCTATCACAAAAAGATTTTTTTTAATATACCGTTTCTTTATTGTTTATAATTGTTTAAATATTGTTGTACAGCCAAAGCCTGGTATAACGAATACTCGGTGAAACCAAAACACGATATAACGAAAGAGCAAATTGTTTGCAATGATTACCTTTTTTCTGAAAATTTATACTCGACAGTTAGAAAAAATATGTAAGAATTAAAAAAATAGAGAAATCGTAATAAGAACTTATTTTCTGTTAGAGAGCCTTTTAATTTAGAAGTGTACCCATTAGGCCGGGTCGATTTGTATGGAGGCAAAAAAATCGCTCAACGTTCAAGGAAAATCGTATTCTAGGGATCAAAATAAGAAACTTTGCCAAGAAACCATACCTCTAAAACGAATTTTGATGTCCCGACTTTTGACCCGTAGTGTCAAATTTTGAAAAATCCCACTTTGACCCATTTAGAGTACCCCAATTGAATCCAACCCAATCGAATGCAATTTATACATTCATCTGCTAGAGCGTCTTCCGGAGAAGAAATAGAGACCCTAATCTTGGAAAGACTCCTTCTACTTTTTCAAATATCTCTATCCCGAGATTTGTACATTTTGCTATAAAAACACGGCTAAAAAGGCCTTCTTTCAACTTAAATTTTAACCCCTTAACGGTCACCTAGAATGATGATTTATGCATTAATCTGCTAGCGCGTTTCCCGGAGAAGAAGTAGCTCCCATAATCTTGGAGAGATTCCTCCTACTTTCTGAAATATCAAAGTTGGCTTTTTCAAAATTTGACCCTACGGGTCGAAATTCGTTTTAGAGGTATGGTTCCTTCGGCAAAGTTTCTTATTTTGATCCCTAGAATACGATTTTAATTGAACGTTGAGCTATTCTTAAATCGACCCGCCCCAGTACCCATTACTACAGTTTAATTTTTAATGATCTCAGCATTTTGAAAAATTTTAAATGTGCACTCGATTTAGTACGAAAACTTGTTGCGATATAACGAATATTTCGATAAAACGAATGAGCCTGACCACATAACATTCGTTATAATAGGCTTTGACTGTATATATTGATTTCCGAAGAGGGTAAACCTTTAAAAATGGTTTAAATTTACAAATCATCTGCGTCACAAAGCTGGTGATTGTAGATTTTTCATAATTATTACCGTCGTGATGAAAACAAAATTATTTTAAATTTGATTATAAAATATTTATGTCGCGTTCGCGACATTTTTGAACTAAACAAAGAAATCTTAACAATTTTTTCATGCCACTTAAGGAGCTCTATGTGTAGTGCAAAAGGTAGCTTTTGACGATATGTTGCTTCCAATATATTAGCAATAAATAGTGTCCGACCGAACAGTTCGGCCAGAAAATTCAGTTGGTCTGTATTCGGTATTTTAAAGCGTTATGGACAAATTTGGCGGATGGAAACATGTTTATTGGGCGGATTAGATGTTATTTTGAGTGTCAAATTTGAAGAAAAGTCTGTAGTTAAGCAATGAATTCACGGTTCGGCCTCAGAAAGTTCGGCCAAATTGAAAATAGTTCGGCGGCCGAACTTTTAACTTTATAGCTAAACTTCGGCTTTTCTCTTAAATTTTATACACAAAATCGAATTAAATCGGCTCAACAAACATGTTTCCAATACCAAAATTTGTCATAATTTCCTCTAGATATCAAAAAACCGTCAAAATATAGTTTTTTGGCTGAACTGTTCTGTCGGAAACTAGCAATAAACATGGGATAGCGAACGCTACACAAATTTAGAAATGCCCTCATGCAAAAACAAAGTTTATAGTAAAATATAAAAAAAAATTTAACATGCACTTTAATGCAGAAATATGTAGTTATAGCAAAATATGCAACAACTAATGCCAAAATATGCATTTACCGCAAAATATGCATTTATTGCAAACATATTCAAAAACAGGCATTAACAAATCAATGACATTTTGTTGATTTGCAAAATATATTTGGTTCAATTTATACTTCAGTGATCAAAATATACGACAATAATACTAACAAGTTTTTTTTATCATTTTTAATTTTTTTGTCTTAAGATTGTATATAAAAAAAACTTAAAACTGTATATTTCTCTAAATTTATATTTTATTTAGTCCGTAATTATTTTATAAATTTGTATTAGTTTTTAAATTTGTATTAGATTATACTGATATTTATTTTATTTAAGTCATTTAATTTATTATTAATAAATGTTTTTTTTTTTTTGTGTAAATTTATTTTATTATAATTTATCATTTTTTTATTAATAAAAATTTTGTGTTTTTACTCCTTCTCTTAACCAAAAAAAAAATCAATTTGTTTTATTTTTTTTTTTTATTAATAAAAATTATTTCTTTATTTTTACATTTTATAGCAACATTTTATACCACAAAAAAAAAATGTTTAACAAAAAACAGATATAGACTAAACATGCCTTAAAAATTAATTGTCTAACACCATTTATTAAAACCCTATAAAAGGCAGTCAATAACATTATTTTTGTTTTTGTATAAAAATATAAGGAAACTAAACCAAAATCAAGAAAACATTTTTTTTATGGGAGTGTTAAACATTTGTCTTCAATAAAATGAAATCAAAAAGTAAAAAAAAAAAAATAAGAAAACACCCTCAAAATCTAAAAATTTAGGAACTCGCAAAACTAAAACAAGTAATTAAAAAAAACAGCTTTAAATACAACAAAAAAAATTTGTAATTAAAATTTACCATTTGAAAAAAAAAAATCAATTTTTAAAAGGAATTTTGTTTTAATTTAAAAAACAAATGACCCCTGAAAGGAAATGGAAACCCTTTAAACAAAATTTTAAAATTGTTGTGTTGATATTTAACACTTTATCCAAAGGCTAAACTAAACATTTATGTAACCAAAAACAAAAAAAAAAAAACATGAACTAAAAATTTGTTAGTTATTTTTGTTTTTAAATTTTGTTTCTATTTTTTTTTTTTTTTTGTTGGTGAAAAACAAATGTTGCATATAACCTTTAAAAGCAAATTGTTGCACTTTTTTTGTAGTTGTTGGTTTTGCAAAATATACATTAGATATCAAAACCACTCTAAACTGTCTGTAAATGTGTCTGGTTTTTAAATAACAAATATATATGTACAGTATATATATTTTATTATATATATATATTTCAAGAGAGTTTTATATACATATAAGGCCATTAAAGGTTCACCCAGATCTTTTTTTTCCAAAAAAAAAACATAGATACAAAAAATGCATATAAAAAAAAATTTGCATACGGGTGGTTTTCATTGCAAACATATAAGGGCATTTCCATAGTCACATACGTTACAATCAGTCGTACGGTTCAATGAGGTGAAAAACAAGGAAAACCATAATTTTTTTAAAACTTCTTCATACTTTTGTGTAGAGCGTAAGCGTAAGAAGTTCTATATTTAGTAAAAAATAAAAAAAATATTGAACTGCATGGTCCCAAAATAAATGCAATTGAAGACGGTGACGTGATGTGACAAAAACAGAAGTTCGGTTTTTCGTCGTTTACAAAATCGCAAAACTCTGCGTATTGCGTCGGACTATTTTGATAAAACTGTTTTTAAGTTTGTTTTAGAAGTTGCTGAAGTAATCAAACTTTTTATGATTTTCTTTTGCAAACCATAGTGTAAAACGTGGCGTTACGTAGCGTGATTTGACATAAATTTCCTATTATGTAAATGTTAGGAATTATAAAAAAAAATATATAAATTATTATTTATAAAAGTAAAATATATTATAAATTTTATGTAATGAATTTATTTTTGAGAATTTCAATGTAAATTACATTAATTTAATTACACAAGACAACAAGTTTTCCAACACTGATAATAGAGTATACTTTTCAAAAGTTTTGAAGTGCGCTGAATCACAACAGAAAGGACTTGCAGATGACATAGAAAGTTTTGTACCCAGAAAACAGACTCGGTATTGGCAACCGTAGTTTTTACTAATCGAATGATTCGGTTGTTGTGACCGAATTTTTTGGTTGTGATAACAATCCTTCGATTGAAACTACAGAAATTCTGTAAAGACTATAGAATTTCGGTAGCCTCAACGGAAATTCGGGGATAACTACCAAAAAATTCTATAGCTACAACCGAATCATACGATTGGCTATAAATATGGTTGCTACTACCGAGTATGTTTTCTGGGTGTATGATTAAAGCTCAATTCACGGTGTTATAACGTCCCGAATATAGAGAAAACCCGAGCTTTTTTTAAACTTTTGAATTAAGATATTTTGAAAATCTGATACAATGGCGAAATTCTTAGGCAGATTCGGATTTAGCGTATATCCTTTAGAAAATGTAATCTAGTCCCATTGTATTGACGTTTTTAGATTTTGATGGAATGTATTTTTAAAAGAATATATGAAATTTTTTTTCGAGTTTTTAATTTTTATCTATACCAAACGTTTTCCTTCCTCTTATTAGCTAAAGTTGCCATCTACGTGACAAATATGTAATTTTAAGTAGCAATATTTTAATACTCAAAAGAACAAAAATGTTTTCAAAGTGAATATCTAATTAATATGTCCCAAATTTTTTTATATTCAATTATTAACAACAAACTTGATTTAAATTAAAAGTTTTAAGCACCAGCAACGCAGAAGTAGTGAGAATAAATGCTGTTTTACAGTGACGAACGTGACTTTAGAAATTCAACGAATGAAAATTAAAAATTTATCGTTTATTTGTCTTCACACATGTTTTGAGATAGGATAATTTCTCTTAAGAAATTATATATTTAAGAGAAAATGTTACGGAAAATGAAAAAAGTTTACCAAAAACATGAACGCAGTTTTGGAGTACATTTTATAATCATGGTACATAAAATATGCTTTGGACTTTCTAATAAAATTTTAATAATGTTCTTTAATAATATAGGGGTTTTCAATAAGGACTTGACAGCTTTTTTTTTAAATAAAACGCAAACCATTTGAGTTATTTCCATCGGCCATCAGCCATCGGCTTCAATTCTTGAGTCAGCTTGATCTTGTATGGGTGTAAACCACGATCCTTACGCAAAATTCGCCATAAAGTGGTCTTGGCGATGCCCAGTTCTTGAGAACGCCGCGGAATCGACTGATTTGGATCGTTTGCTACGGACGCCTGAACGGCAACGATATTTTCGGCACTTCGACCAACCCGTTGTCTAACTGGCACGGCAGCACCACACAATGAATATGTAGAGTCAAATTTTTGCACTAAATTTTTCTACTAGGGCGAGAATAACGACAGAAAATTGAAGTTAACGCTGTTAAAGTTGCGGTAACCGACTCCGAATACATTTTTATAATTTGCATACGTTGTTCGTTCGTGTACTTTAACATGATGAAAATGTCGAGTTTACTGAAAAAAAGGATAGTAACAGTTAGATGATCAGTGAAATAGTGCGTTCACAAATTAAATTTAAAATTGTCAAGTGTCTATTGGAAAACCCTATACAAGCCAGAAGGAATTATTTGTCAACTATTATATTTTTTGGTCACGGTTGACCGTTCTATGGAAATGCCCATATACTACACTCTATATTCATTCTATTTGCCACTAGATAATATGAATGCAATTTTTATCATGGTTGCAGCATTAGCAAATAGGAAACTATACATAGTACTACCGAACTACAAAACGACCTAAAATAAAAATGTTGCTCTGGTATGTGTGTTTTTCGAAAAATACCTAAAAACAATGGAAACTCTCCTAAATATGGTATAACCAACATACCTCAGTTATGCCTAAGCAAAACTTACATACATTCATTGTCACTACATGATTCCATATTATTCCATATATTCACTTGCATACATATAGAAAAACACATGGTGTTGGTATTTGAATATTGCCACAAAATTGCAAACAATTCGCAATATTGCTGCAGCATATATAGTAGAAAAAAAAACATAAAACTACAACAAATGTTGTTGACCATTCATTGTTTTAGTTTTTCGGTTTTCAGAAAATTTTCAAATTTTTCTCTTCTATATTTCAAGTTCATGTTATTTTGTTTGGAATTATATTTCTAAAATGAAATATTTGTTTTTCTATACATAGATTTTGTTGCTATTAAAAATATGTTTTATGTATGTTATAATAAAATTGCATATACATTTTTTCTGTTGCGTAGATGATGATAAAAAGCTTTTATATGCTCTTGCAACACTTTACATTTGAAGGCATATTATAAAATATTCAAAATGAAGGCCTTGTTGTGGCAAGTTTTTGTTATGTTTTTAGATGAAAGTGATTAAATGATTTATGGGCAACAAAGGATTTTAGGTAGACTTTTTTGCTAAGCAAATAAAACTAGAACAATATAAATAAGTTTTGCAAAAAAATTAAATAAAAACTTAAATATAAAAAAATTTAAAAAAAAACATGAGGTAATAATAGGATTTTAGAAGAATTAGAACAAAGAGAACCTAGTAAAAAAAAATTATGTAAAAGAACATTTTTAAAGCTTAAGGTTCAGCAACATTTTTAAATATGTTCATAAGCCTAAAAATTTACAAAATTTAATCAAATAATTTAAGTACAAGTGATTTAGTATTACTTAAAATGGGTTTAAGAGGATTTAGGTTTAGCGACATGTTGCATCAACATTTAAAAATAATCCATACAAAAATGTCAATAAGAAGGGATCTGTTAGTGGGTGTACAACAAAACAATGTGGGATTCAGAACAGATTGAGTATCTTTTGCACATAGCTTGTGTCTTTAATAGCTTATAATTCATTTTGGAGGGTATTCATCTGTCATTTATTATCACTTAGTCATTGAACGAAATAGTGTTAACAACAAGGTTTTTGAGTTTGAATTTTAACGTCTTTTTCAGACAATTGCAATTAATATGCAATTTTATTTAATTTTAATTGTGAAAGGCGTGGTCGAGAAGAATGAGTGTATTTTCTAAAAATCATAACTACATTGTTAATTTTCAGAATCTGACTGCGCAGTTTCTGGTATTGAACCTTCGTCAGTGAACCTGTTTTTGTTTGCATAATGTAATATTTGTTATGTTTTTATTTGTTCGATTGCGTCTATATGAAATTTTTCGGTGCAATCACTGACCGTGGTATAGATAAACTGATTTCTAATGCCACATGCACTCACACTACACATTATACAGAGCGCTTTAGCACACTGATATATCGTCAGGTCGAGTTTTGTTGTGATTAAAACTAGTTTTATTCAATACACGGTGTTTTTGTTCTTGCATACATAATCTCAGAAGTACAACTCCAACAACACAACAGTTCTATTTTTAGAAACTTACCTCACTCTAATGTCCACTGCTTTTTTTTGCTTCGAAAATGTCGAATTTTGTGCAAGTAAAGCGTCATTTGCGGGAAGTTTTGGAATTTGAATAGAAGTGCAACATGTTGCAGCAACATTTTCAAAATTAGTCATCATATGTTAATATAAATCTGAAATTTACCATAAGAGCTTTTATGTATTTAAGATTTAGCAACATGTTGCAGCCACATTTTAAAAATATGGAAAAGACATTTATACAAATTTTAAGCACAAATTAAAAAGTAGAGTAGAGAAATCGAGTTGCAATAAGTTACTTTTGGCTAAATTTCAATTAAGCAACATTTTGCAGCAACATTTAACATTTTTTAAAAATCGCCTAAAAGTACAACAATAATTTTAGTATAAAAATATAAAAAGTATAAAAATAATTTTTTGTAAATTTCAAGTCGAGCAAATTGTTGCTGCAATATTTTTAAATAGGCGCTATGATTACCAACAACAAATCTTATATAAATAAAGTTTAACAAATTTGCTTTTATATATATAACGTTTACAAACATGTAGCAGCAACATTTTAATAATTTGAAAAAAATTATTTATAACCATTTTGATTCTAAATTTGGAAAAAAACTAAAGTCAGAAACATTTTCGCTGGGAGTATACTTGCAGAAAAATATGCTAATATCAGCAAAGCATTAGCTAAATTCAGCAAAATTTTTGCTGAATTCACTAATTTTTTTCTGTTATTAGCAATTTATCTGCAAGGATCTTCTATCCCAATGTGCAGACTGTCAAAAGCCAAAATCGGGACTTTTGCGTTAATGACGCGTATTTATTCGTTATATCATGGTTATTCCCACTCTGTGTGTAGGTGCAAAATGTATATACTTTATGGCAGTGAAAGGCTTCCTCTCAATTTCCAACTACCGCGCATTTAGACTAGAAAATGCTGCTTTCGCGACGCGTCGTCTGCACAAGTACTCTATAAGCATCTTCGTGTTCCTATCGATTATGAACATTCGGCAGTTGCTTTGTTTTCATTATGTCAGAGTTGTCAAGTACTTTTTTACAAATCCAAAATTGTCACTTTTTGTTTATTAAACGGGAAACCGCAACAAAAATCCCGGGAAGTTATAATAACTGAAATTCCTGGAAATTCCCGGGAAAGTAGCTTAACTCTTTACATACCAGTTTGTTATCTTGAAGCATAACGCCACGTTACTTCACATCACGTTACGTAGTATTTAAATTTTATTTTCGGTTTTGTAATATTTATTATTTTTTTTTTTTAATAAAATTATCTCTTTTGTTGTTGCTTTAAATTTGAAAAATGTTGCTTTGAATTTAAAAAATATTGCTTTAAATTACAGACAAAACATGTGGTTATTGAAAAGCCTTACACCATCAATATTAAGCTAATTTTTTACCAAAAACAAAAGTTTAAATACAGTGTGATGTTTAGCAACATATTGCTGAGCTTTAAAATAGTATAAGCTACCAAAAAATTAAGTTCTCTGTAGAAAACCCAGCTTTTATATAGTATTTTTCTAGAGTCATCTAAAACTTACATCCAGCAACATGTTTCTGCAATATTATAGCTTAGCAGCATGTTGCGGAAAGTTAAAAATAGGGAAATTATACAAAAAAAAACTTAATGAATTCCTTAAAAAAAAATATCATAATTATTAGTTTTAAGTGGCTTTAACATTTTTAAATTAACATTTTTTTATTGGAAATTATGTTCTCTTCAAAATACATATTTTGATTAACATTTCCTAGAAATGTTCACTGTATGCGTAAAAGAAATATACCATAAAAATGAATCGCGTGTATTATATATTTAAATATAAACGTTTTTAACAATCTTCTGTTAAAGTATAAATATTAAATAAAACCTTAAAATTCTCGCTAAAAACAAAACATAGAATAAATAAAAACTAGCAAAATTATGAAAAAAAAACGCTAATAGTATAAAAACACGTAAATATTTATATAGAAAGTTCAGAAACTATCATAATCAGCATATACCCAACATATGATGATTCTTAAACATTTTTTGTTTTCCTATACTACCTTGAATTAACATTTATGTTTATATACACGTGTTTAAGCATAGTATACCATACTCTAACCGTCTCTAAGTAGGGGGGCGTTTTAACCTCCATATCTACTCGAGCCTTGTGAAAGTTAAGGAAATTGTTTACGAAAAAGAAAAACAAATATACTTGCATACTAAATTTTGACGTAGTTTGTAGTAGTTAACATGGGTAGTCATCGTTATTTGTTAAATTGAACTAACGAAAAGTATGAGTTGTTGTGATGTTGTCAAAAACATTTATTCGAACTAAAAATGATTCTTTATGTACAAAATTTTCTTTCGTCTTTTGGGATTTATGTAACTTGTGGGTGGCTTTTGTGTATAGACACAAGTTTTAGCACAACAAAAAAAAAAAATCAATATTTTTCGTTATAATATTTAAACAAATGAAATCTAGAAAATATTTGTATAAATTTAACAAAAAATACAAAAAACAAAACTTGTTTAGTTTAAAGAATTTGTGTTTATATTAATTTTAATTATGTAAATTTTTTATTTTATTTAATTATAAAATATATCAATTTCATTTTTATTTTGTTAATTTTTTATTTAACCGAAACGTATTGGATATTTCTTTGTAATTTGGATATTTTTGTATTTATAACTTGAGGTCATTATCTTTATATGGTTTGTTGTAGCAAAAGGGTCATTGCCTATAAACAGTTTCAAGTTTTTAAAACTAGTTTTAATTTAAAGATCTGTAGAAAAAAACCAGAAACACATAACCTAAGGTTAGACAGATAAAAACTAAATTTTAAATTATAGATAATTTGTAGATATAAAAATCTATTAAGAAAATTAATAACAATAAAAACAAAAAGAAAACAAAACAAAACAAAAATAAAGAAATAATGCGTATAGAATTGTTTGAATTTAAAATAGATTGAAACAAAGCAAACTGAAAAACTCTTATTACCACAAAAAGAAAAATTGTGCTATAAATCTTGCTAAGGGCCTTGCAATATGTTGCAAGATTGTTGTAATTTACTAACTAATAACTTTACCGAGGTAATTACTACAAAAAATTTAGAACTTTCGCAATTTGCAATTTTTATTTCGCATTATGTTGCAGCAACATTTTAAAATTTAAAAAAAAATATTTTTTAAAACTTTGGCAGTTAATTTAAGGCAAGAATTATTTAATATTCAGAAAGCATAAAAATTTGATTTCAGCAACATGTTGCTGCAGCAACTAACATTTAAAAATACATAGCTAACAAATTTAAAAATAGAACTAAGCTAATAAATATCCTTTTAATATTAAAATTTCACAATTTTTGCTTTGAAACATGTAGCAGTAACATTTAAAACTTTCCACAATCTCAAAATTTTATTTTTATAAAACTTTGCAATTAAATAAAGTCTGAAATTGCTAAAAAAAAAATGGAAAGCTTGCAATTAAATTTAAGTTGCTTAGCAAAAGTTGTTAACAAATTTAAAAATAAAATCGTAATTCACAAATATAAAGATTTAACAGTTTTTGTTTAGCAACATGTTGCAACATTTCAAGGTTTTATTATTAGTATCTAATATCAACCAATGACCATTTAAAAAAAATAAGTAAAATTCGATTTAAAAAAATTTTAATATTTGCTATTTATTAAGCAATATGTTGCAGCAACATCTTAAAATATTCAAAATTTTCATAAAGATTATTTCATATTTATAAAGTTTGCAATTATATTTTATAAACATGTCGCAACAACTTTTAAATGTTTGCCAAATTACTTTGAATAAAAATTTAAAATGAAAAAACTTAAACACACTGAAAGAATTTTGTGCGTTGTATTAGTGAAAAAGTCAACAAAGAAGGATTCACTGAATAAATGAAACATTTTCATTAAATGAATTATAATGAAACAAATTATATTTATTTAACTTCTCCGTTTTTTTGTGGCATCACCCTCAAAGCGACTTGAACCCGCAACCATGGTTGGTGCACCAACATGTAAATGTTAAATGTTTACTGTACAAAAAAATATGTATGTAGAAATTATTGCATATTTTTAGTAGCAAACAAAAACATTTTACTTTAATTACTTAATGAATTTTTCATTAGTTTAATGAAAACTATTCATTCAATCTTAATTCACAAATATAAAGATTTAACAATTTTTGCTTAGCAACATGTTGCAACATTTTAAGGTTTTATAATTAGTATCTAATATCAACCAATGACCATTTAAAAAAATAAGTAAAATTTGATTTAAAAAATTTTAATATTTGCTATTTATTAAGCAATATGTTGCAGCAACATCTTAAAATATTCAAAATTTTCATAAAGATTATTTAATATTTATAAAGTTTGCAATTATATTTCATAAACATGTCGCAACAACTTTTAATTTTTTGCCAAATAACTTTGCATAAAAATTTAAAATGAAAAAACTTAAACACACTGAAAGAATTTTGTGCGTTGTATTAATGAAAAAGTCAACAAAGAAGGATTCACTGAATAAATTAAACATTTTTATTAAATTAATTATAATGAAACAAATTATATTTATTTAACTTCTCTGTTTTTTTGTGGCATCACCCTCAAAGCGACTTGAACCCGCAACCATGGTTGGTGCACCAACATGTAAATGTTAAATGTTTACTGTACAAAAAAATATGTATGTAGAAATTATTGCATATTTTTAGTAGCAAACAAAAACATTTTACTTTAATTACTTAATGAATTTTTCATTAGTTTAATGAAAACTATTCATTCAATCAATGAATTCAATTTAACACAAGACATTTCTTAATATTATGAAGGAATCAGTGTATAATAACTTCTTAATTCTTACTTAGCAACATGTAGCTGCAACATTTTTAAATTTTATAATTAGTATTTTATCAAGTAATTGCTTTATTTATAAAAAGAAAAACAGAAACATTAATGTTGAAATGAAAGCACTTACAGTTTGTTTTGGAGCAACATGTTTCAGCAACATTTCGAATATAATTAATTAAATATTATATAAATACTCCTTTTATTTGTGCATGTTTTTAATTTTTTTTTTTAAATTTTATCTCAGCAACATATTGCAGTAACATTTAAGAAATGGATATAATGATACAAACTTTTTCCTAGCTACATGTTGTTGAAACTTTAAAGAACTATAATATAAGTATTATATATTTTATTTTTTTAACTTTCCAATAAAAGTTTTATCTTGTAATGTATTAAAAAATTTTACGCTTAGCAATATTTTGCTACAACATTTTAAAAGTAATAATAATAGTATTAATTTAAGTTCTGAAATTTAATTAAAATCTAATTTTTAAGATGCTTTTACAATATATTAGCGAAATGTTGCTGGTAAAACTCGTACGTAAAATACGTTATTAAGCTAAAAAAAAGTGTTATATTTTAGTGCGTTTATAAAAATTTTTAAATTTTACCTTTGCAACATGTTGCAGCTATATTTAAAAATAGTAATAATTATAGAAATTTGGTGTAATCGAAACCTAAAGCTAAGAAATTCTCTAAAAAAGATAAATTAATTTTTATCCTAGCAACATGTTGCTAAAATATTAAAAAAGTATAATATTAGTACTATACATTAAATTTTTTTTAACTTTCAAATAAAGGTTTTCTCTTGCTGTGTATTAAAAAATTTGAGTTCAGCAACATTTTGCTTTCGTTTTAACATTTAATAATATCTAGCATAAGTATAAACTAACTAAATAACTCGCTAATGCTTTAAAAAAAATAGCAATATGTTGGTAATAAAATTCATGTATTGATTCCGCCATTGTTCAAATCTTTTGCCAAGATTAATAAATTTAATATTTTGCTTAATTTTTGTATACTTTAATAAAAAACCTAGCGACATGTTGCTGTTTAAATTCATACATAAATTGCACTATATTTCAAGTTCTTTCTGTTCCAGTATGAGGTTTTATTGATATTTACAATATCATTGCTTAACACAGTTCTAGCAACATGTTGAAGCAACATTTTTTTTTTTTTTGATAATCTGTGTTTTATACCAAAATTTCATTTCACATTATTAGCAATTTGTTGTTTTTTTAATACAATTTAATAATACCGTTTTTTATTTTGTTGCATTTCCTGTTTCCTGTTCTAAAACCATTTGTTTGGTTTATGTTTGTTTTGTTTTCTCTCACTGGGTCTGTATTTTTCCCAATATTCTTTTTTTTTATCTATGGTCTGTTTTAAAGAACAAAAAATTAGCATAACAACTTTATAGTTTAACTGCTTTTAGACAATCTTTGCCGTATTTTTTTTTTTTGTCAGTTTCTTCTACAAATCAAGCATTTTATATATAACGAATATTGTAGTAAATGACAAATATCTGAACCGCGACTTTAACCCACAAAACTTGAACAATAAACAACTTGCTAACAAAAAAAAAAAACTGCACTGTTTTCAGCCACAAAAAAGTCGTCGTCGTCTTTTTAAAATGCACATGGTTGCTTGAATTGAGTTTTTTTTCGTTCAGTATTTTAAAATGCATGTATGTGAAATGAAGTCTTTTACTAATCTTGTGTATGTATCTGGAGGACAATTTTTTTTGTCTTCAGTTGTTTTCAATTCAAGCTGGTTGTATGTAGAGAACTTTAAGCACTGATATTGAGAAAGGTTTTCTGACACAAAACAATAGCAGTAAAGTCTTAAACGAATTAAGAAAAAAAAAATCCGAGTCTTCCGTCTTTTTATGAGTCTTATAACAAAACCAAGTGCAGGTGGTTTAAAATGTTGAATAAGAATAAAAAAAAAATTTATGGAATTTATTAAGTTTGGTATGAAAATTTTTATTTTAATAAAATAAACAGATTTTAATCATTAACACTTGTCTTTTATTTGTGTAAAGTAGGATTTCTTAAAAAGATGAATATTATGTATTTTGAAACCCCTTTTTGACAAAGCTTGACATTTACATCAATGTGTCAATTGCTGCTTAAACGAGATTTTTCAAATTGATAATAAATACTACAATCCTTAAAACCAAACGTTGAAAAAATACGCTGAAAAAAACTACCCAGCAATAAATACAACCAGATTTCTCATACTTTTTTTAAAGTTGATGTATACCAATACAAAAGATTAGTCATTCAAAGATAGTATTTAAACATCATCTCGTAGTACCTACTTCACAGCCAACCTGCAGAAATCATTTTGTCAAATTGAAAAAAAAAAGTTATTATATGCAGTGTGAACTCTCAAGTTTAAAAGTTTTGTATTTTTATAATGATAAAAATCTTAACAATCATTTTTTTTTTTTAATTCGTTGTTGTATTTTAATTCTGTCGTTATTGTGGTGTTTTAAAGCAACAACTTTTTTCTGTTGCTTGTATTTTGTTTATACTTTTTCTTTAACTTAAACGTGGTTGTCATTGTCAAGTAAGTGTTTAGGTTTTTTTTTAAAAAAAAAAGTTTGTGCATTTTTTATACTTTTTTTGTATTTTGTTAATAAAGTGGCGTTAAAGAAGTTTTTGGTTTGTGTTAAGTCAAATCGTAGAAGACGCAGTTTAAAACCGTTTAAATATTGTATATTTTTTTATGAAAAAATCATTTATTTGTTTAGACTTGAATTTTGTATGCAAAAAACGTTGAAACATAAAGTTAAGGCTGTTATTACAAGGTCAAGCTTATTATTGTTTTGTGATTTGTATTTTTTTTTCGGAATGATTGCTGGTTTTACGTTGATGATCATGGCGTTGATAAATATACACGTACAAAAACATGGTTATGGGTGACAAAAGAATGTATTTTTTTTTTTTTGGATTTTATTTAGTGTGTGGGAATATTTTTTAAAATTTTTCAACGTACCAAAAAAATAGGCTTAAAAAGAACAAAAGGCAAAAAAAAAGAAAGCTTAAAACAAAAATTTGTGATTAATAGCCCAAAAACCATTTAAAATCGTATAAGACTATAAAATATTGCTTAAGCAACATGTTGCAAAAATATAGTAAAATTGCAATAGCAAACAAAAAAAAGTACTTTAATGTGAAACAATCTAATAATATAAACTGTATATTCGACTTAGCAACATCAAAATAGACCAAACTAAAATAAAAAAATTAATAAAACATAATTAAACAGAAATTTAGTCTTAACAACATGTTGCAGCAAAATTTTCCAAAAAAATATGTTTTTTCCATAATTTAGTTATATAGTTTAGTTTAGATTATACAAAATTGTAAAACATAAATTTTTGTTAGCAACATGTATCTGCAACATTTAATGTATATACATTAAAAATTTAAACATTTTTAGAATAGCACTTAAATATTAAATTAATAGAAACTGACATAAATGCAAATATGTATTAGCAATATGTTGCGGCAACATTGTAAAAGAAAATTTGCAATGCGAATATTAAACTTTATCCAAACTTTATCCAAAATCTGCAAAATTTTGTATGCAACATGTTTCTGCAACATTTTGAATATCCAAATAATCTGAAAACCACCAACCAGCAACATTTTATAAAGTAACAAAATACTGCGTTATTTTATTTGAGCAAAACTTTTCTCGCAAATTATATGAAAATTTTAACAAAATTTTAAAACTTTAGTTAGCAACATATTGCTGCAACAATTAAAATTGCTAAATGATGAAAATACAACGACTTATAATATTGAAACCCTTACTCAAATATTAAGTTTAGATGAACTCATTTAAATTACAAATTTGGCTTAGCAACATGTTGCAGAAATATTTTTTTTGACAATTAGGGATTAGTATTATTTTAAGCAAGTATCATTTTAATGTGGAATGTCATAACAATTTAAACAAAATCTATTAGTATTTTTCATACAAAAAAAAATCTATAACTTTTTGTTAGCAACATGTTGCTGAAACATTTAAAATTGATAAATAATAAAACATAACGACTTTATTTCCTTCAAACCCTAAATATAATATACAATTAATTAAAACTGTATTTAATTACAAATTTTTGTTAGCAACATTTGGCAGCAACATATAATGAAGTAATAAAATATTGTATTTTAGCATTTAAGCAATATGTTGCTACTAAATTTTTTTGTTAGCAACATTTTAGATCGTCAAATGAAAAAAAAAAACATAACGACATTATTTCCTTCAAACCCTTCCTCAAATTTTAATTATTCATTAAATTTACTGAATTTGGTTTTTGTATTACCAACATGTTGCTGCAACATTTTTATAAAACCACAAAAAATATAAAATTTTACTAAATTTGTATCATTTATCTAACTTGATTTATTTTAAAACAAAAAAAAAAAAATACGTAAACTTTGGCTTGCAAATTAAATTAGATCCTGGCAACAATTTTCACACAATAACTGTTTTTATTCTAAAAATTTCATACATTTTTTTTTAATTTCATTATAAAACTAATAAATAATTTTGTTTTTATCTTTTATACAAAATTTCAGTATGACGATGGCCTGCATGGCTATGGTATGGATTCGGGTGCTGCAGCAGCTGCCATGTATGATCCACATGTTGGTCATCGGCCGCCTGGATTACAAGGCCTACCATCACATCATTCACCACACATGACACATGCTGCTGCAGCAGCGGCCACAGTTGGAATGCATGGCTATCACACAGGTGCTGGCCATGGTACCCCTAGTCATGTATCACCGGTTGCTAATCATTTAATGGGTGCAATACCCGAAGTACATAAACGTGATAAGGATGCTATATATGAGTAAGTAAAATATTGTCAAAAAATAATTTAGCTCACAAAAACGATGTCAACAAAATCTCTATACAAATTTGACATGTTACGCTCGTGTGCCTCACTTCCTTTCTTTCTTATTGTGTTTATTATTTAATTAAGGTGTTTTTTTAAAGGTTCTTGTTTCTTTTTGTAGGCGTTTTGGTTGATCACCACTCTAGAAATTAAATGGCAAATTAAGGGTTTGTGTTTTTTTGTTTGGTTTCAAAAAAGAAAATAAATTAGAAATTTTTATAACGGGGGAGAGGCGCCAATTTTGTGTGTTTAGCATTTTTAATTTTTTTTTAAAAATGTATACAAAATTTTCTTTTGTATTTTATGTTATAATGCCTTCTGAGTCTTAAAGACATCAATCATATTTTTTTCATACAAAAGTCTTTAAAAAAAGACACAGTAATTAATCTGTTATTATAAGAAAACAAATAAGAATGAAAATATAAAAACTCACCCTTTTATTAAATGACTGAAAAGCAAAAAAAAAAATTAAAAGTTATGATTATTATTTGTATATTAATTTAAACCACTTAACAAACATCTTAAAGAGTGTTAACTACTTGTCAGTTATTATTGACATATATGACATATTTGTCATATTTTTGAAATGTTATTAAGAAAAAAAAACAGATGTAAATTGTAAGGAATGTATTAATTATAATAATTGAATAGCATATGAACGATATATGAAATGATTATAGGAAATTGCAAAAAAAAAGTTATTAATTTATTAAAATTTTGATAAAAAGAACATGTTAGAATGATGAATATATTTACTTAGCAACATGTTGCTCAAACATTTGTATTCAGGTTTTTTTCAAAATGTTATTAACATTCATTATATTTATGATGTGATAAGAGAAAATTGGAATAAAAGTATGTTGTAGCTTTTATTTGGATCAGCAACATACTGAGGTAACATTTAGTAATTAAACAGATATTAAACATGTAATGGATATTTTTGTTTTTCAACAAAAATTATGTTCATGATAAATTTTGTATGTTATTTCTTAGCAACATGTTGCAACAACATTTGATTATTTTTTAAAATTAACAATTTTTTTTTTTTGTGTTATTAAAAAATTGATAGTTCTTTATTAGAATTTTGTAAAATTTTCTACCAACATGCTGCAGCAGCATTTCGTTAGCTTTAGTTAATTTTTTATTTTAGGTAGCAACATATTCCAACAACATTTTATATGATGATTTTTTAGAAAAAAAACAATAAATTTCTTTGACGTAAAGAACTATATATTATTTTGATACAAATATTTAAAGCAACATGTTTTAGAGTGTATTTTTTGACATCTCTCAAATTTTGTATTCCAGTGTAGTTATAACTTTTAAATTTGTCTACAGATGTCTTTAAAATAAGTTTTCTAAAATCGAAAATATAAAGTGAAAGTTTATAAAGTAAAAAAGTATATTTTTGAGCCTACAGTAATTGTTTTAACATAAATTCGTGTAATTCTGTTAGCTACATGTTGCTGCAGCATTTGACTATTTTCAAAAGGATTAAAATTTATCACTTATCTTAAGAAAATTTAAACGTTTTTGTTTGGCAACATGTTGCATCAACATGTACCAGCAACATGTTGCATCAACATGTTGCAGAAACATTTTTAATATTAATGATATTTACAAATTTTAAACATATTACGGATTTTTACTCAGTTTATAAGTAAAACTAAAGAAATTTTGATATATTAAGTTGCTAGCTAATTTTTGGCAGATGTTTGTTGTTCACTAAATTTTATGTTGCTGGTTTATATTCCCATTAGTTAATTTTCAATAATTATATCATTTCTGATTATTATCATTTAACACCTTCTTTTGTTTCTTTGTTTTTTTATTTTAACATTTCTAGACAATATAAAAAAAAACAAAAAAACTTTTGTAAGGTATTTTTATTTTATTGTCATAATCATAAAAGTTAATAATTACTGAAGAATCCCTCTATAAAAAATATGTAAGATAACATTAACCCCTTACTGCATGGTGTTGCAATGAATATTTGGACTGAATGCAGCCCCTAATATAAGTAACCTAGATAAATTTTTTGTTATTAAATACAATAAAGCTGTTCAATATTACAATAGATATTGCAATATTCAACAGCTTATATGCCCAAAACAATGGTAAATTTGGAGATACACTCATTTTTGTGGAGAGAAATTTGAGAAAGTAAAAAACGGTGATTAAAAAAAAAAAAAAAATTTATAATTTTTAAACAATTACAATTAATAGCACTAATAATTAAAAAATTATTAAACAAACTTATTAGATATAAAGTAAAAATAAGAAGCTTTCCAACACACATATTTTGGTTTTTATATATAGACTATATTTTTGGTTATTGGGTGATCCAAAATTTTGACTCTTTTTGGTTTTTTGCTTATAAAATCATAAAAAGTGAAAATATCGTAAAATGCCGAAATATGTATTAACTTACTTTCGATTTACTATTGAAATATACACATTTTATTAAGATCTGGAGTTTCATGCAGTAAAGGGTTAAGTTTGTAAGTTACCATGAGTTGTCTTAACTTGTGCAGTTTTTGCTGACTTCATACAACAGTGGTTCTTTATTAAGAACTTAACACCTTTTACTTCAAGTGTCTGTTTTTATTTACCTTTCATGTGTATTTTTATACACTCTTGCAGTTTTACTGGGCATATCTCTAGGGCTTACCGCTTCAATTTGAAATTTTTCTAAAAGAAGAAAAAAATAAATGTAAATATCACACTTTTTCTACTCTATACACACGAAAAAAAAAAACCTAAAAGACAAGTGTCTAAAGTAGGAAAAACGCAAGTCATTTTATTAAGAATATAAAAAAAAACGGGGGTTATTCAAACGCTCGTTTTTCTAACAATAAAAGGACCTTATATAAAACTCATTAGTGTTTACAAAATATAACAGTTTAGCCATGTGTAACATGAAAATTGAAATGAAATGGACAAGAAATGAAAAAACACCCGCTAACCAAAAAAATAAAAAACCTTTTAACAAATGATTAAAATGGAATTATATTAGAAACCAAAAAAACAAGCCAAAAAAGAAAAAAAACTAAAAAAATATCTAAAAACCATTTCAAATACTAATTGAAAAATTATAGTGTTTTAAAATACTAACATTTTTAGGGGTTAACAAAAAAACTACCAAAAAAATTTTGTAGGATAAAATTACGAAGAAACTTTAACAAAAAAACTTCTTTATATGGCCAAACTCAGGTGCAATTTGTTTAGTAGTTTTATAATCCTTCAAACAAAAGAAAACCGGAAAGTGAGCATTCATTGTTATAACATAAATGGTCAGTTAGTTTTTCAAGAACAACAGAAAAAAAAGCAGATGTTTTTGTTAAAAATAAAAACATACAAAAAATTTGCATATGTTTTAAGAAAGAGATAGCTATATAATCATAACTATAGCATTTCGATAATTTACAAATTATCATTTATCATAAAAATATATAAATTAAACAAAACGAAAATTGTAAACAATTTGTCATTTTGGTTTTGTTTAAAAGAAAATGAAATGTTTTTGTATGATAAAACAATTCAAGAAACTTAAAAGTAGAAAAACTACAAAAAAATCATTTTTGACATAAGTTGGTCAAAAACCTATCAACAAATATGTCTAAACTGTCAACAATGACATTGCAAATGTTTACAATTTTATAATCTTCCTCCTCAACATAAAAATGAGATGATGAAAATATGAAAATATCTCCTCTCTCTCGCTCTTTGTAGACAAATTATATACTACTCACACAAATATTTTTATTGTTGGTTTTGAATTTTTGACAGTTAAAAAGATGGTAATAAATTACAGAAAATTGTATATATAAAATGTGAGAGTATACCACAGACACTTTAATGCTTTATATATACAGTAGCCTTTTTTTTTTTTTTTTTGATTCAACAACAACAACACATAATACAACAGTTTTACTGCAAAGATTTATTACAATTTCGTGCATTAACAAAAAAAAAAAAAAAAAAAAAAAAACAAAAACACAGGCCTCCTTTAAATGTCAAAACAATTTACACATGATATTGACTTTTATTTTAATAAATAAAACAAACTTGTTGATATAAAATGAAAATTTTTACTACAGTAATAATAACTTTTATAATTGGCGGGAAATAATGAATATAACAATGAAAATTTAACAACATTTTATATATCAGCAACATGTTTTGAATATACCAGGACTTTATTTATTTTGATCCAAAGCTCATTCTTTAAGCAGAAAATTAGTATATGTGATATTTTTACTTCTCAGCAACAATTTGTGTATCTGCAACATGTTTCAGAGATATTTAAACAAAATAAAAAAAATTTAAATTTCTACTAAAATTTTGTACAATTTTTTCACATATGAATATTGGGGGTATAGCAACATGTTTCAGCAACATTTCCAAGAATCTTCCAAAACTTTAAATGTTAGCAGTATGTATGTATAGTTGACCTTTTGATTGTTATTTTGTTGATTTGCAAATTACCGAAGATTTCAAGTCGAAATATAGGAAAAAATAATAAAATTTTTTTTTTTTTTTTTTTTTTTTTTATTTTTCAAATTTTATTTGACAATTTAATTAACATTTTACGTAAATTACTTTTCCGCGAAGCCTTTTGGCTTGTCTGCGGAGTTATAAACTAGTTTTAATTTTAGATAATTGACAATTGTTTTTTAAAAATTTTTAACATTATTCATTTTTCATATTTTTAATTCATTGTGAATCTATTAAGAATTTTCTAATTTCATTTTTTCTTTTATTAAAGTTAGTAATATTTAATATGTTGACGGGTATTTGATTTAGGATCGTTGGTAAAGTGACGTGTAATGATCTTTTGCCATAATTGTTAGAATGACGTTCAACTTTAAAACGTCCTTGTGCTCGCTGTCTTGTATTGTGCGCGTGATTAATTGGTTGAAGGAAACGTGAGTCATTATTAAACTCATTTATTAATGTTGAACAGTATAAACTTTTGACGTTCATTATCCTTAATTCATTTGCGATATTGATTGGCGTTTTGTTTTTGGTTGGACGGTTATATTTTGTGTTGTTGTTGTTTATGTTGCTCCTGTTGTTGTTGTTGTTTATGATGGTGTTGTTTATGTTGTTGCTGCTTACGTTGTTGTTGATGTTGTTGCTGTTTATGTTAGAGTTGTTGATGTTGTCGGTGTTTATTTTGGTTTATTTTAATTAGTTTATTTATATGACCTCCAGGCGACAATACATCAACGAACTAACAAGAAAAAGGTCAACTACACATACGTGTAACATATAAAGTTTTGGAAGATTCCTTGAAATGTTGGTGAAACATGTTGCTATTTTAGTCAAAATTTTAAGCTCTTATTAAAACTTAAACGAAAATGAGTTTGTTTAAAGATCTCTGAGACATTTTGCATACACATAATATGGTGCTGAGAAGGAAAAATATCACATATACTTTTTTTCTGCTTAAACAATGAGCTTTTTATCAAAAAAAATAAAGTTTTTATATGTTCAAAACATGTTGCTGATATTTATTCAAAGCTTATTTTATATAGTTTATGTAGCTGAGTTGTAAGATTTTTATTGTTATTTTTATTATTTGCCGAAAATTCTAAAAATTCTTATTACTGTAGTAAAAATGGAGACGGAAGTATAATATATAATAACAGAAAATCTAATAGGAAAGAAAACTGCAAAATTGCAGTCGAGGCCATACTTGGGTGTGATCGATAAGCTGGTCATGACTTGGTATTGTTACGTTTGTAATGTAATGTAATGTAATATTTGAAACGCAGGTTCGATTCTTACGGCCGTCATTGTTGAAAGATTTATTATATAGAGCCAATCCGACAATTATAAGGTACAAATAATAATACAATTTAAAAAAAAAAAAATAGCTGATAAAGCCTGTTCATTTAAAAGGCAGAAACTAGTCCAGTCTGCTTTGAAAATTAATTGCGTTTATAATTATTATTCCTCCTCTTAACCTCAACCTTTCTAAAATTAAATTTTTTGTTTATATTAATTTATTTATTAACCTCAAGCCTGAATCAGAAAACAGTAAATTTTTATAAAAAACTCCATTTTTCCAAACTCAATATTTTTCATTAAAATATTAATATTTCTTTAATTATTCTGAAATTGTCTCATTCGATTCCTCTATATCCTTCTTTATAACATTTTATGTATTCTTAACATTTTTCACAGCTATTTAAAAAATATAAATGGGATATTACTATATATTAAAATATATAAATATTAAAATCTTACTATTACTGTTTTAATTAAGCATTTTCATACTATTTATCACCAAAACAAGATTTTATGTTTCAGCAACATGTTGAAGAAACGATTCCAAAAATCTCTCAAAACTTAAAATTTGTATTAAAAATCCAATATTGATCTCTTAAACAACAGATTTATAACATGTTGCAGTAACATTTCAAAAAATCTTGCAAAAATTCAATATTCAATATTTTTCATTTAAATAACAATAGTTTTCAGTTTCATTTATTAAAAATCTCTTTCAGTTCATTTTTAATAAATACCCAACATTTGTGTAGAACATTTTTAATTTCTACCATTTGTCAGCTTAGCAACATTATATGTTCCTTCAACACGTTGCAGCAACATTTATATAAATCTTACAAAATTTGAAATTGTTATTTAAAATTAAATATTTTTCATTAGAATAACAATATTTGTTCCTAAATTTGTCTATTGGAATTTTTAATATATTGCTTAACAATATTTTACGTATCTTTACCATGTTTACGAGAAATAAACAAAATTTTTTACTGCAGTTTATTAAAAACGTAATATTGATGCATACATTTTGCATTTTTATCATTATCACTTAAGCAAAATTTTATGTTTCAGCAACATGTTGCGGCAACATTTTTGAAAATCTCCGAAAACTTTTTATTATAAATTCAATATTATACATTTAAATAACAATATTATTCTGTTTTTACCTAAATTATCTCATGACTTTTCTCAACATCCTCCTCAGAAACATTTTATGTATATGTAACATGATTCAGCTTCATTTATTAAAAATTCTTTTTAATTAAGCTTTAATAAATAAGCTTTAATAAATACATTTATGTTTAAATTTAGCTTATCATACAATTATTTACATTAGCAACATTTAATGTTGCAGCTACATGTTTCTGCATCATTGATGAAAATCTTTCAAAACGTGAAATTTGTAATAAAAATGCAATATTTATCTCTTAAATAACAATATTTCTCTGTTTATACTAAAATGTTCCCATTAGGTTTTCAATATCCAGCTGATTTGTAAGCGCCAACAATTTCCCTTGTTCTTAATCACTTTCTATATCATTTCATAAATACTAAAGTTTTTTAATAGATTTTTTTTCCTTAGCATATCTCTTATATAGCAAATTCTTATGTATATAAATCTAAAATTGGCATTTTAGAAATGCATAGCATTTCCTTTAACTTATGCTCTAATTAAAATACCAAATGTTACACAGCAAAAATAGCAGAAGAAAAAAAGCACCACACTACACTTTCTATTACTAAGTATGTGGTATTTAATGAGTGTGTTTATACTCTACACACCACACTCTAAACACATTTTTATAACCCTCTAACCGAAAAAAATACAAGATATAGAATCAAATATTCTTCATCATATGATGACGGCGGTTTCTTGTCGCCATTAGTGTAAACAAATTTAAGCAATATGAAAATGATGATCATAATCATGTTGAGGTGATTTTTGGTGTTGTATCGTTAAAAAGAGATTTTGTAGACTATAGTTTGTATTGAATATGAATTTGTTTATTTTATAACTAATATATGATTTTTATATAAAATTTTCATTCCATCTCTAGACATCCCCTATTCCCGCTGTTGGCTCTGATATTTGAAAAATGTGAATTGGCCACATGTACGCCCAGAGAACCTGGTGTGCAAGGTGGTGATGTATGTTCGTCAGAATCATTTAATGAAGATATTGCAATGTTTAGTAAACAGGTAAGTTAATAAAAAAGCAACAAAAATTTTAAGAATAAGAACACTTTTTAAGTTTATGACAATCCGGATTTAAAACAGTAATATTTTAAGTAAGCAACATGTTTCTGCAACAATTTAAAAACTTTTAAAACTAGAGTTTATATTAAAAATTTTATATTATTCATTAAAATAACAATATTTTCTAACTTTACCATGGGTATTTTGAATATATTGTAAAGCAACATTTTATGTATCCTCAACACGCTTCAGAGAAAATCCTTTTCATTTTAGTTTTAATAAAAGCTTAATATTCTTGTTTAAATTTTACATTTTCTATCATTATCACTTTATCAATACTTTATGTTTGGTAACATGTTGCTGCAACATCTCTTAAAATCTCCCAAAACTTGAGTTATTTTATGAAATATGCAATATTAATCTTTTAAATAACAACATTTCTTTTTTGATACGCAAGTTCCAAATACTCTTCTCCAAAATGTTCCAGCAACATTTCTAAAAAGCATATGAAAAATAAGTTCATTAAAAATTACATTTTTTTTTAGTAAATAGCAATATTGTTTAGCTTTTAATTAAATATTCTGATAACATCAATTAATATAATTTTTAAACAAATTGTATGTATTTTATTTCGTTGCTTTTAAAAAAATTAAATATGTTTTATGATAGGTTAGTGATAGTAACATATTGCGGCAAAAATTAGAACTTTTAAATGTTTGGATATTTTTAAAAAATAAACTAAAATGGATTTTTTGTAATATTACTAAAATTAATGATAGTAACATGTTGCTGCAACATTTGAAAACCTTAGAAAATTAGTAAGATTTTGGTGTACAATTAATGAACACTCCATGAAAATGTTGAATATTTTATCAACTGTTGGTGGGAATATGCTTCAGCACTGATTTCATACCAGCAACATGTTGCTGAAACATTTCAAAGCTGTTAGCTTAAGTAGAATTTGTTACATTTTTCTAAAGGTTTTCCTTATTAAAACATTTTTCTGTGTTTTCTTTTTATATTAATTAAATCCTTGAACATGTTGCTGCAACATTTTAAAAACTTGAAATATAAAATCATTTATGGCATAGAATTGATAAAATTTTATGAAAATGTTAAATGTTTTGTCAAAATTTGTTGGGAATATGTTCTAGAATTGATTGCACACCAGCAACATATTGCTGCAACATTTCAAAATAATCAGTTTAAGTAGAATTTTAAAGGTTTGTTGTACTAAAACGGGTTTTTTTTGTTTGTTTTCTTCTTTTTAAGTAAAAAGAAATGAATCATTTAAGTATTTTTTTTTTGTTTTGGTTTCTTTGTATATTATAGCATCTATGCTTTGAATATCTTACAATAATGATGATCTTTATTTTCTGGCACTTCATTAATCATCGCTACAAAACAGCCAAAACGACGACGTCATTTAACTTTTTGTTTTGTCTTATAATCTTAATGTTATTTGTGTTTTCTGGTGGGGTTACAAATATATAAAATTCAGAAAAAAAACCAAAACATTAAATTTCAACATATGAAAATGATCATGATCATACATAGTACTAGTAGTACACTAAGAACATTAAGAAGAAGATAAACAAAATTAACCCATTAAAAGATTTAAAAATTTAAAATCCTATAGCACTACGAAAAATTGCTTATTTTGCCAAGTGTTAATAACAATTGAGGCTGAAAAATTCTTTACACTCTGTGGCCAAAGTATAAAATAATTTCTCGTACAATGTCTCTAATTTTATGACTGTTTATAAGAGGATATATATGATTTTAATCTCTTGAATTTTTTTATTTTTTTTTTTTGTAAAACTTTTTATGTATAGCTCTTAAGAAATTAAAAATATAATTTTAAAATAAAGCATTTTTTTAGATGCATCATTAGTAAAGCTAACACTAGCAACAACATTTTAAAGACAGACACACAAGCAGTAGCAGCAGCAGCATTGACAACACTCAAAATACTAAAATTGTATATTTTTGTATAAAAATCTTAAAATAATCCTCATGAGTACAAATCGACACATAGACGTTAAAACACATTTATTTAACATTTTGTTAAAAATAAATCTCTAAATGAAAATTATTTTTAAAATCTTTTATAAAATACCACATGTGTGTATACTAAAGACTAAAACTCGTCGAGCAAATTAAAAACAAACATGAAATCATTTTAACAAATTTTTTTTGGTATTTTTTTATTCTTTAAAAAAGATATTGAAAAATTTGACAATATTTTGTTGAGCAAAAAAAAGCCAAAAAAATATATTTTTTTTTGTTAATTTAGCGTTTGAAAAAGTTTATCAAAAATAAATTCTTTTAAATCACTTGAAGAGCAAATTTTTTTCTTAAAAAAATGTGTTCTTGATTATGGTTTTTTTTAGTTTTTAAGTCTCTTGGCAAAGCTGTCAAAATTCCAAATGATGCATAAATAAAAACATCATTTTTAGACTTCCTTTTATAGACTTTTTTTTATATATTGTATGCTAAATGCTTGAATTCATCGAAAAAAAAATATACTACAAACAAATACTTTATAATGTTAAAGGAAAAATTTACGTGGCAAAAAAAAAATTATATATATATAAACTGGCAACCAAGTAAGACTAACATGCAGCAGCATCGGGGAAAAAAACTGAAACTAAAAAAAAAAATAAAAAAATTAAAGAATTCTATAACATGATGAGGTGCCTGAAATGATGAGGTTTTTAATGTGATTTCGCGCGCGCGTCTTAAGCAATAACTAAATGAAAAATATAATAAAACATAAAAAAAGCCCAACATTCAAGAAAATGTCTTTAAAACTAAATTTCTTTTTAACGCACATTAAAATAGTTGCATCATGAATACATACTTACAAATACTTAACCATGCGTGGGACTGATGTATTGAGTAAACTAATTAGATGATGATTAACATTAGCTTTAAATTGGTATACCTTTAAATGATATTATTTGAATTTCTTTAAATTAATAGCTAACATGGTATGGCTATGATTTCATTGATCATATGTTAAGTTACATTTTAATAATTTGTTAATTAAAAATAATCATTTCGAGAGTATTTCAAAAAATGTTAAAATGGGGAAAAATTGAAAATTAGTTTCATTCTATTTCATTTCTATCGTTACTGTTTCAATTCCTATGGAATTCCCCATTCCATTGCGTTTATTTCTAATGTTTAATTTCCCAATTCCTTCCGTTACCCGTTTAATTTCACATCGTTCCCCTGTAATATGTTGTTTCAATTCTATTTGTTTCAAATTTGAATTCCACTTATTTGCTGATCGATTTCATCTCCTACTCCATTCTAAGTGTTTCCATTTCACACTATATTCCCGTTATATTCCATTTCATTACGATTTAAAACAATGTTCCATTTCATACATTCCCTGGCAAAATTCATTATTTTTTCATTGATCAGCATCTGTTAGATTAGATTAGATCAGATCAGAAGGCACTATGCACCGCGACCAATGTAGGTCTTTTGTGCTGCCTAAAGTTACCTACAGATTCGAGCTACCTATAAAGCCAATTATCCTATTAGGCAAAATGTTCGCGATGTCGGAAGGCGAAATGAAGCGATCACCTAGGTTTCTAGGTCTCCTAAGTCTCCTATCACAAAGCCTGGGACATTCACAGAGAACATGCTCCGAGGTCTCAGACACCATCTCACAAAACCTGCACATAACCGTATCCGATTGACCCTTCCTGTGCAGATGGTATCTGAGATTACAGTGTCCAGCTAAGTACGACGCCAGGGTCCTCAAACCCACCCCCGCTCTGGGCCGACTATGCTTATAATCGTAAATCAGCCTACCTTGATTAGCGTTAAGCCCCTTTTCGGGCAGCCATCATTTTAAGCAGCCATTATAGGTGGACCCGAGTGGTCCTCAGACACATTACTAACATCCATAAGCTTGGCAAGGTTAGGACAGAAGATGTCCTTTGCTTGTCCGACCGTTTGAATTGCACCCTCACTGCACTTTAGGCATAAAACCTCTTGGCTAGTTGAGGATAGACCTGCGTCGGTCTTCTCTTGCTCATTATTAAAATTTTGGTTGTTCAAATCCATCTATAAATAAAGAGTTAATAAGGGATTACAAAAGAACGCATAATAGCAGAGCCCCGTGCTACCAGCAGGCTAATACAACCAGTTTTCGCCTCGTCCTGGAGGCCACCGTTCGAAAACACACTAACTTAGTGCTATTCATCCCATGAGCACGGTAAGATAACACTGGGGATTACGGGTTTTTATCGAGTGTCCGCTCTAGATCCGCCATGTTCTGCGAAAGCAGAGACACCTTTAGCCGGGTGTGGTACTGAACCACGCATGGTCGGTCTTTGGAATCCTGATAGGCTATGTCATTCAAGGACCCCTGCAACACTCGCTACTTCGACCCCCAGCATCTTTTAAATACATATTTTCTCTGGTTATGAAATAATTTCGTTTTGTTCTCGTTTCAATTAATGCTAATGACATTTTAATGCTAATGAATAACATCCAAGTATGTTTTCAACTTACTTGACTGTTTTAAATACTTAAATTTATAAACAGCAATATACATATACACAGGACAGACAGACAGAAAGTCTCTTTTTAAGAAAAAAAACATTAGCAACATCATAAAATGATAATGATCATCATCGTTATAATAATCAACACAACATCACATCATTATAATATATAAAAAAAAAAATCCCTACAAACTACTACATCATCATCAGTATCACATCTTCCTTTTTTCGAGTAAGAGTAATCATCAAGTATAGTGTGCTTTATGGAATGTATACAAAATATCATATAATTTTGATGTTAAAACATCGTAAATTATTTAAATGTCAGTGGAGGCAGTTAAAAATCCACAACATTTTATGGAGTCTTTTGTTTTTCTTCCAATTTTGTTCATTTTGCCTCCCCGAGTAAAAAGAATTATATATATTATTAAATGTTATTTAATACAACTAAATCTCGATATATATTGCTTTGTGTGACACGATATATAATAAGATATCGTTTTTGTTTTTCGAGCCAATCTTATATTGCCCCATATCTAAATGTATTTTTTTTACTTACGAGTATGTTACCCATATTTAATCATATCAAATTTAATCCAGTATCATATGCCAGTTCAAATTATATTTTAAACTTGTGTAAAGTGTAGAGTTATTTCTTTGGGTTTTGTTAGAAAAACAATTTTCATATAAAGTTCTCTTTATATTATTTAAAACATGCTGAACTATCAATTTTTTAATATCTGGCGTTTATTTTTACTTCAAATAAACTTTTTATAATATCTTAATAAATTCAGATCAAATAATTGGAAGTCCCGACGTTTTGGCATACGAACCCTCTGCGAATTAATACTGGCAGACCCACATACAAAGTTTCATATAATTTTACATTTTTAATACGAACTTTACAAAAGTTTGCAATTTCTAACATAATTTTTCTTAATTTTGAACAATTTTAAACCGAAAACACATATAATTTTGATAAAATGTATCGCAGACAAATTTTTTTAGCAAATCATATGAAAGAATTTCACAATTACTTTATTAAATAATTGAGCTCTAGGTCACTTTTGTATTTATAAAATATCCTTCATTATTTTATATATCTCCAATATTTCGTCATTCTTTATTTTAAATGTTGGGTTGACCAGAGTGGAGGGCAGCTGCAGAAAATTTTGTTTTCAATATTGTTTGTAGTTCTTCATACTCCCTGAAGATTTCATTCAAAGAATGACGAAATATTGGAGATATATTAAAAAAAATAAAGGATATTTTATAAATACAAACGGGTTTCAAAGGTCGAAAAACTTTTCATAATTTATAACGAATTTCACAATTTTTGAAATAGTTTTAAATTTTAAAGTCTTTGTGTGAAACTATAAAATATGATAAAGATATTTTAGCTCGGTTAATATGATCCACATAGTGAGTTTTTAATATAAAAAAACTTTATTCTATACTATTTGAGCCTTTTAAATTGCCATACATTACATTCATTCTTTATTCATTTCAAATCAAATGTATTATCTTAATTTTATTAAAAAATAAATAGTTTACAAATTACAAATTTATTTGAACTTTTCTAACTTTTAAAATGCAAATCTCACCTTCAGTGAAAAATTCAATAATATTTTATTCAAAATTATTTAAAATTATAAATTATTCATAATTTTTTTAAATTTGAATATTATATTTAAAAAAAGTACAAATTGAACCATTTATACACAATTGGAAGTAATTGTATTCAATTTTAGGTATTATGTTATTATTTAGTACAACAATAACTGGTCAAATTTCCAATTAAATTGTAAATAATTTTAAGACATTTAATCCAATGTGATCCACGTAGATACAATTGTATTCACCATTTTTCGTATTAAATTCTATATGATTAGTTATTGGACCATATTTTTTACACGGTTATCTTGTTTTATGACAAACGGAAATTTTATTATAATCAAATATAATTAGATCTAGTGTCATCTTACGATGAACAAAAAAAAAAAAAAACATATTTAATACATCTGTTTTTTTGTATTCACAACCAAAATTCAACAAATTAGGAACTCTTCAACAATTAACAAAGATACTTAAACGAGAGTACGGACATTAGGGTTTAAAATCACATTAAAGTCTGGTTATAAATACAGTCAAACATATTTAGTAATTGGAGATCGTTAAGAAAGAAAACAAGCATGTCGTCCATATGTTTTTTAGTAATAAAACAGAAAATTAAATCATTTAAAGGCAGTTTCTTAAAAATATACAAGAAATACTAAAAAAAATGTATTAGCCACATGTTGCAAAGAAAATATTAAAATATAAACACTATTTAAAACATCAACATTTCCAAATACTTGAAAATATTTAGCTTTTAAATGATTTTTGAAAAATATTATCAAGGAAATGTTGCAGCAACATTAAAAAAAAAATTGTTAATTTTTCTGTGAACTGATCGAGTTTTATTCAAGTAGTTCGCCCAGGACACAATGTTTATGCAAACAGTATAACATCTGTTATACTTATCTTTAATATTTAACTTTCTACATGTGTTCAAACGAACAAATGGTGCACTTTCACTACTCGAGGTACTCGACGAGTAGTTCAAACTCGCGAACTACTCGAGTATCGTGTTTCATGGTGTATTCGAGCTACTCGAGTTTTATCGTAGGCACACCTTAAATGTGTCAAATATGTTAATGGAAATTAATACAAATTTTTATTCTATACATAAAATTACTTTTACAACATGTTGCAGCAACATTTTAAGAAATTTGAAAATGAGACAAAAGCTGCATTCTAAATAATGCACAACAATATAAAATAAGATTTGGTTAAGCAACATGTATATGCAACATTTTAAAAAGTGCCAAATCTGTCTGAAATACGGTAACTGTTAACTATTTACACTCACAATCTTTATTTTTACTAAATTAAATTCAACTTTCGTGGAATTTTATTGATTTTTTTACAAATTAATTTAGCAACATGTTGCCGCAACATTTTAAAATGTAGACAAATTAACATAATTTTAATAAAAATCAGTACAGTTTCCTATTTTATACTTAAAGCTTTTGTTGAATATGATTTTTAAGAAAATTATCTGCAACATATTGCAGCAACATTAAAAAAAAATAGAAAATTAAATTAATCAGTAATTTTCAATTATCCAGGAAAATTTACATTGAATGGCCTGTTTACTTAATATCTTTATTTTACAAATTGTAATCTCGTTATTGATTTGTTGAATATACATATTGCAGAAACTTTTTTCAATATAGATAAATTAACAGAACTCGATTGAAAATCTACACACATTTATATATAAAATTATTAATTTTTGCACCATATTGTCAGCAATGTCGCTTCAACATTAAAAACAGAAAAAAGCTAATTTATAATTAATATATTTAAAATTTTGCACAAAAAGCAATAACAACATAGCAACATTTTAGAAAGTGTAAGGGTTAGGGAAATTTTCGCTTTTAGCAATATTTTTAAATTCATAACAGATAAAGGTGACTTTTAAACTACTTTGCCTACACTCATAATAATCCATGCTAAAAATACGAACATAAGGTCAAAACAACCTAAAGTTAAGTGAAATGAACAAATATTAGTTTATTTTACGAAAGTTTTTGTTATTTTGACATTTATTGGTATTTTTATGCATGGATTATTATGAGTGTAGCAACATGCTGCTGTGACAATTTAAAAGATTGCAAATTTAGGCAAACTAAGCCTAAAATCATTATCTTCGGATTTTATACTTCAAAAATCAACTTTAAATATGACATGTAAATAATTTTCATTAGCAATATGCTGCAGAAATATATTAGTTGTGGCAAATTTATAAAAAAGCGCCATAAATATTATATTATATAACACAAACAGCATCTATTTATTATTAATTTTTTAATATGAAAAATCAGCAACATTCCCATATTTTGACTTTAATCAATATAACAATTCAATCTTAGCATGTGCCTCAAAATAATCATTTCTTTTCAGACCCTAGTTTAGCAACATGTTGCAACGGTTTTTAAGAAGTTGTTGTATTTGTAAAAATTTGGTTTAAAAGAAACTTTTGTAAAATATTTTACGTAATAAAACCTTCAAATACCACTTGGTAGCTGTTTGTTTTTTTAATGTTTAAAATTATTTTTAAAATTTTCAACAAAATTAAGTATTTCAAAAATGTTATAAGGTCTAAGTGAATATAAATTTTTTCTGCATTGTCTTATTTTCTAACATTTAAAACAATTTATTGTTTATCAAAGCAGGTACACAACCTTTTAACAATTTTTTTTCTTAAATTTTATGTACAATTTTTTTCGTAATGATCTTTTTTCAAATGCGTTGTTGTGTGATCGTTTTTGATATACAACGAAATTCGAAATTCTTTTCATAAAATCTTTTCTTTTAATCTCTTTTGTTTGTATGAAATAATTTCATCTTCTTTAATTCTTATATTTTTTTTTTTTATCAAATGATAAAAAATGAGTTCAGTGTAAACCTTTTTTTTGGTTCTCCATTTGAAATTCATTGTTTTTTTTTTATACACAACCCTTAAAGCAAAAGGTTTTAAATTTCTTGTAATTCTTTAAAAGGTATTGTTTAAATCACAACACAATTATAAACAACAGGATTCTTTCAAAATAAAAAAGATTTAAAAACGTAAAAAGAGCAATATTTAAATGGTATTGTTCTTTTTGGATATAAAAAGAATAGAAATTAAAAATCCATATGCATTTTGTTTGAAAAGGCAACATATGCAACAGTTTTTAGATTTTTGGAATTAAAAAGGGAGGGTTTTTCATGTTGGAAATTGCGCATTTATATAATTTTTATAGTAAAGTTTTGAAGATTTTTTGAAAATTTTTTAGGGAGGTGTAATATGATTTGTTATCAGAATTTTTTTTTTAATAAAAGCTAAGAAGGTTTTTTTTGTTACAAAAAATTCTAATTTTGTATACTTTAACGTTTTTCACACTTTTTTTAATTTGTTTATTTAAAGAACTCAAAATTTGAAAATCGTTTTATATAAAAACTTTGTTTAATTAGACGCCGCTATCAACACAGCATGTCTAGAAAGTTTAAAATTTTATTTTTTAAAGATCTTACCAAATGTAATCAATTTTAAAATAAACAAATCAAACTTTAATTTTGGCGCCTTTTTTTGCCACACTCTAGATTTGTAAAGTTTCTTAATGAATTTAGACTATAAATTTTAGAGGACATTATTAAGAGATTTTTTGTCTTCTCATTCGTTGATTTTGCTTTTTTATGCTTCAAAATTTTTAAAATTTTTTTTTTTTGTTATTTTGTGATTAATTTTATATATTTCTTGTTCAAAAATAGTGATGATTGATGGCAGCTTATGTTGTTAGCAAAAAAAAAAAAAACAAAAAATTTTATTTTTTTCACGAAAATTATTATAGAGATGTTTACTTTTGTAGAGATTGTTTTTGTTTTTGTTTAGAAATAGAAAAACGTAACGCAATTTCGAGCAGAAAATAGAAAATTAAAATGTTTATTAATCGAAAAAAAATCGAAAAATTTTTTTGCTATTACGCAAATTCGAACGAAAAATTGAGTTATTAAGTAAACTGAGCAAAAAGCGAAAACTTTTAAGTAACATAATGATCAGAGTTTCGAAGGAATTCATTTTCTTTTGCCTTTTTCTTCAACTGATTTTATATTTTGGGTTTAAATTTCCAAATTTTTGGCTCTTTTAGTAGATTTAGTTTAGCAACATCTTTTAGCAACATTTCAAAAATATTTAAAAACAAAAAAAAAAAAGGCTATCGAAATTAATATTTTATTAAATTATGCACGAGAAATCATAGTTTAATAGATTTAGTATAGTAACATGTTGGAGCTTGTGTTTTTGTTTTACATACATTCAGATGATATTTCTACCTTTTTAAATTTATAACGAGCTTTCAATCTCCGTATATTTACAAAAATTAAGCAAATTAATTATTTTAGCTAGGTTGATACATGTATTTCGATTTGGCAAACGATCTCATCAGAACCCAAAGTTTTAGAAAAGCTGAGCCTCCAGAATAGGCAAACAAAACCTAAAACAAAAACCTGGTAAATCATAGCAAACGATCTCATCAGAACCCAAAGTTTTAGAAAAGCTGAGCCTCCAGAATAGGCAAACAAAACCTAAAACAAAAACCTAGTAAATCATAAATTTTGCTCCATTCTTACCTTATTGGCAATCTTTTCCTAATCAGCCTCATGGCGTTACTAAACTTTGAACACCAAAAATGTACTATTTATATAAAAAATAATTTTGAAGAATTTGAAATGAGCAAAAAACAATCGAAATCAATAATTGTTAAGTAATGGACTAAAAATCAAAATAAAAGTCCTATTTACCAATTTTAGATAAGCAACATGATGCAGCAACATTTTAATAAAATGAGAAAAAAGTTATTCGTAATCAATAATTTTTAATTTATACACTAAAAATCCAAATGAATGTCCTAATGCGGAATGCGGCAAAATAATCAGAATCTTTATTTTTACAAATTTATATGTAAATTTCTGAGAATTTTCTTGATACTTTAGAATACTAGCTTAGCAACATGTTGCAGCAACTTTTTTAAATATAGAAAAATTAACAGAATTTTAATAAAAATCAAATTTTAATTTTTATCATCGAATAATCGTTATTATGATTTCTATAATATATTGTCGACAGCAAGTTACAGCAACATTTTAGAAGTCTATTAAAAAAAATTGAAAATGAATAATTATCAAATAATGATTTTAAATCTTTAATTAATATTTTGTATAAAAAATTATGTAAAGCAACATGTAGCAGCAACATTTTATAAAGTAACGAAAATATGAATCCATTGTTTAATATTATTTCAAGTTGCAAAAAAAATATATATTCAAAGTATGTATTAGCCGCAACATTTTACTGCAACACTGTAAGCGAACTTTACTCAGAATATTTATTTCCTAAAATAATCTTGATTTTTTATACTGCTTGTTGCAGCAACATTTTTAAATATAGATAAATTAAAAGAATTTAAATGAAAGTTAAATAATTTAAAGTAATCTTCAAACATAATGTTTACAATATATTGGCATTAAACAAGTTGAATAAACATTTTTTAAAATAAACAACAACAGAAAAAAATTTTAAATAAATAACTTTCAATTTATGCACAGAAAATCATAATTAATGTTTTGTAATTCTTCTGCAACCTATTAAAAATATCAACATCTTGCAGAAACATTTTAGAATGTAACGTAATTAAGAAAATATAAATCCGTCACTCAATATTGTTTTAAATTGAAAATATTATATATATTCAAAATAATTTTGCAATTACTGAAACTACCAACATGTTGCAGAAGCATTTCAGGCAGTAACGGATTTAAAAAATGTAAATTCATGATTTAATTTTTTTAGTTAGATTCAATATTATTTTAAATTTCAAAATTAAAATCTTTTAAAAATTATTTTGAAATTTATGAAACCAGATACATGCCGCAGCAACATTTTATTAAGCAACAAATACAAAAATATTGGTAATGAACAATCAATTACAAAAGATCAGAATAGATCGCACCATGTAATGCAACAAAATCATTTCTTATCAGACTTTAGCTTAGCAACATGTTGCATCAACATTTTAAAATGTAGCTTTATAAGTAAAAACTTAGACTTAAATAAACTTTTTGGCATTTAGTTTACATAATAAAAACTTAAAATCACTTTTGGTAGTTGTTTTTTGAAATAATTAAAATTATTTTCTGAAAAATTAAAAGTTGAACAATCAATCACAAGAGATCAGAATAGATCGCACCATGTAATGCAACAAAATCATGTCCTATCAGACTTTTGTTAAGCAACATGTTGCATCAACATTTTAAAATGTAGCTTTATAAGCAAAAACTTTGCTTTAAATAAACTTTTTGCCAATTAGTTTACATAATAAAAACATAAAATTACTTTTGGTAGTTGTTTTTTTGAAATAATTAAAATTATTTTCTAAAAAATTAAAAGTTGCAGGTAAAAACAACAGCAACAACTGATTACTACACAATTCACTGCAAGTAGTCAATTGAGTGTCATGACCAAAGAAAACAAATTAGCGTTTTTTACGTTTTTACCCAATTGTGCTTTTTTTGGGTTTTCCAAATTTGAGCTTTAAAAAGCTTATTCTTAAGATTTTAATTGTTTGCTTTCAAGATTATCTGTCATAAAATGCCGTTTTTAGGCATAACATTTTTTTCTATTACTTTTGAACTTTTCTTTAAAAAAGTGTTTGTTTCTCCGAGTTTTTACTTTGGCTTTTTTGAAATTTTTTTTGCTTTAAATACTATGAATTTAGCTTTTTTTGTCTTCTCTGTTCATGACTGAGTAACAAACCCGATTTAAAACTTTTGAAACAAATATTTTGTCAATTTTTTTATGTATCAGCAACATGTTGCCAAGACTTTTATTTGCTGATAATTTTACATAATATCATGTTGCTACACTCATAATAATCCATGCATAAAAATATGAAATAATATTCAAAATAACAAAAAATTTCTAAAAATAATCAAAAGTTTTCGCTAATTTTACATTTTTTTGTATTTTTATTCATGCATTAGTATGGATTAAAAATCTTTCAATTATTTGATTTTTTTTTTCAATTCTTTCATTATTTTTGTATCATATTTTTATTAATTTTTCAAATTACTTTCTTTAAATTTTCTGCTTTACTAAAGTGTTAATTTAATTTTCTCATGTTTTTTCTCTATTTATCGTGTTATTACTCTTGTTATAAACTCATATATTTTAAAATTAGAAAATTAAATTCATATTTTGATTTTAAATTTCATTTTCTCCATTTATTTATAGTCTACATATTTTTTTTTTTTTAATGTTTGTTGAGTCTCATGCTGTGAATTTACTTGTTAAAATGATTTATGTATTTTTAAAAACCTCAAAACTAATAGTGAAAACAAAAATATTTAAAAAAAAATAAAACTCTGAAAAAGTAAATTTTTGGCAGCTAAATTAAAAAAAAAATCAATATTTTTTTTTTTAAATATTTTCAAAATAAATATGGCTATTAAAAAAAAAAAACAATGTTATTAAATTGTTGCAACAAATTGCGTGCAATATTGTTTACGCTATTTTATTACAGTGGAACAGAGTTGCTTCGTCAATTTTATGACTGTTTTTCGGTTGATGTTGATGTTGATGTTGCTGCTGTTATTGTTTGTGTTTTGACCATAAAACTAAACCTGTTTAACAACTTTAGATATTTTTTTATTTGAAATCTCTACTAAAAACAATGTATAAGCCAACATTAGTAACCACCAACCAGCTTAGTTTTATTTATACAATATTTTTGTTTTAGTTTTCTTTTCATTTACTCTAGGCTTTAAAACGCTAGTTATCACTTAAAAAGAGAGGAGTTTGTTCAACAATTTTCCATTCTTTAATATGGTATATTTATTATAATTGTTATGGTTAAGGGGTTTTTATAACCTATAATCAAATATGGTCTACCTTTAAAATAAAAAACAGCAATGGTGTTTTAACTTTTTAGAATATCTTCTTAAATGCAACATTTTTTATTAACTCTTTTTATGATAACTTCCCTCAGCTCTCTTTTAGGTTTAAATGATTGATGTTTTTTTGGTTTTAAGTTCAGTTTTCTTTTTAAAAAAAAAAAGTTATTAAAATAAGTTTAACAATATGTAGAATTTTAGCATATTTTCGGTTTATCATACAGACTTGTTTTCATATGTTTGATTTTTAAAAATATTAGGAATACACCTTAATGATTTATGGCCCATCATTAGTCTCACATATGTTTTTATTTTTTTAGTTTTGGCTAAAAAAATACATACAAATTATACTTTGTTTATATATTATTTTTTTGGTTTTTGGTTATATTATTATTATTATTATTAGGGCAAGGAATTTCATGCAAATAAAATAGGTAAATATGCGTTTTTAAAATGCAGCTAAAAATATGCACTGAAAAGATGAACAATTTTTACTTAGAAGAAACAATTTTTTATTATTTTTTTATTTCATTTTATTAATTAATAATCATATAATTACAAATTATATACTACTACCTTAACCGAGCACTAGCTACTATGGCCTTCGGCGCGTTGTAGCGAAAAGAATCTGGTAAGAATCGAACCCACGACCCCCGCACTGATAAGCCAGCACGCTACCAACTAGCCTACCAGGTCGCAACCCTTTTTTTTATTAAAATCAAAGCTTAAAAACATAAAAAATATAAAATAATATATAATGATTTTGCTCAAATCAAAATATAAAAATGTTTCCAACTGATATTTTTTTAACAACTTTAAAACAAAATACTTAAAATAAATGGATAGGGCGCACAAAATATGCATTAAAAAGCCCAATTATCAACAACAAAAACCACCTTGGAAAATGCTTATACGCTTACTAAAGCCATCATCAGGTGACTCGACTTTTAAGCGCAGACCTCAACTATTCCATCAAAACCTCGGTAATAGGTTGGTATTATGGAACATTATTACTGACTGCCAATTAGTAGGAACAAATTCACATGGTTAAATGTTTTAATGATACAATTAGTTCGTTTCTATACAAAATTAAGTACAATTACATTCTTACTATAAATTTGACTATTTCAAAATAATATTCGATTTAAAAATTAGAGATTAAATTAATAATAGTTTGGCAACTCTTTTTTTTTTTTTTTTTTAAAGAGAAGCAACACTCAGGAAATTCTTCCTATTAATAAATGTGTTGATTTCTTTGTAAAGGGGATAGTGGAGAGATGAAAGGTGGTGCAATATGAAGGGCTTCAAACATGGCAACACTGTAATTGCGCGAGATGATAAGTCTTAGAACAGTTGTTGATCGCCACCTGGCGAATTTATTGAAGCTTTTTGTTTCATAGCCCTGATTCATTATTTTACTTCGGTGGGGTTAAGTGCTATGGGAACACAGAAGGTGGGCGCAGCGATACATATAAGTGATAGAAAACTCATACATATTACTTTTCTAAATTGATGTTACCGTCACCGGGAATCGAACCCGGGACCATCTGTGTAACAGTCCAACGCGCTAACCATTACACCACAACGCCCACATGTTAAAATAAAAGGGTTTATAATAGAAAGTTAATACGTTACCTTTTCATTACAAAAAGTTTATTTTTCCACACAAAACTTATAAAAAAAATATTGTTCAAAATTTTTAGTTAAACATTTTAAAATTTTATTTTAATATTCAAAAAACAAAAATAAAATTTTCAAAAAAAAAAAATATTACATTAATAATGGAGGTAATACGTGTTTTGTAAGGTGTTACTAGAATGGACATGTACTTGTTAAAATAATAGGGTTTGTAATAGAAAAGTAACTAGTCATCGGCGATAATTTCTTATTCCGAAACATATTACCGGGTAATTGAAAGTTTTACTGGGATCTGTCATTTAAAAATTATGACAGACAAAAACTGTAGAGAAATATCTAAATTATCTTTCATTTAAAAAGTTTTACTTTAGCTTTGTTTTAACATGTTGCAGCAACATGTTGCTGTGATATTTTGGAGTTTTTTATAAATACATATTACAGAAACATTTATTCCATTCGAACTTCTTTGCTTTTCTATAATTTTCAAGTATTCTTCTTAAATGTTGCTGAAACATTTTTAGTTTGAAACATGTTGCTAGTCAAATATAGTGTTAAATATAGTGTTAAAATATAGTGTTAATCATTTCATTTTAAAAGAAAATTTATATAAACTCATATTATAAAAAAATTGCAAAAATATGCAATTAAAAATCTATATCAGTTGTAGATTATTGAGTAAAAAATGTTTATTTACATGAAATTCCTTGCCCTAGTTATTATATGAAATGTATGTTATGGTATCTTCTTTTCTGAATTCGTACTACTAGGTGGCATTTTATCTATTTATTGCTTTAGTGATTTTTATCTAAGTGTGTGGCTTTTTTTGCACAAAAGAACTGGTCTACATAAAACTATAGTAAAATACTAAAAAAGATTTTCAGTTTATATTCTTTTTTTTATGACGTCAAGTGTATACAAATGTTAAATTTCCCTTTGGTATTGCATGTACCTTGGTATACACTAGTGTTAAAAAGAGTCGTGTTGTGTGGTGTAGTTTGGCTTATCTATAGACAGGGATTTCGTCAGAATTGTATTCCAAACAATACCAAAATACTTATACATTTTAGGAATTAGTCATGCTTATAGGAAACAAGCATGACATTTTTGTTATATTTGGGTTTAAAAGAAAACAGGTAGTTTTATGCAGTTGTTGTTGCAACAACACGACACAAAATAATTATTTTAGGCTTTCTATTCAAAATGTTTAAATCCTTTGGATTATGTATGCTAATATCCTGCTGTTCTTTAATCTTGAAAAAATTTCTCAATTTTTTAACCAAATTAGGAGGTCGTTTTCAAATGTTTGATAAAAACTTATAAAAATTCCTTTAAATATGGATTTATAAGCAACAGAATATAAAACATAAAATTAAAATACATTTTCATACCTACCAAAGCAATCATTAGGCGTATTGTTTAATAGTTTTCTATGCTTCGTCGAAATCAACTTTAACATAAAGGTGCGATCAATAGATATTTTTTTTTTCACTTTGAAAACAACAATGCGATGACAAGCTAAATTTTTGGTCAAGATGTGTTTTTTAAATCTCTTTTGAAAATACAAAAGTTTTAATTTCGATATTATTCAAAAACTTGAGACCACTCTAAAATTTTTAGTTCAACATTTAGATCCCCATAAAAATTTATTTTAATTGTTAAAACATGTTGCGAAAATAAATTTCGAAAATAGTATTAAGATGATTTGAATATTGTTCAAATAGTTTTATTCAAATACTGTATCACTTAAAATCATTTGGTAAAGAAAGTTAAATCAATAAAGAACTTTGTAACAGTTCTGAGATGCACTGACTATTGTATTCTCATCCAGAATTCCAAAAAACAAAAATAATTTAATTTTAAATATTTGAAAGTTATCGGACATATTTCGTATACCAGTTAATTAATGCGTCTCTAAAAGCTTTTTCATTTAATACCCCCATTTGTCTAAATTTTCACTAAAACAATTAGAAATAAGCCGAAAAAAAGAAAAATGGTGTAAGTTTTGACCACACTTGGTTAGGTGGTTAGGCTGCTAAAAAAATACAAGTCCCGTATTGTTTTTCTTCAAATCCAAATTTCATTAAGATCGGAGTAAACCCATCGGGAGACTCCCCTTGTTAGTTATTCTAAATATTTTTACTTCAATATTACTTCACTCGATTTCAGATTACATCATCGTAAATTCCAAGTAGGAAATGATTTTAAATTTTACAAGAATATAGACAAAACATTTTAACTTGCGTTCTCACTAAAACAATTATTAGGCTTAAATGTTGGTGAATTTATCTTCTATACCTATATTATGGCAGAAAAACTGCATTAATATCTCAATTATCTGTCATATAAAAATCTCAATTTTGGCATTATTTTAATAGGTTGCAGCAACATGTTGCTTGAATATGTTGGAGTCTTTAGTAAAAAAATGTTACAAAAACTTTTATTGCATTCAAAATTCTGTGAATTTTAATAATTTGTAAGTGTTCTTCCATGTTAAAATTATCATATATGAATTGCCTTATATGTTCGGATCCGAAAATTGAGGTTTTATGGCTCATACATGAACATATAATTTAGTTTATATATGTTCATATTTTCACATTTCGAATATTTTTCATATATTTATTTGATTATTTTGCTTGTCTCTGAGGTCCGATTAAATTAGAAATTATTAAATGATTTTTATTCGATTTGATTGCTTTATAAAAATCAAATGACAGTTTTTATTTAATCGGACATCAGAGAAAAATAACAAAAATTAAAAACCATTCCTTACAAAACTGATGGCTGTTGCTCCGGCTTTATTGGGTCGTTTGGGTTGAAACATTCCGGAACTTCGTGCTGCAATTTAATTTTTAATAAATACAATAAAGAGAATTAAAATCTTATGACAAACAGAAAAAATAATTTTATTCCGATAGAAATTTCAAACATTTGTATCTTGTTTAAAAAAAAGAAACAACAAACAAAAAATGTGAAAGAAAATTTAAAAATTCAAAATGACAAGTTTTTCTATTGAGATTTTTAAATGCATTATTCAAAGTACAACACAAAAACTACGTGGTCAAGAAAATCGAGTAGGTAATTAAAAAATGTTTGTATATCAGATGTAATCATGAAACAAATTTTCAAAAAATGTTAGCAAAAAAATAAATTCAATATTTTATTATGATGTGATGCAAGTTGGAAATTATCTCTGTAAAATAGTATAATATTACAAAACTATTTTAATTAAAATTAAATATAAATTGAAAAAATCGTATATGTTTTTATTAGCGAGTCTATTTAGAGTTATACGCGCATAAAACTTAGAAACATGTTGCTGGCCAAAATTTTGTAAAATATAATTTTAATAATTTATTTCAAAAGAAATTTAATTTTATAGCGAGTTTAACTACAAAACCTTGATTTTAAAATCTTATTAAAATGTTGCGGCTACATGTTGCTGAAAAATATAGAATAGCTTAGAAAATTTAATTTCGTGTGAACTGCTACATTTTCTTTATATCTGGTTGTAAAGTTATATCCAGATTTAATTTTTTTTTTTTAACATGCATTCTTTCAAATTTCTGATATTAATGCAATATTGAAATATTGTTACAACATGTTGAAAAATTGGGTTTAGCCAAAAATATTTTTGCAAGCCAAATTTCATAGAAATGAACACAAGTCTTCAATATGGTTTTAAATTTGCTTATAATTAAATATTTATGCCATTTTATCAAAATGTTGCGGCGACATGTTGCTTAATAAAATACTTTTACCTGCAAAATATCTTTTATTAACTCCAAAATAAAAAATAGCTTGAACATTTTTGGTGAATTTAAAAATCTGTCCGCATTTCTATTCGGTTTTGAGAATGAAAAAATAGAAAAATATTATAAAATACGCTTCATATCATGCTGCTGCAATATGTTTCTTTGGAAACTAGTATAAACTTATAGATATTATACAGATTCTAAAATTTTGCTGGAAAATGAAGTTAAAATTACAAACTTTTTTTAGAAATAGCTTATGAAAATCTTTTATTTATTCACATTTTTAAAATTGCTATAATTTTAAAAATTTGTAATAAATAATTGTATATAAATTTTCAAAAATGTTGCTGCAACATTATCAACATGTTGCTAGCTTTAAAAACTATATAAATAAGGCAATATTGTAGAAATATTGTTACTTTTTCAAATACTTATAACTTTTAAAGAAATTTATAAAATGTTGCTACAATATTATTAAATGTCTTAACATGTTGCCTTACATTTGTTAAGGCATAGTATTCAATTTTTATAATTTCTCATTTTAAATAAATTAATTTGTATAATTTTTTTATATGTTCCACAATTATATATATATATTTTTTAAAATTTATTTTGACTTTTTCATTATAAATCTCGTTATAAATTTCAAACTATTTGTTGCTGCTGTTGTAGTTTCTCTCACTATGTGTGAATTATATTTATGTTGCCGTTAATTATTTAATATGATTTATTAGGCAGCAACAAAAACTTGAAGCTGCAACATTTATTATGTTTGTGATTTTTTTTGTTGTTGCTGTTGTTTTTATTTTTAATGTCTGGTTATTTGTGTGAGATTTTATATTATGATTTAATGCGTTTTATATTACCACGTTATTTTTTTTTATATGTAGCCAAAGAAATATATTTTTGACAAATTACTTGATTAAAGGTTAATTTGTGTTAAAGTTTTTTTTTTTTTATTATTTTTTGAAAATCATTTCATAATAAATATAATTTATTTATATTTTTTGTTGATATCTATTATTATTATTATTTTGTGTTGCTATTGGTGTTGTTTTTTTGCTGTTGTGATGTGTGCGAAAATATTTACTTTGATTTTATAGATATTAGTGGTGTTTAAATATTAAAACACTTAAAGTCTGCCATATACATTGATGGCTACCAACGTTTTCTTTTTTTTGTTTTTTCATACTAAAAGCCATCATAAATTTTCATAAATCTTAAAAACTAAGGCACATGTCAAATCACAACACTATAAAATTGTATTGTACATACAAAACGAAATGTTGTTAACTACTGGTTTTTTGTTTTGTTGCGCTTGCAGTAAAATTATAAACTTATAAAAATTAAAAAAAAAAAAAAAAAAAAAAAATACAAATTCTACTACTTAAACTACTTGATTTTGATTGTTCAGCGCAAAAAAAAACCAACACACCGAGTCGTCAATAATTGTTTGGTTTTTTTATAACTACCCATCATAAAATTTTTTTTTCTGATTATACAACTTTTTAAGGTTTTTTATAGTAGTTTTTATAATTTTTCCATATAAGAAACAGCTTTGAAAACTTTTACAAAACGTCATATAAGCAAGCAAAAAACAAAGTAGTGAAGTGGTCAAAAATTATAAAATGATATCAACATTATTACCAAACAATTAATATACCATGATCCAAACAAATTTAATATTTTAAACAAAATATACTCACGTGATTAAATGATAAGATTTTAATATAAAATATTTCCTTAACGAACAAAACCCCAATTTTTCTAAAAAATTTTCTAATGTTTAAAGTGGCGCCTATTTTAAAAAATATATTTTGTAATTCCATTTTCTAACAGTAATTATGGTATTTAAACTTATCTTTATTTTATCTTGTATTTTTTTGTTACCAAAACCCAAAAATTCATAAAAAAAAATCTAAAATTAACAAACACTAGATTACTGGAGTATACAATCATAATTAAACACCTACTTTTTTTTTTTTAATGAATTGTATAGTAATTTAACACACACAAACATTATGTTATCTTAAGAAAAGTTATTGAAAACAAAAAATAGAAATCTTAAGGAAGATTAAGCAAAAATTTAACCCACAAAATTATTTGAGTGTATTAAATGTAGTGCATCTTCCAACGTACAAAAGTAAACCTTTGATTACATTTATTTTCTAAACAAAACAAAAAAAAAAGTAATCGTACTCTGGTTTTCTATAGTTCATATACACCTCAGCTTATAAAATCATAAAGATAACAACACTTTCAACGTACGCAGTGCGCTTTTTATTTTTATGATTATTTGTTTGTTAGGTGTATATGGTAGATAGATATACTAGATTTTTATTTTCAAATACCCTAAAATTTAAGAACGTATACATAACTTTTTTATAAAGTCAGAAACATATAGATTAAACCAGGAAATGATGAAAAAATATGTTTTACTACTGAAATTGAGATTACCAGTTTTTTGAGAATGAATAGTTAACTAAAATTTTCTGCAAGTGTAAACTATAATTCCAGGTGAAAAAGTTCATATATGATTATATATTGCCATATATGGTTTCATGTATGAGCATATATTTTTCCATATATGAGTATATATGAACATATATGTAATGTATGGGAGCATATATGGGTAAATACATTTAAATGAAAACTCCATGGATATGTATGACACCATATATGATGATATATGATAATATATTGCATATATTGGTTCATATATTGGTTCATATATGCCATATATCTCCATATATGAATTCATATATTATTCCATATATGGTTAATATGTTTTAATTTTTGATCAGATATGACCATATATGAGGATGATTTTTGTTTTATTTTTAACCCTTACTCTTCCGGTCTACGAATTCTTAACAAAAATATTTAAATTAATGTTTTATTAATTTATGCAAACGATTGCAGAGAATGAGTTATTAGGAAAAAACGCACCCACTTTCCGGGGGGAGGGGTTCAAAGTTGAAATTTTGATTTGCGATTTTATACAAAAGTTCTGAAAAAACAGGAAAAAATTAAAAAAAATACCAAATGTTAAACTGACTCGTAATGGGTTAATGAGTGGGGATATATTACTCTTTGAAAAGACATTTAAAACACCTTTCCGCTGATGCCTAAATGATGCCAATCCATTCAAAACTTTTATATAAAATCGCAAAACAAAACTTGAACCCTTCCCTCCACCAAAAGATTTTACCATCGGCAGATTAAGCGTGGAAAAGTTTCATTAATTTTGAAAACATGCGGATAAACTTTATTTAAGCCAAAGTTTTTGATCTCAGTATTCAAAATTAATTGGATTTATTTATTTTTTTATATTTTGTATTTAAAAATGCAAAAAATATTTTCCCACATTCCCATTTTTAGTTGTGTTTCAGAATAATTGGAAAACTAAACAGAACTATTTAAATTTTAAGATACAATTAAAAATGGTGTAGAATATTCTTGTATTGAAGTATATTTTAAGTTTTTAAAAAAATTCCTGTATTCAGTAACATGTATATAGAAGTATAATAGCTTTATTTTTTAATGAACAGAATATTTTTGGAAAAAAAAAACTAAAAAAGCTTTTTTATATACGAGAATATAGGAAAATTAATAATATATGACAATATATGAACATTCATATATGTCCATATATGAGCATATATGTCCATATATGAGCATATATGTCCATATACCCGCAAATTTCGGATCCGAACATATATGGATTCATATATGAACTCATATATATGAACTTTTTCACCTGGGATCTCAACAAAATTGCTTTCAAAAATTCGGAACATTCACCGATGAATTAAAAAATTATAGCGAAAAATATTACACAGCCATTGACCTATTTTTCGGGTATTTAAAATTCTTTAAAGCATTATAATATTTTTTGATAAATAACTGAAATTTTTACAACTATAAATGATAATCTCAAGAAACTTGCTTTCAAAAATTAGCAACATTCACCGACGAATTAAAAAGTTGTAGCGGAAATTATTACACAACTTTTACAAATTTTTTTAGGGTATGGGTTTTCCAAATAATCAAGCTCGAGGTCTTAATTGTTTTTAAAGTACTTTATTAATATAAAAATTCCTTAATCAAGCCAATATTTCGAATAACTTTGCTATTCATCTTCTGGGCGCATATTGAATGTTTACACACAAAACACTAAAATAAACTTAAGCTATGCTTGTTTACTCCTCGTCTGTATTAAAAGCACTGACGAGGAGTAAACAAGCTTAAGTTTATTTTAGTATTTTGTGTGTAAACATTCAATATCCGCCCAGAAGATGAATAGCGAAGCTATTCGAAATATTGTGTTGATTAAGGAATTCTTATATAAATAAAATACTTTAAAAACAATTAAGACCTCGAGCTTGATTATTTGGAAAACCAACATTCTAAGAAAAAGGTCGAATAAAATCCAAAATTCAACTATAATTTTTTAGGGTATTTAAAAATTCGTTAAAACTTTACAATATTGCCTACCCCCCTTTCCTATAAATAAAATATCTACATGTAAGCAATGATGTTACAAATATAACTAAAAACATTAAATTGTAATAATTTCTTGTTGTAATATTTGTTTAAAGAGTGTATCACTAAAAAAGAAATAATAATAAAAAAAAACAACACAGAAACATGTGTTTTTTTTTTATTATCTTTACAATACTATGCCAACAAAAGCTACCTATAATGTATATAAACATTTTAGACGCGACAGTAGACACATTTTTTTATAACTCGAAAAAAAAAAACAAAAACTTAGTTAAACACTAACTACCATAAAATTTTTGAAAAAACAAGAAATGATAATTTTTGTGTAACAAATACATTAGTCAAAATTTTTGTTAAGAGATAAACGACAAATACGGCTGCCAGAGTCAATATTTGCTTAACAATTTTCAAAAAAACTGTTTTCAAAAGAAAGAAGAGATGAGTTTTCTTGTGGAGATTTTGTGTAATTTTTGATAATGGTAAACATTTGTGTATTTGTTTTGATAATCGTGGTAGAAAATTGGTGTCGTAGAATATACAATACTTTCACTGTAATTTGGAATGAATTTTAATAAAAGAATTTTAATATTTAATTAAGAATTTTTCAAATTGAGAAAAACATATGTTTGCAAACATCAGGTATGAAAAAACTAACTCTCGTAAAGACATAAGATAAGAAAATTTTATACAAAACAGAGTAAAACAAAATAAAGGAGAAAGAAAATATAGAAGAAATGCTTAAGAAGTGAAAAAAAATCCTTATACAACACTGCGAAAAAACAATATATCTAAAACAAATAAAACAACATGTTAAAGCAACATTTTTTAGGATACAACATTTAGTTAAAAATATAGACTTGTTTGTTTTACTGTAAAATTTTTATGAATTATGACAATATTAAGTCTTAGCAACATGCTGTTGCAGTATTTTAGAATAATTAAGACAAATTAAGTCTAATTTAAATTGTTTTTATGACTTATTGTTGTTTAATAACCCAGCAACATGTTGCGTCAAAACTATTCTAAATTATTTTAGGGTTTAACTTTTACAATGTTTAATATCGTAACGATATATGACCATTTGTTAACTTTGATTGATTGATTGATAACTTAAATCTCAATATAAATTTGTTTGTAACAACTTTAAAGCTCAACAACATATTGCGGCAACATGTTAGAAAAATTTCTAAACTTTATGTATAAAACACAATTTGTATTCTACAATTTTTGTAATCGAAGTTTTGAATAATAATTTAGTATTTTCTATTTCAGCAACATGTTGCTGCAATATTGTTCTTGATATTTAATTCTCACTATTTTTTAAATTTGCAACAAAAATATTATCTTCATAATACACTATTTCTGTAATGATTTATGAGCATTTGATACCGTATCAACATGTTGCATCAACATATTTTATAAAAAAATCAAAATTAAAATTTTCTGGAACTTTTGTTAAAACATAATATATTTTTGAAACATGTTACAGTTTATATTAGCAGCATATTGCTATTATGAAGCTATTTTTAAATTTTCAATAAAAATAGTATTTATACAATGCAGTATTCTTTAAATGGTTTATGACTATTTGATATCTTAGCAACATGTTGATTCAACATATTTCAAAATATTAATAATTTAAATTAAGAAAAATAGTTCGAAATTTAAATTTTTAGATTTTTTGCACAACATATTGTAGCCACACTTCATTAAAACATGTTGCAAACACACTACATACAAAATTTTTAAAATTAACATTATGTCAATTTGTTGTAAACTTGTTGCAGCATGTTGCAGCAACATTTTTAAGTACTACAAATCAATCAGATTTATTAATTTTTTTATTTATTTGTATACCATATACAAAATGTTTATAACCAATTTATAGCTTATAGTTGAAACATTTTTTTAAATATTAATAATTTAAATTAAATAAAATTTATTTTTCTAACATGTTGCTGAATAACGTTTCAGCAACATAATATAAAAAAATATTAACATAAAAGGACGTGTTTTTCATACACAGCATATGATTAATTGTCATTATTTATCTCAGCAACATGTTGCATCAACATTTATCAATAATACATAGATATTAATTTTCTGATTTTTTTTATATTTATATAACATATACAGTAAAATATGTATGACCAATGCATATCTCAGCAACATGCTGCTACAACTTTTCTTTATTGACCATGAAAATGTCACATTCTAAGAGATTTATTTTTTATTTTACAAATATTTCCAATAATGCAAGATTTTTTATGTTTTTTGATATTAGAAACATGTTGCTGCAATATTTGCTGACCTGTAAAATCATTAAATGTTTCAATAAATTGCATTTGTATACTTCGAGACCTAAATGGTCTGTATATTTATAATGTATATTTAATAAACATGTTTCCGCAACAAAAACTCCGTGATATAAAGAATTTTTTATAATTTTTAACCTTGAGAATGTTGCATTCATAGAGATTTTTTATACAAAAATTTAAGATTATGTTAGATTTTTACTGTTTTTGATATTAGCAACATGTTGCTGCAAAATTTTTTTTTGAAATTCAAAATCATTAAATGTTTTAACACATAACATTTAAGTACTTTGAGACTAATAAGGTAAATTTCTTGTTAATGTACACTTTAGCAACATGTTATAGCAACATTTTTTTATTTTTGATTATAAAGATTTTTTTACCATATCAAGTTGTATTAAAGTTCATTGTGATACTTAAATGATTTAAACAGTTTACTAATAATTTAAATTTCTAGTTGTTAAGTTTTTTCATAAATTTATTACAAATGTTAAGTTTTAAATCATACGTCATTAGAATACATAAAAAAATGTTTAAGTAAGCCCGCAACATGTTGCTAAAATTTATCCACATGTTGGTGATTATCTTACTTAAGTATAATCTATTTTTATCTTGTTATTTTTTTTTTAAATTTATTGATTTATTTCTCTTTCTTTTTTCTCATTTTTCAATATCTTAGATCCGATCACAAAAACCCTACTACTCAGCAGACCCCGAAGTCGATTCACTGGTAAGTAATACTAAAAATTACAATTAGATTTACGAATTTAAAAAAAAAATCTAAACAAAATACCTTGACCTACAAAGAAACAACAACTCAAAGTTTTGTTTGAACAAATTTAATTCAATTAAATTTAATAAAAAATTTAAAACAATTTAAATAAATTTGTCACTATGTTTTTTATTTTTTTTATTCTAATAAACATTTATAATAAATATAAACAACTTAAGCAGAAAATGTATACCGCAAAAATGTTTGAGAAAAAATTTGTTGAAATATATTATAAAAATAAAATGTCTCTAACAAGTTCAATGTCATTTAAAAAAGAATTTATTTAAAAAAACAGCCCACATATGGTAGGAATATTATCTGGTTTTATACATATTTTAGAAAAAAAAATAAATTTTTTTGAAAACAAATATGGGAAGATGTGCTTTTTTATGATTTAACTTTTTAATGATTAAGTCTATAGAAAACTTTGCAATTTTCTCATTAGACGGTAACAAACTAATTGCTTAGGACATTTTTTTTAACCGTTTTAACGTCTGTTATTTTGTCATTAACTTGACACTCAAATACACAATGCAAATCAAGTAATTATAATAATTTTATGGCATTTATTATGACTTGTATTTTATATTTTTTTTGTAATTCAAATAACTATTCTAAGTATTGAATGTCTAATTTTCCATTTTTTTTTATTAAAGACAAGAAAAGTTAACCCTTAACCCGACTTAAACTTTTTTGCCATGTGTTCGAAACGAAAAATAAACAATATGTACTTCTGCGATATTTTTTTGTTTTTTCCTTTGCCGAGCGATTTTTGAAAACTAATCCATAAAAATTAATACGTTTTGGCACAAATTATTATTTTTACCAGGATATAACTACTGTCCAAAAACTGTACACTGTTTGTGCTTTTATTTAAGAAGATATAGCGATTTTAGTTTTTCGAAAAACTCAAAATTGAGCGAAATCGCAACTTAATTCCAATATGCATTGATCAAACTTAAAGGCTTTGTTACGACTATTAAATATAATCTTTCTGTCAAATTTCATAAAAATCCGTTCATACGTTTCAGGTTAAGACGATCACCTTTAGAGGTATCCTAAGAAAATTCTGCATGCCCTTGAACCAGAGATATTTTTAAAAGCTTTAGTTTCAATCATAATTTTTGTTTACTATTACCGATTTTGAGTCAACATAAATATGCTTTTAAGATTTTTGAAAATTGCGTTCATTTCATAATCTAATTTTTTGAAATTTTACGAAATTTTAACTTTAACACTTTCTCGCTTCCAAACCGTGAATTTGATATCAAAACCTATAAAAAAAGGCACAATTTGAACCCAAACCTCTCAGATTTTGATGAAATTTTGAATACAGCTACATGTTACCTATACAAACACAACCTCATCATTAAAAATTCCATTTTTGGAAAATTGTGGACGTGGCAAGGTATCGAAATATTTGAAAAATGACGGTAATAGGTACTTTTAAGCAGCGATTACTACGGAATGGCTCAACCGGTTTCAAAGATCTTGGTGCCATTAGAAAGGCATATAAGTCAGCTTTCGAAAACATACACTGTAAAAATTTTCTATTACACTGAAATTTTTTTTGGCAAAAATAAAACTTTAAACTGGGAAAACACTCCAAAGACCAAGTGTGTTTTTCCAAAAAAAAATTTTTTTAGAAAGACCTATTTAATATATAAAACATATCTAAAAACTAAAATGGCGCTTTTTTTTCTTTTTTTTAAATTTTTTAAGTAAATGCATCTCTTCCTTATATTTTGATATCATTGTGTGACAAAAATGAATAAAGTAGCTATACATTGAAAGTTATACAGTTTTTTTTTTTTATTTCTAATAAATTAGAACAAGAATCGTATTATCAAATTCGTCATACACCCCCAAAATATGGGGATGTCTTTCGAAAGCTGATTTAAATACCTTTCTAATGGTACCAAGATCTTAGAAATCGGTTTAGCCATTCCGTAGTAATCACAGCTTGAAAGAACATATTATCGTCATTTTTCAAAAACTTCGATACCTTGCCACGCCCACATATTTTCAAAAATGCAATTTCTAATAAAAATGAGGTTGTATTTGTATAGGTCAAATGTAGCTGTGTGCAAAATTTCATCAAAATCTGAGAGGGTCGGGTTCAATGCATATCGGTTTTGATCTGAAATTCTTCTTATTCTGAAACACTCATTTGTCGCATTTATGGTCAATTTAAAATACGCCGCCTTGGAGGCTGGCTTACCGGTTAGAGGGTTAAGGAAAACCCTTATATTTGTTTTTTTTTCGTTGTAATATTTTTACATCATAATATTTGCGTCGTCCATTTATGGCATATATTATTAGTTTATTACCAATTTAAAGGCCAAGAACATGCATTAAATTGTAGCATGTGAATGAAGTTAAACATGTAGTAAACTAAAAAAAAATTTACTGAATACAACACAGAGTTGTATGCGCTTGCGTATAACAAGTACTTTTAACTCATAAATCATTTTGTCGTCGTAAAACATCATGCATGCTGCTGCTGTTGCTGTTATTTGCTGTTTGTAGAGCTGCTTTTGTTGCTAAATGTTGCTGGTAACACAGTTGTGTTTACTGTCTGTTGGGATTTATTTTATATTTTTTTTTCTATACTTTATTTAAATGCTTAAACATTTAGTAACACATACTTAATATATGTTGGAAAAAAAAAGTTTTTTTTCATAAATATATTTTCAAACATTATTTAAGATTTTTTGTTTTTTTTTTTTTATTTTTTGCTCATAAAAAAAAAATGCTTGTAGTGTCATATAGAGTATTTGTAAACAAATTTTTAATGACACTTCCTTTTTTATTATATTTTGATCGTAAAAAAAGAATATAGTATATCTAAAAAGTTCTTTAAAAGAGATGTTTTATTACTTATGGCTATGGTTGTTTTCATTTGTTGATCATTTGTTAAGGAGACATTGGAAGACGATTCTTTCCAGCTTAGTTACTTAGCGTTATGCAGTTGTTATATTTTGAGGTTTTTGAGGTAAAATCATAAAAATGTCATTTAAGAACAAACATAAAAATGTGTCTGTTAATCTCAAAAGTGATATTTTAATTTACAAAAAGTTGTATGTTTTTGTCCAGAGAGTGAGAAACAGAGAGAGGGTAAGCTATAAATTTGTTTAACAATTCTCTAGTTTATACATTTTTTTAAATAAAATAAAAATCCGGTTTTGTTTAATAAAGTATATTTTTTGGATTTTTGTTTTGATCATCATTCCTTCAAAACAAAATATATATAAAATTTTTTACTTGTTTTAAATCAGACGTGTGTTTAATGTTTTTTGTATATTTTACGGTTAGAGGTCAAGGTGATTTTGTTTTATTTTGTATTAAACATATTTTTTTTTTTTTTATTAAAATTATTTACAAGATTTTTAATTAAAATGTGTGTTATTTTTTTATCTTATTACAGATGGTGCAAGCAATACAAGTACTTCGGTTTCACCTTTTAGAATTAGAAAAAGTAAGTACTATATACATATTTTATTAAATAAGCTGATTTTTGAAAAGAAAGATGCCTTAAAAAACAGTAAATGAAAAATATATTGAATGTTGCAGAAACATTAATATATTTGGATACTTTAAGAAAATTGTTTAGAAGATAAACAAAATATTTCAAAACTACAATTTTTAAGAATTTATTAAACAAAGCAACATGTTGCGGCAGCATTTAAAAAAATACATTTTTCATATACAACAATAAAAAAAAAATTCAATCTATAAAAATGTCAATCTTTTAAGCTTTTATTAAACTAAGAAACATGTTGCAGCAACATTTAAAGAAAGTTTAATAACCAACAATAGGAATTGAAAATATTTTAACAATTAAATTTATAGAAATGGCAAAATTTAGTTTGTATATTCTTTGTATATTCTTGTCAGCAATATACGATATATTTTGTAAACCTAAAAGTTTTCTTTAAAAATATATAAGAAATAAATAAAATATGAAAAAAAAATTAATAGAAAGCAGCATGTTGCAAAAACACTTCTCTTAAGTACATCGACAATGGCTTAGATTTCAGCAACATAATGCCAAACACTTATATTTTAGTCTTTTAATATTTTTCAAGCGGCAACATTTAAAAAGAATTAAAATTTTTAATAAACAACAATAGGAAATGAAAATTGTTTCACAATTATATCTGTAGAAATGCTAACATTTTGTTGTTATGTGCATGTCAGCAACATATTTCTTCAACATTTTTGAAAACCTACTAGTTTTCTTTAAAAATATTTAGAAACAAATAGAAAATAAATAAAAAATAAATAAACAAAAAATAAATACATACATAAAAAATATTAAGTTAAAGCTAGTAAAATGTTGCCGTTACATTTATTCCAAGTATATAGCAAATTGTTTAAATTACAGCAACATGATGCCGAAAGACAGATAATAACTAATATAGGGCAACATTTTATTATAATTTGCAAGTCAGCAACATGTTGCAGCATCATTTTTTTTCAAAATTAAGAGATTTCTTTAAAAACGTACGGAAATAAATAAAATATGAAAAATTTAGTAAGAAATTTAGTAGCAAAATTTCTTTCGAGTGTTTTGAAAATTACTTGAAATTCAGAACAAGATGCCGAAAGACATTTATTTTTTTTAATTGTTTTTTTGCGGAAACATAACAAAATTATTTAACAATTCAATTTATAGAAATGGCAACATGTTGTTAGTATTTTCATGACAGCAACACGTTGCAGCAAAATTCTTTGAAAACCTAAGAGTTTTCTTTAAAAACATAGAAATAAATAAAATATCAAAAAATTAAGTAGAAGCATACGACATGTTTCTGCAACATTTCATTCCAAAATTTAATAGTTTTCCAATTATTTTATTTTCACTAAATATAATATTATTTTACCAACATGCTGCCAAATTTTACATGCTACACGATTTCTGGCCTTAAAAAAGTATCTGTTTCTTATAAAAACAATATTTTATAAAAATTTAAAAATAAAATACAAAATAGACACGTTTTGTTCGCTAGCAACATGCATGAGTATGGATAATTTTTGCAACATGTTGCGGAAACATTTTATAAATTTCTTATTTTTAATGAAAATAAGAAAATAATGTGTCAGCAGCCAGCCGACCCATTCAAATTTAGAGAACTAACCGAGGGCAAAATGGGGGCTTATTTATACATATATATGCATATATTATATATATCTGATCATATACTTCAAAATATGACCATATATGGTCTGATATATGCCCATGAATGTTCGGATCCGAAATTTTAGATAATATATAGGTTCGTACATTATTCTTTAATACCGAATTGGAACATTTATGGTCTTAGATGAGACCCTATCTTAGCATATGTGACCATATATGATAAGACACTATTTTCAACAAGGGCCTTAAAATTTTTGCTCGCTTTTTATTAAGATTCACAAATTATCTCTATAATTCCCACAGATTTTTATCACTTTTTTAATAACGTCGTTTTATACTCATTAGTAACTAAAAATTTTCACAAATCACATTTAGTTTTGATATTATTAGCATTACAATATAAAACTACCATTTTATTACTTTAAAAACCTACTTTAGAGACTACATTTTTCTAAATTATAGTGTTTTTAATGGTATGTTTCTGTTTTTAATTTTTAACAAAGTATCGTCGAATCCCCCTTTTTTGAGATACTCTAAAAAAAACAATTAATATACAAATTAATAGAACTTTGTGCACTGAAAAACTTCACGCTTAATAAATAAAGCTTTAACTTTCTTTGTGTTCAGTTTTAACTATTTTTTCTCAACATCCCCCTGGTTTAACAAAAAAAGAAACCGTCGAAAAAAGGAAATTAATTAAACAAATGTTTAGCAAAGCATGACCAAATAAAACATGTTTTAAATAAAACTACCTGTAATATAACCAAAAATATTCTCAAAAAAAAAAAAAAAAAACTAAATAGATTTCCTTAATTTGTATTTTAAATCTAATTTACTTAAATAAGTAATTATGTAAATTTTTTTTAAGAAAATCTAGATAAATCTTAAAAAAAAAGAAAAAAAGAAAAATTGTTTAATTAATTAAAAAAAATAAAAAACAAAACCCACTTTAAGAGGATTTGTAAATATTCAAAAACAAGTTACTTTGTATAGATTTTATATATAAAAAAACAATTGTTTTTTAAAATAATTTCTATATTTCTTACTATATTTGTCTATTTGAAATCTCTTATCTGTATAAGGAAATCAAACAAATATTTTTTTTGTAATTTTAGATTTTTATTTAAATTAGTTTAAAAATTGTTTTTAAAACTTGATTGCTTTTCGAGATTATATAGAAAATTTACATTATATTAAATGCATTTAGGTGGCTTTAGATAGAAAAAAAGAATTTAGAGCAAAATATTGCAGCCTTTCACATTAGTAACATCATCATGTTATAAGTTTTTTTTTTAGTTTAACTATTTTTATAGTAAAAAAAGAGGGTCTTTTTGCATTTAATTTAATATATAGTGTAAATTAACTGAACTATTATTTCAAATGCAAAACGGAAGCTTTAAGTATGAGAAATTTATGATCTCAAATCAGAGCAAACAAAAATATTATGTGTTAAATTAGAAAAAAGAAATACAAAAATTAGATTTTAATCATAGAAAACTAAGAAATAATGAATTAAATGAAAAAGCTGTGTTAGAGCTTTGTTAAACTTCCTGTAAAAAAAATCTTGATAAAAATATTAATTAAAAAGTGTTTTTAATTATATCTTTAACTAAAGTGTGCAAAAAAAAGTATAAAGCTTTTATTAAAAGCTTTCATTTCAAAATCTTCATTTAAGCTATTTCTAACATTTTTGAAATTTCATTTTCCTAATGCAATGATTTCTTAACTAGCAACATGTTGCTGAAACATTTTTCTATATTATATACATTCACTTTTCAGCCATTATACAAATTTTCACCCACCAGCGGTATGGAAATTCCTTATTTAGTGAATGTATCTCACAAGTCTAGTGACGCTATTTTGTATTGGTTTTGATCTATAAATTAAAACTATGAACAAAAAAAAAAAAACAAAATTAATGCAAAAACTCTGGGAAGATTTAAGTTGTTTTTACTTTTTTCATCATTTAAATGCCCTTCAATTCGTTTGCTGAAGACAATTCAACGTGAAACTTTGCATGTCCCAGTTTTTAAGTAAACCTGTCTATCATTTGTCGCAACTCACAAAACCTTGAGAAATAAGAAACATCACTTTCAGCATGTATCGAAACTTTTTGAAGTAGCTCATATAAATCGTTAAATATAAGCTTTTGTAATTGACAATTTAAATATTTTCAAATGAAATTTTTAATTTCCATTAAATATCATTGATTTGATTATTTTTTAACTAGCAACATGTTGCAAATACATTATATACTGATAACGCTTTATATATTAGATAAAATCTTGAAATAACAATTTTGTAATTTTTTAATACAGCAACATATTTCTAAACAATTCGGATATATTAGCAACATGTTGCTGCAACATTTGTTGGATTATATTCTATAATCACTAACAGAAAGCTTAAAAATAGAGTTGGGATTAATCGTTCATTTTGGTGACTCGGTCAGTATCGTTCAATTCGAGTCAGTGAACTAGTTCGTTCAAATCGTTCTTTTTTGCTTTGACTTGTGAACTGTGTCGTTCGTTTGACAATTATGACGCACTACTCATGTTTTACGAGTTTTTTTCACAAATTTTACAATACATAGACAAAAAGTGTTATAAAATTGCAACTTTTCTAACAAAAATTTATTTATTTTGTGTAAAAAACATTTTATTTGTATGAATATAATTGCATTTCCTAATTTGAAACAATATTACTACTATTTTCAAAAAAAAAAAAACTGCTTTTACAAGCAGTTTGAATTGAATAGAGATGCAAATGTTCTGTGAATAAAAAGAACGAAATGAACGATTGAACGAAATGAACGATTGAACGATTGAACGAAATGAACGATTGAACGAAATGAACGATTGAACGACAAGATCGAATATTGGTGAACGAGTCATATCGTTCAATTGAGTGAGTCGTTCAATTGAACTAGTTCGTTCATGAACGACACAACTCTACTTAAAAATATACCATTAACTATAAATATCATTCCAATCCTATATATGCCGAAAGTTTTTTTTTTTTTATTAAAATCTTTTAGCTTAATAATTCTCATTCAGTTTAAATAGCCTCTTGTCTTACCAATAAAAATCTTTCTCGAGAAATTTTTTGAAAACATTTTCTCTTAATTTCTTTATCAAATGATCAAAGAAAAAAATATTTATTCTCTGTCATAATTTCTATATTATTAACTTATCAAAACCAAACATTTTCAACATTCAATGTGTGTTTTTTTTATCTTCAACAAATAGTTGACATACCACCCAAACACTGGCTGGTAATAAAAAGGAATTTCTTAACTCACAAAACTTTTTCTTATTCGTTTTTCAAAAACTACACAAGATGCATATTGTCGGTGAAAAAAAAATATTGTATTTTAACATACATAAATTTAACATTAAGCAAGTATGTATAAACTGATGATTCTAAAGTTGCAAAATTGCTGGTACTGTATGCAGCAATAAACTGCATTTTATACACAAATACTCACGTTTATAACCGACAACACAACAAAATCGACAACAAAAACGACAATAACGAGTCATTCAGTCAGTCAGCATTTTGCTCGCTTAACATGTCAAATTCAACACTTGACAAATTAATCAAAATTATCATTAACAATGCATCAACACACTGTTCAAGTGCGCTGCACAACGATGATGATGCTGCAGCAAATTGGCGATGGTGGTTGATGTGGATGATGCTGCTGCTGCTGCAGCAGATGATGATGCCAATGGGTTTTGAAAGCTTTGTTTGGTTGGTTGTCTCTTGGTATGGTAGTTTTGGTTTAACTGCTGGCCAGACATGTTTTTTTTTTTTTTGTTCTGCAAAAAAAGTCCTGCTTTGCTGCATATTGCATACTACAATAATAACAATAACAACCATAAAGAAAACATAACAATTTATAAAATGCATAACAACTCAAAACATTTGCAGCAAAAACATAATACATACATACAGCCTATAAAAACATGCCTAGAATTCATAAGAAGTCCACTACCGATGATGGACTTTGTATTTTATGCACATTTTATAGTACAAAGCAAAAAAAAAAATATAAATAAACTTCAAAACAAATCATAAAATTAATAATTATCATTATGAGAATAAATGAATTGAGTTTTAAATAGGATTTAATTGAATAAAGTTTTTTGTTTGAGTGTATGAAAAAATACCACAACTTTCTCAATATTAATACACTTACAAAAATTTTAAAGTTATTAAAAACAAATGCATTTTTTTAGATCGCTGCACTTCAAGAAATTTATATCAACTTGGCATTAATTAAAAAAAACATGCATAAATTAAAAGATGCACGTTTTTTAAAATGTCATATTTTAAAAATGCTTATATTATGCAATTTTCATGAAAATAATAAAATATTTTTTTTATAAAAATAGAAAAATATTCTTTATTAATTAAAAAATTTTCAAGACTGAAAATAAATACAGTTTTTTTTAAAAAAAAAAGGACGAAGTTCAACTGCATATTTTAAAAAAATGTATTTAAAAATGCACAATTTGTGCGAATATATTATAAATTCCAGAATAATTTTCTGCATTAATTAAAAAAAATATGAAAAAACTGAACCTAAATGGAATTTTTTAAAAGCAGTACAAAGTACACTACTTTCAGAAAATTCAACCATTTTGACACCATTTAAAAAATCTGCATAAATAAAATTGCATAATTTTCAAAATATCATATTTTAAGAACTACAAATTTTAAAAATACATATATAATGCAATTTTCCGATAGATAGAAAAAATATTATGCATTTATTAAAAAATTTGGAAAAATTTTTGAAATGCATATTTAAGAAATTTAAGTGAATAAAAAATAGCAAAAATTTTGCAAATGTATCATTAATTCAAGATGTATAAATATTTTCTGCATTAATTAAAACATTTGCAAAAATTTGAAATAAATGCTTTCTTTGAAAGAAGTACACGTTTTTACTTTTAAAGAAATCATTTATTTTGACATATTTTAAAAAATCAGCATATGTTTAAAATGCATAATTTTTAAAATTGCATATTTAAAAAAATACATAAATTATGAAATTTTTTAAAAAATTCGAAAGAGATAAAAAAAAATTTTGCTTTATTAAAAAAAACTGCAGAAAAATTAAGAAATGCATATGTATTTATAATAATTTAAAATATAATAAAAAATAATAATAACAAAGTCCCCTGAAGATTTCCTTAGGCAGGAATGAAATCCGGATAGGGACACGCCTACATCAGATTGCTTTTCACAATTTGTTAAATAAGTTTTGGGACTTTAGCACATTTAATTACTATAAATGCAAAAAATTATGCAGTTTTTTCACAAATTTGAGAGAAGTAAAAAAATATTTGCATTATTTAAAAAGTTTACAAAGACTTAAAATAAATGCAGTTTCAAGGATAACGAAATTCACTACATTCAAAGAAATCAACTAGTTTGTATACAAATCTGCATTAATTTAAAAAAAGGAAAATTTCAAAATTGCGTCATTTAAAAAAAGCATTTAAAAATGCATAAATTATGTAAATTTTCATGACTTCGATACACCGCATTAGCTGCATAATATTAATGAATTTTTGTATAAAATGAATGAAATTGCACTGGAACTCGTCCATTGAAACTTTTCATTCAGCTAATGCAAGTTTTATTAATTTTTTTTAATTGTATGAAAAATATTATTTCATTAATTAAAAGTTTTGTACACTCAACGAAGAAGTTTCATTAAAAAACAGTTGTCATAAATACTCTGAAACTTTCCATTAATTTTAAGAAAGTTTTCGTTTATTAAAAATATTATTTCACTAATTAAGAGTTTCATGCACTTAGCGAAGAAGTTTCATTAAAAAACAGTTGTCATAAATATTCTGAAACTTTTCATTCATTTTAAGAAAATTTTCGTTTATTTTGTGAAAATATTTTTCATCGATTTTCTGAAAATTTCATTATTTCTTGTCCAACAAAATTCTCTATGTAGATTATAAAATAGTATGCACTTATTACAAAATCTGAAAATATTTTAAGAAATGCATATGTAAAAAAGTTTCAATAATTTAAAAATAATTAGCTTTACTTAAATAATGCATTATTCTACAACTCCATATCTAGAAAAAATCAAAAATTATGCAATTTCTAAAAACAAAAAATCTGTACACGCTATAAAAGTCTATTATTCATTAAATATAAATTAAATATACATATAAAATTATGCAGTTGTCAAAAAATCTGCAAAAATTTTAAATATTTGCGAAATTTGCATATTTACAAAAAATGCAAAAGCCATGCGATTTCTTACAAAAGTTAATTTTGTATAAGCTAAAAAGTTCATTATTTCAAAAATGCATTTATATATAAATGCATATATTATGCAGTTTTTAAGAATATTGATTTTACATATGTACATATCAAATATCTGCAAACATTTGCAGACATTTTAAGAAATGCATTTTTAAAAATCTTTAAACAATTTCAACTAAATTTGCATAAAATATGCATTATTTTCGAACTTGCTTATTTACAAAAAATTAATATTATTTTAAAAATTTATGATTAAGTTTTTGGTTTTGAAAATCAAAAATTTAATTTGTATGAAAATTTTATTACTATTTCTTAAAATATGAATTCTCTATAAATATAAAGTTCTGAAAATGTCAAAAGATCTGCAAACATTTTAAAAATTACAGAAATTTTAAGAAATGCATAAATGTAACTGTAAATTATTTAAAAAAATTTGCATATTTATTGCACATATTTACAAAAACTGCATAAATTTTGGTAATTCTTAAAAGAGAATATTCTGTATAAGCTCAAAAAAAACATTTTTTCAAAAACTGCATACATTATGAAGTTTTTAAAAATATTACATTCCGCAAATGTTAAAATATGTGCAATATATTTTAAAAATAATGCATTTAAGATACTTTCATAAAAAATTTTCATAAGCTTTAGATGTGATACTAAATTTAAAAACTGCATATTTAAAAAAATGCATTGACTCTGCTTCAGAGTATTTCTCCGGAAGTATTTTGCAAACATACAAGTCTGCAGATTTATTTCCAACTCAACTCTCGTGAGATCATTTCCAGCAGTTTTAGTTTTAATGTCACCTTTTTAAGCTTTTTTGCTTCACATATGCATAGTTTTCACAATATTTAGCTGCAGTTTTGTGACAAAGTCTTACGTTTTAAGGAATTACAAAATAAAAAATGAGAAATGTTTCAAAAGTTGCCTAAAACAAAAAATATAAAGATGTATTTAAAAATGCCTAATAAAAAATTTTAAATTCCTCACTTAAAAAAAACAAAAACTGCATAAATACCATTCGTATTTCTAAATGAAAAAATTGCATAAAATCTATGTCAGATCCTGTCTGTGCATATATTCCACAAATTGTAAACCATTTGTTCTATTTTGCTGATTTAATTCTTACCTCAACAGTCGTTATATTGATATTGAAGTAATTTCAAAATGTGCAAATTTTTGCTTTAATTTTCATGAATTGAAAAATGCTTTTTTTTTCAATAAATATATTAACGAAAAACTGCATCATTGCTACAAAATTTGCATAATTTAAAAAGCATTTTAAAAAAAATCTTAATATATTTTATAAAAGTTGATTAAAACAAAGAAAATAGAACTTTATAAATTGAAAAAAAAAATCATATTTTAAAAATGTTTAGCAAAAAGCTTTTAAACAAAATGTTCAAAAATGTACCTTTCCTTAATACTAACAACTTTGAACATACGCCAAAAATCTATTTAAGAATTGCATTTAAGAAATATACTCCCATTAAGCAAAAACTGCATATATTAAAGAAATGCATATTTTCCAATGTGCATAATTTTTATGTTTTTTATTCCAAAAAAAAATATTTTTTTTGAGGTATATGCTTTGATTTGAATACATTTTTCAGTGATTTGTTAACCTAAACAAAATTATTTTTTTTTTTAATTTACTTAAAAAATTCTTACAGTGTTTAACAATTTTCTATTTATATGTTTAGTTTATATCGCCACAAACAAAAACAAAAGGCCAAAAGGAAACTTTTTTGTATTATTGTTGTTGTCTTACATAAAAACCAGTCTTTTTATAAACTGAAAAAACAGTTAAGACCTCTATTCACTTTTATACTACTGCCACTAGTACTCCTTACAAAAAACAGGCATGTGTTTTTTTTTTTTACTGTTTTCAGTTTTTTTTCTGGTGACAATAACATTGACCGCAAACTTTTGAGACTCTCTCGCGTTTGGAAAACGACAGGCTAAATAATTTCAGAAAAATACAAAAACAAAAACTTACTGTGCACTTAAGCTGGCTTAGCTTGGCGGGATGACTGGTCAACGAAAAAATTAAATTGAACAGAAATATATACAAAAAATAAAATAAAATACTTTAAACCAGTTTAACAAGTTCAAAATGATACACACAAAAAATATTTAACAGTGACACAAAAATTTTTCAAGCTTGATAAAAAATATATATATAAAAAAAATCATTTTAAAGTATCTAGAGATGCACATAAAAAAATTACTTTTAATATTAAAAAACAAAAATTTACATATTTAACAAAAAACGATCAAACTTCAAAAAAAAAAAACAAGACTCTCATCTTTTTATCTAATGAAAGCTTAAACTTTTTCTTCTTCTGCTGGCTTTTAACCACTTATCTAAAAAATGTTATCAGAAACATTATGGCCAAGAAGAAGAAAAAGCAGAAAAAAATTGCAACTCTGCTTTGCAAGTTTAAGCTTAAGAAAAGCAGCAACAATTTTTTCTTTAATGCAGTAAAAAACGCATTTTTATAAGGTATTTAGCATATAGAGTAGTAGAGTGTAGTATGATATAAGTTTAGCCATGGTTACCATTGTTGAATATGATGCCTTTAGGCCAATATGCATATTGGTATGAGAAAAAAAAAAAACAAAATAAAACAAGAAACTGATGCATATTTATGCCAATTTTTATGTTACAGCCGGCCAAACAGCCAACAATATACGTTGTATCACCAACTATCATTGTCAAAAAACCGGCCGGCTTTATTATAAAATAAAACCAGGCCAAAAGGGTTTACTTTCGGGCAGAAAACAATGCGCCATTTTTTTAACCATACCATACGCAAAAACTCATTTGCATGTCTATCATGAGTTTGATGGGTTTGCAAATAAAAAATAAAAAAAAAAACTGCACAACAAAATAACACAAAAAATTCTTTGCAGAAACTCACTTCATATAAAAAATATGTAATAAGATTAAATAGTTTTAAAAAAAGAGTTCAAATGATATAACAAATGCAGTTTTAACCCTTTTTATCAGTTAACTAAATTATACTTTAAAATTCTTATAAAAAAAATTTGTGGTTTTATAAAGATTAAATATAAAGAGCTTTTGTAAGTTAAGCTTAATAAAAGCTTTTTCAAAATTAATTTATTTCAAAAATGGACTTGAAAACTAAATTTTAGGAAAGACATTAAAGTTTTCAATAATTTGCAATAACTTCCAATATTATATTAAAAAGCTCTGAAGAAAGCTTTTTGCGTAAATATGATTTTTGAAATTTAACAACGCTTAGTATTGGACACAATGTTTTTATTATTTATCTTTTTAATTTTTATACCCAAAAACATTAAGAAATATAGATTCTATAACATAGTTAACATTTATGTTAAAAAATTAGTCTTCAATAAGCATTTACAAAGATATTTTTTAAATAACTTACAATTTTGAATGCTCCTGAAGATATACAAAGAAAGCTTTCTGCTAAATATAAACTTTTGGCGTTAGCCATCGACTAAAGTTTTTAAAATATATTTCATAATATTTTTATAATCTTCCAAAGATGTGTAAAAATTGTAGGAAAAAGCTTTTAGCTTTCAGCAATTTGAAATTTTAAGTTTACCAAGCACTACGAAGTTTAAAATAGTTTTCTTTGAAAATTTTAAACTTTCATGCAAGCTATAGTATTAATGCACTGGATAAGTTTTTAGTAAAACCTTTCGAAATAAAGCTTTCAAAAAATAACAAAGATTTTTATTTAAAAAAGTATTTTTAAATAACTTGCAATGTTAAAAGATTCTTAAGATATACAAAATATCTCCTTAAAAAGCAGGTTGCAAAACATCTATTTTGGGCGTTATCAAGAGTAGACATCCCCTTAAATGTTGTAAAACTTATCTTTACAGTTAAAATTATATAAAAAAGCTTTGAATTCGAAAACTTTTAAAGTTAAAAGAAATACAAATTCTGGCTAAAAACAGCTTTATTTAATATCGCAAACAATGTTTTTGTTTATAGTATACAATTTTATTAGGTTTTATAAGATATAATAAAAGCTTTTAAGAAAGCTTTTTGAAAAAAGTAATTTGAAGCATTAAGAGATGGCTTGGACTTAGATGTTACTTATAGTCAGCTTAAAAATTTGTGTGGCTTTTAAGTATTCACATAAATAAATTTCTGAAGAATCAACAAAATTTTGGTTATGTTTTTTTAATAGCTAAAAAATATTTTGAAATCAAAATGATTATTTAAAATCTTTTTTCTCTTTATTTTTTTTTTTTTTTGTAGCTTAAAATGATTTTTAATGATAAATAAAACTTTGTTTGATATGTTAATAATAATGACTGTGTAGGACAGTTTAATTTGTTCACTTTTTAAATGTTGTATATTCCGTAAAAAGCTTTTTATATAAAAAGCTTTTTATCTGTTGTTTAAAAAATTTTTTTTTATGGCATTTGGCCAATTTTTATTTATTTTTCATTACTAAATCGAAGTATGATCATTAAACAATTTCCTTTATGTTATATATTTAAAAGATTTATAAAAGCTTTTAAAAGCTCTTTTCAAAAAAAAATTATATATAGCATTTAGAAACTTTAAAGGCATTTTCCAATACAAAAAACAAGTTTAAAAAAGCTTTTGTTTCTAAAAATTAGCTTTTCATAGAATTTATACGTTTTAAGGCCTTTTTCTTACCAAAAAATAATTTTTATTTAAAAAAGCAGCTTTAATTTTTATTAAATTTAATTTTCATAATCAATATTTACAACTTTTCCCCATTATGAACCCATTTCTTTCGTCATTTTAATTTAATTAAAGCTCAATACATAAAATATTTGCAAACAAAACAACTAATCAAATCCCGTTCTGTTCTTTCTTCTCTTCTTTTCCGCTATCATCATCACCAGGTACATGAATTATGCGATAATTTCTGTCATCGATATATATCGTGTTTAAAGGGTAAAATGCCAATAGATTTAGTAATTGACGAACGGGACACCACCAAACCACCAGAATTGGGTTCAGCTAATGGTGAAGGAAGAAGTAATGCCGATTCAACATCACACACCGATGGAGCTAGTACACCAGACGTTGTGAGTACCCCCCTTCGCGGGAGCACATGGTCCTATATTGGCGAGCTACAATGCGGTGGTGCACCCATGTTCGTAGTACGATAACGACCTTCTTGCAAAAACGAAGCGGGTGCTCACAATGCCCTGGGATTAAATTAAAAAACGAAATTTAACTAAAAAAAAAAAATTATATAAAAAATTAAAAAACATTTAAATAATTAAACAAAAAATGTGTAAATTACCAAAAATTTTAAAAAATTAACGAACAAACAAAAGAACATAAAACCACGTTTTAATTATACAAAAAAAAAAAAGAAAAGATTGCAACACGTATAGCTAAAGTTAACACACCAACACTGATATCTAAAAAAAAAACGACAAAAGTGATTTATTGAAGCTGTTTGATACACTCATAACAAAAAGTGCGTAAATTTTATAATACTTTTTTATTTTATATAAAAAAAAATCGTATTGGTTTAAAAAAGCAAAGTTTTTTTTATAATTTATTGCAGGTTAGGAATTAATTTTTTTTTCGTTATTAATTTATAAAAAATCTATACGTGCTGCAATTTTTTTTTTTTTTTCTTAAAAAATATTTTTATAATGTGGATTAAAAATTTATGCTTTTTTAAGAAAAAAATGTTTAACGAAAGAAGAACAACAAAAAAACAAAAATATTTTTTTTTTGGTGAAATTGAAGGCAATAATTCAAAAACTAAAAATTAGTTTATAATACTACAAAATAAAGCCATTTAATTATTAAAACTAAAGTTATAAAAATATTTTTGTTTTTTATATTTTTATTAAAAAACAAATTGTAATATAATACAAAAAAAAAAAAAAAAAACAAACAATCATCAATAAACATTTTTTGATTAAATTTAAACAAAAAAAAAAAAAAAAAAAAATACAATTGTAAAAAGTACCGCAACTTCACAAGCAGAAAAAAAAATTAACTTAATTATTAAACAACTTCGTTTTTGCAAGAGGCCCATATAGCTCGCCAATATAGTATATAAAAAATTTACTTTTTTTTAACCTACTAATATTTGAAATATTAAAAAAAAAACAAGATAATATTTTTTACTAATACCACTAACCATAATTTTTATTTTTTTATTATTTTGTTTCGTTTTTGTTTTTTTTTTTTTTTTTTTTTTTCTAAAAAAAAATCTATAAAACATTTTTTAAAGCCTTTTCCCCTGTTAAAATTTTAATTTTTGCGTTTTTAAAATCCTGGGTTTATAAGTAAATATCGCAAATTTCTATATGAATTCCACGTTTTTTTTTATTTTTTTATAAATAAAAGGAGGCTACTCAGCAGCAATTTAAACCCTTGGAACAAACCTATGCCAGTTATCGTATTAAAAATGAGGCAGATTTTTAGTTTCCTTTAACAATTTATTTTAGTAAAGCAAGTAAAACAAACTTTTAACAAATATACGTAATTTACCAAAAGTATACGATTTTTTCTAAAAAAACAAACACTCAAAACTAACTAAAAACGTCCTTTTTTCTAAGTTTTTCTTAAAAAAAAAAAAACTTGCCAAATATTTTAATTTCTTTTTCATAAATATTTTTTTTTGTTTTTTATAATTTACCTAAAAAAAAAAAATACACAAAAAAACTTAAGTTCAAATAAAAAGTATACGAATATTCTTAAAATAAAAAAAAAACAAATCAACATAAATAATTTATTATAAATATTTAAAAGAAAAAATAAACGTGTAATATATAAAAAAAAAAGTATTTAATATTAATCTCTATCAAAAAAAAAAAAAAAAAAAACGTTTTACATTTATAAAATGCAAAAAAGAACTCTTTAATCCCTAAAAAAAAGTAGTAATTTCCTTTAAAAAGAAAACGATATACGTAAATAAATCTTTCTTTGATTTCCCCTAAAGAAAGATTCTTCCTTAAAAAAAAAAAACTACCTAATCATTTAAATTTTTTTTTAATTTTTTAAAAAATTAAAAAAATAATAAACAATTCTATACTTACTCTTCTCTAAAACAAAATAAAAACTAAAGTACTTAAACTATAACTGAAAAATGGTTACTAAAACTTTATATATATATATAGGTATAAAAAAACCATAAAAAGCTCTTTTAAAAGCTTTTTTTTTAATAAAAAAAATAGAAGTTAGGTTTATATGAAAAATACTAAACTACAATTTTGAAAAGCTATATGGGCAGGATGTAAAAGTTAATAACAAAAAATTTATATACGTAACTACAAAAAAAAAAAAAATCGCGTTTAAAAGCTTTCGTCTTAAGTTGCTTAAAAAATCTATTATTTTTTTTCCAAAAAAATAGTTGTTGTACTTTATCTTTAATATAATACAAAAAATTCAAAAAAAATAATTTAAAAATTATTCTAAAAAACAAAAAACTTTTTACAAAAATTATACGATAAAAGCTTTGCTTTGTTTTAATTTTAATTCTTTATTATTAAATACCTTAAAAAAAAAAAAAGAAAAGAAAATCTTAATACTTCCTAAAAAAAATATTATTATTATTTTTTCTTTAATTTGTTTATTGTTGTCTTTATGTTATTTTATATAAAAAATTAAAAAAAAAAAAACCTTAAAAAATACAAAAACCCCCGAAATACGTAATATTTTATTAGGTGATATTTTATACAATTTTTTTTTTTTTTTATATTATATATTTTTATAAATATGGTTTTTATTATTATTTTCCCTTAAAAAAATCAGTCTTTTGTAAGTTTTTATTTTAATTATTATTATTTTTTTTTTTTTATTAAATTTAGTTTTTAGCAAAATTGTAATAAAACGCAATCAAAACCAGAAAAATTAAATTAATATAATTTTTTTTTTCAATAAATTTGACAAACAAATACAAAAAAAAAAAACGTACTAATGGTTATACGAAAAACTACATTTTTTAAATGTAATAATTTTAATTTAAATTGTATGTATACTAAAAATATTAAAAATTGAAAAAAAAAATAAAGAAAACAAAATTAATATAATTAATATAAATTTATTATTAATCTTAAACAACAGAGAAAAAAAAAAGAAAGTTAGCCAATAATTAAAAAATATATATAAAAATAATATATTTCAAAAATAAAATCGAAAAAAGAAAAAAAATTAAATGAGTTTTGTTATTTCTTTAAAATAAATATAGAACAGAATTAACTAGAGTTGGGTATTATAGTTTATGGATCAAATTGATCATTTCTAGTACAGTTGTTATTTTAGTTCACTTCCCATGTAAAGAAAAAAAAAATTGTGAATTTTCGTATTATATATAATTATATCCGAAAAATTAGAACATTTATTTGTAACATATTAGATATAATCTGATACAATTATACATTATTTGAAACAATAAGAAATAATTTGATGAAATTGGATATAGTTTTATACAATTGTATCTGACTTTTAAAATCACCCAAATGTATCAAATTATATATAATGTGATATATTTACATACAATTGTATACAAATATATTCCATAACATGTGACATATGTAATCATATATATGATCGCTATGTAATTATATATTTTAGCATATTGCCCTATTTGAAGTAAATTATTAACCAAGTTATAATTATATAATTGAGATATAATTTTATATGAATATATATTTTGTAATATATTATTACAAATAACTGTATAAAGTAATATATAACTGCATATATACAAACTTTTTTACTTCGGTTGTTCTTTCGCCAAGCTTTTTTAAATGTTAATCAAATAATATTTATGACATATTTGACAATTTTTAACAAAATTAATGTACATCGCTGAAGGTCTGTTGAACTAGAACTAGTTAGTTACAAAAAAAAAAAAAAAACTATAATGCCCAACTCTACAATTTACAGCTGTACGAGAACTGGGAAAATACTGCAAATGGATCTCAAAACTACTAAAGGATGAAAAGGCCTCGCTATACGATTTATCCAAACAAAAGGAAGACTTGTTTATTGATGAAAACCTAACACCTCGTTTATACCATTTTTAAAGATCTTTACTCTGTAATTAATAATAGAATTTAAAAACACAAAATCACTTAATTGTGGTTTAATACAAATTATCATAAAAAAGTCATTTAAACCGACAGCAACTTATTTCAAGGTTAACAATTTATATTATAAAGCAAAAATAATGTATTTAAAAAAATATTTAAAACAAACAAAAATTGTTATACACTGAAAGAACATTTTTAAAAATACATGATTATTAAATAATTTCCCATGAAGTAAAAAATCTTAAATATCAAAACTTCATGTGAAATATTCCGAACAATAAAAAAATTTAATCGAAAATAAGTACTTTATACAACTACAGACGTAAAATTTGGAGTCCATTCAGAAATAGGTAAAACCACATTGTTCTAAGCAACTAAAAAAACTATTATCATTAAAGACATACCGACCATTACCACTCAACGCCATTCCTTAAAAGTTTGGGTCCCAAATTTTAATGGTTCGAAAGGAATTATGTCCAGAATATAAAAATAAATAAATTTTCAATGAAAATGAAAATTTTTCAAGTTCGAGGCCATACTCTATATTTCTTTATTAGGATATTTTCCTAACATATAATCTATAGAGTTTTTGTTTTTAAATTTATTAATTGACCATTTTTAGGAATGTGTTGATAGATCTATTTCTAGGTTCCCATCATCAGAACACTTTTTGAAAGAAGTGACAATCCCATGCAAAACATCAAACATTCATATAAACTAGTTTTCTCACTAAATGAGAACTAATATATGAGCTCGAAAGATTAATTAAAATTGATCATCATTTTCATTATCAAATTTGATTTGTTTTGGGTTTTTATTCTATTAATATAGTTATTTATTTGTCTAAATATTAATATTGTTTTATGCCAAAATTAATATAATTTATGAGTCAATATACCAAATTTCATAAAAATATTTTCTGCTAGGCGCTCTGTAACGTTCAGTTAAGCTTAATATCATGTTTCGGTGTAAATTTATATAGTCCATATGGACAGATTCCCCAAAAAAAATAAAAAATGTTTGCATGTATTGTTTGTTTTTTTAGTTTAGTCACCCGTTTTAAATTGTCATTTTATTTATTGCTAAATTAGTACTCAGATCTAAACAAACTGTATATCGTAAGAAAGCTTATAAAATTGTCTTGGAAATTCCGTTATTTTAATTCACAATTAAACGCCAGATTTTCAGTTCCCAGCTTTTCAGAATTTCGCTGTTTCGAATGATTAAAAACAAATTAACAAAACTGAACAGTTTGGTGCACCAAACTGCAATATCCCTGATCAAAAATATTTCGTTCAAATATTTTATTTTCGAAAAAATAAAATTAATTTCGATCAAAAAATTACGATGGCGACTGCCGTAATTCGGTCCCTGATCTTGAAACTATGCAAATGTTAAGCGATATTTATTAGAGCTTTTTTATTAGAGCTTTATAAATAATTTGAATATCATTTCGATACCTATATATAGCGCAGATAAGTCTCTTCGTATTTACGAAACAATTTCATTGGACGAAAATCTATGAAACATTAACATTTCTATGAAGTTTCCATAATTATAAAGAAATTTTTCATAACTTTTTATGAAATATGATTTATAAATCATTTATCATTTCTAAGAAAAATGTTATAAATTTTTTTTTTTTGAAATTGGCCCATATCTCGAGCAATGAAGGATATTTTTTTAGGCTGTAATTTGGAAACGCATCACCTGAAATTTTTTTTTTGTTTTTTTTTTTTTTTTTTAAGAGAATTAACACTCAGGAAATTCTTCCTATTAATTAATATGTTGCTTTCTTTGGAAAGGGGATAGTGGAGAGATGAAAGGTGGTGAAAGATGAAGGGCTTCACACATGGCAACACTGTAATTGCGCGAGTAGATAAGTCTTAGAACAGTTGTTGCTCGCCACCTGATGTAGAGTTGGCGAATTTATTGAAGCTTTTTGTTTCATAGCCCTGATTCATTTTTTTACTTCGGTGGGGTTAAGTGCTATGGAAACACCGAAGGTGGGCGCAGCGATACATATAAGTGATAGAAAACTCATACATAATATTTTTTCTAAATTGATGTTGGTGTCACCGGGAATCGAACCCGGGACCACCTGTGTAACAGTCCAACGCGCTAACTATTACACCACAACGCCCACTCTGTAGATAATCCATTAACAATTTTTGGCAATTTAGTTTGTTTCAATAAAGTTTAAAACTTTATTCAATAACTTTTTCAAAAAAGTTTCAAAAATGATTTGCTTTTGTTTGAAATTGTCATTTTCTTGTAATTTTCAAGAAAAGTCACATTTTTGTTACTTTCATCTGTCTGAAAATACTAAGTAGCTACTTTTTGATATCGAGTACCCAAAAACCGCATTAAATACTCGGTTCCCACTACCTTTACTATACTTTACACATCACACCTTTTTTTTTTGAGCCAAATTACTACTTTACAAAATTCATACAAATTTATATAATTTCTTTTCAATTTATAACGAGCTTTCAACCTTCGTATATTTACAAAAATAAAGCAAATCAAACATATTTGCTAGGTTGATACTAGTATTTCGATCTGGTTAAGATTTCAGCAGAACCCGAAGTTTTAGAAAAGCTAAAGCCTCCAGAATAGGCAGAGCTTTAACAAAAAACCTATTGGTCATCAGTTTTACTCCATCCTTGTCTTCTTAGTAATCAAACACGTGGGTAGGGTATTTTCCTAACAAGCAAAAATGTTCTATTTATATAACATTTTTTTGCTATTTCTTCAAAAAAGTATGGCAAACTCATAGAAAAACTTAGTTCTATCTGAAAATTAAGTATTCATTTAATTTCAACTTAAAAATTAGTTGAAAAGGAAGCTCGAGAAAAATCAGCTAAAATATGCAGAATCTTTTTGCTAAATATTAATAAAAGAAAAAAGCTAGAAATATCTTACTAACTTATAAAATCTAAGTTATATTAAAGTAAATTTTAGTTAATTGCAAACGAAGAGTTACACTGCTAATACGAAAAACTTTGGCTGAATATTAGTAAAAAAAAAAAATACGTTACAAAAACACTTTTTTTACAAACTGACATTGATATTTTTTAATCAGACATTATGTCTGCTGCTTTTAGCACGAACTAAAACTTGCTTAAATATTAATAAGATTTTCAGGCTAAAATAATAATTTTTATGGGTCTATTTGTATTAAGAAAAATGTTTTTGTGCAGTTTTCGGAATCTTTCGAAAAAACATTTTTAATTATACATTATATATTTTTTTCGAGTTTAAAAAAAATTCAAAAATATTATAATTTGTACACTCAGGGAACTTCTGCTTTAAAAGTATGTAGTTGTTTGGTTTGTAATACAGTTTCTTTATTTTTAATGTCAGTCAATTGTACAGCAAATTAAATTTTTTACTATTCTTGTAGTTCATTTTAAAAAAACAAACCACATCAAATGACTGTTCTATGTGTTTTCATTAATTTTTTACAGTTGTTTTTTGTTATTTAAAAAATAAATGTGAGCTTATTTTTTACTACCATGTGCTTAATTTTTACTGCAATTGTTATTTATTTTTTAAACATTAGAAAACAAATGACAATGTTAGTCGAATTTACTGAAATGTAAGTCATCAATTTTTTTAAGTGACATTTCATTTGCTTTTAACTACATTTGCAGTGGTCTCTACATACATAACATTCTAAGTGTTTAAGTATTTTAAACCCTGGATTTTATAATATATTAAATTCTCAATAATTAACTAAATATTTTTTGCTTTATAATATAAGTCAATCTCAAATCATGCCCATATAAAACTTTTCAAAACTTATATAAATATTTTATGAAAATAATAAGGACAATATTTAACATAAAAATTTTTAAAACTAAAATTACAAACTACTTTAAAAATACTTGCTTGCTTTACTACAAAAACTGAAAAAAAAAAATCATGTAAATAACTATTTTTGCTAAAAATTACCAAATAATAAAAAATAGTATTGAAAAAAGTAAAAATTGAAAAGAAGAAAATCAATTTATTTCAAAAAAGGACTTTCTCTAAGAAATTTTACAGGATTCAACATCAAACTACGTCGAAATAAACCAGGCAGCAAAAAATCCACAACGTCGTTGTAGTAATTTAGGGAAAAACTGCAAAAAGTGACTTTCATAAAAAATGTTTAAGGAAAATTCTTAATATTACGTATTTTCAGATTTGTTAAGTGGACTTATTTCATATATTTTTAAGGATATTACACTTAGAAAAATAAAATTGTGTTTATTGTAGTATTCTTTACACAATCTTCATAACTTATGACATTATTAATTACTCTTCGTTACTTACTTTGCAATAACAGCTGCTGAAATGACTTAATTTTTTAAGTCATTTTGATAGGTAGGACATGAAAAAAAAAATTTTTATTAATCCTGCTCATATTACCAAAAATATCAAATTATGATCTGCTTGATATAAGAAAACCGGCACACTTTTTGAGATTTTTTTTTTTCCATTTTAATAAGCAGATTTACAAAAATCTCAAAAACGCATCAACAGATCATGTAACAATTTTTAAAAGTTTCATATAGCAGAAATTTGATTTCAAAGCAAAAAAACAAATAAATAAATAACGAAACAAAATTATATTGTAGTCACGCCTATTGTGTGAAAAACAAGAAAAACTCAACAGACAAAAACGGGTGGTGTTGGTTTTATGATGTTATTCTCTTTTATTATATTTTCAATTTTTTTGTTTCTACTTTTAAGCCATTGTTATTTGCCAAAAGTGTGACAAAACATACATGTTTTACAACATGCAACCATGCATTAGGTTTTCTACAAAAAACTATGATTTGCGTGTTTTTTATACAAAATATTTTTTGATGAACACCCACATAGTAAGGAAAATGAAAGATAACATGTTTAAATTGTGGGTGGTAAATATTTTTATAAACACTTTAAGTTTTCTACAAAAGCTAAAAAAAAATTTATTTAAATTTTTTAAATTTTCAAAATTTTATCAGAAAGTAACAAAATTTTCGATAATAGTTATATTCTTTAAAGAAAGCTTTAAAAGTAGTAACATTTTCCATAAACCTAAAACGTTAGCATTATTTTTTATACGAATTGTTAAAAGTTTCACACTGAAGCTGTGAAAATACTAGTTATATAGAAATTTCTGTGTTTCTCCATTTCTCTCGTCTGTCTTCGTAAGCATTGGAGAAATTTATTATGAAATTCATTACGCTTAAGCAGAGCTTTTAGATCTTTTTAAAGATATAAAATTGTTGAACGAAAAAAAAAAACAAAAGCCGCAGTTACTTTTGTTGAACACTGTTGAAAATAGTTCAGAAATCTTTCGAACTACAGAAAAGCTTTAACAAAGCTTTTGACCTTATTTTGCTGCAAACAAAACTTAATTTGAATATAATAAATAAATTGTTTAATTAATTCTCTGATCATTATTAGTAAACAAAAAATAAACAAATTCTAAAAACTCTCAATTATAAAAAAAGCTTAAGCAGAGCTTTTAGGATTTTTAAAAATTTTGTTGAATTTTTTTATTTCTTTGTTTCACTAATTTTCGCGTCATTCTAAGTAAACATAATGGAAATGAATTATGAAAAGGTCAGTTAAACCTCTAAGCTTTCCGCTAAGCTTTCCGCCCTTTTTAACGCTAGAAAATTTCTGAAAATTATGTTCAAATAAATTATTCTAGCACTTTTTGGAAACAACAAGAGAAATATGTTTGGTCAATAATCAGCAAATCGTCCACATTATAGAAAAGCTTTAGCAAAGCTTTTAAACTTATTTTCCTGCAAAAAGAAAGAGATTTGAAAAAAAAGTATTTAAGAATTTCCTGGTCATCCTTTTTAAACAAGAGAAACATGAATTAAGCAAAAAAGTTCGTAAAATTTTTAGAGTTTTTATCTGAAATAACAAATTTCAGGATTCTTTGAAATGTTTTTGAAGAAACAAAATAATTTATGTCAAACGCTATTGAGAATAATCCGCTATACCTTCAAATAATAGAAAAGCTTTAGTAGACCTTATTCTAACCTTAGTTTTTAAATAAATTTTTAAAGTAGTTTCCAGTACATTTTCTGTAAACGAAAAGTAAATCAATCAAGAAACCAAACTGTCAAAAATTCCAATTATAAAGAAATCTGGATTTTTAAAAATTTGGTTCAATATACTCTCTTGTCATCATTTTGCAAATAACAGGCAACATTATCTTAAACAGGGTTGAAAATAATAAGCAAAATCACTTAAGAAAGCTTTAGCAAAGCTTTTGACCATATTTTCTTTACACATATGGAGTTATGGAAATTGAAAGCAATAATGTGTCGTAATTTCTTATTAGCGAGAGAAACGATCATGTTCGTCAAGGTTTACAGAAAATAATCCTTAAACCCCTAAATTATCTTAGAGCTTTGACTTAGCTTTTAAAAATGTTCCCTACTAAAAACAGTTTATATTTATTTTAAAAAAATAGGGAATTTAAACTTCTTTTACAGAAAAACGTAAAAATTGCAGTAAAAAAAGCTTTAGCGGAGCTTTAATTAATTTATTTTTTTTTGTATTAATTTGTATCTAATTGTTTTTAAATGTTCATTAAAAATTTAACATATTGCTGTTTTAACTGGGATTTATAAGCACTTAAGCCAATAAATTGTTTTTCTTTAATGCCAAAGTTCATAAAACTATCATTAAACCGAAATTATTGATAAAGTTTTGACTGAGCTTTTAAAACATTTTTGTTTTCATTAACACTTTTGATAAAAATTTATAAAAATTATAAAAACAAATAAGAAATTTTAACTTGTATTACAGAAAATATGATAATTTCTAAAAAGATTTAGTTAAGCTTTCATAATTTTTGTTTACCTAATTTTTTTTTTTTAAATCTACATTTTAATTAAATTTTTTTTTTGTTAGTGTTAACACTTTTTTCAAATTGTTTATTGTATTCAAAATTTAAAAAGCTTTAACAAAGCTTTTTATAAATTGTTGGTATTAACATATTTAAAGGATTTCACAACTTTTAATACTGCATTATCTGTCAATTATTGCTTTTGTTGAGATTTTTTACTTTTTGGAAAAATTTTGTACTGCAGAAAATTTACTTACAAGGTTTTTTCATTTCTTGTTAGCGAAAAGTTACTTTATGTAAAATTCCCTTGAAAAAGCTTTAGCTGAGCTTTTCTTTTTTTTTTCCTAGTATTATATACTGAAATCTATAATTAATTGACACTTTGTTAAAATTTTTAATACTCTTTGAAAATTTAACAAAGTCTTTTAAAGAATTCCACAATTTTTGAAAAAGGTATCACATTCTACGCTTTAGCAAAAATAACAGTTAAGAAACAGTTTAAAACATTGAAATTTTAAAATTTCAAACGCGTTCAAATCACCAACCAAACGAAAAAAAAAACTATTGCCAGAGAAAAAATCAGAGCATTATTTAAAAATGTTATTGTTATTCTATAAGCCTAAAACCGGGACTGTGAATTAAACATATTTTTGGTGATTTAAAGAAAAAAAAAAAATCTAAAAAAACGTATTGGAAAACATACAAAACTGCATATTGACTGACAAACCTTTAGAAAAATCACCAACAATCACAAATATACAATAAAGGTTGTTATTCTTTTAAGACTTCTACTCTAAAAATGATGACATTTTTGTGGTTTGGACTTGAAAGTCAAACAGCAGAAGAAAAAAAAAAATATAAAAATTTTTGCAGACGCGACACTTCATACATAATAAAATCGTGAAATGTCTCAAATGTTGATTTCAATGTTTTCAATATTGTTTTTTTATTGTTGTTCTGTTTTATAGATTTAAACAGAATTGTATGACAAAAAAAAATATTGTTTTTTGACAATAATACCCATATAAAAACGCAACAACACGTTTTTAAAGGTTCTAAAATTTATAATAAAAATATTTTTTTTTTTTTCGTTCATACGAAATTTGCTACACTTTTTAGGTTTCTTATTTAACCTTAAACTTGGACGTTGAAAGAAAAAGTATCAAATATTATTTAAAAAATAATTTTGGTTTTAATTTTTGGAGTTTTGTGGTTTTGATTTTTAATTTTTTTTTTTTTTTTGCCCAGACAATTGAGAAGGTTTTTTAAATTTTTTGATTTTTCACAAATGAGTGCACAATTTTTGGCTAAAAACAAGATGTGTTAAAATCACGATCACCATGATCATCATCATTATTATTTTTATTATCATTGCTAGTGAACTCATCATCATCATCATCATCATCATCAAGGTGATGTTGATTATCAAAAAAATACGAGAAAAAAAATCAGAAATAATGTTAATGTCTTTTAAAAACGGGTTAAAACATTATTTGACTGTTGTTGGCCAAAAATAATATCAGCCAAGAGGATATGTTTGCGGTTTTCAGTTTTTGGGGGGATACAAGTTTTGGCAGACAGTAAGACGCTTTAGCAAAAAAAATAAAATAAATTAAGATCAAGTAAAAGTCACACACAGAAACAAATTTAATTTAATCTTAATTAAAAATTTTATGAAGGAAAGACAAGCAAAACAAATATAATGTTGAGATTTCAATATAAAATGTTTAAAAGAATGATAAGCGCTTTTGACGATTTGTTTTAGGATTTTTGGCTAAAAATGTGGAACACCCCTGCTTTAATTATATATTCATTAATATATTTAAGACGTCTTTAAACAAAGCTCTAAAATTGTCTGAAAAATCCTGGTTTGTAACATTGTTACTTTGTTTAATTTTAATAAAAAAATCTTAATTTGTTTTTACATCATGTTGGTTTAAAACTAAAAGCTTTTGTTTTTAAAGCTTTATAAAGCTTTAAAATTAAACATATCCAATTTATGTTTGTTCTGAAGAAATACAAGTTTCTTATTTTAATTAGCATACTTAAAATTATTAGATTTTTCTTGTCTTCATTTTTTTGATAAAAGCTCATTTTAAAAATTGTTTATGACTTGTTTAAACATATTGCATAAAAATTCTTCAACGGGTCTTTTATATTAAAACAAACAAACTATGAAATTATACTCACTCCATTGTAATTTAATGGTTTTTGATAAAAGATATTTAAAGTGCTTTCGTATAAAAGAAAATTGCAACATTTCTCGTTGCTTGTAATATTTTTACTTAAATGTCATTGAATTTTTTGCATATTAAGACTTATTACAATATATTAAAAATTTTAAAGCTACTTAAGACATTTGGATCTTAAAGCTTTTTAAAATTTTAAGATATTAATATGTGTTTTTAATTCAAAACCGTCTTATTTCTATGAATTATTTTTTTTATATTTATTAAAAGCTTTAAGCTGTTTAAAAAATCTTAAAACTTAAAATTTTTTATTTAAGTAAAGCATTTTTGGAAACTTTAAAACTTTTTTACAAATGAATTCCTATCTCAAACAAGGTTATAAGGGAAATATTTTTGAAAGTGCGTTTTTTTTGTATAATACGAAATTTTAGCCTTAAATAAATAGATCACCAAACAAGGAAATATTGATAAAAGAAAATGTCATGTGTTTTTGACCGCGAATTTTTTGAAATGTCCAATTTCACGGTTCGTAAAACTTACTTAATTACAGCATTGATATGTTTTTTTATACATTGCACATAAGTAATTAAAATAATCTCACTAATACCCTTTCAAATCGCAAATAATTCGTTCAAATATCTAGCAAATATCTAAATGAATAAAAAAAATATTGAAAAACGAAAGCAAATTGACACAATTAATACAATTGAATACAATTTTCTATACAGATGCAATTAGACTTCCATTACCGAACTGTGCTCAAAAACAATAAAAATGTGTAACTTTAAAAGAGTTTTCCACGTTTTTCTCTTCTCATCTAAAGTTCTGAAAATGGAGTAAATACCTTTATTCGAGTGAGGCATGATTTTAGACAAAAATTTGTGGCATCTTTGCTTAAATTATCTACTTATCGAACACTTTCAGCTATTTATATTTAAAAAAGTTTGAAAATGCCTGAAAGCTCATTTTATAATAAAGCGATTTGTGCTCTTCTTTATTAAGTTAAATTTTTGATAAAACTATTTCCCACCAAAAAATAGTGCTAACCCAGAAGCAGATTTGGAAGGCATTATTTCATAACCTAGCTCTTCCGAAACAATTCCAGAAGGTACGATTTTTGTTCGCTCTTTTAAGCAGGTGAAAAGCTCTTTTTTCATGTGCTTTAAGAAGCAATAAATGCATGCCTTCGTAGGCAATACAAAGCGCTTTTTTGTGTGTTGCCAACATTAATTCTTCATGGTATGCATTCTTTACTGCTTCATAGTAAGCATTGTTCACTGCTTTAAAGAAGGCATTTAGGGAATACATTCTTTAATTGCTTTATTGGAAGCATGTAACTTTTTACTAAAGCGAAGTTGTTTTTTGCTTTAGACTTTTTATAAATGCTTTTACATTTTTCTAATCATGTTTTGGTTTGTCTGATATTTATTTGGAATCTTTTATATATTTGTCTATTGAACCAGAAAAAAATCTTCTCATATTTTAAATATATATGTATCTTAACATATATAATTCGCAATTTTTCAATAAATCACCCATGATTTTGATAAAATATTTTAACATTTTTGACAATTGATTTTGAGGGTTATTTTTACCTTTTTATGATTTTTAGCAAAAAAGCTTTGGCATTTTTGTTCGAGTTAGACATTTATTATAAAAGCTCATAGCTTTTTTTTCAAAATAAAGCTTTAAATTTTTATTTAACAATAAGCCGATTGGTTTTTAACAAATTCTTTTTAGCTTCTTTTCATCATATCAAGGTTTTTAAAGCATTTTTGTTTAAATTTATACTGCTTTTGCTTCTCTAAAACAAAAAAAAAAATATATTTAAAAAATCTTATCATATTTCCTATAAATATTTAACCACAAATAAATTCAATTCTTTTCCAATATTTTAGCCACTTAACATTTGTTTGGTGGCCACAAAATATACTTAAATATTCAATTAGATTTTTTTTTCGTAAGAATTTTTCATTTAAACCCTTTACGATTAACCCCTTTTTAATGTCAAATATCCTCAACTGAAATTAATGGATTAAATTACAAAATTTACAAGTGGTCAATACAATTTTAATGATGTCCTAGCACACAACAGCTAAAACACAACAAAGTCTAACGTCCCCTTGTATAAAAGTACAAGAAAATAGAAAATATAAGGATAATTGTTATTGATCCTTTACAAAAAAAAAAAAAAAAAAAAAAAACTAAAAGCTTCAAAGGGTTGCTACGTATAAGAAGGTTAATCAAAGATTAAAATAATTGTTAGTTTAGTATTAAAATTCCATTGATATTTGAGTAAATTGTTAAAAGTAGAGTATTTTAAAAATGTGGTAGAAATTTATTAAACATCAAAGGCTACAAATAAAAACCTTGTTTTTTCTTCAAAGTGTCCATTAAGCTTAAAAGCTCATTGGCTTTTTAGCTGAACTTATGTAATTAAATGTAAATTCAGTGTAATAAGTGTGTTGACTATTTTCTTTGTAGCTTGATAATATTTATAAGGTTTCCCTTTTAAACATTTAAAGCAGGTTAAAAATTAACTTAAAATTTAAATGCAGTTTAAATGTTTAAATTTTTCTGGTTTTCTTTAGCTGTTATTTTTGCTTCCTTGCTAGGGGTGTTTGTAACTATTATATTATATACAATTTATTTTTAAGCTTTTAAGCTGCTTTTAAGCTTATGTGGTAAGGTGTGTTATTTAAACCATAAAATGAGGTGTTGTTTTATTCCTTTTAAATAATTTTATATATATAAAAAAAAAGAATTCCTTAAAAAATTTACAATTTTGTTTGCTTAAATATTTTTTTAATCCGTTATGTTTTAAGTGTAGGAAATTCCTTTTGTTTTGTTTTGTTTTACTTTTTTTTTTTTTTGGCATAAATTTCCATAGAATTTTGTCGTGGTTTTTAATTTTATTTTTTTGTGCTCCCTACCATGTTGTCATTTGAAAGAGTTTTTTAAAAAAAAAAAATACCTAATACGCATTAGAAATCAAAAAATCACCAATAAGCGGCTTCTGTTTGATTTTTTTTTGTTAGTTTGAAATAACAAAAATTCAAGTTAAGGTTTAGCATATTAAAAGTTGATTTTGTTACCTTTAAAATATTTTTTTTAAAGGCTTAAAAATATTTCTAAGAATTACTTAAACCTTTAACAGACAACAGCAATATGGAATATTTAGTTGATTGTTGATGATATTGGTTTGATTTAAATATTTAATTAAAAATTAACAAATAAATATAGAAATCTTTTAGAAAAGGAATTGTGTTCATTAGTTTTGATCGAAAGCACAAACAAAATTGTTATTAAACCATGATTTGGTAATGATAAATATAGTTTTAAAGTTAAGCTTGTAAAAGCTTTAAAAACTTATAAAGCCTTTCAAAAACGTGTAAAGCCTTTAAAGTACCTGTGTTTCAAGGAGTTTATAAGAAATTTTAAAGGAAACAAAAGATTAATATTAAAAAAAATCTGTTCTAGTAACGCTATTGTATAACAAGTTGATTTTACTGTAAACCAAAAGCTTTTGTTATGAGAGTTTAATAAAGTTTTGAAATAATAAAAAAAAACAGATTTTATTTTATTTCAAACTAAGAGAAATTTCGTATTTTACAACATATTCAATATGATAAATTATTACCTGTTAAGATTTTTGTGATGAAAGCTTAAAAGTTATATTTAAAGTTATTGCACGACTTTTTAAAACTTATTTCGGAAAAATGTAGATTTCTTAATAATTCAATTATTTTAAACGATACAATACGAAATTATGTTCTCTCTATTGTAATATAAGGTTTTTTCAAAAGCTTTTTAGCGAATTTTATAATTTCTTGTTATTTTATAAAAATTATTGCATTCATAGTCCACCACTTATAGCACAAATATTTAAAACTTTTAAAGCTCCTTAAAATATTTTGATTTAAAAATTTTTAAGCGTTTAATGTATATTTTAAATTCAAAACCATTTTATTTACGAATTAAATATTTTTCTATGATATTATAAAATTATAATATAATATTTTTATTATTAGATTTACCACTTTTGAATAGCTTTAAGCTTCATATACCAAAAGCTTTTATTTTTCAAAAAGAAAAAGTTCAGGGTTTAACAACTGTATAAACTCTAATTACATTAACTTAAGCTTTTAACTTTGCTTATAAAAGCCTATAAAGCCAATTGTTAGTGTGACACTTTTCTATCGATATTACCATGGGAGATGCTCATCTGAGATAAGTGAACTTATTCCACGAGCCCGAGTTTTTATTCGTAATACTCGCTTATCTAGTAGAGCACATCCGTTTGTAGTTGATTGTCCTGTGTTTCGCACAACGCATTACAGAGAAAATTCGTTTTTTAGTCGAACGATTCGTATGTGGAACAAACTTCCCGCAGAAGTCTTCCCTGTTACTTACAATTTAGAAAAATTTAAATCAAATATCCACAAACACTACTCCCTCTTTCCTCCTTCCCATACCTTATTTTCCTGATCAATACAATGCACTGCATGAGTAGGGGGCATCCCCTGAGTATTGGTTAAATTATAAAAAAAAAAAAAAAAAAAAGTGTCTAAAATACATAACAGCGTTTTGCAATTTGAATATCGTTTTAGACTTTTCTATTTCTTCGATAAACATTTTTGAAAGAATACTTACTAACATCAATTCGCTTTTTAAAATTCATATTTGTCTGAACTGGTTTTGCATTAAAAAAACTTTAAGTTTCCTCTAAAAAGTTCACGTTTTCCAATACGTCTTGATTTTTTTTTTTATATTTAAGCTTTTATAAGGTTTTTCGAAGATATGAGCTTTTACATATTCCTAACACTATTATGGCTGAAAATATTGTGTTTATAAATTACCAATATTTTCATTATTCATATTTACCTAAAATTTTAACTAATTATGAATTATAAAAATATTTAAGCTTTTTTCTATAAAAGCTTTTCAATTTCTGTAATCAATATTAAAATTATATTAATAGTGAAGTATTTTGAAAGCTTAAATCATTTTTTACAGATCATCTAACTTTTTTCTTAAAGTTTAGTGTTGAAGAAAAAATATGTCCCGTTTTTTAATAAAAGATACACTCATAATAATTCTAGCTCAAAAAACGAAAAAAATGTCAAAACAACAAAATATTTTGTAAAATAAACACATTTTTGAGTGTTTTTAGAATGTTTATGTTATTTTGACAGTTTTTTTTTCCAAATTTTTATGCATCGATTATTATCAGTTTATGATTATGCTTTACAAAGCTTTAAGCTGTCTTTAAGCTGTCTTCTTCAAATCATGTAATAACTGATTCAAAATTATTATTTAATTTTTTTCGATTTACTATTATTCTAATTTCTTTCTTTTAATAACTTTCTGGTGTTTTAAGAGTCATTTTTTTTTTTTAAATTACAAATTAACCTCAATTTTTTATTTGTCTGAAAATTATACTCGTTATAAAATTTCAACAGCTTTTTGTTTTTCTCATAAAACCTTTAGACTTTTTCTTATTAATAAATCCAAAAATTTACCAATTTTAATGACCTATAGATTTATTGCAAAAGCTCTTTGTTTTCTTGAAAAGTTCTGTTAAAAGCTTTACATTTTCCTTACCATATTATTGTTTTTTATTTTTAAATTAATTTAAAAGCTTTGATTCGACTTCTAAATACTTTTACATTTGTCTTATGAAAGCTTTCTTGTTTATTAAAAAGCTTTTTTTTTTAAAAGCTCCTTTTTATAAATTACCAATTTGTCTTTACTTCGTTATCAATATACATACTAAAATTGCAGATTTCTATAAAGTTAGAAAGTTTTAAGCGTCTTCTTATGAAAGATTTTGGGGTTTTTATTTTTCGTATTTCTTCTTAAAAAAGCTTTATTTCCCTTCAAAGTTTTAAATTTAGAAACCTTTTATTACATTTTTTAAATTTGTATTTCTTATTAACAAATTTTTTCGATCATATGTGTTATTGTTTATTTATGGAAATTTTTAAGCTAATAATAATTTTAATAATTACCAATCAATAATCAAATGCCACCCTCCCACAAAACTTCCTTTCATAACAAATTTTAACAATATGCAAAAAAAAATTTCTATAATACCGAGTAGTAGACCTGCTTCCCCCTGTTAGAACAGAAAAATGGCAAAAAAAAATTAAAATATGACACTAAACCATTTGATGACATTAATATGATTTAATGCATTAATTACCCGCCTCTTAAAGAAACCTTAGACATTCCAAGTTCTACTAACATTCAGTCCCTTATTAAAAATGCGAGTGGGGGTGATAAAAATCAATTGCCAACAAAACCATAAAAGCCACTCAAGGAAAAATACTTTAACTACTCTCTATACAACAGCAAAAAGACAGCCAACAACAACCAACATAAATTGGCAAAAACTTATACACGTAAAAGTATGCAACATTTCTTTTTTTTTTGTGTTAAAAGAATTCCCAAAATCCCTGAAGAGGATTTACCCTTAACGAAAATACCAAAATATAGAAATATGACAGATACAAAAAAATATGTAAAAAAAAGTAACTTCATGTAATTGACGTCAATTCGTATTTCGCACCGTGAATAATAAAACATCTTACAACCCAAACAAAACTCATAGCACACTAACAAGCCGAAAAGTATGCAATGCTTATTAACAGTGGTTGGTTATTGGTATAAAAAGGATATTGAAAATTATGTTTATAGGTTAGGGAAGGAAGAACTCATATACTATATGGAAACATATATTATGATAATGGTTGTTCAGTAATAAACCATATAAGAAAGACATGTATAGATAAAATAAAAAAAAAAAAATTGTTGCAAAAAGAGGCTTTAATAAAAATAAAATTATGTAGAGCAGGCAATATTTACAGATTATTGAAAATTCTATATTAAGGGGTGGTTGGAAAAAATTAAGGTGTACTCATATTTCATTTATTAAGGAAAATAAAATATATTAAACCCAAAAAAAATTCTTGAAACATATTTAACACATATGTCTTAAATAAATTTAAAACGATATTTTTTGCCTTTTCCAGGATTAACATATAAATTTTTCATGTGCTGCTTAGTTTTTTTTTTTTTATTTTATTAAAAATTTAATGAAATTTTCTGTTTTCAATTTAAAAAAACTTATTTCTTAAGTGTTAATTTAGCAACTTTTTAATATGTTTAAGACAGCATGATCAAAAAAAAGGGTTCATTAATTAACTTTTTTTTTAATGGTTGACACCTTGTTACTTTGTTGTTGAGTTTTTGAAGGAGTCTGCAGAGAAAATAGCTTTTTCATTTTTTAAATGAATTTATTTTAAATGACAATTTCATTAACTAAATGCTAGTCACGTATGTCTTTTTTTCAAGGGGATTATACGTATACCTTATGCCAAAGACAAAAAAAAACAGAAGTTAATTAAAAAATGTTTGTAAGTCTAAAAGGTGTTAAAAGCTTTAAAAAAGTTTAAATATAATTAACAAAAAAAAAAAAAAAACAAAATTTTAATAAAATGTAAATGTAAAATGTTTAAAGGGTACACTGAAACAATTTAACAACAATTTAAAATTTAATGCTAGTCAAGGATTTTTGATTTCAAATCTTATTTTTAAAGAATCACGATTTTGACTATAGTTATAAAATAAAATTAATGAAAATTTCAGTAATGGTATACTAAGTCTTAAGTTGTTTTGATTAAAAAAAAATGAATCAAATCGATCGATGAATTCCAAAGTTATTTGGTTTTATCTAACATAACCTCTACAAATATCATTCTTTACAAATTCAGTTAAGAAATTAAAGTACATTTTTATTTGTCTTAGTTAACATAAAGGTTTTTAAAAAAAATAATTTATAAAATATTTGGTTTTCTTATTTTAATATAAAAACTTAATATGCAATTGAAAAAACAAAATTTTAATGTAAATAAATGTAAAATGTGCAAAGAGTTAACTGACCAGTAAAAAACGCTGCTTAAATTTGTTTCTAAATAAATATTTAATTGAATCAATTAATGTTTTAATTGACTTTTAAATATATAAATAGATATTTTATTTTAGACGTAATTCTCAAATTATTTTTTCATACTCTGTATGCATAAATAGAATATTTTCAGTATAAGAAGTTTACAAACAAAACAAGCACACACACAAACAGAAGTAGCATTACAGAAAACACACATACCAACGTATCGTTAACACACTTTTTTGTGAGTATCATATTTTTTTTTGTAGAAGTTATTTAAAACTTTTTTTCCTTTTTAATTTTCAATAAAAGTTTTAATTGATATTATCATTGCCGTGATAGGTGCTAAATCAATTAAAATTTTAATTGATTTAACAAATTTTTTAATTGAAACCCGTTTTCAGCTTTTTCTGTGCATAAAAGAATCCCTTACAAACCAGCTTAAATATACTATGGCTTTTATATGGCGAATTCCCACTTGGAAGCATTACTTTTTGGCAAAGTAAGCGCTGATTTTAGCGCTTATAAAAAGCTGTGATTTCACGGCTTGCAGTAAAATCATATTTCATGTCTATATTATTACGATTAAAAGTAATAACATGAATATACCATAAACAATTTATTTTACATAAAATTCTACTTCTAAATTCTGTTGTTGTTAAAATTTTTGACATATATTACAATCATTTTATTTTTTTTTACCGCTCCACGTGCTAGCTCTTCAGAAACAGTTAAATAACTAATTATTTTTTATTACATACTCGAAAACAGCAAACACAATCGGAAATCACTCGGCAAGATTGGTTCAGATCGTTTATAATATACGATATGAAACTTTCTGCATTACAACCTGCATCCTTATAAGGGATTATGGTAAGCTGCTTATAACCTGCATCCTTGTTAGGGAAAACAGTAAGCTCAAAATTTTTTTTGTTTATTTTTATACGAAAATTATTCGTTTCCTTTGCTGCTTCTCAATATTATTGTTATAGTAAGCACTTACATCAGCGCATTTGTTTTATCCTGCTTGTAAAACCACGAACATTTTTTACTGGGAAAGTAAACTAAAGCAATTTAAAGCTACACGAAATAAAGGGTTTTCATTTACAAATGTTAGTTTACTCGTATAGTAAGGAAATAAAATTAATAAACATTTTAGTAAGCGAACATTAAAGTCATAAGCTCATTTTATTAAAAAAATTATTGTAATCGACCGATGAATTATAAAGTTATTTGGTTTTATATAACATAACCTCTAAAAATATAATTCTTTAGAACTTCAGGTTAAAAATTAAAGCAAGCTTTTTATATTACTTAGCTAACATGAAGTTTTTTAAAGAATTTTGTTCGTTAGACATTATATATCGTCACCTATAATCCAAAAGGGCATAAGTAACAAAGTTTCCAAACCTGGTTTCATTGATGATTATGATTCGTTTGGCTAAACTACACATGCCTACACAAAATTTTGGACTTCTACGATAACATCAATCACGACTTAAACAATATTCAAAAGTGGGCAACTGATCATGGTTTATGCCTAAATCCCGCCAAATCAAAATACATATTTTCTCAACAAGTAAACGTATCCTTGACCCAAATATCAAAATAAGCATTAATAACTCTGCAATTTTTTTTGTTCAAACGTCAAAAAACCTGGGAATATCCTTTAATGATCGTCTCACATGGACCAATTACATCAATGGTGCCGTCGGAAAGGTTCATAGGAAGCTAAGAAATCTGTGGTCCCCTTACGATATTCTAATGCTTTTGGCTAAGGCATTTCTCGTCCATGTGCTCTTATATGTATGTGAAGTCCTTGCGAACTGTGCTACCCATGATTTTCATAATCTTAATGTTGCCTACAACAATATAGCTAGATATGTGTAGAACAAGAGCCATCGTGCAAGCATATATCTTTTCTCTTTTCGCTTATTTAATATAAGTTTTCGTGATATACACAGAAAAAATTATCAACCTAAAATATCTAATTAAAGATTTGATTTGAATTTAATTTGTTTCTAAACAAATATTCAATTGAATTAATTAATATTTTAATTGACTTTTAAATATATAAATACATATTTTATTTTAGACGCAATTATCATATTATTTTTTCATACACTGTATGCATAAATAGAAAATTTTCAGTATAAAATACCAAATACATTTCAAGTTAATAAACAATACAAGCACACACACAAACAGCCTCAGCATTGCAAAAAACATACATACCAACGTATAGATCACACACTTTTTTTGTGAGTATCATATTTTTTTTTTGTAGAAGTTATTTATAACTTTTTTTTCCTTCTTAATTTTAATAAAAGGTTTAATTGATAGTATCATTGCCGTGATAGGTGCAAAATCAATTAAAATATTAATTGATTCAATAAATTTTTTTAATTGAAACCCGTTTTTATTTTTTTTTTTTCTGTGTAGCACTGTCATTTATAAGATATCAATCTTGTTGTGGTAGTTTATAACTAATTTTCAAATAAATAAATAAATAGCGGTTTTATAAATAAAGTTAAAATCTTAAATGTTTTTTGGAACAGTGATATTTTAACGTCATATAGACATACGGAATTAATTCTTAATTAATATATATATTTTTTTTTTTTTTTTCGAGCATTTTTTTTTTTGGTTGCCCTGTAAAATATTGAATTAGGGTTGAACTACATTTCTTCACAAAACGATGTTGTTAAAATATCTATGCAAGTTTTGTTTTGCGTCTCCTCTAAAAAAAAGTGAATATGTTAGTTACGTCCTTTTGCACTTTAAGTGACGATATTCTTTTTTCCATATCTTTTTTCGATTTTTACACGTGTAAGCATTAAATTTAACCATAAATTATTTTCATTTCTTTTTTTTCAAATATTGCTACCAGTTTTATTTTTATATTTATATTGAAACCATCCAAACATATTAGTAGTTTGCTTTTTCCTGTAAATCCTCTATAAAGCTTGAGCAAATTATAGAAAATCCTTAACAAACGAAAATAAGTCACATGAAAATGGACAAAGTCCTTAACATTCTAACTAACTATAAACCCCCCAATGCCTGCCCCATATCCATACAAATATGTCTTTATACAATATTTTTATCTAATGGTCATATATGAATGCTTTTCTTGTTTTTTTTCCAAGTTTTCCCCTTAAATAGAGAAATAAAAGCATTGGATATAAAAAAATTCCTTTAGCCAATAATAATTGAAATTTTCTATTTTTTTTCTCTATATAATGGTCAAACTCTAATGGCCTTAAGAATAGTAAAGTAACAACAAAAACTAAAAGCTTTATATTTATATATAATGACATTTAAGTTATAAGGGCAGCAAATACTTTCAAATACAAAAAATAGACAAGATATTAGGAAAAAAAAATTAAGTAAAAAAAGAGGATTTAAGTGCAAGTGATTTATTGGTTGCTTTGTAAAGGAAAATTTTATTTGTATTTCAAAGATATTTTTGTAGAGGAATCAAAATGAAAATGAGGGAAATATGGAGGATTATTAAAGCTTATATAAAAAGATTTGAGAGGTTTTGCAACAAAAATTAAAGCAGAAATTTGATCAACATCTAAAAATAAGCAAAAACTGCTTAAATTTGGGAATAAAGTTAGATTTCACGTTTTAACTTCTGAATTTATCGAGATTTTGCTAATTTTTATACTCAATTTCTCTGGGCTTATTACGTAAATTTCTCAACAAATTTGATCCATTAAAATGTCTTTCTTTGGTGAATATCCAAATGAGCCGACACAGAAAAAATAATTGAACAAACATTTTTAATTAAAGATCTTAAACACATCTTATTTTTTCCTAGTTCCTTTTATTTTTATAAAAATTTCAGAAATTTTTACATTTTGAAAAGGTTTTTATTAAAATTTACTATTTTATAAATAGTAAATTTTTTATTTTTTTTTTTTTTTGTAAAAGAGAAGCAACACTCAGGAAATTCTTCCTATTAATTAATGTGTTGCTTTCTTTGGAAAGGGGATAGTGGAGAGATGAAAGGTGGTGAAAGATGAAGGGCTTTAAAAATGGCAACACTGTAACTGCGCGAGTAGATAAGTCTTGGAACAGTTGTTGCTCGCCACTTGATGTAGAGTTGGCGAATTTATTGAAACTTTTTGTTTCATAGCCCTGATTCATTATTTTACTTCGGTGGGGTTAAGTGCTATGGGAACACCGAAGGTGGGCGCAGCGATAAGTGATAGACAACTCATACATATTATTTTTCTAAATTGATGTTGTCGTCACCGGAAATCGAACCCGGGACTACCTGTGTAACAGTCCAACGCGCTAACCATTACACCACAACTCCCACAATGCTGATAACTTAATTTTAAAAGCTTTTTAGTATCTCGAAAAGCTTTTTTATAAATTTATTTGATTGGAATCTCATTGTCAATATTTTCCAATAAAAAGTAATTAGTTACCGATAATGGGTTACATAATGCATTACTTTGTACTGCATACTCCTTACCTTCAGCATTATTTCGAAATATAGAATACTAAGTTACCAATAGTTGTTACATAATGCATTACACTGTAATGTGTACACCTGACCTTCAACATTATTTTGAAACATAAAGGAATTAGTTAACAATCATGATGTATAAATACATTATTTCAAAACATAAAATAATTACTTGCCAATCATCAATAACATAATGCTTGAAATATAAACTTAAATTAATAATTAAAATATCTCTTTGGAAATATATTTACAGATACGTTACAGCAATTTATTTATATTTTAAGCAACCCATTGCTCAGTTGGTAGAGTTCTCGCCACAGACCCCAGGTTCGAATCTGAGCGCGACCACATTTTTTATTTAATTAAAAAATATATTTGTAATAATTATTTTTTAATGAAAATCTATTTATAGACACATTACATTTTCGAACCCGGTAAGCACATAAGTCACAATTCTCTTAAGCCCTTACTAGGTAATCAGTCCACCCATTAATTTTAGGCTCATCGCTTGTAAAATTCAATAGTGATGTGAGGTGTATTGTATTGCGTGGAGCCCTATGGCGATATATTACTTTACCCATTATTTGGTAATGTGTGGTTTTGCTGGGAAGCTTTAAATAGTTTTTTATTTATAATATTTTTTAATCTCTCCTGTAAACACTAAAAGTGTAGTTACGGCCTTTTGGACTTTAGGTGACGATATAATCTTTAGCCCATTTTGCACTGCCGTTGCTTTAAAACAACGCCTACTTTAAAAGCCTCATAATTTTGAATAGTAGAGACACAATAAAAAGAAGCATGTCATAATTTGAGATCTTAACTGTACAAATAATGAAAAAATGCTTAAAAAATATTGTTCCTGGGATGCCATATAATTAACTAAAATATACAATTTTTGACATTTTTTTTATAGAATTTTTTTGAAAAATTATTAATTTATAGCAAAAAGACCGGCGGTCTAAAGGTTTTTATGCCGATATGGATAGAGACGAATGAAACAATTTTCTGAATTAGAAAAACTTGTTGTGAAGAATAAATTTTTCTATAAAAACTAAAAAATCGGATCAAGAATATTCCAAACTTGTGAAATCTTTAATATGCCGAAAATTACTCCATTTTCTTTTTTAATGTGAAAAATTAGGTGTTTTGAACCTACAAAATTTTAAAAATTGGTACTCCAGTGTTGCCATATTACAATTTTGAAAAATTGTTTAAAAACAAACGTATTTTTAAAAAATTCAAAAAAAACCGCGAAAATCCGGTAGATCAAATTGTGTATTACAGTTTGAGAGCTATTTGGTTTGTCAATAAACAAAAATTATAACTAAAAAAAACAATTTTAATTCGTGAATTGCAAATACCACCGCTAGCGGGCACAATAAGTGTAAAAAACTTCAGATATTTAAAAAAAATTCGCACGGAATCTATAAGTGGTATAAATTTGTTAAATCATGGTTTTATCTTGTGTTTTCTAGACGATATCTCCTTATCCAAATTACTGTTCGAAAAATCCGCTTGGGCTAATATGAGCTAAAACTGAATATATTAAAATTTTGAATATTAATAAAATAAATATATTTTTCGCATTTAAAATGGTTTTAAGTTACTTTCCTTTAATTTTAATACGTTTAAACAAGTTTTATCGTAAAAAAATTTGGGTTTTGTGCATTTTATAAACAATTAATTATTAGAAGTTTTGCTTCCTAAAACGCTATAACTTTTTAATTTGTCGGTGGATTTAGTTCATTTTTAACACAAAACTTCCTGAGACCATAAAACGTAAATCAATAAACATTTTTATACAACAATATTACTTAATTTAAACAAAATCATCTTTTAAAAAACAAAAATGTAAAATATATATAAAAATATTGTATTTATATTGTATTTTTATTTGAAAATAAAATAAAGTCTTAAGCAATTTCAAAACATTTGCATAATATTATAAATATTTTATTTTAACATTAATTGTATACATTATTAACATTTAAAAATTAATTTCTTTTGTTTATTAGTACCGTGTGTGAAGGAGAAAAAATAAAAAGACGACAATTATTCTTATATACAATTATAATAATTTTAGTGCAATTAACTATTTGACGTTTTGTAATGCATTTATTTTAGTTGAGACATAACTTTTTCTATATGAAAATATTTACTATACAAAAATGACAAGAAAGAAAACTATAAGTCTGTCCGCCTGGACGGACGGCAAAAATGCAATCATACATGTGTTAATATATATAAAATGAAACATAACATATAATAATGTTTTTAACCCTCTAATGAACAAGAATGTTCTTATATTTTTGGTATATATAGAATTTTTGATTAATAACTTGGATCGTTACGATATATTGCTACATTTCAAGGACACACATTTTTCTTGTAGAGGTTGCAGTAAAAATGTTGGAATGAGTCAAATTTTAGTAATATTGAAATTGGAAACTAAATATTTTTCAATGAAACGAAATTTCAGAATATTTATATTAAAATATTATATGCTATTAAATTATATTGACAATAAATATGAAATAAGTCTGAAATTTATTCTTTTAAAAATATGCTTGCCTTATTTCAAAAAGGGATATTCAAATTTAAATGAAATTTGGCAAAAATGAAGACACTGAAACTCAGTAGCAAAATTTGTAAATAAATAAGGAAATTTCGCAAAATTTTTAAATAGCAAAAATCATAACATTTAAATCCCCCTTTTTTTGCATTACTTTTTACATTTATTCAGCACTTGAATTACTTTTCATTTAATTTACCCAATTTGTAATAGCAAAATAAAATGTTCGTTTTCCTATGTGTGTTAATTTCACAACTTTACACATTTTGTGTGTAACTTTAAACACTGTGTGTTAAATTTTTTCCCACAAAACAATAATTTTAAGCACAAAATGTTTAATTTTAAACAAATGCCTATTATTAAATCCAAATCTTTACAATATATGTGAAGAACCCTTTTTTGCTCTTAATTAAGCGATTAAACGATATTATTTATAAATGTTTATTGCCAAATTCATAGTGCCTTAAAGGGTTAACAACACAATGCCCAAGTGTTGCTGATGATGACGATTGTAACATGTTTCTACTATGAAAAATACATTTTTTTTTTAAATACTTTTTTTCTATACATATTTTCTGTTATTATAGTTTATATTTATTTATTATTGTCTAATATAAAGGAAAAAGAATGACGGACTTTTGTCTCTTGAGTATTATAAAAAATTGTAAAAAATATAAGCATGCATAAACATGCATGTGTTACAAATTCCTTTGAAAATACATACATAAATATGTTTTAGTTCACAAGTAGTAGTAGACAATTAAAGAAATAGAAAGGCATTTGTGGACTTTGTCAGGCAATTATTAATTACAAACATGCATTTATAATTATTTTAGTTAGTTTTTGTGTTTTAATAAATTATTTAATGTAGAAAAAAAAATTTTTTTTAAATGCACAAAAATTAAAATTAATTAAAATTTTTTGAATAATAAATTAAATGTTTGTGTGTACAAAGATTTTGAATTTTAAATTGAGTGGAAGACATAATAATTAACTAATTTTGTGCTTGATTGCTAAAGAAATTATTAAAAATATAAGAAAACAAAATTTCAATAGGTTCGAAAATTAGCTAAGACAAACACCAATTGCGTTTTCCGATATTAAATGAAATAAATTTTTAAATCTCGATATCTTTTAAAGTAGATGGTGAATGTTTAAAATTTTTTTTTTTACTAACTATTCAAAGATCTGAGTAGCCTATTATGAAAAATTAATTAAAATTATTCGGGAAAATCCAGAGTTCTTGCACAAAATGTATCAAAATTCTTCTGAATGTCTAGCCAAAATTTAGCAAACAGTTAAATTAAACATTCAAAAAAAAAAAGCTTACCAATTATTAAATAATTTGAACAAAATTTTAAGAAATTAGGGAATGATTTGGATTCAAAGAAAATTTAACCCAAATCAGTATACAGTTTCCTAAAACACAAGTAAAAACCAGTGTTGCCAACTTTTTAAGTGCAAAAAGCGCAACTAAAGTTGAAAAAAGCATTATTTTTTTAAATATTAAAATGGCGGAAAAAAGCACCAGACAAAAATTTGTTGTATTTGTTGACAAAGTTAAAAAAATTAACTCAAGTTGACCATAAAACAGTTATATAATTGGATTTCGTGTTAAAATAAAGTAACCACACTTCTTACCGACAATATCGGTGTTTAGTCTAGTATTTTGTCCGTTCTTTAGCGAAAATATCTGCCAAACTTTATACAAAACAAAAAAGGTTTTTGTATCAATTTAACAGATAAGACCATTTAAATGTCGCGAAAAAGTTATATTTGATTGTAAATGACATTAAAAAATGTAGTGTAAAAAATTGGATTTTCCAACAGTTTTTCACTGCAGTTATAGCGAGTTGGCCATGAAACCGTTTTAAAGTTGGGTTTCGTATTTAAATAAAGTAACCACATTACTTCAGCGACAATTTCGGTGTATATGCTTCATTTTGTTCGTACTTTTGCTAAAATATCTGTCGTACTCGATATAAAAAAAAGATTTTTGTATCCATTTAACAGGTAAAACCATTTAAAATGTAGTGAAAAAGTGCCACTTGATTGTAATTTCCTTACGACTGTAAAAAATTGAAGTTTTTGATTGTTTTTACTGCGATTTTAGGGCTTTTTGATCAAAGTACTGGTCTCTAAAACGACATTGGTTAAAAAGCACTAAACAGCACTAAAGATAAATTACAAAAGCATAAATTTAGTCCTTTTTTATGTTTTGGCACCATGAGTAAAATTTTGGCGGTTTGTCACATTGAAAAGCAACATAAATAGTTCCAAAAATACTAAGTTGGCATCACTGGTAAAAGCCATTTACTTCAATTAAGTAAATTTGTGTTAAAATTTAATAAATTTTGTCTTAAATTTTATGAAACTTTACCATAATTTATTTTAACTATAAATTTTCCTTAAATCTAGTAAACATATCGAAAAATCATGTTAATTTTTTTTAAAGTTTAAGACGCTTTAACTTGAGCTTATGCAAAAATAACTTAATTTTGGTTCATAACTGATACCAATATTAAGTAATTAAATAAAAAAATCTTAAATTTTAAGAATTTGTTAAACTAAAAATTATGAGAATTTAAAATTGTATGAGTTTAGTTTAACAATTTTAACTTCTTAAAATTAAGTTTATAACTTCTTAAATATTTTCTTTAAAAATATTCAAATATTTAAACCTTTGGAATTCTTATTTGGTTTATAATTCATATTAAGTGCTTCAGTTTTGTCAAGTGAAAGTTAAGTAATAAATTTCACATTGTTATATACTTCTTATACTTATATTTTATATACCTGTTGAGAATTACCAATTAATAAAGAATATCATAAAAAAAAAAACAGACAAGGAAACGATAACGATCGCCATTGACCGATAACGATCGCCATTGACTGTAACGGCCACTACTTCCTCATTTTCGAAGAAAAATGGCCCAATTATGCCTCTGGACCAAAATCCGCACCAAACAGTGACTCGTTTTGGGTGTATCGGCACACATTCTGCAACATTACCATGATTTTCAAAGTAATGTAGCAATATTTCCCAGCGTTGTTCAAGCGTATACACAACCATATTCGTTCAGCGGAAGGATAAAACTAATTATCCGTCAAATCAGACATGAGCTATGTGTTACCATTCACGAAATAAGCACTAGTTGAAAAAAAAACTTTAGATGGCGTACCCTTTATATACTAAAACATTTCATAAATATGATGGAATTGATATTAATTTTTATAAATGTTGCGTAAATACAATGAAAATTTACATTGAACGAAAATTGAGTTCTTGTTAGAAAGTGTTTTGCAACCGTCAGATAATGACAATCGTAATTAATTTTTATATTAATTACTGTAGAATATTTCTTTAGTTAGTCTCTTTACAGGAAGAAGAAGAAGTAAACATTTTTATTGAAAAATTTTACGGACACAAGGGATACACCAGACTGCCGCAGTTTCGTCCCCCTCCTGGGACTCGTCAGTGGTTAATTTATGTGTCAATTGAACAAAGTATTTTATATTGTTAATTTGCTCTATATGAAAAACTTTTTTTATTTTTTGGTGTCGTACTGTGATTTGAACTCACTGCCTTAGCATCAAGCTATGCATCGTAATCTCACCTCTTAAAGAGTTGAGCCACGGTCGACACAGCGATGAGTTCCTTTGAATTTAGACAAACAATTTTCTCTCTGGCGTGTTTGAATATTTTTTTACTATTTCTTTTTATAAATTTGTAATAAAATTTTTATTATTGGATCCGCGGCTGCTTTAACCTTTTACTGCATGGTGTAACGAATAATTTGACTGAATGCAGGGCCTGATATAAGTAACCTAGATTCATTTTTTTCAAAAGGTTATATGTCCAAAACAATGATACATTTGTAGATATACCCTTTTTTGTGGCGAGAAAATTGAAAACATTAAAAAAATACGATAAGCTTTCTCACACACATATTCGCTATATTTTTGTTATGGGGTGATCCAAAATTTTTACACTTTGTGGTTTTTGGCTAATATCGCATTGAAAATATCGCAAAACGCCGAAATACGGGTACACTTATTTTCCATTTACAATCATAATATATAGTTTTCATTAAGATCTGGAGTTTCATGAAGGGTTAAACCAATTTTCCATTGCCTTAAATTCACAGCTCAGCAACATGTTGCTATTGAAAAACCTGTAATGAGATGAAAACGCAAAAATTTTGAATTTATAATTAAAAGAATCGTTTTCATGTATAGTTTTTTTTCATGATTATCTTAAAACTAATGAACCATTATCATTAATTAAACTTTTTCAAAAACTCACTACTCTTAACCTTAACATTACACAGCCAAACAGCAACAACTCAGAAGGCCTAATAAACATTAACATAAATTGCAATTTAAAAAAGAATACACAATATTCCAAAAGTATTGCAAATTAATTAATATAAAAGCTTTCTACATAAATTCTCGGCTAAATAAAGAAAAATAAGAACAGGATTTCTTAGTAAAAAAAAAAAAAACGGAAAAATATTAATGAAAAGTTTAAGCAAACATACTTAAGAAACTTGAAAAAACAGCAGCAGCAGTAGGAATAAACGTCAGACAGACAACTTTAGATATAATAGGGGCATTCATTTAAACAACATTTTTGCAGATATTAAGAAATTAGAGCTTTCGCAAAGTTTTTGAGTGACCATAATTGAAATGGATCCGTCACGGGACATATAACGCAACTTGTCCTATATGACCTGAGCAGATTCTTTTATATGAGAGAGTTATTCACTGGGCGGTGGTGAATTGCAGATTTGAGACGTGTCACTGAACTGACGCAATAGAACAGGACAGAGAATTAACGCAAAAGAACATGCCACAGAAATCATCCCAAAGAACATGTTACCATGTCAGTTTTAAAACACCAGTTCTGAAATAATTAATAGCAGAGTTTGTGTGTAAGTAAGCTTAAGTTTTTTAGACTAAATCTCTTATCACCAGTTGAGACCGGTCTTGTTTCTACCGGTCACGGTATTGGTCCCTTCGGACATGTTCTGTTTGTTTTGGTCCCGGGACAGGTCTTTGCTTTCAGCAAACATCTTTTTCCTAACAGAATATTAAAAATTGCATTGATTTAAAAAACTTGTTAAAATATTTTCATTTTCACCTTTTGAAAAATGTTATCGTGAATGCCCCTACTATTAGCTGGTTATTAAGGAAAAAAGTACAAGTTGGTTGGTTTTTTTTTGTTGTCTTGCTAATAAAACTTACATAATAATTGTTCATAAAATATACAATATTATGAGTTTGTCAAATTGGTTTGTTGTGTTGGTTGTTTATGACACTGTTTACAAACGTACTATACTCACTCACAATTTTCTCTCAAAACGAAGAAATATTGAACAAAAAACGCAACAAAAATTAAATGGAAATTTAAGCATCATATGCAGGACTTTGAAAGAATTGAATTTTTAAATTACACAGACAGAAAAATACAAAGGCACAGTGTTGGCAGAGCGTCTGCAATGGTCGGTTATGCATTGGCAGAACTTAGGGTTAACTATCTTGACAGTATTTTCTTGTTGCCCGATTGATAACAGCGGCAAACCGGTGGTTAACATCGTTGGCTCAACGACAGGAATTCAAAAATTTTCGTTGATTCCCAATATAGAAAGTTCACTCAACTTTGTTAAATTTGTATTAAAAAGCACATATTTAAAAAGTGGCCATTCAGTTCGACCTTAGTCTTTTATCCTCAAAAAAAGTCAGTAAAGTCAGCAACATAATTGCTGGGAGGATCCTTGCAGAAGAATTGCTAATATTAGCAAAAAATATGTTAAATTTTGCAACATTTTTGCTGCAAGGATCCTCTCATTATTTGTATACTGAGAGAATTATCTTCACTTCAGTAATGAATCTTTGCATAGCTTTAACGAAAATTGTCACTGGAACTCGTCCATTGAAACTTTTCATAGAACCTATTACACTGGTTTATGAAATGTTTGTAGAATTAATGAAAATCTTCGTGAAACTAATGAATCATTCCGACAATGAAACGTTTACAGAATTTGTGGAACAGTTTCATAATTATTTTAAATATTAAGAAGATTTTTTGAATTAATAAAGCTCTTCATGAATGTCTTGAAAAATGCATTAGAACCTAAGCCAATGAACTGCTTCATATGAGTTTTTAAATAATTTCATGGAAGTCCAAAATTCATAAAAGACTACATGAAATTTATGAATATTAATGAAACTATGAAATTTTATGGAAAAATAAAAAAAATTAAGTCTGTGAAATTATTTCATAGCTCTGAAGAAAATTTTCATTAAATTGATGAAGAGATAATTTATGAAATCGATTATTTTTTTTATGAAACTATGAAGGTTTTTATTTATTAAATATTGAAAGGTCGAATAAATAAATACAACTTTAAAATTAAAACTACAAAATTTTAGGATAAAAAGTTTATGAAAAATTTCATAATATTAATAAAATTTCTTGGATATACTGGAATTCTTTATTGTATCTACGAAAAAATTCTATGAAATGGTTTCATTAATATCATGAAGGATAATTCTCTCAGTGTATATTAACTTTTTTCTCTACTTCCTCCATACAAGTTGCGACATTTACATCTAGTCTTGTTGTTTGTCCTCCATGCAACTAATGTGTTTATCAGCAACATTTTGGTAGCAACGTAAATTAGTTAAACATTAGTTCAAAATTAGTTTTGTTGCTAAAAGCGTTTAACTAAAATTTTAGCTGAAAACGCGATGTCAACAAAAATGAGGAATGTTAGTTAAATAATTTAATTATACATACGTTTAACAGAATTTCAAACTAACTTTTTTTTAGTGAAGGGCAGCAAATTTTTTATAATTATATATATTATTAGCCTTATCTTTGACATAAACTATTAATTATTATAAACTCCCCTTAATTGGGCGCCATAATATGTCAAGACTTAAAAATGCCAATATTCAATCTATTGCAAATAAAATCGAACTAATTTGTAGTAGAAAAGTTAAAATATAAAATAAATCAAAGATTTAACTTGCTAGCAAATCAATTAAACTTTATGTTCCTATGTTTTGATCTATCAAATTTAAAGCTTTCGGAATTTTTTAAAGGACTAACTTTAATAAAATAAAATAAGTTTATAGCAAATTTATTCGTAATTCAATTAATACTTTTAAAAATCTGTTCATATCTTTTTCTTTGTTTTTTTTTTGTAAAATTAAGAAAAAAAATATATATATTTATAAAGGGTATTTATGCAACATGCAATATATTTTGCCATTTCTTATTCTTGTGATTATTTCTACCATTTCATGTTTTAATGCTGTAAAATATAAAGAAAATAAAAAAATAACAAACATCATTCGTTAGTTGCTGTTTGTATGTGATGTCAACTATTTTTTCGGCTCATAAAAATTGTTATTAATTGCCACTTAAATGCTTAAACGCCAAAATAGCATTGGTTTGAGTTGTGTTTTTTTTTCTTCATCATCTCATTTTCGTTTTTTTATTTACTTTTCTTGTGATTGGATTTTGTTTTTCGAGTTTTGTTCAAAAACATTATTTAAACACATTAAATTAAGGAAATACATGTTTGAAAATGATTTTGCAGACATTAGTTTGATGTTTTTTTTTTTAATTTGATTTACTAGAAATTTTAACTTTGAGGTAACTATTACATGGTTTATAAGTTATAATCAATAGAAATTATGAGACAGTTAAAGTATATTTGTTTTGGTCAAATTGACTTAAATATTTGCAATGTTTTTGGTTTTTAAAATTTCCTTAGCATAATTATGGTCCTTCGAACATAAGAGATGCCATATTAATTTGAAATATTAAACTGATTCAAACATTTTTGACACCTGTTTTAAATACTTATTATTTCTCAATGTTTTTTGAATTGGGAGAAACGATGGACAGGTAGATTATACTTAAAACTGTTATAGGTAAGTTTCACGTTGAAAAGTCTTCGCTTAAAGAATTGCTGGCCATTTAAAGGTCGACTAATTAAAAGAAAGACTTCAAACTTAAAAGAGTTTTTTTCATTCATTATATTTTTTTTGCTCATATATTGTAACTTTCGGATCCAAACCAATACGAAATGGATAGAAACATGCACTAAAAAAGCAATTTCATACCGCTGCTTTTTTTTAAAGAGAAACAACACTCAGGAAGTTCTTCCTATATATTAATGTGTTGCTTTATTTGGAAAGGGGAAAGTTAAGAGATGAAAGGAGGGGAACGATGAAGGGGTTCAAACATGGCAACACTGTAATTACGCGAGATGATAAGTCTTAGAAGAGTTGTTGCTCGTCACTTGATGGAGAGTTGGCGAACCTATTGAATCTTTTTGGTTCATAGCCCTGATTCATTATTTTACTTCGGTGGGGTTAAGTGCTATGTGAATACCAAAAGTGGGCGCAGCGATACATATGAGGGATATAATACTCATACATGTTATTGATATTAATTGATGTTGCAGTCACTGGGAATTGTACCCGGAACCTTCTGTGTAACTGTCCAACACTTTAACCATTAGACCACCGGTGCTTGGTGAAAAGTTGAATGCACTGAGAGAATTCTCTGCAATTTATTACATAAAAGCAATAAAGTTGCACAGGAACCCTCCCATTGAAACTTTTCATTAAAAAAATCTATGGTTTCATTCGATTTTATGAAAAATATCATTTTACTAATTTAAAGTTTCATTCTCTTAATGAAGCATATTTTATTTAAAAAACTAGTTTCATAAAAAGTATAAAGCTTTTCAATAATTTTCAATAATTTTAAGAAATTTTTGGATTACTTTCTGAAGAACAGTTTCATTAGTTTACTGAAAATTTTCATTATTTTTCCATTATAAATTCATTATAAATTCCTCATATATATTCTTGATCCTTATAAAATTCTAATCCGTTTTAGCGATATCAGTGCGTATGTCGGTCTGCCGGTGCAAAAATGCAATCGGGACTGCTAATTTTTACGAGGATTAACGAACATCAGCAGCTTTGTATTGAAAATAAACAACATCGATAAGTGGTTCAAAAGTTATGAGAGTGTAAATGTTATTAAAAATGTTTCCTACAAATTAGTGTATCTTAAACTAAAAAAGGCAGTAAAGTCAGCTACATTTTTGCTGGGAGTATAAATGCAGATAAAGTGCTAATATCACCAAAAATTAGTTAATTTCACCAACATTTTTGCTGAATTTGGTCCCAGCAAAAATGTTGCTGACTTTACCGACTTTATTTATTAATGTAGTACAATTTCATTGTAACATGTGGTGTATAAAATATGGTGTCATATTTTATACCAAACGCGCAACGGTAAATATTTTTTTCACCACAAAATGAATTTTCACCTTAAAAGTGTTTTTCACCACACGATTGCTTTTGTTCATCCAAAAAAGTTTTTTTCCTCTATTACGTTTTTTTTCGTTATTTTTCTTTGTAAATTGGTTTTCTATTCATACTAGAGCCAAAAACTTGTAGTTTTTAAAAACTACTTGTATTTACTTGTCTAATGGCCGTAATTTCAAGCAATATATACCTACTGGTGCTTAGATACCTACCGTGTACACGAACAAAATCGTGTAGGTATCTAAGCACCGGTAGGTATCTATTACTTGAAATTACGGGCATAATTCCATAAGCATTTTTAGTCAAAAACCATAAGTTTTTAAAAGCAACTAGTTTTTGGTTGTAGGTATTAGTTAAAACGTTTTTACAAATTCCATTATTATAACAGTTTAACTCATTATTGACACAGTGCTCCTTTTTTGATTCAGTACATCGGCTATATGATTTTTACAGATTAAAGATAGGTAAGTGACTTAAAAATCCTAAAATAATTCAACATCTTGACTAAAAAACTTGTTGCAAATTCTTATCTAGTGTTGCCAAATAATTATTATAAAAAATTAATTTATGACCTTTTTGATGGATTTTTTTTTTCTTAAATATTTAAAAATATAAAAAAGCCGAATATTTTAAATTTTTTATTGCTCTGCTGATGAAAAATTTGAAAATGTATTTATCTTCTAGAATTTAGTTCATCGATTGTATATGATTTTTGAAAATTTGACCGATCGGACGATAAATTTTTTAAATACACAAATACTAAAACATTCTAAAATTGATTCCGTTTTCATGGTTTTTATTAATGTACTACTAAACATATGAAAACTATATCGTCGGGGTTGCCATATGACAATTTTAAATAATGGTTACAAACTCTGATCAATTTTCAAAAAATTAAAAAATTAGTTAACTTAAAAAAAAGTTTTCATATATTTTTGAACAAAGATTTGTTCACAAAATTTTACGAAATTTAAATCTTTAAAATATCTTCAATCATCTATGATTTATATGCTGTCAAAGTTTCAACTTTGGTTGCTGATATTTACAAAAAAAATGACAAACATTTCTTAATGAAACATGGTTCTATTAATATGCAAAGTTTGGTTGAAAAATGAGCAGTGGATCTATGTCGTGCCACTAATGATTTAATCTGTCAACAGTTTTTAATAAAAACAATTACTGAGACTAAAATATTCAAATTAAGTTTAAAAGTGTCTTTCTCGGAATTAACTGCAATAAAAATGTAAGATTTACTTCAGAAAATAAATTCCAATTTTTTTGCCCTTTAAATCCCGTTTTTTCACCAAAAACAGTTGGTAACATTAACCTTCTAACTGGCAAACGATGTTTTGCAACGAAATTCATAACATGTGCTCCACTCGAAAAACAATTAATAAGTTCTTCAACAAAATAATAAGTTCTTCAACAAATCTGACAATTATAAGACACAAATAATAATACAATTTAAATGTAAAATCAGCTGTCCATAAAAAAGCAGAAACTAGTCTAGTCTGATTTAAAATTAATAGTGTTTATAATTTTTAGAGAAACACGTTTATTCTTCTTCTTAACCTCAAAATTTCTATAATTGGTTTTCGTTGCCTAATTTAGGTGATATGAGCTAAAATATTTTAGGATGCATTTTGAAAACTAAAGCATATAAAAGAGAAGTTTTAGACCATAAATATTTCTCTTACCAAGCCATAACCACGTTCGAAAAACTATTTTTTTCTGCTCCTATTTTAGAAGATATCGTTATTTTCGCTGTTTGAAAAAGCGAAATTAGGCGAAAAAGTATCTTAAATTTATATTGTTTAATATTCAACGCTATTAATACTTATACTTTCTGCAAAATTTCATAAAAATCCGTCTATAAGTTTGTAAGTTAAGTCGATGTCGTTTAGAGGAATACTGATAAAATCCTGTGCGTCCTTGAACTAAAGTAAGGTCTTATTATTAAAGATAAAGCTTCAATCATACTTATATTTTATTATAAAGTCAAAATTTTAGTCAACTTAAATTGGTTTTTGTTTGAGTTTGAATTTTAACGTCTTTTTCAGACAATTGCAATTAATACTATAATTAATATGCAATTTTATTTAATTTAATTGTGAAAGGCGTTGTTGAGAAGAATGAGTGTATTTGCTAAAAATCATAACTACATTGCAAAATTTAAAATTTTTTTTTCTGAATCAGACTGCGCAGTTTCTGGTATTGAACCTTCGTCAGTGACCCTGTTATTTGAATTTTTTGAATAATGTAATATATGTTATGTTTTTATTTGTTCGATTGCGTCTATATGAAATTTTCTGTGCAATCACTGAACGTTTTTTAGGTTTTTGAAAACTATATTTTTTTTAAAAATAATTAGTTTTTGAAATTTTACGAAATTTTGATTTTGAAGCTTTCTTGCTTCCAAACCGTGGACGGCACACGAAAAATTTCTTCGCAAAATATTTAGCAAATTTAGTTTTCTATCTTAATTTACATATATTTATTTCGTATAAAACGCTCATTTGATGCATTTGTGGTAAATTTTATGAAGGCTACCCTGAGGCAGCCTTATCTGTTAGAGGGTTAAACAAATCAGTGTTGACCCTTTTAGAGCTTTTTATATGAATTTAGCCTTAAATTTCAACGCATAAATTTCATTAATTTTGCAATAAATGTGCTAAATTTTGTATATATTTTTTTAAAAAAATGTGTTTAAATTTTTTTTTGTATTATCCCAACAAACGGACAATATTTTATCGAAATGCCATTGAGTGTTTTCTTTATTTTTCAGATTTTTCCTATCTCTTACAATAATGCATTTAAATGCATTTTCAGCTTTGTTTGGCTTTGATTATATTAAGCATACTTTTATAAATTTGTTGATGTTGTTTTAAAAATTTATTTTTTTTTTTTGTTATTCAGTTTATATTTAATTTTTTTTTTGTCGGCTGTTCAATTAAGTAATCAGGTCATTAGATCTTAAGCCAAATGGTTTTGTTAATTTTCTACACTTGGTGATAATGATGAAGCCCATAGTATAGTAGCGGAGCAAGCAAAGCACCAGACACAAAAAAAAATATCGTCGAAATGAAAAAAAACTTTTAAAGCGTAAATGCACTTTTAAATAGCGTGACGTTAAATACATATAAATTATAAAACCTTAACGAGTTTTTTTGTTTAGCCTTTAATACACAGCGTTTTTTTCAAAGGTTCTAAATAACATTAAAAAGAAATTATGGGAATTAGTTTAAAAATACAAAAAATCAACATAAAAACTGATACAAAAAAATTTTAGTTTAAATAAAACTTAATATTAGTTAGAGTTAGTTAGCAGACAATTTGTTTTAATAAATATTTTTTTAAAACATTTAAGCGATTTTTTTTTTTAATATGCGTTTTGTTGTAGCAGTTTAACATTAAAGTGTTAAAGTTATTTATTTAAATTGTTGCCTACATTATTTTTTTTTTAAACCATTTTTTTTTTATTTCATCTATGCAATTGTTATGCATTTGACATTTAAATTGTGGCAAGGCGCCGTAAAAGTTTAAACATGCTATATGAGAGGCTGTTGCTATTAAAATATCTTACTTGAACATTAAAACAATTTTTATTTTTCGTTACAATTTAATTGTATAAAAATAAAAACAATTTAGCTGAAATGTTAGCGTACTTTCGTTTATGGCGAGAATTAAATTTATATTCAGACAAGGAATTTTTTTTTTATTTTTTTTTTTGCTTTTACATTTTTTTTGTAATTTTTAAATTGATGAATTTTAATTGTTTTGATTAAAAATAATTTAAAATGATTAACAAATAAAAAAAAAAAAAAATAAAATAAAATAAAAAAGCAAACAAACTGAGAATGCATTAATTGTTAAATATATTTTGTAATAATTATACTAAATGCTGAAAAATTTAAATGATTTTAAATTTTGAATTAAATAACTTAGGTATATTAGCTAAGTACACTAAGATAACACAGTGGAACAAATTCAGGTTAGCAAAAGTTCGGTCGATTCTGAGAGTGAGGGGTGAAAATAGAGGCTAAATTAGAAGACCCGTATCGCGGCGTTTGTTTATGTTAGTTCGAATTGTTTTTTAATCGACCTTCGAACTTTGCAGTCAAATGCCGATTTTCAGCATATTGTTTATATGGGTTTTTGGCTATAACTCGTCGACTAATTGATAGTTTTCAATCTGTAAAAGGCAAATTATTACTAGAGACCTGTCCAACAATTAAAGCAATAATTTGGCTTTTACAGATTGAAAAATATCAATTAGTCGACGAGTTATAGCCAAAAAACCATATAAACAATATGCTGAAAATCGGCATTTGACTGCAAAGTTCGAAGGTCGATTAAAAAACAATTCGAACTAACATAAACAAACGCCGCGATACGGGTCTTCTAATTTAGCCTCTATTTTCACCCCTCACTCTCAGAATCGACATAACTTTTGCTAACCTGAATTTGTTCCACAGTGTAATTCTATGCATGATATCCAGTGGCGTACATGGCGTATTCAGGCTAACATGTATTTTGTATAAAAAATTTTATAGATAGTTTAAAATATCGAGACTTAACATTTTCTACATAATTGAAACTTGTTTGATGGGCGATTCCTCCAGGTTTCTTTGAAATTTCTATATAAGATCAAGCCCACAAAAGTTATAAAAAATTGGAAAGACACGAAACATTAAAAAAAAATATTGCCAAAATTAAAAACATCGTCAAAATTTAAAAAATCGCCAAAATTTAAAAATGCCCGAAATTGAAAAACTTGCCCAAATTGAAAAACGTCTCCAAAAATTAGAAAAAAATCGTCAATACTTTTCAGATTTTTTAATTTTTTCCAATTTGTTGTCATTATAGGAAATTTTGTGTGCACCAAAGCATACCAAAATAATTGTTGATACAAATCCGGTGACCTTTTAAAAAAAGCATCCGACATATTGGAACCGCCATTTTGAATTTTGAGAAGTCAATCTCTAATTCGTATTCAGCTACCTCCAAACTTTAGCTTTTAATAAAATTCCAAAAAAACAGATCACTTTTCAAAACATCATCCTCCATATTGGGTACGCCCTTTTTAATTTTGAAAATCTATTGTTATGGCGTTTTATTTTCTGACAAAAATGTCACATTGTTTTTGCGCTTTGCACTCAAATTTCCTTTTTTGTGTTCTTTTCTAAAATAAGGTGAACACCCTGAAAGGGTGCCGTGTTTCTTTCTAAAAATGTTGCCATAAAAAGGGCAAAAAGTGCAATTTTAGCGCCCTCAAATTATTTACAGGGTTGTTTTGGCCCAGTTTTTTTTCGATTTATCAATCTCATGTGTATATATTATAAAGTTGTTTGCTAGAAAACTCTCACCTTAGCAGCCGAAGGGTAGTATGCTGGCTTCTGATGCATAAGGTCCTAGGTTCAAACCGTCATTGGACCACTATTTTTTTTTTTTTTATTATAATTTAGGAGTTTTATTCATTTTGTTTTATGTTATAAAACGTTATTTTTTCTGTTTGGAAATACTTAATAATTTTTGTCTAAAATTCGTTAAAAAAAAAAAACAAAATTATAATAAAAAGTATATAAAAAAGAAATATGAAGCTAACTTAAAACTTAATTAAAAAAAAATAGTTATGAATAAAAAAATTATTTCATGTTGGCTGAGATTCGAACCGGGACTGCCATAACAATATTGTATAAACAAACATGTTTAAAGAAAGCAATATGTGATAAAATTGTGTTCTATTCTGTTTGTAATTGCATTGAATGAAGCAATTTATTGGGGCGAGGGTAAAATGTTTGAAATGTTTGCACTTTAAAATGCGAAAATTTTCCAGAAAATAAAACACCATTAAATTCATATTAAGCCATCCCAAAAAATATTTAGTAATTATTTTAAATGAAATTCCGAAACTTTTTGAAAATATCGTGTATTTTTAATTCCAAAAATCTGAAGCCGATTCCGTCATACATTGACATTTTTTTAAGCGCCTCTTAAAGTAGCATCTCAACTTGCGACTTCATATTTTCTAAACCATCTTAATATTGGGCCACTCGACTTTTGAATGTTAAGACTCTCACCTAAATTTTAAGCCATGATACAACTATGTACATCAAGCTCAATTTTGGACAGTGGGGGATTTCCCGTTCCCACAAAAATCTACATATATTCTTTTAAAATCTGACCGATCGGAACGTACATTTCCCAAATACGCAAAATTGAAAATATGTTAAAACTTATTATATTTTTCTGAACACATGATAAATGGATAATTTTGATTTAAATACAATAACACTAATAAAAATAATAATGCAAGACTTGCCGTATTGCAATTTCAAAAAATGTTAAAAAACTATATTTTACAAAATAAAATTTAGAACCTGTTCTTCAAATTTAAAATACACATTAAAATTTTGAACTTAAAACTTTCGTGTTAATTTTTTCAAATTTTATATTTTCTCTAATTTTTCATAAACTTTTCTAAATTGCACTAAATTTAGGCTATTTACACAAGTTTTTAAAATTAATTTCAAAATCTATTTAACATTAGAGTCGTAAAGAGAATTTTTCTCTTTCATCGGATATTGTTCTGTTTTAACACTTTTCTTTATGTTATATTAATTAAACTTTATTTTTCACTAACAAAACTTACCCCAAAAACTAGTATAGTTTACCTAAGTTATTCAAATTAGATTATAAATATACTTCTTTTTTCTTTAAAAATTTCATATTTAAATCTGAAATACATTTTCCAAACATTCTTGTATTTATGTTTTCTAATTTAATTTATTTTGATTTGTTTGCAATAATTTCATGTCAATCTTACTTGAATACTTTAAAACTTACGAAAATAAAGAAATATTTCGAAAATCACTTAAAAACCTTCCAACTCATTAACTACGATCTTAAGACAAACTTTTAATATTTTTTTTAATGGAATTTCATTTTCTAAACATTATTCTTTGCAAGTTATTATGTTACTAAGAAAAATTTACCCAAAACTTGGTTAGTTTACATAAGTTGTCAAAATTTGATTTAAATCCCATCAATTAACTTATTTTTTTACTTTATTACGAGCTTTTAAACTCCGTATATTGACAAAAATAAAACAAATCAAACATATTAGCTGGGTTGATACTAGTAAATATTTTGATCTGGCTAAAGATCTCATCAGAACTCGAAGTTTTAGAAAAGCTAGCCTCCATAAAACTAGCCTCAATAATAGGCAGAGCTTTATCAAAAAAACCTATTAATTATGAATTTTGCTCCATTTTTGTCTTATTAATAAAATACCATGTGGCTAAGGTCTCTTCCTAACAAGCACCATGGCGCTACTAAACTTTGAAAACCAACATTGTTCTTTTTATATAAAAAAAATTTAGTTTTTACTTTGGCTCAAATAATATTTTTTACAGTTTTATTGGTTTTTTGTTTTTATATATGTACATCGAGATTATTTTAATGTTATTTGTATTTTATAACGAGCTTTCAACCTAAGTATATTTACAAAAATAATGCTAATCAAACATATTAGCTAGGTTGATACTAGTATTTCGATCTGGCTAAAGATCTTTTTTAGGATTTCTGATTCAAATTCGAAAGTTTTTTATTAATTTTTGCTTATTTAATTTTTTTTCCACAAAATCAACAGAAAATAATGTGAGTGTGCCTTTTATTGTGACACGCAAAAGTTTTATGACATTTTTAATTCACTACTTTAAAGCTTAGGAAAATTACAAAAGTTTTTAAAATTCACCTCAAAATCTTAATTGCAATTTAATTATCAATGGAATTTTCTCACGTTTATCGGCTTTTCGTATTTTAAACATTTTTTTGCTAACAAAACTTATCTTTAAACTTGTTTAATTTACCTAAGTTGTCAAAATTTGATTTAACTCCATTGATTATAATTATTTTCCCTTTAATATTTCTATTTTAAATCTAAAATGCATTCTCTAAACTATTTTCTATTTATTTTTTCTAATTTAATTTATTTTCTTTTGTTTTTCACAAAACCAACATTACAACAAAAAAAAAAAATGTGCGTGTGTGTCTTTTATTTTAACACGCAATAATTTCATGGCATTCTCACTTCAATTCAACGCCGATGCAACGAGTATGATGTGCAATTGCACATGATTTAACCTAAGAACCTTAGAAAAATATACAATCCATTGATGGTGGCAACAACAAAAAGAAAACTTCAAGTACTATTTTGATATGAAATGTACAATACCCCGACAATGATCGATGAAAATTATACGCATGATCTGAGACTGAGAATAAAAATCAAGAAAGAAAATAGATTCTTAAAATTTATTCAAGTGGATTTTTTTTGTGTGTAATTATTGAGCAAATGAAAAAAAAAAATAATCTTAAAGATTTGCTAAATTTGCTTGGGTGTTATTTTAAGTTTTGAAAATATTTTAAGTGAATACGGGCAAAGTATTTATTTATTTATTTTGATTTTTTTTTTTTTGCAAAATTTAAAATTTTGCTTTATGGGTGGTTTTTTAATGTTAAAAAAAATTTAAAAGTATTAATTTTAATTAAGGCGTCAATTCTTTTTAGGGTTTGTTTAAATATTATTTTTAAGATTTAAAATAAAAAAAAAAAAATTTTAAAATTCTTTAAAAAAAAAAATGTTTAAAAAATTATATATTTCAAATAAATTTTTGTCTTCATGTCTGTTTGTCTGTCCGTCCTTTAGTCTGTCTGTTAAACAGACTGTAGACAGTCAATGAAATCACTTTAACTCAGCGGGAGATGTGTTTTTTTTTATATATTTTGGTTTCGATTTTTTTTTTTTTTTTTTTGTATTCAATTTTATTTACGTGGCTCTTTTGTTATTGTTGTTTTCAATAATAATGTTGGTTGTTTCAGATGAAAAAAAATAAAAATAAAAAAAAGCATTAACAAAAATATAAAATATCCCCAAAAAAAAAAGCAATTTTTAAATCGAAATGATGTTTCTTAAAAAAAAGACAAAAGCTACAAAAAGTTAAAAGTTTTCAAAAAAAAAAAAATTTATTTGAAAAAAAAAATCAATCTTCCACTTCACCTTACAAGAACGCCTTTTTTAGAATTATTTTTTTTTTTAATTTAAAAAATCGTTTAAAAGTATGATTGAATGATGTAAAAATGTATTTCATACACCCTGTATAATTTACACCATCAGTTTTGAAAACCTCTCCTTTATTATCTGTAGTTTTGAACATCTTACCAAAAATGGCAACACAAAATTATGATCATTTAGTTGGGGTTTTGGTTCGAAATTTTTTAAAAATATATTCTATTGTCTACCTTTATGCTTAAATGTTGATTTTTTTTTTTTATAAGAATATTTTTAATTAACTAAAAAATTGTTTTTTTTTCATAATATTCTTTGTTTGTTCAATGATATTAATATGCTGTATTATGATGATTATTATACAACCTATACTTTTCAGTTCTTCTACATATCTCTTCAGATACACTGAAAGAAATATCTCATAATAATAAAATGTTTAGTCAAAATAAAAAGAATTGATAAAAAAGAAACTTTTAATCAAATTTTCATAACAGTTTTATTAGAATATATTAAAATTTCTACGCATTTTGAGAAAAACTTTCCTTAACTGAAAAGTTGCATGAAATACTTGCAAGTTTTTATAAAAATTCTGAATCTTTTTATTAAGGTTTTAAACGATATAACATTTATTTAATAAAATTTTACTTTAATAAGTTCCCAACAAATTTTTTCAGTGTATATTAAATACTTATTGTATTATATGAGTGCGATTTTAGCGTTTTTTCTGTGTTTCTTCGTTATGGTTTTGTTGAATATGTGTACACATTTAAAATGCTTTACCCAGCAGGGTGCCGTTTTTTTTTTTTATATATATTTTCTGAAATCATTTACTTTTAAGATTGTTTTTAATCAAAGTCATTAAGGTTTGTTACTGGAAAGAAACAATAATATAACAGCAATTTCAAGCCAACAACAAACGAGCTGAAAATTAATTCTTTGAAAAAGTATAAATTAAAAAATATACATAAGTAATATTGCAAAAAAAACACAATATTGTATATGAATATAAAAATAAAATCCATGAAATAAAGGAATATAATTAAAAGGGGGAGCAGAAAAAAAAATTGTATACTGTATAAATGGCAAAATGTTATAACACTCAAGATTTTTCAAATGATAAAAATGGACAAACAAGGAAAATATCTTTAAATAAATCATAAAAGTCTGGTTTTGTAAGAAACTTGGTCAAAATGCCTAAGTAAAGATTTTAGGAAATTACTTACAAAACTTTAAATGAATTGAAGAGGTTATGAAAATCTTTTTAAATCCGTTAAAACAATTTCATGATTCCTTTTTGTTATAAATTCAACCTTAATTTTGTCTAATAAAACTAACGCCAAAACCTGTATACTCTACCTAAGTTGTAAAAATATGATTTTAATCACTTTAATTTACTTTATTGTTCTTTCAAAATTTCTAATATAATTCTAAGATGCATTTTGTAAATTATTAAATATAAAATATTATAAAAATCGAAAATTTTCAATTGCTATACTCAGAATATTCTTACAGACATTACATGTGGGTAATTCTATGAGAAAATTAAAAAACACTAATTTAGACATTTCAAAAAATAACTAATCAAACATACTGTATTTCAGCAATAGTTGTTTTGAGTAGTTATTTTAGTATTTTAATAAACAACTAAGAAGACAGTAATTTTGCAGTAAACAGATAATTTTTGTTAGTTTTTTTTTTAAATATAAGATAATGTGGAATTTTTAAAAATTCTCGTTTAGTATATATTTGCTATTATTGATATGTTCATAGTTTGCAAATAATAATTATGAAGTTTCATTGTACCTAAAATGCATAAAAACGTCATAACTGGAATACTGTTTGGAATTTTGACTTTGCATTTTAAATATTATGTAGGAAATACAAATTTTTATTGTAATTAGAAGAAAAAAATGTTTTTAAAATACCAAAAAAATAATTGTTAAAAACAGTAGTTTTTACAACTCATGTAGTCGTTTAATGTCCATTGTTTTATTGTTTTGTTGCTCATTTTTATGATTTATACATTCATTTAAGGTTAGAGGTATTGGTTGCCTCGATAGTCGTTTTTACTACCATTGTAGTTGTTTTATAGTTAAATGTGACTACATGGATAGTAATTTTTATGACAAATACAGGTATTGCCTTTTTTTTACTACATTTGCAGTTATTTTAGTTGTAATTTTCAGTAATTTCTAGTTTCTTAATTTGCTGAATGTATAAATGAACATAAATATATCACTGAAAGCTGGTTTTATCAGAAAACTTTATTAAAACGCCCGAGTAAAGTTTTTAGGAAATTACTTTAGAAATTTTAAATGCACAAAGCGTGATCCATAAATACAGGGTGTTCGCCGGGAAGGTATACTACTTTGTTTTGCCGCAATTTTGGTAAACATTAGTCTTGACAGTTCATATCTGGCAGTCGTGAAGTAGACACGTGGCAAATTTATTATGGAAAAATATTCGATAAACCAACGTGTTTTAATCGTTAAAACATTTTATCAAAATCAATCATCGATTACTGTGACGATGAGAAAGTTACGTGAAATTTTTGGGAGGAATAACGTGCCAACAAAATGCACTATTTATCGTGTAGTGAATGATTTCGAAGAAAGAGGGTCTGTAATTGATAGGCCCAAGCATGGACCACAACGTACTGCAAGATTGGCTGAAAACATTACTGCTGCTCAAGAAAGTGTTCATAACAATCCATCAACTTCAATTCGACGCCGTGTTCAGGAACTTGGCCTTCAAAGAATAACGTTGGCCAACATTTTGCACAAGGATTTGCATTTGTTTCCATTTAAGATTCAGTTGACACAAGAGCTTCTTCCACAAGACCATTTACGCCGCCGCACATATGTCAATAGGATGTTACAGCTCGCCCATGACAACCCCGATTTTCATGAAAAAATCATAATGAGTGACGAGGCACATTTTCATTTGAATGGATATGTGAATAAACAGAATAGTCGGTTCTGGGCAATGGAAAACCCTCAAATTATTCATCAGTCACCTTTGCATCCATTAAAAGTGACAGTCTGGTGTGCAATTTGGTCAGGAAGAATCATTTGACCTTACTTCTTTGAAAATTAAAACGGCGTAACGGTAACTGTGAATAGGGAGCGATATCTTGATATGATTGAAAACTTTTTAACGCCACAACTGCATGCTTTGGGCATGATTAACATGTGGTATTAACTAGACGGTGACACATCGCCTACAGCTAGGATTACAATGGAATTACTGCGAGACCTCTTTTCACAACAAGTTATTTCAAGAAATTTTGATGTTGATTGGCCTTCACGGTCGCCTGATTTGACTGCTCCGGACTTCTTTTTGTAGGGATATCTGAAAATCAAAGTTTATGCAAACAAACCAGAAACGCTTGAGCAACTCATACAAAATATTCGTGATGAAATTAATGAAATACCGCGTGAAATACTCGCATTTGTGAGGCTAACAGAGGCGGACATTTATCTGATATTGTATTCCATACATAATTGCCGACATTAAATAAAACATTTATCAATATAAGATCCATTCTCTTTCATATAATCAAAAATTATAAACAAACAAAGTAGTATAACTTTCCTGGCGGACACCCTGTATAAATCTTTTGGATATAACTTTGTAAACACTGTGCAACAAGTTTGGGTTCACCGATTGTATCTTGAATGACACCAATTGGTAATAAAAATAGACTAGCAGTAGATCAAAACTGCCGAACGTTTATGATAACTTAGCACGGATTTAATTTGTATGGTATTTTTAAGTTGGTCTTTTTGTCGGGCATATTTTGCGATTTGTTTAATGTATTTTAGTTAAATAAACTACCCAGGCAAAAATAGGATCGCATATGAATATATATGACCATATATGGGCTTATATATGATAAACATATTTTTGTGTGCATTAAATAATCTATAAGATTTTGAATTTTCACCCTTAATGAAAAAAAAAACGGTCAAAGATAGCCAAAATTTCAAACCCCTGTGGGAGTTTTGGTCTACAAATAGTATTCATTTATATCCTGTTGGTTTTATTAAGGATACAAATCCTTGTTGCATAGTGTAATCTACCTAAGTTAAAAAAAAATAAATAATAAATTTAGAAATTGTGTTCGAGATTTTAATGGAAAATAGATTTGTTTCAAAAAATAAACTCTTAGCTTGTTGTTGAATAAAAAATTCAGATTCAATTAAGTCTTTAATTAATTCAATAAAATAATTATACATAAAAGAAATGATTAAGCGTGCAAAGTTTTAAATATTGATACTTTTTATGATGTGAGCAAGATTATTCAAGTTCAAGATCATTTGCTAAATGTTTATTTATTAATTAAAAAATTTCTTCATCCGCTTATTTAAAGTAGTCTTTAACTACTGACAGGTCCTTACATGTTTTATTTCGCGTCACCGAAAGTCTTCAGAGAACCAATGTAACATATAAGTTCTAGGTATCGCAGATCCAAAAATTTATATCATACCAATATAAAAAGCTTAGATAACGTTTGTGCTAATTTCCGTCAATATCGGACAAATAACACAGTGCGACAATAGTTTTCAAACATGAGCAAAACAATATAAAACACAATATTAGACATTTTTTATAAAAATCATAATTTAGAATTTGGACTACCATGGTATCCCTGGTAATCATTTCGTTGTATTCCCTTTTTTATAAACGCAAAATCTGATAGCATCGTGTAGCCTTGTGTACTTATCTGAGAAACAAGAAATTATGTTGCTTCTCACAGGAATAAATTCTTTAGTCTCTAACGTAGCCGGATTTTTTAAATTTTGGTTAGTATTAAAATGGTTCGAGGGTAAACTCAAAAAGTAATAAAACACCCAAAAAAAATTGTTTTTTTTTTGTGAAAAAATAATTTTTCAACAATTTAAAAATGTCTGTACGTTAGGGTTTAGTTGTGAGCAAAACGAAAAAAACGATTGAAAATCGGTCCAGCCGTTAAGGCTGCACAGTGGCACCCGATATTCAATATCTTGTTAGAGCAAAAAACATTTTAAGTAAATATTGCTCATTTAAAATATACACTCAGGGAACTTCTGCTGTAAATATTTTTAGTTGTTTGATTTGTAATACAGTAATCTTTGTTTTTAAATGAAAAAACAGTAATTTGTAAAAGAGCTCATTTAAAAAACAAACCACATCAAATTACTGTATTATGATTTTACATTCATTTTATGCAGTAGTTTTTATTTTATTTAAAAAAATAAAACAAATTATAGTTTGTTTATTTTTTACTGCATATATGTTTCATTTTTACTACAATTGTGGTTCATTTTTTGAACATTAAAAAACAAATGACAATATTAGTTGAATGTACTGAAATGTAAGTCGTTGTTTCTTCAAGTGAAATTTCATTTGTTTTTAACTATATTTGCAGTGGTCTTTACGTACGAAGTATTTTAAGTATATAGCAAAGAAATTGTTTACCAATCTGTAACTTTTTTATTTCTGCGATTTTTTATCCAAAATTTTCATAGCATATTTCATAGCACATTTCATGGCACAAGTTCAAGCTATTGAAATATGAAAACAAAAAGTAAAAAATCTAAAGCTAGTAATCAATCCCTTAATGCTTTAAATTTCTTTTATACAATCAATCCCGCCTTTAAATTATTCTAAAACACTTTTTAACACAATTTAAGATATCAAATCAAAATTTAACTCCCATCACGTATTAACATATTTTATGGCATTGATTTACAAAATATAAAATCCTCCCTTTTTCATATCTATCTTTTGGGACCTGTTATAAAATTAGTGAGTAAAAATTTGATTATAAAAATTTAAATTTTTTTTGTGCATTCATATTTAGCTTTTAACAGCAATTAAGGTCTAGCTCATACCCCTCACACTCGTCCAAACAAACACCCACAAAATCTCTATAAATTTGTGAATATTATGCAAGCTACCCCTTTCAGTTTGAGGTAATGAGTTTATGATTTTAGCCATGACAATATAATATGAAAAAAAAAATATTTTTTTCATTAGTGTATGGAAATATTTCCACGTAAAAATGAGGGTGCATATTTAAAAGAGATTTTAAATAATATTTATGAAAGGTGAGAGTTAAACACCAGTGATTTGATTTACATAAAATGTTATTAAACAATGTAAAGATGGTCTAAATTAGATAAATGACAGAATAAAAAAAGAAGATAAATAAATTAGATTTGCTTAATATGAAATAAATGAAAATGAAAATGTAATAAAAATATTTTTATGAAACTTCCTTGAAAAGGGAAGAAAACGTAAAAACTTGGTAAAAATTCCTAAATTGTTTTGATGATAAATATTGCATAATTTAGTACGTTATTTTTTAGTAAGTGAATTGATGACAGTTTAACCTCAAAATTTACTTAATTTTGTTTATTTTTTAGAATTGTTTACATTTTCCATAATTCGCGTGTGTTAAAACTTAGTAAATATGCCTAAGTTGCTTGTTTTATAGTAATTCTTATGTTTTTTTGAAAATTTTTAATATTAATTATTTGTTTAAATATTTTTTTTTGTATTTAAATTGTTGAGTTTATGAATAATTGCAATTTGTTTATCTTTGTTGAGATTGTTTTTGTTTTAAATCTCAAATTTTTAAAAACTAAGGTGCAGTTTCATTTCAAACTTGATTGATCGCTATTATAATAGAATATCACACAATTTTGAATGAATAAATGTTAAAGCAATTTTAGAATAAAAAAAAAAAATAACAAAACAATTGTTTTAAGTTTAAAGTTAAGGTCATTTTAGTCAGGTTTTTTTTTCTTAATAGATAAACTTTTACTCATTGGAAAAACAAATGACACTATCTCACATTTATGACAAGCCTTTATTACATTTATGGCAATACTAAAATACAAAATAATTTCTAAATTAACCCTAGAAAAGCCGCAGAATCAAAATTTTGAAATGATTTTACTGCAAACAAAATTTCCTTAATGACAACAAAATAAAAAATGCCAATATTTAAAAAATCACAAAAATTAAAAAAATCGGTAGTAATTAAACAACCCAGTAAAATAGTAAAATCCAAATAACTGGTTGCAGAACAGCTTATACTGTAATATAACAGGTTCTAATTTCGGTTCTGCAACTGGTTCTTTTATACGGAGTTGGCCTAGGTTGCTTTAGAACCGGTTCTGGAACCAGTTATAGAACTGGTTCACCTTACATTTCGAATCCCTGGCACCCGCTCTAGAACCGGTTCCATGTAACAGGTGGTAAAAGAAGTTGTTCTAGAACAGGTTCAGAGGTAATCTGTTCTAAAAAATTTTGCTGGGAAATAGCCAAAATTGAAAAATCACTGAAATTAATAAAAATCTCTAGAAGTGAAAACAATCGTCAAAGCTGAAAAAATGACCAAAAATTAAGAAAAAAGAAAAATTAAAATTTTTTAAAAATTTGACGATTTTTTTTAAATTTGACAATTTTTGCCGTTTTCTTAAATTTCAGAAATTTTGAAGATTTTTTTAAAAAATATTTCAATTAAACTTTTGTTTGACGTCAAACTCACTTTCAATTAAAAGTTAAATAATGTATATTAAATGTTAAAAAAAAAATGATTTTACTGGAAACAAAATATCTTGCTTTTAAAACACATAATGAAAACAAAGTAAAAAAATGCGAACATTTAAAAAATCACAAAAATTAAAAAAAATCGGTAGTAGTTTAACAAATAGCGAAAATTAAAAAATCTCTGAAATTAATAAAAATCTCCAGAAGCAAAAACTATCGAAAAAGCTGAAAAAATTACCAAAAATTATAAAACATTTTTTTTTAAAGTTTTGGAAAATTTTTCAATTTCGGCAATTTTTCATAATTTTTAGCGTTTTTTTTTGAAAATTTTTCTTAAATTTTGTAATTTTTGGCAATTTTTCTTAAATTTTTAGCTATTTTTTTTTTCAATTCTAAATATTTTTTTTTTCTAAATTTTGCCACTTTTTACCCAACTTTGAAGTTTTTTTTGTTTGTTTTTTTCTATTTTGAGATTTTTTTAATTTTGGTAATTTTTTTTTTAAATTTATTTGATTTAAAATTTTTTTTTTACTTTATAGATTTTTTTAAATTTTAGCGTTTTTTCAAATTTTAATCAATAGTAACTACTAAAAATTTGTTTAAAATTAAAAACAATTTACAAGTTTGATATAATTTTTATTATATCAACTTGGAATTTTCAAGTCGTTTTTTTAATTTTAATATTTTTGAATGACCATCAATTCTTTACGTGAAAACTCTTCAACGTGACACTTTTGCTTGTCCTAGTTTATACACTCATAATAATCCATGCATAAAAATACGAAATTATTGTCAAAACTACAAAAAATTTTGAAAAATATACAAATTTTCGTTTATTTTACAAAAAGTTTGGTTCTTTTGAAATTTTTACGTAATTTTACGCATGGATTATTATCAGTATACCTAACCCTGTCCATCGATTAGCTTAATTAAAAAAAACCTTGAGAAATAAGATTCATTTAAAATTAGTTGCAACATGTGTTGAATATTTTTGAGATTAGTCATAAATTCTTGATCCCTGTGAAATTATAAACTAATTTAGATATCTCGGAATGCCTGTTGAAATTGCGATTACTGCGTGAAAACATAAGCGGAAAAATAATTTGTATTTGAAGTAATAAACATATTCCTGAGCAGTTTGGTATTGTATTGGTATTAGTGAGCGTTGTGGTGTAATGGTTAGCGCGTTGGACTGTTACACAGATGATCCCGGGTTCGATTCCCGGTGACGACAACATCAATTAAGAAAAATAATATGTATCAGTTTTCTATCACTTATATGTATCGTAGCGCCCACTTTCGGTGTTCCCATAGCACTTAACCCCAACGAAGTAAAATAATGAATCAGGGCTATGAAACAAAAAGCTTCAATAAATTCGCCAACTCTACATCAGGTGGCGAGCAACAACTGTTCACTTAACCCCACCGAAGTAAAATAATGAATCAGGGCTATGAAACAAAAAGCTTCAATAAATTCGCCAACTCTACATCAGGTGGCGAGCAACAACTGTTCTAAGACTTATCTACTCGCGCAATTACAGTGTTGCCATGTTTGAAACCCTTCATCTTTCACCACCTTTCATCTCTCCACTATCCCCTTTCCAAAAGAAAGCAACACATTAATTAATAGGAAGAATTTCCTGAGTGTTGCTTCTCTTTTCTTGAAAAACAAACAAAAAAACAAAAAAATATGCAGCGGTTCAAAGGTTAAGAATGAAAATGTGAAGGTACCTCTAAATTTTGTCACACAATTTGATGTATTGTAGTACAATATGATATATGAGTCTGGTTAATGGTATATGTCATATGTTTTTAACGGACTCTTAAAGGTGAACAATATTTAAAATTCACCTCAAAATTTGTTTCACCACATATATGTTTTAAATGCGAATTCGGTAAAATCGAATTTATTGCTTTTACTTGTTTTTTCGTTTAAGTTAAGTTTAAGTTTGCCTTATTTCCAACATGGGTTAAATTTGTTTTAGATAAAACTTGATTTTTATTTCATATTTTCCTCTTGTTAGGTTGTTGTCTTTACAACAAATTATTTTTGCAACATAATTATTTATTAGAAAAATTAATTAAATTGTAAAAAATATCATAACTAGAAAACATTATTTTTTTTCTGAATTAGGAAAAAATACTTATACTTATAGATACACAATATAACTTGTTAAAGTAATTAACACATTAATGTTATAAACATAAGACAATTTAAACCATGAGTTATGGCTTTTAACTTGTATAAATTAAAATTTATAAAAATATATTCAATAAACTTTGGTTTGGTTGTTATAGAGGAGTTGTTGACAAAACAATTATTAAGAAAAAATTAAAAACGGTTGATTATTTCTAAAGAAAATTATTAAATTAATAAATTATACATTAATTTAAAAACGAATGAATTTAAAATATTTAAAAAATTTGTGTAAGGGAAATAATTGTTTGTTTTAAAATGATTGGCATTACTGCCCTATGGGAAATTTTGACGAACTGACAATCGCTGTATGGAACGGACCTGTCGCTTTGATAAGGCGTGACTAAAGGATATTGAAATTTCTACATTTTGACATGTCGCTGACCGAACCTATGCCATTTCACCGAAGTATGGCTTTAAGGATGTTTCTTCTGTGACATATCACAGATTTGTGTTGTTTAAAAACAGTTCTGTGACTTATACCAGGTTAGGTCTGTGACACATCACAAGTGCTGAAATTTCCCCTCTTATGACAATTCCGTGTAAAAGTGATAGGTCCTTCCCATATAAAGTGATCTGTATGGTGTCAGTTACTCTAAATTTCCCACCGGGTTAAATTTGTTTCATTTTTGTTTTTCCATAAAAAAACGATATATTTTTATTTCATGTAATTTTAATTTTCAATATCCCGCTGTTTTAGTTTTCCTTTTATCTTAAAATCAATTTAAAGTTTTTCGTTAAGAAGAAAAACCTAATCAATCTTATTTTTTGTATTTGTCCTTTATTACCTAAAATCAGATTAGTCACCAAGGTTGTTTAATTTCCTTCCAAACAATTAGTTTTGTTTCTTTGTAGACTCCCTAACTATAGGAGTTTTGCATTTGCAATTTTTACCACCAGGCGTGTAGTTAACAATTAACTTTTTTTTTTCTTAACAATGGCTGTTTTCCATTTAAATATTATATAAGGGTATATTTATAATAGGTAGTTGAAATAAAACAATCTGAAATAAATGTTTTTCTAAAAAAAAAAATGCAAAACTGCAATATGAGCAATCTTAAAAAAATATCCAGCTGTGCAAGCAGCAGTTAAGGTTTAAAAATGTCTTTTAATTTATAAAACAATAACAGAGAAAGTTACATTTGTAAAAACATTTCATTATGTTTTTTTTTAAATGAAATGTCTTGATTTTAGTGGAAAATTTTACAACTCTTTAAAGACTCGGTGTCGATCCATATAAACCTTGCAATTATGACCCGTACGCCCAGCTACAGGAACAATTATATCGTCTCAATATAAAACTTACAGTTTTTGTTGTTCTATATGATGCGAATCAAAATTCACACAACTTTTACAATTTTTACAAAAAGTGGATGAAGAAGTAATGATTAAATATTGACATATTTTGAGCTCATTTTTAGTACATTATGTATTTATAATAATTTATCTGAATTTCGAAAACGCCAGAAGATTGACTATATCAATAGACATTTTTGTGAAGAATTTGAAAAAAATATTTTTTTTTAATTTAGAACTAGTTCTGAATTTTTAGTGTTATTAGATTAGACTAGAGTGGCACTATGCACCGCGACCAGAAGTTGGTATTTTGTGCTGTGCTTTAGTGTAATAGAAAATGCTGTATATCTGAAAATCCGATTTTTTTTTTTATTTATACGAAAGTTTAGGTGTTTTTTTACCGGTCCAGACAGTTTATCGTGTATAAGTTTAGTTTTTGAGAAAATATTCGATGAACATTTTCCTACATATATGTATATTTCAATATGTCCTTCTTAAAACTACATGACATGTAAGGAATTTTATTATATGTTTTAGTTATTCTTCATACGTACTTTAATTTTGTAAGCTTTTGTGGATACATTTTTATTCAGCAATATAAGAAATACTATTTTTTTAAGATAACAGTTTTTAATTTTTTTGTAAAAATATCGAGGTTTTCAGAAGTTTTTTTAAAATTATCATTTGGAAACGTTGACGTTATAATTTTTATAGGTGTAGGAGTATATCGATGAAAACCGGTCATTATTTATGTTTTGATAAAAATCGTCATAAATTGGGGCACATTTTCGACTTTGTATAAATTTATAGTCCAGTCGTTCAGATTTTAAAGATTATATTAACTACTTCAAAAATGTTCGACACCTTTCGAAACTGACTTTAGATGCCTCTTATTTCTCAAGGTTTTTTGAATTGAGAAACACAATGGACAGGGTTACGTAGACAGGGCTACGTGCTAACATATTTGAGCTGACAACTGTTACCCAGCACTTATCATTTACTTAAATTTTAAGCTATCAAGTATTATGTGTCTCGTTAGGAACCAACAAAATTAAACATAAACTTTTTTTAATTTTATTTTGTAAAACAAGTTTTTAGGACACCTACTTAATGGTTTTACCAACATTTTGCCCACGTTGGAAATTTTGTTTCACCAGTGCTTGTCCGACACTTTTTGAACAGATGGGCCTATTTTCTAATGATGTTATCATTTTGGGATATTGAAAGCACTTGTTGCCAGCACTTGCACCAATTGCTAAAGTGCCTTGCCAGCGGTTGTCCTTTTGTATTATTCTAACTGGGTAATTACATATCGATATATGTATATATGCTTACATATGTCACATGTAATTGCATATACAATTGTATATAATTTGATATAATTGTATCACATTATATATAAATTGATATATTTGGATGAGGACAAAATTCGGATACAATTGTATCAATCTATATCTAATTGCATCAACTTAGATCTAATTGTATCAAATAACATCTAATGGTATCAGATTTGATATAATAGATGGTCTTATTTTTTGGATATAATTATATATAATACGAAAGTTCACAAAATATTTTTTTGTTTGGGTTTAACATTTTTAATTTGCTTTAAACTAAAAACCGCCATCATTTTTGCGCCATTAAAGATAAAGGACTAACGCATGCTTAAACATCGGCTAACACATACGCAAAAGGTTATTCACGTCGTACAAAAAAAAAAAAAAAATTTTAAATACTTTGCCTAAAAATACTTTGTCGAAAAGGTTTGAACTGCCTCAGTGGCATATATTGGTGCAAAAATGGGTTTCAAAGTTGTTCAAAAACTTTCTGTTAAAAAACTTTTTATTATTTGTGTGTACCCCAATGGAAACGTCATCCAAATACCTTTCATTTGATAAAAATTGAAATTATTTCATATATTTCTCTTCACTCATTATAATCCATAGATAAAATACACGAGAACTGTGGTTCAATTTACGAAAGCTTTGGTTACTTTGACATTAGGAAAAGTTTTGTAATACTCATACACTCGTAATAATCCATGCAAAAAATACGAACAAAATGTCAAAATTTTGTAAAATGAACAAATTTTCGTTTATTTTAAAAAATTGTTGGTTGTTTTGACATTTCTTTGTATTTTTACGCATGGATTATCATCAGTGTATATACAAACAACATTTTGTTTAAGAAGCAACATTTTATTTGTATATTTTTCGAAATTTTATGAAAACACAAAAAAATATTTGTAAATATACAAGTAGTTTGTTAAAATACAAAATAGATCTGTAAATTTTTTTTTTATATTTTATAATATTTTATGTATAATTTACGAACATTTTGTAATTCTGTTGTACTTTTTACTAAAAATAATTTACGATATCATGTTTGTACTATTTACAAAATTTTTAAATTTATAAAACTTGTTATGAACGAAATTTTTTTAATATTTACAAAATGTTTGTACATTGTACGAAAATAAATTTACGAAAAACATTTTCTTATAATGAGTGTAATGAATTGATTGCATCATATATTTAAAGTGTTTCTTATTTGGTAAATATTGCTAAAAACTTTGCAAACTTACCTAAGTTTATGGTATGTAAGGAAGTCATTGAAAATGTATATAGTTAAGTTACCTAAGCTTTTATTATGTATGGTAATCACTCATAAAATACTTAAAAATTCTTTGTCTGAATACTTTTTATTTATTTTTATATCATTACACTGATAATATATAATCCATGCTTATGTCAAAATAACAAAAACTTTCGTAAAATAAAAGAAAATATGTTTATTTTAATAAAGTTTTCGTTGTTTTGACATTTTTTCGTATTTTTAGCATGGATTATTATGAGTGTAAAAACCGTTTAGTCTTTTTAGGCATATATTAAAATTAAAAATGTAATAATTCAAAATATTTAAAATATCTTAATGTCTGTCTGTTTCTGTCACAAGTTTATAATAAAATAACGATTTTTTTAACAACTTATGGGCTTTTAGAATAAATTTTAATTTTAAATTACCATATTCCTTATGAAAACTATGTTTTAATAAATAATTTTTCAACAAATTTAAGCTGACATTTCCTTCTTGTTGTCTGATCTCTGTAATATAAATTTGTTTTTATTGTAATTTTTGTTGTGAGAACTTGGTTGAATCCATGAATTTCCACTTTTGTAACTTGGTAAATTTTACTAAGAACTTGTTAAACCTACCTAAGTTTTTTATTATGTATAAAAATCATTGCGACACCTTATAAAATTACTTTCTCTGAATATTTTAATTGTGTGTTTTATTAACATTAAACATCTCTAAAGGCCTTTGAAACTTTTAGTTAATTGAATTTTTTTTGTGTAATCTTTTTTTTTTTTTTTAATATTATAATCTTTGTTTATTTCCATCACATTAAGGTTTAATGTTAGTGAAAATCTTTTGAACAACAACAAAAACTATCCCAAAAACAAATAAGATAATTATTCAAATTGCATGTTTTACAGCATTTTCCAACAATCTCATAGACTACAACACATTTAAAACAACATCTTATGTGTTGTATATAAAGAGCAACATGTTGTATGTTTAATGAAAAGACAATCTAAATAGATTTTTCTTTTTTTTTTCATTTACTATTTAACTACAAGATATTAAGATAACCAAAACTCTAAAATGACTTAAAAAGATTTGCATATAAAGACAGCAAAATTTTAAAAAAGGAAACATTAAAAAAAGTGATTTTTTTAAAATAAATTTTATACAAAAAAAATAATACAGTGAGAAAAAAAAAAACTATTTGCAGACATAGTAGAAGAAGAATATACATATATATCTGAACCACAACATGAAAAGCATTAATCGTATAATTAATTTGATGCATGTTGTATATTTTAGTATAAAGTATAAGTACATTTTTCAGACATCCGAGTATAAAATGAGTATAGGCTTTTGGGGTTTTTGTAAAATTCTTTTTTTTTCTTAATTTACGTTCTAAGTGTAACATATTCAAACTATTTCGTGTAACATGTCACACCCATAAAACAACTCAACAACATTGAAATTTGAAAAAAAGGAAAAAACTGTTAAAAGTAAAACAACATGCTTTATAGTATATGAGGAATTGCAAAAATTTTCGACACGTTGAGGTAAAATAGGTCATATCTGTCAAATGTTATTTTATCTATATAATTTCTCTTAAATTAAAATTTAGTAGCCAAAATTGAAACAAAGAGAAAAAATGAAAAATCATCGGCAAATTAAAAAAAAAAAACACCAAAAATTAAAAAAAATCTTGAAAATTCAAAATCATCACAAAATCTAAAAAATTGCCAAAATCAAAAAAAAAATGGCAAAAATTACAAATGTTTTTAAGATATGAACTTTAAATCTTTTTTTTTGCAATTTTAACGATTTTTTTTTCCAAATTTTTAACAATTTAAATGTTTTTATTTAAATTTTTTCATATTTTTGGTTTTTTTTTCTTAATTTTGAGTTTTCCCCCAATTTTGTCGATTTTTTTATTTAATTATTTTGTTTTTTTAATTTTTGCAAAAAAAATGTAAGCAAAGTCAGCAACCTGTTTGCTGGGAGGATCCTTGCAGAAAAATTGCCAATATCAGGAACAAATTATCAGGAAAATTAATTTTTTTACTGATATTAGCAATTTTTCTGCAAGAATCCTCGCAGCAACAATGTTGCTGACTTTACTGGCTTTTTTTTTGAGTGTACGATTTTTATAAAACTCTGTTCATGCAATACATTAATCAATTTCAAAAAAAATTGTGAAAGTCAGAAGTTTTGTTTGCTTCATCAATGAACATAAATTTTTAGAAAATTTACGCCAATTCCATATAATTTTGCGATGTTCTTATCGTATACCGTTATTGGTGAGCTGACAACAACTTGGTATACCTTAGTATATGTGAAATTACACAATTTTTTAAAAACTGTTCTCAAAACTCAATTCCATTGAATAAAGCAAAAGCCCTGCTTAAAAGTCGGAAATGTGTGGTTTCACTTGTAAACCGCCACACAACTTTTCACCAAGCAGCTGTATGGCAATTAGTTTTTTAGTGAATGAATTTTCTCAGTTAGTGCCTCCATTTTGTACTGGTTTGGGTCTGATAGTTTAAACTATGAGAGAAAAGAAATAAAATGAGTGAAAATACTCTTTTTTAATGGTTATATTAGTTTTTTGTTTTTATATACATCGAGATTATTTTTATGTTATTTTCAAATTATAACGAGCTTTCAACCTCCGTATATTTACAAAAATAAAGCAAATCAAACATATTAGCTAGGTTGATACTAGTATTTCGATCTGGCTAAAGATCTCATCAGAACCCGAAGTTTTAGAAAAGTTAGAGCCTCTATAATAGGCAGAACTTTAACAAAAAACCTATTAATAATCAATTTTGCTCCATTCTCTTTTAATATTTGGGCATTTAAATGGCGATCAATTCTTTAGGTAAAGACCTTTCACAGTAAAACTTAGCATTTCCCAGTTTTTTAGTACAGTCTACCTAACACTGTCCATCGTTTCTCTTAATTAACAATAACTTGAGAAATAAGACAAATCTAAAATCAGTTCCGATTCAAAAGATGTCGACATTTTTTTGAGATAGCTCATATACATTTTTTGTGCAATTGAATACAATTCACAACATTTTTTTTTATCAGATTTTAACTCTTGCAAGAAATGAAAGACTTGCATGATTAAAATTATTTGAAAAGTAAAAAGAAAAAATTTTTAAATTATTTTCTCGTAGCGTTAAAGAGTTATCATTTCATAAACTTTAAGATTTAACGGTGACATATTGTTTAGAGATTCTTATTTTTAGCTTAAAATATATGTTAGTCTTTTGCAAATAGTGTTTGCACATATATTGCAATCATGACATGCAATAATGTTTTGATAGTAATCTATGATTCTTTTTCTTTTTTTTGTAATGTAGTCTCCTCTAAAGAAGGTGTTAAACAGGATTACAAGTTTGTTTTGTGTAGACTCTAGGAATCTTTATTTCGTTTTAGAGAATTGTTTAGAGATATATCTGTGTTAAGTACAGGTTTGTAGGTTTTTTTTTATACTTCTTTAACATGTTTAAAAAAAAGTATTTATCATGAAATCATGTTTAATGTTTTAAGAGAGAAGACAAAAAAAAAAAAAACATAAGATAAGCTTTTGACATTTGAAATTAGTTTGCGGTTATGTCCACAAGCATGTTGTGAAGTTAAGAGGATCTAGTTAAAAACAACAGGATTTAAACAAAAAACTAACTAGGAAACATTCTTTTACACAAAAATATATTTTTTATCGTAGAGACTTAGAGATTAATAGAAATAACATTAAATAAATAAAATTTAAATTAATATTTCTTTGCTTATACTACATTCATATTGAAACTCAAAATACGTATTTTCGTTTTTTCAAGTTTTTTATTTAAAATTTGAATTGCATTTGACGTTTGAACTACAAAAGCTTGAGATTATCAAAAGTACACCAAAACAAGTTGTAACAAAATCATAAAATTATTAAAAAAATTTTAATTCTCATATCTTTTTATATAAAATTATTAAACTTGTTAACTTTACCAATTTTATATTTGCATTAATATTATCACAAACTTCTAATTTAAGTCCGGAACATTTTAAAAATAACCAAGTAAAAAGTTGTTCTTTATAAAACTTGAAGGTATTTAAATTAAAGATTTATTTCAAAATTATGGAAATAGATTCTGTTTAGTTTTAGATTGCACAAGTCGAAAAACAAAGCAATAGTACTTTTCACTGACCCTAAATATTTCGGACACGGTGATTTTAATGACGTAACAAGTTTTAAACTTAACTATGGGCCAGATTTCTAGCAAAATCTCTTTAAAATGTTGCATGATTTTACAATGATTTTTAAACATAAAATTTAAAAAATATGATATTTTCTCTTAACTTTTTATGGGTAATACTGATGAGAGCTTCAACAACATCTGGTTATCAAATTTGTTAAATAATTATGCAGCATTAATAAGTAAATCCGCGGTTTTGTTTTACCAGATTTTGCTATTTTTGCACAATTAATTTTTCGAAGAATAAAAGCATTTTTGTGCATAAGCAAAACGACAAATCTGAACGATTATTTCGTATACAAAAACAAAATAAAATAATGTGCGGTTCATGAGAAAATCGCCAAATGTGCATACAAATTATATGATAGCATAGCGAAAAAGGACCTAGGAGTTCATCTTGTAGTTTAATATGTAAGCAGCTTAAAAAATACGTGTGTCAAAATTCAGCTAAAAAAGTTAATATTTGCGAAAGTTGGTATAACAAAAACTTTCATTACAGCGAATGTCTACAAAATATTTTGAAATTTTAACTTCAAAATGTTCACATACTTGTATGAATTGTGAAATAAAAGTTCAAAATATTTTGTAGACATTCACTGCAATGAAAGTTTTTGTTAAACCAACTTTCGCAAACATTAACTTTTTTTTTACTGAATTTTGACATTTTGGCGCATGTATTGAAAGCTTTAATTTTTTTTTCTTTAAAACAAACTAATTTATTATAAAAATAGCAATCGACATCTGTAAATTAGGCTTTAATCTTTAAAATTAATTTTTTGAATTTTTATTAAATTTGTGGGCCATTTGAGGTTCCTGGCTAAAGTGGGTTGATATCCAATGAAGTCAGAATTCGATATCGATATAAAAAGTAAATTTTTTTTTAATTTAAATTTTTGGGAATTTTTAATAATAATAAACATTTTTTCCGAAATGGGATATTTTCGGCCGTCTTGCGGCAGGGGTTAACATTTTCCAAAAAAAAAAAAAATGTCTTCTTCCATTTGGAAACCATTTCTGCATATGTTTATGTGAACATACATAAACATTTGTATTTATATATAATAGCATGCAATATCAAATATATTTATATAAAAAAATGCATGATTATATGTTAACGTATTTACTCGGCTTGTTACACTCAGGGCACTTCTGATGTAAGTTGTACTATCGTATCTTCATTTTTAAGTGAAAAAACAGTCATTTATAGAAGAAATTTCAGTTTTGACTACAATTGCAGTTTATTTAAAAAAACAAACCACATCAAGTTACTGTATTATGATTTTACATTCATGTTAAACAATAGTTTTTTTTATTTAAAAAAATAAAACCAATGTGTTTATTTTTTACTGCATATATGGTTACTTCTTACTACAAATCTGGTTCATTTTTTGAATAGTAAACAACAAATAACAATGTTAGTAGAACTTACTGAAATGTACGTCGTCCTTTCTTCAAATGGAATTTAATTTTTTTTTAACTAGATATGCAGTGATCTTCACCTACATAGTATTCTAAGTGTAGTTTTATATTTTTCTCATTTTTCTCATTTCTATCTTTTATATTTATGTGTTATTATTACTGTTTTTTAATTCATGTATTTTCTTATACTACAATTTCCCCGCTAAATTTCTCACTTTACCACAAAATGTCTTATTTAAAAAAAAAAATTATAAGAATGCAATTTATCTGTAAGATGTGTCTATTAAAATACTTTAAAAATCGTTTGTGTGGTCTTTTAAATAGCTCGACAAAATATGTTGCCATTTCACCCCAAACTCCTCTACAGTATAGTACCAAAATTTGGTATTTACTCGAAAAACAAAATCATGGTAATTACCGACCGGACGAACATTCGCGATATCTTTACAAAATAGGTTTTGAATATTATAATAAGATTTTATTTAAATTTTGTTAAAGTTTTATAGATTTTAAAATTTTTAAAATCACTTGCTTAAATTTAAAAAAAAAATTTTGTTCATATTTTTCTTAAAATTTTCCTTTAATATATTGATTTTTCTCTGTCATATCCTTCTTTCCTTTCCCCAATAATACAAACAAAACAATTTGCTAATTTTTTTTCCATTTCTTTACCAAAAAAAAAATCATGATTTAGCCAAAAATTCAATTTTTTTTTGCCTTATCACCAGAAGTATACTAAATTGTCATATGACGTCTGAAAGTCTACCCAAAAAAATGTATAACAAAAATCCTCCCCCTCACCACCTCTAAAAGCAGAAAATGTGCCACAATATGATCATGCAGTTCTTGAAAAGCTTACTTGCATATTTTGTTATAAAATAAAATTTTTGGAAAAAAAAAAATTGTAATGCAAAGGTTTACATTGTTAGTGTTTTTTTTTTTTTTTACAAATAATTGTTTCATATACACTTAAATAATGACTTGACAAAATATATGTTTTTATGAAATTCTTCATAAATTTAAGTTTATTTTAATATTTATCAAAGTATAACATCTTTTTAGTATGAAAATTTACGGATTTTGTGCTACATAGAGTATATGAATTTCAAATTATTATAATTTTTGTTGCTTTTTACTATATAATTCTCTATAAACTTACAAGAGTTTGCTGGTTTTTTACATATAAAATGCGGTATTTTTATGTATTTTTTTTTTTTGGTTGGTTGTTAAGTAAACATGATTCATCAAAATATATAAAATATATTTATATAATGTAGTTTTTGGCCTAAACCATGATATAGCAAAAAAAAAAAAAAACTGAATTTGTTTTTATTTTTTTTTTAAGAAAAGAAGTAAAAAGAGTTTTTTTTTTGCTTTCCCGTAGACTTGCAGACGGCAAAAACGCCACCGTATTGCGGTAGTTTTATATATTGTATGAAACAAAAAGTTTTAGAGAAAAAAGGTGTTACTTCATGTAGTCTTTGTCAAAGCATAAAATATGTTTTTTTAATAATTGTTATATTTTTAGGAAATACTTGTTCTCATTGTAATCCGTTTACTTTGATATTTTAAGAAGCAAGCCGGCTGTCTAATGGTTTTTCGAAATAATTGTAATCATTTTTAAGAAATTCAATAGAAAACAAATACTTTTTGTTTGATAAAGATAAAGAATTAGGATTTTTTTTTTATTTTAGCAAGAATTTTTAAAGTTTAACTTTATTTAGAGGTTTTCAAAACTTAGGTATATTAACCAAGTTCCGCTTTTCACTCAAAATTATACTTTAAAAATTTGTTTGCTAAAGATAATGATTTTGGATTGTTTTATTTTAGTATAACGAAAATCTTTAATAATTTTATAATAATTTTTGAAAACTTGGGTAAGTTTCAAGTTCCCTTTTTTATAACAAAAATTATACTTTAAGGTTTTTTTCTACATTTTCGAAAGATTTTTAAAATTTTTTTATACATTTATAGAGTTTTAAAAGCTTAGGTATATTAACCAAATTGTTATTTTTTTTTAACAAAAATTATACTTTTAGAAAATTTTTTTAAAGATAAGAAACAGTTTTCAATAATTCTAAAAACTTATAGTTTTTTAACTTAGTTATTTTAACCAAGTTGTAAATTCTGAAGGTATTTTTATAAATTTGTTTTACTTAACTGTATTTTCCAAACATTGGTATACAAAATTTACATGCTTTAGCTTATTTATTTATAGCTTTTAAAATATTAAGTTGTATATGCGCAAATGTTTTACATTAAAATACCAAATACTAATTAAAAACCAAAACCTACACTCCCTTTTGATGACCAGTAAACCCTATATGTTCGAAGGGATTTCGATCTGCAGCTAAATGATACTCATAGTTATGCTAAAAAAAATAGCTTCATAGAAGCACTTCTTACTCCACATTTCACACTTCAAAAATTGTATATTTTTATCCTTAAATAAATTATTTTTTTTACCAATTTTGAGAATTTCACATTTCAAAAATTTATTATTTTTCTCCTTAAAAAAAAGAAATATTTTTTTTTACCAATTTTGAGAACTGCGTATCCAGAGAATTATCGAGTGTTTAGCTTGGAATACCTTCCTCTTTCGTTTTTGATAAATTTCAAAGAGACTTTTCAGTGAAGTTATTTCCTCGTCAATTTTTTAATGCAAATAGGCGCTTTAATTTTAAACAACACTTTTTTTTCAATAATAGCGAAATATGGGGTGAAATGGTATAACATTTTTTTATACGTCTTTAAGAGACCACACAAATGATTTTTTTAAGTCGTTCAATAGACACATCTAACAGAATGCCCACTTACTTTTCAACTAACTAATTTTTAGACATTTTGCGATGAAGTGAGAAATTTGGTGGAAAGTGTTAATATAAGAAAAACGAAGAATATAACAAGGCAGCAATCAATATAAAAATTGTGTGATAAATACAAGCGCATAAACAAAATAATGTTTGTCCAAACATTCTGAGTCACAACCGACACAGGGGAAAAGGTTGGCTGTTATGTTTGTACAATTTAAGTGAACGGACCTCCCGCATATGTTGCCAGTATGTTGGAACTTTTACATTTCGTTTAAAAAAATATATGCAGAAATCTCAATCAAATGAAATAAAGAAGGATAATGAGAGTATTGCGTTTTTAGAAGTATACATTTTAGGTATGAATTTTGAAGTGTTATATTATAATTATGTGCGTTGGAATACACCATAACTTTTCTTATTTTGAGATCATTTATTGCTTCTACCAAATTGCTTTTATCTATGACTGGTTTTATTGTTTTTTAATGTATTTCCACGACATGTCTCGTAAAATAGTTAAAAACCGACATTTACAAAATATTCTACTAAAACAATTACGAATTTGAGATAGAAAAGGTCAATTAAAAAACATTCTTAGAATAACAATATAAATACTATTAATATTTTGCCCCAAAATACTATTAAAACTTCACCCCAAATTAAACATATTCACAAAACTTGGCCTAATTTACTAGTTCGCTATTCAATAGAAATGAAAATAAAATGTATTTTTTGTACTTACCAAAATCAAAATTTTAACGAGAATATATTTTTAAAACTAAACACGAACACAAAAAATACTGTTCAATGAGTTTTTCGAACAGTTATCAAAATACAATAAAAGTATGTGACTTGTATATAAAAACTACAAAAAAGTTATAGTTTATTTAAAAAAAAACAAAAAGTAGTAGTTAGAATGTCTAAAAATGCATTAATAATGAATAAAAATATAATTTATTACTTCATCCCTATTACCAAACTGTCCCAAATTGCCCTATTTAGGCCTGCTAACTAAGTTATTAAATATTTTCCTAAAATGCGATATTCTCTATTTATTTAAACAATGAGAAAAAAAATTTTAGTAGTAAATAGTAAAAATAGTAAAAATAGTAAAAATAGTAAAAATAGTAAAAATAGTAAAAATAGTAAAAACAGTAAAAATAGTAAAAATAGAAAAATAGCAAAAATAGTAAAAATAGTAAAAATTGTAAAAATAGTAAACATTACGTTATAGACCTAAGGCTTTAAAAATCTTGTTCAATATTTACACAAAATCTTAGTGTTTATTAAATTGTTTATACAGCAAATGCTTTTTTGTTCTAAAGAATTATTGTGGTTGTAAAAAACAAAAATCCTTGTTTTTTAGCCTCAAGCCTACTTTTTTTTCTTTCTATTGTTCATTTTTGTATACATCACATTTATGTTTAAGGATTAAAAAAGGATTATTTTTTAAACAAATTTTATATTCTAGGAAATAAACAAGAAAAAAAACCAAACCATGATCGATGTGAAAATGCCTTTAGGGTTTATAAAACTCAATAAGGCTCATTTAACAAATAAATAAAAATTTACTAACAATGCAAAATAAAATTGTGAGTTTAGTTTTATATTTTTTTTCGTACAATATAAAACCACAAAAACAGTATAAACAACATAACACCCTCCTTAGAAATATAAACAAATACATAGAAAAATAATGACAATGATTACCCAGCAAACACTTCAGACACGTTTCCAAAAAACATACGTTTTTTTTTTATTTAATCAACAATAATATCCCCCCTCTTAACAACTGTAATAAGAACACAAGAAAAACGGAAAATCCTTAAAACAAATAATTAAATCCTTTATAAGGTACAATGATTTTTTCAAACATTTATCAATGTGTGAGTGGGTAAAAGTGTAAGTAATAGTATTTATGTATGAACTGTGGAGTCGACACTGCAAGTTTGATTTAAGATTTTATTTATTTTGATGGATTTGTTACAACATGTTTTTATAACCCAACCAATCTTTTCATTTATATAGTTTTTTATATGTGGCAAATAAAAAATATTAATGCTTGCCACAGCTACACTCAAATATAAATTCTGTACACTCATAATAATTCATGCATAAAAATGCAAAATTATTGTAAAAGTATTAAAAACTTTAGTAAACTGAGCACATTTTCGTTTATTTTACGAGAGTTTTTTTTTTAGTTTTTCGTATTTTTATGCAAAGATCATTATCAGTGTAAAAGTTAAAGCAAAATCTGTAATTTTACACAAAAATTAACTATTTTTAGGGCAGTAGAAGGCTTAGCTAATTTTAGCAAAACGTTTCTGTAATTATTTGTAAAGTGAAAGTAGTTGGGGAAATAAGTAACCTTTACTAAAATTTTAGTAAACACATAATGGAAATTGATTTCCTTTAAACGTCTGTTATTTGTACTAAACCCCAGTAAATTTTTATTTATTTTTTGATTATAAAAATGTTCAAAATAAAAATATAAACTTTGCTTTCAAATTTGAGATTAGAATAAATTTTGCTAAAATCTATATGGAAAATTAGTAGACTAGTTAGTAGTTTGTAAGTAGAGTATAACAAAATTTTTTGGTAAAAAATGATTTTGTACTAAAAATTAGTACAACAGTAAATTACAATATAACAGGTTTACTAAATTTTTTAAATGAGTGTACTATTTGTGGTATTGTCATATTTGTTTTTCTGTTTTGTTTTGAGGTGGTTTTTGTTAGAAATATACGTATTTTATAGAAGAGTCTTTCATATGATGTAGTAGTAGTGGATTCAAAATAGGTCTAAGGTTTCACTTAAGCTTTTATTCGTACTTATTTGTTGTTTAGCAAAGTATGAGTATGTGTGTGTGTGTGTGTGTATAAACCAGAAATCTAGAAAATGTTTTTTTTGTTTTTTTTTTGTTTTTAATATAAAAACAATGGCGTTTATAATATGAAATTACTCCCTATGCGCTTAATTAAGGTTATACACATAACGACATGCGCAAACTTTTTTCTGCTATTCTAGTGTTGCTGTTGTGGATATAATTTTTTTTTTTTTCATATTTTATTTGGTTTTCTGTTGTACTTGATTACAATGCTAGACAGACGACTCCCCCACTCGTACTCAAATTACAATTACATTGTTGTTTGTTGGGTTATTGTTTTGTACGTGTGTATACGATTACACTTGAAGTTTGTATGAATGTGTTTATAAGTGTGTTGCCACCTTGTGAACATTTAATTGCGCGCATGAAATTTAATTGTTTTTTTTTTTCTTTATAAAATAATGAATTAAAACAAAAAATTCTAAAACTCAATTTAAAATAACTTTAATTTAGTTTTTTATTCTCATAATTCCTGTATGAAAATATCAAAATAACGAAAACTTTAGTATAATTAACAAAGTTTTATTTATTTAACGGAAGTTTTTGTTAAATAAACATAAATTTAGTATTTTTATGTATGGATTATTTTGAGTATATAGTGATAACAATTCATGAATCAATACAGTGGACGAAATAATTATAAGTTCAACAATGAATTTGTGAATTTTTACTAAAATATTTGCAACATTTAAAAGTAACAATAATATTAGTTGATACGAAATGGATCGAAAGCATTTGCTGCAGTTTTTTGCTGTATTTTAAATAATTATTAAAAATTATTCATTGTTTGCCAGCGAAATAAATATAAGTTTTCTGAAAAATATTTTAGTTTAGAAATGTTGAGATTAAGAAGAAGAATAAACGTTTTTCTCAAAAAATTATAAACACTATTAATTTTTAAATCAGAATAGACTAGTTTCTGCTTTTTTTTATGTACAGGCGTCATCAGTGATTTTCCATTTAAATTGTATTATTATTTGTGTCTTATAATTGTCAGATTGTTCTTTTCAACAACCTGCGGCTGTAGGAATCAAACCTGCGCTCTTCTTACATTACAAAAGTAACAATACCAAGTCATGATCGTTTAGCGATCCCTTCCAAGTATGGCCTCGAATGTACTGCAGCTAAATTGCAGATTTATTTCCTATTAGCTTTTCTGTTATTGTATTTTATACTCAGAATTGACAAACACTAACAAACACAAATATTCTATTTTCAGATTTTTGTTGATTTTTCTAATCTCAGCCGTCTGTCTCTATTTCAGAAAGTTACCAGATTGTTTTTTACGTTCAGTGTTGACAACTTTTGTGTTTTAAGTTGAGACATCGCCACAGGGAAAATGTTATTTTAACGTCATATAAACATTCGCATATTTTAATGTTTTTTTTTTTACTTTTTTCTCACTCGCGTATTTGGCAACTTCATTCCATTCACTGAAAGTACATATTTGTTTTGCAGCGTTCTTTTATAAACGAAAAAATGCAATTTATTTTAAATAGTCGTAAATCAATGTTCTCTAATACAAAAAAAAAAAATCAAAATTTTAGAAAATTCCGCGTTACAAGTTTTCTTATGATTTGATACATAAAAGTAATTAATATTTGATTTAAAATTATGAAGAAATAATGCAAAACCATTTGTGCTGTGGTATGACACTTTACATACCTTTACCTCTTTGACGTAAATTAATCATAATCTGAAATATTTCGTCGGGGTAATTAGTTTTTGTTGTTAAAATTTTGACTAATTAAGAGTCCAAGAGTCGTCCAAATGTGTGCACCAAATTTCGTTTGGCTACGCTGAATTTTTTTTAGGAAGAAAAATTATGCTATTTGCTTTATATAACGAGCTGCATTCTTAAGTCCACAAGATTGAAAAACCTGCTAGATTCAACAAAAATGCATCTATTTTTACTTTTTGCAATAAGAAATGAGAATTTTGGTAAAGCAAGGACCTTGAGTGCTATGGTTCTCGAAAATAAAAAAACCAAGATTTTCCTTAATAAAGGGTGATTTTTTGAGAGCTTTCGAATTTGATTTAAAAAAGCAACATGAAATTTAGGTAAATACTTGATATCTTTATTTGAGTAGATATATACGATATATATAATTCAATGTTGAAAGATGATTTCATGTAAATGTTGACCCCGGGTACGTTTTATACGCTGGTTCATACGCTGGGACCAACTTTGGCATACTCTCTCCACCATATCGGCCGGTATCTCACGAATAAATTCTTCAATATTGGCTTCCAGTGCGTCAACCGTTGAGGGCTTGGCCCTATAAACATGAGCCTTAAAATAGCCCCACAAAAGAGTCAAATAGTCAATTCATGGTTAAATTATAGACCAAACTGAATATGTTTAACAGTAACATGTTAAACGAAAACAGCTGAGCTGCCAAAAACAGTGTTGCCAAAAAGAAAGTTTGCTAAAAAATCACCCTTAATTTCATTTGAGGCAAGCAAAATTTACCGCGCGTATCTGGAAGGCGCTTTAAAATGAGTCTGAATATAAATTAAAAGAAAAAATAATTGTCCAGACGACACTTTTCAGATCGATTATCGTCTAAAGAGGTATATAAAGTGTCATACCAGAGCACAAATTGTTTTGCATTATTTCTTCATAATTTGAAAACAAATATTTATTATTTATATAGATCGAATCATAAAAATGTTACAAAACATTGTTTATTTTTGCATTAAAAAACATCGTTATCGACTTATGTTAATAAAGTGCATAATATTTTTTTTTGGAAAAGAACGCTGCACAACAAAATTGTACTTAAAATAAATGAAATTATATTGTAAAGTACGCCAGTGAGTTTAAAATTAAAAAAAAAAAAAATATTTTGCCGAAAAACTGAGCTTAACATGACTGAATTTATATTTATTTCGCTGTCGAACAATGAATAATTTTTAAAAATTATTAAAAAATGCAGCAAAAACTGCAGAGAATGGATCGAAGGGGGGTTGACATCTACTGGTTTTATTGTTACCTTAATATGGTAGCAAAAACAAAAAAAAATATTGCAAATATTTTGGAAAAAATTTACTTTTTCCTAGGTGAACTTTATCATTAGGTCAACTGTATACAAAAAATGTCAATATAACAAAAACTTTAGTAAAATATACGAAAATTTCTTTATTTTACGAAAATTTTTGTTTTTATGCCTTTATTGTTATCAGTGTCAAGTAATAATAATCCATGAATAAAATACGAAACTTATGTAGAAATTACAAAAACTTTCGTAACTATAATTCTTTTAAAGATTAGATTTTAAATAAGAAATTCAAAATTTAAGATAAAATAACAAATACTTTCAGATATAAAAATAATTTATGGTGAAAATTCAAAGAAAAAAATACAAAATAACGAAAACATTTGTTAAATGAAAGAAAATGTTATTTATTTAACAAAAGTTTTCGTTATTTCGAAGAAATTTTGTATTTTTATGCATAGATTCTTATCAGTGTATTTTCATAATAATCCATGCTTAAAAATACAAAATTTTTGTCGAAATAACAAAATTTTTTGTTAAATAAACAAATTTTCGTTTATTTAACAAAAGTTTTTGGTATTTTAATTTTTTTCATATTTTTACCATAAATTATTTTCATACTTGAAATTATTTGCTATTTAATAATACATTTTTAATTTCTTATTTATAATCTAATCTTTAAAAGAATTATACTTCTGTTATCTCCTCTTGATATTTAACATACTATAATTTTCATGTTAAAGTACTTAAGCCAAATTAAAGTATTTTATTTTTGGTAATATTCTTGAGTGTTTCTTATTCTACCCATGACCCATTATCTTTAGTCTACTATTTGATGTCATATTCTATTTAATTCAATTTTTTTTTTGTTTAACAAAAAAATCACTATTTTTTGTATTTGTTGTGATATCAAATACCATTATTATTAATTTTAGTTTTTTCTGATAATAATTTAGTTAAATAAACATTAATATTAAGGTGTTCACAAGGCGTTTACTAAATGTTGTATGTGTTGAAATTGAAAATAGAGATGGAAAAACTTTGTTTTAAATTAAACCACTATAGTTGATAGTGCGATACAACATTTGTACCTATGTTTAGTATACTATGTTCAAGGCCGAGTTTTTAGGATGTAGATTATCTTTAAACTTCGATTAACGAAGTTTTTAAATGGAATACTGCTTCCGAAATGTTCCTCAGTTTGTTTTCTTATGCTAAAGACAAAAATTATAAATAAGATAAATGGGTTCCGAGAAATTTTTGTTAATAAACTTGTAAATGGCAGACAAAATTCGTTACTGGTTTAACTAAACCAAGTTTAACTGACATCGCAAAAACTCGGCCTAAGTGTGCTAGCAGAATGAAAACAAACCCCAAAAAACACCATAATCTTCGTCAAATTGAAAATAAAATTTTACCATTTCTATTTATACTATACAACTTAGCACACCTTGTGAACACCCTTATTGTGTATTGTGTTTTTGATAATAAAGTTTAAATACAGAAGCTTTTTTATGATTTTATTTTTTTTTTTGTGTAAAGATAAGCTAGTGATTTTTTATTTTTTTTTAGAATTTATTCTTCGTTTAGATTTCGCTAAAAAGTAAATACAAGTAGAAAAATAAGACTTAAAAGAGTAATGAAATTAATCAAGAAATTATCATGTTATCATTTATTTACCTGTATTATTATGTTTTTAGTTATATAAATAAAAACATTTATAATTTCATAAAAGTAAACTATAAAATAATGAGATATGGTTAGTAATTAAAAAAATATATTTTTTATTCTAACTATGTTTTTCAGTAAGTTGTGCAAGAAATTTGTTATACTGCAGTAGATTTTAACCTTTTAACTACTCAACTGCGTAGTCAAAAGTTTTGTTATAAAACATTTGGAAATATATTGCGAAAAAATATTTATCTTTTTTTCTATTAATATATATTTCAGCGTTTGCATAATGTTTTGAATTTGGCGGAAAAAAGCTTTGGCAAAAAATCTTTGGAAAAAAATTTGGCGGAATAAAATTTTAAAGCATTTTGTATGAAAAAAAAACTTGTGAAAAATATTCAGCAAGTTTTATTTCAATTTAAATTTAAGCTTTTGTACAATTTTTCATAAATTTGCAAAAAAAAAATTCAAGAAAGACAAGATACAATTAAAAAAAATGGTGCGGGGGTCGTGGGTTCAATTCCCACCAGAGGCACTGGTCTGTTTTCGCTACAACGCGCCGAAGGACATATAATTTATAATTATATGATTATTAATTAATATAAAAAAAAAAAAAAAAATGTTGAGAAAAAATATATATTTTTTTTTAATATATATTTAAGTTTTTTTTTTTAACTGTTTAGTGTTATTACTTAAACACTTATAAAAATGTATGCATACAAATACGAAATCTATGTAAAAACAAAGGCAGCTAAAATTAACAAATTGAAATAGAAACGGAGGAGATTAGAAGAATAAAACAAAAATCTAAAAATAGAATATTTGTGTTTGTTAGTGTTTGTCACTTCTGAGTATAATATACAATAACAGAAAAGCTAATAAAAAAGAAAACTGCAATTTAGCTGCATTACATTCGAGGCCATACTTGGGTGTGATCGCTAAACGGTCAGGACTTGGTATTGTTACATTTGTAATGTAAGAAGAGCGCAGGTTTGATTCTCACAGCCGTTTATCATATAGAGACAATTTGACAATTATAAATACACAAATAATAATACAATTTAAATGGGAATTCACTGATGACGCCTGTTCATAAAAAGAGGCACTAACTTTTCTAGTCTGATTTAAAAATTAATAATGTTTATAATTTTTAGAGAAAAACGTTTATTCTTCGTCTTAACCTTAACATTTCTAAAACAAATTTTAGTTTGTTTTACAAAAACTTTTCTTATGTGTGAGATTTTATTCGTTCGGTTTGAGATCATGACAAATTTTGTCTCTAAATTAACAGAAAAATTATAATTTTTATATGATAATTTACTTTGACTATTAGCAAAAAACACAGAAAAAGTTATTAGACACTAGCATGAATGGAATGCATTTTCTGACCCACTACGGTCTTCATCAACATTCTTCGTGCCATTTAGTGTTAATCGTAAATATCTTCTATTTAACTCACACGTTAAAGGAATTGGGTGACTTTAAAGCCCACACTACTCTGTGTGTTGAGTTAAAATGAAATTTACCACAAACGATTTCTATTTATAGTGTGTTTGTTTTTTCTCTAGTCATTATCATAATTGCCAGTTTAACTTTCAGTTAAAACTTTAAATGACAATTCTTTTCTCTAATATCATCATATACTATCCTTCTACATAAGTAAAGCATATCAACAAACATTAAAGATTTTTTTGTTAATACATATGTCGGGCATATACATTAAACGATTTTTACACTGTACCTGGTGAGTGGTTTAATAGTGAATTTTATCGTTGATCTATAAGTTTATGTGTGAGATTTTATTTGTTCGGTTTGAGATCATAACAAATTTTTCTCTATTATTTCTTATTTTGGCATTTTTTTTGTATTTATATTCGTGGATTATTTTAAGCGTATAAAGACGTCATAATATAAATGCCTTTGAATTAAAAATACTAATTTTTAATGAATTGACTTAACATTTTCATTCATAAATTGTTAATCCCTCAACGGATTTATCTAATTTTTATTACTAAATTGCTTATGATATCCAGAATTTTTTTTTTTTTTTTATATGGTGGTTTTTAATATTTTTTTTGAAATTGAGTGTAAACGGAATAAATTAATAAATAAATAACTAAAATGACTCATTAAAAAGGGCAAACATCTATTTTTTTAAATTAATGTTTGGTAAATCTTTATAAAAATTTTCTAGAATTATTGCCACCATGTTCATCAAAATTATGTTTTCTAAATCACTGCGAATATTTTACCATTTTATTAAGCCGGGGAAAGTTTTTTTATTCTAAAATCATCCTAACACTCATGGATTATTATTATAAAAAAAAAAAATTATGTCCAAAACAACGAAAATTTTCGTAGAATGAACAGATTTTCATTTATTTGATATTTATAATTTAAAGGCGGATTATCGGTTTAAAGTATTTTGCAGTTCTAGAAAAGAACCATTTTAAATTGATAAAAAACCAGAAAAAATCGCGTTTTTGATTTTACTGACAAAAATATATAAAATTTTGGTAACAAATTGTACAATTTTTTGAATTCAAATAAGTCTTCAGAAAAATCGCTCTAAAATATGTTTTGAAGAATCAATTAAATATATTTTATTTTCTGCTCATATCTTACACCCTCATAAACAAATAGTACATTTTTAATAAAAATCTATGGATAAGAACCAAAGTTATGACTAAAAATTTATGCACGACAAACGAATTTGGTGCTACGGACGTATGATAAATATTATAATTATTTAATTAATATTAATCATACGCTTTGGTGTTTATATTTTAAAGTCATCAAGAAACCCGAGTTAAAAAATAATTATGAGCTTTATCAAATATTTATAAACATCAAAGCAGTTTTATATGAACAAGTGATTTATAAAACTTTTATTAAGCTATTATAATAATAGGGATATAACAAAATTTCTAAAATTTAAATGCAACTTTATATTTATTTTTAAAACTTTTTTTTTATTTGATGCTTTTTAATTGTAAAATCACAATTTAACGTTTATGACTATTCTTATCCCTATATAAATAAATATTTAAAATTATTATTAATTAAATGGTTTTTTCCTTATTATATATTTACGCTTTATTTGTCTATGTGGTTTTCGAGCGAACATTACTAAGAATTTTCCATTTAATTTTATTAATTTTAAAAAAATAAATTACTGACCATAGATTTGTTAAGTATTATTATTAGAGAATAAAATCATCTTTAAAATGGTATACATTTTGTTGATACAAAGGTCGGCCAGTGAGACCTTTCAAATACCGTCATCCTTTTCAAACCCATTTCTAATGGATAACCGATACAATATCAACACCGAAACACCGTAATTTTAAAATACCGGTATTCCGCAACCGTTTCCTTTAATACCGGTACGATACCGGTATTAAACCGGTGTTGTTTTTCACAACGTGCAAAATTGTTAATCAATTTAAATTATATTACAAACTTGACTTATGGTAACAAGCTTTTAATTTTTTTTTTTTTTTTTTATAAAGAGAGGCAACACTCAGGAAATACTTCCTATATTTAGTGTGTTGCTTTCTTTGCGTTGACAACACTGTTTTATGAATTTTTTTAAATTTTTTTATGATTTCGATGCAAACCAACTTGTGTTGCAAGTAAACTTTAACAAATTAGTGTTTGAAAAGTTAAACTTAAAGTATTAAAAAAAAAATTTCATACAAAAATTTGATATTTTAATAATATTTTTCAGTTGACAGAGTTGATTTTTTTTTTTTAATAATTTAAAAAAATGTTTTATATTTTTTGTGAACTTTTTTCAATAATACCGGTAAATATTGCTATTAATTTTTCGGTATGGGTAATACCAAATCAGTCGATACAGTTATTCGTTTAGGTGGCCAACCTTGATTTTTACTACTATTTTTTATAATTTTAAAACAAATTTTAGTTATTTGACATTTTCTATCAAATTTAGTTTACCTAAGTTATTGTTTAATTTACCCACGAACTTAGGTTATATTACCAAGTTTTTAGAAACTGCTTAAATTCATTAGAAATTTTGTTTATTCCAAAAATTTTTTTTTTATTTCCCACCAGTTTTAACAAAATCAATTATTTTTACAAAAATAAGAAATTTGATACTCTATGGAAAACTATATAATCTGTTAGATCTCGACTGCCCTTAATAACACCAGCCAATTATAAAACATATACTTAAATGCATGCGAAATTATTTAACAAAACATCTATTGTTTTCTATTAGAAGTATAAAATATCTTTGCTCCTTGCAATATCCTGTTCAAAAATATTGTTTTTGACGAATGTCTGGGTGTTAACTCTCAACAAAAATAACAACATACTTGAAATCAACAACAATGAGAACCACAAAACGCTGCTACCAAACAATACCAGCCAACAAAAAAAAAAAACAAGAAATACAAACAAATTAACAAGTCCAAAGGAATACGAGGGTGATTTTACTCTCATAGTAGTCCTTGCATACATTTGGGTGTTTCGAACATACGCAAATACCCAAAGGGACTAAAGCTTAAGCGTATGGCAGGCAACCTGAAAAATTAGACGTTAGTCTCAACAACGACGAGTGTGATGTGTAAGTGACATCAAAAAATCAAATAGAGAAATTATTTTTCTATCTTCCCACACACAATGAACAAAAAAAAAATATAAAAATATAACACAACAAAACACTTACCAGGAAATTTTGAAATTTTCAAGAAGGGTGAAGAACAAAATATTTTTACCGATAATTTGATTGTTTAGCTATTTTCAAGTGTAGTTTGAGGAGTTTTATATATAGAAGAGGGTGGTCATCAATTTGATGTTTGAAACATTAGAATTATAGAACAGACACTATAATCATTGTTCCTACTACCAATTTTCAGTGTATTTCGGCAAACGTGTGCTTGTTGATTATATACCCAAACAAAAAGTGACAATTATCTGGTTGTGAGTATATTATTATTACTATTGGGAACAAAAATCTTTTAAGTTAACTCTAAAAGTATGGGAAAATGATTTTTGTTTTTCCAGAACATCAATAACACTACTCGACAGAGAAAAAGTTTGCCGTTTCTGAAATATCACGATTTTTTATATTTACATTATTTGTATATTTTGCTCAATTTTCGAAATTTTTTAGTGCTATCATGAAATTTTTTTAAGAATATAAATCTACACAAAATTATCTTTAATTTGAGTATATTCATGTCAGCTTTTGTATCGGGATATCATACTGGTATTGCAAGGAATTTGAAAATTAAAATTTTTAAGCTTTATCCTTATATTGTCGGCTAGCTTGCAAGTAGTGCTATGTGTTATTTTCATTTTTTTTTTATTGTACCATTGAGTACATATATTGGTAATACATATATCTGCTAAGCGGTTTTGCGATATTTTAATGGGTCTAAAAGATAGTAAAAAGTGCTATGTGTAACTCATGAAAAAACTTTTGCACTAAAATTGCAAATCCATTAAAAATGCACTGAAATATTTAGATATGAACTCCAATTTTACCTAATTTTCCGTATGCTTCAAATACCAAAGTAAAAAATTGTTCTCTTCATATAAAAATATATTATTAACAGAGCAGACACATTTGACATTTTATGAAATTTTCTGGAATTTGATCTCGATTACTCGAAATAAGAGAAACATAAGAAAAATAGTTTGAAATAAATCATTAAATAAAAAGATTGTTGCAGCAATTTTTCGATTTTTTTTTTAGTTTTGAATTTTAGCAAGTTTGATATAATTTTTATTAAAAATAAAAATTCTGTTTTTCGACCTTTAATTGTGCAATGAAAATGAAAATTATTCAAGTTCGAGGCCATACTCTTTCTTTATTAGGATATTGTCCTAACAAATAATTTATAGAGTTTTTTTTTTAAAATTTATTAATTGACCACTTTCTGGAATGTGTTGATAGAGCTATTTCGAGAACTTTCTAGGTTGCCATCATCAGAACACGTTTTGAAAAAAGTGACAATCCCATGAAAACATCAAACATTCATATAAACTAGTTTTCTCACTAAATGAGAACTAATATATGAGCTCGAAGTTAAAGATTATCACCATTGATCAGAAATAAATTGAAAATTTGTTTGTTATGTGCAAGGTCTACCTTTGGTAGATATTCAATACACGTTTTCAATTTTTGCCTTCTCTGATTATTAACATTCCCTATGAAGTGTTGGAAACGTTTTTCAGAAGCTGTCTTTATAATACATAATTTCTAATAAATTTAGTTACGCTGAGTCTAAATGCACAGAAAATTTCATATAGACGCAATCGAACAAATAAAAACATAACAAATATTACATTATTCAAAAAATTCAAAAAACAGGGTCACTGACAAAGGTTCAATACCAGAAACTGTGCAGTCTGATGCAGAAAAAATTGAAAATTTGCAATGTAGTTATGATTTTTAGAAAATACACTCATTCTTCTCAACCACGCCTTTCACAATTAAATTAAATAAAATTGCATATTAATTGTAGTATTAATTGCAATTGTCTGAAAAAGACATTAAAATTCAAACTCAATTTTTTTTCTCATTTGTAGTTTTTGAAATATAACGGTTTTTATATTTACGCTACAAACCCCATTAAAAAAAAATTTCCTTCGTTTCTTAATATTTTATGTGTGTTCAGTGGAATGCTTAGTTTATGTGTAGTGATAAAATTTAACGTTATTGTTTTAGCAAATATAAAATTTAAATGAATAAAACTAAACATGCAAAATTTTCAACTTCCTTGCAATACCGCTAAGACATACTGAAAAAAACAACTGCATGATTAAGCTTAAATGAGAGATAAGTTTGTGTAGATTAATGTTTCTAAAAAAATTTCATGGTTTTCGAAAAATTACGCAAAATATACGAAAAACTGCTCTGAATGATTTAAATATAAAAACCGCGATATTTCGAAAACTACAAATGAGAAGAAAAAAATTGACAAATTTTAATTCAGCTTCCATTAAAAATTAGTCTATTAAAAATTATATATTTCAAGGACAGGTTATACAAAAACTTGAAATTTGTTGAGTAGTGTAATTGTTTCTTTACTACGTTCTTTGTGAGGGTTTTTATTTTAATCTCTATTTTATATATACAACACAAACGTGGTCATTTAAGCCGGATTTATTCAAATGTTTGGAAAATTTCTTTTAAATGGTCAAATAAGTAGACACTTTTACTTATGTATAAAGTTGGGTGTAAAATATTAAATGTAATTGAGTGTAAAGTTTTGCTATTCAATTTATGTTTATTGTTTTGTTTCGGGGAAATGTAATTAAATGTTTTTCTATATAGAAATCGTTTACTCACTTGTAAACTTTTTTTTTTTTTTTTTGGCTGTAAGTTAAGATGATGACCATTACTTAACAAATTACTTTTTGTTTTATTTGTTATAAAATGGTTATTCAATAAACAATGTGAAAATACAAAAAAAAAAAAACTTTGTAATTTTAACAGACTTTTCATAAAGTTTTATCTAACAAAGTTTTGAAGATATTTTTTTTTTTTTTTCAAATAATTCATAGAATTTTAGAATCATTTATGTTAAGATATTGTCACGGTATTGATAAAATGTTGATAGAGGGTGTTGTAAAAATTGTGTGCATAACTTTAATTAAATTTCATATTGAAATGAAATTTTTGTTTTTTAAATTTGGAGTAAAAAAAATCGCCCTTCTTAAATTTGATATATGGTCTATGTGATTTTGATGTTAAGTTTTTAAATCACAATTTAAAGTTGTTGACCTCTTTTGCACATTTTATTAATAAATATCTAAAATTATTATTAATTAAGCGATGCTTTCTTCTTAGTTTTACATTTAATTAGATTTTTGATAACAAAATAAAATAGTGACCTCATATTTGATAAGGATTAGCAATAGAGAATGAGATAGAGATTTTGTCGTTTTATTAGGAATATAAAATTAATTATCGTCATAAATCAGGACCCAGGAAGAATCGATCTACTATTTAATCAGCTATTTTTTTATATTTTTAGTTCTTCAAATTTGTTTCAAATCAGTTTTAAGGTAAATTTACTCAAAAAAGTCTAATTTTTTCCACTGTGCCACGGACGTATGATAAATATTATAATTTATTAATAATAATCATACGCTCCCTTGTTTATTACTGAAATTCATCAAGTAAAGTTAGTTAAAAAAATTAATTGTGATCATAGCTTTGATAAAATTTCATATTGACATAACAAAATTTTATAAATTTAAAGTACACTGATAGCAAAAATTTAGTTAAAATTTTTGCTAATACTACTAAAAACTAGTTAAAAATTAAGTTGCAGAAAAAACTGCTAAAACTAGCTGATAACTTTTATCTGAATTGAAAAAATTAAAAAAGTCACGCAGTCAGAAAACACAATCGGACCAACGCTGGTAAGGCAAGTGGTACAAGTGCTGGCGAAAAGTGCTTTCCCAAGTACAAAATCATAACATCATTAGCCGAAAGGTCCTTCGGTTGGCAAAATGTTGGCAAACTTTGGCAAACCATGGAAAAGGTGGTCTAAAAATTTGTTTTCCAAAATTAAGTTAAAAAAAGTTCTTGGATAATTTTAGTGTCACCGGCATTTGAACCCTGGCCGCCTGATTGGCAGCCGGGAGCTCTAACCACTGAGATAACGAGACATATAATACATGATAGCTAAAAACGCAAGTAAATGATAACTGCTGGGTAACAGATGGCTGCTCAAATATGTCAGCACTAGCATAAGTTTTGATGGAAACAACTTACCAACGTTGGGAAACTAAAATAAATTGGTCTTAAAAGAGCTTTTTCAGAAATAAAAAAAATCCATTTTATATGAAAAAATATTAGAAAACATAACAAAATCGGGGAAAAAAAATGTTTGCCAGAAACCGGGATCGAACTTGGAACCTTCCGACTAAACGTTTCTTTAATCAAAGCATCATCATTTTTTATAAAATAAATGCTTAAGCAGTGGTTAGACTTTTGCGCCGTTGGTAATTTCATACTGAATAGCACTGGAAAAGCACTTTATTCCAACGTTGGCATAGTGGTCTCAGCCCATTCTTTGCCAATTATTTTTTCTGTAGACCACTGAAATTATTTTAAAACAAATACTGTCAAAATGTTTCTTGGAAACGTTGGTAAAGCATCTTAAACAAGTGTTCTGCTAGTAGTTTATTTACAATTCCTTGGTTTGCCAGTGGTATACCAGTGCTTGATTGTTTGTACCGCTGGCAGTTTCTGACTGAGCAGTTATTCTCCATAAAATTCTTCACGGAGTTTTATTTATCGTTTTTTGTTTAAGAAAAAAAAACAAAAAAATTTAAATTGTAACAATGTACGTCAAACGCACAGAAAATGTACCAAAAAAATGGGCTAGAAGTGAAATTAAAACCACAAAAAGTATTAAAATTATTAAAATATAGTAAATTTTATCGTTGATCTATAAGTTTATGTGTTAGATTTTATTTGTTCAGTTTGATATCATGACAAATTTTTCTCTAAATTAACAGAAAAATTAAAATTTTTATATGATAATTTACTTTGACTATTAGAAAAAAAATTTGTCATGATCTGAAACCGAACAAAAAAAATCTCATTATTAAAATATTTAATTCCAATTGTTAAATTTACATATTCTACTCCATTAGATTGCATATCAAAAAATAAACGGAAAATGTGCCGCAAAATAAAGAGCCAAACTTCAAAAGGCCATAAATTAACAATACGAACCAATTTTTTAAAATCCTTTTTAAAACTTTTTGTCTACTGACTTTGTCTTCATTTTCCGTTGGTGTCATTCGGGAATGATTCGATGACCAAAAATGTGTTGCACAGTGTAATAAACAATTTCAATGATTTTAAAAACTTTTCAGTATAAATTTTCAATTTAACTTTTATATTATTATTGATCAAGGAAATTTTAAATATTTCAACATTTTATTTTACCCAACTTTTCAAAAACTCATTGATGTAATATTACAATTTTCTTATTTGAACCCACGTTAAGCATACATTTTTAATAAACTCTTGTAGATGCTCTATTAAAATGATTAAAAATTATAAAAAAGTAAAGAAAATGGGAATCCGAAATTAAAAAACTAAAATACTAAACTTTACTAACAACTGGCTGGTGTTTTTTTTTTTTTTTTTTTTTTGAAAGCATACCAACACTTCTTAGCCACTAAATACCAAACACCAAGATCCCTTAGGAAAAGTCACACAAGAAAAAGAAACAAAACATATGCCGCCGGTAAATGTTCCCAGGCAGAAAAATACAATCGGCACTCGGTGTTGGCAAAGAATCGTCGATGGGTCCTGTTACCCGATTGATAACAGTGGCCAACCGTTGGTTTAAGCGAACTTGCCACCGCATTATTTGAATTACCAACGCATAATTCAAATAATGTTGTGTTTTCGAATATGTAGCTTAAATTAAATTATTTTCGGAAATATTGATAATAAAACACATTTGAAGAGCAGCAATACAATTTGGTCTTAATCTTATAGATACATCATATTTAAATGTATGAAATATAATAAAATATTAAAAAAAAAAAAAATGCTTCTAATTGGTTATAATATTGGTCAAAACAGTATTTTCAACGAATTTTGCCAGTGGTACTGGTACTTGCCGGTGGTACTGGTACTTGCTTGGCAAACAAAATAGAGTTTTTTTTTAGTACAATATTAGTTGTACCTTTGGTAATTTTTAACACAGTGGGTTTTAAAAAAGTACCTGTGGTTTGCCTGTACTATTTTTTTTTGTTACGGTTGACAATTTCTACCTGGGTTATTATATTGAAGTGGCACATTTTACTTCTTAAGAAGACCAGCAAATCAAATAGTCTTTAGTCAGCATTTAAAGTTTATAAATAAATAATTTGCAACCTTTTTTTTAGAGTTTTTTGTTGCTACTTTTTTCTTGATCCTGTAAAACATAAACGTGACTAAATTGTTAAAAGATATCAAACAAATAATGAAATTGAAATTGAAACTTTTAAGAAATAAGCGGTTATCAAAGGAAACTAAAAAGAAAATGGTATATATTTGTTTCTCAACTTTTTTGATCACTTTATTGGACTTTAGATAGTAGTTATATATTAAAAGAAAACTTGGAAAAATAAATTATTTAAGATATTGCAAAAAAAGGTCTCTTAAGATTAAAATAGCCAAAGTCTAAGGTTTCTTTTTAATTTTTTTTAATAAATTAATTATTTTAATATCTTATATTTTTAATAGACCTATATAATAGCAAAAAATAAAATCAATAACAACACTACTCAACAAATTGCAACTTTTTCCAAAACCTGTCTTTGAAATACATATTTTTTTATAAACTTAAATTCTTAAAAATAAATTAGAAATAAAACTATATATACGTAAATATGCTAAACTCAAATGAGTCAACATTTCTCTTTTTTAAATTGTAGTTTTTGAAATATCGCGGTTTTTTATATCTACATAATTTTTTCCTGTATTTTTCTTAATATTTCATATTTTTTCCGCAAAATTGTGAAATTTTTGTAGGGCTTTAAATCAACACAAAATTATCTTTCATTTGCATTTGTTTCTGCATATCTTAACGCTATTGCAAGGAAGTTGAAAATTTAGCATGTTTATTTTTATAATTATAAATTTAAAAATGTTAAGTTTCTTAGTTTAAAAAACTTTTTCAAATTGTAAACATTTTCCCTGAAGAAGTCACCCAATGTGAAGACGAAATATTGGAAATAAATATTAAATAAATAAATGATATTAAGCTCGTTTAAACTAAGAAGAACTTATAAATTTAATATATATTGAAATTTTATCGCATAAACTAAATTCTAATATTTCACTTAACGCAGTTTTGTATTGAAATTTCCAATCCATTGAAAATATCCTGAAACATTTAGAAATGTAGAAAATTTTTATATAGAAAAATGGAGTATATAATATAAATATAAAAACCGCGATATTTCGAAAACTACAAATGAGTAAAAAATGTTTGCCTGATTTAGACTCATCATATCTAAATATATTAGAAAATATTTTCGGCAAAAAGTTACAAATTTTTCAGAAGTAATGTTAATAATATATATTTTTATATAAATAGAATTTTTTTACTTTGTCATTTCAATCATTTGGAAAACTAGTTAAACTTTAAAGTTATTTTCTAGGACATTTTCAATGGCTTTGTAATTTTATTACAAAAAATTTGATCATTGGAATGTCTAGTTTATGCACAGTAGGGCTGTCGATTTGTAGGGAGGCAAAAAAATCGCTTAACGTACAAGGAAAATCGTGTTCTAGGGATCAAAATAAGACACTTTGCCGAATTCTGATGTCCCGACTTTTGTCAAATTTTGAAAAAGCCCACTTTGATATTTTAGAAAGTAGGAGGAATCTCTCCAAGATTATGGGAGATACTTCTTCTTAATGCATAAATCATCATTCTAGGTGACCGTTAAGGGGTTAAAATTTAAGTTGAAAGAGGACCTTTTTAGCCGTGTTTTTATAGCAAAATGTACAAATCTCGGGATAGAGATATTTCAGAAAGTAGGAGGAGTCTTTCCAAGATTAGGGTTTCTATTTCTTCTCCGAAAGACGCTCTAGCAGATGAATATATAAATTATATTCTATTGGGTTAGATTCGATTGGGGCACTTTAAATTGTCAAAGTGGGATTTTTCAAAAGTCGGGACATCAGAATTCGTTTTAGAGGTATGGTTCCTTCGGCAAAGTGTCTTATTTTGATCCCTAGAATACGATTTTCCTTGTACGATGAGCGATTTTTAAATCGACCCGCCCTAATGCACAGTAATACAATTTTGAAATTTTTTGAATACATACAATTTCTATATAAAGCTAAACATGCAAAATTTTTCAAAATTTTCCTGGCATCCTGAAACAAACTGTCGATGTTTGATTGTACTCAAATGAAAGATTATTTTGTGTAGATTTATATTCTTAAAAAAATTTTCAGGATTTTCCCATAAAATTTCTACAAATTAAAAATAATATTCGAAAAATGGGGTAAATGATGTCAATCTAAAATCCGCAATTAAAAAATTAGTATCGCAAAGTTAGGTTCTGCAAAAAGTTGAAATATGTTGAGTAGTGTAATTGTAACTATTATGTATTTATCATTTGTGTTGTATTCGATTAAACTCTTTTCTAATCATTTATTTTAATGCATTTTAATTTGAATATTTTCCACAATATCAATATCTTGTATTTATATCCCGCTGTGTTAGACAATAATTACTAGAAAACATGCAAAGATGATAGTTTGTACTATTTGCTATAAATGAAAATTACTTAAATGCTTTTTGATATTTAATTATAGTAAATATTCCCAAAGCATGTTACATGTTAATTTCCTATTAATATCGTACAAAAAAAAAACGCAACACTTGGCTCGACAAAAAAAAAATACAACCCAAAGTTTAAGATGCAATTTGATAACTTAATTTATATTAATTGAAAAGTTATTAATTAAAAAAAAAACAATATTCACTCTGCTTAGTATTAAAAAAAAACTACCACGTGCTTGTTTTTAATATAATAGGCCTTCTTTGATAAAAAAAAAAATATTTTCTCAAGGAAATTTGATATCTTAAAAATAACAAATTCCCTTTTTTTCGTTAAGCCGCCTTTTATAAAAAAAAGAAGCTTTTACCTAACCATATTGAGACTTTGTAACACTTTAAGGGATTAAACTGAAATTCTTTTAGCACTTGTTTTGAGTTCAAAATCATTATGTTCGAAAAAAGCAAGAAAAAAAAAATCGGCTTACCAGAAGGTACACATTTTTTTAGTCCTTTTCAAAGCCGCCAAGAGTATTGAATTTCTTTTTGAAAACAAAAAATTATTAAAGGAATTTCTTGAAATTAAAAAAAAAAATATGAAAGCAAACTTTTTTGTTTTTTATTTATTTAAAATCAAATCATGCGTTACTTTTTTTATAAATGCGTACAAATTATTACATGTAGTAAAATCTATCTGAATGTATAATGTTGCATGTTTCGCTCTATAAAAAACCAAAAGAGTGTGTTAAATACTCATAAAATTTGTGATAATTAAAAATAATAATAAAAAAAAAATGGCCAGAGGATGCAGCAAAAAAAAATAATTAAATTTTATATATGAGCAATAATGATTATTTCAATTTTATGATCAATTCCATGCTAAATAATCTGTTTAATGGTAAAAATCATTAAATGAATGAGTTGAAATTTAGTGAAAATTATGAAAGGAATTTATGTGTTGAAAACATGAAATTTAAAAGCTAAAATAGTTTTGTGGCGTTGGATTTTTTATTTTGGCAAATATCAAATTTCACCTCGCCTAGTAAAGTCCATAAAAAAAATATAAAGAATCACATTATTAATGTTTCGCGCTTTTCAAAAAGCTTTCGCGTAAACCTTTTTAAAGTTCTAAGCAATGTTTTGTTTAATTTAACTAACACTTTGAATACTATGTATGTAGTTAAAAACAAATGAAATTTCACTTAAAGAAAGGACGACTTACATTTCAGTAAATTCAATTAAAATTGTCATTGATTTTTTAATGTTCAAAAAATTACTAACAATTGTAGTAAAAATTAACCACATATTACTAAAAAATAAACATTTTTTTTTAAATAACAAAAAATTGTTATAAAAAATTAATGTAAAATCATAAAACAGTAATTTGATGTGGTTTGTTTTTTTAAATGAACTGCAAAATTAGCAAAAAATTTAATTTGTTCTACAAATGACTGACATTTACTTAAAAAAGCAGAAGTTCCCTGAGTGAAACTTCCCTAAGTGAACAATTAGCAGAAGTTCCTTGAGTGAACAATTAATATTTCTGTAAAATTGTTGAGTAATTAGACACTAACGTTGCTTATCGATCTTAAAGGATAAACAAGTTTTTTAAATTTGACGGGATTCCCGAATGGACCTAAAAATTCGCAAAACATCTGGCAGATTAAGTAAGAATTATTAAAAAAAAATGTTGGGCAGTAATTTCAGTACACTAATACAACTTTAATAATAAATTCGTGAGGAAAATGCATTCTTAGAAATTTAACTTCATACTGGAGGGTTATGTTTAAAAATGTCCGAAAACCCGATTTTTGTTATTAATATAGTATTGTCAATCAAGTGGTGAAATGTAAAAGTTTTGCAAAATAAAAGTTATAACCCTAATGTGCATAATAATTAAAAATGTTTATAAGGCTACATTCACATTTGTTTAAAAATCACATGATTTAAATTGTATGCGAAATCTTGACTGTTAACGCATTATCGCGTAGCAGTAGCGCGAATTCGATTTAACAAATGGTAAATGCTTTTTTAAGGGAATATTTTATAAACTACTAGGACTGATATAAACACCAAAAGTTCTGAGATCACTGGACCATATATTCTTAACTCATTGCACGGTCTTACAAAATGAGCCAATTTGAATACACTAATGGAAAATAATTCTAAAATTTTTTTTAAACTACACTCTGATCAATTTCAGTTAGAGATTAGATCAGAAGGCACTATGCACCGCGACCACTGTAGGTCTTTTGTGCTGCATCAATTTCAGTTGAAATTTATCCAATTTATAGTAGGAAACTTTACTCCTACTATAAGTTGTGTAAATTTACTTTGTGTGTGTAAAGGAAAAAAATACACACATTAAGTGAAATTAAGTGCACATAAAATGCGTATATTTACATTGCAAGTGCGTAAAAAATTAAATAAAATTTTGAAATTTACGTGTAATTTATCGAAATTGTTCGTAAAATTAAATGTTTACGTGTAAATATACGCATAAAATTCCTGAAAATGCAATTTTAATGCGTAAATATCCCAAAACATAGGAATAGGAAACATTTTTAGTAAAATCGATTTTGTAGTACAAAATCGGTAATCTTTAATATACAACGTTCGGTAAATAACAATGCTTATTTGGAACCAGTTTCGGCAGGGAAAGTTAACAGCTAAGCGCTTGCAATATAGGTGATATAAAGGATGCTTTTTGTTTGAAAAAGCTAGGGTGAAAGCACTTACTTCGGTATCCAAAATGCGCTTATTTCACAGCTCTAAAAAAGGCATACATTTACTTTCTTTAGCCACTAAATTTCGTTATCATCACCATTATTTCGTGCTTTCGCGAAGCGATAAAGTGTGGTAAACTATACGCAATTGCCTTTTTTGACGCACTACTAAAAGCTATTAATCTTAGGAAGCAGTAAAATAAACAAAACAGAAGCGTTTATCAATTTTACTGCTTCCGAGTTTCTGCTGGGCGTTTTATTAATTTTTCTACAAACTTTTTTATTTGAGTGTAGTTTTCAGATAGTTATTTTTACTTCATTTGTAATTGGTTTTACAGCTTTGCTATTAAATATACGTTGGTTTTTTTGTCACCGTTCTTAACGGTTATTTGTTCGACATTTGCACACTTGTAATAATATGTTGGTAAAGACCACTACAAAGTTAGTTAAAAACAAATTAAATTCCACTTGAAGAAAGGACGACATACGTTATAGTAAATAGACTAACATTGTCATTTGTGTTTTACTGTTCTAAAAATGAACCACAACTGCAGTGAAAATGAACCACAAATGCAGTAAAAAATAAACAAACGGAAGTTGAAAGCTCGTTATAAATTGAAAATAACATGAAAATAAACTCGATGTACGAGTATATAAAAACAAACAACTAAACAAACATTTATTTGTTTTATTTTTAAATAAAGAAAACTACAGTATAAAATAAATGTAAAATCATAATACAGTAATTTGATGTGGTTTGTTTTTTTAAATGAACTAAAATTGTAGTCAAATCTGAATTTTCTTTTACAAATGACTGTTTTTTGATATAAAAATGAATAAACTGTATTACAACTCAAACAACTACAAATATTTACTGCAGAAGTTTCCTAAGTGTAGTTGTTTTTTTTTTTTTTTTGTCGTAATTAAAAATTACTACTTTTTTAGTCATTATTATGACAGATACAGTCATCGCAGTTTCTTATTACATTTGCAGTTATTTTCTGGTATTTTAAGTAATTCCAACTAAGTGTAGTTGAGAGCAAAGTTTTATATAAAGTTGAATCTTTTGAATTAAAATAATTATTATTTTTTAGTAACAAAATTGTCTGATTTTAGCAAATCGATTTCCATTAAGAGTATACTACAATTTAAAAAAATTAAGCAGCGTTTACTAATTTGTACTATTACTTTCACTTTACTAATAATTGCAGTCACGTTTTTTTTAAAATAAGCTTAACGATCTGCTGGCCTAAAAATAGTTAATTTATCAGTAACATTACAGTTTTTTTCTGTAACATATGCAGACATTTTTATTTGAGTGTAGGTCTGGTTAAGTATATGACATTAAGATTTCCAAAAAAAATTAATACCCCTTCAAAATCTAAAGTTATTGTCAAAAAACACCATTTTAAGACTTTATTTTTCAATCCTTGTTTTATTTTTATAGGATGCACAAAAATGTGGGTGGTATTTTTTAAACTTTGACGAATGTTTAAGCATTACTACTTTTTTGTCATTTGGCTTTGTTTCTGTTAAACTTTTTGAGTCACAAGAATTCGCATAATTAAAGCAATTAAACATTTTTTTTTTACGGATATAAGTTCTTCATGCAAAAGTTATGTAAATAAAACGTATGTTTGTATATTTACCAAATTAATAATGTTAACGAATACTGCTGAATTTACATTTTTTTTTTGAGTGTAGAGGACCATACCAGTAATTTTGACTGGTTTGGCATATTTTATTAAAAACCACAAATTATTGTTTCAACTTATTAAAGATATTATAATATAAAATTTGTATGTAGCTTAACAATTATTCATTTTGAATATCACTTACAAGGGAGGTATAAATTAAAAATGATTTTTTCTAACAGCTATCGAAATACCATAAGTATCTAAGACTTCTAAGTAATAAATAGTTAAAATTAGAAATTTATTTTTAAACAACAAGACACAGTTGGTAGAATGTCTAAAATTCCTTAATATTAGCAAAAACTATAATTTACTACTTCACCCCTATTACCACACTACCCAAAACTCCCCTACATTTTTATATATATTTAATTGATTCATGTTTAAGTTTAGATTTCATCCACAGATTTTTTTGTAAATATTTTCTAAATATGTCCTTTAAACATAAATTTAATATTAAAACTTATGCCCTCTAACCGCCTCCAGGATATCTTAAATTGCCCATAAATGGGCCAAATGTGTGTTTTATACTGTGAAATTAAGCTATTTCGATAGAAAACCATATAAAAAAATGATTAATTTTGTGAAATGAGCACAATTCTGCAAAACATATTTAGTATTAGTAAACTTCTACTTTAAAAATATATAGTTGTTTGGGTTGTAATACAGTTTCTTTATTTTTAATGCAAATGTCAGTCATTTGTAGAACAAATAACATTTTTTACTAACTTTGTAGTTCATTTAAAAAAACAAACCACAAAAAAAAAAAAAAACCAAAAAAAAATGACTGCTTTATGATTTTGCATTAATTTTTTAAAGTAGTTTTTTGATACAATTGTTAGTCATTTTCTGAACATTAAAAAACAAATGACAATGTTAGTTGAATTTACTGAAATGTAAGTCGTCCTTTCTTCAAGTGAAATTTCAATTTTTTTAACTACATTTGCAGTGATCTTTACCTACGTAGTATTCTAAGCGTAGCAAAGCTTTAAAGTTTGATCATTGTATATTGAAGTTATGGTGCGTTTTCGCTCAGTTTCGCTGTTTTCGAAAAACGAAAGTCGCCATGAGTTCTTAAGTAAAATAACAAAAAGTGTAATTTTTGGACTGTAGTTACATCTTGGTAAGAGAAATAATTAATACCTAAACTTATTTATATATATGGCAAAGTCTTTGAGATTTGCTCTTAACAAAAGCGCCTAAAGTAGGGAACGAGAGTTATAAATTTCATTGCGAAAAACCTTAGGCCGTTTTGGAGGGTTAAAAATAGGGGTTTGATTTTAAACCAAGTCTTTCTGAAATAACTTCAAATCAATAAATTTTTCCAATTCTCTTTTATATGAACTTTGTCATAAATATTTTTTTTATAGATTTTTAATTATTTGTTTATGGTTTAAACAAAAACTCAAGAATAATTTTTAATCAAAAATATTTTTTTAATATTTTTTTAATAGATCACTTTATACCTCATAAAAAAGATTGTATAGATTTTTAATTATTTGTTTATTATTTTTCATAAAAAGGGTCACTTGAAATCTATAAAACACTTAACAAAATATAGGGGAAGCTTTAAAAAACTTAGTAACATCAAACAAATAAAAATTAAAACAATAAAAAATCAATTTACTTAAAAAAACTGATAGAGTAATTATTAATACAACAAACTCTTAAAAACTTTTAATATAAAAGATTAAAGGTTAAAATTATAAAAAAATAAAATCATTTAAACAATTTCTGTATTTTTTATATTGTTAAATCTATATTAAAATTCAAGGCTTTGGGAAAATGTCAACTTAAAACAAATTTAACATATTCCTTACGAACAAACGAACAATATTTAATCAAATTCACAGCACGCACTTTGCAGGCAAAACATGCAAAAAAAAGAAGCTAAATACCCATACGCTGAGAGAATTTTTGCTTTAGACCTTTGAAATGTCACTGGAATTCGTCTATTGAAACTTTTCATTAATACAATGAAGTTTTTCATAAAATGTTATAAAAAAAATTCATACGCCGAATAAAGAAGTCTCATTGAAAATAGTGTCACAAAAAATAGTGAAGCTTAAGTCTAAAACAAAATTTTCATTCACTTAGTGAAGAAAAATTCTTTCTGTGTAGCATTTAATATAAAAATACTTTGGTATATTATAAAAAACGAAGCAAAAATAATTCTCAAAGAAGCTCTTGATGACTAAAAACATATTTATTCACAAGTATAAATATAATATTAAAACAAACAAAAAAAAAAAAAACTCCAAAAGGTATAGCGTAAATTAACTAGACATTATAGGTAGGGGTAACGCAAAAGGAACTCCTGGGGTTTTTATTTAAGACTAGAGTGTTCTAATCCGTAACCAATAACCGGTTAACCGTTACTTTTATTTTCGGAAACCGAATTAGTTTCTAATAGTCAAGAAATTGGTGCTTTGTTCGGTTATTTTTTTTAACAAGCTACAGTAAAACCTGATTAAGACGAACTCCGAGGGACCAAAAAAATTAGTTCGTCTTAAGCGAGGTTCGTATTAAGCGGTTTTTTTAACGATAAAAAATATGTATTTATTAAAACAAAAACAAGATTTTTACATAAATAAAAAATAAAATTAGCATTTCATGCATTCACAATAAAAATTCAATTAAAATTCTTCATTAAAAAATAAAAATCTGTTATTTTTTTCTGAATGACTGAATTAACGATTTCATTCGTTATAAGTTTTCCTATTACCTAAATATGATTTTCAGCTTCTACGGCACACGATTTTGTTTGAATATATCACTTGACAAATTTTCAACATCGGCTGGATTAACAATTTTCAATATTTCTTCACCTGATAAATATGTGACGTCAAAACATTAGCATCTATATCTATATCTACGGATATGAAATTCATATTAGGTCTATCCCATTAAACGGATAAAGAGTGTACAAAGCATGTATTAACCGTATAAGTATTAACCGAGTTCGTATTAAAAGATGTGTTTTATATGAAAATTGTTTCCAAAACGTCGGGAATTTTAAATTAGTTCGTATTAACCGAGGGTTCGTCTTAACCGAGTTCGTCTTAAGCGAATTTTACTGTATTTTACTTGAAGAACTAACAAAGCCTTCGAAAATACTTTCTTTTTATGCGATATAAAAAATTACAGAATTTTTTTTTCCAATTTTTCGTCATCTTAGACCATCATTAGACCTAACGATCCCCAGCAAAACCACACATTACAAAATCATGGATAAAGTAATGTATCAACATAGGGCTGCACGCATTACATTACACCTTACTTCACTGATGAATTTTACAGGCGATGAGCCTAAAAGTAATGCGTGGACTCATTACCTTGTGGGGGGTAAAGTAACTAGTTAATTATAATGTTACATGGCGGGAAAAAGTAATGTGTCAATAAATAGATTTTCATAAAAAAATGTATAAAATTTTTTTTACAGATATTTTTTTTAATTAAATAAATAATTTTTTTTTACTTTTTTATTAAAAAAATAACGTCGTAATTCTGGTATTCGAACCTGGGGTCTCTGGTATTTAACAATTAGTTAGGCGAGAACTCTACCAACTGAGCTATCGATACATATAATATTTGATTGCTTAAAATATAAATGAGTTGTTGTGCTTCGTGTTTTCGTTCGTGATATCAAAAATATACACCTTACCCTCATGCTTACAAAAAAATCACAAAGTAATGTGTCTGTAAATAGATTTTCAAAAATATATATAAATAATTACTTTTCTGTTTTGAAGTAATGTAAAATGTAATGAGGTATCATTACAAGGTAATCCATGAGTGCTCAATTATCGGTAACTCATTACTTATTGTTGGAAAATAATGATACAGGTAAAGAGTACACATTACAAGGTAATGCATTATTTTATCGCACCCATTACCAAAGTTTTGCTGGGGACCTAAATTTAATATGTTCTGTTTAAAATTGACAATCCAAAATGTGCCAAAAAATATAATGGAAATCTGCAGAATAACTTTAAATTAAGGAGATGCCATATTCAGAAAAAATGAGGAATCGCCGTTATTAAAATTGTCATTGCAAAAATCCAGAGTTAGTCCAATTTGTTGTAAATTAGTTAATAGCAAAATGTTAAACAAAAATTTATTAATAAATCATAAATAGTATTAAAGTTATAAAAAATGTATTTTCAGAATTTTATTTCTTATAAATTTTTCATGTACACAAATCCGAAAATTTAATTTTTAAATTCAACAACCTTAATCACACGGAATTTGTTCATTTTCAAAATTTTGGCTTATCGATTGAAGTGATTTACAAGATGGTTGCAGAGGTTCGAAAATATATTTTCAAAATAATTAAAATTAACAATTATTTTAAAATGTATTATAAAAACTAGAAAATTTATGTGCAAAATTTTACATGAGGTATTTTTTAACGCGAAAAGATACAAAATACTACAATTCAGCGCGTGATTTTGATCGAAAACTAGTTTTACTCATGTGAGCAAAATTTTACATGAGGGTTTTTTAACGCAAAATGATACAAAATACTATAATTAATCAGAAGTTTGCGTGATTCACGCGTGAGTGCGAACGAAAACTAATTTTACTCACATGAGCGTGAGTGAGTGTGAGTAGAAAAAAAAATTATTTGTGAGTGAGTGTGCGCCAGCCTAATTTTTGAGTAAGTGTGAGTGAGTAGAAAACTAAATGACAAAAATTCATGCTCTGAGCAATTTTTAGTAAAACAATCACCTTAATTTTTACATTTTATTGTTTTGCGGTAGAATTTTGTTGTGTGAATTTGAGCGATTCACGTGAATCAGGCGTGAGTGTGAGTAAAATCTGAATTTACTCACGTGATCGTGAGGAAGTGTGAGTGGTAAACAAATGTTCGTGAGTGATTGTGTGTGAGTGAGGAACTTTCTCTCTTGAGCGTGAGAGAGTGTGAGTCAAAATTCAATGACGTGCCCATCTCCACTATATATAATGTATGAATACAAAAACCTAAACCGGTTATAAGCGGTTTTTTTAAAAATCTCTTTTATCGAACAAACCAAAAACCGGGTTTCTCAATTAATCGGATTTTTGAACACTCTACTTAAGATTTATACTTCAAATAAGCATATAAAATATACAATATTTTCTTAAGGAAAGTTTAAAAAAAAATATTACTTAAAACGTACTTTATTTTAGCTTTTTAATAATTCATATTTTTTTTTGTTTTGCTTAACAGCCGACGGATTTTTTCTAAATTTAACAAATTAGTATGCCTACCAACAATTATCAGTTTTTTTTTTTTTTTGTTAAACATAAGATTTAGAAGTTTATATTATAAATATATTGGAGTTCTAAACTAGCATATTAATTTTCTGCATTAATTTCTTTTATAAATTCATAAAGAAAACTGAAAATGCCATTTATAGACAAAAAGTCTAGACTCTTTACCAGCATTTGTTGTTTTTTTTTTTTGTTCCTTAATAAGCTTGGAAACTCTTAACAAATAAAATTAAATAAAATGACATTTTGACATTTTAGCGGCTTTTGCATAAAAGAACCATATTTTTGTTTTTCAAATAAAGCGATGTATGGATTTGAAAACATTATAATAAAAATAAAATAAAAAGTTGTAAAAAAAAAATTAAAATAATTAAAATTCATAAAAGCCTGGTTGTGTTTTTACCTTGTTTTATTAAAAACTAATTTTTTTTATTTTTTCGTATAATGTATTTTTAATTATATTAATTACACCTCTATTCAAAACGTGCTTTCATTTGCATACCCATGTACTATAAAGTAAACAAATGTATAAAGTAAAAAAATTTAAATAAAAACGTATAAAAATTACGAAAAAATTTGTGAAAAAAACGGGCAATAAAATATTTTATTTTTAATGGCCTTTAAATTGAAATTTGTTAATAAATTTTGATTTGAATTTTTATGGGAGGGAGGGATTTATGAAGTTTGAAATTAGAAATATTAATAAATGTTAAAAATTAAAAACAATAAATAATATTTATTGTATTTTTTTTTTGTTTTGGAGGAAGAAATAAAAAAGAATAATAAAAATTTAATTAAATTTTTTTTAAAGAAAAAAATTATTGAAATCTGTTTTTTTTTTCTTCTTAGAAATAATTGTAATTAACAGAAAGAAAAAACATTAACAGAAATAAAAAATAGAAAATGAAAATGAGTCCATTTGTTCTCTATGTTGGCATGTAATGATTAGAGTTGCCAAAAATTCAACCTATTTAAAAAACTGGGTTTCGAATACTTCAAAAGTCGCACCTTTTAAAACACGGCTTTCGTTTTTTTGTATTAAAACCGGTTCAAATAATCTGGTTTTCCGGTTTTTATAAATCGCTTTGTATTGCGTATATCTGACGATGTTTGTAGACAGAGAGAATTATCTTCATGATATCAATGAAATTTCGCATTCATGTAATGAACTTGCACTGGAACTCGTATATTTAAGCTTTTCATTTAGTTAATGCAAGTTTTCATAAAATTTTATGCAACTGTCATTTAATTTATTAAAGGTTTCATTCACTTTGTGCAAAAGTTTCATTAAAAAACTAGTTTCATTAATTTTAAGAAAATTTTTCGTTCACTATGGGAAGAACAGTTTCATTAGTCTATTGAAAATTTTCCTTACTTTTCGTCCACTAAAATTCTCTCTGTCAAATTTGAAAAAAAAAAAAAATCAAACTACTAAAATTTTAAATGTCGACATTTTAAACTACAGTAAAAATTACCTTCAGAAAGGCTATAAAGAGTATTTTATTGTTCGTTACTTAATAAAATTAGTAGTAAAGTAAAGCATTTTATAAAATATGTTAAACACTTGAGAATTAAATCTTAAAACTAAAATTTTAAATGTATTATTAATGAAATTATGAAATTTTATAAAAATATAAATTAAGTGTTTCAAATAATTTCATGGCTCAAAGGAAAATGTTCTTTAAATTTATGTAGAGATAATTTTTGAAACCGAATGACTTTTTTTTGTGAAACTTAAAATTTATGAAAGCTTATGAACAATGTCATAATATTATTAATATTTCTTGGATATAATGAAATTCTTCATTAAATCTACGAAAAAAATTCTATGAAATTGTTTCATTAATATCATACAGGATAATTATTTCAGTGTAGATTATTTTACACTTATACATTTTTATATGATATTTACTTTTGAATCCAAAATCTCCAAAATTACCATATAAAATTGTAAAATTCTGAATATGTGGATGTATAGAATAGATTGGAGCGATTTCGAATTCGGCGATAGTCTGGATTGGTCAACAATTTTTAATAGATAATATATAATAATCAAATAAGAGTACACATAGAGAAATAAAGTGCCAACCGAATTGAAAATTGTATATTGATGGTAAAAACTTATTAATGCCCGTAATTTCAAGCAATATTTACCTACCGGTGCTTAGATACCTACCCGATTTTGTTCGTGTATACGGGTAGACATCTAAGCACCGGTAGGTATCTATTGCTTGAAATTACGGGCATAATTCGGTTAGTACAAAGATATTTACATTAGATTTCTCAATATTTTAGGTGTTCCTACTAAAACTCAGTTGAATTAGCCGAACTTTGTTGTGAAAACTAATGTTGAGTTGTACCAACCGACTGAAATTCGTAATACCCGAATTTGAGTCTTATTGACCGAATTTTAGTTGGCAAATAGCTTAATTTTTCTCTGTGTGTACTGAATAGAACTCAAGTGGTAAAAAACCAAATAAATTGAAAAATTGAAAAAATTATTTATTGAAAAATATTCTGCAAATGAAATGAATCATCCTTGAGGATCACTTTAACCGTACGATGCATATCCAACTTTTTTTACGAGAAAAAAAGTTGGATACGTTTGTACCTACTAGCTTTTTTTTTCTTTTTCTAGAGTTTAAATGGTTCAATTTCATTTTTTTTTAAATGTGTATATTAATATTTTGCAAATGATTTAGTTTTTGTTTCATGCGAATATTCTACCTGGTTCAAGAGATATAGGCAAACCAGCTCACGGGCATGGGATAGCCAAATGTTGTGTGTGTTTACGTAGGTGTCGAATTTGGAAGATCTTAGCTCCTGAACTACTGATCCGAATTGGATCAAATAACCTTTAAAAGATTATAAATTACTTATGTTTCCTAGATCTCTGTGCCCTAAGTTAAGCCGTTAATGAGTTACAGCACTGCAAAGTTGCAAGTGGATACATTTGTACCCGGGTGTGTGTTCTAGGGTTAAGCAAAAATAATTAAAAAAACTACTAAATTGTGCTACAATATCAATAAAATTTACAATTATTGAAAAGTTGAGGTTTTTGGTTATATATAAAATTTAACCCTTTAATGCATTTGTTGTATGTTTACACACAGAGAAATAAAGTGTCAGTCGAATTGAAAAGTCTATTTTAATGGTAACAACTTATAAATGCAATTAGTACAACGATATTCACATTAGATTTCTAAATATTTTAGGTGTTGCAGCTAAAACTCAGTTGAAATAACCGAACTTTGTTGTCAAAACTAATGTTAAGTTGTTTCAACCGACTGAAATTCGTAATAACCGAATTTGAGTCGTAGTAAACGAATTTCAGTTGGCAAATTGCTAATTTTTTTTTCTGTGTGTACAACAACACTTTTTGAGAGAAGTTTATCATTTCTAACTAAGAAAATATAGCTTCCCTCAAGAAGTTTGGCGCATGAGATTGTTAAGGGTGTTCTTCAGCATCAGATTTTAATCGGTTGCAAGTATCCCAGAAAGACAATATTTTTTATCTATCTATAACTACGATCAAGTCAAACATAATAACAGAAAAAATATATATCAGTTCCGTTTAATTTGAAATTTTAAAAATTATTTTTACTAAGCTATATTTTTAAAGATAATTGAATTTTCACGGTCTCGGAGGACCTTGAAGATGAAGTACGATCAGTCTAAAATTTTACATGTAATCTTTTATTGACCATTTAAAGCGACCCCGCCTATCGCCGAAGTTGAATTCGGATTTGTTTTCTTCGCTCCACTCTAATATAGATCACTACAATCTAATTAAAAAAAAATATTTTTAACAAGTTTTTGAATGTTTCTAGGTATTTTACTGGTTTATGTACAACTAACAGATAAATAAGCACTTATTGAGGCCATTTTGTACCTTTCGAATTCTAAATTTAAAATATATAAATCCATGGAAAACCCTGAAGAAATTACACCAAAAAACTCATTAAATATTTTTACAAAAAAAAGGATATACGTAGCTACAGGCTGTTCCAAATATCGCTTAAATAACACAACACTTCGAAATGCTTTAAATGCTAGATTTCTAGATTTCCCTTGTGCTCAAACCATAATGACCGAATAAAAAGTGTATTTTGAACGAATTTTTAAAAACCAGCAGTCATTTTGACTGGTTTTAGGCGGAGTGGGTATAAAACAATTTTGGTCATTCTAGCGTTAATAAAACAAAAAAATCATTAAAATATCAGACAAACATTTTCCAATTTTGCACAGAATTTGTCTAATTTGATGTTGAATGATACAATTTTTGTTAATCTAACCAATTTTCATAATTTTCCACATTCAACAGCCCGAAGTGATTACAAACAGTTCCTCACATGTTTTATTGTTAATTTATTTTATTTTCATAATTTTTAGATTGTTCTTTTTTGTTTAAAACCAACAAATTGACTAATTTTGTTATATTTTTTTTCTTTTTCATATTATAGCGGCCTCCTAGTTCATCATTATCGTATGGTGGAGCCATGAACGATGATGCTAGATCGCCTGGCGCTGGTAGTACACCTGGTCCTTTATCTCAACAACCACCTCTCCTAGATACATCAGACCCTGGTAAGTTATAGTTTTGAATACTTTTATGTTACGATAAATTCATAAAATCAAAGGTCTTTATGAAAAATATTGTAATATTAATAATTATTTTTACTAACAAGGAAACTACACAGTGGCGAACCGTCAGATTTTTATGAAACTTAGATATGTTGTTGAGGACAACTAATAGTAGACACATATTTTATGTAGGTGCGCAAAAGCACGTTTAGTGGTTAAAACGGGGGTTAATAATTTTAAATTGTTGGCAGCCAAGATTTTTGCATTGGGAAAAAATCATTTATTTTTGCAAAAAAACATGAAAATTATTAAATTTTCTTCATTTTATTTACATGCAAAACTAAGAAAAACAACAACTTAGTTTCAATATAATCAGTAAGTTTACATTTTTTATTCATGTCGACAATATGCAGATCATTTGGTCGGTGTCGACTCTTCACTTTCACCACCCATGATTCGATACATTCTAAAATACGCGTGCAGAATTATCGGTTAAGGCTTTCAAATTTTTACAATCTCTAAAAAATTAAGCAAAAACAGAGAGGAAAGAGCATACAAAATATAAGCAAATTTTAACTTTTTAATACTAAAAATGAAAATAAGGAAAATTTTATCACTTTTATGTGTTTTTGCAAAAATAAATAATTTTTTTACCAATGCAAAAATCTGGGCAGACAAAGAGACAAAAATTTTGTTTTTCAAACTTTATCTTTTTATTCTGCCGGAGGTGATTTTTTGCACTTTTATTATGGAAATTAATTAAATAACCGGCAAATAGTAAAAAATTTAAAGAATTTTCATATTATAATAGAAAAACAAGCAGGTCAATGTTGACGACGAACAAAAGTGAAGAAAACGAGCGTCGAACGCGTTTTATAGAATGTATCAATGATCACCACAAAAGATATATATGACTAGCGTATTATAATAGCTACGGCGTGTATTTATGGTGAACTGCAGAAATAGATACGAATATTTTTTGTGCTGCTACTTCTAATTTTACTTCTTTTCTTGTTTTTTTTTTTGAGATGGTAAAAATTTTATAGCTTTAACAGATAATTCTATACACGCATTTTAGAATGTACACTCAGGGAACTTCTACTTTAAAAAGATGTAGTTGTTTGGGTTTAATGTAAATGTCAGTCATTTGTAGAACAGATTAATTTTTTTACTAACCTTGTATTTATTTAAAAAAGCAAACCACATCAATTGACTGTTTTATGATTTGACGTTAATTTTTTAGAGTAGTTTTTTGATATTTAAAAAAATGACAGAAATAAATGTTTGTTTATTTTTTACTACCATGTGGTTCATTTTTACTGCAATTGTTAGTCATTAAAATTGTCACATTAAAAAACAAATGACAATGTTAGTTGAATTTACTGAAATGTAAGTCGTACTTTCTTTAAGTGAAATTTCATTTGTTTTCAACTACATTTGCAGTGGTCTTTACCTATATAGGAATCATGGGTGGTAAACGTGAATAATCGACACCGACAAAGTGATGTGCATATTGTCGAATCGACATAAATATATCAGAAAAATCAGCTAAAAAGTTATGCTAGTTTTGTTAAAAGCCAAGTTTTAACCAATAAAATACAGAAAAAGTATTAAAAGCATTTATTGTACATTTTTAAACTTATTTCGTTTGGTTTTATGGCTTTAAAATTAATTCAGCTTAATTAGTGAATTTAAACAAGTTTTTGATAAATTCAAAATGGTTCATAATTTGTTGCGTTTATAAAACCATATCGAAATACACTAAAAAATTTTCAAATTGTTGATATAAAAAAACACTTAGGCTATTTACCTAAGTTATGTTTAAAGTCAATTTTCAACTAATGTAAGTATTTATAGCATTCATTCTAAATGTGTAAACTCATTTAGTTTGGTTTTAGGGCTTTCAAATTTTACTAGATAAATTCCTTAAAAATATAATTAAAAAGAAAATTTCCCACATTTAAAATAAAAATAATTTCAATTTGCTCATTTCTTGAATTTTAATCCTGCAGCTTATGGCTGTATTCAAAAACACAGCAACAAGAACAACAACAAAAATTAACCATACTTTTAACGGGATACAGCTGGGTTCTCTATTGTCTTCCTTTACAAATATAATACAAAAAAAAAATGTACTGTACCAGTAATGTATATGACTGTGTGTGTGTGTGTATGTGTGTTAGAAAAAGAGTACGATTACGTCAAAACAGACATAAGGCAATTCATCTTCATCCCTTAGCGATACAGACCACCGTAACAAATATGAAATATACGCATATTATCATATTTCTACTCTTAAACAATAGACATGGCAATGAACAAAAGCCAAATAGGGTGTGTACAAAAATTGTCTAAGCATCATCAAATTTCCACCTTTTTTTCCACAAATACACAGCCACTGAAAAAAACATGTATTCCAGCATAAAACAAGAAAAAAAAAATAGCTGGTACTTTTTTTTTTGTTTTTGGTACTAGAAAAAACCATTACCGAATTATAAAACGCATATGCGTCAAAACTTCAAAAAACATCATCATCACTTTTAACACCAACCAGCATTTGTGAGAGATGTTACAGTTTTTTTTTTTTTTTATTTCAATAGATATTTGAAAAAAAAGAATGAAACCAGTTCCAAAACTTTTAAAAGACTTTTTGAATTCTTCGCATTAATTTAGTTTGGCAAAAGGTGGTTGAATTTAGTTTTAATTTATAAGAATTCCTAAACATTATTGAGAAGCAACTTAAAAAATTTTATATTTCATTAATTCATTAATAGATAATGAAGAAATTGCCATTTTTGACAACATGTTTTGCGATTTTCTTTATATTAAAAATATATATTCTCTATGCCTATGCCTATAACACATCTCCATATTCAGTTTTTCAATTTTTCAAAAATTCGTGAAAAAACGCGGTTTTAATTTTTTAGAAAAATTCTGTTTTTTTATTAATTAATAATCATATAATTACAAATTACATACTATTACCCTAATTGAACACTAGCTACTATGGCTTTCTGCGCGTTGTAGCGGAAACCTACCAGTACCTCTGGTATGAATCGAACCCACGACCTCTGCACTAATAATCTAGCACGCTATCAACTAGCCTACCGTGGCGCACTTAAAAAAATTCTAAAAATTCCAAAAGTATGTAACTTTGAATAGCCGTATGCTTGAAAGTTGTTATCGACTTTTATTAATTGAAAAAGTGTTCGATTTCTTCAATTGTCCTTTTTTAGCAATAAAAATACATAATTTTTTTTTTTTTTTATGCAAATGCAGTTTTGAGATTTATTTTCAAAAATTTTTAAACATGAAAAAATCCAAAATTTAAAATTGATTTTGTAAAATTAAATTTCACTTTTTCTGTGACGCAAATATGTTCTAATTTTTTCGATTTTTTAAGAAAAACCTTATTCATTATTTCCATACAAAAAGTTTATTTTTATGTATAGTTTGTAATTTTTATATTTTGAACAGGTTTGAAATTCAAAACACACTGTTTAAAATTTTTTTTATCCAAATACAATTTGTATATCGAGGGCCTATATTCAAAACCCTCTATCTTTGATTTTCACGAAAATGACTTTTTGATGGTAAAATGTTTAGTAAAACAGCCCCCATGTATGGTGTGAATTTCATAACAAAAATATTTTTTTTTGCTGTTTTATTTGCATTTTGGTTATTTCTCTATCTTACGCAATTAATTTTTCTGAATGCAAAACCCTCTATCTTTTCAAATAATAAATTTTCAAATATTTTTTTGGAATAATTTCTTCTTGCAATACATGTTTTCCTATTATTTTTTTTTTTGCATGCTGAACATGAATTTTAAATTTTTTAATCGTTTATTAAAATAGCAAAAGCCGATTCTGAATTGAATTAAAATGAAAATAATTTACCTTTTGGTTTTTGGAAAATATAATGTCCATGGCATAAAAATAAATGGTTAAACTTGCAACTTGCTTAAAAAAAGTGTCTACTTTTAAAGTGTCATCTACGATATTATTGTCAAAAAAAAAAATAATTTATATGATATTTAAAATCATAATTAAAATATTATTGTCGCGTGATAAACTTACATAATGGTAAGTTTAAAATTTAGTTTAATAATTAGATTTTAATAATAAACTTTTGATATTTTGTGTGAACAGAAAAATAAAGTGGCTTCTAATTCCTTGCAAAGGATTCATTGCCAATTACGATTTTTTTCGGATGGTTGTGGCTATCAAAACCGCAACCATTATTTATCTAATGCTCTATATAATTTTGCTGCGGAAAATACTAAAGTTATTGAACAGAAGTTCTTAGAGAAAGGCCATACGCAAATGGAGTGCGATAGTGTCCATGCTAAGATAGAGATTAAATTGCAAAATCAATCTATACACTTGCCAATCGATTACGTTAGAATTACTAGAGAAGTCAGAAAGACTGTTAAAATTAACAATGAGATCGTAAAAAAGCCGTTTGTTGCAGAATATTTAAATTGTGATTTCTGTAATAATTACAACGATGACAAACTTATGCGTTTTTCTTCCATTAGACCAGGACGAGTAAAGAACGATCCTACTCTGTCTAGTTTAAGATCTCATTTATATCTTCCAGATGGTAACATACCATATAAATTAGATTTTGATACAGATTACATGGATCTATCTGTTCTTATTCAACCTAACACAGGACGTATTGAACCAAAACCTCTATATTCTACTCACTATCTATACTCTGCACTATCAATTCAGCCAAAAAGGTGGAATAATATGCAAGATTTGAAGAGCGTAGTACCACCGTAATAACATTATTTTTAAGATAATTTACTCCAATCAAACTCCAAAAAAACACATAACTTTTTGTTTCATATTGTTTATTATTATTTTTCTTATCTTATGTTGTATTACTAGCCGTTATCTTAAATAAATCACCTTAAAAACTGACAAATGGCATTAATGAAATCAAAATAATTTATTTTTAATAAAATGCAAAACCCTCTATCTAATCATTTTCATACATAAACATTGAATATTTTTGAGAAGCAAAACCCTCTATCTATAATAAAGTCCCCAATAATGCAACATTTTCAAAACCAATTGTATGTAAGATTCAGTAGTTGCTTTAAAAAATATTGTAGAATACCGAATTTTAATAACTCAAGTAATACGCGAAAAAAACAGTTTTTTGGCTCTCCTGAAAAGTTGTGTTTTCTAAGATAGAGGGTTTTGAATATAGGCCCTCGATATGCACTATATAAACTGTTCTTTCCTTGAACATTTTTTTAACATGGATACATAAAAAATTACACAGTTTTTTATAAAATTATATCTATTTTCTCGATGTTTGTTAAAAAATCTTATCCATTTTTTCTATGCAAAAAAATAAAAGTTTTTTAAATTTTTTTGTATTATTTGTATCTTTTATATATCGAAACGGTTTTTAAAACAGTTTAAAAGTATTAACTCATTAATGGCACGTCATATATCCGCTAGAGATTATTAAACCAAACTTTCCAGATATATACAAACATGGTTCATTAAGAAAATTTTTTAAATTTGTTTTAGCTTTAAAGCGCCCTCTAGTGGAAATAGTGGCAACCAAAGTTGAATCTTTGACAGCATCTACGTCCCAGACGTTGAAAGAATTTTAAAAATTGAAATTTTGTATAATTTTGTGAACAAATCTTTATTCAAAAATATATGAAAAAATATTTTTTTAAGTTAACCGGTCGCGTTTTTTGATTTTTTTTTTTTTAAGATTAGGCCACATGGCAACCCTGACTATATAAGTTTTATAAGTTTAGAAGTGTTTTAATACACTTCGTTGCAAAACAATAATTACGCATTCATTTCAATAAATTTCGTAACCCGTGTAAAAAGGTTTATATGTGATCATGTATGAGCATATATAATTATATCTGAAATTTGAGTCTATCCAATTATATATGAGTTCTTATATATTTATATATTAACATATCTAAAATTATATATATAATTATATTTATTATACCTTATAAATATATCTGAACTCTGATATAATTGGATAGATTCAAATTTTGAATATAATTATATATGATCATATCTGGTCTTTATACTAAAATAGATAAAAATAATGTAAAACCAAAGGAAAATTTAAATTATTTAACGAAAATGCCATTTATTTATTTTTTATTTTACTATTGAAAATGGAATTTCAATCAATTAGTGTTTTTACAAATATTAATACACTTAACTTATTATATCAAAATTTACAAAAATTTAAGAAAAATATTTTAAAATAGCAGTTTCAATAATGATTGATGCCTAATTTTTTCATTCAACTCGAAAAAACGATCAGACATACAGTCTACCAGAATTATTCGAAGTTCTTCCGTTATAGCTCTCCACGCATCAATATAACTGCTTCTTGTAGATGAGAAACGCTTTCATATTTACAATAAAAACGCAATTTAGTTTTATATAAAATATGTGAAATTTTCGATAAATTCATGTTTAAAAAATGTTGAAGTGGGAAAGCAATGTATGCAATTAATGAATCTAAAAATTGCATTTGCATGAAAATTGTATATTTTTAATATTTTTATTGCAGAAGTATGAAAAAGATGAACCATAAAAATCGAATACTTTTTGCTGCAGAGAAATCCGATAGCAATTTCCGCAAAAAAGAGCTGTTCTAATTGACACAATTTTGCGATTTTTAAAAACGTTAAATAATCGCGAAAGGACAACCATGTTAATCAAGTGCTTTTTTAATCAGAGTAATCCAAAAACAACTTTCGAATATAGAGCTCTTCAAAATTACATAAATTTGCAATTTTTTTAATTTATTTGAAAATGAAAACCGTGAAAAAAACGAAGGTTTTTAAAAAATTCACAAACTGAATACGGGAATGTAATATGGGCTCCATGAAGTAAAGTGTGTAAAAAAATGAAATAAATGTGGATGACCAACTTCACATGTGATCTATCATGGAACTCATGATATTTTTTTAGTATTTAATAATATTTATGTTTTGTTTTTATATGATTTTGTTTTGTATTATAATTAATTTGATTTTTATAAAAATCTGACATAAATCTTTGTTTAATTAAATTTTATCTATGCAAACAAATAATTTATCAAACATTTAGTTTGTTTTTATAAGATTTCTTTTAAAATTTATTTTACAATGAAAAAAAAAAATAAAGCTTTTTAACAAATTACTTCAAAATACTTTAATAGCCACCAAATGGCGACAAAATAATAAAACTGAAAAGAAATTAAATATATAAAAAAAAAAAAATTATTCATATTATAACGTGAGTAAGAAGCATTTTGGTTTTTTTTTCGCCACAGACAATAAAATTGTCTGAAAATAAATGTGAAAATAATGAATAATAAAAGTCAAAGAATACATGATTTTTTCGTTTTTATGACGCACAAAACAAAATACTACAAAAAAATTTTGTTTTATTTAACCATTAAACCAAATGCTAGATGTTGGGCTATTGTCTTTTTATATCGAGTTTTTTTTTAATGTATCGTATGAGACCTTTTATTAGTTTTTTTTTTTAAAAGACGCTATCGTTCCGCAAAATAAAAATTATGATGTTTGAATAATTTTTTGGATTTTTTTTTTGTTTTTATTTTAATTACAGTTTTTTTTTTTTAATAATGAGCATAATTTAATGTTTATGACACGTTTTTATTTTTTACTTTATTTCAAGTTAATATTTATTATTTTCAGTAACTTAGGTATTTTTACTAACTTAATTAGGAAAACATTTTTAGGAATATTTAAGTTATATTAAAAGATTTGAGAATTTTGCATTTCTAATCAATTTTGTTAACTTTGTTAAATTAAAATTGTTAATTGTTTTAAGATGTCATTTTAATGTCTCAGTTTTTTAGTTAACTAGAGTTGGTCATTCTAGTTCATAGTTCATTTAGTTCATTTGCATTTATTGAACTAGTTCTTTCATTTTGTTCATAAGTTTGTTCGAGAATTTTTTTTCTTCAATTATTCATATTGTTATATTGGTCAATGGTTTACTTTACAAATCTGCATAATATTAGAGAAAATCCCAAATGAAGGGTTCAAAATGAACTAGTTCAATTTTAACCATTCATTTGGGATTTTCGAGTATACTGTGCACATTTTTTTAAACAAACAATTGACCCTTATAACAATATGAATAATTGATACAAATTGTCAAACAAACATATGAACTAAAAGCATTAACTAGTTCAATTAATGCAAATGAACGAAATGAACTAGAATTCCCAAGACATTTTTGACACAATGTTCCTTTTTTGACCCAGTACTTTTAAACGGCTATATTTTCTTACTTGATAAAGATAATTAAGAGATTTTTTTTTTTGATTAACTAATAATCATATAATTACAAATTACATACTATTACCCTAACCGAGTGCTAGCTACTATGGCTTTTGGTGCGTTGTAGCGAAAACACACCAGTGCCTCTGGTGGGAGTCGAACCCACGAGCCCAGCACCGATAAGCCAGCACGCTACCAACTAGTCTATCGGGGCGCACAATTAAGTGATTTAAAAACCTTAAAATAACCCAATATCTTGACTCCAATTGTGAGGAAATAAATTGTGGAAAATTGTTACCCAGAGTTGCCAAATAATTATGTAAAAACATAAACATTAATTTCTTACGTTTGACTCAAAAAAATTAAAATTTAATCCTCTGCTAGAAATAACTGCATATATTTTTTTTAAAATTTGACCGATTGGACGATGAAGTTTTCAAATACAAAAAGTCTAAAATATTTAAAATTTATTCAGTTTCCACTTAAAACATAAATAATGGCATGTTTTTATTAAAATACTACTATACTTATGAAAACTATAATGTCAGGGCTGGTAAAAAATCTTTAATTAAAATTTTCAAGTTTGTCCATTTTGAAAATAAAATGTTAAAAGTTCTTAACGTTTTCTGTGCATGTTCAAACGGTTTTTTGCGTTTCCAGGCAGCACGACGAGAACCACCAAGAGTTTAAGAGTATCTGTAACATTTGCCAATACCACGAGAGCTCTTGCCGGCCGAGGTCAAACCACGGAGTTCACGATGTTTGTGAACATGCTTGCAAATCCAGTTGATCTTGGGATCACGACGGATGGCATTATAATGGGTATTAACCATGATGACTTCGAAATATTTGTAAGAAGCATCTTGAGCAACCCAATAAGAGTTCAAAACACGTAAACCTCCCAATCTACGGCCAAAACGTTCCTCGGCAATAGATTGCAATCCACGATATGGTTTCAATTCATTGACACCATGACTCTTGGGTTTGCCATAAGTGCAACCCTTGGGTACTGGACGTTTACGACCACCACGACGTACACGAATTCTGTAAATGACAAATCCTTGTTTAGCTTTGTATCCCAAACGACGCGCCTTATCGGGACGGGTGGGTCTTGGAGAACGATGCAATTTTGTCAATTGACTATATTGCTAGACACGGATGCGTAGCAAGTAACGCATAACATCACTCTGCTTCTTCCTGTACAACTCTTGCATGTAACGATAGGCACCCATGGTGAAGATATGTAGATAGACCTTCAATGAGATGCCAATTCCAAAAGGTTGCCATATAGAAATTTTAAAAAAAGTTCAAAAACCTCGATATTTTTTCAAACTAATTTTAAAACTCTGTTAACATCAAAAAAAATATTTTTTATATATTTTTGAATAAAGACATTTTTTTACCAAATTATACAAAATTTAAATTACTACGACATCCTGTCAAAGTTTTAACTTTGGTTGCTTATATTTCCCCTAGAGGGCGCTTTAAGACAAAAAATGAAAAAAATCTTAATGAAGGATTGATCTATATATCTACAAAGTCCTTTGAAATGTCAATAATAAGTTAAAATGCAACTCAAATTCTATGTATCCGCGAAGCTTACACACAGGAAAAAATAAAATCAAGCCGAATTTTAATAAGGACACTTCCATAGATCCTGTGAAAGATTTTCTACAAAACTCCATTAAGAAAATTTTTTTCGTAAATATATATTTGTTTGAAATATTTATGTTAACGTTGTAAAGAGTAAGTTTTAAACATTAGTATCTTTAAACTTGGTAAATATACCCAAGTTTCCAGATTTAATTAAGTATTAATTATTTCCTTAAACTTGCTAAGTACACTTGAAAATTTTACCATAATCTCTATTCAAATGGCCCCACTCTAAAATCTCAATTTTAATAAAAACACCACCCCATTAATGTCAGCTTAAATAATTAAAATGTACTAATTTTGTTCTTCTTAAAGATCAATAAAAATTGTTAAATTAAGCATTAGAAAAATAAAAAAAAAAAAAAACATTAAATACAACCAAATAAACACAGCTTGAGACCAGTACCGAAAAAAACCAACTTAATCGTATTAAAAAAAGAAGAGAAAAATCAGTGACAAACAAAAATAAAATTAAAGGGATTTAAAACTGAAAACGAATACAAACAGTAACACCCTTAAAAATTAGAAAAAATACAAAAATATTGTAACAGTTACAATTTTATGGTTATGTAAAGTTAAAGATAACAATTTTGAAAAAAAAAAAAAAAAAAAATTTAAAACTTAAAAACCTTACACATCAAAAAGGGGTTGTGGCCAAAGCAAAAAAATAAAAAATAAAATTGCATCCTTATTTTGATGAGGTTTGATAAGTCACACATAAATGACATTGATTGAAATTAACCCTGTAATAACGCCAAAGGATTTGTTTACTTTTTTTAAACAAATTTTGTTCGCTAAATTCGACAAACACTGTTTAACGACTATTTTCTAATAGGGGTTAATTTTCAGTCAAATTTTGTAGCCATCAAACTTAAACAAAATAAAATTTAATTGCTTATTAACACTTGTCATAAAATAAAAAAAAAAATATTTGAATTTTAAGTGTCATTTTTAAAACAACAAAATAAAATGCAACAAGTTAATGAATTTATATGTTATTTTTAAACTATAATTATACTATTAAAATTAAATGTTATTTAAATTGAAATTATTTACGCTTATATATAATTGCTTAAATTTATCTAACTACCCAGGTAGAAATTACCAACCGTGCCAAAAAAAAAATAAAACATAGGACAATTTTTGTAAAACCCACCGTGTTAAAAATTACCAAAGTTACAGCTAATATTGTACTAGGAAAACACTATTTTGTTTGCAAAACATGTGTTTTACCAGTACCAATCGCAAAATTCTTTGCCAATATTGTTTTTACCAAAATTACGACCAGGGACCGTAATCATTATGAGTTTTATAATAAAAATTACACAATAATGATTATATTATGAGTTCTAAGGAGTTTCTTCAATGGTAATGATTATTTTTGAGTACTATTCATAAAAATCAGTCATAATCATTATTTTTGAGCAAAAAAATACAACTCAAAAATAATCATTATTTATGATTTTTATTTTTTTTCGCTCAAAATAAAACTCACTTTCAATTTATGACTTTTTGTGAGGTTTTTTACCAACATAGTTGCATATCCTTATAAAACAAATTCTTTCAATTGAAGTAAGTTTTATTTTGAGCGAAAGAAATAAAAATCATATATAGTGATTATTTTTGAGTTGTATTTTTTTTGCTCAAAAATAATGATTATGGCTGATTTTTATTAATATTACTCAAACAAAATCATTATCATTGAAGAAAACTTTAAAAATCAAAAATTTAAAAATCATGACGGATATGCAAAGACTGTCAAAAAATAATAATAATGGTGCAATAAATTTTTTTTTATGTCTGTTCTAAGTGATTGATTTTTTGATTAAAAAAAACGAACAATAATCATTATTTACGGTCCCTGATTACGACCAATTAGAACGTTTTTTTTTAACATTTTATTATGTTTGTAATATTTAAATATGATGTATAAGACTAACACCGATCTGTATTGCAGCTTTTTAAATGTGATTTACTAGACATATTTCTCAAAACTTACTTAATTTAAATTAAGCTATTTTTAAAGTACCAAATATTTTGAAGTTTGTTCAAAAAAAAAAAGGTTGGAAACTTATATCAATCGGGTAGCAGGACAATACTGTCGAAATTGTTAAAACCACATACTGCCAACGCTTAACCTACCTCAACCGATGCTTTGCCAATACTGTGCCGATTGTATTTTTCTGCTTGGGTAGTTTTCTTTTTTCAAATAGTGTTGAGTTTAAGTTTTGGGTATTTTATATTTTTTTTATATAAATTTGTTTCTGTTGTCTATAATTTTGATGATGATGAGGGTTTGTCTTTAAGAGTTAATTATAGGTTCTAGTTTTAAGAATTTTATTTTATTTTTTAACATTATCATTAAAGTATTAAAATGTTGATTGCGGTTAAACAAAAAAAAAAATATACAAAACATAGAAACCGTCTTAGGTTTTTAAATAATTTTCATGGTAATTTGTGTTTTTTTTTTTTTGGGGGTTTAAAAAGTAGTAAAGCCTATAATTATTATGTTAAAATAAAAGTTATATATAATTTCAATACGTAATAAATTTTAATTTAAAATAGTAAAAAAGAGTAAACTAAATATATTTATTTTTTTTAAATAAAAACTAAAGTAGACTATTTTTAATCCGTTTTTTTTCGAAAAAAACAAAAACTTGGTGAATATACCTAAGTTTTAATAAAAATAATATAAGGAAAACCTCACAAAACTCAACAATATATTATTTCTTTATCAAATTTCAGTTAATAAAGCTTCCAAGAGTTTGTTAAAAAATTATTATATATTTAACACTCCTGTAAACCGGATTTTAAGCCAAAAACATAAACTTAGTAAATGTACCTAAGTTCATTCAAAACTAACCCCCTGTTTCCATAAGGCGAACAGAATAATTCCTCTAGAGGAATGCATGTATTTTGTTGTTGTTGCAATAACACACACATTATTCAGGAGGAATTACTCCGTTCGCGTTATAAAAACAGGGGTTAAGACTATAGTTCGCACCTAAGAATATACGCAGTAGGGCGGGTCGATTTAAAAATCGCTCAACGTTCAAGGAAAATCGTATATTAGGGATCAAAATATGAAACTTTGCCGAAGGAACCATACCTCTAAAACGAATTCTGATGTCCCGACTTTTGACCCAAATGGTCAAATTTTGAAAAAGCCTACTTTGATATTTTAGAAAGTAGCAGGAATCTCTCCAAGATTATGGGAGCTACTTCTTCTCCGGAAGACGCGCTAGCAGATTAATGCATAAATCATGATTCTAGGTGACCGTTAAGGGGTTGAAATTTAAGTTGAAAAAGGGCCTTTTTAGCCGTGTTTTTATAGCAAAATGTACAAATCTCGGGATAGAGATATTTCAGAAAATAGGAGGAGTCTCTCCAAGATTAGGGTCTCTATTTCTTCTCCGGAAGACGCTCTAGCAGGTGAATGTATAAATTATATTCGATTGGGTTGGATTCGATTGGGGCACTCTAAATGGGTCAAAGTGGAATTTTTCAAAATTTTACCCTACGGGTCAAAAGTCGGGACATCAGAATTCGTTTTAGAGGTATGGTTCCTTCGGCAAAGTTTCTTATTTTGATCCCTAGAATATGATTTTCCTTGAACGTTGAGCGAAATACAAATCGACCCGGCCTAATACGCAGTAAAATACGAAATAAATATAAAAATAGAGAAAAATTTTGTAAAGTTAACAAATTTTCGTTTATTCCACTGAAGTTTTTTGTTAAATATTTTAAAATTGTTTCGAATTTGTATGCATGGATTATTAAGTGAAAACCAAAACTTTGTAAATTTAGTCAAAAATTTATTATAAACATACGTAATTAATTGTAACTAAGAATCTCCATATAACACTCCCAGTAAAAACGCTGCTTACATGCAAGCAGGTTTGTAAGGAATTAAGCCAAAAAGAATCCCTTACAAACCTGCTTACATATGCTATGATTTTTATATGCCGAATTCCCACTTGGAAGCATTACTTTTGGGCAAAATAAGCGCTGATTTTAGCGCTAATAAAAAGCTGTGATTTCATGGCTTGCAGTAAAATCTTATTTCATGTCTATATTATTACGATTAAAAGTAATAACATGAATATACCATACATAATTTATTTCACATAAAGTTCTACAAAAATTTTATTTTTTTTACCGCTCCAAGTGCTTGCTCTTCTGAAAAAGTTAAATGACTAATTAGTTTTTATTACATACTCGAAAACACCAAACACAATCGGAAATCACTCGGAAAAACTGGTGCAGATCGTTTATAATCCACGATATGAAACTTTCTGCATTACAACCAGCATCCTTGTAAGGGATAAGGGTAAGCTGCTTACAACCTGCAGCCTTGTTAGGGAAAGCAGTAAGCTCAACATTTTAGTTTTTTTTATTTTTATACGAAAATTATTCGTTTCTTTTGCTTCTTCTCAGTATTATCTAATAGTAAACACTTACATCAGCGCATTTCTTTTATCCTGCTTCTAAAAACACGAACATTTTTTACTGGGACTATAACACCCATATTGTTGCCTAGCTCCAAATATTAAACCAAAAGTAATTCAAAATTTTACTATTAAAAAATTTAAACACGCTTGTTTGGTATATGTTGTATGTAATGTTTCGGTTTGAGTTAAGCCAATTATCTTTTTCTATTGCAGACAACTAAAGATTTGGGTGATGCCAATGATACAATTGTATTGTCTATCATGACATTTTGAAAAGCAACATATAGAATCTAATATGACAATATCATCAGATTGCGTTTTACAATTTGTTAAATAAGTTTTGGGACTTTATCACATTTAATTACTATAAATGCAATTAATGTTTATCCCGATGAAAATAAATTTAAATATCATATAAGATTTGGGGTAGAATACTATTCTAACTAAATTTATTTAATATTTAACTTGGTTGTTCATAAAAATAAGTATTCTGCTTGTTATAGTTTTGCCCGATTTAAGGAACTTTTGCAAAGCAAGTCAAAGCAACTTGGTAAATATTTCCCAGTTGGATAAACATCAAGGGAAGCAATAAATAATATACAAAATTTAATTTGGCTTAAAAAACTAAATGAACGTGAAACATTCTATAACAATTTTAGTTAAAAATGTTTCACAGTTTTTTAAAAAATATTAAATATTTTAAAATTTCAAATATTAAATCTGCAAAAACTTTACATATTTGATCAAAAATATTTAAAAATTCACTTCGAAAATTATAATTTTCTGTATTTTACGAATTTATGTTGAACTTTGTTGGACAATAAATAACTTAGTTAAATTGTCTAAGTTATCTAGGTAAATGTAAAGCTTTTTAAATCTCTAGATCAAAAAATAGTTGCTTTTATGACTACTTATTTAATTCTTACATCTTTCGTACAAAAAAATTACTTTTTTGCAAAAATAATCAAAAATTTTCTTCGAAAATTATAATTTTCAGTATTTTACGAATTTATGTTGAACTTTGTTGGACAATAAATAACTTAGTTATATTGTCTAAGTTAACTAGGTAAATGTAAAGCTTTTTAAATCATTTGATAAAAAAAAAATCGTTGCTTTTATGATTACTTATTTAATATTTACATCTTTCGTATAAAAAAATTACTTTTTTGCTGGTAATAACTCCACCAGACTTTAAGACGCTTTAGCATACAATGACTTTTTCTTTTATCTTAACTTAGTTTTCTTTGAAAAAAAAACTCTCGAAACTCACAAAATATAATAATGTTGTTTAAAATTATTATGTATTTTTTCCACATTTTACATCTTCTTAAACTCCTTCAACGTTCAAAAAAAAAAAAAAAAACCATACAAGTTTAATGACTTAGCCGCCTTAAGAAGAAAACGCTTTAATGTGCCTTTTGCAGACAATTTACATACTCATATTGTGTTTTTTTTTTCACTATTCTTCTACGTTTTGGTCATAAAGTATTTAAGTATTTTTAAGTGCCACTTCTTTAACACTTTTACAAGCCGTACTTATAATAATACATAATATTTTCTAGCCCTCTGTGTATATACCAGAAAAACTTAAAAAGCTTAAACAGTGTTAACTTCAGGTACAACACTTATTTAAAAATTTAGTTTTGTTTTTTTCAATATTCTTGTTGTTTTCACAAAAATAAATTATTTACGGTGATATGCAATAATTTTTTTTTTTTTTTAGTTTTTTCGGTGTAAAAGGGACCCCAAACTCTTAAGTGGTGCTTTTACAAATGATTATTATAAAAAAGGTGATAATGCATTTTAGGTTTTTTTTTCAAAGGAATAAAGAAATATACAATAAAATACAATACTTGATAGCTAAAATCTTGTTTTCTTTAACCCTATAGTGCATGCCGTTTCATATATCACACTTTGTTCCACAAAAGGATCATAATCCAAAATTTTTCAAAATGCATTTTTTGAAGGAAAACGATACACAGTAGTCATATTTAGCCACTCTAAAAGTTTTAGATCGGTCTCTGTACGTCTTAGCAGCAAAAAAATTGGTCTAAGAGTTATATATTGGCTAAAGAGGACCACTGTCGTTTTCTTGCAAAAAACCGGATTTTGAATTATGACCCATTTGTTGAACAAGTGTGATATGTAACGAATAAGTTGACTAAATGCAGATCGTAATATAAAGTCACTTAGACACATTTTTATATTAATTTTATAATAAAGCCACTTCTGCATTTTAATATCACATCCACTCACAAAAATTTTTCCATAAAAGTTCAACAGTTATTTAAAAATGTAATCGGTAAAGTTGTTTCAATGGAATATACTGTTAAATTACCACAGAAATATATTTTATAGCATTCTGTATGTTATTCAATAAACAAATAAACAAAAAAGAATTTCGGTAATAGTTAAAATATTCAGTTAAAATCTTCTATTTGAAACAAAAAGTTGTTATATTATATTGAGTATTGAAATAAAAGAAAACAATCTATTGGTTTTACCGATTTTGTCAATTGATTTTTTAACAGCTGAAAATAAACTAAAAAATACAATTGTTTTAAACGAAAACTAAGTAGTCATTTTTTAACTTCAGTAAATTTACTGTGTATATTCAGTAGTCTTTACGGAAAAAAATATTTTGAGTGTAGTTTAAATTTCTATGATAACTGTAAATTTGGAGAAAGTGATTCCTAAAATACTATTCATTTTTTATTTTTTTTTATAATATTTAAATGCAGTGAACTCTAATTTTTGCAAGGGGTGTTCGCGTTTCTGATTTTGTTCACGTTTGTGATTGGATTTTTTTTAAACTATTTTACTACAGAATTGATCCACTTAGAATAAATTCTATTAAAAGTACTTCAGAACCAATCATTATATTGATTACCCAGCAAAACTTTGGTAATGGGTGCGATAAAGTAATGCATTACCTTGTAATGTGTACTCTTTACCTCTATCATTATTTCCCAACAAGAAGTAATGAGTTACCGATAATTGAACACTCGTGGATTACCTTGTAATGATACCGCATTACATTTTACATTACTTCAAAACATAAAATAATGACTTACCGATCATCAATTACATAATGCATGAATTATAAACGTAAAGTAATTATTAATATATATTTTTGAAATTCTATTTATAGACACATTACTTTGTGATTTTTTGTAAACATGAGGGTAAGGTGTATATTTTTGATATCACGAACGAAAACACGAAGCACAACTCATTTACATTTTAAGCAATAAACTATTATATGTATCGATAGCTCAGTTGGTAGAGTTCTCGCCTAACTAATTGTTAAATACCAGAGACCGCAGGTTCGAATCCCAGCATGACCACGTCATTTATTTAATAAAAAAAAAAACTTATTTATTTAATTAAATACAAATATCTGTAAAAACAAAGTTTTATGCATTTTTTTTTTTGGAAAATCTATTTATAGACACATTACTTTTTCCCACAATGTAACCATACAAGTAACCAGTTACTTTACCTCCTACAAGGTAATAAGTCCACCCATTGCTGTTAGGCTCATCGCCTGTAAAATTCATCAGTGAAGTAAGGTGTAATGTAATACGTGAAGCCCTATGGCGATACATTACTTTACCCATGATTTGGTAATGTGTGGTTTTGCTGGGTATTTAACTAAAAAAAATAAAATATGCAAAGATTTTGAATATTTTTCTCCTAAAAAATTCTAAAATTCAAACATACATTTTAAGACAAAATTTTTAAATATTCAGACACTTGCCTATAGAAAAATAAAGGGTGTCCCAAGAAGAACGCAATTTTTAAATCTGGCAACATTCGAAGTGTCATTGTTTGACATTTGAACAATTGTTATTGTTTGCTAGTAGAAGGTACGAGGTTAGTAAAAATGGAGCGCTACACGAATGAAGAACGCATTCTCATTGTGAAATTGTTTTACCAACATGACAACATGAAAATGCTGATTTTGCCGATAAAATCATCTTCAGTGACGAGGCCCATTTTCATCTTGATGGCTTCGTCAATAGGCAGAATTGTCGCATTTGGGGGTGAGGAAAATCCTCGAGTGATTCACGAGAAGCAAATGCATCCTCAACGTGTCACTGTGTGGTGTGGTTTTTGGGCTGGAGGAATCATTGGACCTTTTTTTATGAAAATGAGGCAGGTCAAGCGCAAACAGTCAATGGTGTTCGGTATCGTGAAATGATAACCAGTTTGTTCTTGCCTAGAATTGAAGAATTGAATGTGGAGGGCATGTGGTACCAACAACACGGCGCCACATGTCATACAGCCAGAGAAACAATTCAATTGCTGCATCAGTCATTTCCCGGTCGTGTTATTTCGCGTTTTGGAGATCAGAATTGGCCGCCTAGATCGTGCGATTTAACACCATTAGATTTTTTTCTTTGGGGTTTTTTGAAGTCGATGGTTTACGCAAATAAGCCGACGACGACTCAAGCCTTTAAAGAGGAAATTGGACGCTGCATTAATGAAATACCGCAGCATTCATGCAAAACGGTCATTGGAAATTTCATTAAAAGATCGCGTGCATGCCAGCAAAGCCGCGGCGGCCATCTGCACGATATATTGTTCCATACATAACCTCATTCTGTCTACTTTACGATATAATAAAGTTTCACGATTTTTTTTTATATATCTGTGTTTTATTTAAAATTTAAAAATTGCGCTCTTCTTGGGACACCCTTTATTAACATTTTAAGAAATTTTTCCTATTAGAAAACTTTCTGATTCTGGGACTTTTTTAAATAGACCAAATTCAGAATCTACGACAATTTTTGCATACCCAAATTATTGATTTTAATACGTTTTTGATATTTAACAGTTCTTAAATTCTAATACATTTACTATAAAAATAACTGCTAATTCCATTTAAATTTTATTCTATACTTTTGAAACAATTTTGATGTAAAAAATTCTTAAATTCGGAGTTACAGGAAAGGAGTTAACGAGTTTTTATGTTCACGTTAGAAAAGGTGTTTACTATAAGAACGTGGTGAAATTATTATTCGGCGATTACCCAAAAGTACTGAAATATTGAAGAAATAGAAACATTTCTTATAAAAAAAATGTGCTTACGTTTTAGAGTTATTGAACTTTGTTCACGTTTTGGAATAGTCAATGTAAAAAAAAAGTGTTCACGTTTCTGGGACCATCATGTTACGTGATGTTCACGTTTCTGCGAGTCCACTGTAATTACAATTCATAGGCAGTAATAATGTTAAATTTAATAAACAAACTACAACAAAGTTTCTGACATACAGTGCACTCGCGAAAATATGAACAACCTAATATATGAACACCACAAAATATGAACATTTTTTTTCTTCCATTGACTACTCTGAAATATGAACAACTTAGCGCCAAAGCTTTAAAATATGAACAGCTTATTTTCGTATATTTAACGTATTTTTCGCAAAATAACTTTTAAATTTTGTTTCTTTTTCAATAATTAATTGTTTTTTTTAATCCAATAAACAATAAATAAAAAATTTAACATAAGAAACTTTTATTTTTATTGCAAAAACGTTTTTAAAGGTAAATTAGATGCCATTCGCAAATATGAACAATCTTGCAAAAGTGAACTGGCTTGGTTTTAGTTAGTTCATATTATCGCAAGTGCACTGTATTTTGATATTTAATAAACTAATAAAAAGATAAAATACCGAAAAACACCGAAATGGGTATTCGCTTACTTTTAATTTACCATCAAATTATACAACTTTCATTAATATCTGTAGTTTCAGGCAGTAGAGTGTTAACAGAATAAACGAATTTTTGTTTGTGCTGTTAAACTTCAATGGCAAAAACCGCTAACATTTTTTTTTTCGGTTTTCTTTATTTTTAAATCCATGAGAACATTTTTATTTTATTTTATTTTCATTATTTTAATCATAATTATATTGACACTTTCTTTTCATTCTTTCATTCTTAACACGAGCGAGACCCTTGTAAATTTTAGTGCATGCTTCATTTATTTCCTCCACTTTAGGAAACACTCATCGCCATTTGCCATCATCCTCATCACCACGAAAACAAGCTAAAATTGTCTTTAATCAAATAAAAATTATTAACACCTCAATAATTTAACAGTAAAATACCAACCACAAAAATAGCTTAGAGTTTTTGTTAAAGAAAATTATTGTCTGTCTGTCTGTCCCCTAAATGTTACAACATTGTCATACAAAAAATGTTTGTAATTTTTTTTTTTTTCCTGATAGAAATTCCAATGCAATTTCAACTGTATTCGTTTAAAAAAATAAAAGATATAGCTGTATATGAAATAAATTCTAAAGATACAAAACGAGGAGAAGAGTGTAATTTTATGCACGAATTCATAAAATTCTATTCAAATGGAAAATGTGATTTTTATCAATTGTGACAGTAGAGAGATGAACGAAAGAATGAACAAAAAATTTAATATATACACAATCTGAATTTGTTTTTTTTACAACACAAGTGTATAACAATTGTATGCAATGTTCGGTTTTATACCAGGGATATATTATAGAAATTTTTAATATTTTAAGGCAATTTTTAATTCGAATTTTTATTTTTTTTGCTTAAGTCATGGACTTTACTATCAATGATGTTTCTAAGAAGAGCAACAATTTAAATCTGTAAAATTTAGATCCTTTTTTTCAATTTTTAAAGTAATATAAAAAATTTAAAAATCGCTGAATTTTTTACAAAAAAAGTTGAAATGTTTTTTCATTGATGCAGAAAGTGTTATCTTGTAACACGGGTTAGTTTTGGAGAAAATATTCTTTGAATATTGTCCTTCTTGAATAATTTAATAGTTGTATGTTGAAACTACATGTCGTATGAGCAATAAATTATAAATATATAATAAAATTGCACATACGCTATATAGTTTTAAACTGAAAAATTTAAATGTTTAAAAAGGACAATATTTAATGAATATTTTTTCCAAAGCTTCTTTGAGTTACACTATACATTTTCTGGATCAACTATTTTATACAAAAAACAATCTCCATTAAAAAATATATTGAGTTAGTTAAATATTTTGAATTTTCCAAATGTAGTTAAGAGCAGTTAAGTTAAGGGCAGCGATTTTCATGCTCTAAAAAATCGACAATATGAGCCTACAACATGCAGTAATAAATGTAAACCGAAATATGCACCAAAAACCAAAAAAAAAAAATGCACTAAAAATCCAAAAAAAAAATAACTAAAACTGAAACAAAAAATTGAAACCTAAATTTGTGGATTTTATAACATTGAGTTATTACTCGAGGGCGTTGATTCAGAAAAAAAATAAAATATAAAAGTGTAACAAATGATAGCTATCCAACAAAACCACACATTAAAAAATAATGGGTAAAGTAATCTATCTATTACCTAATAGGGTAAAAAAAAGTAACTGGTTACTTGTTTGGTTAGCAGGTTGAGAAAGGTAATAGATTTAGATTTTCATAAAAAAAATAATTACAAATACTTTTTTAATTAAATAACGAACGTGGTAGCGTTGAGATTCGAACCTGGTATTTCTGGTCTCTGGTTGTTAGGCGAGAACTCTCAACTAAGCTATCGTCACATATAATAATGGGTTGCTTAAAAAGTAAATGAATTGTTGTGCTGCGACTTTTCGTTTGCGATGCTAAATATATATACCTTACCATCATGCTTACAAAAATATCATAAAGTAATGTGTTTATAAAAAGATTTTCAAAAGGATATTAAAATTATTAATTTACGTGTATATTTCATACATTTAATGTAAAAGGTAATGATATATCATTACAAGGTAACCCATGAGTGTTCAAATATTAATAACTCATTACTTTATGTTTCAAATTAATGCTAAATGTAAGGAGTATTCATTCCAAAGTAATGCATTATGTAACACATTATCGGTAATTCATTACTTTTTGTTAGAAAATAATGATAGAGAAAATAATTTATCGCACCCATTACCAAAGTTTTCCTGGGTAGACTATATGTGAAAGGCTACAAATGCTTTATTTTGTTTAATTACAACTGATATCAATGAAATGGTAATGAAATCATCAATTAATTAGCCCATTCAATTAATTAGTTTCATGTAAAAAATATATATCAAAATTAAAACAAAAAACAATGAAAAAATCGTTAAAAGAAAAAATTTGTGTAGTGGGTACAGTTTTATTTTTAATTTTCAATAAACTCAGCATTTCGAGAAATGTTAAATGTGAAGTCGTTTCAGTACAACAAGTTGTTGAGATATAACGAATATTTTGATATAGCGAATGGGCCTGCAAATCTATCATTCCTTATAAACGGACTTTGACAGTATAGTATAATTTCTTTAAAAACTAGCCAATATTTATGTTTTAAATGAAAACAGAATACATTTTTGTATATCTTGCACTTTGTGTATATGAAGAATTGATTCTCCGATCGGTCAGATTTTCGTAAATTATATTTAATTGATGAACCAGCTATAAATTTGCATATCTTCTCATCAACACAGCAATTAACACTCTAAAAATTAAGAATTTTTTAATGGAATGTACCCTAATGTGGCCCTACACCTGGTTTTTGTTGGGCAATTATCCGAATCCAAAAACATCATCTTAAAGGCCAACTAATTAAACATTTTTCGGCTATATTTGGAATAGAACATTTTTATTTTTTTGATTAACTAATAATCATATAATTACAAATTATATGTTATTAACCTAACCGAGCACTAGCTACTATGGTTTTGGAGCGTTGTAGCGAAAACAGACCAGTGCCTCTGGTAGGAATCGTATCCACGACCCCCGCACTGATAAGCCAGCACGCTAACAACTAGACTACCGGGGCGCACATTTATAGATCATTTTTTTGGGGATACTAATTAAAAAAAGTTATATAACAAAATTCATATGGTCCATATTAGAGCTGAAGTACCCTGCATTTTTTGTTTTATTTTTTATATTTGTTTATGGAATCAATTTGTTTTATAAAAATTGTGAATAAAATTCTTACCGTTTACAAGAATCTTAAAAACTTGTTTGTTATTCACTTTTTATGTTTACGTAAAATTACGCAGCGTTTTTTTGCAATGACAAAATAAAATCAAGAAAATGTGTGCATTCAAGTTGAAACTTCTTTCAAATAGTGCTAGAGGAAATTAATCTCAGGGACAAATGGCAAATTTATGCAACAACACGCAAAAACGAAAAGTCAACTTTAGGGAACAGGCCACAATTCCTTACTGTATGAACTTTATTTCTCACAACAAATTTTCAAAAGTTTTTAATTTTGTTAAAATCTTAAAATTTCTGAAAAAATCTTAATTTATTAAATCAAATTAAAGTGAAATTTTCCTCTATTATTTACGCAATTTTTTTTTTGTTTTGTTTCTGTTAAATTACCTTATCATATTTTGCATTTAATCTAAGTTATTGGTTAATTTTAAAAAGTTCTCATAAGTCATTTTTATTTCATTATAATTCTTATCAATTGTTCTCACAGACAAAATGTATGTACTCCCTATAAATCTTATCACTTTTTTTTTTGTACAGACATGTCTCCCACCCTGCAACAGCTACCATTATCAATTCAACAACTATAATCATTTAAATAAAACATTATATTTTAATAAATAATAAAATGGCATTTATATACTCATATATTATATAGAGACACGCTCAAAACTTTGATCTTTTCATTTGCATATAGTTAGTTATACCACTTCACATACATCTTCTACAATAAAACAACTCTCACCCAATACTAACAACTAACAACATACAACAACACCAGCAGTAATAATTCATAAACACGATCATTGCAACGATCGTCGTTAAGATGATAATAATGATGATGATGATCATCATTATTATCTCCAACAGCAGCAGCAGCAACATTATTTAGCTAGCAGTCAGCAATAGCAATAATTTTCAGTACATTTCAACAATTATCATGATCGACATTTTGAAGTATTGTGCTTGATTTCAACTGTCTCAACTGTCCATTTTGTCTGTCTGTCCCTCTCAGTCCGTCCAATTAAAAACAAAAAAAAAAATCACTAACCTAAAGACTAGGGTTGTCACTCGACTAAAAATTATTCGATTAATCGAACGCTTAAAAAAACATGATTTTCGACTTATGAATAATTCGAATAAATTTTAACGATTAATCGAATTAACCAAATAGTCTAACAAAATACTTCTTTTAATAAAACTTTTTAAAAATTTACCAATTTTGGGAAAAATTTAAAAAAAAATGATAATGGACTATATGAAATCAAAACTCTATTGAAGAAATAACTGAAATTTTAAAATATGAATATGAATTAATTCATATAAATAAAACTATAAAAAATATTGCTATACTACAAAGAGAGCATTGGCAGAATTACGGCAGTCGTGATCGCGTAAAATCGTTCCAAAACAGTGTCTTTAATCAGTAACTACAAAAATACTAATAATGAAAACATCCATATTTATATTTCTTTTCAATAAAGGACAAAATTACAAAATCACTGATCGTGAAAATTCCGTCCGTCTTTTCAGAAATAAAAATTTTATTTCGACAACAAAATTACGATCATGATAATTCGACGCCAGGTTTGCACTTAAACTGTGAATTCCATTTATGCAAATTCTACGGTAACTAAAACAAGTTCTTAATAGCTCGATATATATTTAACTTTTGAACGATTTTCGGAACTCCAATTTTTTCATCACGAGATAATGCCAAATTATGTATGAATGAGAAATAATTTGGCGTTACTGTATGTAGTCTAAAATTATTGCATTTGAGAATTGGTGTTGTTATAGTATTCAAATTGATGTCAAAATTTTTAAAATTTTGAGATGATAAGGCAAAATACTTTAAGTATTTTTAAAATTATTTTTGTTCGTTATTCTTTCGATTAATCGAATAATCTTTAAAACGATTAATTTTGTGATCGTTTATTCGAAAAATCGGAATAAATGACAACCCAAAATTTTAACTCATACACTCCGGGAACTTCTGCTTTAAAAATTTGTAGTTGTTTGGGTCTTAATACAGTATTTTTTACTAACATATGTGGTTTATTTTTACTACAATTGTGGTTCATTTTTACTACAATTGTGGTTCATTTTTTGAACATTAAAAAACAAATGACAGTGTTAGTTGAATTTACTGAAATGAAAGTCGTCCTTTTTTTAAGTTAAATTTCATTTGTTTTTAACTACATTTGCATAGGTCTTTACCTACATAGTATTCTAAGTGTATTTCATTTTTTGATAAAAAACCAAAAAATGGCAATTTATGGTTTTTCATCGTTATGCCTGAAAACGGCTCACATTGCAAGATTTCACCATTTTATTGAGACGAAATTCTGTATCTAAGAAAATAATAAAGCTAGGCCCATGAAATTTGGTAAAAGATGTTACTGGACCAAGATGCAGCGTTGGACAAAAAAAAAAAAAAAAACTGGTATAATTTGACAACTGGCTCGCTCACCACCAATGTAATTAAAATATTTACGAATGATGCGATTCTGGTTTAAAAACTTTGGATGAATAAAGAGGAACTAAAATTCATTAACATGTCTAAAAAATTGGCATGCACTCAGAAAAAATAGTTCGTTTAAAACTCGCGACTTTACTCACGTCTATGTGTCACCTTGTGTATACACAGAGAAAAATTTTACTATTTGCCAACTGAAATTCGTTTACCACGACTCAATTTTGTTTTCACAACAAATTTCGGTTAATTCAACTGAATTTTAGTTGGAACACCAAAAATATTCAGAAATCTAATGTAAATATCGTTGTACTAACTGAATTTATCAGTTTTTACCATTAAAATTAACTTTTCAATGTAAAAACGAATTTAAAAACAAATGATTTTTTAAGGCAAAAAAAATTGTAATTTTTTGGTTCCTCGGTGAACTGGAAAATTTGAAAATTTTTCCGTGTTGCGTGTTCCGAATAATCATACAATTTAGAATGTATTCTTAATTCTAAGAATATAGTAACAAAGTAGTAAAAAGGAATAAATTGTGTAAAAATATTATATTTTTATATTATTTTTTTAAATATTTAACAAATATAATAATAATATTTTTAAAACTGTTTCGTTTAATGCAATTTTTAGGAATATTTTAAAGAATATTAAGTCGTACTATTAAACACTAACAAATTTGCTTCGAATGTGGCGAAAAATCAATTTTTTTCATATGTAGCGAAAATATAATTTTTTTTCTTTCTATCAAAATATAATAAAACCTTCAGATCGCAAGTTTCACGCAATAAAGGGTTAACAATTTTTAAGAAAGCTTCTTATTTGTCCGCAATCAACAAAGGAAGAAGATCCGCTGTTTAGTTTTTCACAAACATAGTCCACAGAAAGGTCAATTCTTTCATTTTCGTGTGTTGTCAGCCATACATCAAAATTTTCGTAGTATGAGGTGTTTGTCACTCATTGTAGACTTTTAATAAGGTCGTCAAATTTCTGCAGACAATTTAACTTGGCCCTTAAAGAAGACACTTTAGCTATATTTTTAAAGCAAATTTGGTGCTGATCCGTTATGTTCCCTAAAACTTGTCACTTAGAGAACTTTTTTTTATTGAAAGTTGACGAAAAAGTTGTTTCTTTAATAAAATTAATTTTCAAGTTCTTGAAACGTATTTACGCGATACAGGAGAAACTGAGTCCTTAAATCAAAAAATAAATTTTTAAAAAGACGTTTCAAATAAAAAGTTATACGCTTTTAAAGATCGTAAATTTTAACTTACATGGGAGTTATCCCGACCCGAACTTCGGTTATGTTGTAGAGAATTAAAATTTAAGGGGCCCGTGTTTTTTTCAGCTGCCCAATCTCATGTTTAGCCGTTACTAAGTAGGGTCAAGAATGACCCAATACGGTTTTTTCGTTTTATTTAGTTCTATTAAAAGTAACTATAACGAAATTTGACATCAAATGAAAGGTTTTTTGAAGACACATTCACTATAAATTTAATCGAGGGGGTGTGTGTGCCTCTTCCGATATTCGAAACAGTTCGCTTTTTATGTGACTTTTCCCGGAGAGCTATTTTACCCTATATTTCAAATAATACAAAAATGTGGCAATTCTGGATTAACTATATAGGCAATATGGGTATCAACATTTTTCGCATGTTTAGGCGTTTCTAAGTGAGGTCAAAAATTACCACATTTTATGTTTTTTTTTTTGGTTTATTTCGTTCTATTAAAATTAACTATAGAGAAATTTGACATCAAATAAAAGGTTTTTTTGAAGACAAATTCACTATTAATTTAATCGAATTTGTGTCTGTGCTTTTTCCGATATTCGAAACAGTTCGGTTTTTATGCGACATTTCCCAGAGAGCTATTTTACCCTATATTTTAAATAATACAATAATGTGGCACTTCTGGATCCACTATATAGGCAACATGGATATCAACATTTTTGTTTTCTTGAGTACTTTAACCCTGCATACAAATAAGGACAAGTGTTCATACAAAAACAAATTAATTTTTAACCCCACTTGTTAACCCTTAAGCGTGAGATTGAAAAAAATACTTGTCTCTTTTTTGCTTGCTCCTTTACAACATATCCAAAGTTCTTTAAAATCTCCCTTATTAGTGTTATTGTTATTACACTCAAAAATATTTAAGTTCAAAGTACCTTTATTTCGTTATTGTTGACAAATATTCCTACTTAGTAAGAAGTCCTTTATCATATTTGATTACACTGATAATAATCATGCATAAGAATACCAATAAATGTCAAAATAACAAAAACTTTCGTAATAAACCAATATTTGTTCATTTTACTAAAGTTTTTGTTGTTTTTGACAATATTTTCGTATTTTTAGCATAGATTATTATGAGTGTACTTTTTTCCAGCTAGATTGCCCAAATCTTACACCGTGCGGCGTTTCTTGAGATTTTTGAGCTTAAAATTGCATTTTTTAGATATTCTTAGCATTAAATGCTTGTCTGCTTAAATTTTATTACTTTTTCTTGTAAAAAGTGTAATTTTTTATTATTTTTTGTAGTTTGCCTATTTTTTGACTTTTTTTCTATTTTGCCATTTTTTCTCTTATCTATTTATCTCAGATAAATTAAACATTTTTAATGATCTTAAGCTAAACGAAAATGACATCTGATAATAATTGTATTCGTTCGATTAATCGAATAATTGTATAATATTATTCGCTCGATCTTAAATTATCACAGATAAATTATAATTTTTGTATTAATTTATAAAAAATTATTCATGATCTTTAGCCGAGCAAAAATAACATGTCACAATAATTTTATTTGTTGGAATAATTGAATAATTTTAAAATACTGTTCGCTTTGATCGTTCGATCGAAAATTATTTGATCGTTTATTCGAGCAAAATAAAAACCCCAAAAACTGATATCCCTAGTTGCGACCTTGCTTCAGAAATCGTTCCGTTTGTCTGTCCATCCGTCCATTTGTCGTGTTCTCTCTGGTATTATTAAATGAAATAACAAGCATTTTCTTTTTTTTTTTTTTATTATTTGATGTATGTATAATATTATTTATAGCATTTAATCAGTAATTATTATTGTTGTAATAAATGGTGGCGACCTTTAACGACCTGTAACAGTCAATTTAGACAGTTTTTTGCAATTTATATGAGATTTTTCAAATCAAAGAAGAAATTTTATTTATTTTTTTTTTTAAATTTTTGTTTAAATATTTTTTTCTGTGAAGTTAGTTTAGCTTAGATTTTTTTTTTGTGAATTTGTATTTAACGTTTTTTTTTTATTAATTTGAACAAACAAATACTAATTTCTTTATAATTGCTGGCAGTAGTAAATACCTGTGTTGTTAGCATAACGCAGTTTTCGTTTTGTGCCTCAAGTCACGCCTTTTAAATTAAATATATTTAGTTTTGGACTGCGACTAGTCTTATATAGAGTTTTATATTTTAAGGTTTTCCTTATTGTGGTATATTATTAAATATAATTGTATATATAATGATAGAAACCGAAAAATATTCCTTCAAATTTGGTTTTTACAATTACACCACTATACATTCTTAAGAGTTGGTATTTTGTTATAAGGCAACACCTAAATTATTGCCATGTTTTTTGTTGGGGGAGGGGGGTAAATAGTGTAGGCGTTTTGTCAGCTACAATTATCATTAGCTAGAGTATTAAATGTAAAACTGTAACAAACCAGTGAAAAAAAGACAAACGGATCACCGCACAGTGGTCTCCATTATTTTGGCCAAAAATTCATTGCAGATTCAGGCAAATTATATTTATGTATTCAAAATCTAGGAATGTGGAAAATTTTGTGAGTAAAATATTGTAACATTCAGACTAACTGTTTGTTCTTGGCAAGAGGGTAACGTAAAAATTTCATATTTTAGTGACATTTATTTATTTTTCAATTATGCAATAAAAAGAATTTTTGAACCAAAATCATTTAAAAGTTATAAAAGAGGTACTAATTTAAAAATAAAAATCTAAAATATTTACTTTCAATTAATAACAGGCCTTCAACTTCCGCATATTTACAAAAATAAAGCAAATCAAGCATATTAGCTAGGTTGATACTAGTATTTCGATCTGGCTTGAGATCACATCAGAACCCGACATTTTAGATAAGCTAAAGCCTCCATAACAGGCAGAGTTTTAACAAAAAACCTACAATCAGGGAAATTCTGCTTTAAAAATATGCAGTTGTTTGGGTTGTAATACAGTTGCTTTACTTTTTAATATAAATTTCAGTCATTTGTAGAACAAATTAAATTTTTTACCAACCTTATAGTTCATTTGAGAAAACAAACCACATCAAATGACTGTTTAATGATTTTACATTCATTTTTAACAGCAGTCTTTTTTTATTTAAAAAAATAAATGTTTGTTTATTTTTTATTAAGATGTGGTTAATTTTTACTACAACATTAAAAAGCAGATTACAATGTGAGTAGAATTTACTGATATGTAAGTCATCCTTTCTTTAAGTGAAATTTCATTTGTTTTTAACTACATTTACCTACAAAGTATTCTAAGTGTATTATGTTATTAATACATATTTGTGCATATTTTACTATAAATGCATATTTTGTGGCATATTTTCTCATTTTTTTGTTGTATATTTTTTAGCATATTTTCAATTTAATCTCATAGTTCTGCGTATTTTGTAAGAACTAAAATTAAGTTCAATTAAAAACAAGGATAAGAAAAAAAATTATAACCTAGAACATAGCATCTAGTTTTCTTTTTTTTGTAAAGAGAATAAACATATTTGTTAATGTATAGCTTTTTTTGGAAAGGGGATATAAGATGATGTGCTTCAAGCATGGTAACGCTGTAATTGCGCGACATGATAAGTCTTAGAACAGTTGGTGCTCGCCACATGATGGAGAGTTGGCGAACATTATTGGAGCTTTTTAATTCATAGCCCTGATTCATTATTTTACTTTGGTGGGCTTAAGTGGTATGGGAACACCGGAGATCGACTATGTGATACGTATGAGGGATAGAAAACTCATACAAATTACTTTTTCAAATTGATGTTGTCGTCGCCGGAGATCGAACCCGGGACCATCTGTGTAACAGTCCAACGCTTAAACCCTTACATAACAACGCACACATTCTAGTTTTCATTTGTTAGACATTTGTTTTGGATTTAATTTTTAAATGAATAAAAAATAGATGTTTAAAAATCCAGATATTGTAAGTGCATATTTTCTTGATTTTTAGTGGAAAATTTTGGGGGTTTTAGTGCATATTAGTTGTTTTTGTTTTGCACATTTCGATTTAACTCACTTTACACAGCCGTTGCTCTAAAGCAACACCTACATTTAAGGTCCGATAACTTCGGATAGAAAGAAGATAAAATAATGCAGTAAAAAACACGGGAAAATTTGAGGTCTACAAATAAGGTGGTATACAATAATTATTATTGTTGCAGAGTTGCCATATAAAAAATACAATTTTTGACATTTGCCTCTAGCACTTTTTTGAAAAATTATTAATTTTCAGAAAGAATAACGGTGTTAAAAAAGCTATATGACAATTTACCATTGAAGTCACGCTAAAAAATATATCGATGACTAATTTTTTTTTGCGAATTGGTTTTTCAAGAAGTTTTTCCCTGAAATGCTCTACCATGTTTTTCCCAAACATTTTTTTTCGCGAAATTGTTTTTCAATAATTTTTTCCTGAACTTGTTTTAAAAGATAGTTTTTCTCCTCAATAATAATTTTATTTGTAGATTAATATTACAGAACAGGAAATTGCAAGCTTGTTTTGTGTTTTAAATCTACCTAAATCAACTTAGGAATAGTAATTGTAAAAATTTAGTTAATATACCTAAGTTTTTGGAAAATTTACAAAAGTTACGCAAAAAGTTATTAAAAATTCAAATCTGAGCAGCGATTTTTAAAAATTGGATGTAAATATAGAAAAAAATGTTCTTCCTAAAAACCTTTGTTTTACAGATCTGGGCTTAATATTTATAGTATAATGTTGTTTATCTGCCTATATAAACTTAGGTATTTAAATTTCATATTATTGGTCGTTCAATAATTTTTCTTTAAGTTTATGTTCTATATTCAAATATTTGAACATTATTCCTATCATATTTTTTATAACTTTCTTTTGAATTGAAATTATTTTTTTTTATTATCATTAATCATAAAAATATCGAATTCAAAAAGAAATTGAAAGTGTTTTGCTTTAAACATTCACAATAAAAATTCTTCATAATAAAAAATAAAACCAATCCGTACCACAATTTATAATCAATTCTTCTTCCTTCTAGAAATTTTTATGATCAAAATCTCTAGTTTTCAATGATATACCTTTAAATTTTTGTGTTATGCGTAGTATCAAGGGCTCAGAAGTTAATGCATTTATAACACAAGGCAACAATTTTGAAAAAATTTTAGGGGCTTTGAAAACCACTATACAATTTTGATGTATTGTGGTCCCAGTAGTACAAATATGGTTCAATTTTGAAATTCTATGGAGAGGTTTTTTTTTTAAAAAATTTTTAATTAAAATTATAAATTTTTTTAGACGTGTCTCCACATAATTAATGATAACTAAAAAAAAATTAGTCCGATATTATTCAAATAAATTTAGAAAAACTGAAATTTACATAGCCTTTAATCCGTTAATATATTGCGTTTCAATCGGCTCAGTAGTTTTGGAGTTATAATAAAAAATTGAGGGAAAAAATATTTTTTTTACGTGAAAATAGCAAATTTTTTTTGTTAAAAAAAATCACAAAAAATCGAAAACGGCAAAAATCGTTCAGATTTATTGCTTTATCGCAAAGCCACATGTAATAGGAACAAAATGAGATATCGATCATAAAAATCGATTGATTTTTTTCGAATTTATTCACAATTAAGTGAATTCGCTCATTTTCACCAAATTTTAGTTTTTTGTCTGATATACATAAAATTGAGTAGTTAATGTTCTTCTTTCGATTGATTGAATTTTGAAAACATTTTCCCCATGCTATGTACAAATTTTCACATCAAAAATGCATTACATAGTAACATTCGTGTATTTTTTGGCAAAACCCTACCTAGAATATACTGATTCTATTCTTCGGAAAGACATTTGTGTTGGATGAGCTTAAATGTAAATAAATAAATAAATTAAATAGTAGAAAATTTATATTTTATTATTCACATTTATTATAATAAATAAAACAAGAAAATAAATAAATAAATATGTATTATAAACTACAAACTCTGAAATTTTCTTTTAGTCGATTTTCTACTATTGTTGAATAACGAAGTGTTACTCTGAATACTCCAGCAAAAATCAGCCATCATGTGTGCATCCCAGCGACCCTGGTATCGTTCTTCCATTGTCCGGATATCTTGGTGGAATCGTTCGCCCTGTTCTTCACTCAAGTCTCCTAGATTTTCAGGAAAACGATCTAAGTGACTGTGCAGGTAGTGTAATTTGATGCTCATGTTGCATCCAAGATTCTGGAAGTGAGTTAACATCTCTTCAACGTGCGCAACGTAATCATCACCCTTGTTATTTCCTAAGAAATTTTGAATAACCCATACAAACGAATCCCATGCATTCTTCTCAATTTCTGACATTGAACTGCCAAATTCAGTATCGTTCACCAATTTGCGAATTTGTGGGCCATCAAATATGCTTTTTGTACTTAAACAAAAATAACACTCGGATGCGTGGTTCGCTGTTTCTCTCCATAGCATAGGCTTCAAAATTTCCAAGTGTCGTCTGTAAAATGAAAAAAAAATTGAAATCAGGAATATGAAGAATTCAAATTTTAATTAAGAAATATTGTAATTATAAAATATTCCAAATCTATTAATTTATACTTACTTTACGTTAGAAGACTTCATAGATAAATTCAATCGACATGGAATGCATATAGTACTCGGTGTCCAATGCTGGTTCAAATTGTGCGGATAGATATTATAGCAATCTTGATATGACTTTTGCAATGAAGTTAAGAACCACTTCCGTTTTTTCCCGGTGATATATTGGCCGCACACATAACAAAATAAATCTGGATCGTTTTTACATGAAAATGTTCTGGCTTTCTGGCTCATTTTTATTAATATTTGAAAATTGTTTTTAACTTCTAAGCTGTATGACTCTAATTTTTGTGTAGGTATTAAATGATGTTTGCGTTATCGCAAACACTTCTTGAATGAAATAAAAAGGGTCAAGGAGATCTTATAAATACTGATACTATAATTTGGGATAACCCTTTGTGTGGATACAGTTTGTGTGTGCTGCAAATTTTTTATTATTCCCAAGAATCCTAAAAAACATTAAGGACTTTTATGAAAAAAAAAAATTATCCGTTACAGGTAGCTAACGGAAAATAAGAGCACTTCAGCGTACACGCACATTTATGAGCGTTTTATTACTATCCTACCGCAATCGTAAAAATTAAACAATCTTTTGTTTATTACTTATTTTTTTTTTAATTATTAGAATCATAAAAATGTCATAGAGGTTTTTCCCAAAGGGGTTTTGCCAAAATGCGTGTCGTAAAATGCACCTGAGTTTTTATGTTCTGCATTTTCATTATGTAGGTACAATTTTCTACAGTGCTTGTAAATATGCGATACCTTCAATTAATTGTAAATAAAAATGTAAAGCATGCATCGATTTTTATGATCCATATCTTGTTTAATTCGCATGATATGTAGCTTTACTACAAAAAAATAAAAAGTAATATTTTTTGCAGTTTTCGATTTTTTCCAGATTTTTGTTTTTCAAATTTTTTTTTTTTTTTAGCATTTTTTTTTTGTTTGCTAACAATTTGTTTCATAACTTTGAAACTATTGATCGCATTAAAAAAATTTGTACAGTTCTTTAAAGATATTGTAAACCTTAATTTTTGTAAATTTAATTTGACAAAATCGGACTAATTGTTTTTGAGTTATGACAACATAAGTGGAGAAATGGCTCAAAATATTGTCAATTTAAAAAAAAAATTTTTTTAAAAAAAAATTATCCATAGAATTGAAAAATTTTACCATTTTTGTACTTAGGCAGCCATGATGCATCAAATCTATATAGTGGTTAGTCAAGCCTTTTTTTGCTGTTGACCTGTGTAATTGTTTTTTACGTACATAAAATATGTATTAAAGATCCAAAAATATGTATTTGAAATATTAAATTTATTATTGGTGTTTTCGACGTTTTTAATATTATCAACTAAATTTTTGGTATTTTTGCTTTATAAACTTATTTAAACTTTGAAAATTATTGTTAATTATAGTCAGAATGCAAGCAACTGTATTTTCCGACGATTTTGTTTTCTAGATATTAAAGATCAAACAAATATTCAAAAATATGAATTTTTTTTTTTTTTTTTTTTTTTTTTTTTAACCCTAGAACACACACCCGGGTACAAATGTATCCACTTACAGTTTTTCAGTGCTTTAACTCAGGAACGGCTTAACTTAGGGCATAGAGATTTCGGATCTAGGAAGTATAAGTTATTTCTAATCTAATAATTTTAAAGGTTATTTGATCCAATTCGGATCAGTGGTTCAGGAGCTACTAGCTTCCAAAGTCGACACCTACGTAAACACAAACCCATTTTCAGTGCTGTAACTCAGGAACGGCTTAACTTAAGGCATAGAGATATCGGAAATATAAGTAATTTCTAATCTTTTAAAGGTTATTTGATCCAATTCGGATCAGTGGTTCAGGAGCTACGAGCTTCCAAAATCGACACCTACGTAAACACACACAACATTTGGCCACATCATGCCCGTGACCTTTTTTGCCTATATCTCTTGAACCAGGTAGAATATTTGCATGAAACAAACACTAAAAAATTTGTAAAATATAAATATACACATTTAAAAAACTAATGAAATTAGACCATTTAAACATTAGAAAAGGCCAACATAAGCTAGTATGTACAAACGTATCCCGGGTGTGTGTTCTCGTAGAAAAAGTTGGGTATGCGTCGTACGGTTAAAGAGAAGCAACACTCAGGAAATTCTTCCTATTAATTAATGTGTTGCTTTCTTTGGAACGGGGATAGTGGAGAGATGAAAGGTGGTGAAAGATGAAGGGCTTCAAACATGTAGGGCTTCAAGCAATATGCTCTAAAATATGCATTTTCAGCTAAATATACAATTACTGAGAAAATTTGCAAAAATATGTATTGAAATATGCATTTATAGGGAAATATGCAAATATATGTAAAATACCGACACCAGCAAAAAAAAAAAAAAAATATATATGGTATTATGTTTTCTCATATTAAAATATATTATATATATATATATATATATGGTATTATGTTTTCTCATATATAAATATATATTATATATACACCATATATAATCACATATTAGATTATATATGGTGTCTTGAATGGCCTTAAGTGATTATATGTTTCTTTTTTGGTAACATATAGAACGATATATTATTATATATTGCATTTATGCTCGTTATACGTATTAAGATATGACAGATCTATTGGCGTACATAATAACACATTCGCATATATAACGCAATATGTAATCGGAATCGGATATAATATATAGATATAATAATATATACTGTATAATAAAAAACTTTTTTTTTTGCCATTGGCATTGTGTCATTATGTGCCATATGAATAATGCTATTCAAGATATATTTATATGTGAAATTAAAATTAACAATTTAGTTCGAGATATGATTATATATCGTCTAACATAATTAATATTTTCTACGCTGTTAAAACATAATTTTATATTGTTATATATAACCCCCATACATAATTATATATTCTTTAATTTTTTTTTTTATTTTCATTACATAATATATGTCATGAGATATAAGTAAATCCCATTTAGTCTCAAAATATCTCATTCTATCCAATAAAAATTACTTATTTTGTTGGATCTACTTAGATACAAGTAGATCTAAATTAATCCCATGGGTTATTTTGGGATCTATCAGGATATAAAATTAGATATCTTTGGATCACCCAATTTTGAGACCAATTTTGATATAACTTAATCCAGTAATATAATAGAGAGTTCTAATCGGATATTACTGGTTACCCCAAATTCGAGATAAACCTAAATAAGAACAAATATGGATCATTATCAAATGTGAACTGATTTTGTATTTGTTATGTAACTTTTTTTGATCGGGCAAGTAAAACATTTTTTATAAATTCATATACAACTTCATACAATTAAATTTTTCAATATAAATATTTATATAGTCATATAAGCATTTATACTATAGCATAAATAATAGTATCTAATTGTATATAGCTTTGTTCTGTTTCAAAAATTTGTATATGGTGGTATATATAGCAATATATTAATTTATAAGGTCCTGTATATAATTGTACTCAGTATACCCAATTATATATTATATACAATATGGGGTTATATCAGAGCTCGTATATAATTCAACATATAATTCATAATTCAGTTCATATAATTATATATAACTACATGTGAATCAATAATAAAAATATTTTGTTTTTTATAATTTTTAATAACGTATTGTGTATTGTTCCATACATAATTATACAAAAAATTTTAAGGTCAAACGGTTTGAATATTTTTTAATAATTTTAATTCTCCTTAAAATGTCAAACACACCTACTTTTCCCACATAAAAAGTATTACGGTTTACTTTAGTTTCGACTATATCTAAATTTCAGTGCAATTTTATATAAAATTTATATGAAAATGAATCCAAGAACTATTCGGAAAAGATTCGGAAAATACACTATTTGTGACATCTCTAGTTATCACACAAATAAGGTATAATTAAAAATAGTTGTTTCAAATCACATGTAATCGTTTTTAAAATTTTATGAAGTTATATAGAATTTGATACACATGTTGAGAAAAATAGGAACTGTTTTTATCAATATTAAATTATGTCTAATTCGATATAATTATATATAATACCCCAAAATTTGTATGGGTACAAAATTCGGATGAAATTTTATCTAATACACATCAAATTGTATAAATTTGTATCTAATTACATCGAATTAAAACTAATGCGATACAATTGTATCGATTACGATGCAATTTAAAGTATTATATGTTCTCATTTTTCGAATCAAACTTCATCTGATCGCATATCTGCTTTATATATAATTTAATATAATTTGATGATTCCCCACATAATTTTTTTTTACTTGGGTATGCATTAACAAATCGAAACCATTTGTTAATTTGCGAAACTATCAAAAAATATGCTTTAAAATAGCTTTTTTTATCTAAACATGCATTCATGGATAAAATATGTATTAAAATATGCATTTATGGGAAAATATGCAATTATATGCATTGATAGTTAAAATATGCTTTAACAAATTGATGAAATTTTTTGCAAATTTATTTATTTGCTAAATATATGTTTAAAATTTTTCTTTAGCTAACTACAACAAACATGTATTTAAATAAACTTCCGAGCCCTAGTAATAAGTGTTTTGAGTTGTTTTTTTTCTGGTTGGTTTTTTATATTTATACTTTTTACTATAAACTTTATGACTTTTTAATAGTTTCTCACATTTTTGTTGTTGCTGAATGTAGATTCTATACGTTTTACCCGTTTTTCGAATTTAATGTCTTGCGGTATATCTCTATTTTGATGTGTAACTTGTTGCCGCTTTTTATTTCAGCGTAGTATTTTGTAGCTTTATTTGTTTTTGTTATTTTTCCAAATCGTAAAATTGATTTCTTTTCAATTTTATTTTTATATTTATTTCTGATGAAGATCTTTTGGTCTATAAAGCATAATTTCATGTTTGTTTTTTTTTTGTGGTATTAGAGGCTAGTGGTGGGTAATTCGGTTACTTTCAAGTACTCTGCACTTTTAAAACGGATATTCGATATAAATGCACGATTAAAAAAAATTAGTGCGCCCCGGTAGGCTAGTTGGTAGCGTGCTGGCTTATCAGTGCGGGGGTCGTGGGTTCGATTCCCACCAGAGGCACTGGTCTGTTTTCGCTACAACGCGCCGAAGGCTATAATAGCTAGTGCTCGGTTAGGGCAATAGTATATAATTTGTAATTATATGATTATTAATTAAAAAAAAAAAAAAAATAAAAAAAAAATTAATATATTACAACAAAGAAATGTATCAAATTCGTTATAGCCTTATATCTAATTGATACACAATTTGATCCGAAAAACGGTTGATCGTATTGTATATAAATGGATTACATTGCACTGAGTTTGATATAATTTGATACAAATCAATCCAGTGAAAATAAATTTGTTAATTTCAATACACGTGATTAGATATTATGGTGCGATTTTTAAGAGCCCAATTTAACTTACAGTAAAATTTTGATTTTATATGTTTAACAATCACAAATTTGTAGGTCAAACTATTTTAAATTGTGATGTTCATTCAAGATAATTGCATTAGATATTTTAAATGAAAATTTTCGAGTTGATAAATTTTGAGTAGGATACAAAACAAAAACTTCAGTTTTCCACAACTTAAAAAAAAGAAATATTTTTTTGTACATGGAGCAATACGAGTACATTGTTTTTTTTAATCCCATATATTAATTAAATTCTGTCAATCCAATTATAGATTGCCCGTCAAATATCGTACGGTACAAAATATTGTAAGATACAATTAAATATGCGGTACAATTGTCTCTTACTATACATTAAGTCATACTTAACTATATTACATTATGCAATACTGGATGACATTATAGAAGACTATATTATAACCTTTTTACTCGGGTAGTTACTTTTAATGGGGTATTAGATCTGTGGAGCTTTTGACAAAAGAACTTAAATCATGGATGGCAGGCAATACCGCTAAAATACCGTCATCGATTTAACCCCCTTTCAACTGACTATTGTTAGACCTAAAAACCGTTACCGAAATAATTGAAATGCCGTTATTCGTCTAATAACGTTATCGATATAACTAAAATACCAATATGCTTAAAATACCGTTACCGAAATAACTAAAAAGCCATTATCGTTAAAGTACCGTTACCGAAATCATTGAAAAAGCGTTATCATTAAAATACCGTTAACGAAATAATCTGACAAGATCCCAAAAAATAATCGCTTTAAATAGATATATTTCCACAAAGTTTGATCATAAATTTGCTAGACATTCGAATTCGGGCATAATGGAGCTAAAAATATCGATACGCACATTGATAAAACTGAATAACTAAAATATTGATACCGAAATAATTGAAATGCCGTTATCTTTAAAATACCGTTACCGAAATAAGTAAACTACCGTTATCGCTAAAATACCATTACCGAAATAACTTAATTACCGTTATCGCTAAAAAAAAACGTTACCGAGATAACTGAAATATCGTTACCCCTAAAATACCCTTACCGAAATAAAAGAAAATAGCGTTATGCTTAGCGTTATCCTTACCGACACTTAAATACCGTTATCGCTAAAAAAACGTTACCGAAATAACTGAAATATTGTTACCCCTAAAATACCGTTACCGAAATAAAAGAATATAGCGCTATCCTTACCGATACCCGCACAGTTAGCATCCATGATTTAAATAGATTTAAACTTTATTAATCAAAATAATAATTAAGTAACCGACTCGGGAAAAACATCTTAAATTTGGTTCCAGGAATTATTAAAAAAATTTCAATTATAGGTTTTGATGTGGTTTATTTTTATGTGGTTATATTTTTTTCTTATTTTTAGCTTTAGTATTTTTCTCTTTACTCTGACTAAATTTTTCCAAATAATTTTCTTGTGTTAAAAGGTTGTATTTAAAGAATCATTATTTTTGACATTTTAACTCTTATGTCTATTTTGGAGTAGTTTTGTTTTATTACAATTATCCAAGTACCAAATACTCGGCATTCACTACCCTTAGTCATAATTTTATCAACACTATTGGAAAGTATTGTTGCTGGTGGTTGCTGTTAATGACTGTTGGTGGGCCTCCCCCCAAAAAAAAAAGCTCTTTGAAGACCATGTAAAGTAGACAATTGTTTTGTTAATTCATGTCATAAAATTTATATGTTTATGTCGTAAAATTATATTTTTTAGAATTGAATATACAATTTTATACAATTGTATAAGATCAAGGAATTTGTAGAGAAATGTTTCATTAATAAAAACAATCAATGAATGGTTGAGTAATAAACAAATGTTCCATAGAGGTATTAAATCTAAACGAAAACAGGAATTTAAAGTGTTATTAAAACCAATATAATAAAAATATAGGCCACCAAAGGAGTTTATAGTACTATTAACGAAGTACTGCAATTGAAATAAAAATTGAATTATTAAAATATTTTTATTACAATATTTTATTAAGATAATGAGTCGTTCATTATAATTTTTGAAGAAAAATTTTACATGTTAGATAAATTTTGAATACATAAAGATATTAAGGTGTTGCCAACTACAGGACAAATACATTTCTGAGATTTTTTTATACTATATCAAAACAATTTTATAAAATTTATACTTTTTTATTCATTTTTGTATTGTGATTTAGAATTTTTTAGAAAAGTCAGGTTTTCTACACAGAAAACAATAAAATCGAGTTTCAATTAAAATATTTGTTGATTTAATTAAAAATTTATTTGTTACCATTTAATTGATTTAGTTTCAATTACAATTTCAATCATATCAATTAAAAATTAAAAATGGTGTTTTCAATTTCAAACAAATTTTTAGAATAGAATCTCAACAAATTGGTATAAAATCGTCAAAATTGAAAGAAAATCGCTTAAATTGAAAAAAAAATCGATAAAATTGAAAAAAATCGTCGAAATTGAAAAACACTGCCAAAGTTTGAAAAAAGCCGCTAATACTGAACAATAACATCGTCAATATTTAAAAAATCGCCGACTTAAAAAAAAAAAAATAAAAAAAAACTGCCTAAGTTTTAAAAATCTCCAAAAGTGAAAAAATCGTTAAAATTTAGAAAAAAATTGACAAAATGCAAAAAATCGCTACAATTGAAAAAAAAAATCGCTACCTTTTTATTGAAAAAAATTGTTCAAATTGAAAAATATCGCCAAAGCGAGAAAAGATCGCCAAAAAACACCAAAAATCGTCCATATCTCGAAAACTAAAAGAGCTAGAAAAAAAATGTAAGAACCCTTGGTAAAATTTTGCTATTTTTTAATTTTTTTGTAGTTGTGTTAATTTTTTTCTTTATAATATTGCCGATTTTCTTTCAATTTTAGTGATTTTTTTAAATTTCAGTTTTTTTTGTTGAGAATTTTGACGAATTTTTTAATATTACAATTTTTTTTAGTTTTTGGCTATATTTTTACTAGCGATTTTTTCAATGTAATTTCTTCTTTTGTTTTTAATTTTGATGATTTTTTCGTCTGCACCAAATTTATTTTCAATTAACCATTTTATAGATATTATTAAACTTTTCATTGAAACTGAGTTTGAAATAAAACAAAAGTTTAATTAAAATTTTATTGGAAATAATTTTTTCTCTGTAGTTGTTATTTAATTTTAAAATTAAATTGTGAATCAAAATAGAATTGCAAACTATATAGAAAATTAATTTAAATAAAATTCTAAAGAACTAAAAATACTTTTAAATATTGTTCTAAAAATTTGCTGGATTTTAATTTTATTAACAAGACGATTTTATATTTACCTAAGTTTTTGGTAATACTATCAAAAATTGTATAAAAACATATTTACTCTAACATGAAAACATATTTAATTTATTTAATTAAACTAGAATTTGTTGTGTTTAAATAATAGTATACATGCTGGATTCCCAATTCGTTCCCCACAAGTGTTTTTTAATCTTCTCTTACATTTATTAACAGTTAGTGCTTTCTATTTGTAATAGTTACATATTAATTATGATCTCAAACAATGCAAAATGAAAAAAAAAAATTAATAATTATTTCTTAGTTAATTTACAAAAATATTTTAGGTTATATCAAATTTTCATAACAACTAACTTAAGAACAAAATGTCAAAACTTTAAAAATTTTGTGTTAACTTATGTTACAAATTATGTCAATTACACTTAGGTAATTTAACTTAACCACTTATTTGTCCATATTTTTCTCTATCTAATCATCATTTAATTAATGTTTTAATTGTAATTCTTAACAGAAGTTTTTGTGAAATACCAAAAAAAAGAAAAATCATGAAGTTACAATTGCTTTTAACAATAAGGCCGATTTTTAAGTATGTAGTTGATCTTTGATCTTTAAAACGTTCTTAGTTTTTTAATGGAAAACTACTTCTGAAATGTGGGTTATTTATTTTTTTAAGATAAAAGCCTAAAATAAAAACATGATGAAGTGGTTCCGCCTATTTTTTGCTAATAAACTTGGAAATGGCCGACAAAATTCGTTACCGGTTTAACTAAACCAAGTTTAACTGACATCATAAACATTCGGCCTAAATGTACATCTACGAGGGCAGTCACAAAATTAGCCCACCTGACGTATAGGTGGCGGCAGTAGTTTTAAAATAATTACTTTGGTTAAAAGTGGCTACCTTATAAAACATATGTTTTTAGTTTCAAGGCGCCACATTGTTAGGTGTTTTTTTTTTTTGTTGAGCCAACAAAAGTAAACGATGTCAGTGAATTAGTAAAAATGGCAAAACTTGGTCAAAATGGAAAAACTTGGCCTCAGTCCAAGCAATATTAAGGCCGAGCTAGATTCTACTCTGGGGGAGTCCGCTCCTTCGTTAACGCCTATAAAATGTTGTGTGGCATAGTATAAACGAGGTCGTACGAGCCGCCTGTCGACCAATTGAGGTGTCTGCGCCAGAAACGGTTAAGAAAATGCACAAAATAGAAGATCGTCGTCTGAAGATGCGTGAGCTGAATGAAATGATAGGCATTTCAAAAAGTGCTCTACATAGCATATGTACTCAAAATTTGGAAATAAGAAAGCTGTGCGCAAAATGTAGCTCACAATAGAACAAAAACAACGTCGTGAAGATGTTGTAAAGATTATGGCCAACATCAAATTAAAAAAATCATGAATTAAAGTTCGACTTGTTTCATCGCCAGATTCAGCTCCCTCGGTTTATTTTCAATTTCCAAACTTTCAAAAATGGCTCAGTGGTAAAAGATTTGCCAACAATGAAGAGGTGGAGTCTGCGGTTGATGGCTATTTTAAGGAGACAGACAGTTCTTACCATAAACAGGGTAACGAAGCTATTGAAAATAGCTGGGAAAAGTGTTTTGAGCTAAAGGAAGATCATGTTGAGAAACAAAGAAAATTTTCCCATATTTGATGTGTTTTCTTTGTTAGCTCGGCTAATTTTGGGACCGCCCTCGCATGGTATGAAGTTTATAACTTACAACGTTAATGCGTAATGTCATAATTGAGTGTTTTTACCACAGTGTGATGTAGTGTAGTGTTGCTGTGTCGTGTGTTTTACGTAGAGAAAATAAGTAATTCATAAAACTACGTGTATATTAATGATAATAGTAGTACATAAAATGCATTTAAACGCAATTACTTTATAAGTCCGCTGATAACACTGTGCAACAAACTTGAGATCACCGATTATATCCTGAATTATACCAACGGGAATGGAAAACAGAATATCAGTAGATCAAAACCCACAATTAAGCCATACTCTATATTTATTTATAAATACATTTTTTACTAACCTTGTAGTTCATTTACAAAAACAAACCACTTCAAATGACTGTTTTATGATTTTACATTAATTTTTTACAGTTGTTTTTTGTTATTTAAAAAAATAAAAAAATAAATGCTTGTTTATTCTTTACTAATATGTGGTTCATTTTTACTACAATTGTTAGTCATTTTTTGAACATTAAAAAACAATTGACAATATTAGTAGAATTTACTGAAATGTAAGTCGTCCTTTCTTTAAGTGAAATTTCATTTGCTTTTAACTACATTTGCAGTGGTCTTTACCTACATTGTATTCTAAGTGTAGAAACATATGTTTGTATGAATTAAATAATCTTATAAGAATAGACAAATTTCAAAGGTCTTCAGAAATTAAATTCGAGCTAAATTTGTAAAACCATTCGGGGGTTTCAGTCTACTGATGTTCTAGTTTTATTTCCCGTTAGTCTCATTAGGGATACATTTTCTTGTTGCGCAGTGTAATATTATTTTTAAGGTTTTCAAGGGTTATTTGTATGTAAGTCCTAGACGTAATGTACATATTTGTATTATATTTTGATGATAATGATGATTACAACATGTAAAATTATATTAAAACAGTCATAAAGATCTTTTATCAATAATAAAAACTAACACAACAATATTATTAATGAAATAAGTTACACAATTGTAACGCAATTTTCAAAATTATAACAATTTTATATGAACAAAAATATTAATCCTTTCAAAAAATCAATAAATTTTGTGTTGGTTTGGGGAAGAATTTTATTATTGAATAAATATTTTATATACAAGTCTGTGTAATGGTTTTTAGGTTTTGTCTATTTTTTTTTTTTAGACTGTTTTTATAGCATAGCTTAGGCAAACATTTTCAACAAAACCTCAATTAGAACATAATGACATTGAAAATTACGCGCCATTCCTGTGTGGCAGCAACAGGATTCAATAAATGACAATGTATTGTAGAGGTTTTATGGAGTGTTTGGTGTTTAGTAAAAAGTATTAAAAGTTCAAAACTAAAAGTCCATATTGTGGTAACATTTTGTGGACGACATACAAATTTTATATAAAATTTTAACAAAATTAATTTTGATAGATTTTAAAAAGAAAATATATATAAAGGGTGGTTAAATTTCAAGGGCCGATGTTGATTTTGAATAAAACACAAACTATTTAGGAAATTATTGTTATTTTATTTTATTATGATATATTGGTATTACTCAATTATGTATGGAACAAAATATCGGCCAAATGGGCGCCGCGACCACGGCGGCACACCTCCATCCGATGGTCCAAATTTTCGATGACGCTGAGGCATAATGGAGGTTCTATGCCGTTAATGTGTCGAATTATCTCATCCTTTAGCTCTTGAATTGTTGCTGGCTTATCGACGTACACCTTTTCTTTCAAATAACCCCAAAGAAAAAAGTCCAACGGTGTCAAATCACATGATCTTGGCGGCCAATTGACATCGCCATTACGTGAGATAACACGGCCATTGAATTTGTTGCGCAAAAGAGCCATTGTTTCGTTAGCTGTGTGGCAAGTGGCACCGTCCTGCTGAAACCACATATCGTCCACATCCAAACCTTCCAATTCGGGCCATAAAAAGTTCGTTATCATCTCACGATAGCGAACACCATTCACAGTAACTGCCTGACCGGCCTCATTTTGGAAAAAATACGGCCCGATGATGCCGCCAGCCCATAAACCGCACCAAACAGTCACTCTTTGTGGGTGCATTGGTTTTTCGACAATCACTCTTGGATTCTCATTCGCCCAAATGCGGCAATTCTGTTTATTGACGAATACACTGAGGTGAAATTGTGCCTCATCACTGAAGATGATTTTCTTCGAAAATTGATCATCCACTGTTGCCATTTCTTGCCACCATTCTGCCCATTCACGACGTTTGGAATGGTCAAGAGGCTTTAGTTCTTGAGCCAATTGCACCTTGTAAGCGTGTAAATGCAAGTCTTTATGCATAATGTTCATCAACGACGAGCGTGAGAGGTGCAATTGTTGGGCACGACGACGAGTTGAGGTGGACGGCTCTTCAGCCACACTATCGCGAACAGCAGCAATATTTTCTACAGTACGAGCTGTACGAGCATGCACTGGTGTTCTCACATCTTCTACAGACACGGTTTGCTCGAATTTTTCCACGATTTTTGCGATTGTGCTCACATTTGGACGATCAAATTGACCAAAAAAATCACGAAGTGCACGATATGCATTTTGATTTGAACGCCCATTTTCATAATAAGTCTGGATAACTTTAACACGTTGTTGGATTGTGTATCTCTCCATGGTTCAAATTGAGTAAGTCTGAAATAGAGAAATGTCAAATAAAATTCGGAAAGAAACTTGGCGTTTAGGTGTGGTTCACATTCAACATCGGCCCTTACAATTTAACCACCCTTTAAATATATTTCAGTATTAACAAAAGTATTCTGGAAACATTGTGAAAAGACGGATGAGAATGAAAGATAAACAATAATCTAAAAATAGAATGTTTGTATGTGTTAGTGCTGGCCCTACTGATTAATGCCAGTTTGTTTCTATCCACCTCAGTCTCTCTCAAAAGGCCCTCTCTTTATTTGTTCGTAAACTCGCAACGAGCAAAAGAAAACATGTTGCAAAAATTTTAAAGTTTACTTAATTTTGATCATGTTTTTGAATAATAATTTAATAAAATTTTTATTTCTTTAAAATTTTAACGATAAAATAAGCAAGATAAAATTTAAATATATTAAATTTTAATAGAAAATAACAAAATATAAGCAAACTAAAAGCGAGTGTTTTAAGCAACATTTTTTTATTAACATGTTGCAATTATTTTCTTGTGTAAAAAAAAAGTTTGCATTTTTTTTGCCCGAGTTCCATATTTTTCTGCTGAGAGGCAGAAAAATATTCTTTGTTAATACACAATTACAGAAAGTTGAATAGGAAAGAAAAAAGCAACTTACTTATATTGCATTAAACGCCTTACTTGGATGTGACCGTTAAGCGGTTTCGCCTTAGTATTGCTATGTTTGTAATGTAGGAAGAGACACATGTTCGAATCCTACAGCCGACAGGTTGCAGAAAATTGTACACAGAAAAAACTTAAAACGGGGTTCAATTAAAAAATATATTATATTAATTAATATTTGAATTGATTTTGCACCTTAAATTTAATTCAATTCAAACTTTTATTAAAAATTTAAAAGAAAAAAAGTAATAAATAACTATTTACAAAAAAAAAAAAAATGATGATAGTGAAAAAAAGTGTGTGAACGACGAGTTTGTGTATGTGTTTATGGTAATGTTGAGCCTGTTTGTGAGTGGCTTGTTCCGTTTGTAAACTTCAAATGCATTTGCTATTTTACACTGAAACTTTTCTATTTCAACATTCAGTTTATAAAAAAATAATTTGGGAATTCTGCCTAAAACAAAATATGTGTTTAGAAGTCAATGAAAATATTAATTGATTCAATTAAATATTTGTTTACAAACAAATTTAATTAAAATCTTTAATTAGATTTTTTTGGTTGATAATTTTTTCTGTGTATAATTTAAATTCAGATGTGTACAATTTAAATGATGAAGGCAGTTCTTCAAAAAGGCAGACACAAGACTACACAGAAAAAATATTTGTCAAAAAAATTTCAATTTTGTTAATAGAAAATTAAAAAAATTTCCAGTTTTTATAACCCATAATCACAATAAAGTAAAAAAAATGCCACAAATTAAAAAAAAACACAATAATTTAAAAATATCGCCAATATCGGAACAAATCGGTTAAAATAAAAAAATCGCTAATATTTGAAATAAAATAACCAAAATTAAAAAAAATTTCTTAAATTAACAAAAATCGTTACGAAAAAATCAACAAAAATTAAAAAATTTCATAATCGCTAAAGTATTAAAAACAATGGAAAAAATTAAAAATGTTTTCAAGATATGGACTTTTTAAATTTCACTTAGGTAATTTTTTCAATTTGGTTTTTTTTTTCATTTTTGGCAACTTTTCAATATTAGCGATTTTTTTAATATTGACGTTTTTTTAAATTTTATTGATTTTTTCATTTTTGCGATTTTTTACATTTTAGTATTTTTTTTAAATTTTGAATATATTTTTAATTTAAAAACAAAAAAAATTTAAATTTTTTTAATATAGGCGATTTTCTTTAAATTGACTTGATAATTTTTTCTGTTTTTTTGTGATTTTTATTTAATTTTTTTTTTTTTAAATATTGCCATTTTTTTAATATATACTTTGTTGTTAATTTTGGTGATTTTTTTTCAATTTTCCAAGTTTTTGGCGATTTTTTGCAAAATTTAATTAAAGCTTTAATAGTATCTACTAAAAATTTGTTCGAAATTAAAAATCAATCAAAAAATTATTCAATTAAGTTTTTAATAGCTATGCTGAAAATCTTAATTAAAAGTTAAATTATACAGTTAAAAATTATTTTAATTGACCGAATTCAATTAAACTTTTAACTGAACAATCAAATAATTTAATTGAAAATCGATTTTAGTTTTCTCTGTGTAGTCTGATTTGAGAATTAATAGTGTTTAAAATGTTTAATGAAATATGTGTCGAATAGGAAGCTTGGCAATATTACCTAAGTTGATAATACTAATAATATATACAAAGTTGTTAAGCAAAATTTATTTAAACACAAAAATATTTAACAAAAGTTGTGTTAAATTAAATCTTGGCAATATCACATAAGTTTTATGTAGATGGACAAACATGCAAGATTTTTAAAATTTTAATAAAAGTGAATTTTAATAGATATTTTATAGAAAATTTAAACAACCACATCTTATGTAAATAACAAAACTTGGCAAATTTTACTTAAGTTGTTGAAACAGGCTAATATGCTAACAAAGTAATTAAGTAAAATTGAATTACTCACAAGAAGATTTAATTTGACTTGTTTTAAATTTTTTTTTTTTTTTTTTGCAATATTACATAATTTCATGTATGCAGCAAACGAGCAAATTTTGGACAAAACTAAGGAAATGGGTTTTAATGTATTTCATAAAAAAATATAATCAAATATGTTTGTTTTAAATAAATATTAAATAAAACTGGAAAATATCTGGAAAATATCTAACAATATTTATATCAAAACATGGTAAGATTAGATAAGTTGTTGATATAATCAGGCAACTTGAGCACAATAACATAGATTTTATAGATATAAACAAAGTGTTAACAAGCATATTTGTATTTAAAAATAATATGATAAAATTAGCAAAAATTAACTAAATTTGTGTTATCTAAAAAACTTGGCAGTATTACATAAGTTATTTAAATTGAAAATACGAGCAAAGGTATACAAAAAATGTGTTTATCTAAGCGGATATGAATTAAACACAAAAAGATATATTGAATCTAGTTTAAAAAAAACATTGGTAATATTACATAAGAATGTTTATTTTAAAAAGTAAAATTTTTTTACAAAGTTTTTTCTTTTACAATTTCTTTTTGGAAAATTTATTGGGACAATTTTGAATCAATATTAAGTACTATAACAAAGTATATTATTAAATCCAAAAAGTATCATTTGTCTTACAATAACCATCTGAATCATGTTTTTTATAACTTAGGCATATTACCTAAGTTCTTCTATATTACAAATTAAAGCAAAATATACATATTTTTCAAATAGTTTACAAAACCCCTGTTTTAAATTTAATAAAAATAAATAACATTTGGTGCGTTGTATTAATAATTTTGCTGACAAAATTTTATAATTTAAATTTAACACAAAAAGATTTTTACATTTTGATAACAACATTACAAGTGCCATAATGTAGATTATTAATATTGTGTTAATAAACATTTTGTTGTTGATATAATTTTTTTTTTTGTAGTTTTGTTGAGTGCTATTCTGTCTGACTGATTCACAATATAAAAAAAAAAAAAGTACAACAATTATATCTACTGCTGCCGTGTGTTGCAGTTGTCGTCATTGTCATTAAATTCATATAAGTCATTTAATTATTAGAAATTTCAGCACTTGCATGCAACCAACCGTAAATGTATAAATTGTATATAGAAAAAACTTAAATACTAAAACACGCATCTAAAAATTGTAACTGAAAAAAACAAAACTTCTACTAATTGTTACAATTGTCATTATGAAAATAAAATTGTATTAAGGACTTTGGAGACCAACAGACAAAACAAATAAAACAAGACAAAGACCAAACAAAAACACAGTTTTGTATATGAAAAAAAAAGCAGTAAGTGTCATGTTAATTACATTTATTTCCACATTAAGGGCAAGTTTTATAGATTTAAGTTAGAAGAAGTTAAATAATTTTCTAAATCACGCATTAAGCAAAGAAATTTTTAAATAAAAGTTCATCTTAAACATAATGCTAAAGAGTTGTATATAAAAACTTTTTTTAGAAATCAACTAATTATGGACTAAATGTTCCATTTTCAAACGATTACATTTATAAGGCAATCGTTTTACTGGATCAAGTGGTTTACAGAAACTTTTATGTAATTTAGCATTTTGACTACAATCGAAAACAAGAAAATAATAGAAAATTGTTATCCAGAGTTGCCAAACAATTATTTAAAAAATTTAAGTCTTCGATATAATATTCTTTCATAGTAGTACTGAATTGATTTCATTGAAATGGATTTATTGATTTACTGAAAATTTTCTTTAAATCAATGAAAACTCATTAATGTTGTTACTTTTTTTCATAAAATTTTTTTATGAGTTTTTTATAATTTCATTAAATTAATGAATTATTTTAAATAAAATTTTAAACTTTTAATGTGCAAAAAAATTGTTTTGTGTAATTTATTGATTTTTTTCTATCCTGGACTAAAAAAAATAATCGTTGAAGTAAAATACCGGCGCTACGAAATAACCCCCAATGAAATAACCCCCAACGGCCAAAAATGAAATAACCCCCAAAAAAATTGTGTAAAATTGTTTGGGGGTTTTTTCATTTTTTTTGGGGATTATTTCATCTTACGGTTTGGAGATTATTTCATTATGAAGCAACCCCCAATGAAATAAAGCCCAAAATTTAAATTCTTTGGAGATTATTTCATATGCAATTATTTTGGGAGATTATTTCATATGCAATTATACCTAAAATTAAGAAAATCGCTAGAATTTCACGCTTAAATGTGGAGATTTGTGGTCAAACACTACATCATGCTTCTTTCAAAAAAAACAATATACCAATTTGGTATCAAATCAAAGGTATTTGCATGACGTTTCATTGGGGTATAAATTGTATTAAAATGTTTTAAAACAACGAAGTTAGATTATTTGTGAGAAATATAGAGTATGGCCTCGAACTTGAATAATTTTCATTTTCATTTCATTAATTTTTATTTTTTATAAAAATTACATCAAACTTTTTTAAAAGACATAGTACGGTCTTGTTTACTCCCCCTTTACATTTCGTTTTTGTTTTTAAACAAAACAAATGTGAAAATAAAAAGGAAAAAAAAAAACAAAACACGGGTATTGAATATCTACCAAAGCTAGACCTCGCACAAAAGTAACAAACAAGTTTTCAATTTATTTTTTATCAATGTTGATAATCTTTAACTTCGAGGTCATATATTAGTTCTCGTTTAGTGAGAAAACTAGTTTTTATGAATGCTTGATGTTTTGCATGGGATTGTCACTTCTGTCAAAACGTGTTCTGATGATGGGGACCTAGAAAATTCTCGAAATAGATCTATCCTGAAAGTGGCCAATTAATAAATTTTAAAACAAAAACTCTATATATTATTTGTTAGGACAACATTTTTTTTTTTTTTAAGATATATAAATTATGGCCTTGAACTTTAATAATTTTGATTTTCATTGCACAATTCGAAAAAAACATAATTTTTATTTTTAACAAAAATTATATCAAACTTGCAACAAAGTTACGTACAATTTTGAAACCCAATTGTATGTTTCTGGCCAATTTTTTATTATTGTTTGTCTCCTCTATCCTTTATCCGAGTTTCAATCTGGAGGAACCACCCAACCAATCTGGAGGAACCACCCAACAGAGTGCCCTTGTTAGTTAAAATGTTTGTCCTTTAAGACGACTTTTCGCAAAAAATTTTAATCATAAGTTAACCTTTTAATCGAAAAACCCACCCTTTTTTTTTCTTTATGTTTAAATAACTTTAATGTCTTTTTGTAGGTGAATACCTAATTATACTTTTCAAACCTTCTTACCACGTGTGTTTTAGCCAAATGAAATGATATTTTAATAATATTTACTTTAACAAGTTACAAAACTTTTATACATTTATTTTTTTTTTTTTTTTTGTTTTAAAAAGAAAAAATGTGTAAATATAATCATAAATTATGTAAAAAGCAACAACCATTAGATAGAGAAAGAAAAACCTTACTTTCGTAAATATTTTAACAACTAATTTATAAGAAATCCACAAAACAAAAAACATTTTGGCAAAAAACCTACAATAATGTTTAAGGGTCTAACTTTTTTCATTTTCAATGCAAACATATTTTCTAATTTGTGTTGACTAATTTATGGCCTTTTTACTTATGCCTACATACAAAATAATATCAAAACTTTTTTTTTTTTTTTTGTAGTTACTTTCCATCTTCTAGCAATAAATAGAGACATTTCTTCTAATATAAAAAAATACTTTTTTTTCTTACCATCAGGGCTTTTAAGCCTAGGAAAATTACATTTTTATAAACATTTTAGCAAAAGGAAAATGGGAAAAACTAATTTCAAATTGCCAAATAAATAGAGATGGAAAAAAATATATAGAACTCAAGTTAACATTAAAATATAAAAAGAAACATTTACGCATATTGAGACAAGATGAAAAAAAAAAAAGAATATTTCTTTCTAAACCACAAAATGTATTAAATTGTTTATAAGTTAAAGGGGCTGGGGGGAGGTACGAAGAAAAGGGAGTTTAAGCTGTAATAGAGGTATGAAGTAAAATGGTTGTTTAACCAAAAAGGTGTATAATAAAAATAAATGTTAGTCGTTTGTTTTTTCTACGTTATTTTTTATTTATTTTTTTTTTTTGTAAATTCTACTCCTGTTAAAAGGGAGTTACAGTTTTTTGTTTTGTTTCTGTTGGATTTAATATTAATCCCAAAAGGGGATTTCTAATTTGCTGCTTTAGTGTCATTTATTTAGAGAGTGTACTAACAAAAAAAAATTTTATATATAATTTAATATTAAATACATATTAGACCTGACATTAAATATAAATAAAATTACGATTTTTATGTTTAAATAATGTTTAAAAAGACAAGTCATGAAAAAGAACTGAATTTATAAAAAAAAAAAAAAATATTATACCCGATGAAAAAAGTTTTTATATTCTCAACTTGATAGCATTAGATATGCTTATATGTGTGGCAATATATTACGATATATGTTCATATCTTATACTTAGTTTATGAAATTTTTTTTAATATGGCGTAATCTTCATAAATCTTTGTATGGTATGTTATATATTAGCATATCTTGTATATCTAACTATATGACATATGTATATATAGATCCATGTATGACCATATATATATATATAAAAATCTGCAGTTTTTTGTTTTGTAATGATTATTAATATTTTATTTTTATTAAAGTACTAAAAAACAACGTTATACTCGTAATTATTAGGTTTTGAAATAACGAACATAGAGACTAAAGAAGGACCAAGCCGCTAGGTAAAACACAAAAAAGCAAATTTACTGAGAAACAAAGTCAAATTTTTGTTCGCATTACGGATTAATATGATATTTTTTTATTAATGATACTTCTATCTATTAAGTACTTCAGCACTTTCAGATTGTTCGAAACAACTATTTCGTTAACCACAAACCAGGATAAGCATTAAAAAGTATTATAGATATTCTAACTATACAATTTAATTTTTAAAAATTGAAAATTTTGGATCCATTACGCATGTTATAAGGGTTGGGCATTATATTTAAACAAGAGAGTTTCGAAAAAAGTGTGTTAACAGTGATACCTTTAATTAATTAATTTGATTGCTTTTAAGCAGTTTTAATTAAATTTTAAAGTTAATTTAAGTTGTCTAATGTATTCTCTGCATACGTTTTGTATAATTAACATAAAATTTTGTTTATATACACTAACAATTATTCATTGAAAAAAAAACTCTGAAAAACTGTTTCTCTTAAAACCAGTTGGCATAACAAAATAAACAAATGTTAAGTATCTTGTTTCTGCTTTAATCTATATGTTCGTTGGTTTAAAACCTAAAATTATGACGTAGTTTTTTAGTACTTTAATAAAACAATATTAATAATCATTAGAAAACAAAAAATTGTACTTATTTGAAATTTTAATTTAAATAGACGAATTCCTTGATAAAGACACAAAAAACTGTCGAAACAATGGAAAAATGTTTATTAAATGGTTTTTCAATTAAATTGGAAATTATAGGCCCTACTAGCTTAAAGAAAACACTAAAAAAAAGTAGTTTTTCATGTTTTTTTGCTGTAAATTTTGAAACTTTTATATATTCAAATTTAAACGGTGCTATCAAATATATAAAAGTGACAAAATTATTTTCATTAAATTTTACTATATATATTTATATTTTTTTTTGCCGCATATAATTATATTTATAATTGTACATATGATCATAACTTACGATACAATGATATATGATGATATAGTACGTCATATTACAAAAATTTCAGATATGAACATATATCGTAATATATTGGCACACATGTAAGTTAGAGCGACTCAAGTTGTATGGAAGCGAAATTCGGTCAAGGTGTACCCCCCTCAAAATGAACATTCGTATTTTTTATTATGACATCTAAAATATTTCGGCTCTAGCTTTGACCTCTCGTGAGCTGGACCATTTTGAAAAAGGGTCAATTTTTGCATGTTTTGTTAATTTAAGAATCTGTTTCCTTACCAACATATACAATATGGGTATCATAAGAAAGGCTTTTTTAAGGCGCGACCAACTGTATATACAATTTGTCAAAGGACGATCATCCATGTACTTTTTTTAAGAATATTCTGTAAAAAAACGGTTTTTGAATTTTTTGCTCATGGTTGTTTGTAATAAAAATGCCAAATTAACATATTTTAATCTGTAGTCGATTTAATTAAATAAGGGTCTCAGCTTTTTTTGAAATTCGTGCTAGTTTGCGTTTTGACAAAAATGCAATGGGGTGGTAACTCTTCGTTTTAAATAGGGCAATATGGGTATCAAATTTTTTCTTTTGCCAAGTGCATCATCTTTGTATGTAAATAATTTAGATTTTTGCAAATTATATGCATTTTACACGGTGCTCTGGAATATATATTAATGCAATTTTGTGGTAACTCTAATATGATAGCGGATTTAGTTTCTAGATCATGTATGGATGAAAATAGGACTAAAGAAGAAAAAAAAAAAAATGATCCACGACTTTTTGGTGGCATATTTTTTTTCGCAAATTAAAATATTTCTGGGAAATTTCTGTTTTGAGAAAGATTAGGTTTCATAAAATTTTTCTCTTTTAAATTAAATTAATTAACTTTTATTTGCGGCTTAACATTTTTAAATTATTTATTATTTTTTTAATGTTTTATAATTTTAATTATTACCTATGGCGTTTTACATATTATGTAAATTTTTTTTTATAAAGCAAAATTTTGTTGTTGATGTTGTTGCGTTGTGATTTTTTTCTCTCGTTTTAATGCAATTAACGATAAACATTTAAAAAAGTGTCACCATTAATTAAGATACAAAATAGATATAATTAAATATTAAACAACAAAGCCAGTATTGAAATATGCATTAGCCAACAATGTTTAAATATCGATACAAAAAATAAAGGGGACAATGACAGAAAACCATAAAAAAAGTTTTTGTTTGGAATTGAGAACAATTAATATCGTGTGAAAAAAATTTAGAATGAAATTTTGTTTAGTTTTCGGGTAAAAAAAAAAATAATGTTAGCATTAAAAAGGCTAGGCTGAAGATAAAAACAATTTCGCGAAAAAAATTTTGAAAAAAAATCTCTATAAAAAAATTGGCAAACAACATTTAGCTTAAAAAAATTTCGTTAAAACAATTTTCGAAAAAAATATATTGTTTTTAACGTTTTTTAAATAATTAATTGTTATTACTTAAACAATGGCGTCATAACTAAAACAACCGTAAGTTAAAAAGTTTAAAAACTAGTTCACGAAAGATGAGAATTGAAATTATTGTTTATCGCTTGTGTTGGATCAGGAATATCTTTATACTTTTCTAAATATTTATGAATTTAAAAACAACACAGAACAATTGGGATTGAAAATTCAAAAAGTTTCGATTCGAAAACAGAAGTTTTTCGTTATATACCAGAAAAATGTAAATTTTTATAAAAAAATTAAGGTGGCTTACATTTTGAAATAATAGATAAAGTTTAAAAATAACAATAACTTCACTCAATTTTCAAAGCAATATTCGAGTTTTATTTCTCGGTAAGGCATTTTTACATAAAATTTTTTCAAGAGATTTTAACTCAAAAATAGCAAATTTGATATAATTCGTATTTTTTTGAAAAAAAAAAAAAAATAATATCCCGCCTTTAGCATCAACATACTGCTTTTTTGTCTGCTGAGTCCCGTTTTATTATCAAAAACATTTGGTCACGACATGTCTGAGTACACTTAGAATACTATGTACGTAAAGATGACTGCAAATGTAGTTAAAAACAAATGATTTTAACTCAAAAATAGGAAATTTGATATAATTCGTATTTTTATGAAAAAAAAAAATTAATATCCCGCCTTTAGCATCAAAATACTGCTTTTTTGTCTGCTGAGTCCCGTTTTATTATCAAAAACATTTGGTTACGACATGTATGAGTACACATAGAATACTATGTAGGTAAAGATGACTGCAAATGTAGTTAAAAACAAATGAAATTGTAATTAAAGGACGACTTACATTTCAGTAAATTCAACTAACATTGTCATTTGTTTTTTAATGTTCAAAAAATAACTAGCAATTGTAGTAAAAATGAAAAACATGTTAGTAGAAAATCAACAAACATTTATTTGTTTTATTTCTCTAAATAACAAAAAACAACTGTAAAAAATTAATGTAAAGTCATAAAACAGTCATTTGATGTGGTTTGTTTTTTAACTGAACTACAAGGTTAGTTAAAATTTAATTTGTTCTGCAAATGACTGACATTTATATGAAAAATAAAGAAACCGTATTACAACCCAAACGACTACATTTAAAGCAGAAGTTCACTGAGTGTAATATCGTAATTATTAATATTAATCATACGCCATGCGGTTCTCTATTCTTATCGAAAGGAATTATAATGTTAATTTAATTCGTCATAAAATCGATATTTATCCATGGATTTTTATCAAATAAAGCTTGTATTACCGGCAAAGATTCGAACTCTATCCAGGATATATTTTGATCAAATTTTGTTTTTACATTTGAAATATTTTTATTTTGGTGGAACTGAAATGTTTCTTTAAGAATTGCATTAAAAAAAAAAATTCTACAAAATTTGGTTTATAAAAATTCTTTTACAAAAAAATATTTTTTTAATAATTTATTTTATTAAAAATTTATATAATTTTATTATTATTAATTATTAATTATTATCAATATAAAATTTGCTATTTATTATTAAATAAATTTCATATTTAAACCAATTATATAACAAAGAATTTTTTTACTGCAAAATGATTTTGTTTTTTTTTAAATTTTATTTATAATTGCATTATAGATAAATTTCAAACCATAAAATACAATAAATGTTAAAATCATAAAAAAAAAAAATAACACATCATTGATAACATAAGCCCATTATAAATAAAATGCTTTAAAAAAATATATATATCGGCCGTTCCACCAAAGACCGGAAAAAGAGTATTTTTTTACCTACAGTCTTCCAATTTCAATTAAATTTTTCATTGAGAAACTCTATTGAACCACTCGAAAAATCTACGGTTTTCTGCGCGATTTAGTTTTTTTGAAAAATGTGAAAAATGCTAAAAGTGTGTAAATTTGAATATTCGTATTTTATTTAGTATTCATCGGATTATCACCAAAAATATTGCACTAGAATGGCATACTCCCCTACTTTTGCACTGCGGAATGAATTTTTTTCAGCGTTAAAAATAAATACATTTTTCATGCAAATTCTTTTTTAAATGTACTTTTTTTAAATTTGTCCACTATCGATTTAAAAAAAAAGATACATAATTGTAAAATATTTTTACTAAAAAACAACACTTTTGTTTTTTTGAGTCCCGAGGTTTATCTATTATTAACGGTTTTATAAGTGAGCCCCAGTAGGCTAGTTGGTAAAAATGTTGAGCTAAGGCGCCGTTTCAATGTCTCTCTTTTAAAAACTATACATTTCATTTTAAAGATTTCTGCTCTACATGAAAGATAAACGAATCAACACTGATAATAAACCATGCATAAAAATATGAAAATAACAAAAACTTTTGTAAAATACACGAAAATTTGTTCATTTTACAAAAGATTTCGCTGTTTTGACATTTTGTTTTCGTATTTCTAGCACAGATTGTTATGAGTGTACTTTTAAACATTAATTTTTTAAAATTAAATTTTTAACCATTTCAACATTATGTTTCTTTCTATGAAGATGTTTTATTCGATGGCAAACGTGTGCTGGAAAGGGTTAGAAATTAAAATTTTTAAAACAGAATATTTTAGTAAATTTTTTTTATATTTCATCTACAGAATAATGCGCAAAATTTTAAAGGGCTCCTTAACATTACATTTTTAAATTTTGACTCTATATGGCACAACGGTGTTATATTTAAACTAAACAAATTTAGATACCCAATTTACTTTGAGGCAATTTAAACGAAGAAATTAATTGCAGGCAATTTTTGAATTCTCTTTTAAAGTTGCTTCTAAAAATCAGGAACATTTACACGAGGAGTTTTTGCATGCAATTTTTTTGACGTTTATTTTGCCAATCTTCTTTAATTGTTCATTCGTTGAAATTTAATTTATTCGTATAATTTAAAATAAAAATAAAATAAAGATTCTCATTTTCCTGGTACTTTATAAGTAAAAGTTCCACTAGTTCTTTATTCCACATTATTTATTTTTTATTTTACGAAATATTTTCGATACACAACACTTTAGAAGCCGAATACGAATAAAGCAAATTAACAAGAATACGAACGATAGCAAAAAGAAATATCAAAAAATATCTTGAAAAACGAAAACTGTGCAATTTTTGCTACCCGCTTGCTTCTCTACCCCGTTTGCCAACAAACAATAATTGCACGCAACATTACATGCAAAAATTGCCTCGTTTAAATGGCCTCATAAAATAGTAAAAAACTTTTTAACTGAAAGATATTTTGAGATCAATATAGACAATGAAATTTCGTCTCAAAGGAAAATCACTGCGGGCGTCCCTCACTGATCAATTTTGTCTCCGACTCTATATGCCATACATATACATCGGACTTCAAAACTCAATGATATCAAACTGCAGCATTTTACGCCGATGTCACCGCTATAATAACGAGTGGTAAAGTTTCAAATACAATCGTTGAAAATATGAAAAAAGCGTTAATACACACTGAAAAATATTTCAATAAATGGAAAATAAAAATCAATCAAGACAAAACTCAGGCAAAACTCTGGTCAACGAGACTTGTCTCTTATCTCAAAAATACACAAATTTTTCAGAATAAAAACTTAAAAATAATTTTCAATCTTCCAAGGCGATATTCAACCTATCGTTTATATAATAATTTTAAACAAGAAATGTTTAAATCTGTCATAGAAAAGCTTGCAACAAGATTCGAACCCAAGAACACGTCTTAAAATTTTGATCTCATAAGAAATTTGTAAATTTAATTAATTTTCTTTTATAACTTCTGAAAACAAGATGCTACAAGAAAATTAATAACAGAATTTCTTAGACTATTATACGGGTTTTCCCCAATCTTTTTTTAATAAAAAAGCTACTTACTTGTTGCAATACTTTTAGTAAAATCTCAAATCTTGTAAATATTTAATATATATATATATTTATTGTAATGATGACAGTAAATAAATCAAAAAAAAAACATTTTCAAATTTAATCTTAATATATCTTTTGACAATTGCCAAGCCAAAATGGCAGTACGCTACGAACTCTGTGTCGGTCTCAACAAGGGACACAAGACCACCAAAGTCAGAAATGTAAAATATACTGGTAACAAGAAGGTCAAAGGCTTGCGTGGTGCCCGTTTGAACAATTTACAAACCCGTCACACCAAGTTTATGCGCGATTTGGTATGTGAAGTTGTTGGTCATGCTCCCTATGAAAAGAGAACTATGGAATTGTTGAAGGTATCCAAGGATAAGCGTGCCTTGAAATTCTTGAAACGCCGTTTGGGTACGCACATACGTGCCAAGAGGAAGCGTGAAGAATTGTCCAACATTCTTACTCAAATGAAAAAGACCCAAACACACGCCAAGTAAACAACAGTGTGTTGAGCAACATTTTTTAGTATATTTTTAACACTATTTCTGGTTTTAAATCTGAGATATAATGGTATATCTGAAAAATAAAAAAAAATAATAATAAATTGCAGTTTTTCCAATGCAAAAGTGCTATAAGCTTTGATTTAAAAAATCATTAAAATTAGTTAAGCTCCGGGACCCAAAAAAGTGAATGTCCAACTATTCGGTGAAAATTCCAATATTTTGCATTCTTTTTTATAATCTAGAGTGGCCAAACGTTAGAAAAACGCATTTTAAATATGAATTGCATAAAATATGCATTTTTTTTTTTTGACGCTGGAAAAAATTCTAATTCGCAATATAAAGGTAGAGCACCGTACGATTCCAATGCAATTTAAATGGTGATGATCCGATCAACATTAAGGAAAATACGAATACACAAGAGACTAACAAACTTTTTGCATATTTCTAATTATTCAAAAAACTAAATCGCGCATAAAACCGTTGATTTTTCAAAATTTGAAAAACTAAAATCGCCAATCTTGAAGTATGTCCATAAAATTTCTGAATGCAAAATTTAATTGAAATCGAAGAGCACTAGGTCAGATTGTGCGTGGAATGGACGATATATATATAAAAAAACAGCAAATTGACAAATTATAATAATACATAATACATACAATGATTTTTTTAAATGCATAAAAAAAAATTAATAAATGTTAAAAAATAAAACAATTTTAATTAAATTATAAAAACAATGCAAGAACATTATTTAAAAACCGCAGTTTTTTAATTAATTTTTTTTTTCTGTTTGATAAAAAAAAAATAACCTGCTGCAAATATTTTTTTCTATTTTTTTTTTTGCGTTTTAAATACTTATCTTTTATGCAATATGCATATTTGAGAGAATGAACAAAAATAATAACTGTCATTTTAACATATTTTACTACATTATAGATAATTTTTTTTTTTTTTTTTGTGGCCATAAAATAGTTTAACGTTTTTTAGTAAACTATCTTGATACAATAAATATAATGAAATTATGGTAAAAGGTAAGCAACCTGTTCTAAGGTAAATTCTAAAAAAAAAAATTGAGAAAAAATTCTTAAAGAATTAAGAAAATTGTTTCAAGAAAATTTTCAAAAATTAATAAAAAAAAAAAGAAAATAAGTTTTAACTGATTTTTTTTGTAAGTCATGACTGTTTTTTATTTTCTTATTTTTACAAAAATTATAAAATCGTGCTAAAACAATTGTGTGCAGAATGAGAAAAAATTGCATATAAAGTAATAATAAAAAGTATTGCATGCAACCATTCAATCATTTAATCTTGTTTGGAGTTCTTTATTTTTTCTTTTCTTTTGTAGCCAGAGCTTCTTGTACTGGCTTTACAGATTTGTAACCCATGATCTAATAGGAAAAATTTCATGCTTGTGTAAACCATTTGTCGACAATTTTGTTTAAAACATGTCCGCTATGTATTATTTTTCTTTCGGGTTTTTTTTTTTTTTTTTTTTTGTTCAGAGAAAGAGACTGTCTAGGCCATCAGTAAACAATTTTCTTGTTTTATGTTAAAAAAAACTAGCGAAAAAAAAACAAAATTTAATGCAATTCTTAACAATTTCTTTAGTTTTAGTCATACCATATGTACTAATTCAATGTTTTAGTTTCTTAACATGACTGGATTTAGAAAAAAATACTAAAAACTATGACTTAAAACTTCAATGAATACATATAAAGCATGATTTTTAGTTAAAAAAAAAATAAGAAAAATTATAAACAGCAGGTTAAGAGAGCAAAAAACAAAGAAATTGAAAAAATAGTTAAAATGAACTAAAATTTCAGGTTTTATAAAAATTGAAATTTTAATGTAGAAAGGCCCTAGTTCGATATTTTATTTCTTTGGATGAGACGTATAAATTTTTATGGCACGAAAACAATGAACCGATTTTAATCAAATTCAAAAGGCAATATAAGCTAGTTCGCAAAATTTCAGCATAATATCTTAATATTTACGAAATATAGCTGGCGAGCTAGAAATACTTGATATACTAATAGGAGAAAATTGCTTATTGGGTATACAAGTTAATAATGTAGATTTTTTTGCTTGAAAAATGCATTTATTATAATAACAAAATGAATTGATACATTATTCAAAGTATTGTCCATCGTTAGCCACTACTTTTTCGCATCTTTCTGGTTGCATATGGATTCCGCGCCAAAAGAACTGCTCCGGTTTTGAGGTAAAGAATGAATCAAGCCAATTTCTGATACCCTGTTCTGAAGTGAAGCATATTCCAGTAAGGGGTTCTGCATCGATGGAAGCAAATGGCAGTCAGAAGGGACACGGTCTGGGCTATAAGGCGGGTGATCCAAAACTTAACATCCACTGTTTTCGAAATAGTTTTTGACCGGTATTTCAACATGTGGCTGAGCGTTGCCATGATGGAAGATTATGGCCTCGTGTCTGGTCGAATATTCTGTTAATTTTTCGTTGATTCCTCTCTTCAAACGAATCAGTTGTCTTCGTACAGGTTTAATGTGATCGTCTGACCCATTTCAATAGGTCATACTACAAAACACTCTTCTGATCCCACCAAATACAGAGCATTACCTTGGCGCCATGGATATTCGGCTTCGGTGTTGATTTAGCTGGTTGGCCGGGCTTTACATATGACTTTTTGCGCATGGGGTTATAGTAATGTATCCATTTTTCATCACCAGTAACAATACGATGCAAGAATTACTTATTTTTGTAGCATTCAATCAGCATTTCCGACATGCAAAATCGCCTTTCAACGTCTCTCAGCTTCAATACATATGGGACCCAATTTCCTTGCTTTTGAATGAATCCCAATGCTTTTAAACGCAACTTCTTCTTGCGTTTGACAACAATCTTCGTGAAGTAATGCTTCCAATTCCTCATCTTCAAACTTTTTCGGCTGACCAGGCCTCTCCTTGTTTTCTGTGTAGAAATCACCAATCACCAATCATCAAACCATCGTTCACAAGTTTTTTGAGTTGGAACATGTTGACCGTAAGCTTCTACCAACAATCGATAACTTTTAGCAGCCGTTTTCTTCAAATGAAAAAGGTTATCAGACTTCCCCGCAAAACATCTTTTTTAGGCACAAAATTCGACATTATTATAGCGATTGAAAAAAATGTGTGTTTACACTTTGGCGTCTATCGCATACTGAATTTTAATGACAGATGTTTACCCTCCAAAATACCATATTTGTTAAGTGACACAAACCATATGTGATAGTTATGCCATATGTTGTCCAAATCGACATTATTAACTTGTATACACAACATGAGCAATAATTCATTAAGATTTTGTACCTTAAAGCGCCCTCTAGTGGAAGTAGTACCAACTAAAGTTGAAACTTTCCCAAAATATAATTCCCTGACGGTTTAAGATATTTTCGAAAATTTTAATTTTTTATGACATTATAATTTTTATAAGCGTTGCAGTATTTCAAAAAGAACTTGCCATTATTTTGTTTTGAGTAAAAACGAAATACATTTTTTAATATTTTCGCACTTTGTGTACTTTTGAAACTGCATGGTCCAATTGGTCAGATTTTCAAAAATTATATTCGATGAATTAATTGTTAGCAGAGAAATACCTTTTCGGAAGTTTTCATCAACATGATGATAGAAAATATGAAAGTTAAGACTTTTTTTTTATATATTTGAATAATTTTTTGAAAACAGTCCTATTTAATAACGACAAAAATTTATATTTTGTTAGCCTGGTAGAACAATTTTCTATTACTTTTTTCATTTACGAGTACACTCAGGAAACTTCTGCTGAAAATATTTGTAGTTGTTTGAGTTGTAATATCTTTATTTTTAAGTGAAAAAATAGTCATTTGTATTAGAAATTTTAGTTTTGACTACAATTGTAGTTTATTTAAAAAACAAACCACATCAAATTACTGTATTATTATTTTACATTAATTTTCTACGGTAGTTTTTTTTATTTAAAAAAATTAAACAAATAAATATGAAAATGAAAATTATTCATTTACTCCCCCTTTACATCTTGTTTTTAAACAAAACAATTGTAAAAATAAAAAGGAGAAAAAGACAAAAACCGTATATTATATATCTACCAAAGGTAGAGGGTGCACATACCAAACAACTTTTCAATTTATTTTTGATCAATGGTGATAATCTTTAACTTCGAGCTCATATATTAGTTCTCATTTAGTGAGAAAACTAGTTATATGAACATTTGATGTTTTGCATGAGATTATAACTTCTTTCAAAACGTGTTCTGATGATGGGAACCTAGAAAATTCCCGAAATAGATCTAACAACACATTCCTGAAAGTGGTCAATTAAAAAATTTGAAAACAAAAACTCTATAGATTATTTGTTAGGACAATATCCTATAAAAAAATATAGAGTATTGCCTCGAACTTGAATAGTTTTCATTTTTATTACACAATTAAAGGCCGAAAAACCCTGATTTTTATTTTTAATAAAAATTATATCAAACTTGTACAAATAAATATTTGTTTATTTTTTACTGCATATGTGGTTAATTTTTACTACAATTGTGGTTTGTTTTTTAAACAGTAAAAACAAATGACAATGTTAGTTGAATTTACTGAAATGTAAGTCATCCTTTTTTTTAATAAAATTTCATTTTTTTTAACTACATTTGCAGTGGACTTTACCTACATAGTATGTTAAGTGTATAGTCAAGATCTTCAGTTATTAATAGATTTTTAACCAAGTAATTATGTTCATCTGTTAAATAAATCTATATCACCGTTTAAAAGTATTGGGATGACAATTGCACAATGTGCCCATTATGAGTTAAACAAAACAATTAAATTGTCATAAAGTAAGAATTTCTAAAAATTTTTAGAAGACTTTTAGATTTGTTAAAAGAAATAGTGGGTTCAGTAAAATGAAATATAAATATCTGTAACTTTTTTTTAAAAAAAATTGTAGCTTACCTATCAGTTTACCACCTTTAAACTAATTTTTCAAAATTTAAACCAAAAGTTATACCAATTTGTGCTTTTTCAACCTTTTTTTTTATAAAGCCCTCTTTTAATAAAAAAAGTAAAATCTTTTAAAAGTAGTTAGTAGAAAGAGTTGAACAACAACAAAAAAATACATTTAACAAAAAAATCCCATCAACATAATTTATACGCTCAAGGCGATAATGAGGTATAATGGAGTACGACGACATTGAGTTCATCAAAAGAAGCAGCAGCAACAACAACATACACTAATATGTGTACTATGTGGTATTGAAATGGAAAAAATTAAACTTAAAAAAAAATCGGCTTTAGAAAAAAAAAATATATATATATATATTTAACAGATCACCTAAGACAAGTAGAAGACTAGCCAGCCAAGTCAACCAAACAGCCAAGCCACTCAAACAAATATTCTTCAATATACAAAAGAAAAACCTTAGAGTTAAAATGAGTATACAATATGCATTATAACCAAACTATTTTGCATATTTAAATAACACAAACTTAAAAAATATAAAAAAAAACAAAAATTAAACATCAATGTACCAAAAGAAACCAATGACTGACCATACATACCCGACCATCATCGTCATCATCAGCTACATCATACTACACAATATATTATACACTTAAAGAAATTGGGATTAACAATTTAATTGAAATTACTACAATGTCCTGCAATCAAAGCGAGGAACAGTTATGTAGATATAAGACAAAATTATTGTATACGGTAAAAGCTCGCAGCCAGAAATCGCCAATGGTGAGAAAAATCAAGCACTGGCAACTACAATGTCCTGCAATCAAATCGAGGAACGATTCTCTAGATATAAGACAAAATCATTGTATACGCTAAAAGCTCGCAGCCAGAAATTACCAGTGGTCTGAAAAAATCAAGCACTGGCAAATGTTCCAACAAATAAAGTGCTGGCAAAGCATTGATTTACAATGCTCCGACAACGTCAGTAAAAAGTGCTTTGCCAGTACTTGATTTACAAAATTTACAATCGTAAAAATATTAATAAAGCCACTGACACTGCCCAGGCTTAGAACGCTTTCCCAACGTTGGTAAAAAGTGCCTTGCCAGTACTTGATTTTCAAAATTTACAACCGTTAACATACTTAATAAAAGTACTGGCACAGCTCCTGTTCACACCGCTTTCACAACGTTAGCCAAAAGTGCTTTGCCAGAGCTCAATTTACTAAATTTACAATCGTTTATAATTCACTTAGATGACGCCTTGCAATATTTCTGAGCAAATTTCCAACTGGAAATAATACAACTCTTTACTTAAGTGCACTACGATACAAATTAGGACTATATATTTCACAGACTTGGGAGACAGTAATTTAATTTCATTATAATTCACTTGTGAAATTCTTCGATATCATTAATAATTTCAAAGCTACGCTCACATTTGTGATCTTAAACGCTTCATTGGAAAATTTGTACAAATTTTAATACCAAAGATAGGGATTAGTAACAATATCTGGAAATTACTCAATTATAACCAATTACACGTAAAAAAGTAATTGACCTATAACATACAAAAAAATAAAATCATATTTCAATTACGAAAACCGCCGATTAAATAACTTTAATTGCTGAAATTGCTAATTCAATTAGAAATTAATAGCTCTTTAATTGAATTATTTTTCAATTAAAAAATAACTCATTTGGTTAAAAAGTGATCAATATCGTGTAACTTCCCAAAAACCAAAACAAAAAATTTGTTGTTGCCAAACCAAATGTTTTTTTATAGACGTGTAGTTGCCATACCAAATGTTTTTTAAAAACTTGCGTTTTATAACATTGAATTTAAACCGGCATGAAATTCTCATTTAGTTAGCACATTTGTTTAAACTTATGTAAACATATGGCAAATTTTTTTTTGGATATTTTCTTTGCAGAAATTAGCGTTGAAATGAGAGTATTTTTTTCTTTAAAAAATTTTTAATTTATTTTTTGCATTTTCTTGCTGTTTAAAAAAAAACTTTAATTTTTATTTAACGAAATTAAACTTTAAAAATTACATTACCAATTTTATGATAATGTTTTAGAATAAATAAATATTGAGATTTAAACAACTGAAACTAAATTATTCAACTTAGTAAAGTGATAAACCTAATAAGAATTAATATCTAATCTAATTGAAAAGAATTTAAAATATTTATTTCTAATACCACTAAACATAAACATTTATAAAAACACAACTACATACATATTACAAAAAACTACAAAAATGTGTTGATATTTGCTTTTGAGCGATAATATAAAAAAATGTCAAGCAAGTTCCGAATTTGAGCAAATATTTAATTGATTCAATTAATTTTTAATTGACAGCTTTTAAAATTTTCAACAAACCGATTTAATTGAAAAAAGTATGGAAATATTATTTTCTGTGTAATTAATTACAAAAATATTGATATGTCCCATGTCTGGTGTTTCCAAAATTGAGAATTTTTCAAGGAAGCGTTTAGGCGCACAAATGTGACCGTAGGTGTGAAATTATTAATATAGAAAATTTGACAAGAGAATGATTGTGAAATGTAATTGACGTAACCCATATTTTTTTATATCTAATATACTTAAATTATTTAAAAATTTAAATTTCAAATACATACTCGAGTTGAGTTAAAAATTTAATTTTTTTTTTTTTTTTTTAAAGTTTTAAATGAAAATCTCTTTTTTTATGCAATTTTCAAATTTCTCTAAGAAAAATTAGAAATTTATACTCTGAATAAAGTGATTTTTTTTTTGTTTGTTGAATCTTATTTTAATTTACATTGTAGGAATTGAATTTGTGTGTTATTTTTATTACATAAATTTATTATTTTAAATAATAAAAACTAAATTTAACAAAAAAAATTAAATAATCTTGAACTTGAATAATCTTGCTCACATCACAAAAAAATTATATTTAGTATGCAGTTTTTTTTTATTAATTTCTTTATTATTTGTTTTACCAATGCTTTGCCAACGTTTTAAAATTATGATTTTGGTACTGGGAAAGCACTCATTGGCAGTGCTTTGACAACGTTTTATAAAAGAAACGGTCAAGCCCAGCCTGGCGTTATTATTTTTGGGTTGGCAATGCACTTATTTTATCATTAAAAACGCACTTTATTAATTGTTTTAGCAATGCTTTGCCAACGTTTTAAAATTATGATTCATTGCAAGTGCTTTCCCAACGTTTTAAAAAAGAAACGGTCAAGCACTGCCCGAAAGCTGTTTATCAATAAGATTAATTGTGCAGTTTGGACGTGATCGCAATTTTCATTAACAAACATCTGGACATTAACAACTTTAGTGGTGTTTTCACATTTTCAGTCATAACTTTTAAGCCCCTCGACCGATTTGGTTTATTTTGAATTGTTAGTCAGTCATTGTTTATTACCAAGGCAAACAAAAATAAGCTAGAGCTTGCTTTTTATTTTAAATGATAGAACCATTTAGAATAAATTTAAGTTATGAACATTTTGAGCTATATTTTTTTAAGCTTTTTTAGATTTTTTTCTGATAATTCCTTATATTAGCTTATTTTGTAAATTAAAGCTACTTTTCGACTTCTTGCTTTAAAAAGTGGCTTATTTGAGCTTTTTTTTTTGTTTTAAAAGAAACCCTTTTTTTGCTATTTTTTACCAATCGATATTTTGAATTATTTTTGTTTGTTAAAAATTTAATGTTACATGTTGTTGGTTTAAAAAAATATTTTCATAAACCAAGTAGAACTTTGAAGCTTAGGAAAAACCAAAATTCGCTTATTGCAAATTTATTTAACTGACGAAGTTCCAAGGAACAAATTTTATTTGTGCTAACAAATGTAGAAAAAAAAATTAACGTTTCATTTAAATTTAAACTTAACAGCTTATTTTTACATTTAAAGCGCTTATTTTACTGTTTTTTGAGCTTTTTTTAAGCGCTTAAAACATTGTTGTTAGAGCTGTTTTTTTTTTTTGTTGCCCTTTTTATAACAGACTGTTATAATTTTCCAAGTGTAGCAACATAAGTATGTTTTTTTTTTCATTTAAGCCTTTTACAATGATAATGTTTAGTAGTGGTATGTAGTATGGTTGAAGTAGTTGGCTATAAGTATAAGTCCAAAAGATGTAGATGATGATGACGATGACAACAACACTAACTAAAGAACATGGCATGTGATGCGTTACGATGATCACCTAATCAAAAAGGCTAAAATATATACATAAAAAAAAAATAAAATAAATATACCCGCGATGTCTTAACAATTTGAGCTTTAGCAAAAATAACAACAAATACTAAAGAAGAAGATGATGGTGAAAAAAATAAAAAATAATTTTAAGCCAAGTTAAGAAAATGAGTTTGGAACGTTAAGAACTTGTTTTTAATTCATTTCTATATGTAGATTTTTTGTTTAATCATTTCAAACTTACTTAAAAACATGAAGCCGATAAAGCTTTAGAAGCCATCCCAAAGTCAAACCAAAAAATCAAATAGCCAGCCAGCTCTAGCCATACAAACAAACTAATGCTGTTTGATGATAATGATGTTAAGTATATGAACACATTCTTTTAAAAATAAAATACTACAACTCCCCTGCCATACATTGATATAAACAGCAATCCCTCGCTAAACGGAATTTTATTTTTTGTTTCTAACTGTAACAGTTTCCAAATGTCAATTGATGAAATTCCCGTATGTCTAAATAATACACATTATTGGTGTAATTTTACACACAAACTGAGTTTATTTGATTCTTTAGTTGGTAACTTATTAGTTGGTAACTTTATCGGACGATACCACATTTGCTTATAGTTTCTTTCGAAGAAATGTTATTAACAGAGAAAAAAACGTTCCTTGTTTTTGCAAATTTTACTCTATTGGATGTTTTTCTATTTTATGAATTTTAATTTTTGAACTTAAAAATAACTCTTTCTTAATATTTTTGAGCTTTAAAACTGATTTTTCAGATTTCCTTCGCTTTAAATGCTTTTTTCTCAATTTTTTCTTTAAGTTTTCTATTAAGAAGTGTAATTTTTGCAGGTGCGGATCTAGAAAAAGGTTTTGGGGATTAAATTTGAGGAGTTTTTATAAAATTTTCTAATTTCTTTAACACTTTTGTATTGAAAATGTTAATTTTGAGGGAGGAAATGTACCACTTTCGCTCCCCCTGTATCAGCGCCTGATTTTGTTGTTTAGTTATATTTTTACCCTTTTTCCGATATTTTTTGCCATAAACACAACGGACCTTGCCATTTTTTAATCTTCTCTGCTTGCTACTTTTCTTCCAAATCCAAAAAGCAAAAAATGGAATAATTTTTGACTTTTTCTAATTGTGTTTAAGTTATAGAAAACTCAATTTTCCTAAAAATCGTTCAAAATGTTTTTCCATTGAATGTTTCACTGCGATACTTGGATTCCTTTTTTTTGAAAACATTCGTCAAATATTGTCCATTTCAAATACTCATGTATGTGTTTGTTAGAAATAGAAAGCGTTTGATGATATTAATTACATTTATCATAAGCCTTGTAGTTCTAACAAACAAATATATATGAGTATTTTAGATAGACAATGTTCAAGGAATAATTTCTCTAAAACTAACTTGAGGTACATGATGAAGCTTTCAGTATATGTATACAGCTTTTTGTAATAAAAAGAAAACATTATACAACTTAAAGATAAGTTGATTTTTATATTATATTGTTAAACCAAAACTTTGAGAAATTTTCAAATTTGGTTACTTTTACATAAAAGGCTAGAACTTTGTTATTTATCCATAGATTTTCTTTGACGTGACTTATTTTCTTTGTAGAAGCTCCACATTTAAGGTACAAAAATGTTTATATTTTTTCTGTACACATTCAAAACACAAAAATGTTTATGTTTCTTATTTTTTTTTTTTCAAATTTCCCAATTTTTATTTGTGTTGAAAAAAAAAATGATTTTTCAGTTTTATTTTGACCCATAACTCCTTTAACACTGAATCGATTTAAAAACAGTATTAAAAAAATATGTTTGCAGTTTCGATGATATTTCCATTCGATTAATTAAAGTTGCTCTATCGTTAATCGAGACATAGTCAAAATAGTGAAATTACCAATGAAAAAGATAAAAATTACAGACAATTCAAAAACTACTCCATAAATTTCTTTTAATACAATTTTGCGCAGCAAGGCTTTAAACTAGAGAAATAAAAGACATATTTGACATATTTGACATTAACCTAAGCACTTGTGGTAAAAATTATCCTACATTTTTTGAAGCCTTAAAACACATTGTTTACGCAAAGCTGTTTAAAAGGATAAATTTCGTTGTTTCTTTTTAAAAGTTAGAAGAAAATAATTTGAGGATTTTAAATTTAGAATGTAGATATGTTTTATCAAACTGTGTATTTTAGGTTTCAAAATACAAAATTATTTTCCAAACAACAAAAACTTGCGCAAAATTTGGTTTAATTTACAAAAGTTTTCAACATTAATTTGACATTATTTTGTATTTTTGTGCATCGATTATTATCAGTGTAAACACAAATTTTTAAAATCAAGTTTTTCGACGATTTTTTTTCTCTTTGAGAAAAGAAAATTTCGGTCGAAAAAAATTTGCAGCCTTGTGTGTAATTTAATTCTTAAAATTTAATTTTTCGGAATAAAGAATGGTTTCTGTAAAAAAATCCAATCCCGAGAACTTACTTCACTTTGTTTGAAAATTTGAAATTCTTAAATGAAAAGTTTAATTTTGATTGTTCTGAAATATACCAACATATTTACATTCAACATTTTTAAGCTGAAAATCTGAAATTTTAAAGGAAAGAGATTTTTTTTTAAACTCGAATTTTTCTACTATTTTCTTTCTTTTCTGTCGAAGAAAATTTGCAGCTTTCATCTAAAATTTAAATCTTAAAAGTCCATTTCGATTTGATTCCGAGAGCTTACTTCACTTTGTTTGAAAATTTTAAATTCTTAAATGAAAAGTTTAATTTTGATTTTCCAACATTTTTACATCTTCAAGCAACTGGTCTATCCCTGCCCTAAGAAAAACTTTTCGAAAATTCGATCCACCTTAAGCACAGAGAAAAATGTTGAGAATTTCTGACTTAAATTCAGTTATTTTAACCAAAATCTGTTGGTACTACTAAATGATGGTTAACACAAATAAATTCGATGGAATTTTAGAACCCAAATTATTCTGAATATTCCTACGGAATTTAATTGATTTTACATTTCCAATTCGGTTGACACCTAGTTTTTTTATTTTTGCTATGTGATCTAAACACCTCTTCTAGAGCCGACAAACTTGGACTCAGTGTACTCTGAAGATTATGGAATCTAAGTATTAACATATATAGCATGGTTAAGTAATGGTTTTAAATGATTAACCAATACTTTAAAAGATTAACTTAAAAGTAAGGTTATTTTATATAAAATATACAAATTTCAAACCTTATTTTTTGTATAAAAAATTATAAAAAAAACTTTTAAAATTAAAAAAAAAAAAAAAATATAGTGATAATATTTTTTTTTTTTTTTTTTGCAAAATTTATTTATCAATAAATTATGCTTTCCTGTTTAAGCATTTGTGCCATTTTCAATACATTTTTTTTTTTGTTGTTGTTGTTGTGGAGAATATTTTAAAACCTACATTGCCACTCGGCATTCATTCAACCAACAAAACTTTATCTCAAAAAGAACATGTAAATTTACTTATGAAATGGGCCGGTTTATTTTTATTTATATTTTTTCTTTACTTAAAAAAAAAAAAAAAACCATTCACAATATTGATAACACCACAAAAACATTGTGTTGCACTTTAAAAAAATGCATGCATAAACATGAATCAGACAACATGGAGAAATAATATTAAAACAAATTAAACCGAAATATAACTTTAAAAAAAATGTAAGAAAAATATGTTAAATATATTTAATTGAAATTTAATTTTTGTTTAAAAATTGCTATAAAAATTTTACTAATAAAAATTTGGTAAATATTTTTTATTTGATATTTTATATAACTACCCCAGCCAGAAATTACAAATGGTCTGAAAAATCGAGCACTGGCAGAGCACTGTTTGCCAATGGTCCAGCAAATAAAGTGCTGGCAAAGCACTGATTTACAATGCTCTGCCAACGTTAGTAAAAAGTGCTTTGCCAGTACTTAATTAACAAAATTTGCAACAAAGAAAATAATTAAAGCACTGGCACAGCCCTGGCTTAGAACGCTCTGCCAACGTTCGTACAAAGTGATGTGCCAGTACTTGATTTACAAAATTTACAACCGTAAAAATAAAAAACGAAATTTAATGCATGTACTTGTTTTTAAATAAGTTAGCAGGTTTTAATAAAAATAACAAATGAATAGTATTTTTTAAATTTATTTAACATACTTTAAAACTTAATTCTTTTTTCTTTTTTTCAAATCTTAAATGAATTTAAAATCAACTAACCATAAGCATATGGTATTCAAATCAAATTCATACACTAAAAAAAAGTCTGTAAAGTCAGCAACATTTTTACTCAAAGGATCATTGAAGAAAAATTGCTATTAGCAATTTTTCTACAAGTATCTTCCTAGCAAAAATGATGCTGACTTTACTGACTTTTTGTTGAGTGTATAATAAGTATTTACTCAAATCGATTTTAAAAACTTTCTAATCTATGCTTTTATAAAATTTAAAATTACAAGATTGAAAAAATTCAAAACTAAATTGCTTTTTTCGAATTTGAAAATGCTTGGCCCCCAAATGATGGGTATTTAGGACCCTTTTACGAGAAAAATAACAAAAAAATTTTTGGACAAAAAACCAGATGGCTACCGGATCCTAAAGATTGCAATCCTAGTGCATTTTGAAAAAAAAAATATTTTTGATTTTAAAAAAATTGACGCCAAAAGTTGCGCAATACAGAGTACATTCCGGGAAAAATATTAAAAAAATTTCCGTAGAGCAATTTTGGTGCAGCGTTGCTTCTTAAAGATGGAAAGTGAGTATATGTTTTTTTTTCTTTCTTTCTTTCTTTCAAGCTAAATTAATCACAAAAGCTGCGCAAACTAGAGGATATTAGTTAAAAGTATTTCAAAAAATGTGATAGAGCTTTTCTGGTCAACGCACGAGATGTACTTTTTTGTAAAATTTTCTTTTTTTTCACATTTCAATCTTAAAAATGCAACGCTGCACCAAAATTGCTCTACGGAAATTTTATTAATATTTTTCCCGGAATGTACTCTGTATTGCGCAACTTTTGGCGTCAATTTTTTTTAAATCAAAAATATTTTTTTTTTTTCAAAACACACTAGGATTGCAATCTGTAGTATCCGGTAGCCATCTGGTTTTTTGTTCAAAATTTTTTTTGTTATTTTTCCCGTAAAAGGCTCCTAAATCATCATCATTTGGGGGGGGGGGGGGGGGGTGGCAAGCTAAAAAAAAAATTTTCGGGACGCGCTACTATACAGTTCATAAAAATGAATCTCGTTTTCATATATAAAATTCTTAATTTAATTAAAAATTTTAATTTCAAATCGATAATCAATTTGAGCTATAAATTTTGTAATTTCAAATATATACTCGTAAAATCAATATTTTTTTTGAAAATTTCACAATTTTTAATTTAAAAATATGAATTTACCCAATTTTAAAAGAAAATCTTTTTTTTAAATTTAAATTTTCTCTAAGTTCACAGTCAGAATACAAATTTTATTTAAATTTGAATTTTATTTAAATTTATATTGCAGAAATTTTATTTGTATGTTTATTTTTTACATAATTTTATTATTTTAATTAATAAAACCAAAATTTTATAAAAAAAAATTAAAATAAGTACACTGTTTTATTAATTTATTCTTTACTTTATTAGTTCTTTTACCAATGCTTTGCCAACGTTTTAAAATTTTGATTTTGGTACTGGCGAAGCACTCATTGGCAGTGCTTTGAAAACGTTTTAAAAAAGAAACGGCCAAGACCTGCCCGGTGTTATCATTTTGGGGTTGGCAAAGCACTTATATATTCAGATATCCAGCGCTCTGCCAACGCTCATACCACCGTTGAAAGCGGCGCTACGAAATAACCCCCAATGAAATAACACCCAAACGACAAAATGAAATAACCCCCAATGAAATAAATCCCAAAAAAAATGAAATAAGTCCCAACAAAAAAAATGAAATAATACCCAAAAGAAATGAAATATTCCCCAAAGGTGAAAATGAAATAACACCCAAAATTTGGGGGTTGTTTCGTATTGAAATAACTCCCAAAGGAAGAAATGAAATAACCCCCAATGAAATAAGCTCCAAAGAAATGAAATATGTCCCAAATTTTTTTTATTTTTTGTTTTCATATTTTTGATTCTTTTGTTACACTGTTCAGTTTTTCTGCGTGGCGGCCTGCGGCCGATCTTAGGGGTTTTCTCCTCCATAGGACGTGGCAGATGGCTTCGCTGAATACAGTTTTCCTGCGCGCGTCTCATTATCTTCCCTAGTGTGACGCGCGCAGGGAAACTTTATTCAGCGAAGCCACCTGCCGCGTCCCATGGAGGAGAAAACCCCTAAGAGCGGCCGCAGGCCGCCACGCAGAAAAACTAACAAATATTAAAAAAATTTCACTTTTAGCAAAATGAAATATCCCCCAAAAGATATGAAATAACCCCCAAAATAATTGCATATGAAATAATCTTCAAAGCATTTAAATTTTGGGCTTTATTTCATTGGGGGTTGCTTCATAATGAAATAATCTCCAAACCGTAAGATGAAATAATCCCCAAAAAAAATGAAATAACCCCCAAACAATTTTACACAATTTTTGTGGGGGTTATTTCATTTTTGGCCGTTGGGGGTTTTTTCATTGGGGGTTATTTCGTAGCGCCGTTGAAAGCGCTGGGCAAATGCTTTGACGTTCGTATTTTTCTTTCTGGGTAACCTCTATATGAAATTGCATTATAAGTCATTTCCAAAGACAATAAAATAATTGAGGGAATTTTAAAAAAAGGCTGACTTCAACCAATACATCAAGAGGTCAGATTTTGAGAATTTATTTAAAATTTTTTAACAAGTTGCATACATTGAAACTTTAAGTATCAATTATTTGAAATCGAGATCTAATAAAAATAAATGTATTGTTCAAATAGTTCCTTAATATTTGCACTTATTAGGTTCCTGTTAGTCTTTAATTAAATTGTTAGAGTTAAGGCCTGATGATGATTTTTAAATATTGTTGAAATATTGGATATGAAGGTGATATTTGGTTATTAAACACAAAGCTTAGATATTTTTCCTTATAAGGTTAATAATTTCTCTAGTTATCTCTAATAACAATATTAAGCTTTTAATTCTTCTTTTAGTTAAAAAAAAATTCTTAACTTATTTATTATTTAATATACATTTGAAATCCATAAATTAAATATAAACCCATTTACCTGTTTAATATCTTTTTTGCATTTTTTTTTATTAAAAAAATATCAAATATCAATTTTTTAAATACAATTAAAAAATATAAAAAAATATATAATAATTTATATTAATTTATTTTATTTAATTTTTTTTATTATAGACCTGTAATATTTCACATATTCAATGTGTATATAAAAGCTTATCTGTTAAGCTGATTTTTTTTATTTATTTTTATTATATACAACAATTTAAAAAAAATAAAAAAAAAAATTATTTTGCATTTGCATAATTTTTGCATTAATAATAGTATTCAATATACAGTGGCGGACAAAAGTATTCACACAGCAGCAAACTTTATTTTTAATCTTTTATATTTTTAAAATGAAACCCAGTAGCCGGATATGGTATTCAACAAAATTGTTTATTAACTTATAAATTATTAAAATACAACAAAAAAACTTATTCTTAGTATGTTATATTATAAGAAAAAACTAAATATGTAATTCAAAGTATTATTTTAGGCGGACAAAAGTATTTACACACCTTCAAATGTTTGTACAAAAAATAAAATTTCACATGATTTAATACTTTGTGGAGTAGCCTTTCTTTGCTATGACTTCTTTTAATCTTCTTGGCATAACATCTTTTTTTTAATTTTTAATTTTTTTTTTTAAATACAACATTCTTAGTGCTAGTTTTTTTGTTGTATTTAAATTACTAATAAGTTAATAAACAATTTTGTTGAATACCTTATACGGCTAATAGCTTTCATTTTAAAAATATAAAAGATTTAAAATAAAGTTTGCTGCTGTGTGAATACTTTTGTCCGGCACTGTATATATATATTTTTTTTTTTTTTTTTTGCGAATATGTGATAGCTTTAGTGGAATTAATTTAAATTATATATAATATTTTTTTTTTTTTTTTTGTTAAGAATTTGAGATTAAATTAATGAAAAAACCGCCAATAATATAATTATTTTAAATATGCAATGACACATAATAATGAAACAGGAATTAATTATTTAAAAAAAAAATAATTTTTTAATACATATTTTATATATTTTTTGCATTTAAAACTAACCAATCACAGTCAAACGAAGATATTTAGTAAATAAAATATTAACCAATAACAATTAACAATTGTATCATAATAGTTTGAGTAAAGCAGAGAACAATATCTGTACACTAGGGATACAACTTTTTTACAATTTTTGAAAATATCAAAATGGCCCTATCCATACCATGTAGTGCATAAAAAACAATAAGAACTGCATCTTTAGATTTTCGATATCGTTAAAAAAGGTTTCGCGTCAAATGCAATTAAGTTTACATTGTACATTGTCGTACATCAAAGTCGTACAAGATATTTTCGATGGGGTGCAATAACGCCTTACGAAATACGGCCTTAAAGGCTTTATTTCTCAATGGAAAGTGAAATAAGGCCTTTATTTCCAAAAAGGTTTTATTGCACTTTGAAAGTGAAATAAAGCCGTAAAGGTCTTATTTCACTTACATTTTTTTTTAAATGAAGCAATAAAATTTCTTATTCTTATTCTTCTTATATTTTATTGAACAATTATAAAAAAATTTCATATTAACAAAAATTAATAGAACATTAATAATTAATCCCACTTCTGGAAACGAAATAAATCCCACCAAAATGAAAAAAATCACTTTAATCATTACACATTTTTGTAAATATGATGATAAGCAAAAATTAATAGAACATTAATAATTCAACAAAAAATTTAACTGCAACAATATTGAAAATCTTTGCTTTATATAGTTTTTCTGCGTGGCGGCCTGCGGCCGCTCTTAGGGGTTTTCTCCTCCATGGGACGCGGCAGGTGGCTTCGCTGAATAAAGTTTCCCTGCGCGTGTCACACTAGGGAAGATAATGAGACGCGCGCAGGAAAACTGTATTCAGCGAAGCCACCTGCCGCGTCCTATGGAGGAGAAAACCCCTAAGATCGGCCGCAGGTCGCCACGCAGAAAAACTGAACAGTGTAACAAAAGAATCAAAAAATACAAAATAAAGGCTTTATTGCACCATTGGCTAAATTTCAATAAAGGCCTTATGTCACTTTCAAAGTGCAATAAAGCCCTTTTAGCAATAAAGGCCTTATTTCTCAATTGGAAGTGAAATAAAGCCTTAAAGGCCTTATTTCGTAAGGCGTTATTGCACCCCACCGATATTTTCCCCCAATGCAAATCAACACGAACTCTTAATATTAAGTTAATTTCACTTAACAAAGATAGTCTTTAGATTGTGATTTTGATTATAATCATATAATTACATTAAGAAATGTAAATAGTTAAATTATTATAAAATAAAAAATTTTGAAAACGTAAAAAAAAAATCTTAAAGGACTTTCAGAAATCGGCTTCGACGCGGAACGTTTTTGTTCCGAAATGACCTGAGGAAACATTTTTCGGTTTCAGCACAACATCGGCTACAGCGTGGTGATAAGGCCTTATTTTGGTTGTACCCCTACTGTACACCCATTGAAATAAATCTGAACAAATAACAGGAAAGCTATTAAAAATTTGTTGAACAAGGATCTGTAGAAAAAAAACGACTGGAATCAGCAAAATCTGAGTTTTATTAAAATACAAATTTTAGATGATTAACAATACCAGCCTATTCTGCTTAAATCTACAAAAATATTTGCTAGTATTTGTTAGCATTAAGTAAATTTAAAAATTTTGCCGGTTTTTTTTTTTTTTTTTTTTTTTAATTTTGCTGATTTTAGCAGTTTTCTGTTTAGGGCTTTTTGAAAAAAAATTTATTTTTAAAAAAATATCAGAACATTTCACAGACTTCTTTCTATGAGTGTAAGAGTTGGTTTAATAAAATTATAATAAACTAAAATTGGAAAACAGAAGCATAAATTATTTTTCACATAAAAAATAACTTTATATATGAGGCATTCCAAGCCCATTGGCTCGCTACAGCAAAAATGTGTATGGTATCAAAGAAAAACTTTCGGTAGTTGTTTCCAAAAAGTCGGATAAGAAGACGTGGGTACATATTGCCAGACTTGGCTCTCATTTATAGTATATCATTTATTATAATTTAACCGAATTTAGAAAAACCTAGAAATTTTAATACACTAAAAAAAAAAGTCAGCAAAAATTTTTGCAAAATTGGAGCTGATTTTTAACAACAGAATTAGTAGATTTAGAAAAAGTTTTGCTATATCTTCGTTGATTAAAAACATTAATAAATAAAAGTTAATACAATTTTTGCTGAATATTAGTAGACTGAAAAAACTCAAAAAATTTATAGAAAAATTATACTTCAGTTAGTTTATTTGCTGAAAATCTGAAACTTTTTTTTATGATTATTTTATAAATAATTTACAATACTAACCCATTGACGACATGAATTAATTTATTATCTGAAAATATATAAAAATAATTATATATAACATAAACAAAATTATCTTTCAACTACCCAGGTAGAAAAATACAATCTTTAAAACGTTTTAAAAGCATTTTTCATGATGGTACAAGCGTTTTCAGAACATACCAAATTACAAATTTAAAGCGTTTTGAGAATGTGCAAAATGATAACCCAAATTTACGGTCTGAGGATGGTATTTTATAACGTTCTCAAAACATTGCAAAACAAAATTTTTGAAATGCTTTTTCAATCGTTAAATAAGTATTTGCAGAACATTTTGGCTTACAGTTATTAAGCGTTATGAAAACGACCCAAATGATAACCGCTTTGAGGGTTGTAATTTTGAACATTGTCAAAACGCTCGAAAGACAAATTTTAAAGATCTTTATGAATTGTTCATAAATACCAATTTACAGTTTTAACGTTCTCTAAGCGTTAAAAAAGCTACAATTAAAGTACTTTGTCATTGTTTTCAACACAAATATCAGAATAATAATTTTAAACAATTTTATATATTTACATTTTGAAAAATAATATTTTTATTGAATTTAATTAAAATATATTTTAAAGTAACAAAATATAAATTAATAAGCTTGAAACATAAAAGTATTACTTCAGGGTTTTAAATTAAGGGAAATGTGATTTAGTATAAAAAATATACAATGAAACAATTGCTATAACGCTATTACATAAATAATTATGAAACATGTAAAATATGATTAAAATAATATAAATAAAGTAACAAAACATTGTAATTTTAAATAGTTTAACTAGCGTTTTATTAAGTTTTGAAAAAGTCCTCTAAAATATTGCTTTATCTGTCCTCAAAATATAGTGCTTTATAAAAGATATACAAGGACTATACACTTTATAGAGTCGCTACATTATGGGCTGACCATATTGAGTGATTTATTGAACTCGGTTCATGAAGAGAAAAGCATATAAAAAAATTGCATAAGAAACCGAGTTCGCATATAGATAGACCCCCTTATGACAGTGTTGTTTTTTAATCAGTAAAATATTTTGTAAAAAAAAAAGTATTTCTAAAGTACTATTGGCAAATGTTAGAAAAACGCTTTAACGCAATGGTTTTACATTGATTTTATTTTATAAACCGTTGTAAATTTTGTACGATAAGAACCTCTAAAGTACTTTTTACAAACGTTGGAAAAACGCTTTGAACCAATGTTTTTACAGTGTTTTTATTTCACAAATATTTGTAAGTTTTGTATAAAAAGTATTCCTAAAATACTTTGTCCGAACGTTCGAATAGCAATCCAAAATAATGTTTTTTAAATGCTTTTTTTTCGTATTATTTGCAATTATCGCTTTGGAAACGCTTTTATTTTAGTACCATCAAAAACAAACGTTTTGAAAACTCTTCGTTTTTTGTACCATCCCAAATTTCTACCTGGGTACTTACGTCAAAGGTTGTCAAATATACAACCTTTTTTTTGCAGTAAGAAAAAGCAAACACAAAAAATACCTTAGATGAATGTCCTTGTCTTTCGCTATAGTCTGTTTACCTGAAAGTATATTTGTTTGCAATTTGACCACACTACATTAATTATCACTTTAAAGATTTAGTTTACAAATACACACTAAATGTTTATTAAATTTAAATATGTTATTTTTAATTTAATTTAAGTAATAGACAATTACTTTGACAAGCCGGTGACAACCCAAAATTAAAGTTTTTTCAAACCACATATTTATTGTCTTATAAGAGTTGTACTTTTTAGTATAATTTTCCTCGTCTACATCTTAACATGCCGCGACATCTACTTGATTCTGTGTATATCTTTCAATCTGGTTGTCGTCCACACTATTAATGTGCTTTTCTAACTAATTTTTTTAGCAAATATAAATTAGTAAGATATTAGTAAAACATTAGTTCAAAACAGTTAGTTGCCAAATTTAGCTGTAAACACAATTTCAGCTAAAAATTTGCTGAGAAAAAGTATACTTGATTTACAACACGTTTTACTAACTCTTCTACTGAGTTATTTTTTAGTGTATATCAATATATTTTTTAATGAGAGCATTAAATAATATTTTTTCTAATTCAGAACAAGTTATTTATTCTATTTAAAAATTGCCAAAAAAAATATTGTTTAAAAAAAAATTTAAGATGTTTTTCTACCGATCCAGAGAGTTTCATCGTGTAACTGTAATTAGTTGTAAAGAAAATATTCTTTAAACATTGTCTATCTCAAACGTTCAAGAGTTAAGTTAAGGTTGCGACTTTTATGCATTAAAAAATCGAAATTTAATCACTCTGATAATAAAATGGAACATTGGAGTGGAATCGGAACACTTAACACATTTGAAATATCGGAACGTGTTACGTAGGTTAAGTTTTGCTAAAGTTTGGTCCGGTTTGCGATATTTTGCTTAGTTTTAGAGATACAAGCCATTTTATAAAATGGCGATTTTTTAAAATGCCCAGTATCTCCGAAATTAAGCGAGATAGGACAAAACGGACAAAAATTAATTATACACCCTTATAATATAAATGGGCTAGTTCCGATTGATCAATTTTTATAAAATAGCCATAGCGTAATTTATTTATTTATTTTTAATTATTTACGTGACAATGCAAATAAACATACAATTCCTATCTATCTCCGTCCCATTCCTATGTAAAGCAATTTACACTCAACTTTTTTTGTAAGCAAATGCTTTTTTTTGCTCAATTGTAATAAGGCATTAGTGTGTTTTCATTAGCATAAGTATGACAAATGCTAATGCCAAAAAATTTCATTACAATTAAATGGTAATGAAATTTTTTCGGCATTAGCATTTGTGAACTATGATTGCCATTAGCATTAGTGAACTATTCAATGCTAATGAAAAAATCCCAAGTATGGATCAAACAATAAAAAAACATAACAAGTATTACAATATTATCAGAATCACTGATGAAAATTAATTACCAGAAACTGCAGTATGATTCAATTGAAAATTTACAATGCAGTTATGGTTTTTAGAAATATACATCTTCTTCTCTACGATGGCTCTCAAAATTAGTTGCATGTTAATTATAGTATTAATTGCACTTGTCTAAGAAGACGTTAATTTCAAAAAAATCAAACAAACATATTTTTTTTACTTTTCATTAAAGTTTAGTGCTTTTAAAACACTTGATTTCTAAAAATAAATTATTTTATTCTGAAATAAATATTTTTTCTGTTTTAATGATCCAAAAATTGAGAAAGCTATAGCACATTTTTTAAGAAAACATTTTCGAAGACAACGCAAAGTTGTTTCCAAACAGCAACGGGTAATATGAATGTTCATATAAATGCTAAAACTGAATGTTGAAAAAAAAATTCATCCATATTTTCACTGTAGTACAAAGTTATTTTTAATATACATTTAAAGATGTTCCACACTGAGAGAATTATATTGATAACAATAATACATTGTTAAATAATCGAGTTTTAGTTAGTCTAAAATTCTGTGTGTAGATTGAAACTTTGCATGGTATATTTCGAACTTCTAATTAATAATTCAAATTTTAATTATTTTTTTCTTTCTTAACTGTCAGAAAATATTAAAATTTTATTTATATCAGATCAATGACAAAGACCCTACGCTAATTTTAAATTAATTTACTAAATTTCATTTAAATTTTGGTTAACTTCTTACCAGCAAACTACTGCCAAGAAAAACAAAAAAAAAACTACATAAAGTTAAAAAGCAATTACACCCAAAAATAAAATGTGGCACCTTACGGCTAAAATAAAAAACCCGAAAAAAATATTAAGAAACATTTTGTTAATTGCTTGTGCTTGAAATGACAATGTATTTTGTAAGCGAACGTGGAACCAAACGTTAAAGAAACAAAAAAAAAAAATAAAAATCGCGTAGGGCATATATAATGGCCATTTAATATAATTTTCTGTTTTTCGTAAAACAACTCCAACGACGACTAAAGAGAGTAAAGTAGTTCTTTAGTTTCTGTAGCTTTTTTTTTTTTTTTTTTTGAAAGAAAATTTGCAATTTTGGACGACAGGTGATAAATAAATCGAAGTAAACCTTATATGGGCGTTGAAATACGAAAACCAAACACTCGACAACATTGAAGTAAAACTTTGGTTTTAAAATACACGACAATGCTCATGAATGTTCACAATTTTAGAGCTACTTTTTACCTGGTTTTTTGCTGTTCCTGAAGTCTTCTTGAATTTAATTGTATATAAGTTGTATTAAGCAAAAAAAAAAAAAAAAAAGAAGAGTATCCTTCAATTTTTCTTCATGGTGGTTGGCGTTGATGAGTTTTATAGTCTGTTTGGCTCAAAATGGAATAATTTTTATTTTCGTCGCATATTTCTTTTGCGTCTTAACTGTTTCTGGATTTTGCAATAATAAAAATAAAGTTGGTTTTTGTGTTGGTGGTTGTTGTTGTTGTTGTTGGTAGTAAGTAGTTGCTTGATGTTGTTGAAGGTGTTGCCTGCTATCAATTTTCATTGCAAGTGCGAATTGGTATTTTTATTTATTTATTTATGTTTTTTGTTGCACTGTGATAAAATTATCTTTTCAATGTTCTATATGGTTGATGATGACGAAAAGCTACAACAAATTTAAGAAAAGAAAAAAATCCAGTGATTTGTGCTTATTTGACAACTTGTCTTTAAAAGAGTTGACATTTATTGTAGGGATTTAAGCGCATATTTAGGTGGAGTTTCAACTTTTTTTTTTTTCTGATGATTTTAAAATGATGCATGAGTTTTCTTATTTTCAGACTTTGTTGTTGAAAATGTTAATTGTTGTTTATATCTGTGTTTTTTTTTTGTAGATTTTATTGACAATAAAATTATGTTTTTTGTTCCCTGTTCTGTAAGAAATCAGCAGTTGTCTTTAAAATTGGTTAATTATAATGATTTATTAAGAAATCATATAGAAAAAATGTCGCTAACAAGTTGTTAAAAAGAAAATTAAATAATTTATGATTTTTGTAATTGTTGAGAATACAAAGTTCAAAAAAGTTAAACATTATAAATGTTTTGAATTTGAAATGATCCGACAGTTAGGGGTTAAGATTGTTAGCTAGTCTAAGAAGTCATAGGTTATTGGTTGATGTCTAGACTAACAAGAAAGGTTTGCAGTGTGGTTTACTACCTATAATTTGTATGAAAATTTTAAGAATTTTGGCACCAATTTGAAAACTGCATAGAAAAAAATAATTTCGAGTTTCAATTAAAATATTTGTTGAACTTTTTAAATATTTTGCGAAATTTAATAAAGTTTTTATATTAACTCGATTTTCGAAAGAGAGGATTTCATCAAATTTAAACGGGTTTATGTCTTTGTTAAGGTTGAGATATAAACAAAGTCTGTACTAAAATAGCTTCCGAATTTTAAAGATCTTTTTTAATTTATCTTATAAGTAATTTTTTATTATTCATAAATAATAATACTTAAATTGTATTTAAGTTGATTGTTTTTTTTTTTAAGAGAAATTTCGAAAGAGAACATTTTACCAAAACTTAGACTAGGTTCACACACGCAATAATTGCGCAATTCTTGAGTTTATAGAAGAGGGAGGGAAAGAGAATGATAGGGGGTACAGAATTGCCCGTACTCCTATTCCGTTTTGATTTGTCATTCGCAATTTTCAATACTGCAGGTTGATATACGAAAATTGCTGAAACAAACTTTTCCTGTGTGAACACAAGAGCAAGTTCAAAGGAGAATTGAAGAAGAATTGGGCAATTATAATTGCCGTGTGTGAACCATGACTTAACAGGTCTTTGTTAAAGTTGTTGTCTAAACTAAGTCTGGACTAAAACAGCTTGACAATTTTTCAAACCTTTTTCAATTTATCTTCTAATCTATCTTTTGTTTTACCTACAAATTAATAATCAAATTTTTTTTTCTCTTTTCAGATGGTAAGTTCTTATCATCACTAAATCCTACAGAACTAACATATGATGGTAAGTCACATTTCATCGCCTCATTATTAACACTTTATATAGTTTTTGTTAAATCTTAAACTCTTAATTCTTGCATGGCTTTAAACTACTAATAATACTGGTCTTAAACCAAACAAAAAAAATATATATATATGAAAGCAAAGTTAAGTTATGGTTGAAATCTATAAATCATATTGTAAAGAAATCTTCGAAAAAACCCCCACCATCAAAACCAAAAAAAAAAAAAACAGTAGCATTTTCAGGCAACACATAAATTAATTAAAAGCTTTTAAAACAAAAACATTAATCAATATTAAAGCGAACATAAGAATCAGTTAAGACCATCACGAAAAATTAAAAAAAAATAAAAAAATAATAAAGAAAAATATGACACAAAATCACAGAAATTGATGGGCAAGAACTGAAAATAAAAAAATTACTATTATCTCTGGACTTAAAAGAAAAATTCCAGAATATACTTTGTTCAAGGAAAAACTGGATGCAACCAAAAAAAAAAAAAAAAACAAAAAAAAAAAAGAACAAAACAGAAATGCAGCTGATAAAATTTCATTATAAAGTTTAATTAAAATTTATATATAATATTGTATTCGCAGACTCTCTACAGAAAAACCTGATGTTATGTTAAAAGTACATGTCTACACCTTGTATTGCCAACATTTAGTGTTTTAAAGACTGATAGAAAAAGTGAAGACTGATGGACAGCTCCCGCACGTTAGTTGATCGATCACGTTTCAAGGGGTTGTAATAATCAACGCCCTATTGGCCTTAAACTTTTTTAGTTGAAAGAAGAACTTATTATAAAAATATTAAAAGATCACCTATAATGAGTTTTTTTAGGACTTTTTTTTTTTTTATTAAGCTTTGAACGCACTTTTCATGTCAAGGCAAAAAATTTATATATTGATGAATTTCATTCATGGTTTTTGATTATAAACTATAAAAGCTACCGTATATGAAAGGATATCTTTAGTAAAACGTGTATGGGGTTACACCCTCAAAGGTTTTTAGCGATTTTTTTTTTAATGAATTTATGTTTTAAATATTATCAAAGAAGTTATTAAAATGATCATAAAATATAGAGAATAATGGCAAGCGTTGAAAATGTTCATCACTGCGAAAATAAAGTAAAGAAATTATGATAAAGATAAGTACCCAGTCAGAAAAAGACAAACGGACCAACGCATGCAAGGCACTTTAACAAGTGATACAAAAGTGCTGGCAACAAATGCTAGCCCAATTCCACAATGATAAAAAAAAAGGTCCGCCTGTTAATAAAGTGCCGCAAAAGCACTGGGTAAACAAAATTTCCAATGTTGGCAAGAAGTTGGTAAAACCATAAAATGGGTGGTCTAAAAACTGATTTTTTGAAATAAAATTACAAAAAAGTCAATTTATAATTGTTTTTGGTTTAGCCGGGAATCGAACCCTAGCCGCCCGATTAGCAGCAGACAGCTCTACCCACTGAGCTAACAAGACATATAATAACACTGTAAGTAAAATTTCAACTTTTGAAATAACACAGCAAATCCCCGGGATACGTAAACGTAATTTTCCTTGAATCCATTGGTTGTAATCCGTTTTTAAAGGTTAGGTATTTCAATTTAAGACTCAAGCGAATTTTTGAGTGTATTTTAAGTAAAAGATATATAAATATCTTTTTAAATTACTTTATTTATTGTATATATGTCGAAACTCAAAGCTAACAAAGATGGCGGTCCATTTTGAGACGATATTTTCTAATGAAACTTAAAGATTCGAAACATATGAAACTGAACTAACAGATATCAGTATAAAGTCAAACGTTATTTCCCTGACTCTTCGGATTGTATATAAATCAATTGTAGCATCCCAAAAATGGACGGCTATCATTCTTAGACTTCAGTTATTATACACGCAAAAATCGCAAGAGTCAATGAAAACTTATAATTGAAATATCTTTTTATTTTGATCTAACCAATTAAAACGGAGTATACTACTTGATTCTACACCCCAAAATTAACTTTACATATCCCGGGCTTTGGGTGTGTCATTTTCAGATACTTACTGTGTAATTGATAGCTTCAAACGTAAGTGAATGATAACAGCTGGGTAACCGGTGTTTGCACAAATACGCTAGCACTAGCATAGGGTTTGCTGGAAACAACTTGCCAACGTTGGTAAAACCAAAAAAAAAAGTTAGTCTAAACGAGCTTTTCCAGACACAAAACAAAAACCAATTTTATAGATAACAAATATTAAGAAGTAGAAAAAAATCGCACAAAAAACGTAGGCCTGGGACAGGAATCGAACTTGAAACCTTCTAACTTTTTTTACCAAAGCATCATAATTTTTACAAATTAAATGAGCCGTAGGTAATTTTTGACTGGATAGCACTGGGAAAACACTTTTTGCCAACGTTGGCATAGTGGTCTCAGCCAATTCCTTTCCATGTTTTTTTTTTTTTTTTTAGGCCACTGAAATCATTGTTAACTAAATACTGCGAAAACGCTTTTTGGAAACACTGACAAAACGTCCTAAACAAGTGTTCTGCCAGTAATTTAGCCAGTGCTTGAGTTTTTGTACCACTGTCACTTTCTGACTGGGTAGTTTTAAGATTACAGAGATATTCCAAAAAGTTATGATAAACTGAGAGAAAATGCTAATCATAATTTACGTGGTGCTATATAATGTACCAAATTTACTGTACGGTAGAAATGGGAGCTTCACCACTTTTTTTAAGCACTGTCGTTACTCACCCAAAAGTTTTTTTGGAAAATTTTATTTTTATCCGAAATTTTATAGATATTAATTTGAATTTGTATGTTTAAAACATAAATTATTTTTATTCCGTATATTTCTTTTCTTAAGTTTTTTGAATTAACTCAAATTGGCACTGCCCCACTATGGGCGAAAAATATTTAAAAAAAAACACCATCCTAAAAATTAGAGTTCTATTGTAGTATAATGGAAAGTATTCCTGCATCGCCCTTGATAATCAGGATGTAAAATAAAGTTTGTGTTGGGTTTGAACTCAACTATTTATATAAAAAATATTACCTGCTTAGAAAATCGCTAACTTACCCTAATTACCCATATATAAAACAAGCCCACATATGATCATATATGTTTAACAAAGATCCCATTTTCGTCGTAGATTACAAGTATTTTATTCAAGTACATTTTTTTTTTTGCTTTTTACAAAACCGTGTTTAAGAAAAACTTTGAAAAATTTTAAAAAGTTAATTTTCAAGAAGTTATTTGATTGAACTTTAAAAATCTTGACAAAACATATTTTTTTCTTGATTCTTGACGAGTATTGAAGATTCTTGTAAGTCAAGCGAAATCAAGGCCGCCTGGAAAGCTCAACTTTTTGTCTTTTTAAGCCCTTTTAAAAATAAAAGTCGCTTAATTTTTTAATTAGTTAGAAGTTTTGTAAATTTTTTTGGGTAAATGTCAATTACAATTACTATCAATTAAAGCAATGTTTGAGTTTATTTATGTTGTGTTAGTAGAATATTTAATGATTGTAAAACTTTTAAATAATTTTAGAGAATTTCGCGAAAATATATCAAAAAACAACAAACTCAGATAAAGGCAAAACTGATTTGGTAGATGTAATAAAGCATGCCAAAAATAAGAAAGATTTTTGCAACTAAATCGGCCTCTAAAAATGAGCTTATCATCCTGCTCAATTTCATTAGATTGAGATTCTGCTTAAGTTGTTTAAATTATCATAAAATTACATTCAAAGAATTCCGTAAACTGTAGCACGTATACTCACAATATTTTGTCGTTAAAACCCGGTCTTCTCACTTCTCACTTCTCTTTTAAGTCAAATGTTTTTTTCAGTTATTAAAAAATTATTAAAAAATTACCTCAAAATTCGGCAAAATAAAGATTTTCGTTTACTTTTACTATCAAAAATAAAATAAAAAATTTTAAAATCTCCCGAATCCGTAAAAATAAATCTATCAAAACTTATTTTTACTATCAAAACTTAACTCCTAATTTATATAAAACAACAGTTTTCCTTTATTTATACTATCATTAACTTGTTGGTTCAAATAAAGAATTTTTTGTAAAAAGAAAATTTAAAATTAAAATAATAACTGGTACAGAAAAACAGTATTTATGTGTAGTTTGTTTTTTTTTTTTTTTTTTTTTTTTTTAAACGTTTATTTCAATAATTTTTTTATAGTTAAACTAGAAATAAACAAAACAATAGTTTATATAACTTATTACTATACACTGTCCCATAATCGAGCTCTCTAGTATATTTCATAACAGCATAACGATATATACATTATATACATTTTTTTAAATCTAATTATGATCTCTGTACAAATTATATACATAGTAAGTATTATCTGTATTAATAATAATTTTAATGTAAAGAAAATTTTTGAAAAACCTTACTTTTCTATTGAACACGGTAAAAGAAAAAGTCAAGTAAAATAAAAAGAAAAGCAATTCCGGTACCTAATTCAGCCACCAGTATTTACTAATATCCAAATTTGGAAGAATATTTCTATCCTCGCGAAAAAAGCTAGTATCGAATCTCTTATTCTCAGTTGTAAGTTGACTGCTAGTGACAGCTTTTATATTGGCCCTTCTATATATATGAAAAAATATAGGTATGCCTGTTTCGTCCTGTATAAAGCCTTCTCTCTCGAGATATACGAAGGCTTCGGGTGGTACATAGCCATTTTGCAACGTTAATATTATGTAATCATCATTGACATAATATGGAGCCATAATTAAATTGTTCTCATAGCAGTCAAAGCTTCTTCTAACGTGGTTTCTAATTAGGTGTATAATAAAATTGTCAATTCTGCTAATTTTGGACGCATTATAAAGTTTCTGATTACTTATATATTTCGTGTAATTACTATTAGATGACCTGCATAACGCAGTGCAAGCTCTGAGGCCTTTTCTTTCAAATTTACGTAGTTTCTCCATATATGATGGTGAAACATTAAACCAAATTTGGCAACCATATGTCAAAACAGGACGAATTAGCGTCTGATAAAGGAGAAGCTTAATCTCCGGTTTGATGTGTTTAGAAAAGAAAAGCGTTTTGTACATGTAAAAGGCCTTTCTTGCTTTCATTATTTGTAAACTAATATGTTCATTAAAGTATAAGAACTTGTCTAAGTTAATTCCCAGATATTTAACCGTTTGCCTATTTGGGATACTAACATTGTCACTAGATTTTACACCAAAGGATTTCCAGTTTCGTCTTATATTATGGTTACACTTCCCCACAGGAGGACGGAAAAGTATAGTTTCGCATTTGTTTACATTTATCTTCATTTGCCAATCAACAGCATACTTTTCTATAATATTGAAGTAATTTTGTAAATTTTTATTTATTTTATCAATTCTGTCATCAGCATGATATACTATAATATCATCTGCAAACCCAATAATATTACTGATACTATTATGTGTAGTTTGTTTTTTAATAAATGGTAAAATAAGTTAAAATATATATTTCTTTGTAGTTTAAATGTATATTCATTTAAAAACAAAGTTTACTGATTACTTTTGAAATAAACTACAAACAGTAACTATTAAAACATTGTAAGTATACAAGAATTGTACAAAACATGGGACTTAAACCATACTTGGGACTAGGTACGCTTTATTAGCATTAAAAATTTATTTTTTTTAACGAACTGATGCATTCTTTATTTAATACTGTATGCTATTTATCAGGCGCTGTTTCATGGGGTGGGGGGGGGGGATGGGAAACAATTTTCATTGGCATTGGAAAGGTAATGAAATTCTTTGGCATTGACCACAAGTAATGCCAATTAAATTTCAATGCTAAAGTAAACTTCCCAAGTATGGGTTAAACATAATGAGTAAAAATAAAAAAGATATCTAAAAATTTTTAATAGTTACAAGATTAAAGCGTTTATATTTATTTTCAATTTCTTTTTGTAGAAATATTTCTTATTATAATTTTTATTCTCTTGCTTAACTAAATTTTTATTTTGCGAAACATAAAAAAATTCAATTTCTTTACATGAATTATTTATGAAACAAATTGTTTCCAAAGTAACAAAAAACTTTTATCCTTAAATATCCTGTTGATATACTTAAGAAACAAAAAAAAAACGTAAACAACCCCTCATAAATTTAATATCTCTTAAGTCGTTTCATTTTTTTGCAACATCTACCAGTATGTGACCAGCATCTTAAAAAATCAAATAAGGCATTTTTTCGTTTTCTACCCACTCCCCCTCACTTTAGGACATGAACAACCCAACAAAATATTTCTATTAAAATTAATCTTAACTAAAATAAAACTTCAATATATTTAAATTTGATACTTTGCCTCATAAACAAAAATGTTAATGATTAGTTTAAAGACCATAAAAGTTTTTTATTTTAGTTTTTGTTATAATTCTTTTGTTTATTTAAACAAATAAAATTAAACAATAATCAAATATAATTTAATGACTTTTAAGAATATTTTAAATATTTTTATTATATTTAAAAAAAAAATTAATTAGCTTATGATTTACGACAGATTTCAATTGTCAGGCATTTAATTGATATAGGTCAAATGTAGTTTTTATGACTTTTTTATTAATTTAAAATTTTATTAAAAATTGCTGCATTTTATGAGTTTCATAGACATACAAATTTGGGTGTTACGAAGATCCAAGAATATTCAAATTAAAAAAGATTTTTTATAATAAAAATTATTATAAATACACTGAAGAGAAAACTACTTTTTTTGTTTTTTATTTATGGGAATATTATCGTTTTTCTAGTAAGTTTTTAACAAACCTAACCTAATATGTACACTTAGAATACTATGTAGGTAAAGACCACTGCAAATGTAGTTGAAAACAAATGAAATTTCATTTAAAGAAAGGACGACTTACATTACAGTAAATTCAACTAACATTGTCATTTGTTTTATAATGTTCAAAAAATTACCCACAATTGTAGTAAAAATAAACCACATGGTAGTAAAAAATAAACAAACATTTATTTTTTTTATTTTTTTAAATAACAAAAAACAACTGTTAAAAATGAGTGTAAAATCATAAAACTGTCATTTGATGTGGGTTGTTTTTTTAAATGAACTAAAAGGTTAGTAAAAAATTTAATTTGTTCTACAAATGACTGACATTTACATTAAAAATAAAGAAACTGTATTACAACCCAAACAACTACATATTTTTTAAAGCAGAAGTTCCCTGAGTGTACTTATACTTTTCCGAATTTTCTTAAATCTTTACTATAAAAGTAAGAATATTTTCTATTTTGATTGAAGTTTGGGGCCTGTAAATTAGAAGGAGAAAGAACATGTTTCTTAAATACATAAAACATTTTATTCATCTAACGTTTGGGAAATGTTTGATCTTGCTAACAAGCTAAGTCAATATAACGTTATCCATCTGGCTATTGCAGTTGAAATAAAAGGATTAGGTTTTCAATATTTCCTTAAATTACACACTGCCACAAAACAACACTTTTTGTCAGAACTTGAAAACCGACCTAGTGGGGGTTGTAGGCCTAGGTGAGGACATACAAAAACCGTTTTCAAAAATTTTAAAGCACCCTCAAAATTTTGAGTTATTTTCATTTTTTTCTATGAAAACCTATATTTTTTTGCACTGTTTTTTAAAGACAATTTTATATAGAAAAAAACGAGATATTATTTGTTAAAATCGGTTTATATTTGCAAAAGTTACTAAACTTTTTCTAAAGTAAACATTTTGGGAATGCAAACTTTTCTTTTGGTAAACCACTTGACTTACAAACGTAAATTAAAAAAAAAAAAACTGTACAAATAGCTTAACCTAGTTAAAAACTGGTGTTAATGAAAAGTCGAATTACAATTTTCATCCGATTTAATAAAATGAAAACCATGTTTTGTTAAGAACTAAATTTGCTTTATAAGTTGGTATAAATTTTTATAAGCTTTCATAATAAAATAAGCAATGAAAAGCTACTAAAGTCAAAAAAGTTTATAATTTTAATTTTTTTTTTTTTGTAGATATTCTTAACAAAAACAATACTTATAACTTAAAAATTTATCAAAGAATGCACGTCATTTTAAAGTGTAATCAGTTTTCTTTCTAATCCAGTTAGAAAAATTTAAATCGGACAAAAACTGACTGAGTTACAGGTCGATAAGTTAACGAACATCACAGAAAACGGTTTTTTAGAATAACTTCTGAATTTGAGGGTGTTTCTGAAATTTTTTGACACAATTTGTAATGTACTCAACAATACCTATAACCCACGCTAGGTCGTTTTCCAAGTTTTTTTTTCACTGTAGCTCTGTGTTATTAATCATTATCCCCAGTAGTATTGTTTTAAAAATTAGCAACATTTTTCGACAAATTCAAATCTTATAACAATTTTTACTGATAAACAGACCTCAAAACTTTTCATACCATTTTTTTTATGACCCGGTGTATATTTTCTTTAAAAAGTGAAAATTTTGTTAAAAACAACATAATTTATTCCTTAGTTCACTATTCTAAAATAATTGGATTTCATTAAAATTGTATTCCTTAAACGCATTTTTATGAAATCAATTCAAAACTCTCAAAGAGCTTTACCTTATGGTGAATGAAATATTTTTGGCAAGATTCACATTTGAATGACTCAAAATTTTCGTAATTCATTTGAGAATGAAGCTAATTAATGAATTCTTAGGAAATGTTGTAGAGTATATGAAAATTTTTTTAATATGAATTACATTTTTAGTGAATTTAGCTCAAATTGAAGAAATTCGTTCGAAGCTTTGCAAATTATTTAAAAATGTTTGAGGTTTAAAGGTTATTCTTTTTAAGATTTAAGGGATTATTTTATTAGTTAATTGTTTTTAAGATTTTTTTAAAAGCTTCAACACAGAGAAAAAAAGTTGAAATATAAGAGCCACCCCTATATTTGTATGTTGCAACAGATATTCGGTTAGCACAGGAAAAATTTCGATTGAACGGCTATATTTCAATTTCGACAATTTTGAAAACATTACATTGCGACAACCAACTAAATCGATTGCTGCAACCAAAACATTCAGTGAAGCATTCCTTTTAGTTAGAGCTTTACGATTTAAAAAAATTAAAAACAATTTATGGTAATTGTAAGAAATCATGAAAAATCAAGTGAAATTTTCAATATGTGTTCTTTAAAACATGACCCAACCCCGTGGTATGGTATGTTCTGGAATTTTGCCCAAAACGTGTTATAATAGGGGGGAAAAAGTATCCGCCTTCGCGGCCTGGACAAACCGCAGAAGCTAGGAACTTGAAATTTGGTATGTGGGTTCCTTATCTGTAGTAGACAATAATTGTATAGAGCGCATTTTTGTAAATTCCTTTGGAGAGGGGCAGTAAGAGGAAATGTCTCCCCCTTAGCGGCCTTGCCAAACCACTAAAGCGAGGAACTTGAAATTTGGTATGTGGGTACCTTATAACGAGTAGATATATATCTGTATTGACGAAATTTTCGGAAATACCCATGAAAGGGGGAAAATATCACCCTTAACGGCCTGGCCAAGCCACTAAAGCTAGATACTTGAAATTTGATATGTGGGTTCCTAAACTGGAGTATTTATTTAAATAGACTAAAGGATATGTAAATCGATATTCTTAATTAACTTAAAGCGATTAAGTACACATAATTTTACTTTTGGTTTTCTTGTTAATTCACTTTAAAAATATTAAATTTAATGCTTTTAAAATTTTTTCATACATTTTCCTTAAATCTAAAAAATGCTAAAAAAAATTGTTAAATAAAAATTAAAAAAAAAATCGTTTTACGTACATATTGTATTAAACTTTTAAATTTGCCAAACCATTTAGGGGGGATCTAGTCCTCTCGCCCTCTCCCCCTAGGTACGAGCGTGCAGTGCTTTAAAAAAAACTATATCCCAAAAGCTTAAAATCTCCAAAAACAGCATATATGCTAATTATAAAAATACTTTAGGAAAAAATGCCTATAAAATAACAATATAAAACTGGTTACCTTTTGTTGTTTTTCACTTTCGTTACACTACTCTAGACGGCTACTGAAACTTAAAAATGTTTAAACTAAAAAATATTGAAACTACATACAACCATTTTACTATGAACTCCTTTATAAACAACCTCCTCCTAATAAAAGCAACATATAAACCATTACTCTAAAAATTAGTTCTGCCTATAAAAAAAATATAACCAACTTTAACAATAAATGTATTCAAAGTATAGTAAGGGAATGCTCACTAATGTGGTCTGTTCGCTAAAGAGTGCCTTTCGTTTTATTTTATTATTTTTTTAATGAATGTGTCAAACTGACAACTGGCATCATGTTAAATTTCCGCTATCTCCATTTTAAAAAAGTTTCTATGTAAATGCACACTTTTTTTTACTGGTTTTATTGCGTTGTTGTTGATGGATTTAAATACTGTTGTTGTTGATGGATTTAAATATATAATCTCACGTTAATACATTTATGTTGGAAAACATATCTGAAACTATTTAAATTCTGTTTTTTTTTTTTGAACGCAGCTTTGATGTACTCGAGAAAACAAAAATGTTGCGTAGTGTGTTAGGGCTGCCATTTGTTAAAAATATATAAAATATAGACTAGAAAGCTCTCCAGAAAAAGTCGCATACAAGCCGCACAATTACGAATGTCGAAAAAAGCACAGACACACCCATTATTAAATTAAATAGCATGGATGGTAACCGATTCGATGTGGGTATCGGTAAGGGTAACGCTATTATCTTTTATTTCCGTAACGGTATTTTAGGGGTAACGATTTCAAATATAGACTAAAAATAAAAAGATCTCCAAGAGAAATCACATAAGCTGAACAATTACGAATGTGGGAAAAAGCTCAGACACCCCCTCGATTAAATTAAATAGCATGGATGGTAACCGATTCGATGCCGATATCGGCAAGGGTAAAGCTATTATCTCTTATTTCGGTAACGGTATTTTAGAAGTAGTGATATTACAGTTATTTCGATAACGGGTTTTTAGCGTTAACGGTATTTTACATATTTCGGTAATGTTATTTTAGCGCTAACGGTATTTTAGTTATTTCGGTAAAGCTATTTTAGCGATAACGGTTTTTTAGTTATTTCGGTAACGGTATTTTAAGGGTAACATTATTTTAGTTATTCAGATAATGTTAATGCACACCTTATGCCCGAGTTCCAGTGATTGTCTTGTTTATGACCAAACTTTAGGAAAATGTATTTATTTGCAGCGGTTCTTGTTTTTTCGATTTTATCAGATTATTTCTTTAAAGGTATTGCAATTTACTTGATAACGGTATTTTAGCGATTACGGAATTAACGGTATAATTATTTCGATAACGGTATCTTAATGATATTGATGTTTTAGTTATATCGGTAGCGGTATTTTACAAATAAATGTATTTCCATTATTTCGGTAACGGTATTTTAGGGATGACGATAGCCAGTTGAAAGGGGATTGAATCGATTATTTTATCTTAGCGGTATTCACTGTCATCACTGTTAAATAGGCATTAAAATGTTTATTTTTTAGCTTAATCCCACAATAATTCTTTAAGAAAACACCAAGTTTAATAGCACTTAGAACACATTTATTTTAATAACAAAAATAAATACTTGAAAGCTATAGGACATGTTTCGCATCCAAGTTAATGCTTCTCCATAAGCTCGTTCATTTGGTACCTCATTTGTCGAAAATTTCTCTGAAACAATTGGAAATAAATAAATATGATTGGAACGCTAAAAAAATACGTGGCACTTTTTTTTTTCTTTATGTCATATTCAAATTTCATTAGCTGAAAAACCAGATGTAGGGCCACATTAGCAAACATTCCCTTAGTATTGTGAATACGTAGAGTTTTGTTTTTATTACTCTGTGCACATAAATGTTTTACACAGAGTTTTTACGATTCTTTTTTTTTCTCGTATAGTTTTATAAAAAAATATTGAAAATATAATATGCAAAAATTTTAGAGTTCGTTTATTACTCTTTTTTCCAAACCTATAAAAATGAATTTTATGATCAACACTAACAGTTTTTACACTTCATTTTTCATAATTTTAGACATGAATATACATGAGCTATTTCAAAAATGTTCGCCAACTGTTGAAACTGACTCTTTTTGAATTGAGAGAAACGATGGACATGATTAGGTAGAGTATGCTTAAAAACAAGGACATCCAAAAATTCACGTTGAAAAGTCTCCACCTCAAGAATTAAAGGACTAAAAGTCAAGAGTTTTTAAAAAGTGTACTTGCAAGAGCTTTTTTTTTATTAATTTTATTTGTTTGCTCATAGTTTTTAGCTTTAAGATCCTAACTAATACAAAATGGAGTCATTAGGTTTAGGAGAAACATGCACTAAAACAGTAATTTCCATATCGCTGCTTGGTGATAAGTTGTATTGTGGTTTACAACTGAAACCAAAATTTTCCGATTTTTAATAATCTTATATAACTTTTCTTCACAAATAGAACCAACATTTTCTTAAAATTAATGAAAATAATCGTACTTTTTCTGAAACAATTTTTTTTTATTGAAACTTTGTAATTAAGTGTATGGAACTTTTAATAAATAAAATTATATTTTCCATAAAATTTTATGAAAACTTGCATTAGTTCAATGAAAAGCTTTAATGGACGAGTTCCAGCGCAACTTCGTTGCTTCTATTCAAAAATGTTTGACTATATTGCGGGGTTTTTTGCGCCGTTTAATGAAGTTTATTTTGAGAACAGTACTCAAAAAGCGATGTAATTTTAGACAGTTTGAGATGTAAATTGATGTCAGCACACCAATAACGCGTTAAGAACATCACAAACTAATAAGGAATTGGAGTAAACTTTATGCAAATGTTTGTTTTCTTGCGTTTTTGCGTGAACTGAGTTTCTTTGTGAATAGCACCTTCAAGGGAAAAATGCATCTTAAAACTTTTGCACAAAATATAATTATTTTTTTTCTGAATTTTTTTATAAAAAAAAACACGATTTGGGAACATAGTTATAGCGGACGAAAGTCAAAAGTCAGACAAAATGGTGTTAGTGAAAAAAAAGAACTTAACTTTGTTTATGCCTATCGAATTCAGCGGCGATTTTTTTCAAACACATTTCGCTTTGTGTCTACTAAGAGCTCTGTATCAATTCCCGGCAAAACGTTCATCAAAAAAAAAAATATTTTAATAAGCGTAATACTAAAATAGAAAAGTATTCAACAACTTTTAAGGATTTTAAATTTTATGGAGCCAACTAAATTCTCATAACCTCAAAAAGCAAAACCAATTTAAAGGTATTTAATATGATATCCTTCAAATAAGTAACCATTTCGCGGCTTTCTTTTTAAGTTTTTATTAGAAAAGACACATTCGGTTATTTTATAGTTTTTAGATTTTAATTATTGCGCTCAGAAACAGCCTTTTCTTAAGATTTATGAGCTTTAAACTTGCGTTTTTCAATTAAACAGTAAAAGAGTAAAATCCAAATAACTGGTTGCAGAACAGCTTATACTGTATTGTAGCAGGTTCTAATTTATGTTCTGCAACTGGTTTTTTTTATATGGAGTTTGTCCTATTTGCAACAGGTTCTTTACCTCCAAACTACAACTTGTTGCTTTGGAACCGGTTCTAGAACCAGTTATAGAACTGGTTCTGGGACAGTTAAACCTTACCTTTTGACTCCCAGGAACCTGTTCTAGAACCGGTTCCATGTAACCGGTGATAAAAGAATCTGTTCTAGAACAGATTCCAAGGTAATCTGTTCTTAAAAATTTTGCTATGTAACTTTAATTTTCTCAAAATTTTTTAGGTTTTTCTTTTTAAAAGTCTTATTTTGTTACATTTCCAGGAAAGCTTTGGTAATGGGTGCGATAAAGTAATTCATTACCTATATCATTATTTTCCGATAATGGGTTACATAATGCATTACTTTTTAATTAAAGCTGATTACCTTGAACATTATTTAGAAACATAAAGTAATAAGTTAGCAATAATTTGAAACTCATGGCTTACCTTGTAATGATACATCATTAATTTTTACATTATTTCAAATTAATTTATTATATGTGACGATAGTTCAGTTGGTAGAGTTCTTGCCTAACAACCAGAGACCCCAGGTTCGAATCTCAGCGCGACCACGTTATTTATTTAATAAAAAAAAATATATTAGCAATAATTTTTTTTGTGAAAATCTATTTATAGGCACATTACTTTACCGAACCCGGTAACCACATAAGTAACCAGTTACTTGACTTCCTACTAGGTAATGAATCAACCTCATCGCCTGCAAAATTCATCAGTGATGTAAGGTGTATTATAACGCGTGGAGCCTTATGGCGATATATTACTTTACCCATTATTTGGTACTGTGTTATCTACATGATATGATATATATTTATTTTAATTATTGGAACAAATAAGACTTAGAGTCTCTAAAAGCACCTCAAACACTTTAAATTACAATGATTAAATAAATTAACTTAATTACATAAAACATTTAAAATAAAATTGTTAAAGAAAAGACAAAAATGAAAACTAAGCGAAATGTAAATGATTAATCTTTGAATGAATTACTAACAGCCATATAAGAAAACAATAAACAGGGATCGGATTTAATTTAAATAGGTAAAGAGTTCCACAATTTCACAGCACTAACAAAGAACAATCTCGAGGACGATAAATAATTGTAAGCCGAAGTGATAATATTGGTCTTACGACTTGATCTGGACATATTTATTTTCCGATATAAATAGTCAGGTTCCTTCGTATGTATAAGCTTGTGTAAAAATATTAAACTTCGAATAAAAATATTAAATTTCGAAAGTTTTGTTAATTTTGCAGGATATCTTGTAATTTTGATTTTTTTTTTTTTTTCTTTTTTAAATATTTTTTTTTTTCAAAAACACCTCACATTTTGCCAATTTTTGTCTTCTCTACTTATTATATAGGAAAAAATATTTTAAGTTCATTTTTATATATTTTTGGTGGTTCGATATATATTTTGAAATGTGAAAAATGCAATGAGATCTTTAAATAAATCCAAGCAAAAACTGTAATTTTAATATATTTAATTTGCTTTAACCTTTAAACTGCCATAATTTGAACCGTTAAAAATAAATGATTAACTCGGATGGATTTACCGTGTTTAAACATCAGCTAACCCATACTTAAAAGGTTGTTCATTTCATACAAAAAAAATATTTGAAAATATTTTGCCTGAAAGAGTAGAAAATTTTTAAAATTCTTCATATACAAAAAAAATATATAGAAAATGATAATAAAAATATTAGATTGTACATTTCTAATTAATAGTCTTTTATTCTTAGCCTAGACAAAAACCTTTTAACTAAAAAAAGTAAAGTAAAGTATCAGGAAACCCAATTAAACTAGCTTCCATGTATAGATCGCAGAAATGTACATTTAATAAGTTTTTAGAATATCTCGATAATAATCTTAATAGCTTAAATCAAAGTCCATGTATTTTTGTTGGTGATACAAATGTTGACTTTTTAGGGAATCCTTTGGCTCATGATTTAACTGATGTTCTTCATAGTTATGATTTTAGGAATTGTCATACTCTTGTAACCCGACCTAGCAGTGGAACGTCAATTGATAACGTATTTAGTAACATACATACTAGCTTTCATATTGATTCGATTGAGTGTAATCTGACTGACCATAACCTGATTAATATCAGGTTAGATTCGCCATTAAAAGCACAGGATTTTACCGAAATCGTTCGTTTAAATTGCAATTACGAATTGGTTAAAGGAAACCTTGATCGTAATTTGTCAGCGCCAAGTTTAACTGGGAATCCTAATATTGACACTGATTTTTTAATAAACTGTTTAACAAATGCTATTTCAAGTTCAACAGTGGTTACTAAAAAGAAAATACCCTTAAAGTACGAAATAACGCCTTGGATTAACGGAAATTTACAAGCTCTTATCGAGTACAAAAATAATCTTCTGAAAATAAGAAGAAAAAATCGAAATAAAAGTAATATTGAATTTTGCATAAAGAGAATTAGTAAAACGATAAAAATATCCATTAAAAAATGCATTATTAACTATTATCATGATAATTTGTGCAAAATACAAGAAGAACCCAGAAAGTGTTGGCAGTTTTTGAATCGAACTTTGGGAAGAAGCTCAAAATCAAAAATAAACTTAAGCAACGATGTAGGTGAAGTTATTGAAAAAGATGATGATAAAGCAGATGCTTTTAACCAATATTTTTTTGACTCTGTTAAAAACTTAAAGGCGCAAATTGAATGTGGTTTAAACGATGATTGTGACAATCTTCGAAGTTTAAGGTGTACTCGCAAACATTTTTACTTTACTAATACTACTGAAAATGAGATTTATAATTTAATTTCACAATTGGAGCTTAATAAAAGTCCTGGAAGTGATGGTTTGACATCAAAATGTATTTTTGAATGTAAAGACATAGTAGCGCCATTATTAGCTAAAATTTTCAACTCTACAATTTCATGTTCATTTTATCCTGATATATTAAAGGTCCATAAAATTATACCGATTCCTAAAGAAATACATTCGAATACAGTTGATAAATTCAGACCTGTAGCGGTTTTATCTGTTACAGACAAAATTTTTGAAAAAATTTTACATTTGCAACTATCAACGTTTCTGGAGGAGGAGAATTTAATATATCCAAATCAATATGGTTTTAGGAAAGGATGTGGTACTGATGAGGCTGTAATAAATGTGGTGAATTATGTCTGTGATGGGTTAGATAAAGGTTTCTCTACTATTGGAGGTATATTTTACGATTTTACAAAAGCGTTTGACTTGGTAGATCACTCAATAATGGTAAAAAAACTTAAATTTTATGGTGTAAGAGGTAAAGAATTAGCACTTTTTAAAAGCTATTTAGACAGCCGAAAGCAATATGTTCAGATAAACGACAGTAAAAGTGCAATTCGTAATGTGGAGTGTGGAGTCCCTCAGGGGAGTGTCTTAGGTCCCCTTTTATTTAATATATATCTTAATGATATCAATAACCTCGGACTTACTGGGAAAATTTTTATATATGCCGATGATTTGTGTATTCTTTATCCGTATAAGGAAGAGTTAATGTTCAAAATATTTGCTGAACGTGATGCGGCTTTAATTTCAGAGTTTGCCAGATTAAATAAATTGGTATTAAATCCCAACAAGACCAAACTCTTAAGATTTAGACCTCAACCAAATCGAAATCGAAACAGGAGTACAATTTTTGTGGATGGAAATGAAATTGTAGAAGTTGACTCCATAAAGTATTTGGGAGTTATTCTTCAAAATAATTTGTCATGGCACCAACATATTCAACATGTGCGTTCTAAAACATCATCTGCGCTTGGAATCTTATGTAAACTTAGATACAAACTGGATGAGAAAACTAAATATATAATTTTCCAAGCTTTAGTTCAGAGTCATCTCAACTATCTAGCGCTTATTTATGGCTATAGAGGAAATTCTGATCTAAAATCATTACAAATCATTCAAAATAAATCATTAAAAGCTGTTTTTAATCTCCCACATTTGTTTCCCACAGTATCACTATATAAGGATGTTGCTCAAAAAGTTTTACCAATATATGGACTGTTTAAATTACAGTTGTTGCTTTACATTTATAAAGTCGTGCATAACGTTGGTCATCATACAATCAGCTTTATAACGAATCAAAATGCTTTTAATACAAGGAACAATTCTAACCTAAGAACTGCTAGATGTAGGCTAGAAGTGACCAAGCAAAGAATAGAATATATCGGTAGTATGGAATACAATAATTTACCTCAATTTTTAAAAGATTGTGTATCAATTTCTTCATTTAAAAATAGACTAAAAGAATATTTACTACAAAATATTGAAATGCTTTTGATATAAATAATAACATTATATAAAACTTTGTTTTTTTTTTTTTTGTTTCTTTTTCTCATATGTATAATAATATATGTATAATTTTATAAACATATCTATACTTTTTTTTTTTATTATAAATTTTACTATAAAATTAGTTAAATGGATCTCATTGCCAACTTTGTCTCAACAATGCCCTAGAGGCGCTGAGGCTCTATTATTTTAAGAATTAAATTTTGTAAAAATGAATTTAAATAAATAAAAAAAAAAAAATCATATAAAGATATTTTCAAATAATAAGGCTTAAAATTGTTAAATATTTATTTAAAAAGGTGCCACGAAGTCTTTAAAATGTATAAAAGTAGCTAGTGGCATACTTCTACCCTAAATGTATGCTTTAAATTCGTTAAAAATAGAATAAAGACTTTACTTTTCTTTTAGCCCCTTAAAGTATGCTATTAATTCTTTAAACAATCAACTATTATTTTTTTAAGTTTAAACACAGTTTAAAGCATTGTTTTTTATAGTTTTTAAATCAAATAAAATAATCATTAAACATTTTCAAATAAAATTTTAATTTCACGGTATTTTTATATTTTTATTGCATAAAATAAAAATCTCATAAAAATTTTATAAGCTTTTAAGCAAATATTTATTATACACAAATTTTATTAATTCCAGTTTTTACGAAAATATTTATTTTCATTACTGATTAAGTCAATGAACTTGAAGAAGGGTTATTTTGTTCGTTTAAAAGATTTTGTTACACTAACCTAATAATACAAAAATATTTTTTTACTATATAAACTGTAAATGACATGTGTGTTTGCGTGGAACAAAAAAAAATATGGAAAAAGCACATGCTTAGCTGTCAAAATGCTGTCAAAAAAAGCAGAAAAAATGTGCATATAGAATGACCTCTAAACTAAATCATCATCATCATCAAACAGGCTTGTTTATATATATATATATATATTTTTTAAAATCTAAACAATTTGTCTGCGTTTTAAATAATATATAAAAAGAAAAGAGTTCATTATACAGTACTAACTATACGACGAAGTGTATTTGACATAATATGTCACTTTCGTTTTTGATTAAAATAAATTGAAAGTTGAAAAAAATGAAACAAAACAAAAGCCTTTAAACAAAAAAAAAATATTTATATACGAGACTTTATTTAAAAGCAGCAGACTGACGCCTAAATGATGATCATGATGATGACAATGATTGTTTGATTGTATGGTAAAAATTTGTTAAGTTAGTTTATTAAGTGTCATTATTGACACATAGTGACAATTAGAATGACAGCAAAAGTCTACAAACATATTGAAAAACAATTTATAATTTAAAAACAAATTTTATTTTAGAAAAAAAAAAACTTAATTTAGCAGTGAAAAATAGAGAGGGAACAATATATTAAATAAATTATCAAAACCAAAAAAATAAAGAATAATGAAAAGTTCAGTGACCATTGGAATGCAGTTCTGTAGTTAATAACAAATAAAAGCACTGCGAGAAGAATTCTCTGCATAATAATATTGATTTGTTTGCAAAACAAAAAAAAAAACAATAAAGTATGGCTCTAAAGCGTCAGTTGAACTTTTTTATTAACCCGATGATAAAAGTTTATATATACTCATATACAACTTGATATCATTATATATACATATATGCATATTACGATATATGTTCATAGCTTATACTTAGTTTATGCAAATTTCTTAATTTGGAGTAATATATCATCATCTGATCATATGAAATAGATATAGATTTATATATGATCATATATCATCATATATAATTGTATATGGTATAATTAATCAAAAGTAATTCTATCACCTGCAAATGCTATATAACATTGTATCAAATTAGATACCATTGTATCAAATTATATATAATTTGATCATATTTTTCGGATGGCATGTAATTGGTATGTTTACGAGTCGCGTTACCTTTTCCTAGACAGACTCTAAAGCGATGAACTCAATTCGCGTAGACTAGATTGATTAGATGGGATTTTTAAAAATTTCTCAGCGAAAGGTCATGAAGGGGAAAATTTGTCACCTTGGCGGCCTGGAAAATCCATTAAAGCATGAAATTTGATATTTGTGGGTTCCTAAACCTAAACATATCCACTTTAGCCGTATTTTTGGGAATTCCTATATAAGGGGCAGGGCATTGGTAAGTCACTATATCTTTCCAATCCACTAAAGCGATGTATTGGAAATTTTATATGTGGATTTTTGAATATATATACGGATTTTTGAAAATATCAAAGGGAAAACTTCTTCAAATATGTGGCCTGCTCAAACCTTTTTGTCTAGAATTTAGATTTTTAACTTATGTATTTCTTTGAATATAACCTCATTGAAATGGTTGATTTCGGAATTTGAGCCAGGAGCGTTGTAAAAAAGCTGTTAATAGGAAGAATTGTCTAATTCTGACGGCCTGGCCAAATCGCAAAAGCGAGTAACTTCAAATTTGGTATGTGTAATTCCTAATCCCACTCAAATATGATTTTTGGAAATTAATTCGGCGAGATTCATTAGGGAAAAGTCACAACCTTAAAGACCTGTCCAAACCGATAAATTTTGAAATTAGCCAAATGGTGTTTAGGTTCCTCCTCCCTAGTAGAAATTCGCTCAAATGGGATTTTTGAAAATTACTACACTTAGAATACAATGTAAGTAAAGACCAATGCAAATTTAGTTAAAAACAAATGAAATTTCGCTTAAAGAAATGACGATTTACATTTCAGTAAATTCAACTAACATTGTCATTTGTTTTTCAATGTTCAAAAAATGACTGACAATTGTAGTAAAAGTTAACCCCATGTTAGTAAAAATTAAACAAACATTTATTTTTTTAAAAAACAAAAACCTTCTGTAAAAAATTAATGTAAAATCATAAAACAGTCATTTGATGTGGTTTGTTTTTTTAAATGAACTACAAGGTTAGTAAAGAATTCAATTTGTTCTTCAAACGACTGACATTTACATTCAAAATAAAGAAATTGTATTACAACCCAAACAACTACATATTTTTAAAGCAAAAGTTCCCTGAGTGTACGGCAGGGGAAACAAGGGGATCCATTGACGACGTGTCTATACACTTAGAACACTACGTAGATAAAGACCACTGCAAATGTAGTTAAAAACAAATTAAATGAAAAAGGACGACTTACATTTTAGTAAATGCGACAAACATTGTCATTTGTGTTTTACTGGTTAAAAATTAACCGCACTTGTAGAAAAATTAACCGCTGATGTACTAAAAATGAACCACACATGTAGTAAAAAATAAACAACCATTTATTTGCTTTATTTTTGAAAATTAAAAAAAACTACTCTTTTAAATGAATGTAAAATTATAATACAGTAATTTTTTCTGGTTTGTTTTTTTAAATGGAATATTTTAGGTGTTGCAACTAAAATTCTGTTGAATTAACTGCACTTTGCTTTGAAAACTAATGTTAAGTTGTTCGTAATAACCGAATTTCAATAGTGGTAACCGAATTTCAGTTGGTAATCCATCCTGTTATTATATCCATCCTGAACTTGTCTAATTCTAGTGGAATTCATCCTAAATCCAAATTCGATCCTCGCTGAAACAAAACTCTTTTTTAATTTGAAAATTAACTCGACATTCAAATATTATTAAAAATGCATAATTTGTTGTGCAAATTTTAAAGTTCAACTCAAAACTTTTAAACCATCGACCGATTTCGCAAGTTTTTAACATCATACTTACTGGGACAATGAATAATTTCTTGACAGAAAATCGAGACAGGAGAATATTAAAAGTCCTAAAACAATTCTATAATTCCTTTTTGATTTAAAAAAATATAAATTTTGAGAGAAATTTTAGTTTTTTTACTTCAATGACCTATAAAATGTAATTATCTTCGAATTTTTTATTTCAATGACCTTTAAAATTTGCCATTTATGTTATGCTGCGTTTCCACTGGAGGGTTTTTGACGTGTTTTGAAACAAACCATGTTTTCCCATACATGTAAGTGGAAACACAGTATAACAATTATACAAAAGTTCTTTAACCCTTCTAAATACAACTCTGTAGTCGAGAAACTAAATCATCAGGTGGTTTTTTTTTTTGTTCAACCCAAAACTTTTCAACTTTTTTTATTAAACATAAAAATCCCTTTTAATAAATTTCAATTTGAATTTACAATTTATTATAGGGATTCCAACCATACAGCAACAATAACAACAAAAACAGTAATGGCGACCTTGAAAAAAATCTGTTGGTGAAATTTATAACAAATTAAAAGCCATAATTTTTCATCTTGACTTAAAAGCACTACTATAAATGGTGGTAGTACGTAAACGACGTACAAGTAGAGAAAAGTTCAAAGCTCCCACATTAATATATCACTTTTATTTTTTTTTGTTGTTGGTGTTGTTGTTGTTGCTGCTGCTGATGTTGATGTTGTTGTTGCTGAAGTTGTTGTTATAAAAGGGAAATCCCCGTAAATACTATGATTTTACTATAAGACATTATGGTTTTTTGGTTTATTGTCTGTAGTAGGCCATCTCTTTCTAGCCTGTTTTTAAAAATGGAAAAAACAAAATTTGGCCCAGAAAATTGTATGAATGAATGAGTGGATATTTGTTATTGTCTGCACCACATACACACACACACACACATACAATATAAAAAGTAAGTAAAAAAGCTCACGAAAAAATAATAAATTTTAGCCGAAAAAACAATAATTCAACTTGGCGGCGGCAAAAAAAAAAATAAATATGTATAAAAATTTTTGCATTGCAAAGAATTCATAAGACCACAGAATAAAAAAAAAATAAATCAAGCCATTGAACCATAAACATTCTCTAAATTGTATTAAATTAACAGAGTTGTTAAAGAAGGGAGTTAAATTCAAAAAACAGGAACATTTAAAGATTTTTTAAATGATTAAAAAAATTATTTTAATTACACTACTCAACAAATTTAAACTTTTTGCAGAACCTGTCTTTGAAATACATAATTTTTCGAAATTGAACGCAAAATCATAAATTTTTTTGAGAATATAAATCTGCACAAAATAATCCTTAATTTGAGTATAATCATGTAAACTCTCAAAAATTCAGGTAACTTTACTGCCATAAAGTTAGCAAAATTGTGTATAAAATTTGATAAAATGAGTGAATATACACAGAAAATGTTTAAATGACATATTCACGTCTGCAAAAACTAAACACATATGATAGTAATCTGCATTTTGAGAAAAATGTTTTTAAATTTATAAACATTTTTTCTTCATGCAGTAGTAATAATACGCGCAATGGTAGTAATCTGCATGTTGGGGAACATGTTTTAAAAGTTATAAACATTTTTACCTTCAAACGGTAGTAATTGTCAAAATAACAAAAGTAAAAGAAGTACTGACAAATTTTTTAAGCACATTATGAGTAAATTTACACACATAATGTGTATACATTTTTGTTGCTATACATTTTGTGTATACCATTTTACACACAAAGAGTAAATTTAACCAACTTATAGTTGGAGTACAGTTTACAGTTGGGTAAAATTCAATAGAAATTAATGAATATTTGAGTTTGTTTGTGAATGGTATTGAAAGGAAGTTGAATACCTTGAATGTTTAGAGTTAAAATTATAAATTTGTATGCTATAAATCTAAAAAAGTAAAATTTTCAACTTTTTAGCAATACCAGTGCGATATTCTGATACAAACACCGACTTGATTATATATAAATTAAAGATAATTTTGTGTAGATCCGTATTCTAATTCCTGATTTGGTATTAAAATTTCGAAAAATTAAGCAAAATATACGTTAAAAATGCATTAGATGATGTAAATATAAAAACTGCCATTAAAATTTTGCCAAATTAGGAATCAGCGTACATGGGTATATTTAGAAAGAACTGTTTTTTTTGGCAGTTGAGTAGTGTAATTTTAATTATGTAAAAAAATAAAACTTTAAAAATATTCCTGTAATTAAATTTATTTTTTTTTTAATTAAATAAATTTATATTTTGTATGTATAACTTCCATTTAGTTGTGTAAAATGTGGCTGCTTTTTTTTTTTTTTTGCTGCTTCAAAGTTATGGTGGTGGTGCCCATTAATTTTATTATTTGCCGACTTGTTTGACAGTTCTGACAGACAATTATTTAAAACTTGTGTTTTTGTTCTAAGCTGTCTTATTGTTGGTGTTGTTGTTGTTCATATTTTCGCTTTTGTTTGTCGTTGTTGCTGTTATTGTGTCGAGTTATTAGTAGTGGTAGTAGTCTGAAAGCATAAATGTTAACTTCACTTTTTTAGAGGTCACCGTGGTTTATGGAACACACAAAAAATCCAACACTGTCATCATCATCATCATCGCCGACATCATCAACATATAGAGCCACCAGAAATGTCAAAAACAAATAAATGTTAACACCATTTATTATTGTTGTTGTTGCCTTTTTTGTATAGTTTTGTTGTTAATTCACTTGCACTTTTTTTCGTTGTCTTAGAAGTAGAGGGAGGAGTTGAATTTTAACTTTAAATTAATGGCTTTTAATATGGGTTAGTGGAGAGAATATATAGATATTTATAAATATTGCTAGAAAACTTTTAATTGATATTTTGTGTTAACAAACTAAACGGGGTTACAAAATAATTAAAGCCTATTTTAGGGTTTTTTTTCTTGAAATATATCTTAGACCTATTTTAAGGTTATATATGTAAGAAGTTTTAAAGTATACTTTCAGGGGTACACAAAAAATATTTCCCTAAAGGAAATTGATGCTTTTCATAAAATTTTTAAGATTTAAAGTCTACTTTTAGGGGATTTCTAACGAATTAAAATTTAATTAAAGTTTTTTACTTTCTTAAGAAATTCGGATATGCGATAGAAAAAAATACGTATTTTAACGTCCAATATTACGTTTAAAAAAATATTTTCATCTTTGTATGGAAAATTGTCTGAAATTAACGAAATTCAGATTAATTCATTTTGAAAATCATTTTGATGTATACGAGGGCTAAACTTTAAAGCATATTTTAAGGAGAAAGAAGCCAAAAATACTAAAGCATAGTATAGGGGTGTTTTCGTTCAAATGTTAACGTCCCCCTTTATTACACATAAATAACTAAAATCGAGTTTCTATTAAAATTTTTATTGATTCAGTTAAAAGTTGAATTGAATTCAGTCCTATTAAGGAAATTGTAGTAACAATTAAAATAATTTGTAACATTTAATTGATTTAGTTTTTCATTTCAAACCAATTTGCAAAAAAAAAAACGGCAAAAAATCGCTAAAATTTAAAAAATCGTCAAATTAAAAAATATGGCAAATTGTTAAAGTTAAAAAAAAGATCAAATTTAAAAAATCGTCAAAATACAATAAAAAAAAAATTAAACAAAAACGAAAACGAAAAATATAAAAATTAAAGGAAAGTGCTAATATTTATAAAAAAAAACTCGCCAAGGCCTTCGCTATTTTTTGTAAAAAAATCGATAAAATTTAAAAAGCGTCAATGTTGAAAAAATCACCATGATTTAAAAAATTACCTAAAAATTTTTAAAATACAATATCTCGAAAACATTTTTAATATAGCCGATTTTTAATTTGTTAACGATTCTTTTAGATTTTGAAGATAATTTTTTTTTAAATTTTAGGAATTTTTTTTTTTTAATTTTTGCATTTTGTTTTTTTCATTAGAGTCAAATTTTTATAATTTAGCGATTTTCACAGTTTTTGCGATTTTTTATAATTTTAACGGTTTTTTGGTGATTTATTTTTTTAATTATGGCGCCTTTTTTAATTTTTAGCAATATTTTTAAATTTTGTAGATATTTATTTATTTTAGATTATTTTTTTAAATATTGCCGATTTTTTTTTTCAATTTGTCGTTTTTTCTCTCTCAAATATTGCTGCTTATTTCAAATATTAGCGGTTCTTTTAATTTAAGAGATTTTTTAATTCATTTTTGTTGATTTTTTTAAATTTTGGAATTTTTTCCAATTTGTTCTTATTGTGGGTTATAAAACCGGAAATTTTAAGTGCTCAAAATTAATTTTCAATTAAACACTTTTAATTAAAATTTTAATTAAAAGTTAGTTTGATATCGAACAAAAGTTTATATGGAATTTTATTAACAATATTTTTTTCTGTTTACATTTTGAAGAAAGCAATTTAATACAAATTTGTATTTATTTACCAGCCCACAATTTTCTTAGAAATTTTAAAGCCTAATTTTAGGCAAAAGTTGCTTAAAAACAGCTAACAAGATTTGTATGCCAAAGTTTAAAGTCTGTCTATATAAAAATAAAAACTGTTCTATCAAAATTACGTATATTAAAGGCAGAAACATATTTGAATTAAGTGACTTAAGTCAGCTATTGATATAAAACGAAAACTAAAAATTGTTGGGATTAAATAATTTTATATCCAAATTTTTGTTTCATACTAACACCTCACCAATTTTGTTTCAGCATTAAATTTTTTTATTTCAAAAAACTATTTGTCAGCTTACAATTGCTTTGACCCACTGTCTGTTTTTAAATATTTGAGTTAGGAATGGATTATATATATTGAAAATATCCTCTTTATAATTCACAAACCAGTTTCTTTCTGAGATATTCAATATAGGCTTTGCCCTATATCCTCAATTGCGTATGCAGCTACTTTTTTATACACAAATTTAAAAAAAATATTTAAATATTGCTTTACAATCGCAGGCAAAAGTATAAAAATCTTATTCATAATTGTTTCCCTATCTCATATTCTCATATAAAACCAAAAAAATAGAATTGCTTTAGGCACACATATGAATATTTCATATAATAAAAAGTTTTGTAAAATAGTTAAACAAAATTGAGCCTGAGCTAAAACTAATTTTTTTTTGTATAAATAGAACAATTTTTGCTCTTCAAAGTTTAGTAACATCATGCTGCTTGTTAGGAAAAGATCCTAACCACGTGTTTGATTACTAAGAACACAAGAATGAAGCAAAATTGATGATTAATAGGTTTTTTTGTTAAAGCTCTGCACATTATGGAGGCTCTAGGTTTTCTAAGACTTTAGGTTCTGATGAGATCTTTAGTCAGATTTAAATACTAGTATCAACCTAGCTAATATGTGTGATTTACTTTATTTTTGTAAATATACGGAGGCTGATAGCTCGTTATAAATTGAAAAGAAAATTAGTTGATTTTACGAAAGTTTTTGTTGTTTTGACAATAATTTTGTATTTAATGGATATGAAGCAAAGAAGGTAAAATTCAAAAACAGAAATTGGTATGCAGCACAAAACAATATTGTTTTTGTAAAATCTGTATAACTTTTAATTTAATGAATATAAAAGTATTAATATTTGATTAGAATATATGCTGCATTAATGAGCTTAACAAAAACTATTTATTAAGTAGATTTTTTTAGAAACTAATGTAACCTTCTTAAAAGCTTTCCTTGATACCACCTTAATGGCATATAGGTCAAACCAATAATTAGCTACTGAATTGTCAGCATTTTCTTAATTTTCGCTATTTTACAAAGTCTAGCTTACAGGATCTTAAATCTAATAAAAATTATAGCATACTTTAAGGCCCCTTATCAAAATTCTATTAAAATGTTAAAAATCTCTTAAATAAAACTGCATTTTTTTAACTATTTTTTAATTTTCTTTATTTTTTCTCCATAAAGCTTTTTACATTATTGTTTTTCTTGCTAATACTTCGAAAAAATAAGTTTTAGATTGTTTTTTTTTTTTTTTTGTAATGGTTTGTTAGTAATGGTTGTTAAGCTCAAACACTGTTTGCCGTTTGTGACCATGGTTGCCATATTAGATTGTTCTAAAAAAAAAAACTATTTCCGCTTTTTACTAAACACAACAAAACTAAACTTATACTTTCAAATGAAATCTTCAACAACATACACTCTAAAGCAGTTGGGGGAACCTACATTTTCATCCACATATAATAAAGAATATTGTTTAAATGTGTGAGTATAAAAAAAGTTTAAGAGTGTATGGATGATATACCCCCATATAAAATACTACCCTAACCCAAGACTTTGACTGGTTGTATGTTAGATGAAAATGGTGTGTGGCTTAGAAGTGGCAGGCAGCAGGGCAAACGTTCGCAACACACTGTATGTATCCATGAGAATGTAAGCATTTGCACGAATGAATGCTTCAAATAACAACAAAATAATAAAGTATGTAGCAGAATTATATGAAAAAAAAGGAAAAACTTCACAAGGAATGAAGAAAAAAATAAGAACTTTTTTTATTTTTGATGGAAAGAAATGCAAGCAGAAGAAAATTAAGTCAGGCAAAAAAAATATATTGTGACAGCTAGGATTTTAAGGAATTCTATGTAATACTGCTGTTCAACTTTGTACAAAATAAAATTGCAAAAATTAAGTAAAAAAAAAGTTTATATAAAAATATATAAAAAATTTTTTTGAGATGAAAAAATTAAATTTAAAAATTGTTTGCTACCCCTTTCTAGGTTATTTTATCGAGTTTGACAAAAAAAAAGCTAATAATACCATTTGCTTTATTACATTTTTTATATAATTTCTTTTTATTTTGGATTCTCGTTTCTCCCATATAAGCTCTTAATGGTTTTTTTTTTAGTTGAAATAAAAAAATTAATTGCTTTTGCAAAAGTGTAGTTAGTGGAACTTGAAGAGAAAAACAACAATATTTGAGGGAAAACAATAACCCTTTTTAAAACAATTTAAAATTCAATAAAAATTGGAAAATTTACACGAACAATATAAGACTAAAATTTCTTCGAATTTTCAACTTATTCAAAAAAATTATATTTCTCATTTGTAACTCCAACCGTTGGATTTAAAAAAAAGCATTTCTATGCTGGTGTCTGCACGGAACAACTTACCAATCTCAAGATTAGTGCCTAAGCAGTTTTCTCATATGATGTCTACTCGGAATTAGGAATGCTCCCCGCGAGGACTACACCAAATTTCATGACCATCACTTTAGCAGTTTGTCAAAGCTGCCAAGGAAGTGACTTTTTCCTTTCACGCCCCACCACGCAGAAATTTCTAAAAATCCTGTGCAAAATCCAAATTTCAGGTCCCTCGCATTAACGACTTGTCTCTCTACTTAGGAAGTTTCAAAAATCCCAACTTAGCGGATGTTTCATCGGGATTTTAATCCAATTCCTTAAGCAGTATAACCTGTCCGCCAAGGGGGAGAACTTTCCCCTTCACACAACCCTCCATATTCTAAAAATATCGCCTAAGCGGATGTCAACATCGGATAAGGAACCAACATACTAAACTTCAAGTTCCAAGATTCAGTGCTTTGACCAAGCCGTTAAGAGGGACAGTTTTGCCCTTCAGGCTAATTTTCGTAGAAAGAAAAAACTAACACCATGGGCCTTTTGCACCTACCAGTAGGAATTTCAAAGAATTTCGTCTAAGCGGATGTCTACGTGGGATTTTAAACCAAGACACCTCCTCGAAGAAATTTCTTAAAATCCTGTCCAAAGGATGTCTACACAGTATATTTAGCTCACGTACTAAATTTCGGCCAGTCGGTCAGTCAATCAGTCAAATTATTCTTTTATAAATATAAATACTTAAAGTTTTGTAAATTTCCTCAAAATATGTACATTTAGAAAAATTTTTTATAAATTTTTTAAAATTTTGTAAATTTAGTGAACATTTGTAAATTTACTCAAAAATTATAAATTACTTCTATGTTTCGAAATGTTTTCCAATTTTAATCGTAAACTTATATAAAATTTGCAAAATTACAAAAAAAAAATAAAATTTTACATAAATTGTGTAAATATACAAAAAAAAAAAATTATTTTATTCGTAAGTTTGTCTATTTTCAACAAAAATTGTTTAAATTTTTTAGTACTTATTAAATGTGGAACTTTGTTAAAATTGTTTTAATTTACTCAAAATCTGTTAATATATTAAACATTTATACATTAACCATACAATTTTAAATTATTTGTACGTGTTTCAAAATTAAAAATTTTAAAAAGTAGAAAAAATTTTGGTCAGTTACTCAAAACTTATAAATTTTTTTCAATATTTAAAAATACACATAAGTTCTGTTAATTTACTCAAAACTTTTAATTACACTCATAAGCAAGTTTTTGAACCGAATTTTATAGATTTACCAATAACTACAAAGTTTTAAAATATTTTGTAAATTTATTCAAAAATAAAAAATAATGTAAATTTACACAAAATGTGAAATGTAGCAAACGCTACGTTTATTTACTTAAAATTTTGGAACATTTTGAAAAATTTTAAATTAAACATTAATTGTGTATATTTACAAAAAACTGCTAAAAGTTGTGATTTTAAATAAAAAAAAAATATACTCATATAAAAAAAATTTAAATGTTAAATTAATCTGTGCCTATTCACAATTTGTTTTTATGTAAATTTGTTCACGCTGTCTAAATTGTTTACAAACAATTGGTTTTTCAAAAAAAAAAAAAAGCAAAGTTAACATGAAAAAATTTTTTTTTTTCAATTTTAAGTTTTAAATCTTGTAAAACCGCCCTTAACGGGTTAATTTTTGTTAAAGAAAAAAATTAAAAATGTTCTTTATTAAAAACAAAAAAAAAACTGACAAAAAAAACTTTAAAAAACAACCAAAAAGGAAATGAAAGTATTTTTAAGCACAGGCTTTAGCCAAATAGTAAATTGGAATTTTTACATTGCACTACTCTAATGGTATTTTTGCTACTAAGCTTCTGTTTTTTGTTTTTGTTGTTGCTGCTGTTTTCCTACCAACAACTTCTGTTTTAATTTTTTCACTATAAAGCACTTCAAGCAACAATATTATACTTATACCCGGGTAAAATAAATAAAAAATTATAAAAAAAAAAACTGTTTTACAACATTCTTTGCTACAAATACTTTAGCTTATACAAAAAAAAAAAAAAACTGAAGAGGAATATACATTATAAAATGTTAAAGAAATATATGAACGATGGTGTAGTAAAATGTTTTCAGAAAAAAAACGCAAATATTTTACATAGCAAACATTTTAAAAATGAAAAAGAATATGTTATAAAACAAATTTTTCACAAAATTAATGAAAAAAATAATATTAAAAATGTAAAAAAATAAAAATAGGAGAGCTATTTTTAAATTTCAAAGCAATTGAAATTTTAAGGAAAAAACATTTAAGTTCTCAATTTAGTTATTTTTTAAAGTGATTCTTAAGAAAATTCTCCTCAAAGTAGGCTTTAAAATAGTCTTCTTTAAAGTTTTATAAAATATGCTTTAATTATTATTAAACTAGAATAAATTGAAAAACTTTATGAAATTCTTAGCATACTTTTAGGCTTTTATACACATATACACATAAATTTGATTATAACTAAAAAGCTTTAAATGACAGCATATTAAATTTGTTTAGGTCTCCTATTTCAGCCATTCCTATTCCTTCTACCCTTCTCTTTAATAAATTCCTAAATGCAATGGCTGCAATAGGAAATTAAGTATTAAGGATAATACAAACTTTAAAACACCAACAACAGCTGTTAGTGATGTTCGAACAAATAAGTCCTACAAAAAAGCTATGCTGATGATAGTATAAGAAATCTTATACATATATATATTTTTTCTTCTTTTGAGATGATGTTAATAATGATGTTTGTAGATGACGTTATTTAATGGGGTGCTTTGATGCGATTGGTTTTCATTTTAACGCAGGCGCTTAAAAATCATCGAATCATTCAAAGAAGAATATATATAGTATTATGTTTTCCTTTCAATTTTTTTTTTTCTGTGTGTAAATTTGTGCAAAGAAGTAGCAAATGAAGTATAAAAAAAGATTGAAAGATGAAAAGCATAGTAATATATATTAAAAGGAGCCAGCAGAAAAATATATATGTAAAGAAAAGCACCCGAAAGTATGCTTTGTTAAAGAACATAAAATAAAAGAGGAGTAAATTTTAAGAAAATAAATCCAATACCGTAGCTTACAGCTGTTGTTTTTAGAGAATTTTTGTTTAAGAAAGTTATTTTGCTTTAAAGTTTTAGAATTTATTTTTAATTAATGTTTTAGTTTTTGTTTTCTTTATGAAACTTCAAACTGACTTTAGTAGATTTAAAACCAACAAAAAAAAAAAATACAAATTGTGTAACGCTCTAGTAAAGATGACCATCATTATAAAAAACCTACGCTTTGTTTTATAATTAAAAACTGTTTTTATCATGGCTAAGAAAACAATAACAAAAACTTATAATGACTTTTTTCGTAACAAACTTTGGCGCAATTTTTTCTCATCGTTAAAAAGAATTTAAAATGGAATGATTCCAAAATAGGTTTAAAACAAAAAAAAAAAAAAAAAAAACAATGGGAAATGGGAAATGGAACCTAAACGGAAATAGGCAAATTATTTATATTTCGGAGAGAATAAAAACGTTACTGTGTACACTCAAATAAAAAAGTTAGTAAAAAATTAGTACAAACTTTTATATCTTAATTTACAGTTTTTGTACTAATTTCTAGCACAAAATCATTATTTTGGAAAAATTTTCCTTATCCTCTATTTACAAATTACACAATTTTTTAAAATTAATAAAACTTTTTTATTCCTATTTCAGGTTCTTATTTTATACTAATTTTTAGTACAAAATAATTTTTTAGTAAATATTTTCCGTTTTCTTTAAGAGCTTATTAAAATTGTACACACAAAGAAAAATTTAGCTATTTGCCACTTGAAATTTAGTGACTACGACTCAAATTCGGTTATTACGAATTCCAGTCGGTTTGTACAACTGAACATTAGTTTTCACAACAAAATTCGGTTAATTCAACTGATATTTAGTTGCAATACACAAAATATTAAAAAATCTAATATAAATAAAGTTGCACTAACTGAATGCATAAGTTGTTGCCATCAAAATACACTTTTTCAATTCGGTTGGTACTATATTTCTCTGTGTGCACCAAACTTTAGTACACTCAGGGAACTTCTGCTTTAAAAATATGTAGTTGTTTGGGTTGTAATACAGTTTCATTATTTTTAATGTAAATGTAAGTCATTTGTAGAACAAATAAATTTTTTAACTAACATTGTAGTTCATTTAAAAAAACAACTCACATCAAATGACTGTTTTATGATTTTACATTCATTTTTTACAGTTGTTTTTTGGTATTTAAAAAATAAAAAAAAAATTTTTGGTTTATTTTTTACTACCATGTGGTTCATTTTTACTACAATGTTAGTCAGTTTTGAACATTAAAAAACAAATTACAATGTTAGTTGAATTTAATGAAATGTAAGTCGTCCTTTTTTAAATGAAATTTCATTTGTTTTTGACTACAATTGCAGTCGTCTTTACCAACATAATTTCCTAAGTGTATAGTTTACTAATTATACGTACTACTATAATTTTGCTAATAATTACAGACATGTTTTTATAGAATTAGTTAAACAGCCTTCTGGCCTAAAAATAGTTAATTTTTTGGTAAAAGAATAGACTTTTCTGTAAATTTTACATACTTTTTTACTTGAGTGTAAAAGGTGAAATTTGTATAAAAATTTTTCGGTTTTCTAAAAATATTTTCTAAAATTTTTAATTATTGATGGGTTTTTTTAAATTTTGCTAAATTTTAACACAACAAATTACATACATTACAAATAATACACTCATGAAAAAAGTTTCATCATATTTATAAAACATTTTCAATGGACGAAAAATTATGAAACTTTTTATAAATATTTATGAAACTTTCTGCATAACTTCTTCATAATTTCATAGAAAAATTTTATCAATATTTTTCTATGATAATGGCACAGATTTCGAAAACTTAAACATATACTGACGAATTGTATGAAAAGCTTTTCTTTAAATGAAAAATTAAGTTTTTGTAAAAAATTTATATTGTAGCAAAATTATGACATCAAAACAAATAAAATCGAATTTTGTTAAAACATTTTTTTTTAATTTAATTAAAATTTTTTTATCATAATCGGATTACTGAAGTAGTAGTTTCTAAATATTTGTAAAATACTCGTAAACGTTTTGAATTAAAAAGAAAATATTACACTGTTCATATATTCAGCGAAATATATTTCACCGGAAAATTGTAATTGCATCAACAAAATTATTTAAAAACAATAAAATATTTTAATTGAATACTTATAATAGTAATTCGGTATTGTTACAAAAACGAAATCTATCGTAAAATGAAAAAATTTCGTTTATCTTACGAAAGTTTTAGTTATTTTGACATTTGTTCGAATTCTCTTCATGGATTATTTGCAGTCAATGAATAAAGAACTTAATTGGAAAAGGAAAAGTTTCATAATATTTGTGAAGCACTTCATGTAAAGTTTTCAAACTTTAATAATATATTTATGAAACATTTCATAAATATGAAGAAGGCTGTAATCATTTTGATCTTTTATGACACCACTTCATTATATTTTTGAAATATTACATTGAACAAAAATCAGTAAAGTTTTTCTTCATTTTCATGAAGTTCTTCATGAATATGATGAAGCTTTTTTCCTGAGTGTACACACTTTTTACATATTGTTTAAAAACTCCGTAAATTATCAAATATTATAGTGTTTTTAAAAAAAATTCATATTTTCACTACTTCAAATACTTAAAATCAGAAAAGACTAAAATTTGAAGCCTAATTTTAGGCTTTAAATTTATCAATTTTTCATAAACTTTTTTTTTTTCATTTTCAATTCTGTTAAGCAACAAGTGTGTATTTTATTTGTTACAAATTTTACCTTGAAATTTATGGCAAAAACTTATAAGCCGACAAAAACCTAAAACCGTCAAGATGACCATAAATTATTTGTAACTTACTTACACAGACATTTTACACAAAAACACTTGCAATTATAACACATACATATACGAACATGGCTGGTACTAGTATAAACATTAAACACACACATACATAGATAGACAATGCAAATGTGAAACAATAACACGAACTTTTACTGCTGCATAAAAACCATATATATAATATTAAAAGCATACTTTTAGGCCTACGAAAACAAATTTAAATTAAAGCGAAATTAAACTATAAATACGATAAATATTAAAAGGGAATTAAAAGGCGCGGTACAAAGCTTAAAAAAAATACTGAATCAACAAAATTTGCACTTTTTATATAAATAATATAATATATTTAAGAATTTAAAATAACGTTAAATTTTTATTAAATTAAAAGCGTAACAAATATTCAAATAATAAATTGATTTAAAAAAAATGGATATAGAATTCAGATTTCACAGAATGTGAAACTATCTTTAAAAAGATTTGTAAATAACTAAGCAACCAGAAATATGCACTGAGAGAATTATCTGCATGATAACAATGAATTTTTGCATTATATCTATGAAATGTTATTGTAAATCCTCCATTTAAAAATTTCATTAATTTCTTGCCGTTTTTCATAACATTTTATGAAATATTTCATTTTATTTACTGAAAATTTCATACTCCCAATGATAAAGTTTCACTAAAGACATATTCCCAGCAGTAATGAATCTTTTTCATACAGTTTCGGAAATTTTCCATCCACTTTGTGAAGAAAAATTCATTATATTAATGAAAAATTTCATTAAAACTCGTCCAGGAAACTTATCATCGTGTGCTGTATCATGTTTTTTCTAGTGAGTCGTGTTTAAAATAGATAAGATATTTATTTATCCGTTTCAGAATAATTGGCATTGATTTGTTAGAGCATATTTTGATTATAAGGAGTGATATCGAAAAAAACCCGATACACACTTTCACTTATAACTGCTTTTGTGTATCACATTTAACTTTTTTTCTTATCATATTATCTTACAGAAGTTTGCAAAATATTGAGGCGATCGGCCCATTATTTCGCTTACAAATGGAATATGAACAAAAAGTGAGTTATAGTGCTTTTCTGGCTTCTTTAGTGCCCTAAGTGCAAAAAGTTCCGAATAGGAATGCAGAAAAGAATACCGAAGTCAAAAAACGATCAAAACTACTAAAAAAGATATTTTTTTTTTAATTCGAATGTATTATGGGCGTCAAAATTTATGTATCAGCTGGAAAAAAATAAATAAAATAAATAAATTTAAAGCATACATTTCGGAGTGTTTCATAAACAATTATTAAAGTCCACGTTTGGAACTTTTTGATTATTTCGTATATTTTAAATATAACGACGAAGATTTCAGAGACGATTTAAAAAATGCTTAAACTAAAAATTTACAGCATACTTTTGGGAGTATTTTATAAAAAATAATTCAAGTCTTCTCTTCTTTTTTGGAAAATGATTTGTTCACAGATAGAATTTTAGTGGACGGAAAATACTGAATAATGATCGAATAAATAAAACTAATGCTAACTAAACAGTAAACTAATAAAAGTTTTCTTCATTAAGAACATGAAAAATTTTTTAAAATTAATAAAAAGCTTCATACTTTGTATGAAACTGGCTTTTTATGAAAAAAAATTATAAAAAACCAGTTATGAAAAAAAAATTATATTTTTCATAAAATTGTGTGAAAAATTGCATTTGTTTAACGATAAGTTTTAATGAACGAGTTCCAGTGCAACTTCATTGCTGCTATGCAAAAATTTGTTAATATTATGCAGAGAATTCTCTCAGTGTAATAAACTGATAACGAGTCATTGAAAAAGTCAGTAATCATTGTAAAACATTGTGCTCTTTAAAATATTTAAAGCCTAGTTTTAGGAGTACTTTACACCAAATCAATTGAAGTTCACCTGAAGTCTTATAATTTATGACAATTCATTAAATTATCCATCAAATCATTAAATTTATGTAATAATTGATTATGTTCTTTGTATATTTTCTTCTTACTACGTAAAATATTACCAAAACAAATTTGTGAAATTTCAATATGCAAAAAACCAAAACTTTTACTTATACATATGTGACAATGTAGTAGATAAAATTTTATGTATTACTTAAATTTGTTGTAAAATATCAGTAGGAAAAAAAACCGGCAAACACATGCGCTGTTATGACTTTGAATTTTGCTGTTATAGTATAGTTCCTTTTTTTTGTAGCCCCATTCAATGTTCAGTCAGAATTCAAAGAAAAATCGAAAAAACATGAAAATTACAATTTTTCGTTATAATATTCCTATATGTTGTACATTTTTAATAATAACAACCCTTTTTTTTTGTTATAGTTATATGCTGTTGTTTTTACTTAAAATAATAGCGATTTATGTGTTTTATTTAAGCAGACTTTGTTGTATTTTTTTTTTTTTAAGGTATAAAGTCTACATTAAGGCTTTAATGCTTGAGGCCAAATAACAAAAATTGTATATGAAAACGTCTGCAATGCAATTTAATTCTGTTTCTGTGTTGAAATATTTTTTTTTTGGTTTGTATGGACTGGAAGTTGTAGGCCATGAACAACAGAACACATTTTTTTATTTTTTTAGAGGCATTTGTTTTTCATTTATGGTTTTTTGCCATATTTAAAGTTTCATATACATTTTGGTAGCTTGGGCAAGTAACAAGCCAAGATTTAGCAGACAGTAGTAACTACAAGTGCAGAAAATTTGAAATTTATTTATTTTTACATTTGTTGTTGGTTATATTTTTAATTATGGAATAAGGACACTTAGTCTGGGATGAAATTCAGCAAAAAAAAACACAAAAAGTAATTACTTTTACAAATAAATGTCTGGGTTTTTGTGTATGCACACAGAAAGCCTAAAAGTATGTTAAATTAATTAAATAATATAAGATATTGTGTTAAGTAAAGACAAAAACAAGGCCTACTTTTAGGCTAGACATAATAAAATAAACTGTTAAATATTTAAACAAAATTTAATTGTAAATATACATTTTCTTGTTACATTACACTAAATAGTACTTTAGGCCTACATTTACGATACCACAACAACAACGACCAAACAATTTTTGACACCATAAAACTATAAAAATCAAATGTTCCACTTTATCCCCCCCAAAACAACGTCTGCCTGGCTGACTCTCTCATAAAAACATTTACCCAAAAAATAAAATAAAAATGAATATAATCGTAAAAAAGGAGTAGAGTACATTTACACTTTAGTTTCAGCCAGAGGAACAATCACAGAACAGATAGTTAAACATTACATATACACAGACACATTGTGATACTCAGCCAAACACACACTCAGTTATACTTTTACATACTTATACTTACACAGTCACAGCGTTGCAGAGTGTATGTAGTATATGTAGTAGTAACTTTAACGTGTAATGGTGGAAAAACCAGTGTCAAGGTTAACGACCAATGAATTTATTTTGCTTGAATAAATTTTACGATAATGAGGAAATTGTCGTTGTAAGTATAAATAAACATACGAATAAAAAAATATAATAACAACAAAAATAAAAGTAAAATGTCATCGTCATCAAGGAATACAATAAAAGATTGCTTTTGTTTTTGGGTTAATAAAGGGAATAAGGAAACAAGAAAATTTAATTGTTTATAAATTTCGAAGCCTAAAAGTAGGCTTTGTATAAAAGATTTAATATATTGCTTAAATTTAAGAGTTTACATTCAGGGGGGTTCAATTAAAAAAACCAAATTGAGAAAAAATACATTATTGTTGGTGCTCCTTCGAACGTTTTTGAATTGGATAATATAAGAGACCACCTCTATAAGAGTCTTTCAGTACTCTCAGAGAATTTAAGCATGATTTGAAATAATAGTGTTATTAAAGAAGTTTTTATGAGATTTGTCCATATTGAAAGCTTTTAAGCCTGGATGTAGACTTTGATATTTGATATTGAAGAATTCTTTTAATCTTAAAAGCAAACATGAATTGAATTAGGGAACAATATATTTAATAGTTTATAAAATACGAAGTTCCAAGGTAGGCTTTGTAAAAAATATTTAATACATTGTTTAGATTTAAGAATATACTTTAAGGGGTTTCAAATAATGAATACAAAATTGATATTTTTGGTGGCTTCTTCAATAGTTTTTGAATCGGAAATCCTAAAAGGCGACTTTGAAGAGGGGATTTATAAATAGTTTCCAATTTAAGCGCATTATTTTAAAGGTTTAAGTGCAATTTAAGGTAATTTTGTTATGAAGCGAGTTTTTTCCAGGAATTTGTTCATACATTAAGCTTTTAAGCCTTAAAGTATACTTTGAATTTTGAATTAAAAGAAGTCTTAATCTAAAAGCATACTTAAATGGAATAAGAGAATCAGATAATTAATTGTTTATAAATAACGAAGCCTAATAGTGGGCTTTGTGTAAAGGATTAAATATATTGTTTAAATTTTAGAGTATACTTTAAGGTTTTTCAAATAATGAATGCGAAATTAATGCAAAATAAATAATTTCGGGACCCTTTCAATACTTTTTGAATTAGATGGCCCAAAAGAGGACTTTGAAGTTTGGTTTTATGAAGTTTTCCAAATTAATATAATTGTTTCATCATGTTTTAAACATGATTTGAAATAAGAGTTTTATTGCCAGTCTTTTTAAAGCATTTTTCCATATGTTAAGTTTTTATGCCCTAATGTAGACTTTTTCGTTATAACGGTAATTGCCTCCCACGCACCAGCTCTAGGCACATATACAAATTTTGAAACTACGACTTCAATTATTTCATGTCTCTTCTAATATTACAGGGCTAATTTCAAAAGTTGACTCACTGAATTTTGTTATATCTACAAAATACCGCCATAAATCTATGTTTCAATATTTGAATGTTATTTTAATTTCAGTTCAAGATTTTTCAAAATCAGACCGGTAAAATAGCGAAGTAGGACCGGTTAAACAAGAACACAAATGTATTTACTGGAATCGCTTTTTAAAGTTTTTATTTCGGCCCTGATGTAATTGTGGTAGCCAACGACCGTTATTATGAAAAGGAATTGTATGCCAAAGCTGCTTTTTAATTTAAAAGCATACTTAAGTGGGCTTTTTAACAAAATTTTTGAAAAGTTATACTTATCGTCATTTAGAATAGTTTACGGAACCTTTATTTCGTTATCGTCAAAAAGGATATGAGTTTTAAATGCTAAATGCTACATACCTAACATTGGTAACATAACTTTACTTATTAACATAGATATGTCACCTATCCTTGAATATAACACGGAGCGAACCCAGGACATGTTCTAGAGTACGTCACTGGTTTGAACTTTTACATGTCGCAGAACTATCAAAAAAGACATAGCTTGGTGAGATGTCTTGAGCTCGGTCCGTTACATATGCTTGGATATGCCACAAAACCGTGCTTTTAAGGAAATATCGCTAACCTATCCAATGTTAAGTATTAAGTATGAGTAAAGTATTATGTAGTTAATTGAAGAATCATACACTGAAGGAATTACCTGCATGATATTAACTAGAATTCGTCCATTTAAATTTTTCATTCATGAAATTGTATGGAAAATACTATTTCATTTACAAAAAGTTTCACACACAGAGATAGTTTTGTTGTACAATTTTTAATTAAATTTTAATAAGTTACTTAAAAAAACGGTTCCATTAAAAGCATGAAATAAATTTTAAGAATATTTTCTTCTATTTTGTGAATAAAAATGTCATTGATTTACAGAAAAATTTTATTATTTTTTTCACAGAATTCTTTCTGTGCATGACAACGTCATATTAAAATGACAGGTCGAAATTTCCTATTGGGAGTATACAGATAAAAACCTAAAGGAATAATGAATTTTTATAAAAAAAAATTCTTTAAGTTTTCTTAGGTTTTTCATTTATTCCTTCATCAGAAATATTACCTTGTAAGCCTAAAAGTAGGCACTTTAATTTTTATTTTGCAAATATATTTAAAAAGTCACGTAAATAGGCTTAATTTTCTTTTTTTCAAAAATATTAAAATTTTAAAAGTTTTGTAAATAATTTTTTAAATTTTGAAACGCAAGTAAAATCATTTAAAACTTTTTTGATTACAAAAACATTTTGAAATAATTTTTAAAAAATCAAATGAATTTAAAAATTTTTCTAGAAATTTCTTGAGCTAGAAATATATGTTGAAGTATACATTGTTGAAATATGTATGAACAAGTTTTAAAAGAAATGTATAAATTTTAGACTTAAACATCAAACTAAATGGCAGACGTAAATTTGAAATAAAAAAAATTCGAGAAAATATTAAAGATTAAATTTCCTAATTGAATATGATTTTAAAGCATATTTCAGGGCTTAGCAAAATATTAACTCTGTATATGTAAAAAGTTGAATACTTGTTTTAAATTGAAGCCTACTTTAAGGATGCAATGTATTTTTTTCTATTTCATATCAAACTTTAAGTTCAATTTAGGATATTGTAAAAACATCACGTATTTTTATTATAAAATTCACCAATTCTACTCTCGTTTTTTAATTTCCTTTATAATGTTTACTTTGTAAATTTGTTTTGTATTGGTCTACTAAAGGAAAGTAGAATTTTTCCGGTTTTACGATTTAGTATTTTTTTGCAGTAGTTTTTGTAAAGCATTTGGTTTAAGCTATCACTTTAAATCGAAAGTCAGTCAAACGTTGATTCTGGTTGATTCTTTTAAACACAAAATATATATATAGACTGCACTACACACATACACACACACACACATATACCATTTCACGTAACATTAATTCTGTGATTTATTAGGGTCACGTGACCGTCAAACGGACGAATAAGCTAAACGTACGTTCACAATACATTGTTATACATGTGAGCAGGAGGAACGAAAATGGCAAACAAAAAAAAGAGTAGCCATTGACTGGCCAACTACCAACGATTTTACACACACACACACATACAATCTACCAATTTTGATGATGATGATCATGATCATTTGCAAGCAACTACTACTATTAATGATAAACTCTATGGGTTTGTGTTATAAGCATAAAATCCTTCTTTTCAAGCTTAAACGACGAAATCAACCGCAAAGTTTTGCAGTAATCACCAGTAAAAAGCCATTATGGGAAACTTTAATTTCCAGTAACCAGAAAAAAAATATCCGTGATATTAAAGTTCTTTAGGTTTTGATGGTAACCTGAAAAAAATAAGGATTTCATTTCAATGTTTATAAGTATTTTTTGGGAGTTATTTTTTTATGGTCGTTTTATTTTTCAAAGTTAAATGTTTTGCTAAATGTTTTCTGTTTGCGTGTTTTTAACTTCAAAAACGAACTTATATTGCAAATTTATACTCATTTTTTATTTTAATGTTTGTTTTTATTTTTTTTTTGTCTGTTATATTTATAATATTTTTATTTCCATTAGTTGTATTATATTTCGGTTGTGTTCCGGTTGTATTTTTTGATTAGAAAATCAATAGGAAATAACAACGGAAATTATATTCACAACATAAAATATTAACATTAAGATGGGTAAGAACCAGTAAGCAAAGGAAATAAAGGTTAAATTGAGGAAATAAAAAAAGGAATAAAAAAAGAGTTAAAACGAAACACAGCCGAGAAATTTTATAATATTTGGAGAAAAATGTATGTTTTTTTAAAGGATTTTAAGTATTTAGTAATTAGTTTTATTTATATTTTTTATGAAAAAATAATGTAAATTTAAAGCAAATATTTTTTTTTTTTTCAAATTGAGATTTAAGTTAGAGTTTGATATATTTCTTTTAAAGTTTTTATAAAGGGTTCAACTAGTGCTTATTTCGTGAATGGTAACACTTAGCTCATGTCTGATTTGACAGAAAATTAGTTTTATATTTCCGCTGAACGAATATGGTTGTGTATACGCTTGAACTACGCTGGGCGGAAAGTGTGCGTGAAGCGCCATCAACATCAATTCACCGTCGTTCTCAACAATTGAACATTTCGGAGACATCATTGAGACCAATTTTGCATAAAGACCTTGGTATGACGCCATACAAAGTCCAATAGGTTCAGAAGTTGAAGCCAACTGACCATCCAATGCGTTTTCGCTTCGCTAAGTGGGCCTGCGATCGACTTACAGAAGATGCCGATTTTGCCAAAAAAATCATCTTTTCAGATGAAGCTCGTTTTGAGCTGCGATTTGACACCGTTGGACTATTATTTTTGGGGTGCCGTCAAAGATAAGTGTTACGCCAACAAGTCAGAGACAATTGACGCTTTAAAGGACAATATTCGTGAAGCTATTGGTGAAATACAGCTGCACACAATCGATAATGTGCTTAAAAATTGGACCGATCGTGTAGGCTACTGCATAGCCAGCCGAGGCAGCCATTTGAATGAAATATAGCACATTTAATTACTATAAATGAAATTATTTTCCATTATTAACCGGAAGGGCTGTACTTTCAAATAAAAAAAGAAATTTGAGAAAATATTCAGCAGTTTTTTTTATAGCATTTTCGAAAAAAAAGTTATTTGGCAGACCCTTTATATAACCCTATTATTAATATATTTGTTAGAGGCGAATTAATGACATATTTCATAATATTATGAAAGATTTCATGAAGGCGAATTTATCTTTTATTTCAAATTGATATTTTAGTTGGAGATTTATGCATATCTTTAAAAAAAAACCTTTATATAACACAATTCGTTTACATTTCTTAGCTTATTTATTACAAATTTGTACAACGAATACGATGAATTAAGTTTTTTACACTTATTCAGTGCGGCGAATGTTTTTTTTTTTTGTTTATTTTGAACAGTTATCGTTAAGGCGAATTAATCTTTTGAATCTTAATTAATGTATAAGTTCGATTTTAAAACATTCCTTTGAAACTGTATATATTTAGAGCAGTATCAAATATTTTTCTAAGCGGCGAATTTATCTTTTATTCAAAAACACATTTATATCGATAATATTGTAGATTTTACTAATTTAAAAAAAAAAATGTAGAGTTTTCTTAAATATTCCGAAATAATATATGTTAAACATTGTATGTAAAATATTTAAGTAAATTTATTAAAAAAAATATTTATTTTTCTTCACACCGTGTTAAGATATTTCAAGGAATTACAAGTTTTAACTTTAGATTTTATAATTAATGTCAAGTAAACTATATATATAATGCAATATGTATTTTATAAACTTTCGTATGCGGCAAAGTTATTTTTTATTCAAAACCCGATTTCTAGCTATGAAATTGCATAACTAAAATTTGCCTTAGCTCAAAAATTAATTTAAATTTTGTCAATAACTTTATTTTACATATTTGGACCAATTCTGTTCTTGGCGAATATTTAATTTTTTGTAATTTAGTAAAAAATTAAATATTTTTCACGGCAACTTCATATATTAAAAATAAAGTAAATTTTCAACATGAAATTGAATGATTTGTATTTAGAAAATTATATTGCAAAATTTATTTTATAAAAATTTGTATGCGGCGAATTTATTTTTTGTAAAAAAACAATTTCTAGCCTTAAAATTGCATATTTAAAGCATTATTAGCAAAACTAAAATTTGTTTTAGCTCTAAAATTATTTATTTAACAAAATTTTAACTTTGTTGGTAACTTCAGTTTACATATTTACACCAATTTTGCGGCGAATTTGCTTGTTTTATTTGTATTGATATTTGCTTTTACGTTTAATACATTTTTTTTTGTCAAATTAGTTTAAATAAAAAAAAAAAAAATAAAATTTTAAATATTTGCTTTAGCGGCGAATTTGTCTCTTTTTCTGAAGTTTACATTTTAACTAAATATTTTAATGTGTTTTTTTTTTAACAAAATACGTATAAGTTTTTATTGCACACAAGTTTTATGTGTAGTAGTTTTTAAGATTATTTCTTCGATGTTTTTCTTATCGGCGAATTTATTTACTTCAATTATATTCAAAGATTAAGGTAATATTTGGTGATTTTGCTAAAGAAAATATTAAAAACTGCTTTTTGTCAAGCTATTTTCAATACGGCGAATCTACCTTTCTATGTTAAACCCTTAAATTTGTTAGTTAAATGATTGTTTTTCTATGAAAAATAATACGTAGGGTCTAAAATTTGCATTAACACAAAAAAAATATATGATATTACTTGTTAAACACCGAATTTAGTTATTAATACCTGAGTTTTGAATAAAACCTCTTTTGTTAAACAAAAATTGTAGACTAGCAACATAAATTGTCACCTTAAACCAAACAAATTTCAAAAAAAAAAAAATAAAAATAAGTGACAACAATAATAATAATAACTATAAAAAATTACATACTAACAACAACATCAGGAACATATACATTACCAGGGCAGCGACTTTTATGCACCAACAAATAGAAAAAATGCAGTAGAAAGAAAAAAAAAAAACGGTTTAAAATATGGACCCAAATCGAAATATGCACTAATAACCATAAAATATGCATTAAAAATCCAAAAATACGTACAAGAAATCTGCATTTAAAATTTTTAAACTTTTTAAAACCGATTTTAAAAAAAAATCTATATAAATGTCAAAGAAACGACAACTAGATGAAATGCTTTTCTTTGTTTATTTTTAATTAAATCTTAATTTAAATTTTTACAAAATATGCACAAATTTGCAATTAAATTAAGAATACGCAAAATATGCAACAAAATATGTCAAAATATGCATTTATTGCAAAATATACAAAAATATGCATTTATAGAAAAATATGCAACAACAAATCAATGCCATTTTGATGCAAATTCTTTGATTGGGAAAAGGTTTTGGTTAAAATCGATTTTAGGCTACTGACTACAAACATGCATTTGCATGAAAGTCGCTGCCTTGTACATTACACTAGATATGCAAAACAATAAAACAAAAAGTGTTTTTTTTTTTTTTTTTGTAAGAATATCAAAAAATATATATAAACAATATTAAAATACCATCATAAAGTCTTAAAAAAAAAACTCCTTGAAGCAGAGACAACACCAACTAGCAACAACACTACCAGCAACAACAATATAATAAAAATTATATGAATCTCAATGATGCTGTTGATGATGATGACGCCTACGCAAACATGTCGCAACTGTCATTTTAGCTTATGACTTGCCTTTTGTATGTTTATATTAGTCACACTCTTTTATATATACAAAATATGTGGATACTTTGGTGGATTGTACAATAAACAGCAGAAAAAAACATCCCAAAAAAACATTATACAGAAGAAGAGGTATATCATGATGACAAAAATTAAGAAAAAAAAAAGCTAAATAAGTATCTGAATGTATATGGAAGAAACGCAAGAAACCATCACCCAAGTAGAAGACGAAGTAGTGTCCACAACACCATCACCATAATACATGCATGCAGTCAGTCTGTGTACAACACCACACACTTGAGTAATGTTAAACAGCTACAAAAATTATAATAACATTTAAGCAAACTTTGAGGAACACAAAATATCAACATCATCATATCATCATTGTCCATGTTGGATAAGAATGTTCAGTAAAACCTGAAGGCACTTATTTTGAAAGGGTAAAGTTATTAAATTTTAAACAGATTGTTAAAATTTGATTTTGAACTTATAATGAGGCAGATATTGTTAGCAGCGAATGTATGTTTTTACTTTTGTCTCCAAGATGCATTATATACAAATTTTATTTATTAATGTATGCTACTTTAACAAAAAAAAGTTAGTAAATTCAGCAAAAATTTTTAGTCAGGAAGGCGATGCAAAAAAAATTGCTAAGGTCAGTAAAATCTTTTGCTGAAAATTAGCAGGCTGCTAAGTGTTAGCAAAAGTTTTGCTAATACTTAGTTGATTCCAAATTAAAATATCCTCGCTAAAAGTTAATAAAATTATGGCTGAATATAATTAGTCTGAAAAAAAACTCAAAAATGTCTAGAAAAAATATACTTTAGTTTAATTTATTTGCCGAAAGTCCAAACAATTTTTTTATGATTCTTTTAAAAATAATTTAAAATACTTTACAAAATATAAAAATATTCATAATCCCACATTGCCGATATGAATTAATTTTATATTTGAAAATATATAGAAATAATTATAGTATATAACATAAATGATGGCATCCTTCTAGAAACGAAATAAAACGAAATAACAAAATATGAAATATCCCAGCATACCATATGCGCTCTAAATGAGCTCATAAAGACTCTTTTGTCGGAACGCTGACGCTCATAATGAGTTCATAAAATAATCATAAACAGTCATAAAACGCTCATATTTGAGTGGCTTTTTCCACTAAACTGGTCACTCATGAAAGAGCTCTAAATTTTATGCATAAAAGAGTATTTTCCCAGCTTACCATATGCGCTCTAAATGGGCTCATAAAGACTCTTTTGTCGGAGCGCTGACGCTCATAATGAGTTCATAAAATAATCATAAACAGTCATAAAACGCTCATTTTTGAGTGGCTTTTTTCACTAAACTGGTCACTCATGAAAGAGCTCTAAATTTTATGCATAAAAGAGTATTTTATGACTCTTTTTTTAAAACGCATTTTGAGCTCTTATTCCAGTGCATAAAATAACATTTTTGAGCCTCATTTTGCGTGCATCAAAAACTCTAAATAGTATCCTGAAAATGACGAAAAATTTATTATTTTTAATATTACATGCTGGATTTTCTTTTCTTAATTTGTTTGAACGAAGTTCACTTATTATTAATTTGCTTTCTTTTAAGCTTGCTCTTTTCATTATTTTAATTATGTATTATTTTTGTATTTATTATAAAATAACTCACAATTTTGTCTTTACGCTTCCAAAAATATTCACTAATGAATCAATTTGTGTAACTTCTTTCTTCTGCTTAGCTGGAATTTACCGTTATCTGTCAGCGTGCAGAAATTACTCATAAAAAGCACATAAAATCTATCGTTTATGAGCTCAGAAATATGCGCGCAGAAACCACGCATAAAAAACTCATAAAATTTACCGTTTATGAGCTCAGAAATTTACACGCAAGAAACACTCATAGAAAGTCATAAAATCGATCGTTTATGAGCCCAGAAATATGCACGCAGGAAACACTCACAGAAGCTCATAAAATCGCTCATATATGAGCTCATATATAAGAGCGCTCCGATAATGGTATGCTGGGATACTACCCTTTTTTGCAATAAGTCCACGTCTTTCGCTTTAGTCTGTCTACCTGGATGTATATTTAGTTGCAATTTGCCCACACTACATTAATAGTCATTATAATCATTTAGTTTACAAATACACATTTAATCTTTATTAAATTTAAATATTTTATTTTGTCTTTAATTTAATTTATAGACAATTGCTTTCACAAGCAACACAAAATTTAGTTTTCTTTTGCCGCAATTTGTATACGATGCATCTTGTTGGCGTTCTTTTGTTTTATTATGTATGAAAAACAGATACAAAAATCTTCCATGGTTGATTTTTTATGTGTCTTACAAGAGTTTTACTTTTTAGTATAATTTTCCTAGTCTCTACTTGGTCTTGACATGCCGCGACATCTACTGCATGCTGCGTTTATCTTTCAATCTGGTTGTCGTCAACACATTTAATGTACTTATCAGCACAACTTTTTTAGCAAAATAAATTAGTAAAACATTAGTAAAGTATTGTGTTTTCCAAAATAATTGGAGTTTTTACGTTCCAATATTTTTTTTTTTTTAAATTTTAACCAATACTCAGGGGATGCCCACTACTCATGCAGTGCATTGTATTGATCAGGAAAATAGGGTATGGGAGTGAGGAAAGAGGGAGTAGTGTTTGTGGATATTTGATTTAAATTTTTCTAAATTGTAAGTAACAGGGAAGACTTCTGCGGGAAGTATGTTCCACATACGAATCGTTCGACTAAAAAACGAATTTTGTCTGTAATGCGTTGTGCGAAACACAGGACAATCAACTACAAACGGATGTGCTCTACTAGATAAGCGAGTATTCCGAATAAAAACTCGGGCTCGAGGAATAAGTTCACTTATCTTAGATGAGCACTTCCCATTGTAATATCTATAGAAAAGTGTCACACAACCCACATTCCGACGATGCTCCAATGAATCAATAGAGTTGGATACACTACTGTCATTGATAAGCTTCACCGCCCTCCCCTGAACACGGTCCAGAAGCTTCAGAATAGACACTGAAGCCCCTGCCCATGTATGAGAGTTGTATTCCATTTTCGGCCGGATATAGCTGGTATAAATAGTAAGGAGATCGGATGGAGTGAAGTAAGTCTTGCACCGTTTCAGAAAACCAAGACACTTGAATGCCTCTTTCGACACTTGAAATACGTGCTTATTCCAACGGACATCACACTGTATTCTCATGCCCAGAACATCAAGAGTATCCGATTCCTCAATACCTATACCATTCATAGCTACAGATGACAATGTTAATTCCACAGCCCGTCTGTGGGTTAACATACAACATTGGGTCTTGCGTGCATTAAAATCGACCTTATTCGCGCGACCCCATTCAGAGATTGTAGAAAGGTCTTGATTGAGTGTGTCATTCATGTTCTGCCGCATGACCTCTATCTCCAAAGAGGTTGGGCTGTGATCGAATGAAAATGAATGACACATGTTGCTGTCAGACATTACCGACACCAAGAGCAACTAGCTTAGTCACGAGTGCCCCGTGCCACACGCGATCGAATGCCTTGGAAATATCTAGAGCAACCACTTTACTCTCACCAAAGCGGTGGAGTGACCGGCTCCAACGTTCCGATAGAAACGCCAACAGGTCTCCCGTAGATCGACCGCTACGGAATCCATACTGTCGATCATTTAAAAGTGAATTGGTCTCTAAATATTTCACAAGATGGTAGTTAACCATGGTCTCCATCACTTTGGAGAGCGCATAGCAGATTGCGATTGGGCGGTAATTTTCAGGGTTGGTAGCCGCACCCTTTTTAGGGATTGGTTGGACATTGGCCACCTTCCAGCATGAGGGGAAGACTCCCGCACGGTACGAAGAGCTGAAAAGTTTTGCCAATGGACGTGCCAACGTAAAAGAGCACTGTTTCAGTACCAGTGCTGATATGCCATCCGGCCCCGGTGAGTTGTTTACGTTGAGATCCTCAAGAACCCTTTTTTATGAGAAAAAAATGTTTTTGTGTATTTTTATATTTTTGGGTGGTGCAATATATATTTTAAAATGTGATAAATACAATAAGATCTATAAACTCATGCAATTTGAATTAAATCTGTAATTTCATTTTTTTTTTAATTTGCTTGAAACTTGAAAACGCCATAACTTTTCTGCCGTTAAAGATAAATTATTAACGCGAATAGATTTTGCAGGCTTTAACCTCGACTAATAGTTACACAAAAGAGAAAAATTTTGCTATTTGCCAACTGAAATTCCGTTACTACGATTCAAATTCAGTTATTTCGAATTTAAGACGGTTGGCACATTTTAACATTAGTTTCAACAACAAAGATCGGTTAATTCAACTGAATTTTAGTTGCAACACCCAAAATATTTAGAAATCTAATGTAAATATCGTTGAACTAACTGAATTTTTAAGTTGTTACCATTAATATACACTTTTTAATTCGGTTGGCACTTTATTTCTCTGTGCGTGTGATGCAAAAAAAAATTTTGAAAATATTTTAGTTCAAAGTGTCGAGAATTTTTGAAATTCCTTTTATATTTTTTAATTTTCGTTGAACACCTTATTGTTATTTTAAAGCGAACTTATCATTTTTTTATTTCAAATGTGCATATAAAAATTGTAATTTATTTATTTGGAAAGTGTTAGGCTATTTAATTTTTATAAATATTTATATTTCCATTAACTAAAATTGAAAGAAAACCGAAAAAAATTCAATATTTTCTATGCGGCGAATTTATTTTTGACCAATTTTAATTTAGAGCTCATAACTTCAATTAAATATATACACTTTTTATTTTGTGTTGAACCCATTACTGCGGAAAAGTTTGTATGCGGCGAATTTATCTCTTCGCTTTGATTTGATATCACATTTAAGCTCTAGTTCCTTATGAAACTTTATGCATATTTTTTAAGTTTATAAACAACTTAAAATGTATGTCAAGTGAAATTTAAATATAAATTATCAAAATTACTATATTTTGTTTGAGGCGAATTTATCTTATTGCATTTAAATTAAAGCTAATTATTTGTATGTTAAATTTGTGTTAATTTGTTATTATTCAAAGTGCCACCTTAATGTACATCTTATAAGATACTTCTTAGTATACACTAAATAATTTTTAAATTTCGAACAAAGCAACAAAAGATGTCTTTTTAATACCAACAAAACACTTTGTTGAATATACTATATTGCATATAAAAATATGGTCATATGCATCATGCAAACATTACGCACCGCTCGGTTACTGCACTTTTAGATTTAAGAACAACAACAAACGCAAAAAGTCAAATATGATCATGGCTGCAGTTCGTTCATATTCTGCACAAAAGGTCTTTGGACGTGTGGGAACAGGATATATATTACATGTAAAAGATGTACAATTTAACACAAGAAAACAACATAAAAAAAAAAAAAATATAAAGAAATTTTTCTTAAACAAAAAAACATTTTATACACCAAAAAAAAAGATGATCTTGCAAAAAAAAAACCCAAAAAATATGCATCATTACTTAATGTAAATTGATACATTTTTGAACTTTTCGTAAACACAATAAAAGGCCAAATAAAGCAGGGTGTAATTTATACCCAAAAAAAGTGTACATCTACACCCTCTATAATAATAAGAAGAAGAAAAAAAAAAATTCATCATCATTATCCATAAGATAAATTACTTAAAAGTATATATTGCCAAAAAAAAAAAAAAAAAAAAAAAAAACAATCTAAAAATACACAAGATTTTAATGCATATTCCAGAGTGACACGTGCTGCTGGGTTTGTTATGAAACTACACAGATCATATATCATTTTAAATGCATATAAATTGCATTTATTTTTTTAAACTTTATTTAACAATTCATTCAATTTAATATAGTGTATAGTTTTTCCACTAAACTCTTCCATCTCATACTAGGTGGTTTTTTTATACCAAATTTAGGTGTTATTTTTGTTTCCCATTTAGTGAATCGAGCACGAGAGGGGGGTCATAAAAAATCAATGAAGCTTAAATAAAAAAAAAAAAAAAACTTAGCTATACGTGATTTTTGGTTCAAACCTTAGTTTTTTTATTATTATTTTTTTATTGTTGTTAGTTTTAGTAGTGTTTTGTGAGACTGTTTGGAGTCACACTTTGCCTATGTCACACTTTTTTTCTTTTTTTTCTTCTTTCATTCATTCAAATCCAAAAAACAATTCTAAGCTTATAACAAAAAATAAAAAAACATCCAGAGAAAAAACAAACAAAAGCCTTTATTTTCCTAACATAACCACCCATGTTGGAATGGCTGGTTGGTTGGCTTGAATGAATAGAGCTTATAGTCGGGTAAGGTGTACTAGGTTGTTTAACATTAACAGTTGTTGAGTATGGAGGTCGTGACAGACGTGTCTATTGGTTAATGGTTAGTTTTTAAATGAAACTGAATGTAGATGAACAACAAAAAAAAAAAGAAAAACGTCATATTAAATTCAATTTTGTAAAAAGATTTGGGAGATTTTTAATTTAAATCAATTTGAGTACATCAATTTTTAAATTATCTTAACAATTTATATATGAAATGAAAGCCTGCAAAAATATTTTTCAGATTTATCCTAAAAGATAAATTCGCCGCTAACAAATTGTGATAATATTAAGTAATTTTTTATTATAACAAATATCTTTACAGTGTCATAAAATATCTTTAATATTTATAGCAGAAGATAAATTCGCCACTTACAATTAATGTTAATATTAACAAATTTTTCATTACAATGATTATATGTTAGAGACGAATTTATTTGTTGCATTAAATATAAAAAATTATTAAAAAAACTTTAGTTTTTTATATACATCCTTTTCACTACAACAAATATGACATATGAAAGTCTTCTAAAATACCTTTAAGATTTACACTAATACAGGGTGATTTTTTAGCAACTTTCTTATTGGCAACACTATTTTTGGCAGCTTATCTGTTTTCGTGTAACATGTTACTGTTAAACATGTTCAGTTTGGTTTATAATTTAACCATGACTCGGCTTGCAAACGAATTATTGAATTTTATTATCAAAATTCATGCTCGGTTAAGAAAGTGCATCGTGCACTTCTTCCAATTATGGTCAGTTTGAGTGACCTTCTGAGGCGGCTATTCGGAATCTTGTTACTAAATTTCGCACCAAATTTACATTATTGGACATTAAACCACCACACGCATACGTAGAGTGCGGACAGAGGAAAATATCGCAGCTGTATCCGCCAGTGCTGTTGATGACCATGAATTATCGATTCGGCGCCATTCGCAGCAATTGGACCTCTGTTACTCCACTACGTGGAAAATTTTGCGGAAAGATTTATGTGTAAAACCACAAGAATTGAAGCCATTTTTGGTGAATGGGTGCTGACAAAGTTGGATCTACTTTTTTCTCGGAACATTGTGTTCAGCGACGATGCTCATTTCTGGTTGTGTGGATATGTGAACAGGCAAAATTGTCGTAGAACTTCCAATACAGCCTGAAAAATGCTCTGTTTGGTGTAGATTATGGGACGATGGCATCATTGGACCGTATTTTTTCAATTCAAACTCTCTACCCACTATACCACAAACACTTATAAAAAATGTTGAGTGCTAAATTCGAATTTAAATATTTTAATTCCTTTGGTTCTACTGAACCCCTAATTTAGTGGCATATTTGATTGCAGTAACCACTTTTGGTTATCGAAAATTTTTAAAAAATTTGATAGATGGTACACTGATACTAATCCGTGCGTAAAATCACGAAAAAATGACAAATTAACGAAATTTTTTGTAAAATAAACGAAAAAAAATTTCGCTGAGTCAGCAAAATTTTAGTTAGGAGGGTGCTTGCAAATAAATAGCTAATGTCAGCAAAATCTTTTGCTGAAAATTGGCGAGCTGATTTTTAACAACAAAATTGATTCAAAATTAAGAAAAATTCTTACTAAAACTTAATAAAATTATTGTAGACTGATAAAAAACTCCAAAAATTTTGTAGAAAAACTATACTTTAGTTAATTTATTTGCTGAAAATCTTAGAATTTGTTTTGTTATTCTTTTAAAAATAATTAACAATCCGTATAAAATATAAAAATGATCATAATCCCACAATGACGAAACGAATTAATTTAATATCTGAAAATATAAATAAAAATAATTATAAATAACATAAGCAAAATTATCTTTTAACTACTTACGTCAATGGTTGTCTAAATGATGGCATCTTTATAGAAACGAAACAAAACAAAACGAAATAACAAAATAGGAAATATACAACCCTCTTTTTTGCAAAATGAAAAAGAAAACCTACAAAATTACGTAAAATATGTGTCTTTGTCTTTCGTTTAAGTCTGTCTACCTGTTTCCAATTTGACCACACTACTTTAATAGTCACTATAATCATTCAGTTTACAAATGCACATTTAATTTTTATTAAATTTAAAAATTTTATTTTGTCTTTAATTTAATTAATCGGCAATTACTTTGACAACACAAAATTTAAGTTTTTTTTAAATCCGCAATTTGTACGTACACTAATAATAATCCATGCATAAAAATACGAAAGCCTTTAATGGTTGATTTTTTTATGTCTCCCAAGAGTTGTAATCTTTAGTACCATTTTCCTCTTCTGTAATACATCTTGACATTCCGCAACATCTACTTCATTCTGCATATATATTTTAATCTGGTTGTCGTCCAAACCCTTTTAATGTGCTTATCAGCACAATTTATTTAGCAAAAAAAATTAGTAAAACATTAGTAATATATTAGTAAAACCTTAGTTCAAAACAGTTCAGTGCTGAATAAGTATAACTAAAATTTTAGCTTTAAACACAATTTCAGCAAAAAATAATAATATACTTGATTACACTACGTTTTACTAACATTTCTACTAACTTATTTTTTTGAGTGTTTTAATAATCGAATAATAAAGCAAAAATACTGTACGGGAAATTAAAAAGATTGAAAGGGAATTCTTACACTCATAAAAATACGAAATTATTGTCAAAACTACGAAAAAGAAAAAAGGGAATTCTTAAACTCATAAAAATACGAAATTATTGTCAAAACTACTAAAACTTTAGTAAAATGTACAAATTTTTGTTTATTTTACCGAAAATTTGGTTAATTTGACATTCGATAACCAAAAGTGGTTACTGAAAATACGGTATTCGCAATCAAATATGCCACTAAACTAGAGGTTCAGTAGAACCAACAAAATTGTGGATTGCATTGTTTATAGAAGCAACTAATGATTGGTATTGGTAAACGAATTTTAGACAATGTTTTCCTAACAAAATATTTAAATTCGAATTTAGCACTCAACATTTATAAGTTTTTGAGGTGCAGTGGGTAGAGAATTAGCCTTGTATCCGGAACTTTCGAGTTCAAACACAAAAAAATTTTTTTTTTAATTAAAATAAAATATTAAAATGTTTAAGTAACAAATAAGGCAATGCAAATTAAAAATGGTTGTGGTGCAATTAGTAGGACAGAGGACTATTAATCTGAAGGCCACGGTTCAATACCAGAAAAATCAAAAAAGGTTTTTAATTCCACTAAAAGTTTGTGGAACGTAATAATATTTACTTGGAATGTCATATTGGGTTAGGCAATATTATGAATATTAGCTTCCACTAAAAATATAATTTAGCAATACGATAGTTGTTGTAAGCACCAGAATTCAATTGGCAACAAATTCGCGGGCCACAACTGAGACTGTTTTCTGGGTTTAGGACTGTAAAACATAAATTTAATTTAAAGGTGATTTTCTCTGATGAGCAAAAGTTCAATCTTGATGGTCCAGATGGTTTTAACAGATATTGGAGAGACCTTTGTAAGGAACCAAGATATTTCATAAATATAAATTTCGGGGCGGATCCTTAATGTTTTGGGGCGCTTTGTTTCGACGGTATATTTGATTTGGGATTTCCCAGCATCAGAATGGATTCTTCTGAGTACATTATAGTATAAAAAGCGAAATTTGGTGGCATTTATTTAACATAGCTACGAAGAAGAATTCATTTTCCAACAATACAATGGATCAGTACATGTAAGTTGTCGGATGATGGAATGGCTATCATCAAAAAATATAAAAGTATTGGAATGGCCCGTTGAGAATATATGGGGGCTTTTAACCCGTCGAGTTTAAGCAGAGAACCGTCAATATGAAAGCGTTTTTCGTTTAAAAGAAGCAGTTATTGATAAGTGAAGATCTACAACTTCTACTTTATGCCGGTTAACGTCTTCTGCTTTTTTTTAACTAACGACATTTAATGAAATAATTACACTCGTAGTTTTGCAAGACAGTGCATAAAATTCAATTAGTAGCGAAATTATTTTTAGGGCAAAATTAATATGATCTATTTTAGGGTGCTTCTGAATTGATTGAAGAAATGCCACTCAAGCGATGCACATTAAAGATCTGAATATGGGAAAAATAATTAAAAAAATTTCTAGTGGATCTTCAGTTCCGTGTCAGAGAAAAAGTTTGTTTTGTATATTTTCGCCATATTTAGATCTTTAATACGCATCGAATGAGTGGTATTTCTATTATTTTTTTATTCGGGACACTCTAATCTATATGTAAGCTTTCATACGATATATTATTGTTAAAAGAACATTTTCTAAATTAGTATCAAAATTAATTTTAAAAAAATTTAAGTTTAGATAAATAGTATTAAAATAAACACTAAAAGAAAAATTCGTCTCTAACGAAATATTTACAAAAAAAAATACCTAAAGTCTTTTATATAGGCTCAGACACAATTTTATACATTTCGTGGTATTCATTTTTGTATAACGATAATTTCGCCCCTAATAAAATTTGAAAAACAATCTCTTAAAGCTATTTTAAATCCAACACCTTGAAATTATATATAAAAAAACTGTTTTAATCCATTTAAAATATTTTTAATTCAACAAAACTTTTAGCGACGGCAAAATTGCATTAAGGAAAAAAAATATTTAAAAAAATTTAAATTTTATTAAAATCCCTAAAGACACAGCAGCAATTTTTTTTTTTTTTATTTGTTTTTTAAACAAAAAAGTTTATAGCCCTCGAAATTATTTTATTATTTTTTTATAATTTTTTTTTTTTAATTCAGGGTATTTACTAAAAGTAGTGTGATACCTTTATGCATTTGCAGTTCATATACAGCCATGTTGTCATCATCATCATGATGTTAAAACTTTTTTTTTTTGGTTTTACATCAATTTTTGTTTTTTAAATTTTTGGGAAAATGTTGTGAACCATTTTTAGTTCAATGCTTTATATACCACCTATGAAATTTGTAACTTTTGAGCAGCAGCAGCAGCAAATATGCAATTTTGAATATCCACCGGTAGTCATGCATATATATATTTTTGTTTTATTTCAAAGTTGCATAAATGATGCATATACCGTATGGCATGTGGATTATGTGTTTGACCAATCATTGGTTGTTTTTTTTTTTTTTTTGTTGAATATAATTTTGTGCAAAAAAGTTTTTTCAACCCCAATTTTTTTATTTTTTTTTTTTTGTGTTCGAGAACAAACTTTATATTATTTTCCACCATTTTTTACCAGACGCAGATGCGTTTTTTTAGTTTGTAAATTTTTTTTTATTTCAACGCTGTTGTATTAATATTTTTCATACAATTTTTTATTCATTTTGCATTGAGTTAAGCTTTGGTGTTATAACTTTTTTATAAAATGCATTTTTATGTAATTTAATAATTTTTTTGATGCAATTTTTTATATTGCGTGCATTTTTTTTACACAAATATGCATGTTTATTTTTTGTTTAAAAATTATTGTAAATATATTATTATATAAATAAGTTAAAGGGTTTTTTTTTGTTGCATTTTATCAGTTTATTGCTGTGTTTTTTACATAATTAGGAAATTAATCTGTCAGGTTTTATGAGGCAAACAAACAGCATCAGCAGCAGCACTCATGCACAGAATTATATCAATACCCTTCTCCATCTCTTCATTATCATTGTCTGCTTTAAATATTATCATGCTATCTATATACAGTTAAAATAATAATTAAACGTACACTTTTCTATATTAATTGAATGAGTTTTACAACAAATTTTTAATAAAATTTTATAAATTTTTAAGATACACTCAGGGAACTTCTGCTGTAAATATTTGTAGCTGTTTGAGTTGTAATACAGTGTCTTTTTTTTTTAAGTGAAAAAAGAAGAAATTTTATTTTTGGCTACATTTTATTAAAAAAAAGATACCAAATCACATTACTGTATTACGAGGGCGGATCAATAAGCCCGTGACTTTTTGAACCTTCCTCGTAGTTATATGAAATGCAACACTGCTTCCATCAAGTACCAGCTGTTAATAGACTACTGTCAAATTTTGTGCAAGTTCCGTCTTTTACTTTGCGTTTAACAGCTGTTCAAAACATACAACCTCGTGGATTTTTTTAAAAATGGAAAAACATGAATTTCGAGTGCTCATTAAACATTATTTATTGCGAAAAAAAACCGTCATTCAAATCAAAGAAAAGCTTGATAAATACTATGGGGACTCTGCACCATCGATTTCAATGGTAACAAAGTGGTTTACTGACTTTCGTTGTGGTCGCACAAGTACAAATGACGCTGAACAGTCTGGACGGAAAATTGAGGTCAATACACCCGAAAATATCAAAAAAATCCACGATATGGTGTTGGCCGATCTAAGAGTAAAAGTGCGTGAGATTGTTGATGCCATAGGCATTTCATATGGCAGTGTGGTTTTGATTTTAAATGATCAGTTCTGTTTAAGAAAGAAAGATGGGTGCCGCGTTTGCTATCAATTGACCATAAACGTAATCGTGGTAATAAGATGATGTCAACAGTTTTTTTTGGGATGCACGCGGGATAATCCACAGCGAATATTATGCCAACTTATTGGACCGATATAACGAGGATTAAAAAAAAAACGGCTCCATATGGGCAAGAAATGCCTATTTTATGGACCTCGAAAAATCCTATTTTTTGTAAGGGATACAAAAATTGAAGAAACGTTGGACTAAGTGTATTGAGCTAAAAGCAGATAATGTTAAAAAATTTTTTTTTTTCCAAAAAAAACTGTGTTTTATTCATTGACCCGCCCTCGTATGTATGATTTTACATTCATTTTATACAGTCGTTTTTTTATTTCAAAAAATAAAACAAATAAATATTTGTTTATTTTTTACTACACGGTTAATTTTTACTACATTTGTGGGTAATTGTTTGAACAGTAAAAAATAAATGACAAAGTTAGTTGAATTTAATGAAATGTAAGTTGTCTTTTTTTAAGTGAAATTAAATTGGTTTTTAACTACATTTGCAGTGGTCTTTACCCACATAATATTCTAATTGTATTAAAAAATGTCTTAGATTGCGTTGAATTGTTAAATATTTATATTTCCTGTTCGTTGAATTATTTGAATTACTGTCTTAGCATCATAGTAGTAAAAATTGTGTGTTTTATTCTTCTCAATCATACTTCGATGTTGATATTTAAATCTCTGTAACTACTAGGGTTTGTTTGTAATTTGTATTTTAAACATTTTTTTATGTTCATTTTGCAATTTCATGTTATTTTGTATTTTTTATGTAATATATCAGAGAAATGTTTTGTTAAGTTTTTTTTTTTTTTTGCAAAAAAAAACTCAGCCAATTGGAAAATTTACACGTGAAAATTGTGAAAAATTGTTGTGGTTTTAATTTGGTTTATTGATGTTGTGTTATTGTCGTTATTGTTGTTGCTCATGTTATTCATGAAGAATTATTTGGTGAAATGCAAAAAACAGGGTTAGATATTAATTTGGGAAAAGTTCTCAATATAAAATTTAAATTATTTTAATACCTGACACTGTATTTCTATGATTTACACCTCAAATGAAAGCTTAGAAAAAAATCTATTAAAAACAACAAAAAAGATAAATTCGCCGTAAACAAACTTTTATAAAAAATATATATGTTTAGTTTGAACAACATTTTGTGAAAGGCGAATTAATCTTAAAGCTTTTTTTTGAAGATCGATAACTTTCATGTGGTATATATATATATATCTAAAAAATATGCTTACAATAACATAATTTAACTTACCGATGTAGGAACTAAAAGCTTGAATATAGATATTTAAAAAAATATGTAATTTTAAATAGTCAGATTTGATCATAATTATGAACATAATGTTACTATTATAAATAGAAAACATTATTAAAATACAAGAAAAGAGTTCTTTTAACCCTAGAACACACACCCGGGTACAAATGTATCCACTTGCAAATTTGCAGTGCTGTATCTCAGGAACGGCTTAACATAGGGCATATAGATTTTGGATCTAGGAAATATAAGTAATTTCTAATCTTTAAAAGGTTATTTGATCCAGTTCGGAACAGTGGTTTAGCAGCTACGAGCTTCCAAAGTCGACACCTACGTAAACACAAACCCATTTGCAGTGCTGTAACTCAGGAACGGCTTAACTTAGGGCATAGAGATTTCGGATCTAGGAAATATAAGTAATTTCTAATCTTTAAAAGGTTATTTGATCCAGTTCGGAACAGTGGTTCAGGAGCTACGAGCTTCCAAAGTCGACACCTACGCAAACACACACAACATTTGGCTATCCCATGCCCGTGACCTTTTTTGCCTATATCTCTTGAACCACGTAGAATATTTGCATAAAACAAAAACTAAAACATTTGGAAAATATTAATATAAGCATTTAAAAAAAATATAATGAAATTGGACCATTTAAACGTTCGAAAAAGCCAAAATAAGCTAGTAGGTACAAACGTATCCCGGGTGTGTGTTCTCGTAGAAAAAGTTGGGTATGCATCGTACGGTTAAATTGAAAAAAGTACACCATGTAAAATTTTAATTATTTTAAAAGCGTGCAACTGTATATCCATGTTTAATATATCAAATGTCAGCTTATAAAAACAACTTTTTAATAAATCCTTAAAGATAAATTCGCCCTTAACAAACTTTAAAAATAAGTCTATATGTATAATTATAACAATAATTTGTTAAAGATGATATAGCCGTTAATATTTATTTTTGAAGATCCATAACGAAACTTTATTTTATAATAGCGTGGTCTATTTATCTACCAATAATAGAAATTAACCAATTTAAGTAGTAATTAAAAGCTTAAATAATTATTTTATATATATATATATTATCTTTTTCTTTATTTTTGTACTTTGCAATGTAAAACACTGAACTCGATATTTATATATAAAAAATCCTCAATATAAAATTTAAATTATTGTAATACATGTCACAGTATACCAATCTTTTATATATTGAATGAAAGCTTACAAAAATAGCTATTCCATAAACTCTAAAAGATAAACTCGCCGCTAACAAACTTTTGAAATAAATATATATGTCGAGTTATAAACCAATTTTGTTTAAGGCGAATTAATCCTTGAATGTGCTTTGTAAAGACCGTATTCAAAACTTTCAATTAACACATACAGTTTTTAAAAATGTGTTCATTTTGTCTATCAATAAATGAAATTAACTAGTTTATTAAGAAATTGAAATCTTAGATATACATCTTTTAAATATCTCTTAAAAGATAAATCCGCGTTTTACAAAATATAAAAATTTACCTTTAACTCTTCCAAAAAATTAACTTTAAATTAATTAAAAAAAAGCATTTTCTTTAAATTACTTTTGTTATTGTTTTTGTAAAAATTATAAAAAGTTGTGTTGTTTTAACGTGTCATCTCTCTCTGAAGTTGAGCGGTTCATTTTACTACTATTTTCACGGTACATAAATCATTTTGCCGCAATTCATGCAAAACGTAATATAACAACTACAACAAAACAACAACAACAATAATAATAATAACTGAACAAAATAGAATTCTTTTTTTTGTTTTTTAAATTAGAAAATATAAAGAAACAATTTCAAACAGACATTCATTTCACTATACTACTCCAACAACAAAGATGAATATATAAAATAAAAAAATTCTTAAACAAAAATAAAAAAAATCTAAATGACATTGTGTGGAAAAAAAGTTATTTATGTTTTTTTTTTTTAAACTAAAGTTTATTTTACTTTGTGGAAAAAAAACGCATATACTACATTCGTCGTTCTATATATTTATAAAGAGTAAGCTTTAGAGGAATACAATTTGCTTTAAGCATTAAAACAAAAAAATAGGGAAAAAATCTATATTAGAGAAACAAAACACTTGCGCTAAAAAGTTTGACGACAGCAAATAGAAATATCTAATATGATGAGTAGGGGTGTAGTACTATACAATATACAAATAAATATTCATATATAGAGACATTTAGATAGACATACAAATTAACCCTTTCAAGGCAGTGGAATTTTTTGAAACATTTAAAAATTTTCTTGTAAATTTAAAATTTTGGAAATAGTTTTTAGTAAAAGTAAAGTTTAAGTAATCATCTTCAAAATAAAAGCAAATAGATAAATTCGCCTCTAACAAAATTTCAAAATAAACAATTTTAAAAAATATGTAGTGGGAGAATTATCTTCACTTCAGTTATTAATTTCTTCAAAGCTTTAATGAAAATTATCACTGGAAATCGTCCACTGAAACTTTTCATAGAATATCTGAAACATGTTAAAGTCAATGTTAATGAAATGTCTGTAGAATCATTCCGACAATGAAAAATTATAGAATTTATGCAACAGTTTCCTAAAATTTTTAATATTAAGAAGTTTCCTTGAATTATTAAATCACTTCATGAATGTCTTGAAAACTTCTTTGGAACTAAGTGAACCGCTTTAAATAATATTTTAAACAATTTTATTGAAATACACAATAAATAAAATACTATCTTAAGAACACTATGTAGGTAAAGACCACTGCAAATGTAGTTGAAAACAAATGAAATTTCACTTAAAGAAAGGACGACTTACATTTAATTAAATTCAACTAACATTGTCATTTGTTTTTTAATGTTCAAAAAATGACTAACAACTGTAGTAAAAATGAACCGCATGGTAGTAAAAAATAAACAAACATTTATTTATTTTTTTAAATAACAAAAAACAACTGTAAAAAATGAATGTAAAATCATAAAACAGTCATTTGATGTGAGTTGTTTTTTTAAATGAAATACAAGGTTAGTTAAAAATGTAATTTGTTCTACAAATGACTTACATTTACATTAAAAATAAAGAAACTGTATTACAACCTAAACAACTACGTAGTTTTAAAGCAGAAGTTCCCTGAGTGTACATTAAAATAATTAGGCATTTTATGAAAATGTTGAACACTTGGAAAATAAATCTGAAAACAAAAGTTTGAAATGTTAAAAATTATTAGAATTATGAAATATTATGAAAAAAGTAAAAAATTAAGTCTTTGATATAATTTCGTAGCTCTAAAATTTAATTATATTTATGAACAGATAATTTATGAAATCGATTGATTTTTTTTTTATGAAACTATAAAATTTTATGAAAAAAAGTTTATGAACAATTTTTTTAATATTAATAAATTTTTTTGAATATAATGAAATTCTTCATTAAACAATCGTAAAAATGATATGAAATTGGTTCATTAATATCAAGAAGGATATACATTTTTTGTAGCACAAATAGCAGAGAAAAGATAAATTCGAATGTAAGAATGTGTTAAACTATTGGGATTTTCAAGAAATTTAAAAACATTGTGGCTCAAAAATATATATGTTTACTTTAACAGCTTAAAATCAACGTATAAATAACTACTATTTTTTTAAACATTTTCAAATTTAAATTTAATTTTTGTGTTCTAGCTAAATAGATAAATGATGGGAAAATTTTATAGGAAACTGATGTTGAAATATAGATTTTTCAATAAACAAAAATTTGTTTACTAGATGATATAAATATGTATTGTTCTAAAAATGACAAACTAAGATAAAATGGTGGACGTTTAATCAATTTTTTAAATTAAGTTTCAAATTTCCAATATTTTATACCATTTTGTGCAAAATTTTGTAAAATTATTTTAACAAAATGAAAGTCATATAATTTATCTTCAAATAAACAAGCAAAGAGATAAAGCCAATTTTACTAATATATCTTACAAATCAAAGTGAAAAGATGAATTCGCAGCCAAAAAAATTTCAAAAATTTTAAAAATATTTTGTTACTAAAAATTTAAAATCAATGTAATGAAAACTTTTTTAAACATTTTTTGCTCACAAATTGAAGTATAATTTCACTTTTTACTAATCTAGGTAAATAGATAAAAATTATTATTGTACTGAAAAAATGTTTACGAAAAATAATTTTGTATTTTTAAGCCTGTATTACTTTGAGTGTAATAATACAAGCAAAAAAATACGTAATTTATATCGAAATAACTAAAAATAAACTAACTTCCGTTCAATTTACAAAAGTTTATGTTTTTTTTTTAATTTAGGTCGTATTCTTTGCTCAAAATTAAACGTTAGAAATTTTATTTTTCTAAATCACGTAGATCTACTTTGTTTTCAATTGATGTGCAATAATTTTGTTAAACTGAAAAATAGTTTAAAGCTCCAGTAAATTTTAATTTTACAAAATTTTTATATGATTTTTCTAAAAAAATGTGTTTTATTTTACAAAATTAAACAAAATTTTAATTTGTAAAAATTTAAACATATAATTAAAGCTTAAAAATATATCTTTTAAATAAAATAATGAACATAAATTTGCCGGTAACTAAAGTTTTGTTTAAGTTTTTGTAAAAAATTGTGCTTAATTTTCAAAAATTAAATAAAATAATATTTATTTTTTGGTGCTGCAAATATTTTGTAAAAATATAATCATCATACGAAAACTTTGGAATATATCTTTTTAATTTAACATTAAAGATAAATTCGCCGTTAAAAAATTTTTATTTAAACTAAACAAAAATGAATAAATTTTTTTTGAATTATTAACTGATTAGCCATAATTTCATTAAACTTCATATGTTTTTAAAGTTTTAAAAAATTTTACTTAATTTTTATTTAAACTTTCTAAAAAAAAAATGTATTTAATTTCAAAAAAATTAAATAATAGCATATTTTTTAAGTTTTGTTAAATAGTTTGTAAAAATTTATAGAGATTATGAAAGTTTTAAAATATATCTTTTTAATAACACATTAAAGATAAATACGCTGCTAAAAAAAATGAGGCATAAAATCAGATTTATTTATTATTTTACTATTTTAGTAGAGGCGAAGTTATGTCTAAGCTATAGTTTTAATCAAGGGTGCCCAAGCCCTATGCGCTTCGTGCTCATTTGTTTTTGTAAAAACACTTAGCTATAGGCTGTGTGTTTTAATACACACATAGAGCGCTCAGCACTAGCAATACGAAATACACAAACAACTTTGTCTTATTAGTTTTTTTGTCGTTCTTCACTGTATACACGCAAGTGCAAAGCAACAACATTTTCGTATGCTGTGCTGGTAACCATTGAAATATTTTTTTCTTTTTTCTTTGTATGTATTGGTTTTTCCAACAAAAAATATTGAATAAAAATTAGTTTTTCTTTAAATGTATTGGTGTTTGCTCTTCCATAAGGAACTCTTGGGCACTCCTGGTTTTAATGATTTATATCTCAGTTTTCAAATCCTTCTTCTTTATCAAATTTGCTTTACAAGGCCGCATAAATATTTTTAATTGTTAACATATATGCCATCATTTTATTAAACTTCAAAATTTTTTAAACTTTTAATTAATTTTTACACACATTTGATTGGAGTTTTTCAGATATAATGTTTTTTATTATATATAAGTATATATTTTGTAAAAATTTATACGTTTTATCAAAGCTTTTATATATATCTATTTAATAACATATTAAAAATAAATTCGCAGCTAACAAAAATTTGGTTTTGAAATTTGTTATTATATATTTCATTTAAATAATGAATTTCTCTTTAAACTATTATTTTAAAGATTTATATTTAAGTTTTCAAATCCTACTTCTAAAACAACTTTACTTTAAAACAAAGCCGAATAAATTTTCTTAATTGGTAACGATTTTTCGTAAAGTTTTTTAACTTCAAGTTTAACTAAATTTTACTTTATTTTTATATGAATTTTCTAAAAAATGTGTTTTATTATCTAAAATTCAATAAAATTATATATATTTTTTTAAGTTTCCTGAAATATTTTGTAAAAATTTGTATATCTTATAAAAGCTTTGAAGTATATCTTTTAAATAACATATCAAAGATAAATTCGCCGTTAACAAAATTTAGTTTTAAAGCATATTTTTAAATATCTCAGTATTTTAGTTGCGGCGAATTTATCTTCAAGCTATAATTCTAAAGATTTATGTCTTAGTTTTCAAATCCTTCAACAAAACATTTTCATAAATGCCTCGTTTGCCCTTTAGAGGGTTAAAACTCAACAACACTACCAAAAAAATTCACTATTAGTAGACTCTAGAGAGGGTCTTTTAGACAAAATAAAAATATATGGAAAAAAAACAACAATGTGTTGTTTTAGAGGCATAGAACAAAAAAAATTGTTAGCTACAGCAGCGAAACAAAGTGATAAATCATTTTAACTGTCACTTTCGAAATACAATTTTATCTAAATACAATATGAACAAAACACAGAAAAAATAGGCACAAAAATATTAAAAATATAACTTAGAACAGATTTTATTTATAATTAAAATGAAAACAGAAAAAAAAAATATTTCAAAAATTTTTAAATTGAAATTTTAAATTTTATTTAAAGCGACGGCATTTTATAATTTATTTTTTTTTTTTGAAATACATATTACTCAATTAAGAAATGAGCATGATTTCTTTGTAAATTTTGCTTGCAATAGTGTTGAGCGATCAAATAAAGCAAAAATGTATAAAAAGAAAAGTCATGTTGTCTCGGGCGAAAAATTATTACAAACTAAAGCATACAACAAAATGACACTCCACCCATTTTTAAGGCCACCATATGACAGCCATATGAAATACAACTATAAAGAAAAATACCAACACTTATGCAACAACAACTACTAAAACAACAACAAAATATTAAGCAAGAAACAAAAAAGCACACAAGACGCAAAAAAAAAAAAAAATTACAAAAAAAAGTGAAAAACTGCAAACACAAAATGGAAAAATGGCTGAATTATTATTATATAAAAAAAGAGCATAAAAAAATTTACGATATTAAAAAAAAATTGGAGAAATATTAAAAAATAAAAATATTGAATATTTTTTGAATTTTAACATAATTTATTAAAATATTTAATAAATTTTAAATTAAAATTTTAAATAAATCACTTTTGTGTATAATTTGTTAATTGAAATTGTTTATGAATTTAATACAAAAAATCTTCTTATTAATAAAAAACAAAACCACTCATTTTACGATATTAAATTTAAAGCTCTTTGAGTGTTAATATCTCTTTTAATTTGCTTTGAGGGGAAATTACTCTTATTAAAAAAAAAAAAACACTCATACTCTTGCTCTCTTTTATTTACAGAAAACAATTCGCTTTTATTATTATTTATATACAAATTTCACTCAATTCCATTAAAATAATCTCTTAAAAATTCATACACAGACTGTTTGGCCACTTTTTTTTTTTTTTTTGGGAATATAAATTTTTTTTCGCTTTTTTTCAAAATAAAAAAAAAAATAAAATCATACACACGAAATAAAAATTATTAAGATTTATGTGCGAAACATTTTCTTTGGGGGTCGTGACCGTGAGTCTATTAAATAAAATTGTATGTTCTACTCCGCGTTATGTATGCAGTGTGTCTGCAAAATGATAATAATGATAATAAAAATTCATAATAATTGCATCTGTTCAAAATTGAAGTGATTTTATGTAGATAGTATTCAAATCAAATCTTCATTTATTTTTTATTTTTTTGTTTGAAAACTTGATATAAGTAATTTTCTTTGTTTATAATGTAATTTAAGATACTGATTAATATTTATGTTAATGTTTGTATTAAAAGCAAAAAGGAAATATTTAGCCACCCCAATTTACTGAGATTTTAAAAGAAATGTTTAGTTTATCTATAGATTTGAGACATTTGAAATATTTTAAACCAATACAAACAGCTTAAGGTTTATTAAAAGAATTTGTTGGGCAAACCTAATTTATATTATGACTAAAAGATAAATTCGCCGCTAACAAAATTTTAAAATATAGTCAATTTTAATAATTTTTTTTTATCAACAAATCAAGTATTCAAAATTTTATTGAAAAGAAACAAATTTAAAAATATTTATGATTCTAATAATTTTTAGTAAATTTTTTATTAATTAATTTTAAAGGAAATTTTGAAAAAAAAACTATTTACGCTAACTAGCAGATCTTTGAAATCAAAATAAGAATTACTTCGTCGCTTCATGTTTTGAATCATTTTTAGTAAATTTAGAAAACAAAGGATAAAAAATACTTTCGTCGCTTTTAAAATTTTATATAATTCAAATTTAAACTTTTACTGAAATTTAAAAAAATAAATTTTAGCAACAAATTTAAGTTTAACTGCAGTACATTAAAATCATATTGCAAGTACCAATTCGCCTCTAACAAAAATGTAAATAGAGACGGAGGAGATTAGAAAAATATTGTTAGTGTTGTTACTTCTGAGTATAATATACAATAACAGAAAAGCTAATTGGAAAGAAAACTGCAATTTAGCTGCATTACATTCGTGGCCATACTTAGGTGTGATCGCTAAACCGTCATGACTTGGTATTGTTAGGTTTGCAATTTAAGATGAGCGCAGGTTTGATTCTTACAGCCGCAGGTTGTTGAAAAATTTATCATATAGAGATAATCTGACAATTATAAGACACAAATAATGACACAATTAAAATGGAAAATCACTGATGACACCGGTCCATAAAAAATCAGAATCTAGTCTAGTCTGATTTAAAAATTAATAGTGTTTATAATTTTTAGAGAGAAACGTTTATTCTTTTTCTTAACCTTAACTTTTCTAAAGAAAATATTATTGTTTTTGATAAATTTTATATTATTTAAATTCAAAACGAATTTTGAGAAAAATATTTAGGTTAGGTTAGGTCGAAAAGAGGATTCGGAGAAGGGAAATGCTTCCCTAATCCGACTCAAGTCCCTGAGGACTTACACTTAGTTTTATATTAAAAACCTAAATTAACATTTTTAATTTTTTCATTCCTTACAGTTTTTTATTCAATTACAGTTCTTTAAAGTCACAGTAAATTTTTAAGAATTTCATAGTAGTAGTCAAAATATAAATTCGTATTTTGGAAAATTGACTTATTTTTTTCTAAATTTGGAACAATATTTAACAAATTTTTTATTTTGAAATTTGCATTACAGATAATATACACATTTTCACAAATAAATTCGCCGCTAATAAAATTTTTAAATGTTTAAAACTCCTATTAATATTATGAAATCAATGTGATCTTTTTAGTTCGCCATCAACAAATTTTTAATTTTAAAACATTTTAAATTTTCTTATCCAATTCAATGTAAAATGAAGATTTTTAAAATTCAAATTAAGAAGTGTATTCGCCGGTTACAAGAAAATATCTTAAATTAAAATCAGATCAAAAAACGAAATAATAATAGCAAGGAAACTACACAGTGGTGAATCCGCATATTTAAATGAAACTAAAATATATTATTAAGGTCAAAGAAATATTAGACACGTATTTTTTTTTTAGGTACAAGTCTAAGGCTTAAAAAATGAAATGCGGTAAAAAATTGGCCAATTGTGGGTTTTTTAAATATATTTCTTATATAAATTATTAAAGTATATGCAAACTGGATATCAGTTTATTTTACAAATGCATCTACTGGTTTATAAAACATATCCGTACATGTCCGAACATTTTTGTTATTCAAAAAACATTTTTTTCGAATACCACAATTAACATAATACTGCTTATTGAATTTTGTCCAGGAGATGTCTTAGATTTTGAAATTTTGGTAATAGTAAGGATTTATCACGACTTTTTAGGAACGGCTTTTAAATATTATTTAAATTTTTCAAGTAATTGGCAACCCTGGGCATAGGCAATATGGTTATCAACAGTTTTGTTATCTAGAGAAAAAAAATTAAAATTTCTGAAATTTTAAAGATGTTTTCATATAAAAAAAATCTTGTAATTTTTGACTCTCCATTTTAACTCCTAAACGTGCTATTGCTCACCTATAAAAACTACTTGTCTAATATATTTTTGACCTTTAATACATATAAAAGTTTAATTCAAATCTGCGGATTCAACACAGTGTAGTTTCCTTGTAAGTCATATTGTAAATAACACATCATATGGTAAACAATTTTTATAACTCTAGACTACGTTATATTCAAGACTACGTCATATTTTAGGCTAAATATGTCCTTAAGAAGACTATGTCGTATTTAAGACTACATCATATTCTAGACAATGTCATATTTTATATAACGTTATATTATATCATATATATATAGACCACGTCATATTTTGTAGACTACGTCATATTATATAGACTATGTCATAATTTAAAGACTATGTCATATTCTATAGACTACGTCATATTTTATAGACTACGTCTTATTCTATAGACTACGTCATAATATATAGACTACGTCTTATTCTATAGACTACGGCATATTCTATAGACTATGTCATATTCTGCAGACTACGTCATATTCTATAGACTACGTCATATTTTATAGACTGCGTCATATTCTATAGACTACGTCATATTATATAGACTACGTCATATTCTATAGACTACGTCATATTCTGGGGTTTTTCCGCCAGCTCCTACATCCTCCTTCCTATTTCTAGGGTAGGAGGTTCGGAACAGCTGCACATCGTTCTTTCATTTTCTTGTTTATGAAACGTTCATAACACTTCCATCTGTCCTCCGATTCCAGCATTATTGGAACCATATTTTCCGGTGTTAACATTGTCCCCAGTTTATCATTAATTAAATACCGCTCTTCTGCACACTTCTCACATACAAACATAATGTGAATTGCGTCCTCTTCGAGTGCGCCACATGACTCACAGTTGCTGGTTTCTCTTATCTTGAATCTGTGTAGATATTTATTTAGGCTACCATGACCGGTCATCACCTGCGTCAGGAAATATCCCATGTCACCATGATCTCTTTCAAACCAGACTTTTATATCAGGGATTAGTAAGTAGGTCCATCTCCCGTTTTCATCTAGGTCCCACCGCTGTGGCCACTTTGTCACCAGTTGGCCCCTTGCGTTTTCCTTTATCTCCAAAATTTTTCTTCTATGTTCCATCAGGCTATATTGTTCACGTCTGATTAGTTTTGTTTCCGTGTAAATTTCGTCTTTTTCTAATACCAGTCTATTGGTGGCAGCCCTGCTAGTACCAGTGCCGCGCTTGTAGACACTGTACGGTATGCCGATATAATGCGAAGCTCACTTATTCTGTAGACGACGTTATATTCTACAGACTACGTTTTACTCTATAGACTACGTCATATTCTATGGACTACTTAAAATTCTATAGACTACGTCATATTCTATAGACTACGTCATATTCTATAGACTACGTCATGTTCTATAGACTACGTCTTATTATATTGACTACGTCATATTCTAAAGACTACGTCATATTTTATAAACTACATCATATTCTATAGACTACGTCATATTCTATAGACTACGTCATATTCTATAGATTACGTCATATTCTGTAGACTACGTCATATTCTATAGACTACGTCATATTCTACAGACTACGTCATATTCTATAGACTACGTCATATTCTACAGACTACGTCATATTCTATAGACTACGTCATGTTCTATATACCAAGTAATATTGAAAGCAACCCAATATTCTATAGACCAGGTCATGATCTATAGACTAATTCATATTCTGTAGAGTATGCTGTGTTCTATAGGCTATGTCATATTTTTAGACTTCATTTTCTGCTGATAAATTACACTTCTTTTAGAAGACTTCAACAATTTCTTTAAGACTACGTCATACACTCCATTTCTCTCTAAAATCTTAAACGCTATGTCATAATGAAATATTTTTATTATAACGACAAAATGATGTAGCATAGTTTAAAGTCGTTGATTTCCTACTTAAAATGCTTTAATTTTCTTTAAAATCGTATCTTAAAAAACGTAACAGGGTCATTCACTAGAGTTACATCGAAACAGTAAAAAAAAAAAATTGTCACTTAGGTTTTTTTTTTTTCGTTCAAAAACAAAAACAAAGTTTTTTTTTTAACTATTTACGCATAAACACCCCACAAAACCATTAAATTTAATACGCACATTACACCCAAAAGAAAATTGGCCATTAAGTTTTCATAGAAGTAATTTTGTTCGTCTTAAAAAAAAAAAAAATTACAAAAAAATAAGAATTTAAATAAAGGTGTGTTTCCATATAATAAGGAATAGGTTACAAGGAAGTTTTTTTTTTTATTTTTTTTTTAATATAAAAAAAACTTGGAAAAAAATATGCCTTATGGGTATGGGGTACAAACGAATTGTTTGTTATACGCGAATAAACCTTCTTGTTAATAAAAGTTATATAGCACTTCTTATTAACATTGTTTTTATGTGCCATTTAAGGTTATAAAATAAATTATTATTAACGTCATTTGAAATTAAACAACATTATATGCCATAAGGTTTATTTAAAAGTTTATTCAAGAGGAGTTTTTTTTTTTTTAAATAATGAAAAAAAAAATTTAGCTTAGCTTCGGCTTTGGCTTAACCAGGAATTTTTTGTTTATGAAAGAAATAAAATAAATAATAAATTTTATAATTGGCAAATGAAATAAAATAAAAAAAAAAAAACATTTAGAAATAATAAAATGTCTTTGTTATATTAAGCTAGACATAACGACGGCAGATTTTAACAAAAAAAAAATCCTAACAAAAATAATAATATAATTCTTTTTCAACATTCATGTCATTATTAGTTTTGGTAAAAAAAAAACAAAATTAAACAACCTACATTTATGTTTTTGTATAAATAAGATTTAATTCATTTTTTTTTTTTCGATATTATATTTTAGATATGAATGTGTCAATATTATCTATAATTCCTATTTAAGCGGTATTTTTTTTGGTGTGCGGTTGTTTTTTATAGAAATTTGTTAAACATTTTTATACAAGTTTTTTACACATTTATTTTTTATATTTTTTGAAATGTTAAGCTTTTAATATAAACATGACAAGTGTTAAGAAATTTTTAATATTTTTTCATTTACGTTTGAAGGGGGTTTCGAAAATTTATGTCAAACTTAACTTTGCTTAATATTGTAGTTTTGTTGATATAATAAATAAAATTAAGAAACAAAACCTAATCAAAATTGTTACAAATTTTTAACCATAAATTTGTCTTTATTTTTTTTTTAGGTCGATGGTGTCGAAGAGAATGGTCATCACCTGCCGCCGAAGCTAGAAATGCCGATGCCTCAAGACGGTTATATTCCTCAGTCTTCCTGGGTAGTCCCGGTAAGTGAGAATTAAACTTTGTTTTTTACTATTTAAAGAACTAGGAATTAGAAAACAATCTACTATAATTCAAAAATATCTAAAGTCAAACTTTTAAAGAGATTTTAAATTAAGATTGAAATTGTGTTCTAAAGACTACATTTTTTTTTTTTTTTTGTTTTTATTTAACCAATACTCAGGGGATGCCCCCTACTCATGCAGTGCATTGTATTGATCAGGAAAATAGGGTATGGGAAGGAGGAAAGAGGGAGTAGTGTTTGTGGATAATTGATTTAAATATTTCTAAATTGTAAGTAACAGGGAAGACTTCTGCGGGAAGTTTGTTCCACATACGAATCGTTCGACTAAAAAACGAATTTTCTCTGTAATGCGTTGTGCGAAACACACGACAATCAACTGCAAACGGATGTGTTCTACTAGATTAGCGAGAATTACGAATAAAAACTCGGGCTCGTGGAATAAGTTCACTTATCTCAGATGAGCATATTTCCCATGGTAATATCGATAGAAAAGTGTCACACAACCCCACATTCCGACGATGCTCCAATGAATCAATAGAGTTGGATACACTACTGTCATTGATTAACTTCACCGCCCTCCCCTGAACACGGTGCAGAAGCTTCAGAATAGACAGTGGAGCCCCTGCCCATATATGAGAGTTGTATTCCATTTTCGGCCGGATATAGCTAGTAAGGAGATCGGATGGAGTAATGTAAGTCTTGCATCGTTTCAGAAAACCAAGACACTTGAATGCCTCTTTCGACACTTGAAATAAGTGCTTATTGCAACGGACATCACACTGTATTCTCATGCCCAGAACATCAAAAGTACTCGATTTCTCAATACCTATACCATTCATAGCTACAGATGACAATGTTAATTAAACAGCCCGTCTGTATGTTAACATACAACATTGGGTCTTGCATGCATTAAAATCGACCTTATTCGCGCGACCCCACTCGGAGATTGTAGAAAGGTCTTGATTGAGTGTGTCATTCATGTTCTGCCGCATGCCCTTTATCTCCAAAGAGCTTGGCATGTGAATGAAAAAGAATGACAACACTCAGGGAACTTCTGCTTTTAAAATATGTAGATGTTTGGGTTGTAATACAGTTTCTTTATTTTTAATGTAAATGTCAGTCATTTGTAGACCAAATTAAATATTTTGCTTACCTTGTAGTTCATTTAAAAAAAAACAAACCACATCAAATGACTGCTGTATAATTTTACATTAATTTTTTACAGTAGTTTTGTGTTATTTAAAAAAATAAAAAAAATAAATGTTTGTTTATTTTTTACTACCATGTGGTTCATTTTTACTACAATTGTTAGTCATTTTTTGAACATTAACAAAACAAATGACAATGTTAGTTGAATTTACTGTAATGTAAGTCGTCCTTTCTTTAAATTAAATTTCATTTGTTTTCAACTACAATTGCAGAAATGTTGCTGTCGTCTGCAAATGCTGCTGTCGTCTTTAAAACGTCCAAAGCGTTTGGTCCTGTGTGAGTACAGTCAACTATAATGGACGTTTAGAGTTTTACTTTTTTTCGCCAACACTGTATTGAATACGACTCAAAAAGTAGTGTAATATTTCTTTTGAACTAAATTCTGAGTTCGAATGTCCTCAACAGAATTATGAGATGAATTTTTTCATAAATTTTTTTTTTTGAAAAATAACATTTAATTTACTAAAAGATTTCATTCTATAAAGAAGTTTCATTAAAAAGCTAGTTTCATAAAATGTATGAAGCTTTTCATTAATTTGAAGAAATTGGAAGAAGAAAGAAATAAAAGTGTCATTAGTTTACTGACAATTCTGTCCGTGTATAAATATATATTTTTATTAATTTCTATCCGCCAAATCTCAATTGGGCGTTAAACAAGTAATATTTTAAAGTTTTTACTCAATTAAAATGTTAAAGAAATAAAAATTATACGGGAAGGGCTCCCCAACATGAACAAGAAATAATGCTCTAGAGTCAAATCGGAATAAGATATCTCAATATGTTATATACTATATGAAAGAAAAGTAGGTTGTTTATCTCTTGGCCACAGAAATACATTTTCATTTCTCACGCAAAACAATTTTTTAACCATATTTTTAAATTGTCCAAAATTTTGATTTTTAAAAAAGATGGATAGTTTTTTAAAAATTCTCTAAAAATTTAAAAAAATCCGAAATAAGCACAATGTAAAGAAGCTAAAGCTAATTTTACATTATTTATTTTAGTTTGAGGTCTAATATTAAAAATTAAAAAAAATATCATTTTTATTTTAATTACTAATTGATTCGTTTATTTGAAAGTCCCAATATTTCGAGGCAACGCCGTTGGTCATATTCCTGGGGTATAATTAATACAAATAGAAAGCGAACTGCACTGTTTGACCAGATATTGTTTATGTATTATTGTTTATATAAACAATAACTAGTCATATAGTGCAGTTCGGTTTCTAATTATATTAATATTTCCCCATGATGATGACCAACGGCGTTGGCTCGAAATATTGGGACTTAAAAATAAACTAATATATTATTAATTAAAATAAAAACTATATTTGTGTTTAATTTTTAATATAATACCTTAAGCAAGACAACTGAAACAAAAACAACATTAAACACAGAAAAAATTATCAACCTAAAATATCTAATTAAAGATTTGATTTGAATTAAATTTGTTTCTGAACAAATATTTAATTGAATCAATTAATATTTTAATTGACTTTTAAATATATAAATACATATTTTATCTTAGACGCAAATCTCAACTTATCTTTTCATACACTGTATGCTTAAATAGAAAATTTTCAGTACCAAATGCATTTGAAGTTTACAATCAAAACAAGCACACAAACATACAAATAGACGCAGCATTAACATATATTTTTTTTTTGTAGAAGTTATTTATAACTTTTCTTCTTTTTAATTTTCAATAAAAGTTTTAATTGATAGTATCATTTCCGTGATAGGTGCAAAATCAATTAAAATATTAATTGATTCAATAAATTTTTTAATTGAAAGCAGTTTTTAGTTTTTTCTGTGAAGGTCAACAATACATACTTACAACATTATTTATTTTATTAATTCAAAGAAATGTCATACAAATTGTATGCAGAATCATCTAAATCACATTTCGGGCATATATTCTATAGAGACCGATAATTTCGGCTCATTTGAAGTGTTCTTATCGCTTGCACGAGTGACACGCATACATATTGGATGTGGTGGAATTTGCTGATGTGCACACAGAGAAATAAAGTGTCAACCGAATTGAAAAGTGTACCGAACTTTGTTGTGAAAACTGATGTTCAATTAAATCAATCTACTGAGTTTCCTAATAACCGAATTTGAGTCGTAGGAAGCGAATTTCAGTTGGCAAATAGCTAAATTTTTCTCTGTATGTGGTCTTCAGTAAATTCATACAGAAATCTTCATATTCGTCTGAAGACGATATATGATTTTCTGACGACTTGGATTTTTTTCTCAATACTTTCGCTGCAAAGGCCTGTTTTTCTTCACGGTTTTTTAACTTTTGAATCTGCCATATATTATGGGGAAGTGATAACGCTGCATTAACCTTTGTTAATGTCAAAAAAAAAACTTCTTTGGCGTATGCCATATTCCTACACTGATAATAATCCATGCGAAATAATACGAAAAAAATGTCAAAATAGTAAAAACTTTCGTAAAATATACGAAAATTTGTTCATGTTACAAAAAAAATTTCGTTGTTTTGATATTTTTTTCGTATTTTTTAGCATGGATTATTATGAGCTTATATTTAATTTTAATTTTAGTAAAATTCAAATTTATGTTTAACTTTTAACACCAATGAAAAAAAAATACATTAAAGTTGCCATTTTAAGGAATTTGACGTGATTTTTTGAGAGTTACTAAAATTTTGGTACAACAACAACAGAATTTCAATGAAATCTGTTTAGAATATCGTTATGCGATAAATACTTATACCTGTGCGAAATCGCATATTTAGATAAGTGAACAAATTTCTGTTCAAGAACTTTTTGAACAAAAAAATTATTATTTCGTATTTGTAGTACAACAACTAGCAGATATTTGATCTTTGAGTACACACAGAGAAATAAAGTGTCAACCGAATTGAAAAGTGTATTTTAATGGTAACAACTTATAAATTCAGTTAGTACAACGATGTTTTTTTTTATTATTTATTTTTTTTTTTTTTTTTCGAAAATCCTAATGTAACAAGATTTAAAATCTTTACATTAGATTACAGAATATTTTGGGTATTGCAACTAGAATTCAGTTGAATTAACTGAACTTTGGTGTAAAAACTAATGTTGAGTTGAACCAATCGACTAAAATTCGTAATAACCGATTTTGACTCGTAGTTACCAAATTTCTGTTGGCAAACAGCTAAATTTTTCTCCGTGTGTATGCATACAAAAAAAACCTCGTCTATATAAACCACAACAATGACAGCAATCATGAGTTGCTTCTAGCTTTTGCAAAACTTTTATATGCAATGTCCATCATGGATGAGTTCCTGTCCATCTTGTGGCCTCTATCCTACACTCACAATATTTTTTCCGTAAAGACTACCGATTAACACACATTAAATTAATCGAAAATCTGTTAAAAAAGGACTACTTACTTTTCGTTTAAAACAATTGTTTTTTTGGTTTATTTTCAACTGTTAAAAATTAATAGACAAAATCGGTAAAAACAATAGATTGTCTTCGTCTATTTCAATACTGAATATAATATAAAAAGTTTTTGTTTTAAATAGAAAATTTTAACTGAATATTTTAACTATTACCGGAAGTCCGTTTTTTTGTTTATTGAATAACTGACAGAAAGTTAAAAAATATATTTATTTAGTAATTTAACTGTATATTCCATTAAAACAAGTTTACCGATTAACTTTTTAAATAACTGTTGAACTTTTATGGAAAAGTTTTTTCAGTGTAGTTTTAAATTATTGAAACAAATATGGATTGATATTTAAAAATGAATGCTGAAAAAATATTGAAATTCCGCTATCGATAGCAAATTTAATAGCACCTGAAAAGATAAAAAAAAAATATATGAGTTAAAATAAATTAAACATTATTTCTTAAAAGCTAAACTTAAAAAATAACGAAAAATAAATTTAAAAAGCGAAGATGAATATCAAACAAACAAATATTTCAGTGCAGCAAAACATTTCGACAACTAATTGTAAGGCCAAATAGAAATTCACAGACAAAACGTCTGGCGTAAGGCTAAACTACAAAGATGCTGCACTTGAAGTTTTTTTTTTTTTTCAAAGCTTAGATTTCATGATCTTACTTTTCAAACCATACAACAAATCCTATACAAGAGGCACGTCATACTCCTCATCATCATCATCATCTTCTACTATATTCTAAACATGATGATGCATACTAAAAATTTTTTAAAAAGCGCGGCATAAATTGTTTGATATTTTTGCTTGATTTCTTTTTCTATAAAAAAAAGAGTTTTAAACAACCACTAAACAATTCTAAATAGAGTTGCATTTAGGCTTTATTTTCTTAAAAAAAAATAAAAAAATACTTGTACAAAAAAAAAAAATCAATGTTTTTTGCAACGAAAAGCGTCGGTGGCGGCACATGTTGTGGCCGTTTTTACAATCAACCAGAAATGCATGTGCAAGCAGTGTAACGCCATTTTTACTAAACAGTAACTAACAAATGGCTGCAACATTTCAATACCAACAGATTTTTGAACAGAAAAAAACATTTCGAAAAAAACCAAAACTACAAATAGACGCCGTTAAGTTTTTTGTAAAAGAAAAATCCTAACTTTTAGATTTTTTTTTTTTTTTTTTTGTAATTTTCTTTTATAAAACTCGACTTTAAAACATTTTTAAACAGACATACCGACATTTAAACATCATTGTATAAAATTTAGTGGAATAAAAAAAAAAAAAACTGGCGAAGTATGTTGTATTGCACTGCACGTAACAATATGCAAAAGAGGTTTTTGATTTTTGTATTCTTACAAAGAGGCTGTATTTTTTTTTTCTTCCAACAAAGTTTTGTTTGACTGACTTGTGTTAAGGTTGTATGAAGTTTAATGGTTTTTCTTTTTTTTTTTTTTTTGTAGCTTTTGTTGTTAAGATGGGTATATTGGTAGAAACCGCCAAAAGGATAATCAGCAACAATTTAATATTATTACACTACGTTTCAATACAATATAACAAAACACAAGCACAACTGATCAAGATTTTTTTTTTTTTTTAGTATGTTGAGGAAAAAAACATTTTTAAAGGTTTTCAGGCCTAATTTGATATAACAATTTCTGGGAAATGGAAATATAATGAAAGTTTTGTTATAACATAAGAATATTTTTGAGAATTAATTTTTGGTTAAATTTAAACAAGGCCGTTAACCGCTACCTTTTCAATATCGTAAGCCGTTTCAAAACACTTTTAATTCGGGAACCGATTGAATCGGATATTAAAGAAATTGTTTTTTTTTTTGTTTTTAGATTTTTACCAAAATGAAAAATTATTCAAGTTCGAGGCCATACTCTACATTTCATTATTAGGATATTTTCCTAACAAATAATCTAGAGAGTTTTTGTTCTCAAATTTATTAATAGACTACTTTGAGGAATGTCATATTGAATACTTTCAGGAAAATCATATTGAATAGTTTTAAATTCACAAAATTTAAAAATTTTATATAAGAATGCTTTCTGAGGTTAAAAAATTTTATATTTGATCCATTAAATTTGATGTCCTTAAAATTTTTAAAATTCAAAAGAAGAAATTGATACCAAAATCTTGGATAAGCTCCTCCTACTTCCTTAGATATGTCCATACCACACATTGTTACTTTCACAAAATACGGCAAAAAAGGCCTATTTTGATATTAAAAATTAACCCCTTAAATCCCACCCACAATTATGATTGATGCATTAATCTGGTAGAGAATCTTTCAAAGAAGAGATTGATACCAACATCTTGGATAAGCTCCTTATACTTGCTTAGATATGTAAATCCCACACATTGTTACTTTCACAAAATACGGCTAAAAAGCCCGCGGAGGAGGCTAGCAGCTAAGCAGCTATATGGAAGTTACTTTTTCAGTAAATGTATCTTCCCAGACTAGTGAGTCAAATTTGTATTGGGTTGGATAGGATATGAGAAATAAAATAAAAGGAATTTGAAAACAAGTTTGACATAATTTTTAAAATTTTTTTAAAAAATAAAAATTATTTTTTTTTTCGAACTTGAATAATTTTCATTTTTATTGGAATTAAAAAACTTCTGTAAGTTTAATGTCTTTGTTTCTTTTTTTAAATGGCTATCAATTCTTTTGGTGAAGACTTTTCGGAGTGTAACTTTACATGTCATAGTTTGTATGTATTGTCTATCAAATCCTGTCAATAGTTTCTCTAAATTAAAAAAAAAAAAAATTGGGATATATGAGCCACCTAAAGTCAGTTTCAATAGGTGTCGAAAATTTTTGAAATTACTCATATACAAAATTACTCATAATACAAAAACTTTAAAAAGTTTACACACATACTAAATCCATTCATAAAAGATGTGTTTGTAGTGTGTGTAGACCAAAAAAAAAAAAGCGAACAAAAGCAGCATAAAAAACTGAAGCAATTTTAAATAACTGAATAAAACATTTATTTTTACCGAATCTGTACGTATTCGTTATGGTTATAAATAAAATCATATAACAATTATAAATAAAATCATTAAGAACCTGTGAAAATAGCCGGACAAGCTACTAAAATGTAGTTAATTGAAAATAGCAATTAACTATGCAAGAAATAGCAAAAACTTTTTTTGATTATTTGTAGACAAAAAACAGGAAACAAAAACTGTAATATCTACAAAACTTTTGATATATTTACCGTAAATATAGTTGAATGCAACTAACAGTATATTTTTTTGCTCAAATTAGCTGAAATATTTGATTAAAAATGGTAGGCTGTTGATATCTGGAGGACCAATTTTTGTTCGCATAAAAAAAATCTAAAATAAAAACTTTGGACATTTCAAATTTTTTTTCTATTCAAATATAAAGAAAATATATTTGCTGATTTTAGCCGATTATTTTGCTACTTTCAATTTACTAAAATTTAGTTAAAACATAACTAAATTTTTGTAGATTTTACAGATTTATTTTTGCTATTATTTTTCTAATATTTATCAAAAAAAAATAAAAAATCTAGTAAATTTGGCAGTTTTTCCTGCAACGTAATTTTGAACAAATGTTTAGTAGTTTAATCAAATATTTATACAAATTTTTCATATTATGATCCTAATGATCATACTGCTAGTCGCACTGCTCATATTGTAATCACTACGCTCATAATAATATATGCATAAAAATATGAAAAAATTTAAAAAAGTGCATTAAGTTACACGAAAATTTGTTTAACTTACGGAAGTTTTTGCTGTTTTGAGATAAATTATGTGATTTTATGCTTGGATTATTATGTGTGCAGTGATCATATTATGATTAGTCAAAATCATATTTATGATCATATGATGATAATATGATAATTTAGTCTCTGTTCGAACATATTTTTTGATATATAGACTAGAGTTAAGTAGTTTCTAAAGCCATACCTAAATATTTTATGGTTAAGATTTAGTTTTTTTTCCTAGATTTTCCATTATATTCTTAAAACTTCTTTTTCTTTTTTTTCAAACCCCACCCATGTTCAAGGCTGTTTTTTTTCTGTATCTTTTGCAAATTTATAAATTCTATACAAAAATAAAGCATTAAATATGACCTTCTACGTGTAAAATATACTAAAATCCATTAACTACTGAAACTTTATAGCCAAACAGTGTTGTCAACTTTCTTGTTTGTTTGTGTCATGTCTCTTTAACCAATTTTGCATACCAAAATCCAAACAAATGCCAAATAGGCGCGATGCATAATGCATTTTAAATTATGAAAAAAAAAAAATAAAAAATACAAAAAAAAAAAAATCAAGCAACCAATAAAAATAAAGATGATGGCTAATATAAATGTGGTAAATATGCATCTTTTTTAAACCATAGCAAATACAACAGAAAAGAAAGAAAAATACCAGGCAACTTTTAAATCAATTAAGAAAACAATAAACGTAATGACAATTTTTTTAAAAAAAAACTTTTTTTTTTTTTGTAAAAATTGTTTTTTAAGTAGTCTTCAACTTAAATGTCAAACAACACGTATTTCATTTAAAGCATCTTAGAATATTAAAATGGGATCAAAAAATACGTTTTTTTTTTCTTTTTAAATGCATTGCATTTCAATGAAATTTTCAAAAAAAAAAACAATTTAATATGCTAAAAATGTTTTGTTTAAAAGAAGTAAACAAATTCCTGGGACATTTTAAATTGAGAAAAAACAAAAAAAAAAAAACATATATATATATATATATATAAAATTTTTGCTAAACTTGTAAACGTTTTGTTATACACCAAGAAAAATATATAAAATGTAGTTAAAAGTTTATTGCAAGTAGTTTAAGGATTTTGAAATGAAAATTACTTTGAAATTCATTTTTTTTTTAAAACCCTCCAAGGAATTTTTATTTTTTTTTTTGTTTGCAAAGTGAGAATTAAAGCTTAAGCTTAATCTGTGTAAAAAAAAGAAAAAAAAACAAAGTTTTCTTTACAAAAAAAAAAAAAAAAAAACTGGAAATTTTTACATTTAAGACGATTATTTATGAACTGCAAGCCAAGTGTCATGTGATGCTTACTTAACGCAAGCTTGTTGCTGTTTATAGCCTTTACAAAAAAAAAAAAAAAAAAAAAAAACAACCAGACTCCATAACCATCATCTTGATCATCCTCAACCCTCTCTGCTGGCCCATCATTGTGATCATTATTATCATCATAATGTTTTTAAGTCTGTATTTTATACATTAAATACGGGCATAAATGTTGTTTATATGTTAACAAACGTGTATCAATGCATGTTCAATAACTTAAATGACAAAGAAATCAAAATGAATGAAAGTCTTAAAAACGTCTTTTTACAAAAAAAAAAAAAAAAAAAAAAAAACTCTTTTTGCTAAAAAAATCTGAAATCTTATGAAGTTTATTTTTAATTTTCTTAACAAAAAAAAACTACATCCCGCAAGACTTTATTTTAAGTTTTAGGCCGTTTTTTTTTTTGGATGGCTATATGTTGCGTTCAAGTGATATCCCCAAGTGATTTTAAGGTGTGTTTCTGGAATTCAGTTTTTAGTCATTTCATTTCAAGCGGCAATATTTTTTTTTTTTAATTCCAATATCTTTTTCTCTTAAAGACTTAATGTCTTTAAAAAAAAAGTTTAAGAAAAATACAATTTTTAAGCTTAAGAAGTAGAAAAAAAAACCCACCAACTTCATTATGATGGAATAAACGATTTAAGGTTTTTGCTGTTTTTTTCGATGAACGTTTCATCACAACTTTTAAGCCATACATCTATGGCTTTAACAGCAAAAATATAGGTAAAAAAGAGAGATTCGTGTTGATCATCTTTAACATCATCAACTCAAACGTATCGCATTTCATTGAAGCGCGAAATTATTATGCCTAGTTGGGGATTTTGTTAACAGTGTTTCCGTTTTTTTTTTAACAAAAAAACTACAAGAAAAAATTTTTAAGATTTTCAATGATTTCTTGAAAATAACTAAAAACAAAACTATAAAAAAGACCAGCAACATATACCATCAAAATAAGACCGAAAAAGTCTACAGAAACAAAAAATATATATATATATATTTTTATAGCGTAAATAAGAATTTATGAGACAACCTTTAAAGAACTTTAAACTCAACCGACAAAAATCATCTTTAATTTATAAGATAAATTAAAGTAAAACCAAACAAAAAATATCAATATCACAAATATAATGAAAATAACAATCAATTTTGAAAATCAAAAGTTAATACAATAACTTACAAATTCACTGAATTACAAAACTTCTAAAATATCCATTTATGAAATCGCTTAAACTTATTGAAAAAAATTAAAAAATAAATACAACTTAACAACTTTTTGAGTTAACGTATAAATTTGAATTTTCTTCTGTAAAAAATGTCCAAATACTTTGATTTTAGTTTTTAAGTCTTTCTTGTAGTTGGCGTATGATTGATATTAATAATGACATTTTAAAAAACTTTTAAAATCCCTAAAGTAAAAAGAATAATTTAAAAAAATCATGTACTAGAAGTTCCAATATAATTTCATTCTAAATTATAATACTCATACGCTCTGTAGTACTCGTTTTTGCATAAATTCACTAAATTTGAATTCAAATATTTTATTAAATAGTCTAGTATAAATGATGACAAAACTAGTTTTGCCAAAACGGACATTTAAAAAAAATTTTGAAAAATTCTTAAGAAATAGGAAAAAAAAAAATCTTTTTCATATATATTTTTTTTTTTTTTTTTTTTTTTTTTACTACCAACTAGCCCCGTTAGGCTAGTTGGTATCGTGTTGGCTTATCAGTTAGGGGGTCGTGGGTTCGATTCCCGCTAGAGACTCTGGTCTGTTTTCGCTATAACGCGCCTAAAGCCATAGTAGCTAGTGCTCGGTTAGGGTAATAGTATATAATTTTTAATTATATGATTATTAATTAATAAAATAAAATAAAAATATTTTTTTATTCCAACGAAGGAAACAAAGCATTATTCAAAAAATCCATGGATAATAAGTTTTAATATAATTTAATTCTTAACTACAATACTCATACGCTCTTTAGTACTCATTTTTCTATCGATTTAGTGAAAAATTCGAATATTTACTTAAATACAATTGGCCATTGCAAAAATGTCTATACTTTTAATAGCAAATTTTGCGCAAAACTTTTTCTGACATTTGCACTATTGGGCTAAATTTTGTTCCCACAAGATTATAGAGTTTTTTTTTTTATACACTCAGAATATCAGAAAATTTGAAAAATGCTTAACGACATTTTAAGATAACCTTCTAATTTAAATTATCTTCTGTAAAAAATGTCCAAATTTTTTTAATTTTTTCTTGTAGGGTGGCGTATGATTGATATTAATAATGATATATAATTTTCAAAAATGAATTATAACTATTTAAAATTAAAAAGAAAAATTTTAAATAAATTTCTCAATAATATAAGAACTTTAATAAAAATATAACAACCCTATGGGGAATGGGACCGGTCCTGCGTGTGCCACAGGATCGGTCCCTTCGTGCCAGAGACCGGTCCTCTGCTAAACCCTACCCTATGTAAACAACTGGCAACTTTAACATGGGCTTGTCATAGGAAGGGGTCATTTGCCCTGCTTTAAACCACATAGTGGCATGCCACAGGACTAACCAAAGATGGGCATACCACAACACTATCGCAAAACTGTCATGTTGGAGGACTAACCAAAACGGACTAACCACATGACTATCCTGAAAGGAACATGTCGCACAATTTAATCATTTTTAATGTAAAAAATGATAGAAAATGAAGCAATAAATTTCTAACTCATTGGCTTTTTCTAATCAATATGTATACCAGTTAGGTGATATGTCCTACTTCTACCAGTCACGAAACTAGTTTTTTATATCAAAGCTTCAATTTATATAAAGCTTCAATAAGTTCGCCAACTCTCCATCAGGTGGCGAGCAACAACTGTTCTAAGACTTATCATCTCGCGCAATTACAGTGTTGCCATGTTTGAAGCCCTTTATCTTTCCCCACCTCTCATCTCTCCACTATCCAACACATAAATAAATAGGAAGAATTTCCTGAGTGTTGCTTCTCTTTAAACAAAAAAAAAATAAAAATGTTACTAGTCCTGTGATAAGTTCTTTTACAGCAGTCCAGGTTCTGTTAGGTCAATTTTCGCATGCCGATAATTTTTTAATAAAGCTAAAAAAAACATAAATATCGTCAAAAAAAAAAACAAAATTAATAATTTTAAAAAATAAACGAAAACTGCTTCCGATTGGAAAAATTCTGGTCAACTGGCTTTTTCTTGTTAATAAGAATTCTGGTTAAGTGGTATGTCCTATCTTTACCAGTCACAGGATTGGTAATTTTAGTACAATTGACACTGCTTAACCCACTTCAGTATTAAATTATACCAGTCCTGTGATAAGTGCATTTTTAACCAGTCACTTTTAGGTTAATTGACTCCTCATTCCCCATTGGGAAGGTGATACTGTGGGAAATATTTGTTAGTTTCTGATCATAAATGGTTTTTTTTTTTGAAAATTATTGATGAAGAGCTCAATTATTTAATAAAGTCATTCATTTCAAAGTTCGAAAAATATTTTATAATTTATAATTATTGATTTATGTTATTAAGTGTATATTTCCGTGGAGCTGAGATGTTATAGCTACTATAAGAATATATAAATATCGTTTTGATTGTGGCCCTTTAAGTAAGGCAAAATATTGACTGGATATATGATTTTCAACTTTAACAATTTCTAGAAACCTAGCTATCCAATTACAACAAGCATATTTCTTTAAGTGTACCACTATATATATACTAAAAACTATTTGTACTTAGTAAACACCAAGTAAGATTAAAGCATAACATTTAAAAAAGCTCTTATTACAAGGACATACAGGATCCAAAAAGGATACATTTAACTTTTAAACGTATAAACGGATTTTTATGAATTTTGACAGATATATTACATTTAGTAGTCGTACACTGATAGAATTTTCCTTCGTAGCATTAATGAAACGATTTCATTAAAATCGATTCATTGGTTTAATGAAAAATTTCATTAATTGAATGAAAATTCATTAATATTGCTATTCATAACTTCATAAAAAAAATTCATTAAATTAATGAAAAATTTTCAAATTTTTTTCAATAAGAAAAAAAAATTTTTTTTTTGTACTATCATTTTGAAATAAAAAACCTGAAAAATTTCTTTTAAACAGAATTAACCAAAACTTTGATATAAATAAATTTTTTTTATTAAATTTGCCTAGAGCTAACAGTTTTTGGCGAAATTCCAGGGAACAGATTTTCTAAGAAAAACGTTATAGTTTTGGTCAAAACGAGACCTAAATTGTTATCGTTTTGACGATGTTACACAAAAACGTTATGCTAAACGATAACAAATTTTTGTTTTTTTTTAACAATATTGTTAACAACATTTAACATTTTTATCTAATATGGTCGTAATTTAACTACAAAAAGTGGACTATAATCGTCGATCGTTCTACAGAATTCCAAACCAGATCGATAAAAAATTACATTTTTTGTACCGACATATAAGAAAATATGTCATCTTTTAACACAAATTATAAAAATGTAAAAAAACATTGAACAATTTTGTAAAAATGAAGCAATAAAAGCAGAAATAAATTAAAATTGGACCAGACCAGGCCTTATAAATAATATCGACGAATGATAATTTCTCAATAACCACCAAATTAATGCTATGCTAAAATAATCACAAAAAGTGAAAATTATTAAATATCAACGAAAATATTTCATACAAACTATGAATTTTATTCATTAAACACATGAAACTTTCATAACGATTAGGCTAGTATTAATGAAAAAAATTTCATATACATTATGAAATTTTCATTGGGTCAATGAAACCATTCATTAAAATTGATTTAATGAAAAACATTTCATTGACTCAATGAAACGTTTCTTTGGGGACTTTTTTATGAAAAAATTCATTGGATTAATGAAGGAATTCATTAATACTACGCACAAATTTCTATCAGTGTAGCTTTTAAGCTTCGTCAGTATATATTGAAGTTAAGGATCGTTTTCACTCAATCGCCTTATCTCCTTAATTTGAGCCACTAAAAGTTAAATTTTTGGGCGGTATGTATATCTTGATAAGAGGAATAATTTATGTCTAAATCTATTAATCTTTAATCTGATATTCACTCCAAACCTATTTTGGTCCATATAACCTAAAGTAGGCAATTAACAAAAATTTATTTTTCGTGTGAAACATGATGTATAAATTTCATTGCAAAAAAGCTTAGTCCAGTTTGAGGGTTAAATTGTTAAACTCATATGAAATTTAAAATATCTCTTGTATAAAACATCAAAAGCACTTTTTTTATTTTCTAGTAGGGTGGCGTATGATTAATAATAATTAAAAGATAAAATTTTCAAAAATTCATTAAAAATAATAATTGTTTAAAATATATTTTTTTAATAAATTTGTTAATTTAATAAAGGCTTATATTTAATTATTAAAACATTTCCATACTATAACATTTAAGCGTTAAAAAATTAAAAATGTCGAAAACAAAAATGTTCTGTTAAATTGTTAATCTCATTTAATGCAGTTATATTTTAAAATATAAAACTAAACTCATTTTCTTATTATTTATTTTTATCAATGACTCATAAAACGATCCATTATTTAACCAAAATAATCAAAGAGGAGTTTCCTTAAAGCAATCCTTTTCTTTTTAATTATAAACAAACAGATCAAATGTATAAAGTTATGGTGAGAATTTTAGTTTTTTTTTTTTGTTTTGTTTCATTCCCTAAAATATATTTTGATTGATGGTTTTAGTAACAAAAAATTAAAAAAACATTTGAGCATTTCATTTGAAAGCTTTAATCAAGTTATGGTATTGAATTATGGCTTAGAAAAATATGTTCGTGTTTAAAAGTTATCAAAAAAAAAAAAATGGGACTCAAGAATTTTTAAAATGATAAATGGCTGGAAAAAAATAATTATAGTTAGAAGCTTAGCAAAAAATCTGAATTGCTATTTAAACACCTGCTTTGAAATTAAAAGGACTAAAAGATTTTTAAGGAAGAAAAGGTTTTTATTGAAACAAATTTAATAAAAAAAATTTAAGTTTAAAGGAATCCTAATTTGATATAATTTTTATTAAAAAATAAAAATTATGTTTTTTCGACGTGTTCTGATGATGGGAACCTAGAAAATACCCGAACTAAATCTATCAACACATTCCTAAAAGGGTCAATTAATAAAAAAAAAAACTCTATAGATTATTTGTAAGGACAATATATTTATAAAGAAATATAGAGTATGGCCTCGAACTTGAATAATTTTCATTTTCATTGGAATCCGAATTTTTTAAATAGAAAATAAAGTATAGTTTCGGGACATATTTTGAAAACAAAAATTTTACCTGTTCTTAAAACATAATTTACATAACAACAAAACTTTACCACGAAATTATTCTTAAAAATATATTTCCTTTAAAAGAAATGTTTAAAAAAAAAAAGAAATCCTCTGTACAGCCCAAACATCTGAGATGAAAATTAAAAAAAAAACACAGCAAACCCGAGACTTGTATTCTCTAACACTTATAATCCATATTGGCATTTAAGCACTGCGAGCCTTGCTTGTAAGTTCAAGAAATATTTATAATTCAAAATATGTTGCCTGCATTTAGGATGAACCAAAACGCATTTAAATATTGCATACATTTAGGAGGTATATAATTTTAGGGAACATTGTCTACTTTTAAATAGAATTTAACAGCTTTTCGTGCAAAATTAATTAAATATAAAAATATGAAAACATTTTAGCAAACGTATTTTTCACAATTTTATTTAATAAATTGAAAATTATTATATAATTTATGTCTTATTAATAATTTCTTTTGTTTCGTTACAGACAATTACGGCACAAGTGCAAGTGGTGAGTATTTTTAAATTAAATTTAAGCTTTCTTATAAATTAAAAGCTTTTAAATTTAACTTTGTTTTGCCAACATTTTTATTTTTTTTTGATTTTTACTTAATTTGAGTTTTAAAGCCTTAAGCTTAAAATTTTATGCATCTAGAATTATTTTAATTATTGTCCTTTTCTTTCAAAAAACCAACCAATATAATTTATGAAATAAATCCGATATTTTCTGATATACTGTATAATTATACTTTGCAAACCACAACCCATCATCATGAGCAAGAAAAGAGAAGCCCATAAAAAGAGTGATGACCAATAATATTGGTCAACCAAAAAATTATAGCATCAGACTTTAACAACAGTAACATATCCGTAAATAAATGTGGTATTCTTTGTGCTTCAAAAAAAAAAAACATAAATTTTCTGATTAAAAACCCGCTTATCATTATTAAAAGCCACGGCCTATAACGTACTTAAATTGTTAATACAATCCCCAAAAAATTCCTTATGCCTTTTGATTTGATACTTTAAAATGAAGAAAGATTTCTGGTTGCAGGGATTTGTTATGAAGTTATGCCAGGCTTTAACAAAAAAACTTTTAAATCTTAACAAAAAAAAAAGATTTTGTTGTTTTGTTTTCAACATCTTATACATATGATGTTTAATCTTTACCTTTAAGGTTGCGGGTGTTTCTTTTTTTAAAGCTCATAAGTAGGGCAACCAAAAAAAAGCACTTACAAACAGCTCGAAAAATACTGAAATAGACCGTTAGTATTTAAAAATAAACCGTGAAATTTAAAAATGGAAAGTTAAATTAAAATCGTTAAAACAAATACATTTTTTTATGATTCGTTCTTTGGAACTTTGTCAGCTTAGAAGTTGTTAAGAGTAGCGAAAAAGACTTATCAAAATATTTTTTGGTATGTTAAGATCAGAGTCTGTATTAAAATTAAATGGTCATATCCTTTCAAATAAAAAACAAGATATAGATTTTTTTTGGTTTCCCTAATTATAAGTAAGTTTCATAATGAAATATGTACCAAGATTTGATTTCCTTTTTGTATTTTGTGTAGTTTGTTGAAGATTTCCTATGAAATACTTCTTATTTGGGATGATTTTTTTGTTCACAAAAACCAGCCGTAGGAGATAAACCCATAAACATTGACCTTTTTTGGTTTAAATAGAAATATTTCATTTAATAAAAAAAAAAACCAAGGAATTTTTAACATATTTGTTAAATCAAATCTGTAGTTTGCCAAGTTTCAAAAATTCTCAAATAGAACAAAAATAAAAAACAACAATTAAAATCACTTATTCAATGTTTTTATACCCCTTTCACCATATGTGATGAGGATATATCAGTTTTTCATTCCGTTAGCAATGTGTCGAAATATGGTCCTATAAATTTTCCTTATAAAATTCTAAGCCTTTTAAGCGATGTCCATCCGTTAGCGAACAGGGCCAGAAATCGCAAGCATGACTACATTCTTATTTTTTTTTTTAATTAATTATCATTCTTCCGAACAGTTTGATAAGAGCAAAATCAGTCTACCGGATAAGTAGTTATGATTGAAAATGTAAAGGTTTCTTTAAATTTTCTATACAAATTTGTTTATTAAATTAAAATATCATATAATCGATAGGTGTTAAAAATAGTAATATGTCATATTTGTCCCCAGACTTCTAGAGGTGAATAATATTTTATATTCACCTCAAATTATATTAATTTGTCATTGTGTTTGTAAGGTGTCGAAATATTGTTCCATAAAATTTTCTTATAAAAATCTAAGCCTATTATGCAATGTCCGCCTTTATATTGAAATATCAACCAATACTTGAAAACCCAAGCATGTCTGCTAGTTTTTGATTAAATTAATGAGCATTCTATAGAGCAGTTTGGTATTGAAAATGAACAAAATCGTTACAGTGGTTAAAAAGCTATAAGTGAAAATTTTAAGGTTAATAAATTTCATACAAATTGGTGTATTATAGTGGACTTTCATCTAATTGCGTGGTGTATAAAATATGATGTCACATTTTTCACCAGACGCCTTGTGGTGAATAATATTTTATATCCACCTCAAAAATTTTTATTCACCACAAACTATTCTTTGCACCACTTTTTTTGTTTTTCACCTAAACATTTTTTCAACCCAAAAATTATTACTACATCCAAAAAAGTATTTCACTTTTATAATTTTCTCATACATTTTGCTATATTATTTGTAACAGTCGTGGCAAATTTAATATTGCTACTTGCTGTTTTCCTTAAATTTACAAATTAAATTATTTATGTTCTCAAATTTAATTAATTTTAATTGCTAAATTCTTATTAGAATTTCAATCTATTAAATTGTATAACTGTTTAATCCTTTTTAATTCATGACCCATTCAATAATAATTTAAAAGTCTTATTTATTTGTTCTTTCATTTCTATATATATTCTCAGTCTGAACACATGTTTTCCCACCTTATAAATGCAAATTTATTTACAATGCAAACGAAAAAAAAAAAAAAATTGCTAAAAAAAATCACCATATTGATTGTCAATTTTATTTATTATTAACGCTCATAATTGTCAAATTTGGCAAATTTATGGCCACCACCAACCAAAACCGATGAACAGAGAGCAAAGTACATAAAATTGAAAATATATTTTTATCCATGAATTTACGACAAGAAATTGAGATCAAGACACCAAAACACATACAAATGAAGAACCAGCAACAAAATATGCAAATCTTGAAGCCCCACAACTTATAAGGAAAAAACAAGTGACATTATTTGTTTGCGCAAAAGAATTTATAAGATATTAAAACCAAGCAAGATTTTTTAAAGAGATTTTATTAAAACTATAACACGATTTTAAATCAAAATACCAGAAATTTTGATACAAAACATATAGTTTTGTTAGTTTTAAAATTTCATATATGGTGGCGTATGATTAATATTAATTATGGCTTAACATTTAAAAAAAAATAATAATTATTAATGGTGGAGATAAAAACGTTTTTAAAAAGTTGGGTCTAACTTAAGACTGTATATAACTTAAGACTTTTTATATAAAAATATTCAAAATATTATATATACAATGCGCCACGGTAGGCTAGTTGGTAGCGTGCTGGCTTATTAGTGCGGGGGTCGTGGGTTCGATTCCCACCAGAGTCACTGGTCTGTTTTCGCTACAACGCGCCGAAGCTAGTGCTCGGTTAGGGTAATAGTATATAATTTGTAATTATATGATTATTAATTAATAAAAAATTATATATACACTTGCTTAGTGATAACACAGGTCAACAGCAAAAAAAGGCTTGACTAACCACTATATAGATTTGATGCATCATGGCTGCCTAAGTACAAAAATTGTAAAATTTTTCAATTCTATGGATAATTTTTTTTTAAAAAATTTTTTTTTTAAAATTGACAATATTTTGAGCCATTTCTCCACTTATGTTGTCATAACTCAAAAACAACTAGTCCGATTTTGTCAAATTAAATTTACAAAAATTAAGGTTTACAATATCTTTAAAGAACTGTACAAATTTTTTTAATGCGATCAATAGTTTCAAAGTTATGAAACAAATTGTTAGCAAAAAAAAAAAAAAATGCTAAAAAAAAAAAAAATTTGAAAAACAAAAATCTGGAAAAAATCGAAAACTGCAAAAAATATTACTTTTTATTTTTTTGTAGTAAAGCTACATATCATGCGAATTAAACTAGATATGGATCATAAAAATCGATGCATGCTTTACATTTTTATTTACAATTAATTGAAGGTATCGCATATTTACAAGCACTGTAGAAAATTGTACCTACATAATGAAAATGCAGAACATAAAAACTCAGGTGCATTTTACGACACGCATTTTGGCAAAACCCCTTTGGGAAAAACCTCTATGACATTTTTATGATTCTAGTAATAAAACGCTCATAAATGTGCGTGTACGCTGAAGTGCTCTTATTTTCCGTTAGCTACCTGTAACGGATAATTTTTTTTTTTTCATAAAAGTCCTTAATGTTTTTTAGGATTCTTGGGAATAATAAAAAATTTGCAGCACACACAAACTGTATCCACACAAAGGGTTATCCCAAATTATAGTATCAGTATTTATAAGATCTCCTTGACCCTTTTTATTTCATTCAAGAAGTGTTTGCGATAACGCAAACATCATTTAATACCTACACAAAAATTAGAGTCATACAGCTTAGAAGTTAAAAACAATTTTCAAATATTAATAAAAATGAGCCAGAAAGCCAGAACATTTTCATGTAAAAACGATCCAGATTTATTTTGTTATGTGTGCGGCCAATATATCACCGGGAAAAAACGGAAGTGGTTCTTAACTTCATTGCAAAAGTCATATCAAGATTGCTATAATATCTATCCGCACAATTTGAACCAGCATTGGACACCGAGTACTATATGCATTCCATGTCGATTGAATTTATCTATGAAGTCTTCTAACGTAAAGTAAGTATAAATTAATAGATTTGGAATATTTTATAATTACAATATTTCTTAATTAAAATTTGAATTCTTCATATTCCTGATTTCAATTTTTTTTTTCATTTTACAGACGACACTTGGAAATTTTGAAGCCTATGCTATGGAGAGAAACAGCGAACCACGCATCCGAGTGTTATTTTTGTTTAAGTACAAAAAGCATATTTGATGGCCCACAAATTCGCAAATTGGTGAACGATACTGAATTTGGCAGTTCAATGTCAGAAATTGAGAAGAATGCATGGGATTCGTTTGTATGGGTTATTCAAAATTTCTTAGGAAATAACAAGGGTGATGATTACGTTGCGCACGTTGAAGAGATGTTAACTCACTTCCAGAATCTTGGATGCAACATGAGCATCAAATTACACTACCTGCACAGTCACTTAGATCGTTTTCCTGAAAATCTAGGAGACTTTAGTGAAGAACAGGGCGAACGATTCCACCAAGATATCCGGACAATGGAGGAACGATACCAGGGTCGCTGGGATGCACACATGATGGCTGATTTTTGCTGGAGTATTCAGAGTAACACTTCGTTATTCAACAATAGTAGAAAATCGACTAAAAGAAAATTTCAGAGTTTGTAGTTTATAATACATATTTATTTATTTATTTTCTTGTTTTATTTATTATAATAAATGTGAATAATAAAATATAAATTTTCTACTATTTAATTTATTTATTTATTTACATTCAAGCTCATCCAACATAAATGTCTTTCCGAAGAATAGAATCAGTATATTCTAGGTAGGGTTTTGCCAAAAAATACACGAATGTTACTATGTAATGCATTTTGATGTGAAAATTTGTACATAGCATGGGGAAAATGTTTTCAAAATTCAATCAATCGAAAGAAGAACATTAACTACTCAATTTTATGTATATCAGACAAAAAACTAAAATTTGGTGAAAATGAGCGAATTCACTTAATTGTGAATAAATTCGAAAAAAATCAATCGATTTTTATGATCGATATCTCATTTTGTTCCTATTACATGTGGCTTTGCGATAAAGCAATAAATCTGAACGATTTTTGCCGTTTTCGATTTTTTATGATTTTTTTTAACCAAAAAAATTTGCTATTTTCACGTAAAAAAAATATTTTTTCCCTCAATTTTTTATTATAACTCCAAAACTACTGAGCCGATTGAAACGCAATATATTAACGGATTAAAGGCTATGTAAATTTCAGTTTTTCTAAATTTATTTGAATAATATCGGACTAATTTTTTTTTAGTTATCATTAATTATGTGGAGACACGTCTAAAAAAATTTATAATTTTAATTAAAAATTTTTTAAAAAAAAACCTCTCCATAGAATTTCAAAATTGAACCATATTTGTACTACTGGGACCACAATACATCAAAATTGTATAGTGGTTTTCAAAGCCCCTAAAATTTTTTCAAAATTGTTGCCTTGTGTAATCAGAGAAGACAGAAAATGTCAAAATCCATTGTGTTTAGGGCAACAAAATGTTGGAAGAAAAAATGTTGGCAATAAAATGTTGGAAAAAAAGAAAGCAAAGAATATCTGAAAAGAGCATTTTTAAAGCTCAAAAATCTCAAGACAAAGCTGTTTGTTAGCCCAAAAATTAAAAATCAAAAATGGCATCCAAAGGACGCTGAGGCACAAACTATTGTAAAAGATATTTTTTGAATAAAGAAAGATTCCACAAAAAAAAAAAAAAAGCATATCGAGGTCCTTTATTCAATATCCTCTATCTTAATTTTACACGAAATGCGTTTTTGATGACAAAATATTCAGTAAAATATGCCTCATCTATGGTATTAATTTCCAAGTAGAAGCATATTTTGTGCAATTTTATTTGCATTTTGTTCGGGCTCTATCTTAAACAATTCATTTTTGTGAATGAAAAATCCTCTATCTCTTCATATAATAATACAAAAAAATTTTTTTTTTTTTCGAATCAACACCCATTGCAGTATATGTTTTCCTACTAAATTATGCATGCAGATCACGAATCTGGTGAAATTTCTTAAATTGTGCTGGCCATTTTTAAGGTATCGCGAATTATAGTTTTTAACAAAGAAGATTTTTTTATTTTTTACCTAATATCCGGGAATACGGAAGGAAATAATTTTATATTTTTATAAATATGAAAGGAACATAAGATTTTCTTAGGTTTGAGTATTGTATATTGAAGGAAATTTTAAGGACATTCTCGGAAAATCGGAATTTCTCCCATTATAGTTTTGGGTTTTAAAACTTTAATATTTTATTACGTATCTGGCATTTGCGGCTATCAAAATCGAAACTATTATTTATCTAATGGTCTATCGAATTTTGCTGCAGTAAATAATAAAGTTATTAAATTGTAATGCGACAGTGCTCACTCAATATAATTACCAAACGAATTCAAGAATAGCCAGATAAACTGGTAAAATTAATGATAAGTTCGTAAAAAAAAAACATTCGATGTGATTTTTTTCATAATTACTACCCATTGGACCTGGTTGTGAATAGAACAATCCTGCGGTATCTCACTTAAAGTCACTTTTATATCTATCAGTTGCCAGCGTCAAATATAAAGTAAATTTTTATATTGAACACATTGATCCAACTCTTCGTTTTAAACAATATAAAGGTCACAGTAAGCCAAAGCTCTTATATTTTGGACCATTTCCCATATTAAAGGGTCCGCCAAATAACTTTTTTTTTTGAACTCCTGAACCAATTGGACTTTGTATGGCGTCATACCAAGGTCTTTATGCAAAATTCATCTCAATGATGTCTCCGAAATGTTCAATTGTTGAGTACGACGGTGAATTGATGTTGATGGCGCTTCACGCACACTTTCTGCCACAGCAGCAATATTCTCGGGTGTACGCACTGTTTTTTTCTTTTCACGCTTTGGTTTATCGATGAGGATGCCAGTTTCTTTCACTTTTTTCACAAGATAACGAACTTACGGACCATATTCGTTCAGCGGAAGGATAAAACTAATTATCTGTCAAATCAGAGATGAGTTAAGTGTTACCATTCACGAAATAAGCACTAGTAAGAAAAAAAAGTTAGATGGCGGACACTTTAGTTTTCAAGGTATTTCGTTTTTAAATACTATTTATTATTATTTTTACAATAAAAAATAGAAAAAAAATTGACGAAACTCATAAACAAATTCATTATATTGGTTTTTTTATTACTTTACACAACCCTTTATCTAATAAAATTATTTTTACACATAGATTCTTTTCAAATGCAAAATCCTCTATATTCCACAAAATTGCGAATAATGCAAAATTTTAAAAATAAATTAAACGGGAGATTCGGTAGTCGCTTTTAAAAAATATTATAGAACATAGAATTGTAAAAACATTTTTATTAAGCGAAGAAATAGTTTTTATGCTCTCCTGTAAAGTTTTGTTTTTTGAGATAGAGGATATTGCATATAAACCCTCGATATTTGTCTACGCTGTTAAAAATTTAACACTCAAATTAGTTTTTGAATCTTTTCTTTAAACTAACAAATTTTTGCTGGGTTTTGAAATCCCATTCCAAACTCTTTATACGTATAAAAGTATGGTCCTAACTTTAAAATGATTATTGCTTAACATGAATTTCAAACAGGATTTTAATGAAAAGTTAGTTTTTTTTTTTCTAATTTAAGCAAAAAAATAAAAAATCTTTTAAAATCTTTTAAGATTGTTTTGTTAATTTATAGTTGAAAATTAAAAATTCTGTTATTTTTTCAAAAGTAAGTTTTTTTCCTCAATTTGCTGTTTATCTCATAGTTATTTTATATGCCCGCCACATGATCGTACGTCAACTTTACACCACAGGAGGTTGAAGTTTATTTTGTATATTACATGATGTTTTTGCGTTTTTTTGTTTTTTGTTTTTGGTTTTTGTATATTCCTTTACTTTGGCTGCTGCAACATTATTTTTTTTTTATTTTATTTCGCAAAATGACATTCATATTATATATTCACACACTTATACAATTTATAGAACTCTTGCTGGTTTCGTAGTCATTTTGATACAAAACATACGCAGTCGTTGTCGCTGATGTCGTTTTTTGAACGCGCCAATTTGAGTTCTTTATTAGGAGACAAGTTTACCACCGTTTTTCCACCACGGATGATATGGGGACACATTCATTTCAGTTTTGTCTACCTCCTCTCAACATACACAAAGAAAAATAAAGTGTCAATTGAAAACCAAAAAATTCGGTTAGTGCATCGATATTCAAATGTAAATTCTAAGTATTTTAGGTATTGCAACTAAACTTTAGTTGTATTAACCGACTTCTGATTTGATAATCAATATTCAGTTGTACCTACCAATTTCACTCATACACTGATAATAATCTATGCATAAGAATATGAAAAATGTTCAAAATTACAAAAATGTTCGTAAAATATACGAAATCTAGTTCATTTTACGAATTTTTTTGTAGTTTTGTCAATAATTTCTTATTTTTATGCCTGGTGTAGTAACCTAATTTTCAGTTGGAAAGTGACGAATTTTGTTCTCTGTGTATATGTACACATAATGATATGTACAACATACTTGCATATCTAAAATAACAATTCATTGAATATCCCATCATATTTAGCATCTTTAGAATCATCATCATCATCAACGTTTTCCATTCCTCATGGTTATTTTTGGTATGTTAGCTCTGGAAGATGGTGATGATGAACGAGACAAGGTCTTGTACTTACTTAAAGTGTGTACACAGTTGGATATTCCAATTCCGTTAAAGAAAATATACAATCAGTAAAGTAAATTGCAGTTTTCGTTTCGTGAATTTTAAAACATCCATATTTTTTTTTAAAAGGAAATATGTTTAATAAGAACTAAAAACAAATTACAAAATAATTCTTCAGTCAACCTTTCAAATGAATTCATTACACACAGTCACAAAATTAAAAAAAAGCCGATTTGTTTTGAACTGCGATATATATTTATAAGAGCTTTTGTCTCGCTGATACCAAATCTGTTTTTTACATTTATAGGTAAAAATTGCATTTAAAAAATACTCCATCAAAAATATTACATTTTTAAAAGAAGCCTAGGCAATGCATCCGACCAACATACATTTATTTTTGGGTCACGATATAAAATTTGAACTTTCCTTTTTTTTAAGGTCGGCGGAAAACGTTAAAATTATTAAACCAACTTTGTTTAAATTACATTTAATATATACACTCTTAATAAGCTATGCATAAAAATACGTAATTATTGTCAAAACTACAAAAACTTTAGTAAAATTAACAAATTTTCGTTTATTTTACAACATTTTTGGTTATTTTAACACTTTTTCGTATTTTTACGCATGGATTATTATCAGTGTAAGCTATCATTAAAATTGTGCGAAATTATAATTCATTTTTCTCAATTTGATCAAAAAAATGTATTTATATAAATTTATCTTTACGCTATTGTAGCAATCAGTTTTAGAAAATTTCATTGTGGTATCTACAAGAATAAAGTGTATCCTAATTACTTTTCTTTATTCTGAACCATTAGAAAGCGTCAATCCTATGATGAAAGCCTTAAAAAAGAGCCAAAATAGCAATTTTTGGCAATATTAAGCGCGATTTTATCAAAATTGTAACGTTATGGAAAAATGTGGATACCGGATTTGGAATCAGGTCATAAAAGAGTATACAAATCACATATTGACATTCCAAGCAAGCTCGTCGAGGTGTGTTATTTAAATGTTTCCTTTGAAAACCGACTAACTTTTTTAATTTAAATTTTTTCATAATTAAGTTCCTGAAAAGGCATTTCAGTTACAATTTTTATACCATCCAAATAATGTACTATAATGAGGGTATATATCAGTTTGCCATTTCCTTTGTAATGTGTTGAAATATCGGTATAAGACCCCATAAAATATATATATTCATATTCCTTAGGCAATTTTAAAACTATTTAGGAATGTCCGTCTGACTGTCTGTTGAAATGGTGATCACAACGCTGAAGCTCAAGCTTGAATGCTCATTTTTATCTGACTAAATATACATTCTCCCGAGCAGTTTGGTATTGGAAATGAGTAAAATCGGTACAGTGGTTAAATAGCTATGAGTGAAAATTCATCTACATTTTTCATTAAAATTGTTGTATTTTAGAACAAACTCATAATATCGTCTGGTGTACAAAATATATTATAATATTTTTTCACCAGGTGTGTTAAAGTTAATTAGATTTGATATTCACCTCAAATGTTTTTTTTACCTTAACACTTTTTTGTTAATTTTTTTTTCACCTCCATAATGTTTTTCATTTAAAGGGACTTCCTCTCTTTAGAAATCAATATAAACAGCAATATTTAAACAATTATAAAACAATAAAGAAATGATTTATTTAAAAGATTATTTTTGCGATGGAAGGACATAATATTAAATATTATTCTAAAAATTACAAGTCTTTTCAGGACGCCCTCGTGCCCCCATTATTATAGACCTTTTTTACAAGGGCAAACTCGGGAGGCCCCGTGTAGCCTTGGGTACTCATTAAGGCTTCACAGTGGCACTTTCACAGGAGTACAGAAGTGCTAAACAAAGAGAAAAATTATCAATTTGCCAACTGAAATATGGTTACTACGACTAAAAATCCGTTATTTTGCATTTCAGTAGGTATTCACAACTAAACATTAGTTTTCACAACTAAGTTCGGTTAATTCAACTGAATTTTAGTTCCAACACCCAAAATATTCAGAAATCTAATGTAAATATCGTTGAACTAACTGAATTTATAAGTTGTTAAAATTAAAAAAAAAACTTTTCAATTTGGTTGGCGCTTTATTTCTCTGTGTGTACTAACACCCTTCGGTATCGAAATTGTGCAAGATCCGGATGGAATTCCGAAACTCATCACCTTAGCAATATTTTTTTGAAACAGTTTCATTAATGAAGCTTTCATCATATTTCTGAAGGTTTTCATAAATATGATGAAGCTTTTCCTTTTAGTGTACACCCGTTTAAACATTTAAATTCTCTTGAAAATTTTATAATTTTTTAGTTTGTGAAATCCCAAAAAATGGTTCTTTAAAAATAACATCAGATTTTGGGTGTTTGTTAAAATATCCGAAGATTATAAATGGATTTACTCAACTAGACCTGCTTATATATTTTTACTGTAGCAAAATGGCATTGAACAACTCTGAGCAACAAATTTTCTACAATTCCAGTCATATATTTTTCAAAACTGTACAATTATTGAAATGGATTTTTTAAAATAATTTAAATCTTTAAATGCTAATATGTCATTTCTGAATTAGAAGATATTTTACACTAATAGAAAAAATCAGTAAATCTTTTTGCTAAAACTACTGAAAATTGGTTCAAAATGGTGTTTCAGTAAAAACTGCTAAAAAATACGAATATTAGTAAATTAACAATAGCAAAAATATATCAGTTACATGTAGAAAAAATATGTTATTTTTTAGTTAAATATTAGTTAATTGAAAGTAACAAATTAATTTGATAAAATAAGCGTAAAGTTTGCTCAATATTAGTAGATAAAAAGAAAACTACAAACAAATGTGAAATTCTAATTTTTTTTTTAGTTTTTTTTTTATGCAAATAAATCTGCACTTCTGAAATCAACAATATATAAATTTTTATCAAAAATTTCTGCTGATTTGCGTTCTACTAAATTTAATGTAAATATAACAAATATGTTGTTCCTATAACAGTTTTTATTTGCTATTTTGAGTTTACAAATATTTAGTAAAAGTTTTTGCTAATTTCAGGAGAGTAAATTGTTATTTTACTAAAATTCTACTCAAATATGACTAAAATTTTGTAAAGTTAACAGTTTTATTTTTGCTGTTCTTATCTTACAAATATTTAGCAGAAAAAAAATCAGTTAATTTTTGCAGTTTTTTTCTGCAATTTAATTTTTCACTTATTTTTAATATTCAGTTTTATAATTCAGAGACTTTCACACTTAGCATTTCTTTTAAACCCGCTAAAAAAAAGTTCAGTGCCTTTTAAGTTTATTAACCAAAATATACATTTTTCTTGCTAATTATTTTTTGTTAAAGCAGCAGATTAAAAAAAATTATTAAACAAAAACTTGTTTTGCATATTTTGTTCATATCCTGAGGCCAATTTGACATCATAATTGCTTGCATATGGAATAGGCTTCCCCCAAAAAATAAATACATGTTTTTCATTAGGTTTTTTTTTTTCTTTGGTAAAACCCTACAATAATAAAGTATAAACTTCCTTTATAAATATTTTGTTTTAGGGATTTTTTTTTCATATATTTTAAAATGATGATTATTAACTATTTAACGCATAAGTCACGTTATGAACATGCAACACTCTTGTTTTGCATCATGTGAAAATCTTTCAACACGAAACTTTTTGGTTTAAAAAAATCAACATAATATCAAGAACGTTTAATATAGATTTTTGTTTTATTCATGAGATTATTATTTATTTTTTTTTATTGTTTAGGCTTATTATGGTATTGTGTATATGAAGTTTTTTGGCGGCCATATTTGCCAACATTTTGTAAAGCAAAAAAAAAAAAAAGATTTAAATGAATGGAAATGGTGAGGCCTAAAAATGTATTATATATTAAGCAATTTACAAAAAAAAAAAATCATTTTTGTTAAGAAAAAAGTACATTTTTTTTGTTGATAGGTTAGTGTGACAACATGGTGTATTAACTTAGGAAATGAGGCATTTTCAAGAAAATTTTTAATTAAAAATAATTGCTTAAAAAAAAAACTTTTTTGAACATAATTTTTTTATTTTTTTAATTTTCATATTTTTTCCCAAAGTTTATCTCTTTGTTTCAATACCTTATTAAACCCTAGACTTTAAATCATTTTATTTTTTTTTTGAAACTTTTAAAAAAGTACATATTTTTTGTTCTCATCGTATATAAAAAACCACCTTCATAAAAACGTATCCAAAAGAAATAACAAGAAATTATGATGGATCACCAATCAAGCAACACCATCAACATTTTTTTTTTTTTGCAACAAAAAAATATATTGGTTAAAAATATAAAAATAAAAACAACTAAAGTATGGAGCTTTCCAAGCCAACTGCACCGCTACATTTAAACAATATGTCGTATCAATGTCAAACATACAGAATTTGTTGTCTACACACAACAAACATAAGTTTGTAGAAAAGTTAGTAAAACATCTTGTAAATCAAGTATACTATTGCTCAGCAAATTTTTTGATAAAATTATGTTTTAAACTAAAATTTTAGTTACATTAATTCAGCACTTAACTGTTTTGAACTAATGTCTTACTAATATTTTACTAATGTTTTACTAATTTATTTTGCTAAAAAATAGTGTTGATTAGCACATCAATAAAGTGAACGACAACCAGACTGAAAGATATACGCAGAATGAATTAGATGTAGCGACTTGTCTAGATGTAGTAGTGACGAGGAAAATGATACTAAAAAGTACAGCTATAGTAAGACATAGTATAAAAAAAACAACCATGGAAGATTTTTGTATCTTTTGTACAAAATTGTGGATAAAAACAACTTAATCTATTAATCTATTAATTAATTAAAAGATAAAATAAAATATTTACATTTAATAAAGATTAAATGTGTATTTGTAAACTAAATGTTTATATATATTAATAATCTTGTGTGGTCAAATTACAAACAAATATGCAATAAGTAGATAGACTAAAGCGAAAGACAAAGACATACATCTTAGGTAGATTTTTCTCTTTCCTTTTTCTTATTGCAAAAAAGGGTTGTATATGTTATATTTTGTTAGTTTTTTGTTTCGTTTCTATAATTCACTGCGGCATTTGCGTTCCTTTAAAAGATAGCATCATTTAGACAACCATTGATGTAAGTAGTTCAACGATAATTTCGTTTATGTTATGTATAATTATTTCTCTCGTTTTTAGATGTTACATTATTTCATATCGTCAATTTGGGAGTATGAACATTTTTATATTTTGTAACATATTGTAAATTATTTTAAATATAATCACAAAAATATGTTTTATGATTTTGAGCAAATAAATTAACTAAAGTATAATTTTTCTACAAATTTTTTGAGTTTTTTTCAGTCTACTAATATTCAGCAAACATTTTCTTAATTTTTAAGGTTTTTTAATTTCTAATCTACTTAGTGTTAGCAAAACTTTTGCTAAATCTACTAATTTTGTTGCTAAAAATCAGCTCGATTTTGCTGACATTAGCAATTTTTTTGCAAGCACCCTCCTGACTAAAATTTTGCTGACTCAGCCAAATTTTTTACTGACTTTACTAACTTTTTTATTTGAGTGTATAGATGTTAATAAAAAATGGAACTACTTTCCAAAAAAGTGAGTGAAGTAGATGTGGTAATATATTGATAAATTTTGCAATTTTTTTTTAATACATTATTTATTTATTTCATAGATATATTAAAATAATTATGAGGAACAATACCAGCAAAAAATAATCTCGTAACTAAGGAAATTAAACAAAAAAGTTAAGTCCCTACGGACTTAAAGCAAAAATCTAAGTCCCTAATGAGTTAAAACAAAAAGTTAACTTCTTAGGGAATTGAACATTATTAAAATTTTAAATTCATTCCAAAAAAATGGGAATTAGGAAATGAATTATTTAAAATTCTGTCACAAGGGGTGCAGGAAATCGAGTGGTTGATTTTTATATGTTTTCAGTCTATAGTGAAATTTTTAGTATTTGCGAAATTAAGTTAAATTATTATAAATAGTTTACTAAAAATTATCGCAAAAAATTGTTCAATATCAAAACGACTGCTTTGCCCACGTTTTTGGTGAAATTGGAAAAGTTGTTCTATTTTTTATTAGCATCTTATAGGACAACAAATACTGTTTTAATTTAGAAATGTTGAGGTTAAGAAAAATAATAAAAGTTTTTCTCTAAAAATTATAAACACTCTTAATTTTTAAATCAGACTAGACTAGTTTCTGCCTTTTTATGGACAGGCTCATCAGTGATTTTCCATATAAATTGTATTATTATTTGTGTCTTATAATTGTCAGATTGTCTCCATATGATAAAATTTTCAACAACCTGCGGCTGTAAGAATCAAACCTGCGCTCATCTTACATTAAAAACGTAACAATACCAAGTCATGACCGTTTAGCGATCACACCCAAGTATGGCCTCAAATCTAATTCAGCTAAATTGCAGTTTTCTTTCCTATTAGATTTTTCTCTTATTGTATATTATACTTTTAGTTGGACATTGCTGCAATATCATTTTTTTTTTTTAGCTGGACAGTTGGCTGAGAATCCGCCATATATATATAAAACAATATATAGAAAAAATGAGGCAACCTGCATTTGCAACATCATATTCACAACATTAAAAACAACAACATCATGAAAAGAACATACAAAGTCAATAATAATTTTCCTCTTTTTACCAATTTTTTTAAGCTGTTTAAATGATGGTATTAACCTTTTTTTCGTATAGCGATGGTGGTGGCTAGGTTGGCCGACATACACAAAGCTGTCGTTTTTTTTTTTGCAATGGTTTGAATGGATTTTTATGGCGGATTTGTGTGATCCATTGCAATTTTTTGTTTTGTTGAACAAAATATCATCCCAAAAAATATGTTGTTGCTGTGTTGTAGTTTTTTCATTGATTTGTTAAAAGTCCTTTAAAAAAATTTGTGGTTTATATTCTTGACTGTTTTAGAGTTTAAATGCAATTAGGTATAGTTATTTGTTGGTAGAGAGTTTTTACTGTACTTTAGAGTTCTTATAAATAAAATAAACAGCTAAATAATTTCCGGTATTTAAGAATACACAAACATCGTCGTAATTCAGATATTTGTTAGGGCAACAAAAAACTTAAACGGGGATCAATATTAACTTATCATTAATATAGTAATGTCAATTATTACAAAATTTTTAGATTTATTGCAGAAAATTTTATTAGTTATTGTTTTTCTTACGCTTATTAACCCTTTAAAGACACCTCATACATCAGCTGGACATTTTTTAACCAAACTTTTCAGATATATAGAACAATAAAGCGCACTCTGGTGGAAATATTGCCAAAAAAATTTGAAAATTTTTCAGAATATAAATCCCATACCGTTAACCCATTTTATACCACTCATCGATCCCGTGGGAATTTGTTCGCTAAATTTTGTAGAAAGATGTAATGGTGTCTCAATAAAGTTTTCCGAAGTTTTTTTATACTTATGTTGAACTCTAGCATTGACACTCGCAGTTTAAACTCAAATTTTGAAGCTTTGTATGTACATAACGGGTTAAGATTTTTTCTAATTATTTTTTTCTAAAATTTATCGGCCATATTTTTTATTAGTAAAGCAAATATCTATCGAACTGTAATACACAATTTGACCTATGGGATTTTGACGATTTTGCGAATTTTTAGAAAATATTGGTTTTTAAGTCTTTTTTTTTTGAATTTTATATGACAAAAATGCCGAATCAATTATAAATCATTTTTCACATTAAAACAGAAAATGGAGTTGTGAAAGGCGTGGTAAAGAAGAATGAGTATATTTTCTAAAAATCATAACAACATTGCAAATTTTAAATTTTTTCTGAATCAGACTGCGCAGTTTCTGGTATTGAACCTTCGTCAGTGACCCTGTTTTTTCGTATAATGTAATATTTGTTATGTTTTTATTTGTTCGATTGCGTCTATATGAAATTTTCTGTGCAATCACTGACCGTGGTATAGATATAGATATAGAAATGGAGTAATTTTCTGTATATTAAAGATTTTACAAGTTTGGAATGTTTTTGAACCTATCTTTTCAATGGTATTCTTTATTTAGCATTTAAGTATAACTAATTTAACAATGTTTTAAAAGTTTAGGACTATTTTCCTTTTCTACTTAATAATTTAATAACAATATTGTATAATTTATTTGCATTTAAGTTTAACATTATTTAAAGGAGGGAAAAATTTACAAAAACCTTTCTGAATGAACCTATCTTTTAATTTTACAAAAAAACGTAAATAGTGTAAACTAATTTTTCTCTTTTCAAAAAGTTTTCCGTGCATTCGTAACCAAATCAGCATTTAACCCTTATAACACTAGGTTTTTAATAAATCATATGGCAAGCCTAGAACAATAGTTTTTTTTTCATATGTAAAACCAAGACCTCAAATTATCACATGCTTTTTACTACGTTATTATATCTCTCTCCTATCCAAAATTATCAGGCCTTGAAATTAGGTGTTGCTTTAAAGCAGCGGCAGTGAAAAATGGGTAAATGATATTTTGAAAATTTAAATTTTGTATGACTTTGTGAACAAATCTTTATTCAAAATTATTTGTAAATTTTTTTGTGTGGAAAAATATCGTGGTTTTTGGTCCTGTTTTAAATTTGCCATATGGCAACCCTGACGATATTATTTTTATAAGTTTTTTAGTATTTTAATAAAAACCATTTAAATTTTGAGCGAAAACGGAATAAATTGTGGAATATATCAAACTTTGAGTATTTGAAAAACTCATCGTCCGATAGGTTAGATATTCATAAATTATATACAATCGTTGAACTAGTTTTTAGCAATACAACAGTCAAAAATATTAAAGATTTAGGTTTATTACATGTTTAAATTATTTTTGAAAACATCCCATTAAAAATATAAAAAATTCATTTTTAATCCAATTATTTGGCTACCCTGGATAAAAATTTCCAAAATTTGTTTAGTCACGATTGTAGTCAAGATGTTATTTAAAGATTTTTAAACCACTTAATTATCTTGATAGATTAAAAAAACTTAAGGTCTAAAATGGAACACTGTGTCAATAATGAGTTAAACATTTAATCAAAAACGTTTAAAGGCAAATGGACAATTTTTTACTGATTAAAAAAAACTTTAAAATAACTCAACATTGACTAAAATCATAAATAAAAGAAATAGCAGAAAATTACACCGTTCACGAGTAAATATATGCACTGATAATAAAGCAGGCATCAAAATACGAAATAAATTTTCGTATAATTTACAAAATAATATTAATTTTACGAAAGTTTGTGTTGCTTTGACGTTATTTTCGTATTAATATGAAGTTATAAGTGTAATTACACTAATAGATAAAAATTATTAAAAAAATTTTGTTAAAAACTCTACAAAAATAAAAGCAAATATAAATCTGTTGAATCTACAAAGATTTTCTTATATTTAACAAAAATTTTAGTTAATTGAAAGTAACAAATTAAGAACAGTCAAAGCAGTGTACTGGAATGGAAGAATCGTGTTCAAAGAATGCGAATATAATTCCATCAGATTTGGCTCCCTCGGATTATTTTTTATTGCCAAACTTGAAGAATTGCCTCGGTGGTAAAAGTTTTGCCAACAATGAAATGGTGGAGTCTGCGGTTGATGGCTAATTTAATAATCTAGACAGGGTATCGAAGGTAGAGAATATCGCTGGGAAAAGTGTATCGAGCTAAAAGATGATTTTGTTGAGAAATAAAGAATCCTTTTTTTTTCAAATTTGTTGTGTTTTTTTTTGGTAGGTCGCCTAATTTTGGGACCGCCCTCCTATTATGGACCAACTGTTCCGATTTCAACGCAGTAGTTTTTTTACTGGATACGGATAATAAAGTGTTTTAAAAACTTATTAATTGCTTGCCAGAGTTGCCAAATAGTTATTTTAAAAAAATATCCTTTTTCTATAGTGTTTTTTTTTTTTAATTTTGAAAAAAATATAAAAAAGTCAAATATTTTATGTTTTTGATGGTTATATTGATGAAAAGTCAGAAATTTTACTTCTCTGCTAAAAGTTAGCTCATCGATTGCATAACATTTTTCAAAATCTTACTAATCTGACCGTACATTTTTTAAATACACAAATGCCAAACAATACGAAAAGGTGGAGCCTGTTATAAACAGCGTATCGAAGCTATTGAATATCGCTGGAAAAAGTCTATCGAGCTAGAAGAAGATTATGTTGAGAAATAAACAAAATTATTCCCAAATTTGTTGTGTATTATTAGTTAGGCCGGCTAATATTGGTACCGCCCTCGTACATGCATAAAGCTACAAAATTAAATTAAAAATCCATGTAAAAATTTCGAAGATATAAGCAGTATTCTAAGTTCTTTAAGATATAGACTTATAATAGTCTATGCATAAAAATACGAAATTAATGTCAAAATAACGAAAACTTTAGTAAAATAGAAAAAATTTTCTTTACAGTTTATAACGAGCTTTCAACCTTCGTATATTTACAAAAATAAAGCAAATCAAACATATTAGCTAGGTTGATACTAGTATTTCGATCAGGCTAAAGATCTCATCAGAACCCGAAGTTTTAGAAAAGCTAGAGCTTCCATAATAGGCAGAACTTTAACAAAAAACCTATTTATCATCAATTTTACTCCATTCTTGTCTTTTCCTAACAAGCATCAGGACTTTACTAAACTTAAACTTTGAAAACCAAAAATGTTTTTTTTGTATAAAAAAGTTTTTAGTCTTTACTCTGGCTCAAGTAATATTTTTTACAGTTATATTAGTTTTTTTGTTTTTGTATACATCGAGATTATTTTTATGTTATTTTCAATTTATAACGAGCTTTCAACCTCCGTATATTTACTAAAATAAAGCAAATCAAACATATTAGCTAGGTTGATACTAGTATTTCGATCTGGCTAATGATCTCATCAGAAGCCGAAGTTTTAGAAAAGCTAGAGCCTCCATAATAGGCACCACTTTAACAAAAAACCTATTAATCATCAATTTTACTCCATTCTTGTCTTCTTGCTCCATTCCTGTCTTTTCGTTTATTTGACGAAAGTTTTGGTAATTTTTAAGTTTTTTTTTTTGTATTTTTTTTGTTTTTCTTACTATTTTTTCTTTAAATCTAAAGTGTTAATAACAAGTTTGTATTAAAAGTTTTTCAATATATTCCTTTTGTTTATTTAAAATTTCATTAACATTACCCTCTATTATTCATTCATTAATTTTTATATTCTTAAAAGCACATTTTAAACTATTGCTTATTTAAAATGTAATTTTTAAAATAAACTTTTTAAAATCTTTGGAAAAAAAAGAATAATATTTATTCTTCTTCATTGTACTATTTTGCAATATGTTTATATAAAATCATGCCAATCGCTTGTCAATCATACCAACAACCAATCATATACACAAATTTGAAAAAATTAAAAAAAAAAAAAAACTGAAAAAAAAATTTTTAAAGAAAATATAATTCTTAATAGTCTACTACTATGTAAAGGCCTGCATGGCCGGAAATCTGTTTAAAGTCAAAAAACTTTTTTTTTTTTAGCTTTCTACTTTAACAATTTGTATTGGATATTGGCCGGCCATTTCAGTATATACTATGTTAAATATTTATTTATTAAGCATGTTATTGAGTAGTTTTTTTCTACTTTAACTTTTTTTTTTGTTAAATTAAAATAAACATTTTTTTACAAAAACAAAATAAATCCAGGACTTGATTTGTGTAAAAAGAATTTATCATTTAACACAAAAAAGATTTGGAAAATACAGGGGGGAAAAAACAATAAATATGTTTACTTTTCTTTATGTAAAGTGTTAAGAAAATATTTTTTTGCTAACTTAAGACTACCACGACTACTGGGTCTTTAATTTAAATGAATTTCGAAATCAAAGTAGGAAAAAAAAAATGAAACTTCAAATTTAAATAAACATGGTGTGTGGCTTTAAAAGGAAGTTTTGCAAACACTTTAACAATAATAAAAACAGAAATAATATTTATAATAAAATGAAGAAAAGTTAAACCATACTTAACACTAACAGTAGCTAACAAAATTAGAGCACAACCCTGTCTAGGAAAGTATTACCATATAAGTGGTTATATAAGTACATATATATTTGGCAATGACAAGTACTTGTCATTAGAAATCTCATTACTTTTATATGGGAATTTTACGACAAATTATGACATTAAACCACTAACCCCTTACGAAAAATATTAAAAAAATTGCTATTTGTACCCGGTCTTGGCCGGGAATCAAACACTTTTAAAATAACATATGTATATTAAAAACAATATTTTGTTGCATACCTTAAGACTGTAAAAAGATTCCGGTTTTTCATCGATTCCTTAGCTTACTTATTATGCACACACAGTGAGAATTTCTTTGAGAAGTTTTTGTGAAATTTTTTCAATAAGACTGTAAAAAGATTCCGGTTTTTCATCGATTCCTTAGCTTACTTATTATGCACACACAGTGAGAACTTCTTTGAGAAGTTTTTATGAAATTTTTTCAATAAACTTATAAAGACTACGAAATAATTGTCTTCTATATTTAAAAGTTTGTAAAAGAATAAAAATTTTAATTAAAATTTTGAAACTTAAAATTAATACAAAATTCAAAGTGTATTTGATAAATTGAATTTATAAATATTTGAATTTTGTTGAGTGGCTGGTCGCCACAAACTGATGAAGTTTTCTTCACAATGTGAATGAAAAATTTCTTAAACTTTATGGAAAAGCTTCATAGTTTTAATGAAACTATATTTAATGAAACTTTTACATTAGTCGTATGAAATTTTTAATAAATAAAATTAAATTTTTCATTAAATTTTATGAAAAACTGCATTAATTTAATGAAAAGTTTCAATGGACGAGTTCCAGTGGCATTTCATAGATCTACTGCAAAAATTCATTGATATCATTGATATCATGCAGAGCATTCTCTATTATTTCTTTCTCACCTATTTCTTTCAGATGTGTGCAAAATTTTTTAAAAAGTGTGAAATATAACTAAATTGCTTTATATACAGTTAATATTAACCCGATATAACCCACGATTACCATATGGTAATGCAAAAAATGCCGTTAGATTTACACGAATAAATCTAAAATCTCACAACAAAACTTCAAGAGAAGTACATTGTTTATTGCAAAACATTTGTGGTTTGCCAACAAAAAAGTTTCTGTTATTCTGAGTTGAATTAGTGAAGCGATTACATGTCAAATTCAGGTGACAAAAAAAAAAGTGAATAGTTCCCGTTTTTTAATATGGCACATCGGTAAGTACACGAATTTATCAAGAGTTTTACAATTTATTTTATAAATAATTATAGTAATTGGTAGCTAATGAAATAAACTATGAAACGAGAACCTTTTTTTTTAGAAAAATCTTATTTTTTGTATAATTTTTTTCATTTTACTCAAGGCGTTACCATATGGTAATCGTGGGTCGCCTAGGGTACATGGTTTTTTTGCGTTTCATGTGATTTTCTGTGCTATTTTGTGAAGTTATTTTATTTATTCATTTTAATTTTGTTGGTATTTTATAAATTGTACGGCTTTCAGAAGTTTATCGTTGCAACAAGTGCTTGATTTTATTCAAGAGCTCGATGACGCCGAAGATGGAAATAACCTACCTGATATACCAACTGCAATTTACATCGAGCCTCCTGCAGATGGCAACATATCTGGCGAAGATGATGCTGAAGATGAATGTGGGGGCATCCCAGATAATGTTTGCCGTGCTGAACTAAAAGGCGGCTGTGAAGTTGTAATGGCTAGTGGACGCCATTTACAAAATTTTGATGAAGAAGATGAAATCGGAGGCAAGTTGGAACACAATATTAGTTTATCAATTACTTTTATATTATTTTTTTTTCAATCCTAAATTTTTCAGCTCCGAACATAACAGACTTGCCCGTTATTATGGTTGAAGACACAAACCAAGGAATGGAGGATCAATCAACAACATCCAATTGTACAACATCACCAGAAAGAAAGCGGTTACGTAAAGTGCAACCAAAACCTTCAAATGTTGCATTGCCCCCAGGGAACAAGGAAACATTATTTCAATGGGTTAAGAATGATTCGCAATCTCTTATTCCAATTTTTCCAGTGGCGAATTATGAAGACTGTCGTAATTTACTAACACACGAACAGTTTGAAAAGTTTTTTGATGACACATTGTTGGCTCACATTTGCGAACAAAGTGCAGTATATGCGACCGAACACAATAGAGCTAATTCCAAACATAACAATCGGCGAGCTTCGAGCATTTATCGGCATATTAATCATTACGGGATATAATTATCACGCTAATTATAGAAATTTGTGGAGTCAGGATGACGACATTCGCAACAGTCTCGTAAGTGAAACAATGCGCCGAAATCGATTTCAAGAGATTTTGCAAAGTCTTCACTTCGAAGATAATTCTAAGGCATCTTCAAAAAACGGAGCAAATCCCGACAAAATGTGGAAATTACGTCCTCTTACTGATCACTTGAAAGCAAAAATGATTGAAAACTTTCATGCCGAACAAAATCTTTCTTTCAACGAAAGTATGATTTCTTACTTTGGTAGACATGGATGTAAGCAATTCATCAAAGGCAAACCGTTACGATTTGGTTAGAAAGTTTGGTCTCTTTGCACTCCATCAGGCTACTTGGTGAACTTCGAAATTTACCAGGGGAAGAATCCTCGTTCGAATGTTGAGTATGAAGCCAAGTTTGGAAAATGCGCCGCTCCTTTGATCAGTATGATTGATGATTTTAATGACACAATAAAATCTCTGCCGTTTTCGTTCTACTTTGACAACCTGTTTACCAGTTATCCTTTGCTGGCTTATCTCAAGTCATGCGGATATAATGCTACGGGAACAATTCGTGAAAATCGGATTCCGAAAAGCTGTCCACTGGTGCATAAAAAAACTTAAAGTCAATGGAAAGAGGCTACTCGGAATCAACTTCAATGAAAAGCACTGGTATTCATTTGGTGAAATGGAAGGACAATAATATTGTCTGCATGTTATCTACCAGCTTTGGTGAAAATCCGAAATCAATGGCACAGCGTTATTCGAAGGCAAGTGGAGCCAAAATAAATGTACCCCGTCCTTTTGCGATCACGGAATATAACAAATATATGTGTGGAGTAGACCGATTCGACCAAAATTTGGCCCAATACCGCATCGCATACAGAGGAAAAAAGTGGTGGTCTAGCATTTTTACCTGGCTGATAGATGCTTGTGTTCAAAATGCGTGGCAGCTTTATCGAAAAGCGCAACCGACAGTAACTCAACTCGAATTTCGACGTCAATTGGCAGTATACTACTGCAAACATTATGGTACAAAAGCCAAATCATTTGGTCCGATGCCCTCCCACCGATATGCACAACAACCAGGTCTAGTTGAGCATACTCTTCGCTATGATCAGACAGTGCATTTTGTAGTACCATCCAATCGTAGGCATTGTGCCGGTGACCGGTGCAAAGTTATCGGGCGAACAGCATGTATAAAATGCAACGTCGGTTGGTTGGTTGGTTGGTTTAAGTGGCAGCTCACGCTACTCGTGAGCATCAAGTAGAGTCAAAAAGCGACTCCGTTTTGAAGAGACCACACTACCCGTAAGGAACTAGTATCCGGAGTACTAGACCCACCCCGTTCGGTTAAGATAACGAATGAGATCACCGAATCCCACACGTGATATTACCGAGAGGTCGTCCAGTATATGGTCACCCAAGATCCGGAGTCGAATATTCTGCAGCGCCGGACAATCGCAGAGAAGATGCTCCACAGTCTCCTCCTCGCCCGGTATGCCGCAGCTGCGACAATGCGAACCGCGTACAATCCCAAGTCTAATGCCATGCCTACCAATCAGCCAGTGACCGGTCAGAACAGCCGTCAGCCTCGAGACATCCCTCCTGCTCCTGCTCAGGAGAGAGTTTGTACGCCCTAGGTCGTAGTTGGGCCACGTAAGTCTCGCGGTCCTACAGGTATCCAAATTATGCCACCTGTTCCCCGCCCTGCGAAAATAGTGCCGGAAAATTTCCCCCTTAACAGTCCCCAGCGGTGCAGCGACTGACACCGATGTGGAGACGTTTAAGGCAGATCCTGCCCTTGCCAATTCATCTGCCCTTTCATTACCGTAGAGGTCTCTGTGGCCGGGGACCCAAACTAGAGTAACTTGGGATAGACAGCTTAGCCTGGACAGTTCCTCCCTGCACTGACCAACGAGAGCAGAGGATGTGACGTACGAGCTCAGGGACATTAGAGCCGCCTGGCTATCGGCGAAAATGCCCACTGTCCCTCGAGCCCCCCTTTCAGACAGGAGTCTGCAGGCTTCCCTGATAGCCAGAATTTCCGCCTGAAAAACAGTAGCGTGATCAGGTAGCCTGAAAGAACACCGCAAGTTACACTCACCCGAGAAGACCCCGGAGCCTACACCACAACTCATCTTTGAGCCGTCGGTATATACCCTGATGTCAAAACCAAAAGTTGGATCCCCCATATCCCACTCCCGCCTGGAGGGAAAGCTAACCCGAAAAGGTCGGCAGAAATCCAATCTAGGAGTAACATAGTCGGACTCAAATCCCACACGTGGGTGAAGTCCATCAAGAAGCCTAGCATGTCCATAGGTCCTGGACTTCCAGGAACCCGTTGCAGCAAGCCGCGCTGCGCTGCTAGAAGAAACCGCCATTATATGCAAATCAATAGGGATAATGTGAAGCATTACATTGAGAGCCTCCGAGGGGCAAGTTCTTATCGCGCCCGTGACCCCAATGCAAGCAGAGCGCTGCACCCTATACAGACGATCCGTAACCACCCTCTTAGTGGTCGCAGTCCACCACACGATAGAGCCATATGTCAGTATTGGACGCACAATAGCCATGTACATCCACAGCACCATTTTCGGACTCAAACCCCACCTTGAACCAAACATCCTCCTACAGGAGTAGAAGGCTACCGTTGCCTTCCTGACCCTGTGCTCGGTGTTAAGTCGCCATGATAGTTTAGAGTCCAAGATGATACCCAGATATTTCGCATGATCAGAGAGGGTGAGCTCACAGCCTTGCAGCCGCGGAGGTCTGAAGCCCGAATTGGACCGAGTGGTGAAAAGTACCAGTTCTGTTTTACTCGGATTCACTCCTAAGCCACAACTGGTGGCCCAGCTACTGAGAGTATCCAGAGCGCTGGTCATAATATCGCTAATCACGTCCAAGAACATCCCTGATACCAATATCACCACATCGTCCGCATAAGCGACAACCTTAACACCCTTATTATCCAGCGTGACGAGAACTGAGTTAATAACAAGGAGCCATAACAGGGGCGAGATCACACCACCCTGAGGTGTACCTCTCCTGACCTGCTTTGACAACTCGCTATTTCCCAGACTAGCACTGACAACACGGGAGTCCAACATGTTCACTATCCAGTCGCTGATGAAAGTCTCAGCGCCCAGATCCACGAGGGCTCCCTGTATTGCATCGGTCGTGACATTGTTGAAAGCCCCCTCTATGTCCAGAAAGGCGGCCAGTGTATATTGTCCAAATTCCAAGGATCTCTCCACCACTCTCACAACCTCATGGAGTGCAGTTTCCGTTGAGCGTCCCTTGATATACGCATGTTGACTACCCGACAGTTGAGGCGATCCCTCGAGTTTCAGCCTTATATGTACGTCAATGAGTCTTTCCAACGTCTTCAGTAGAAAAGATGAGAGACTGATTGGCCTAAAGTCCTTTGCAGCCTCGTGACCACATTTGCCAATTTTAGGAATAAAGACTACTTTAACCTTCCTCCAGCTTACGGGCACGTAGTTAAGAGAGAGGCAAAGTCTGTATATCACAAGCAGCCAGGGAGTAATCAAATCTTGACCCCTCTGCAGCATTATCGGTAAAATGCCATCCAGACCCGGCGATTTGTATGGGGAGAAACTGCCAATTGCCCAGGCTATCCTATCAAGTGTAATTATCTCGTTTTCCATCCCATTAGAAGCGCCCCTAGAGCGGCTACGTTGGTCATTGTCCAAGGTATCTGCATCCAAGCAGCCAGGAAAATGAATATTCAGAAGGATCTCCAACGACTCAGCCGATGACTCTGACCAGGATCCATCACCCCTCTTAACATAAGTGGGGTTAGAGTGACCCTTTGCCAGCACCTTGCTAAGTCTAGCAGTGTCCCTAGTGTTGTCTATGGATTCGCAGAACTCTCTCCATGAGTTCCGCTTTGCCAACGCCAATGCTTTCTTGTACACCTTCAGCTTGTCGCGGTATGGCTTCCACTGTCTGCTGGAATAGCTAGCGTTGAAAGCTCTTCGTGTCTCCCTCCGAAGCTCTGACAGTTCAGAATTCCACCAGGGAGGAAAACTCTTCCTTGCCCTAGTCTGAGGGCAGGAAGCTTTGAACGCCACATCAATGGCCTTTTCCAGGACCCCTACAGAGTCCTCGAGACTTTCGATTGTCCCTTCGACCCTTGGCCCCCTACACAGCTTCGTCCTAAGAATCCTATTGAACTTAGGCCAAACAGTTCTCCTAGGATTCCTGAAGCAAACGCTCTCCCTAACGTTCGTGTTGATATCGAAAAGTATCCAATTATGATCCGAAAAGGACCTCTTATCGGATACCCTCCACTTTTCAACACGTACCTGAGAATTACCTGAGATAACCGTGATATCTAGAACTTCCTCCCAACCCCTATAGTTATCGGAACTCGGAAACATAAAAGTTGGGTTAGTACCAGAATTACATATATTGAGATTGTTAGTGTTAATAAAATCAAGAAAAGACTCACCTCTCTCGTTGATTTCAGTGCTACCCCAGATTGTGTGCCTGGCATTGGCATCACAGCCCAGGATCAAAGTATCTTCTGCAGCAATGGAGGACAACAGGAACCTCACTTCTTCTGGCGGGGCGTCTCGATTGTGAGCCATATAGCAGGAGGCAATAGTGATGTTGCGGCCGCCTGTCATTTCAACCTTCGCAACAGTAAGGTCAGCTGAGCTAAATTGAGAGCATAGAAAAATCTTTATGTTCTTTTTAGCTATTATACAGGATCTTGGCTTACCCTTATTATTGATGTATAGTATTGAGTACGGGGCACCCTGAAACCCTTTAACCTGTGAGTCATTGACCCAGGGCTCCTGGATGATGCCTATGTCAAGGTCCTCCTCGGCTAGAAGAACCCGTAGGTTGTCTGTAGCAATCCGGGAATGCTGCAGATTAATCTGCACGACCTTTAGCTTCCCCATCTTGTTTCGATATATTGGGGGGTTCTTCGAGCTGCATCTTATCGAGCAGCTGGTTGGCGTCATCGATCTCATCTTTCCCGTCGACACCACCCGACCCAGAAGGACGGAAAACCTTTACCTTGGCCTCCCTTATACCAAAGAAGAGCTTGTTGCCCACCTTCTCGAGTGCTGACACACCCTGTTCGGAGATGACAAGCACGTAGCTCATGCTGTTGTTCTGAGGTTCCTCTGCCCGGATGACAGACCAGTCATTCATAGGAATCTCAGGATTTTGAGCCTTGAGGCATTCTAGCAGCCTGTGATTGTCCATTGCCATTTTTGGTAACCAAATTCTGGCACGAGGTCTAGCTGGAATTTCTGCAGCGGGGATTAGCTTTAAGATAAGGCCATCCCATGCATCACTTATCGTAGTGACGCATTTGCTGAGGAATTCCAGGGAGAACAAGTCCATACATTTGATTAACCTGTATCCCCTGTGAATTTCACTGGAGTCAAAACGAGGTACCGGACTATCCTTGTTGGAGATCACGTGAGCCATCACGAGTTCTGACAACTTGGATTCGATAGCACTCCATTCTGTTACTACAGGCGAAGGCAACCCACCACTGACATTTGCTAGAGCCACAAGCAAATGATCCCTTACAACCTCATTAAAGGGTCTACGAGAGGTAGAAATAGGCTGCGAAACGGTTCTCTGCTCGTGGACCTTTTTCCGCTTCGGCGACTTGTCACCCTCATTCTGTGAGCGATTTCGCTTTGCCCCTTCTACCTTCTTTGACGTGCCTGATGTGCTGGGTGCGGTCTCCTTTCGCTTAAGGTACTCATCCACCACAGCTTGGTATTTTACGCGGTCCTCTTCATCGCGTTCATGAACGGTCCCATTCAAAGCGTTCTTGGCAATTTTGTCAAGAATAAACTTCGCTCTTGAATACCTAGACTTCCATACGTCGCCTGAGGATTTTTTCTTCCGCTTACGCTTGGGCAAGTCACCTGCCGAGGTGACCTGTCCAGGCTGGGATATTGCCTGAGATGTTGTCTGGTGAGACGCTGGAGTACTATGGAGTGTACCCTCAGTGCCTGGGAAGTTAACCACCGTCTCCTGACTGGAAGCCAGTAGGTCATCTTCAGACGAGTTGCAAGGCAACCCGCTAACATTGTTTTTGTTGTTGTCGTTGTTTTTGTTGTTGTTTTTTATAAAATTCATATTTTGGTCCCACGAGTAGGCACGTAAGGGGATGGACCGTACCATGCAGTGACGGCGTACATGGACTAGGCAAAAAGTGTTACAACCAACCCGTGCCCTGGCGTTGGAGGGGAGCTGTTAACGACTAGTCATCTTTTACCACTAACTAGCCATTCAGGACATCGGCACTGCTACCAACCACCTTGACCTTACAAGTGGGGGATAAAGGAAGAGGATACAAAGGACTGAAGAAGGATTAGTAAGGTAATAGTGGGAGAGAGGAATTAGAGAGGGGGGAGGATAACCATTAGTTCATGTTCCTTGCAGCTTTTAGTACACTAAGACAAAGACCGGAGCACAAGTGCGCAGTGTTCCAGTGCTTTGTATCAGCATACAAACCCCAGAACACTTAAGCCACCGCATCGCGACAAGATTGTTATCCATGGCGATGGAAGTGAAGTGTTTCGTCAATTACCATACAAGACGATGATTTATTTCAGTAAAACGAATATATTGCATTTTTGATTTTAATATTCATAAATTTATTTTTTCTCACTTATAATTTCAATAAAATTGTTTGAAAACAGCTATTTGTGTGTATTTTCTTTCATTTTCTTTTTTGCTAAAAACCTGTACCCTAGGCGACCCACGGTTACCATATGGTAACGCTTGTTTTCCGCGTTTTTCGGAAGAGAGTAACAATTTTTTAAAAAACGAACTTCATATTCATTCTCAGGAGGTCAAAATATATAAGTATACATAATTTCATCAAAATATAAGGTAAAAAAAGTTCTGGGAACTACCGGGTTAAGTTATCACAATTAGTTTAAAAAAATATAATACAGTCTCTTGAAGGGCGAACATTTTAAATTTTTGGGCGGAAGCTTCTGAAGAATAAAAATTTTTTTAGTTAATATCGAAACTGGATTCAATAAATTTTTTAAATTGTTAAACTTAAGCGACATTTGTTGAAGAGTAACAATTTATATTGCGAAAAAACACAGTAGACCATGCATTTATAAATTTGAAAACATTTGGCCTTTAAATGGGCGCGGTGGATTATAAGTATTTGGCGACCTCGCCAAAGGTTTAATGATTTAAACGAAATCGGTAAGAAAATCAAAATTTGTGTAGCAAACAACTAATGTGGGATATGCAAATTTCACATCTATTGGAAAAAGTGGGCGTGATCAAAAAAAAAAAAAAAAATGTATGGCAAATGTGGTAAACCGATCTAGTTTACAAAGTTTTAGTGAAATTCATTGAAAAATGAAAAGCGTATATACAGGCACGTAGCTAGGAATTTGTTTCGGGGGGGGGCTTTTCGATTTTTTCTATTGATTATATATATTTTTTTTTGCACACTAGAGTAACAGCTTTTTTTATTTTTTTTTTGTTTGCTAACTTTTTGCTAAATTTTTACGTACACGTGATGGGCAATCATGTATTAATAATAGAAATCGCTTTCTCAGGCCATTTTGAAACAAAAACCTCTCTCATAAAGTGCATTTCCTTAAAATGCATTTTTTACTTATTGTGTTCATTATTTTGCGAATTTTGATGTCTATATCGCGAAACAACGTTTTAATCTGTTTGATCACAATCCGTTAAACACGTAAAATTTGAAATCGCTTGTGTACTTCAAGTTGGATATGCATCGTTATTGTGTAAATACGTTAAATTTTTAGCTAAATATTAATTTTTAGTTTAATTAAATAAAAAAAGGATTATGCGGAAAACTTTTTGAAACTTTTTTATGTGCTAGTATACGTTAGGGTAGCTAAAACTTGATAAGTGTAAAAAAAGTAAAAAAGTTTCAACTTCTAATAACTCGATTAAAATTAATATGATGCTTTATATAATCATACGAAATTTAATATGAGTCTTAATACAGTTTTATCCGAGAAATAGGCATAATAATTAAATAACATCCACTTATTTGAATTATTTTAACAAATTATTCACTATTTTTCCCCTTTTTCATATATCCGACTTTTTTTAAGATTGGGGGCTATACTTCATGTCTTGTATTAAAAAAATCATAAGTTTTCCAAGCAAGCGTGATTTATTTTATTTTATTTATTTATTTATTTATTTAATAAATATTATTTATTTAATATCAAATGATTGTAGTATGAAAGAAATAATAATAAAGAAAATATATAAAATTGGAAAAATTAAAAATATACCTGACATCGCCTAGGTCTTATTTAAACTAAATTATGTATTTCCAATTCACTTTGATTTATATTTTGGACAATTTCAAACGCTTTTCAAATTGTCTTTAATCAATTTTTTAAATAAAAACCCTTTAAAATGTCTAAAAAAAACTACATCGTTATAACACAAAGACTGGTTTAGCTGATTGATTTTAAAATGTCGCATTTCAAGGAGCGCCGATAGAAATTTGTTTACATTTAGTCTAAAAAAAAATTTAAAAAATTTGAGTCACATTGGACCCCGTTAACACATTATGCATATCGATCAAAGTTTGAGGCTTAAATTTGTTTCAAAAAACTAAAAAATATATGAGATATCGTAATATATATCGTAAAAAAATACTGAAAACTATGTTACCAGATGCGTGCGTAGCAAACCAAATTTATATAAAAAGATTGCACTGTAAGTTAAGTAACGACTTTTACGGCACAAGTAAACCTTATTTTGAGTCTTAGTGGTATCTCCATTTTAAAAGATTATGTCAAAATACACAGAAAAAATCATTGTCAAAAAAATTTCAATTAAACTTTTGTTCGATTTCAAACTTACTTTCAATTAACTGTTTAATTGAAAATGAATTTGGTATAAAAAAAAGTTTCAGTTTTTATAACGTATAATAACAACATTGAAACAAATGCAAAAATTTTAAAAAGTCGCCAAAATTAAAAAAATCGTTTAAAGTAGAAAATTTGCGTTTCTTTCATTTTGGTGATTTTTTTTTAAATTTTTTTCAAATTTTGGAGTTTATTTTGGGAGTTTTTTAAATTTCTGCAATTTTGAGGATTGTTTTTTAAATTTTGGCAATTTTTTTCAAATTTTGCAATTTTTTCAAATGGTCTCGATTTTTATCAAATTTTGGCAATTTTTTTACAATTTTGGTGATTTTTTTAAAATTTTGTAATTTTTCCCAATAGTAAACAATATTCAATTAAATTCTTAATAGATGTGAATAAAACTATTTGTAATTGAAAATAATATTAATAAAATAGATACAAAGTATTTTAGTTGTTACTACAATTGCATCCACACGACCGAATTCAGTTAAACTTTTGCTGAGTCAACAAATATTTTAATTAAAACTCAATTTTAGTTTTTTCTGTGTAGACATATTTAATTTTTAGTTTGCATTGTCTCAAACAATTTTTTGATTATATTTTAAGTCAAAGACTTCGAAATCTCTTATGAAATGATTTTATTAATTTTTGCTTTTGTCGAAAATCAACTCTAACAATGATAGCCGCCCATTTGCAGGCGATGTTTTCTAACGAAATTTTAAGATTCGAACCATATAAAACTATTTCCTATTTGATCCAAGTCAAAAATAAATATTTTCATATTAAATTTATCAATAACATTGTTACTTTCTAACGAATTGTATTAAGTTTTTAAATTTGTCAAATCATTTCGGGGAGGGCTCTAGCCCCCAAGCCCCCCCCCCCCCCCCTAGCTACGTGCCTGCGTATATACAAATTTTAAAAAAGTGGGCGTGAAAGTAGACGTCGTCGATAAAAAATTTGTGGTGACCGTGAATGGGATATAAGAATATAAAAATTCGTGCGAAATCTGTTAAAAAATAAAAAGATTTTAGAGACCATTGAATGCAAAATTAGAAGTATACAAAACAGTGGGCGTAAAAGTAGGCGTGTCCAATTGTAATAGTTTGTGACAGTTTTGAGCACGTTCCAGGAAAACAAAATAGTTTTATGTAGTGAAAAATGCATTTAAAAATCTAAAAAAGTGGCCGTAAAAGTAGGCTTGGTCGATGAAAGGTATGTGGCTATCTTGTCGAGGTTTGAGCATCACGTGTGCCTGCAAATTCCAGTAAGAAAAAAAATTTTATCTAGAGTAAAATAATGTAAGTGTGAGTGGCCAACGTCAAGCTTATGGTGACTTTGGCAGACGTATAGGGAACATGTGTACCGAGTTTGAGCAAAATGTGTTGGAAAATAAAAATTTCATTATTAAATAACAAATTCATATTTTTATGTAAAAAGCGAGCGGGGCCGGTAAAAAAAGTACCTTCCTTGGAGTAAACGGATCAAGTGTACGAACTTTAAAAAAATCCGCTAAAAAATAGAAATGTGTATAGGGAACAAACGAACAAATAAACAAACAGAAAATTAATTATATATACATATATATATATATGTGGTTACCTTTATGCTTACCAGTATGAACAAAAATAATGCGGCTACAAAGAAATTAAAAAAAAAAAACTAAATTTAATAAAAACAATTTTTTTTTATTGAAAATTTTTTGATTGCATTTCATTTTGAATTGTCCGGTTTGAGATCATAATTAAATGTTACAATTACAACTAGAAAACACTCATTGTTAAAGAAGATGAAAAAAAATCTTGTGGGGATCAGCGCTAGAGGGAGTGCCGCTTTTCGATCTAAGCGACTAGGTGATCTTTAGCCTCATTGTAATCCATCACCCATAAGGAAATCAAGGTTTGATCAGTTATATATATCAATAAACCACTGAAAATCGGTGACATTAATTGATTGTTCGGGTAGAACAAGAGTTATTTTTGTATTTTCTTACAAGTTCCGCCAACAGATTTAAATCGTTAAGCATTTTATTTGGCAGGGTTGCCAGTCCAACTGCTAATGCTACCATTACTGGGAAAGAATTTGGGAATCCTGCATGTATACTAATATTTAAGCACAACATATTCTAGTTGATTGATTTCTTATTAGATTTTACGTTGTATAGTACCTGTATGTTGGGTTTGAGTATTTTGTATGTATTGATGTTCTTTTAAAATTGCATTTCATTTTGAATTTTTAGGTAGCTAACTGTGCCATTACAAAACGAAAACACTAATTGTTAGAGAAGAAGAAGAACATTTTGTGGGGATCAGATGAACTAGTCGCTTAGGTCGAAAGTGCTGTGATCCCTCTGTCGCTGATCCCCACAAAATTGTTTCCTCTTCTCTACTCTCTACTCTCTATTTTTTTTTTTTTTTTTTTTTTTTTAAAGAGAACCAACACTCAGGAAATTCTTCCTATTAATTAATGTGTTGCTTTCTTTGGAAAGGGGATAGTGGAGAGATGAAAGGTGGTGAAGGGCTTCTAACATTGCAACACTGTAATTGTGCGAGTAGATAAGTCTTAGAACAGTTGTTGCTCGCCACCTGATGTAGAGTTGGCGAATTTATTGAAGCTTTTTGTTTCATTGCCCTGATTCATTATTTTACTTCGGTGGGGTTAAGTGCTATGGGAACACCGAAGGTGGGCGCAGCGATACATATAAGTGATAGAAAACTCATACATATTATTTTTCTAAATTGATGTTGTCGTCACTGGGAATCGAACCCGGGACCATCTGTATAATAGTCCAACGCGCTAACCATTGCACCACAACGCCAACGCGCTATTTCGACATATTATACCTGAGAGATAAAAACATAAATGACATACATAAAATGTCATTACTTCCTAGCCTAGAAAAAATCAAAAAATATAACTAAATATTGTCTAAATATGTCCTTACTTGAGTTTGAAAATTAATGAGTCTAAAAATGGATTTTCAAAAATGGTTTAGATCATTACTTTATATTCAAAATAATGATACAAATAAGTACTTATGGGCAACGCAGTATTTTTTTTGTTCTCAAAATAACAGGAAAATTAACGAGTTATTTGTAAGTCCTTATTATTTATGTTAAAGTAATGCGGAAAGTAAGCTGGTGTCATTACTGATAGTGAGAAAAGTAATGATATGTCATTACCGTTTCTACACTGAAAACATAATAAAATATACCATAATTCAATTAAAAACTGTTTCCTTACAAGCGCTCTTAAAACAACCCATTTGTAACCAAAAAAAAATGCATTACTCCAATTTTGTTCTTTACTGTACATTTTTGTTGTAGTATATTATGGGTGCTAAAGCTTGTTATTTCAAGTGTTTACAGACGACACGTACAACATGCTTAAATGACAATAAAAACAATGACTCTTCTAAATTCATATTTTTTTTTTTTTCATTTAATTTAAACCGTCTTCTTCATTCCCAGCCAACGTCTTGTGAACTTTTTAACCATGCACGATTAGACCACACCGGGGAAAAATAAATATTTTTCTTGTGTATTTTTGTTGTCTTGTATCAAGCCAACTTTAGACAAGTGGGTGTTCAGTTTTGGTTAAACAAATGGTTAATGAGATATTTATTAATTTAAACAAAAAAAAAATTATATATTTTTAATAATTTAAATTACCTTTTATTGATTTATCATTTTTGTAATAGCAAAAAAAAAAATAAAAAATAAAAAAAAATACAGCAGCTAATAAAGGAGGACAGTTATAGACAATGTGTTTAATACGAAAAATTATTAGTTATTGCAAAAAAATATTTTATTACCATGAATAAGAAAACCAGTTTTTACAGCTTTTACAGATTTTCTGTTCAATACAATATTAATAATAAAATATTAATGAAACTGCAACAATGTTAAAAAAACTAATGAAAAATAATGGTTATTTATTTCATTAAAAATTAGATTTTTTAGTATTTATACACTCAAAAAAAAAAAATTAAATTGATGAAATATTTAATAATTTGAACTTAATTTTAGGAAATTCTAACTCAAATCAAGTACACTGATAAAAAAAATTGTTTCCGAAAACTAATGAAATTTTGTTCAAACTGACGGTGCAGGAAAAATTAGCAGATTTTTTTTGCTAAATATTAGTAAGATAAGAATAGCAAAAATAAAACTATAGAATCTACAAATATTTTTTCAGCAAATATTCTCTTGAATTTAGCAAACTATATTGGTCTTTGAATTCAACAAAATTTTATGTAAATAGGACAAAGCATTTGTTCATATTACAACTTCTAATTGCTCTTTTTTGTCTACAAATATTTAGCAAAAGAAATTTTAGCAAAGTAAATTGCTATATTCAAATAACTAAAATTTAGCTCAAAAATTCTTCTTATTTTTACTAAAATTTTGAAAAAACTGCTAATTTCCAAATTTTTAACTAATTTTTAGTAGCTACTTCCCAGTCAGGTTGTGCAAGTGCTTTCTCAATCAAAAAATAATAACATCATAAGACAAAAGGTCCGTATGTTCCGAAAGTGTCGGAAAAACACTGGGTGCAACGAAATTACTAACGTTGATAAAATGTTGGTAAACCGTGAAATGGGTGATCTAAAAATATATTCTCCAAAATCAAATTAAAAATTTCATTTATAATTTTTTTTGGTTCTGCTGGTATTTGAACCAACTGCGTCTTAAAAAAGCTTTTCGGCAACCAAAAATAAATTTTATGTTAAAAACAAAGAAAATAAAAATATCTCAAAAAAAAAAAAAAAAAATGTATGCCTGAAACCGGGATCGAACTCCAAATCTTCTGACCACTAACATTTTCAAATAAAACATTATAATTTTTATAAAATCAATGCCGATCCTTATAGAAGACTATGTCTGCAGTTTATTGATATGTACGATTTTTTTGATTATTCTGCCAACATTAGTCTTATGAAGCGTAATATAATTTTGTTCTTAAATACTCAGAATTAAATTTATTATAATTATTATACTTTTATTATTATTTAATATTATAGTCTGTAAGGATGTAATTCCATAGACTCAAAATAAAATAAAATGCTGTACGAGTGCATACACTTTTGAACCGTTGGCAATTTCTGATAGGATAGCACTGGGAAAACACTTTTTACCAACGTTGGCTTTTCAATCTAGGCCAATTTTTTTTTATCTATATACCACTGAATATACTGGAAAAATGCTGATAAAGCGTCACAAATAAGTGTTCGACCAGTAATTTATTTACAATTCCTTGATTAGATATTTTCTTATGAAAGTGCTTGATTTTGTTTTACCACTGATAGTTTCTGACGGGGTTGTTTCGAACAATTTACAATTTTTACTATCCTATAGTCTTAATTTTAATAAATTTGAGGCAACTTTTTAGTTTTTACACAAATTTAGAAAGAGATATTGTTGAGCTTTCAAAATATATACAAACGTTTTGAGGTTTAATAAAATTCTGTGAAGATATTTTCAATAAAGTCTGATTTTTTTAATTTTGGCAGCTTTTAATTCGAACTATTTGTTCGAAACTCTATTTTTTATTTAACCCTATAACTGGCAAACAATGTTTCGCAACGAAATTCATAACATGGGCTCCACTCTAAAAACTAATAATAAGTTTTTCAACAAAATTCAACAGAACGGAGTAAAATTGATGAATAATAGGTTTTTTGTTAAAGTTCTGCCTATTATGGAGGCTCTAGCCTTTCTAAAACTTCGGGTTCTGATTAGATCTTTAGCCAGATCGAAATACTAGTATCAACCTAGCTAATATGTTTGATTTGCTTTATTTTTTTTAAATATACGGAGGTTAAAAGCTCGTTATAAATTGAAAATAACATAAAAATAATCTCGATGTATATAAAAACAAAAAACTAATATTACTGTAAAAAATTGTTTATCGTTGCCTAATTTAGACGATATGAGCCAAAATATTTTACGGTGCATTTTGGAAACTAAAGCATATAAAGTTTTGGACAAAAAATATTTCTCTTAACAATTTATAACCACGCTCGAAAAACTATTTTTTTTCTGCTCCTATTTAAGAAGATATCGCGATTTTCGCTTTTTGGAAAAAGCGAAATTAGGCGAAAAAGTATATAAACTTCAATTTATATTGTTCAAACTTCAACGCTTTGCTACTAATACTTAATGTCTTCTTTCTTCAAAATTTCATAAAAATCCGTCTATTAGTTTATAAGTTAAGATGATGTCCTTTAGAGGAATCCTGATAAAATCCTGTGAGTCCTTGGAGCAAAGTAGGGTCTTATTATTAAATTTGAAGGTTCAAACTTACTTATATTTTATTATAAAGAGTTTTTAGTCGACTTAAATTGGTTTTTTAGTTTTTTGAAAACAATTTTTTTTGAAAAATAATAAGTTTTTGAAATATTACGAAATTTTGATTTTGAAGCTTTCTCGCTTCCAAGCCGTGGACGGCACACGAAAAATTTCTTTGCAAAATATTTAGCAAATTTAGTTTTCTATCGCAATATATTAATTTCTAAGTATAAAACGCTTAGTTGACGCATTGTGGCTAATTTTATGAAGACTGCCCTGAGGCAGCCTTACCAGTTAGAGGGTTAATTTCTTTTAAAGCGTGTTAAATTTTAAGTAAACTTAGCCTGTTTAGTTAAATCGCTCTAGAATTGTAAGAGCTACAATTTTTAGAACCTCTGGCTTGCATTTATATGAAAGTTAAAGTTAACCCCTTTGTGTGTGCATACAATCGCGCTGTCCCAAATCAGCTTCAATTCTCCGTTTAGAAAAAGCACGAGAACTTTACTAATTTTTAAGGCATTGAAACAAAAAACATCATTTTACTAATAATAAGAGCTAAGCGCACTTCACACCTTTTTACGGAACCTATAGCTAAGCTATTTTTCTTTCTAAACTGTCCATTATTTAAAAATCTATAGAACTAATTAAGTTAACACCTTTTTAGTCTGCAAAGTCTTAAAAAATATGTTTTTTTTTTTTAAATAACTTAAAATGTTGAGGGTGCATTGAAAGTTCTTAAGTTAAGCTACTCAGTCAGATCTACAATACCCACTAAAGAATAATTGTCACATTTTATAGCACCGTAATATTTATATTTATTCATCAAATGTCTTTAAAAGGCCTCGCCTTACAAATCTCTTTAAATCTCTTCCAATTTTATTCAAAAGATTCCCTTAATTTCGTAAAATGTTTGTTTATTTTTTACTTTTAAAATTGTAATAGAATTCGTTATTTATGACCCGGCTTTATATGGTTAGACTTTGGTATATTACTTTTCTAGTTTTCTACTTCAAACTATACCACAAATATGCTTCATATGTATATAACCCAGCAAAACTTTGGTAATGTGTGATATATACTCCTGCACTATCTTGTAATAATATTTCATTACCTTTTGCATTCGCGTTTCTGATTCTTGGGATTGTACTGAGCAAAAAAGTCCCCTACGGTCCATACGTCTACGGTGAAAATCGAGCTTCCAGATTTTGACTTTACGGCAAAAAAGCCCTATTTTGAAATTAAAAATTAACCCCTTAAACCCCACCCACAAATATGATTGATGCATTAATCTGCTAGAGAATCTTTCAAAGAAGAGATTGATATCATAATTTTGGATAAGCTCTTCCTACTTCCTGAGATATGTCCATCCCACACATTGTTACTTTCACAAAATACGGCTAAAAAGTCAAAATCTGGAAGCTCGATTTTCACCGTAGACGTATGGTCTAGTGGACTTTTTTGCTCAGTACAAGCCCAAGAATCAGAAACGCGAAGCGCCCATTAGGATGTTCAAATCGACCCACCCTATTGAGGATATATATATTTTGGCATCGTCGACGAAAATACAAATTACATCATCTTATTTACATATAGCAATCAAATATTATATTAATCAATAGCTCAATTGGTCGAGTTCTGGCCTAACAACCAGAGACCCCCAGGTTCGAATCCCAGCGCCACCACATTATTAGTTTATATATTTATTTATTTCTTTATATTATTTATTTCTTTATATTATTTATTTCTTATGATTTTTCTTTATGAAAATCTATTTATAGACACATTAATTCATTACACAACCACCCAGCCAGAAATTGCCAATGGTCTGAAAAATCAAGCACTGGCAGAGCACTATTTGCCAATGATCCAACAAATAAAGTGCTGGCAAAGCACTGAATCACAACGATCCGCCAACGTTAGTAAAAAGTGCTTTGCCAGTGCTTAATTAACAAAATTTGCAACAGTAAAAATAATAAAAGCACTGGCACAGCTCTGGCTTAGAACGCTCAGCCAACGTTCGTAAAAAGTGCTTTGCCAGTACTTGATTTACAAAATTTACAAGCGTAAAAATAAAAAAGCACTGGCACAGTACTGACTTAGAACGCTTTCCCAACATTGGCAAAAAGTGCATTGCCAGTACTTATTTACAAAATTTACAACCGTTAACTTAATAAAAACAGTGGCACATCCCATGTTCAAAACAAGAGTGGACAAATTCAAAACTAAATTGCAATTTATGATTTGAAGTTAAGAATATTAAGGTCTCCTATTATAGTAAGCACTTAGTATAGTTTTTGTACTAAAATTTTACTTAAGAATTTTATTTTCAAATTTCTTTCTTTAGTAAAATTGTGCTAACTTATCACAAAAATAATTTGATGAAAAAAATGTTCAGTTATTTTGTAATTAACTTAGCGGAAGCAAGCCTATTGTTATTTCTATTCAAATTATCAAAATCATTCAATAAGAAATAATACAACTCTTTACTGAAGTGAATTACTAAGTAGGACTTTATTGGTCGTTTTGGTTTTGGTACTGGTAAAGCGCTTATTGCCAGTGCTTTGCCAACGTTTTGAAAAAGAAACGGCCAAGCCCTGCCCGGTGTTATCATTTTGGGGTTGGCAAAGCACTTAAATCTTCAGATATCCAACGCTCTGCCAACGCTCATAACACCGTTGAAAGCACTTGGCCAATGCTTTGCCGTTCGTATTTTTCTGGCTGGGCAGTTATTACTTTAAGGCTCATCGCTGGTAAAATTCATCAATGAAGTAAAGTGTAAAGTCATGCGTGGACCTCCAATCCCATACATTACTTTACACATTATTTGCTAATTTGTTGTTTTTGCTGGGAAACTTCATGTCTGTAAATAAAATCTATTATATTAAAAAGGATATGTTATAGTTTTTCTAGCTGTAGTAGCATTTTTTTCGACATTTTGCCATTTTTTTTTTCTTTTGAAGCTTTACTGAAGAAACAAATTCCAATTTGCAGTAAATTTTGCGATTTTTTTTTCTGGTTTTTGTTACGTCCAAAAAGAAAAACTTATTAGATTTTTCTTCTTTCTTACAACAGAATTTCATATATGTTTAATAACACAAAAAAAAAAAAACAATATTACAGAAATATTTTTGTGCGGTTTTTTTTTTTTTATTTGCACAGGACAAAAATTTGTTCTTAATTAAAAATTTTTCATAAATTTCATGCTTTATAAAACAAAACTTTTTTGCCTCTAATTAATTTATGGTTATATGTGATATTTACAATATATAAATAAAAACGTTTTTTTATTTAAAATTTATATAGGTGCAAAAAATCATTATACGAAAAACCCAATTTAATTCGTTGTGGTTGTAACAAAAAAAAATTTATATATATAATGCAATTTAACTCTTTTAATTCAAGCCACATCATTTGTTGTTTCATAACAGAATTTCAGCCGTGCACAATGAATTTTTTTCCTATTTAAAAATTTTTTTGTTAAATATTTTTTTCTGCGGTTTTTATAAAGTTTATTTATAAGTTTTGCGTGCTCAGAGAGGTTTAAAAAAATATATTTTATTTAATAATAAAACAACCCAGTCAGAAAAAGACAAACGGACCACCGCATAGCAAATCACTTTAACAGGTGGTAGAAGTTTTGGCAACTAGTGCTTTCTCAATCCGAAAATGATAACATCATTAGGCAAATGGTCCGTCTGTTTAAAAAGTGTCCACAAGTACTGGAGAAACAAAATTTCCAACGTTGGCAAAATGTTGTCTAAACCATGAAATGGATGGTCTTAAAATTTATTTTCCAAAATAAAATTAAAAAAAGTTCATGTATAATTTGTATTATCCCGCCGGGATTCGAACCCAATTCGCCTGCTTGATAGCCCATAGCTCTAACCGCTGAGCTAACGAGACACATAACACTTGATAGCTTAAAACATAAGTAAATGATTACTGCTGGGGGTATCAGGTGACTGCACAAGTATGCCGGTAGTGGCATAAGGTTTGATAGAAACAACTTGAAAACGTTGGGAAAACAAAACAAAAAACTTGGCCTTAGGTTAGGTTAGGTCGGAGTGGTAGCCGGCTCCGTGAGCACCAGCACACTTACACTCTGAGGTACGTTGTGATGGCACGAGACTGACGGATTACCGATCAGACTCCACCGTTGAACCAGTTAGAGCTCCTTACGAAGCTAAGGAGGTGCGGAATACCAGCACCTGAAAGATCCCCAAGATCGTGAAAGAACGCCGATCCAAGTGAGGCCCTCCTACGTAGCGCCAGCGCAGGACATGAACAGAGAAAGTGCTCAATACTCTCCCCCTCGTCCCCGCAGCTCCTACAGAAGTCAGGCGATAACACCCCCAACCTACGAGCGTGCCTGCCAATAAGTGGCCGGTTATCACCGCCACCATGTCAGAGATTTCCCCCCCCTGGAAAGCGACAGGAGCGCCCTCGTTCGCCCCAGATCCAGAGCCGGCCAGATGTGCCTTGTCACCATACAAATCACGCCATTAGCCCACCTAAGGTCAGTCGCCCTCTCGGAGTAGAGCCGATTGTTTAGCTTACAGGTTGCTAGGGGAACATCAACTAAAGCAAATTCCGCAGGAACTTGCAGGGTGGTTCCTAGCCTTGCAAGCTCATCAGCTCTACAGTTCCCCGGTTGGCCTTAAAAGAGCTTTTCCAGAAAAAAAAAAAAAAAATCAATTTTATATACATATAATACTATGTCGATAGAGACAACAGCAAATGTAGTTAAAAACAAATGAAATTTCACTTAAAGAAAGAATGACTTACATTTCAGTAAATTGATTTGTTTTTTAATGTTAGTAAAAAATAAACAAACATTTATTTTCTTCATTTTTTGTAAATAACAATAAACGAATGTAAAAAAATAATGTAAAATCATAAAACAGTTATTTGATGTGGCTTGTTTTTTAAATGAACTACAAGGTTAGTAAAAAATTTAATTTGTTCTACAAATAACTGACATTTACATTAAAAATAAAGAAACTGTATTACAACCCAAACCACTACATACATAGCAGAAGTTCCCTGAGTGTATGGAAATAATAATTTAAAAAACTATAAAAAAAAACATTAGCCAGAAACGGGGCTCGAACTCGGAACCTTCCGACTAACCATTCTTTAGACAAATCAACATCATTTTTAAAAAATAAATGCTTTACCAATGGTTAGACTTTTGAGCCGTTGGTAATTTTTGACTGGATAGCACTTGAGAAAACACTTTCTCCCAACGTTGTCATAGTGGTCTCAGCCAATCCTTTGTCAATGATTTTTTCTGTAGACCACTGAAAATTCTGTAACACAAATACTAGCAAATCGTTTTTTAGAAACAAGTACTCTGCCAGTAGTTTATTTACAATTCTTTGGTTAGCCAGTGCTATACCAGTGTTTGATTTTTTTGTACCACTGGCAGTTTCTGACTGGGAAATAATATAATTAAGCGATACATTTTTACACTTTTTGTATTATCAGATAATATAAGATTATGTTAATATGGAATTATAAAACTGCAAATTTTAATTAGATTTTTCAAATAAGATAATTCATAAAAAAAATTTAATTCATAAAGTAATGAAAACTAATAACCTTAAAAAATCTTAATAATATTAAAAGCGGTAAAAAAAACTTTAGGTTTTAACAAGCCGTTTCCAACCCAGTCTTCTAAAAACCTGAACTGGTGTTAAGAGAGTTTCGAAAAAAATGTGTTAACAGTGGTACTTTTAATTAATTAATTTGTATGCTTTTAAGCCATTTTAATAAAATTTTAACGTTAATTGGTGTTGTTTAGTGTATTGTCTGCATAAGATTTGTATAATTACCACTGAATTTTGTTTACACTAAAAAATATGCATTAAAAAATCCTCTAAAAAACTGTTTCTCTTAACTGTTTCTCTGGCATATAAAATTCAAGAGATGTTTTGTACCCTGTTTCTTCTCTGGTCTATACGTTCATTGGTTTAAATAAACTTTTAGTTTTAAGAAGTTTTTATTTTACAAGAGTTTAAAGCTTGAAAAATATTTCAGCTTTAAATAGTTTTATGCTTAAAAAGCTTAAGCTGGAAAAAACTTAAATGGAAAAGTACCTTTTGCCAAAAATAGCATTTAGCTCAAACAAGTGCTAAGCTTCAAAGAGCTAAACGCTTTAACACCCGTAGGCTTAGAAAACTAGGAGCTTAAAAAAGCTTCTACAGAAAAACGAGTTTAAGCTTAAAATACATCTAAGTGTAAAAGAACTTTTAACAAAAAAAGATTCAGTCTTAAACGCTTTATGTTCCGAAGCTTTTTTTTTTGACTTAAATGCTTATTGTTAATAAATATGTTTTAAAGAGCTTTGAATTTGAATATGATTTTCTTAAAAAGGAACTTAGTTGTATAAAGACTATAAAGACTTGAAATATATTTAGGCTTAAAAAGCTAAGCGCTTCGAAATCAATAAGCTTAAAAAACTTTTAGCTCAAAAACGCTTTCACCCCCAAAATAGATTTATGCTTTAAACACATCTAAGATTAAAAGATCTTTTAACCAAAGAGCTTAAGGCTTAAATGCTATACGTTTAAAACAACAGAACTTAAAGAGCTTTTAATTTTACTAGGATTCTATATATCTGATGACCACTTTTTGAAAATTAAAATCATACAATTTAGACTTATTTCATTAGTTTCTAATTGATTTATAAATATCCCAGCAAAACCACACATTACCAAATAATGGGTAAAGTAATGTATCGACATGGGCTTCACGCATTACATTACACCTTACTTCACTGATGATTTTTACATTCGATGAGCCTAAAAGTAATGGGTGGTCTCATTACCTTGTAAGAGATAAAGTAACTGGTTATTTATATGGTTACATGTTCTGAAAAAGTAATGTGTTTATAAATAGATTTTCATAAAAAGAAATTTATAAAAAAAATTATTTAAAAATTTTTCTTTTTCTAATTAGATAAATAACGTGTTCACGCTGAGATTCGAACCTGGGGTCTCTGGTTGTTACCAATTAGTTATGCGAGAACTCTACCAACTGAGCTATCGATACATATTTAATATTTGGTTGCTTAAAATGGAAATGAATTGTTGTGCTTCGTGTTTTCGTTCGTGATATCAAATATATATACCTTACCCTCAAGCATACAAAAAATCACAATGTAATGTGTCTATAAATAGATTTCCAAAAATATATTTTAATAATTACTTTACGTTTATAAATCATGTACTATGTAATTGTTGATCGGTAAGTCAGTATTTTATGTTTTGAAGCAATGTAAAAGGTAAAGAGGTATCATTACAAGATAATCAATGAGTGTTCAATTGTCCGTAATTCATTACTTTATGATTCGAAATAATGCTGAAGGTAAGGAGTATTCATTACATTAGGTACCCCATTAGCAGTATCGCATTACTTTTTATTGGAACATAATGATACATGTAAGGAGTACACATTACAAGGTAATGCATTACTTTATCGCACCCATTACCAAAGTTTTCCAGGGATGTTTGATATGACTGTCTAAAAGTTTTCTTCAAAATTTGTTAAAAAAATAATTTGTTTTAAATTTGTTAAACATAATTACTTAATAAAAAGATTACACAAAACATTTTAATTTTCCAAATGTATTCTTATCTCTTAACCCTTAAAAGCATACAAGTACTTGAAAATCACTTGATATTTTTTAAAGTTTTTTCCAGTTTTTTTTCTTTTTTTTTAACAATCTATAAATTATGCATATTGCACTTTATGGCATTATGTTTAAAGCGATATAGAGAGTAAGTTACATACTTGTTGAAGATACAAGTGGCTTTTGCACATCGTTATTATAACAATAAGCAACACGCCTAAAAGATTAATTTTTTTCTGAATTGGTTTCTGCTTTTCCATAGTCTTTAAGACCTAGAGGGGGGAATATTTGGATAATCTCTTTATGGTTTCAAGTATAGAAATTATGTTGGCTGGTTTTATTTAATCCTCTTCTTTACTTATTTTCTTACATTAAGTGTGTTTAAAGTGCAGTTTTTTTTAAAGCACTTGATATAGTAGAGAGTAGAAGATTATTTTATATACAAAAAATCCATTAATCATTGATTTTGGTTCAATTTTTTTTCTTATTCAAGAGTAAAATGTTTTAGAGTTTTTTTTTTTGCTTTTGTTATTTTTGTAAGGAAATAATCTTGAAAACTTTTCTGAAACATAATAAACAAGTTTTTAGAGGAAAATGAATTAAAACAGTGGCGGCTCCAGCTCAAGTCTTTGGGGACGGGGAAAACTTTGAAAAAAAATTTTCAATCTCAGAATTGTTACTGAATAAAAATTTCTTCTTCCTCGGTGTTCCCATAACACTTACACCTACAAAATGACGATACATATTTCGAATTTAGCAAAAATGGTAAGTGCTGGAAAAATTTAAAGAAGAGATTTGGAATCTGTAGATCAACTTTCATAAGACTAAAATCACACTTTTATGGGGATTATTCAAAATAACTTAAAACACAAGAATTTCGTTAAAATTTCAGCGATCTTTGAATTGTTTACAAATTAATTTTGTGCAGCCATTGAATACTATAACCCCATCATTAACTAAATTTTTTTGAAAATGGGACTCATACCACTTTCAATATAAGTAGTTCATATGAAAGTTAACTTTGTCTTAATATTAACTGATTTTTATCAAATTTTCACATTCCAAAATATGTGAACCACTAATCTATGTTTTATCCGATCCGGACCAACACTTTGGATATTCAACCAACAAACTAATCGCTTAAAATCGTGTACAAGAACAAAAAGTTATCAAACTAATTAATTTCTTATTATAATTGTGAAATCAAAATAACTACAAAATTTGATTCATTTATACATGTCGTACATTTTTCCAAAAGTCTTCATTTGTTGCACTGTGTAATTTATAACTTTTTGCTGAAAAAGTTCTAATAAAGTAAAGGGTCCGCCAAATAACTTTTTTTTTTTGAACTCCTGAACCAATTGAACTTTGAATGGCGTCATACCAAGGTCTTTATGCAAAATTCGTCTCAATGATGTCTCCGAAATGTTCAATTGTTGAGAACGACGGTGAATTGATGTTGATGGCGCACACTTTCTGTCACAGCAGCAATATTCTCGGGTGTACGCACTGTTTTTGGCTTTTCACGCTTTGCTTTATCGATGAGGATGCCAGTTTCTTTCACTTTTTTCACAAGATAACGAACATACGGACCATATTCGTTCAGCGGAAGGATAAAACTAATTATCTGCCAAATCAGACATGAGCTAAGTGTTACCTTTCACGAAATAAGCACTAGTTGAAAAAAAAAAAAACGTTAGATGGCGGACCCTTTATTTTCTTGATAATGCTAAAGTACAAAATTGGAAAAATGTCCCATAAATAATACAAACTTTGGCATAGTTGTTAAAAAAATGTTCGAATTTTTGAATAACTCGAGACATTTTTGGCTTTGAAAAAATTACAAATGGCATTTTTACCAAATTTAAAGCAGATCTGTAAAATAGATCAGCTGGAAAATATAAATTTCATATACAGCTAAAAAATAAAATTGGAATTGGCAATATATTTTGCAAAATAAAATTTAGTAAAACTGTTCAAATAGATTTCTTTTTGTTTTACTTTTCTCTACTGGAAAATATATTTTTTCCAAAAAAGCTTGACCCTTTTAAAATCGTGGATATTTAGTTTTTTTCTACTTTACCGATCAAAAAAAGTTACATCTCAAATACAAAATCAGATCACATTTGATATAGATCCACATTTATTCTTATCCAAGTTTATATCAAATTTGGGGTATCCAGTAATATTCGATTAAATCGCTCAATTATATTACCGGATTAAGTTAGATCAAAATTGATCTCAAAATTGGGCCATCAAAAAATATCTTATTTACCATCACAATGTATCCCAAAATATCCCGTGGTATGAATTTAGATCTACTTGGATCTAATTTGATCCAAAAAGATAATTTTTATGGGATAGAATAAGATATTTTGATATTTAATTGGATTTAGTTATATCCCATGACATATATTAATTTTAATAGAATTTAAAGAAAAATAATTTGGAGATCTGCGCATATATAATTATATTGTATATGGGGGTTATATATTTCAATATATAGTTATGTCTTATACGCATGGAAAATAGTGATGATGTTGGACCATATATAATCATATCTCAAACTAAATTCTTAATTTTCAGGTCATATATAATTATATATTTAATTGCATATATGGCACCATATATAAGTATATCTAATATAACACACACACATATTTTTTAAAAGACAGCATATATTATTATATCTTAAATTATATAGCTTATATGTTACCATATATGATTACATATTGTGTTTTGTATATAAGAAAATATGAAGAATATATGAAAATAGATCTATCATATCTTATTATGCGTATCATAAATGCTTAACCCTCTAACGCCTGACGATGACATTTGTCATCGTTTATAAAATAGAACCCAAATGCTTCGAAGGAGTGTTTTATACTTAGAAATTGATATAGTTCGATATAAAAGTGAATTAGCTAAAAGTTTTGCGAAGAAACTGTTCGTATTCAGTGCACTGTTAAAACGCGAGAAAGCTTTAAAGTTCAAATTTTGTAAAAATTCAAAAAATAATTATATTTTAATTAACTGAGATTTCCAACAACTAAAACACTTATTTAAGTTGATTTAAAACTCTTGAAAATTAAGTATAAGTAAGATTGAAGTATTACCTTTAATATTCAGTCCTTTTTTTTTCTTCAAGGACGAACAGGATTTTATCAGGATATCTCTAAAGGACATTGTCTTAACTTATAAAGTAATGGACGGTTCGTTTTGAAATTTGGTATAGAGAAGACAATCAGTAATAGTAGCAAAAGTCTAAAGTTTGAACAAAAAATATTGAAGTTAAGATACTTTTTCGCCCTATTTCGCATTTTGCAAAAAGCGAAAATGTCCATATCTTCTTAAAAAGAAGCACAAAAAAGTTTATTTTTGGATTGTGGCTATGGCTTGGTAAGAGCAATAATTTTTGGTACAAACTTTTGTTTTACTTGCATTAGTTTTCTAGATAAATTTTAAATTATTTTTGCTCATATCGCCGTAAGTAGTCAGCGAAAACCATTTTTTTAAGAGAAATTATTATTTTTTTTGCGAGACGAATACATGGTATGAATTTCATTGCAAAACAAAATTCGGGCATTAGAGGGTTAATATCTTTTTATATAAAAGTTGCTATTTAACATTGTATCATGTAACGATGTTACCAAATAAGAAATTTATAATAGTATATGGATATGCATAACACCATATATAATCACATATTATAATATAATTTAACATGAAAAAACATAAGACTATATATATTTTTTTTTTACTCAGGCTATTATAAAATAGAGCTGCGGTTCTGATATTGAAAAGTACACACGGAGAAAAATTTAGCTATTTGCCAACTGAAATTTGGTTACTACGACTCAAATTCGGTTATTTTGATTTTCAGTCGGCTGGTAGAACTAACATTAGTTTTTGCACCAAAGTTTGGTTATTTCAACTAAATTTTTGTTGCAACATCCAAAATAAATCTAATGTGAATATCGTTGTGCAAACTGAATTTATAAGTCGTTACTATTAAAATACGCTTTTCAATTCGGTTGGCACTTTATTTCTCTGTATGTAATAATTTCCTTCTGATATAAATAAAAAGTCCAAATTTATTTAATGCGTTGAATTTAACGATATCTAGGAAATAAACGCAAGAAACTATTTTTTTGTGTTATAAAATTGCTAGTAGAATTTTTTGCTAGAACTACAAAACATTTCTTCAAAGTGAGTTGCAGGAAAAAGTGCTAAAATTTTTTTGCTAAAAACTAGTAAGACAAAAAGAGCAAAAATAAATCTGTTGAATCTACAAATTTTTAGTTATATTTAAGCTTAATTTAACATAGCTGAAAGTAACAAATTATTCTGCTAAAATCAGCGAATAAAAAAAATTAAATATTAGTCAACCAAAAACAAAATCACAAAAAATGTAAAAATATTTAGGGCTTTTCTTTAAATTTTTTTATGAGAATGAAAACTTGCCTGAAATTAGCAGTCAACAATACTTTAGCAAATCTTTTAGTTGATGTTTAATCAAAATAAAGTATGCTTAAAAAAAGCACATTTTGCTACAAGCTTTTTCATTTTTTTAACCTCGATTTAAATTTCATTATCATCATTTATACATGTATTTATTTAACTATTTCATTGTTTAACAAACTGATATGGCAATATTTTTTGAATTATTTACTTTAAATACAATAAAATATTGTATGTTTAACCAAAAACCCATGAAATTACTTTAAAACCAACAAAAATAACAACGGTCCAAAATAAACTTAACCAACCAAACAGTCCGTCAGTTAGTTAGTCTATAACCTAATTATTAGAGTGTCCCGACTTGATGTTACCGGTTGTAGTGCATTTGAATCAAAAAAAACTTTCGAATTTGGTTTATTACTGGAAAAATATTTTTAAATTTTCTGTATAGTAATTTTGGTCCAGTGGGGGATTTTTTAATTTAGAACAAGTGCAATTTCTATACTTTCTAATTATGATTCTTTATTAATCAAAAAAAAATTTTAATTTGCACATAAAACAATTGTATTTGCTCAACCCTAAAAAATTCTCTGGTGGACCAAAATTACTTTACAGAAAATTAAAATATATTTTTTTGATAATTAGCCAAAAATTACGAAAATTTGGAGCCCTTGATCGAAAAAAAATCGAAACTTTTTTTTTCAAAATGCCCTAAAACCGGTAACTTCCATAGCTAGTAGAGAACTGAAGATCCACTTCAAAAATGTTTTACTTATTTTTCATATATTCAGCTCTTTAATATGCATCGAGTGGTAATCCTAAGTTTTTTTTTCGGGACACCCTACTAACTATGCATTCCATACATACATTAATTCATCCATTCATTCATATATCTATCGTTCCATACACAGAGATAAATTTATTGGACGAGTTTTAACGAAATTTTTTACAAAACTAATGAAGTTTTTTTCACAAAGCGAATGCAAAATTCCTTAAACTTAATGTAAAAGCTTTATAACTTGTATGAAACTACTATTAATGAAACTTTTTCCTTAAAAAGTCTGAAATTTTTTAATAAATTATGTGAAATTTTTCATAACGTTTTATGAAAAATGCAGTCTAATTTAGTGGAAGGTCTCAATGGACGAATTCTAGTTACACTTCATAGATCTAATGCAAAAATTCATTGATAGCCTGCAGATAATTCTCTCAGTGTACAAACGCTTTTCATATAACGTTCATTCAATTTCATTCATTCCTACTGAAATTTTCTGAAAAACCATTATTTCATATTACAATTGTTTAGTTTTTAATGTTGATGTTGCTGCTGTTGTTTTTTGGGGCTAAAATTAATATTTGTCATTAAAACCAGAAGACTATAAAAGAGGCTTTTGTTTCAGTTGTGGTATTTGTTGGTTAGAGATATTGTTGTTTTTTTTTGTTGTTGGTTAGATGTGAATAAATACATAATATGTTGTATTATGTTCATGCATAATTTTTGGTTAATTTAAAAAATAATTTTTTTTTTGAAAATCATTTTATCTATTGTTTATACACTCTCTTATATTATAAAACAATGCACTATGGTCTCGTAGATCACTTTTGTTGGACAAAAATTACCAAAGTAAAAAAAAAATATTTTTTGGTTTGAAATGGGAATTCTATTTACATCGTATTCCTTTTATGCCGTTTTTTGAAATGCACTCTACAAAAAATTTGTTTGGGTATTTTAATTTATTATTATGAGTGCAATTTTCTTTAAATAATATTATTTATTTTTTCTTTTATTAATTAATAATCATATAATTACAAATTATATACCATTACCCTAACCGAGCACTAGCTACTATAGCCTTCGGCGCGTTGTAGCGAAAACAGACCAATACCTCTGGTGGGAATCGAACTCACGACCCCCGCACTGATAAGCCAGCACGCTACCAACCAGCCTACCGGGGCGTACAAATAATATTATATGAATGTGAAATAAATCGAACTTTTGATATAGGACCAATTGTTTTATAGTATTTTTATATTAATTGGAAATAAATCGAATTTATTTAAGGAATAATTGTTCTTGAAAAAATAATTTTCTTTACAAATTGCACAAATTTGCAAAATCTGATAAAGGGAAAATAATGTACAAATCTCAGTTCATGGTTTTTGATAGGTTTTATAACTATACTATTCCATCAATTTTGTGTAGACCTATCCAAAGTTAAATTTATATTAAAATCTTTTAAATTGAAAAACAGTTTTTGACTATTTCCTTAGATTTGCTTATAAACTTCAAGTTAAATCAGTGGGTTTCCATACTACTCAGTGTCTCTCAATCCGCTATCTTTTTATTTGTTCGTAAACTCGCACCGAGCAACTGAAAACATTAAAAGTCTAAATTAATTTTTATCATATTTTTAAATAATAATTTAATAAAAATTTTAATTATTTAATTTTTTTTTTTTTTTTTTTTTTTTATTATTAAAAATATTTATTGAAATTTTAGATATTTTTACAATATAACTTGTACTTAAAATATATTAATTTTTAATAGAAAATAACAAGATATAAGCAAAATAAAAGTGAGTGTTTTAAGCAACCATTTTTGATCAAAATGTTGCAATCATTTCTTTGTGTAAAAAAATGATTAAAAATTGCTTGCCCAAGTTCGGTATTTTGTAGCTAAGAGGCGTGAGAAGTGTAGTCTCTCTATTTGTATATACTCATTGGTTTACTACGTTGCATGAGTATTTTATTATTAGATTGCAACAACAACAAAAAAAAAAAACAAAAAGAGAATGTGAAAAAATTTTCATTTTTTCCAAGAAAAATAGTGTTTGAAACCATTGTGCAATATTTGTTTGGGGGTTTTTGTTTATGTTTTATAAAGATTGTTTATTATTATTTTTTTTTGGTAGTCAAACATTAGTTATAAATTAAGTTTATATACTAAAATGTGAAAAAAAAATAAAAATGAAATATGTAAATCATAATATGAATTCATTTTTTAAAAAAACAACCATGTTAAATATTAATAAGTTGTAGAGTTTACAATAAATAAACGGAAGTTTATTGAAGATAAAAAAAGAAAAAAAAATATATATATAATAAGGAAAGATTTATGTCAAAAATACTTTATTTTGTATAATAAATTGTTAAGTTTTGTATAAAAATTTAAATTATTTATAATTTATAGATATTTTGTGATATTTCTTAACAACTCTTAATTTTTTGTTAAGTTAGCAAAATAAAACTGATGCATACTATCAGGGGCTTTTGAAAATATTTAAAAGGGTCTACGAAAGTTAATCACACAAAGAACTACATTTATAACTAACTTGTTCGAGAACGATTCAAAAATATCGGCCCCTTCACGGTCGTTATAATCGTGTTGAACCGTTTTTCGCATTTACTGAAAAATATAAAAACATTTAAACACCCGCCCATAAGTATGCAACTCTTCTTTACATGTTCAATAAATATATTAACGGCCGTTAAAATATCGAACAAAAAAGCTTTTTTAATTTCTACTTAATTTTATTCAGGAATATTCCTACAATTTTTCAGTTTTTAAAATTTGTTTTATCAAATTTATCCAAAATATTTTCTTTAATTTCTTTCAGGTGATGCCAGTAATGCAAGTATAGGTAGTGGAGAAGGTACTGGTGAAGAAGATGATGATGCGAATGGCAAAAAGAACCAAAAGAAACGTGGCATTTTCCCAAAAGTAGCAACAAATATTTTAAGAGCGTGGCTGTTTCAGCATTTAACGGTAATTAAAAACAATTTCACAGAAACATAATTTTATTATAAAAAACTATACAATTCGCACAAAAGTAATAACTCGCGCCATTTTGTTTGGTCATGGCAATAAACTGCCATATGTGTGTTTATAAAATGAGGAATATATATAGTATACAAGTCCATAAACTATAGAAACGACAGCCATATTAAATGTCGATAATTAACCGTTTAGTAGCCTATAATTATCAAAAACAGCAAACAAAAAAAAAAAAAAAAAAATACAATACAATATTAAACTAAAAATGAAACAAAAACTAAAACTTGCTTGCAGACATACCAAACAAATAAAAAAAAACTACAAACTTGGTGTATATTTGTTGTATTAAACCAAGTAATTTTCCAACCAACCAAACTCAAAACTGAAAAAAGTAAAAGAAAAAAAAAAAAACAGTCAAGTCAGTCAGCCATCAAACAAAAATTGTATATATGAAAACGTAATAATATACACAATAAAGCAGAGCTTTTAAACAACTAACTCTTAAAGAAATAAAAGAGCCAAAAAAGCTTATAATTTTATTTGCATGACCAGTTTGTAATTGAATCATATATAAGCTTAAAGCTTTTTTAACCTTAAAGCTGAAAAATAAATATGAAAAAGCTTAAACAACTTTAGTCACATATAAAAAGTTATTAACATAATCTTTAAGAAGCTTTAAACTTAATATAATTTTAAAGCTTTTTCAGTTCTTGTTCTACGTTTTTATTTCAGTGAAAAAAGGTTTAAGCTTTTGAAACTTAAAAATATGGTGCTTTTACAAGTTAACGTTTAATATTAAGTTACAAGTTTTTCAAGCTTAAAGCTTTTTTTTTAACTAAATTCATATGTAATCTGAATGTAAATCCAAAATTGAGAATGTTACTTAAGGGGGTATCAAGCAGCAAATTTTCCATATGTCGAAGCTAAATGAACTATTAATTAAAATGTAAAGCCAGAATTAAAAAAGCTTTGAAATTCTTTAGAGTTTAAAACTTTAAAACGTTTCGTGCAAGAAGCTTTTTCTGTACTGAACAATTTATTTTAGACTTAGGTTGTTAAGGGTCAAATCCTGATCAACACTGAGACTGTGCTAAAGTTTTTACGAACCTAAGGCTTTTATCTCTTCCATCTACAAAGCTTCTAAAATTCCAAAGCTCGTTCCAGCGAAAAACTTTTTTCAAGCTTTATTGAACTAAAAAACTTTAAATCAATATGCACTTAATGCACATATTTATATTTTTTAAATTAAAGCTTTTTCAAGTTGAAAGCTTTAAGCTTTATTAGAACTAAAAATTTTAAAGTCTAATTCAAAAAGATTTTTTAAATCTAAAAAATGTTAAGCTTTATTAAACTTAAATCATTAAACCAATATTATTTTCAATATTCTAACTAAATAAATAAAAATATTCTTTTTTTTACATATTTTTTTAATTTTAAGGTTTTGAAGCTGAAAGCTTTACTAGACTAAAATCTTTAAATCAACAAGTTTTCGCTGAATATTAAAATTTTAATAAGTTTATTCATGAGCTTTTCAATTTCTAGCAAGCTTAAAGTTCGTTAAAGCTTAAAATTCCTTCAAGCTGTTAAAACTAAAACCTTTCATTATCATTCTTTTATTAAAAAACTTAATTCTTTTTAATCTCCTGTAAACAACAATTACACTACAGCACAGAAATGGCAAACAGCAAAAAAAAAAGTGGAAACTTAAATTGTGTGTTGCAGCCAGACACGACCTAAAACTTGTGTTGTTTAAATGTAACTTTCTTGTTGTTGTTATAGTACTATGTGTGTTAGGCTGCTTCTTAAAAAAACAAATTGTCTAATTTTGAAGGGAAGGGTTGGATTAAGATTCATGAAAAAAAATCTATAATTTTTTTCAAAATTTTTGGCGGATTTGGAGGAAATTCAATATTTTTGATTAAAAATATATTTTTAATGAAAGAAACAAATTGCAAATTTTGTTATTAGATCAAAATTACTTAATTCCGAAATATTAAATATCTGGCGCATCGTTAACCCATGCTAACCGGATGTTAAATTTATCCCACAAAATAAAATTGATTGTTACAACTGAATTTTGTTTAAATTAACTAACTGAAAACAAGTTTAGTTTATAATTAAGTAAAATGTCCAATGTAATAAATCATTCATTAGCATTCAAATATATTAACCCTTGTCGACCGAGGCCCGAAAAAGTATCGGCAAAAAATTAAAAACGGATTTTGAATAAGAGATGATTTTGATGAATAAGAATTTTTGGCAAGTATTAGGATTCAAACAGAAAAAAATAGATAATTTTATTAAAATATCCGTTTTTTGCCTCATGTGCGCAAAATTTTGTTATTTTTTTTAATTTTCTGTATTTGAAAATATTCAGTCATAATCATCAACTTTATTTTATGTAACATTTTTGACCTACGGAAAACATGGGTTAACGGCGCACCAAATATGTATTGTTTTGCAACTGAGTAATTCCGTCAATTAAAATAATTTACAATGTAAAATTACTTACTTTCATCAAAAATATATTTTTAAAAACTTTCTTTATTTAAAAAAAATGTATTTCTTCCAAATTCGCCAAAATTAAATCGGTCCAAATGCTAAGTGGATCCCTTCAGTACTATTTTTGTTTTAAATTCACATGAAGTGCGGAAAGAAAAGCGAAAAAGACTATTTTAATATTTGCAATCTTTAAATTATTTATTCGTAATTGGAGCTGTGAAAATAATGCAAAGATTTAGAAATTTGTTTGGCCTATTGTAGTTAACGGTTAACAATCTAATAAAAACTAAAGATTATTTTTCCTGAGTGGTCGGGGTTTAACATAATTCAATAATTTAAGTTTTTTAAAATTTTTTGTAAAAATATGTCCTTTTTGAAAATCGGTAAAAAAAAGTCTAGTAGCGATTCCTAAATATTTTCGAAAATTTAGAAAAAATTTGGGTTTTTTTTTCATAAAACTTAATCTAACCTAGGGCTGCCCCGCCAAAAATTCGACGGTTTTAAAAATAACAAGCAGCCTAATGTGTATAAATGTCGACATTGTGCAAATGAAACACTTTGTAAAATTACTTTATGGTTACGCGAGTGCCCAACAACACATGGAACATATTATCAACAACAACATAACATTTAATATGTATGTTTGCAACAATCTACAGCAAGAAAACAACATACAGAAAAACTTATTTAAAAGTAGGAGGGGAGTCTAAAAAACACAGAAAGAATACCACTTTTTCTTTTTTTTTCGTCTTTTGCATGTTTGTTTGACTGACAGACGCATATATGATGATGAAGAAGAAGAGTGCTAATGAAAAAAAAAAAATAAAGGGTTAAACTAAATATTAATTTTTATATAAAAGAAACTTAACATACAAAACTATACAACATATACGAGGGTATAGTTAAAATGAGCCTAAAGGCAAAACTTTTAATTTCCATTAAATTTTATATTTTAAGCTTTTCGAATGAGAACATTTTATGGATATTAATTTAAACACAACTGAGCAAAATTATGACTTATTAAATTTTTTAACGCCTGAATCTTTTTCAAAGCTTTTGAATGATGTGCTTAACAGTTTTGTGTACAAGTTTTTTTAAAGCTTAAGTTTGGACATCTTGTGAGTGAGGTTAGCAAAATATATAAAGTAACAGATTACTTAAATTGATTTATAAAACCATTGGCCTTATTTTAGTTGAATATATATTTCATAGTTGATTTTAAGATTTTTTTATGAAGCTTTAAGTTCGTAGGAGCTTTAAACTTGAAAAAGCATTATGCTCAAAACAAAAATAGTATAATATTAAAGTAAATTGGCTTAAAGCTTTTAGTTTAAAAAAGTTTAAAACGATTTAAGCTTTTAAAAGCTTTAGTCTTTTAAAAAATGTTTGCATTTAAGAGATAAAAGCTTTATGTTCGGAACAATTGTAAAGGCTTACCCATAAAAATCTTAAAACTTGATCAAGCTTTAGACCTTAAAAGCGTTGGCCGTAAAAATTTGGTACAGAAAAATTCTTTGTGCATAAAAGAAATTATTACTTTAAACTTGGACTTTAAAAGCATTGGACTTTTAAAAGCTTTATGCATTCAAGAACTAAAAGCGTTACCTGCGGAAAAACTTTAAGCTTCAACAAGGTTTACCTTTAAAAAGCTTTAGCATTGATCAAGCTTAAGAAACTTAGATTTAAAAACTTAAATATAGGAAAAAGCTTTAAGCATAAAATATCTTAATACGTTAAGCTCGAAAGAATAATTTAGCGCTAATTAATGAAACTCAACATTCTTGAAAAAGCATTAACACCAATAATTACATAGTTTCATTGCATTGATTGGCTTTTAAAGAAAGTTTAGTTTCATTAATTAGCACAAATTTATTCTTTTAGCTTAAGGTATTAAGATATTTTATGCTCAAAGCTTTTTCTACCTTTCAAAACTTTATGTAATCATTTGTTTCAAATTTTATTAATTCACAAAACAAAATAGCTTTTCACTTTAGAACAGTTTTCATTAAAAATTTTCTTTAAAATTTAGTTTTAAAATGTTTTTTTTTTTATTCCACAAAATTTTCATTTCAATTAATTCATTAAAATTCTTCCATATCTTACTTTCTATCTTCCCATTTGATAAACAGAATGAAATGAAATACTCAAATATATAGTGTGAAATGCATATGAATGTCATTTTGAGACAAAGTCCATTTCATTTATTAATTTACCATACAACAAAATAATTAATTACTGTCACGCCTTAAAAAAAATGCATAACAACAACACAAACTCTATAACAATTTCACTTGCATTAAAAAAGTCAGCAACATGGAAAGAACAATCATACACATGTTGCAACCAGACAAAACTTAAACAAATGATATGTATATATGGAAGGCAAAACTAAAATATACGAAGAGGCAAATGATATTTTTTGAATAAAACAGCAAGATGATATTTGTCGTTTGCCTGTCATCAGGGGTGTAAGTTAGAGACATTAGTTTGAATTTTTTTTGCACATAAAAAAAAAAGTTTCGAAAAAAAAATTATTGTTTGTTTAAACTTGGCAAAAAAAAAAAATAAAGAAAACAATATTATTTTTTTTTAAATAATAAATACTTAAAAATGTAATAAACGTTTTTGTTTTGTTTAACACTAAATCTGCCATCGGGGTCATATGAATTATGAATTGAACCAAATTGCAATTTCAACTGAAATGTTTGGTATTCAAAAACAGAAAATGTTAGAAAGCTTTTTTTTGAGCTTTGGTTTGTTGTTATTTAACCTTACTCTTATAAAATAAATCGAAACAAATAGAAAAAACCAGCTAAAGTAATAAATAAGAATTTAAAATTTAAAGAGCAAGATAAAGTTACAAAAAAAGCTCATAAAAAGCTTTTTAACATTTACTGCCATAACTTCGAACACCGTGGACCGATAATACTCATTTTTAATACCAACCTGCTTGAGGAAATAACAAATGAATTTGTTAAAAATTATATATCAATTTCCACTTATTACAGCGTGATAACGGTTTCAACATACAGACGGATTGTACTTAATCTTTAAAGTTGTAGTTATTAAAATATCGGCTATGTCCATTTTCGGGTTAATAAAGTAAACGTAGTTGTTGTTTTAGTGGTAGTAGAAGGTTGTCATGACAAGTTTAACATTTTTTTTTTTTGGAACGTGTTGTCTGCAATAATTTTTTTCTGTGCAATTCTTTCTCGTATGTATGTTTGATTGTTAGTACGGTTTGTTTGTTTATTTGTATGTCGCCTACAAATGTTAACGTCGCCATGCGCAAATTGTTTTGTAGACATTTTTTTTTTTTTTTTTTTTTTGTTAAACGTTGCTGTTGTTGTTGCATGTACATTAAAATTAAAAACAGCCAACAACAAAAGTGAAATATACAGAGAAAATGCATGATGGTGTTAAATAGCGAGCAAAAACAATAACAACAGCAACAAAATATGCACATGTTATTTTTAAAAATAGGCGGCCTTAAAGGCGTCAGCCATTATGGTTTATAAAACTGATTAAAATAATAAAAATAAAAAAAAAAATATATATTTTAAGAAATACCAAATGCTAATAAGTATTTCAACGTATTGAACAATTCAGAAAATTCAAAATATTTTTTAACAAAACTTGAATTGTAAATGATCTAAGGCATAAGACCAGCAAAAAGCAATTTTTGGATTTGTGTATTTCTGGCAACGTTAAGAATGTGGCATGTGGTGCAAAACGGTAGTTTTTTAAATTTCTGAGTTGGGGTAATAAATTAACCAATTTTTATATTCAAGCACAAGATCACCATAAGGCGATTTCTGGATTTATGTATTTCTGGCAAAGTTATTTAAGCAGTTGGTATGTGGTGAAAAACTGTCGTTTTCAAATCGATCATTTTTAAAATTTCTGAGTATGGGCAACAATTGCCCAACAAGGGGCAAAAATTACACAACGCACAAGACCACCATAAGAAGATTTTTGGATTTATGTATTTCTGGCAAAGTGAAAAACTTTCGTTTTTAAATCAATCGTTTTTTTTTATTTCTGAGTAGGTTCAAAAATTATCACATTTAATAGTGAGTTTTATCGTTGATCTATAAATTTATGTGTGAGATTTTATTTGTTCGGTTTTAGATCATAACAAATTTTTCTCTAAATTAACAGAAAAATTATAATTTTTATATGATAATTTCCTTTGACTATTAGAAAAAAAAACACAGAAAAAGTTATTAGACACTAGCATGAATGGAATGCATTTTCTGACCCACTACGCTCTTCATCAACATTCTTCGTGCCATTTAGTGTTAATCGTAAATATCATCTATTTAACTCACACGTTGAAGAAATTGGGTAACGTTAAATCCCTCATTACTCTGTGTGTTGAGTTAGAATGAAATTTACCACGAACGATTTCTATTTATAGTGTGATTGTTTTTTTCTAGTCATTATCATAGTTGCCAGTTTAACTTTCAGTTAAAACTTTAAATGGCAGTTCTTTTCTCTAATGTCATCATATACTATCCTTCTACATTAGCAAAGCATATCAACAAACATTAAAGATTTTTTATTAATACATATGACGAGCATATACATTAAACGATTTTTGCACTGTACCTGGTGAGTGGTTTAATATCACATTTTTCATATTTTTGGGATATTTTCTTATATTAAAACTATATATAATTTGCTAGTGATCCTTTGACGACCAATGGTTGACACATGTCGCATTTTAACTTTTTGTTATTTTATGAAAGCTTTCAGGATGGTTGTAACAAAATTTGTTGGGATCGACACTAGAGAGATGCAGCTTTTTAGCGATACCTATACCTACATTGTATCCTGAGCGTTTCACAGCCTTACAAGGCTAACCCAAAGTTCAAATTTAAAATGTTTGTTTTTTCTATGAATTGTTTTTTAGTTTCCGATTTTAGATATTTAAATTTCAACATTACGGTTTTCATCTGTAGACAGGGATACCCAAGAGAGGGAGACCCGACATGGTCTTGAAATAATGCTCGAGAGCCCAAACGAAATAACATATCTTAAAGTGTTACATACACACAGAGAAATAAAGTGCCAACCGAATTGAAAAGTGTATATTAATGGCAACAACTTATAAATTTAGCTAGTACAACGATATTAACATTAGATTTCTGAATATTTTGAGTGTTGCAACAAAAATTCAGTGGAATTAACAGAATTTTGTTGCGAAAATTAATGTTTAGTTCTACCAACCAACTGAAATTCGTTATAACCGAATTTGAGTTGCAGTAACCGAATTTCAGTTGGCAAATAGCTAAATTTTTATCTGTGTGTACCATATGAAACTGCAATAGGTTGGGTATCTTTTGGCTACAGAGATACATTTTTATTTTACACACAAAAATTATTTTAAACATATTTTAAAAATTCTATGAAAACATGAACGAACAGTCAAAAATGAAAATATTTAAAAGCCAATTTTCTATTTTTGTTATGTTTAAATCATGGATGGTAACAGATTCGATGCGGTTATCGGTAAGCGCTTTTTATTGGTAACATTATTTCGGCCACAGTTTTTTGCGTTAACGGTATTTTACTTACTTCGGTATCGGTATTTTACCGGTAACGGTATTTTAATTATTTCGGTAACGTTAGTTTAGCGATAACGGGTTTTCAGTTATTTCGGTAACGGTATTTTAAGGATAACGTTATTTTAGTTATTGAGATAATTTCAATGTACATCTATAGTTTTAGTTCCAGTATGGCCGAATTCTAATTACCAGCTAGTTTATGATCAAACATTCAGAAAATATATCTCTATTTCTAGCGATTATTTTTTCTGATTTTGTCAGATAATTTCGGGAACGGTGTTTTAAGGATAACGCTATTTCAATTATTTCGGTAACGCAATCTTAGCAGCAACGGTATTTTAATTATTTCGGTAATGGTATTATAAGTGTATTAGTATTTTAGTTATATCAGTAACTTATATTATATTACGAAAACCGGTGTTTCATTTATTTCGGTAACGCTATTTTAAGGATAGTCAGTTGAAAGGGTTTTGAATAGATAACGGTGTTTAAGCCGTATTGCCTGCCATCCCTGGTTTAAATCACAAAAGTTTCATGTATAATTATTTGAATGATATATCGGTCATATACATATACCAGGGACCAATGAATTTGGCGAATTTTAAATGTACTTCTCCCTTATACTCGTGGCACGCAGTCATATTGTATTTGGTGGTCTTTTCTGATGTGGTTTTAGAACAAATTGTAAAATAATCTTAGTCTGAAGACAACGCCAGTTTTTCTTCTTGTGCTAGTTTTTAAAATTAAATGTTAGCACGATGTGTCATGCGTATTATTCATATTTCTTATGTCCATTATATGAAGGGCTTATTGTAAAAACTTGATAAGCTACATTTATTGTTAAATGGATTTTCGCTGTTTTCTAGATATCCATGGATTAATATTTGATAGAAGTCTTACTTAAACACTTATTGCAAGTACCTAGAGAATAAATGTCCTGCAAAAACACATTTTTTTGCATTTTTTAATCATTAAAAGGCAAAAAACAAATTAAAAGTAATATATGGCTTATTAAGTTTTTACAATAAGCTCTTCATATGTAAAAGCGTTTTATGGTGAGTTCCAAAATAAGGTGTCGTTATTCTGTGCATTGTACATCTTTATCCCCGGAGTAACGACATATTCTGTTGGATGTTGTATTTGAAACGGATTGTCTTCACTATAATATAATCTCCTTGTTAAAACCAAGCAGATTATATTATAGGAGGAACAATTCTTTTCTAAAACAACATCAAACAAAACATGTCATTACAACAGGGTAAGGACGTACGACGCACTGACGAACGACACCATACTATGGATGAATAAAAAGTAAAGCTTTAACCAAACTTTCAGTACTCTTCACATTCTTCTGTGCATCGTACGACTTTATCCTCGGGTTAATGACATATTTTGTTTGATGCTGAGTTTGAACCGGATTTTTCCTTCTATACTATAATCTCATTGCTAAAACTGGTGCTTTATTTAAGAATTGTAATTGGACTAAGCAAAAAATTTGAACATGCCTGTTTAATTTAAACGAAGGGGGTATGAGCTTTTTCCGATATTTGTAATCGACTCGCATTTATGCGCTTTTCCCGAAGAGCTGTTTTTTCCCAAATATCAGATATTTTAGAAACAAGGTCATTAAAATGTTTGCTTTCTTGAGTATTTTAACACTGTATGGAAATTAATCTAGTTTTCGTAAAATAACACATGTTTTATTACAAAAAAAAACATACATTGTGACAACCTAATTTTTCACCATCCGAATGGTTTGGTTACAGCAACCGAATTATTTGTTTGTCGCAATCAAATATGTTGCTGGGTCACTTGAAATTTAGCGATGCTACCAAAATTCTGTTGCTCTGCCCGATTTCTTGTTGCCACAAACAAAAATACAGTGCATTTTGATCCAAATCAAAAATTTTAAAAAATTCGGCTTCGTCAGAGACTAAAGAATTTATTAGTCTGCAAAATAAAATAAAAATTTTATTCTTCACTAAGTACTCATGGCTGGACGATGTTACACGATTTTACCTTTTAAAAAATAGATCTATAATGCAATGACCACTATTGTTGCCATGTCAGTAAAAATTTTATATTATAATTTTTGGCAAAATATTTAATATTGTGTCTTTCAATAGCAAACATTTCTTTTTTAGTAAACCGATTTTGTTATAACCAGGGACCGGAAGTTCATTACAATGTATATTTTTTTTCCTTAAGTCTGAGAACAGGGTAAACAAAATATCTTTGCGAATTGAAGAATTTCCTTGAAAATACAATCGATGCTATTTTTAAAGAAATTCTTTAATTCGCAAAGATATTTTGTTTACCCTGTTCTCAGACTTAAGGAAAAAAAATATACATTTTAATGAACTTAGTGCTAATTTTTGTATATTAAACTGTAAATGCATATTTTAGCATATTTTCAATTAAATGCATATTTTGGCGTTTTTTGTCTGATATTTTACTAAAAATGCATATTTTGCATTAAAATGCATGTTTTTAAGAGCATTTTTGATGCTTTACAAAAATCTTTGTTTTTACAAAATTTTTATATTTTATAATTTTTTATTTCTTCAAATTTATGAATTAATAACTTTTCTCATAACAAATCACTTTCTATTTTGTATTTGACCAACGAGCATGTAGACTAAAGTTAATCCAAACTGCTTAAGTTTTGTTAAGTTTTCTCTTAAAGTTTATATACAAACTGAGATTAAGAAAACAGTTTTTAGTGGTTTTTTAAATACGCATTTTTCAATATAACTCATCAAAACTTTGTGTGAATTGCGCAAAACGTATGCAGAGAAAATATTAAAAAATACAAAATTAACTAAAAACTCTAATTAAAATTACTTGAAGACATAAAAAATATTTAATTTAAAGTACCTTTATTTTCACGTTTTTTGCTAATTTTGTTTGAAACAATCAAAATCCCAGTTTAGCATTTTAGAAAAGAAACGTGAATACGGCTTGATTTACTCAACATATTGTGATATAAACTTAGAAAATCAATACATTACAAAATACTTAATTAACATCGTTTAAAGATGCACCGATTACAACCGTCGATATTTAACGGCCGTTGTCTATGTTCAAAAACTTTTTGAGAACAAATATATTAAATTTTACGTTTGAAAATATAACAAAAAAACTAATTTATAAAAACGATGATTTTATTTAATTTCTGGATACTTTATATTTTATGAAAGCAACGAGACTGAAGTAAAAGTTTATTTTTTGACATTTTTAATAATATTAAAAAAAAAACATATTTAATGCACATTTTTTTAATATTTACTGCATATTTTAAGATTTTTCATGCATAATATAAGCGGTTAAAACACTCGTTTTTAGTGCATGAAGTTCCTATCCGTTTTAAGTGCATGCAGTTCCTATCCCTGGTTATACTGTTTAAATATTACTGTTTATTAGAAAATAAGCTAAACATATCTCAAAATTCTTATTTTTTTAAATATGTTTTCTTTTCAATATATATAACTTGTTATACATATATAACTAGTTATATCTAATAGAAATTAAGAACAAGCCCGAGCTTCTTTTTGATTGAACTTAATACTACATTAAAATATAGCTTTTCCTAAAAGCTTCAAGAACAAGTTCTTAAATATTTTAATATCCGCTTAATACTTTTTAACCTTATCTTAATTTGGAAAAATTTAAGAAATATATATTTTGCAAGAATTTTTATTGGAAAATTAAAAGCTTTAACTTAAAGCTTTTTTTTTTAAGTCGTTCTCTATCAATTTCTTTTAAACAAATCTTAGGTTGTTATCCTTCAATCTTAAGTAAATCTTTATTATTAATATAACCAAACTTTGTCCTTTATTACATACGGATATTTTCCTCCATTAACCCTTTATTTAAATTACTATCAAAAACTACGACTACATTACAATATTACAATCACTGACCGGAAATAAATATATTTGTTATGCTTCATTTATAAACCAACAAAAAAAAAAGCAAAAACTTCTTACATTTGCCTTTTGTAAAAAGAAAAACTCTTAAGAAAATATAGTTAGAAGAAAAAAAAAGATTTTCTTTAGAAACCAAACAAGTTCAATCATGATTTCCTATTGCCATATATGTACTATAATATTGTGGTTTTATATTATAAAAGATAAGCAGTTAATAAAGGACATGATAGAAAAGGGTTGCCAAAATTCTCTACAATAAAATTTTATATTTTGTTTACCCAAAAACTGAACTCCAGCAAAAGCTTAAACTGAAATTGACCACCAAATTAACATTTAAGGTGTTATGTGAGATTAAAGGATTTGTTTTGAAAACTCTTTATTTTTATTACTATATTTTCTACAATTGTTAAGGATATTTTGAAGGTAATTTTAAAGATAAAAAATCTTAACGTTAATGTCTTAGTAAAAGAAAACTGCAGCTAGTAAAATTTTATATATCCCCCCAAAAAAGAACTTATTTTGAGATAAAAATAGTGAAGAAAAAAATATGTGTATGTAAAGGGAAATTAGTTTGGTTTTATAAAAATTTAAAAAAAAATGTTTAAAGCTTTTTTTTTTTTAGTAAAAAACTTGACATTTTATTTGACTATATAAACTTTGACATTGATGTATTACTTTAGAAATTTTTCACATTTTTGTTAAAAAAAAAAGTTAAGTAAAATTTTAACAAAAAAAAAAAAAAAAAACTGCATTAGAAAAATTGTTCATTGGCATAAAAACTACAAACTTTTTTAATTTCTGACTAAAATTTTTATACCAACCATTAAAACCCCTTGGCAATATGAAATGTTTTTTTTTGTTTTTCTGTTTTCTGCCTTTCATTTCAAGTGTTGATATCTCTATAAAAAGCCAAACAGCTAGAGCTAGTCATGTTGATGGTGTGGTGCGGTAGCCAATAGCAAGCTCATTTTAGTTTTGCGTATCTTTATAATGAAAAAAACAAAAAAAATAAAAAAACGCCAGCAAAAAAATTATACAAACAACCATAACAAATATGGCTGGCTAAATATTGTATAGCAGCAAAAGGCACTACCAGCAAATCTCCACCTCCTACCATAAAAATATATAAAAATTCAACGACCAGTCAGCCATACATTTAATATATAAACTATACCAACCAGCTAATAAAGCATTTTATATGATATTTACTTTAAAATTCATATGAACTATTTCAAAAATATTCGACACTTGATGAAACTAACTTAAGATGCTTCTGCCCAGTAAAGAACGCTGCTTACATGCAAGCAGGTTTGTAAGGGAGTAAGCCAGAAAGAATCCCTTACAAACCTGATTACATATGCTATGATTTTTATATGGCGAATTCCCACTTGAAAGCATTACTTTTGGGCAAAATAAGCGCTGATTTTAGCGCTTATAAAAAGCTGTGATTTCATGGTTTTCAGTAAAATCATATTTCATGTATACATTATTATAATTAAAAGTAATAATATGAATATACATAATTTATTTTACATAAAATTCTACAGATATTAATTTTTCTTGATAAAATTTTTGACTTATAATATAATCACTTTATTTTTTTTATCGCTCCACATGCTAGCTCTTCAGAAACAGTTAAATGACTAATTATTTTTTATTACATACTCGATAACAGCAAACACAATCGGAAATCACTCGGGAAAATTTGTACAGATCTTTTATAATCCACGATATGGATTACAATCTGCATTACAATCTGCATCCTTGTAAGGTATTACGGTAAGCTGCTTACAACCTGCAATTACAATCTGCATTACAATCTGCATCCTTGTAAGGTATTACGGTAAGCTGCTTACAACCTGCATCCGTGTTAGGGAAAATAATAAGCTCAAAATATTTGTTTTTTTATTTTTATACGAAAATTATTCGTTTCGCATAATTTATTCTGTTTATAAAAACACGAAAACTGGGTTATTACTCACGAGTTTTTGATTTGAGAGAAGCGTTGGGAGGGGTGCTCACAATAAAACCTAAAACTAAAAGCGAAAGAAAAATACCCAAACATTTTGTATGAAACGCTAAATTTCGCCAGTACCCAGGAAAACTTTGGTAATGGATGCGATAAAGTAGTGCATTACTTTGTTATGTATACTCCTCACCTGTATCATTATCAGACAACAGTAAGTAATTAGTTTCCGATAATTGTAATGAATGGTTGGTTTGGTTGGTTTAAGTGGCAGCTCACGCTACTCGTGAGCATCAAGTAGAGTCAAAAAGCGACTCCGTTTTGAAGAGACCACACTACCCGTAATGAACTGGTATCCGGAGTACTAAACCCACCCCGTTCGGTTAAGATAACGTATGAGATCACCGAATCCCACACGTGATATTACCGAGAGGTCGTCCAGTATATGGTCACCCAAGATCCGGAGTCGAATATTGTAATGAATACTCCGTACCATCAGCATTATCTCGAAATGTAAAATAATAAGTTACCAATCGTTGGTAAAATAATTCATTATATTGTAATTTCTACTCCTTACCGACAGCATTATTTTGAAATATAAAGTAATATTATACCGATAAGTGATCACTCATGGATAACCCATTACCTTCTACATTATTTCAAAATATAAAAAAATTACTGACCAATCATCATTTACATAATGCATGAATTATAAACTTAAAGGAATTATTGAAATAATGTTTTGAAAATCTATTTATAGACACATTACTTTGTGATTTTTTGTAAGCATGAGATTAAGGTGTATATTTTTGACACCACGAACGAAAACTAGAGGCACAACGATTCATTTACATTTTTTGCAATCAATATTATACAAAATTATTACTATCATAATATTAATAAATAATTTAAATTAGTATTAATATTTAATAATAAATTTAATATAAATTTATTAATAATGTTAAGTTTTCGTTGATCTTCTTTTATTTAAGTCCTCTTAGTTTAAACGAGCTTAAGATCATTTATTTATTAATTATTTATTTCCAATATTTCGTCTCCACATTGGGTGACTTCTTCAGGGCACAATTATTACAATTTAAAAAAAAGTTTTTTATTTATTTCCAATATTTGAAAAACTTTTTTCAAATTGTAATTATTGTTCCCTGAAGAAGTCATCCAAGGTAGAGATGAAATATTGGAAATAAATAATAAATAAATGATCTTAAGCTCATTTAAACTAAGAAGAATTAAATTTATTAATTTTAATAAGAATAATATTATTAATTAATAAAATTAAACTAACTAATTTTAATTAATAATAATATTTAAAAATTGGTAATTCCTCACATACTTTAATAATTTATTAATTTAATTAAAATCCTAATTTAATATAAAAATATTAAGATCCATGATCTTAATTTTTCGCGGTTGTTAAAAAAGTTCCCGCACCAAATGAAATGAAGTTCTGATAAAAGTATTTTAATTTTTTTTTTTGAATTAAGCATTTTCCTTAAAATCACTACATCAATAAAAAATAGTTTGCCGCCATTCCAACACACACGTAGCCTTGTATTGTACTATTTTAAATAAAAATTTAAATGAAAAACGCTTTTCGAAATTGGTTTCGGTGGGGAAGGGTTTTGTTCCAAATCGACTTAAAAAAAATTATAATAATTATCATTACAAATTGTCCATAGGGTGCACTATAATTATATACTGTTGAATTTTAACGAACTTATAGCAGGAAACTATACTCCTACTATAAGTTGGGTAAATTTGCTCTCTGTTTGTAAATTGATACACACAAAAATGTCTACAAAAATGTATAGCAACATGGTTCATTACACATATTAAGTGCAAATTTACTTACAATGTGCGTAATACATTTTTTAGTATTTATATATTCATATATATATATATATGCAAAAAACAAACGTTTTCGGTTTCTGCAATTTCTAAAAAACAATTTTTATTATTAATTTATCTATATTTATAGATATTAACAAAATATTACACAATGTAAAGAAGGAGAGTCATACACATGATGATGTAACGTGTGCTTCAGCGGCTCTAGATTTCTGTTTTCATAATTTATCGCTATTTAGCTATTCTTTTAATTTGTTGGTTGATTTAACGCTTATTTGTGATTTAGTTAATTTTTTTTATGCATTTTCAATTATTATTCCGAAAAACATCGGAAATACGTTGGTTTTTTTCAATTTACAAAAAAAAATATATTTTTTTCAATTTGTTATTTTCTATTTTGACAATTACTACTGTTTGTAGGTAAAATTGGTTATACATTTAAAAACATGTTTCCCATCGTGCGGTTTACTATCATTTGTGTGTATTTTAGGAGACATAAATGTGTAAATTAGTTATTTAAACATTTTGTGTGTATATTTCCTAATTGTATGTAATTTTACACAAAAATTAGTCAATTTATAGCAGTAAATTTACATGAATTTTTTAGAGTGTGCTGCCCTGTAATTTTGTTACAAGGAAGAAGTTATAACGCTAATACTTATATAAAATTTTTAATTTTTCGAATTTAAAAGCATTTAATATGATTTTTTTTTTTTAATCTCATAAAGCCGAAAAATGCATTTGTTCCAGAATAATCCTGTTTCTTTTTTAAGTTCTAATATTAGAGTGTATTTTTATACTTTTTACAATGGCCTCTAAAAATTGATGTAACTTTAATTAAAGCCAAGCAACAATTGTAATTTTAATATTTTTAATTTGTTTTAAACTTAATACCTCCATAATTTTTGGGAAGTTAATCGTCTTAAATAGACACAAGTTATTCATGTTATACAAAAAAAAAAAAAATTTAAAAAAATTTTTCCTCGAAGTGTTGAAAATTTTTTAAATTCCACATATGAGTATAAAAAAATGTTTGTACAATTCGTGTATTTATTTACTAAATAAATGCTAGAAAAGTAAACCAAGTAGCTAGTTTGATTATAACAACTTTAAAAGATCTTATCTTGGTTTTTTTTTTTAATTTTTTATTTTTTATAATTGCGTTTAATGTTAAGTGGAAAAACTTGAACTCAAAAGTTAAACGCATATTGTAAAGAGAGATAGAAAAAACGAGATTTTTTTTTTTTATAGAAATATAATTATTATAAAGAAATTAATAAAAATGTTTAATTGACATCAAAAGGAATTACATTTTAATTAAAATACAATTTATTTAATCAATTAATTATCTGAAAATTAACTATCAGTATATTAAGTGTGAAAAATAAACATATTGTTTAAAAATTATATTAAACGAAGTGGAAAAATTTATAATAGATATTGTTAATTAACAAAAAAATCTCTTTATCATTGCTGAAGAAAATTTTTTTTGAATTATTAAAAGCTTTGTAATAAAAGCTTGAAAGACGAAGAAGCAGAAAACTTTTTCAAATTTATTAGACAAATGATTAAAATTCCTCAAATTGCTTCTTTATGAAAAACTTGTAGAGAAAAGATTAATTGCGTTTTTTTTTATTAAAACTTTAGTTTAGATTTTTTATTTTAATAGCTTATTTTAGCTTTCGTTCCTTAAAAAGCTTATTTTAAATTTTTTTAGGAAGCTTATTTTATGTTTTGTTTCTTAAAAAGATTATTTAACTTTTTTTCAGAAATTTTTTTTAACTTTTGCATAACAAAAATTTATTTTAGCTTTTTTGATTAAGCTTTGCTTTTCAAAAGCTCACTTTAAATTTTAAAAATTAAATTAATTTTTTTAAAACCTTGTTCTAGATATTTTGCCTAAACAGCTTTTTTTATGATTTTTTCTTTAAAATATTGTTTTAGTTTTTTTAAAACAACTTATTTTAGTTTTTTCTTAGAAATCTTACACACAGAAAACAGTTTTGTAGTTGCAACCGAAATTTTATATTTTCACAAACTATCACTTATTAAATTTTAATACTATTGTCACAACCGAGATTTATTTACAAATTTCTAATTTTCATTGTAACAATTGAATATTTTATTCCTATGGACTATAATATTCTATAAATAGATTAACATGCGTTCCACAAAATTTATTTTATTAATAAAAAATGATATGACTCGAACACCGTTTGACAGGCAAGTTCTTTACCTCTAGCCTAAACCCAATTTAAATATGATTTTTTTTTAAATTTCAACCTTGAATATTTTCTTGTTTCAAATTTAAATATTTTTCTAAAAATAGATTTGTATGTACAATAGAAATTCTGTTTCTAGAGTTCCCAAAATTATACTAGAATTACCAAAACCATAAAAATAATTGAAATAATTTTAAAATTATGTTATTAATAAAAACTTATCCGCTAATTGGGCTCGAACCCGCGACCTTCTGCTTGTCAGGCAATTACTTTACCTCTAGCCTAAAATCAATTTTAATTTCTTTTTTCAAATTTCTATCTTGAATATTTTTTTTCTTTCAGGTTTAACTATTAATGTCTAAAAATAGATTTGTCTGTACAACAGAAATTGGGTTGCTAATCTTAATATTTTATTAGAATTTTTTTTTTCAGGCGAAACTAATATTCGATTTAAACTGCAAATATTTTATTCAAGGGATAAAATCTCCGAAAAGTGGTTGGTTGTTGGTATTAAGGGTAATATAGAAGATAATATTTTTCAATATTGTTAAGCAAAACCAATAGTTTGAATGATGTGACTGTGTTTTGTTTAATTTTATATATTTTCTGTTTACAATATAGTTTTAGTATTTTGATGATGAATTTTAAGTACTTACAATTAAAATTATTGAATAATGATTAAATTTTGTTAGTAACAATGGAATTCCAACCAATTTATTCTCTGTGTATATCTAAGCTTTTGTTTCTTAGCTAGCTTGTTTTAGCTTTATTCAAAAGCTTATTTTAACTATTTTCTTTAATGGCATTATTATCGTATAATGTATTTTTTCTTAGGACTAGAGAAAAATACATTTTTTAGAAGCGGTAATGTGGTCTCATTATTTTTAGGACCACCGGTAATGTTCCCAGCTATCCTTCGGCATTATTTTAAAATATAAAAAAAAGAATAGCTTGTTACTTTACCTAAAATTTGAATTCTAAGATTAGTTCGGAAAGTTTTGTTTGTTTTTATATATCAATATAACATTTCAAGAAAGCTCAGATGGTAGATATGTTAACTGCACTCTTAAAACTCTTCTTAAAGGATATATTAAAAGTTTTATTTAATAAACTGATATTGAAACTATTAAATTTTTTTTAAATATCAAGTAAATTTATAATTAAATCATCTTGTTAACACTGTGCAGCAAAATTTTGGGATACACCGTTAGTCCTTGAATCCTAAATTGTGATAATGAATCGTAAATTGTGATAAATATTGAGGTAATGAACCAGTTGTTAAGAAGGATTTAAAGGCTTACTCACATTTTCCATCATAACTTATAAACTGCCAAACCGATTTTGCTTATTTTGCAATACAGTCCTCAACGATAAAAACAAAAACTAACACTCATACAGCGTCTTTGCGCTGTCGTCGCCATTTCCACAAACAGACATTATAAGAGGCCATAACATAAAAATCAGAAACTAATTCGTTAAACCTTTGAAAAGGTTGCAGTTTTCTGATGGTCTTCTTCATTTCTTAATTATGAATTCATTTCAAAGTATATTTCAGTAAAAGCTTTAAAGCTTGTGGCTCAAAGGACCGGCATTTGATACTTCGTGTAATAAGTCATATTTGCTTTCACTACTGAAAGCTTCAATGAAAAGCTTTTTATAAACTCTTACTTTTTTTAATAGGTTAATAAAAATACTTAATTTGGTTTAAATTTGTACTAAATTTTCAAAATGTGTTCATTTAAATTATACTGAGAATAATAATAAATAAAGAGTTTTTGTTTTTCTTTATTTAATTTAAACGGAAGTAATTGTTTAAATGCTATTGTTATAACCCCTTTTTAGCACGATTTAAAAAAGGATTATATTGTTATACCAAACAATACGATTTAAAACCAGGCACGAGCCATTTACTTCCGCCAGCTGCTACATTTTTTTTGTTTTTTCCTTAAATTCTACAATTCTTTAAAATTTATACCACAAAAAATCAATTTCTATATAAAATAAATTTCAATTTTAATTTAAGGATATGTTTATGAAAAAAGAAAAAAGATATTGTAATATGACTCTTTTTTTTGCAATCCTTCTAAACAAAACAATAATTTATGGAATCATGACTTTTAATAGGAACATACTACAAGACTACAGCCAATAAATGAACTTTTACATTTTATATATTTAACAAGCATCAATAGATATTTTAAACAAGAAATATAAAAGCTTCCAATACCAAGCAAAGCCACATACTACAACAAGTATGTGTGTGTGTGTTAGTAAATATGTATATGAAAAATAAGAAATTTATGGTTTTTTTTTACAACAAACAACAAAAGAAAATGCAATTTTCTTTAAACATCTAACTCAACATTAACAAAATTTTGCTCAAGGAAGCAGGATATTGTTGTTGTTCGTTGTATGTTGTATGTTTAAATAAATATGGGAGTATTTTTTGTTGTTGTTCACAATAACTAAATATACAGACAAATATTATATGCATAGAATATTTAACAAACAGGATAACTAGAAAATGCATTTGTATATGCATTTGTAAAGGTATTGTATTTAATATATACACACATAACAACACACACACATGCTTACATTCTAAAGGATATTTTGTTGAAAATTTCAATTTCAACATATATTTTCTATCTAATATAAATTGTATGCTGTGCAATATTCAATATTATTGTTTTCTGTCTACTTGTGTGTGTGTGTGTAAAATGTATTAGTATAAATACATACATGCACAAAAGATGTCCTTGTTAGTAAAACATGATTTTGCATAAGAAAACGGTAAATTTCACGCAACAAATGACAATTTCGACAGATACCAAATACCAATAGTATTGGAATTTTATGTTTATCTTCATGTATAACTCCTCGTCCTTTTTGATCCTTATATGTCCTAATGCAGTAGGTGTTTTTCTAAACATTTATAAGGAAGGTAACAGCAGTAGCATGTATTTGTTAATATTATTTGTTTATTATTGTATTGTTGGTATATTGATTATTTTACTTTAAAGTCAGTACAGTTCTATTCTGCATTAGAAAATTGCATTTTATGTTATTGTCACATTTTATGCAAGAAAACATGCATATTATGCAGTTTCTTAGTTATTGTAGTAAAATAGTTAGTAGTAGTACAAGAAATGTCAAAGTTTTAAGGCGTGTTTTATATTGTTTTCCAAACAATAAATTTTCTATTATGTCTTCTCATAAAAAAAATAAAACTTAAACATTATATATTATTTTGGCAGTTTAAGAAGATGAATCTACACATTTTGTTATTTGAGTATGGGAGTTGTCTTTACATAAGACGATAAATATAATTAGAATTCGAAACTAATTTATTATTAAATTTTTGGACATAGGTACTAATAAATTTCGAAGTCCTGAAATTTAATACAGCAAATAAAAACTTAAATGCAAACATAAAATTGACAAAAAATATTTAATTAAAAAACATGTCAGTATATAAATATTAGAGTTCGTCACGAAAAGTTGATTTTGGTGGCCAAAAACTTTAAGGTCCCATTTACTACGCAACAAAAAGTGAAATTATATGAAATTTGAACTCGAAATTCGATTATAAGCCAAAAATTTTGTAAATTTTTTTTGAAATTGTAGAGGAGTTTGGGGATCAATGGTAATACATTTTTTCCAGCCCTTTAAAAACAGCACAAACGCTTATTTTAAATCGCTTAATAGACTTATCTTCCACAGTGATTAGGGGACTAACTTATCAACTGACTCATTTGTTAGTTAAATTTAAAAAAAAAGAAAGACATTTTTGGTTGAAGTGAGACATTTGAGGGAGAAGTAGTAATAAAAAAAGTTATGTTTGTTAACAAGTTAATTCAAAGAAAGAGATAAGAATAAATATAAAACTACACTGAGAGCATTATCTGGATGCTATCAACAAATGTTTGCATTGTATCTATGAAGTATCTCTGGAATTCGTCCATTGAAACTTTTCTTTAAATTATTGCATTTTTTTTTATAAAGTTTTATAAAAATTTGAATGAAAAACTTTCATAAGAAATATGAAGCCTTTTCAGAAAGTTTAAGAAATTTTTCATTCACTTTGTTCAGAAAACTTTATTAGTTTAGTGAAAGATTTCATTAAAACTGGTCCAAGAAAATTCACTCTCTGTAAGAAAAACCAAAGAAAAATTACATAGAACAAAACAAATATTCTGAGTCCAAATGGACACAGGTGAAAATACTGGCTGTTATGTTTGTACAAATCAAATAATCAGCCCTCTTGCATGTGTTGCAGTTAATGAAATTCTTAGAATTTAATTTGATGGGCATAGTTATTAAAGATGTAATTAATAATGTATTCGGCACTTTACCGAAAACCGAATATTCGATTACTGAGCCTTTGCCCAATAGATCCTTTATTAATTTTTACATAAATTTTTTATAAAAAGTACAAACGAAACTTGGATAATACTATTTCCAAAATCATTTTAAATTTATATATGCAGCATGTTTGGCATTTTAAAGAAAAAAGTTTTGTTAAAAACTAGATTTAATTAATGTTTAAACTATTATCATTCGGTATTCAACCGAATAGTCAAAACATGCCGAATACCGAATATTCGTGACATCTCTACAGAGTATAGAGAAATCTATGTCTTTCGACAAATTCATTCCAATGTTTTGCTTTCGAAATGTCTATAACTGCATCCGATAAATAAATGTAACGGTATAAATTTTTAAGTGGCTAATACTCTATTACTACTCCATTTGGTTATACATATATTATAACTCTTTGCTACGGAATATGCCTTCTTTTTTTAATTTTGACCTATTTTGTTGCATTTTTCAAATCAGTTTTTATGTCTGTCTTTGCCTTTTCTCTTAAATTAATTTTTAAAAAAAATCAAATTTACAAAATATTTTGATAACACAACATTAATTTCATCTAATGTTTCTACATTGCTATTATTTTTGAACATAGTGGCAAAAATTCATTTCTTAAATAATTTGCAATTGTTTGCTAATACTAGTTCGTTATTCAAAACATATTTAAATAAAATGAATTGAATGAATTGTACATTTTCTAAATTTAAAAAATCAAGACGCTGTAGAATATGTAAAATTACACTAATATTGGAAAACCTCTAGAATTTACTATTACACCCCTATTTATACACTACTCCAATCTTCCCTAAAATTAAATTTTTTTTTGAATCTTGTTGTTTAAAGATTAAAGTTCAGTGTCTTGAACTTCATTAAAAATCCATTAAATTTAAGAAAAATGGAATTTACTACTTCACTTTACCACAAACTCCTCTAATATTTGATTTGGTTGTACTTTTAAAGATGCTTTAAAGATTGATTGATGATTTAAGTTAAAGTGTATATGAAAATCATAAAAGCTTGTCATTTTAACCAAAGCTTTCAATAAATTTATTAAGTTTGAACTGCAGACGTTTAAATGATATAAAAATGGAAAGGTTAATAACTGAATTTTATCTCTTTATCATGAACTTAAAAATTTATAAGTGTATAAATCTACTTTCAAAGCTTTCCAATTATGTATATATTAATATAATTTCTTATAAAATATTTGCCTTATTTTGCTAATACTTTTGATATTTCTTATCTATGAGGTTTGAAATGATATTCTTTTTACAAATTTATAGATAAAGTTTGATATTTGTGCAAAATATCAAATAATTTTATAAAATTTAAAAAGAGAAATATTCAATACTTTCGTTTTTAAAACTGTTCTGATGATTTTCAGTTTTAAACGTAAGCTTATCAAAAATGTTTCTTTTACTAAATCATTTTTCTGTTACTAATATATTACTTCTACTAAAGCTTGAAATTTTTAGCAAATCTTGTAACATTTTTGGTATATTTGAACACGAGGCTTTTAAACGATATAGAACGTAAGATATAAAACGTAAGCTTATCAAAAATGTTACTTTTACTAAATCATGAAAGCTTGAAATTTTAAGCAAAGCTGTCAACATTTTTGGTATGTTTGAACACGAGGCTTTTAAACGATATAGAACTAGTTATGATTTCTTGAAATTACGAGCTTAATAATATATGAGTATATTAATATGGATTCGAAGCTTTCATATGATATATAAATATTAATTGTATACTAATATATGTCTTATTGAGCTAATAGTTTTATAAGGTTGTATTTTTGAGCTTTCAAACGATATACGTTTTATAAATTAATAGAAATTGTGGAATATGTGTGCAAAATATCAAATAATTTCGTAATATATAAAAAGGGCGTAATATTTATAATACGAATTCAGATGATATTTCAGTTCAAATGTCAGTTTATCAGAAAATGTTCTTTTATTCAGTTAATCCTAAAATAAATAAATGCTACTGTATTTTTTTTTCTAAAATATTTCAATCAATAAGCTTAACCCAACAAGCGCCACATATTTGTTTTTTGATATTATTTTGTGTAATAATACATATTACAAAAGATTACAACAAAAAAAGTTTTTTGATTAGATTAACCAAATAAATTCAAAAAAAATTCGAATATTTTTTTTTTTTTTTTTCAATATTGTTATTAAAGTAAACATGAAAAACGTGAATTGATCCGCATTGCATTGTATGAAAAAATAATATTAAAAAAAGAGTATGTGTGGTATCATCAGAGGGTTTTTATCCAACTCAGTCTCTCTCAATCTGCCCTCATTTTATTTGTTCGAAAACTCGCAGCGCGAAAATTAAAATATATTGCAGCAATTGCAAAGTCTATACAAATTTTTATCATGTTTTTGGGTAATAATTAATTAAAATTGTTATTTATTTGAAATATTAACGATAAAATAAGCAGGATCAAATTAAAATATGTTAAATTTTTATAGAAAATAACAAAATATAAGCAAAGTTAAAATGAGTGTTTTAAGCCACAAGTTTTTGTCAACATGTTGCAATTATTTTTTAGTTTAAAAAAATTGTTTTAATTTGCTAGCCTGAGTTCGGTATTTTGTTGCTGAGAGGCGTAGGAAGAGTAGTCTCTCTATTTGTATATACTCTTTGGTATCATAACATGCGTAATTGAGTACAATGATATTGCATTTCAAGTACTCTAAAATAGAAAAAAAAAAAAAAAAATAATATTTTCTTTTCGATTTCTCATAATGATCGGATTTATTTAGAATTTGTTGTTATAATTTTGATATGTTAAAAAAAAAAAAAAAATTCCAACAATTATTGTTTACATATTGACGCCACTCTGGCGGCTTGGTAGACATATTATAGTTTTTGTTCGTGTGTTTTTTTTTTTTTTTTTTTTTGAAAAAAAAAATTTATGAGGGAGGGTATACAAATAGAAATGGAGTGGTAGAACATTTTATATGCAATATGCAGTTTTTTCTATATACTTTTTTATTCGAAATATAAAGATTGATTTAAGTTAATTTTTTTTTTTTTTTTGTAAATTTAGGACATTTTAAGTACTTTCTATTTTGTTTACCCCAACTATTATAGAAAAAATAGATAATAAAGTGTATTAGATTACCTTTATATAGTGAGTGGCGTTAGTGTTCTTTACAGCTACACATCGATAATCATTTTATGTTAGTTTTTTTTTTTTTTTTTTTTTTTTTTTTTTGAGTAATTTTTATTTAATTTATATGTTATTTTTTATTAGGTAAATACTAAAAATTTGTTTAGATAAACTACCTGTCATTTATAAATAAATACACAAAAAAAAAATGATTGATGATGATTTTTTTTGGTGAAACAGATAATATAACATATTAAGTAGCAACTTAAAAATATATTTTTTTTAAAATAGTTGATAATATTTTGTATACCTTTTTGTATATTTTTAGCATCCCTACCCCTCCGAAGATCAGAAAAAACAATTGGCACAAGATACCGGCCTTACGATACTGCAAGTTAATAATTGGTAAGTTTTGTTGAACACGAAATTAATTCAAAATTACGCATTAATCAATTAATGAAATTGATTAAAAATTACGCACTAACTAAATTTATACACTCACAAAAACTTGTCCATAAATAATTAACCGTTATTTAAAAGTTTAATCGGTAAAGTTGTTTCAATGGAATATACAGTTAAATTAACAAAGAAATATATTTTTTCACTTTCTGTCTGTTATTCAATAAACAAAAAACCGGACTTTCGGTAATAGTTTAAATATTCAGTTAAAATTTTCTATTTAAAGCAAAAAGTTGTTATATTATATTGAGTATTGAAATAAACGAAAACAATCTGTTGTTTTTAACGATTTTGTCAATTAATTTTTCAACAGTTGAAAATAAATTAAAAAATACAATTGTTTTAAACGAAAAGTAAGTAGTCCTGTTTTTAACTGATTTTCAGTTAATTTAATGTGTATATTCAGTAGCCTTTACGGAAAAAAGTATTGTGAGTGTAATATTATTGAACTTTTTTTCCACTTTTTAATAGGTTTTAAAGCTAAATTGTTTATTTATAGCTATAATTTAAAAATTACATCGAATAATTTAGATTTTTAAATTTTCAAATTTAAGTTCGAATTTTTCGATGTTCTAAATATTTAGTAAAAACTATAAAATCATAGTTTGTTTTAGGGCTTTCAACAGCCTGAAACATTAGAATTTATTTTAAAATTCAACAAATTAAGAATTTCTAACTTAATATTGGGTATAGCAAAATTAGGATTTTTTCCATTTTAATATTGTTTAAAAATCAATTTTGAAGTTCATTGCTAAAAGTACTGCGAAAAAAGATTGGATTTTTAAACTTTTTAGCCTAGTCAAAAATATATTGTAGAGTTACAATTGCTTAAATATAAAGTTTTTAAGTAAAAAATAAATAAATATGCATCGAAAATTATTTTTAAAATTTCGAACGCAATATTTGTTTTGTGAAAATAATAAAAATTATTTCTTTTAATGTTTTCCATTTTAATATTGTTTAAAATATCTAATGCTGTTGAAAAATAATCATTTTTAGATGTTCGAATTTTTCGAAATTCTAATTTTTATTGAAAAAAACTGTAAATTTTAAATACTTTTAGAATGTGAAAAAGTCTTAAACAACGAAAACTTTATTAAATAAACAATTTCAAATTAGGTTTTCACATCATTGAAGTCAGTTAAACAAAATTTTGCTCTAATTTCATTAAATTGACAATTAGATCCAATTATTAAATACAAATCATAAAACCTACATTGTTAATACAAAGTTCGAAATACTTGAAACATAGAATAAAATAGCCATTTGCCAACTGCAATTAGGTTACTGCGACTGAAACTCGGTTACTGCTCTGCCATCTGTAGGAAAAACTGAATATTGTTTCGGTTAATACAACTGAGTTTTAGTTACAACACCCAAAACGTTTAGAAATTTAATTTTGATATAGTTGTATTAAACGAATTTATTGGTTGTTACTACGAAAATATACTTTTCAATCGCTGTGCGTTTAATTCCATTTTTCTTATCCTTCTATTTAAATTCTGAACTAAACTCTGCTCCTTGTAAGACATACTTTTTTTAAAACGACAAAATTATCGGCCCATTATTTCAATTTAATTTAAAATTGCCGAATATGTTCGACTTTTCGAACTTGCTGTTTTTAGACTAAAAGTTTTAAAACCAATCAAAATATGAGAAGAATTATTCAATTTAAAAATTTTAACTCTAAATTTCAGTGGTCGAAATTTTTAACCAAAATTTAATAACAAAAAAATAGTTTTCGTAGGATAGAAATTGGGAATAATTAATTAAATTTGATATTTTTATGTTCTTGAAGTTTTCGAACTTGGAATTTTTTTTTTCAAAACAAATTATTGGATCTTTTCTTCTTGCAATGGAGCTTAACTAAAATTTAAATATTATTTACATTACATTTCCTAAAATTTTTAATAAATTCGTTAAATTTCCTACTTCTGAAATTTGTATTTGTAAAGGTTGAAACAAGATTAGAAAAATTAAAAAATAAGTGTTGATCTTTTCCCCTCAACATTGGTTCTCTGAAACATGTAAAGACAATCTGCATTGCATTAATCAGGCGCGGTTTCAATGGGTTGGAGGGGGAAGGAATAGGCAATCCCCCAAATGATAATTTTTCTATACAAAAATGTAAAAAAGATTAAAAAGTTAATTAAAACTACTCTAAGTCTCCCCCAAAACCTTTTCCTGGATGCGCGACTGCATTAATAGATGACGGCATTTTTGATAGTAAAATTGTACTTCTTTTTGTTAACAAAAAATTAATGATGCTGAACTCGATTAATCTTGCTCATATTTTAAAGAGTTTACTAAATTTTAAAGTAAATAGAAAACTTTAAATCTGAATCATATAAAACTTTAAACTTAATTTCAAGCAGTTTTTATCAAATCAAATTTTCTCTTTCAAACAAAATTTATTCATAAATTTTTACAAATGAATGCTATAAGCGACAACTTTTTGAAAACACTTTTTTTTTGCATAATACGAAAAAGTGTTAAAACAAATTCTAAAGCTTGAATTATATCACAATAAGTGCTATTCGAGCGGGGCATTCTTATTTTTTAATTCAAGATTGCTTAACAGCTAAAGCATACTTTAAATTTCAGAAACTTGTTATGCCATAAGTTATGCTGCAGAATTTGTTTTTTTTTTAATTTGGCTTAAGAAATGGAAATTTATATTCGAACTCGTTTTTCGATTTCTAAAATAAAAATTTAGCGCGTGTTTTAGTAATGTTGACATATTGTTAAAAGTTTAAGAAAAAATGTTAGTATTATAATTATCTAATTTTAGTTCGAATGGCTTCTTAATTAATAATTTAAAGATATAAATATGTTTCAGATACTAAATACATTTGGGAAAAGCATTGAGGCATTGATTTTTCCATATCAATGTTAATGCCAAAGCATTGGCATTAATATGAAAAAATAATGCCTCAATGCTAAAATCCCAAGTATGTACTAAATATCGTCATTATTATGTTCTTTTTTTAATATCGAATTTTCGAAATTAAATTTTTTGGCAAAATATCTATATTATTTTTAAAACATTTTTATTTACGAGCAAAATTTTAATGATTTTTTGATATTTGATAATTTGATATTTCCTAGTAAAAATTTTCTCAACCCTTAAAGTAATTTATGCTTTAGAATTTATTTTATTTTTAATTTAAACCATAACAATTGTACAAATCTTAAACGTCTGAGTCATTTTCTCAAAAAAAAAAAAACAAATTATAAAAATCTTTTAAAAATTACAGTTTTGTTCTGGCAAATTTTCTTTATGTTTTTCTTATAGCCTTACAAATACACAAAAAACCAATCTTCGAGCATTAACCTCAATTTGTAGCCAACAATAATAAGGTTTTTTGTGTGTTGTTGTTATTGTTGTATTCAACTGCTGCAATAAGCTACTAAAAAGTTTGCATCGCATATAAAAAAACACTAACTACACCAACAACCTTAACAATAATGTTTGTTTGCCAAGAAATTGTTAGTTTTTTTTTCATAAATAACAACCCAGAAAAGTAATAATAACAACAAGAATAATACAAAAAAATATATATTTTGTATTAAACATCTTAAATATAGAAAAAACAGCAACCACAGAATCATGGTTACAAAAAAGAAAAAAAAAAAAAATAAAAATCAGCAAAAAAAAAAAAATCTTAAATCAGGTTGTTTTTTATAATGATATTTTGTATTATTTTTTTGTGATAGCAACGTTATGATTTTGTCAACCATCATCATCATCTCTTCTCATGGTATTCGGTATTATTGTTGCTGGTTGTTTGTTGCAAATAAAATTATACAATTGTCGGCATTTTAGACTTTTATCCAACATATAATGCAATATCAACAACAAAATGTATTTGTACAAAACTAAACTTATTATTTTTTATGGTTGATTTTTTTTTTTTTACTCTAGAAGAACCGAATCTTTTAAGTTGCTTTGATGCTGAAAAATAAAAAGTGGAAAAAAGAGATGTTATAAATCATATTATAAATTATTTATGATATAAACATTTATGGGATTATAAGCCTAATTATGATTTGTTAAAAACGGATTTTATATAAACACACAACCAATAATTTCTTATTAACTGATTTTTTATGTATTCTTTGCTTACTTTTTTTGTGTTACAGGTTCATTAATGCGAGACGAAGAATTGTACAGCCAATGATTGATCAATCAAATCGTGCAGGTAATTATATGAATTAAATATGATTTAAAAATAAGATAAAAATGATTAAAAGATTAAAAATATAAGAAAATAATGAAGAAAATATCGAAATTAGGCATTTTAACATATGTTCGAATTTTCGAACTTAACTTCGAATATTCGAAATTAATATTTTTTAATATAATTGTGAAGTGCTAACAATATTTAAGGAAAATTTTTATAATTCTTTAAACGTTAAGCATTTTACAAATATTGAATTTAATTTCGAATACTTAATTTCTAGTTTTTTAACAAAACAATTTTAAAATTTTGTTTATTCTTGTGGCACAAAATTAAAAATCTTCAGTATTTTAAGAATTTCTAACTCATAATCCTAATTTAAAATTTTCCAGTTTTTCAAAAAAAAAAATATAAGAAACACTTTTGAGGCCTTATTAAATACACTTGTTGTTTTTTTTATTTTTTATAAATTGTTGTTTATTTCCTAAGTTTCTAAATTTATTGTATTTTTAAGCTCATTATTAAATTTGAACTTTTTTCAAATTCAAAATTTTATAGCATTCATTGAAGCATTTTATTGTATGTTAAAATTATCGAACTTTGCTTTGAATGTTCGAAATTCATATTAAATATGTGCTAAAAATGATTAAATAAATAAAAAGATAAGAAAACATTTTAAAAATTGCTCGAATATTCGAACTTAAATGCGAATTTTCGCAATTAATTCTTTTAGAAACATTTGTTAATTTTAAACGATATTTAAGTAAATTTTTACATCGAATTTAATTTCAAATACTTTATTTCGTATTTTTTTAAAGAAAAACATTAAAATTAGTTTGTCCTCGTGTTAGAAATATTCGAACTTAAAATTTTTGGTTTGTCAATAAAAATATGTAAAAGTTTTGATACCTTAACATATTTCCTTGCAGTTTTATATTGTTTTTTATTTTCTAAGTTAAATTTTTCGAATTTTAATGTTTACTTCAGCATTTTATGAAATTCTAAATTATATTCGAACTTGAAACATTTTTTATTAATCTTAGTTTCTAGAGTTTCTAAAGTTCGTTGTGGTATTACACAATTTTTTTTTTTAACCCTTAAGTTCGATTTTTCGAAATTGAATGCATAAAAAAAATACTTTAAGACATGTAGCTAAAAAATACAGTTTTCCAATAAAAATTTAACTAATTTTAAAAGTTTCAAACTTTTATCAAAAATATCAATTATTTTAAAAACTTTTTTATTTTAACTCAAGTTTATTAACATTTCTTCTATTTTCTTTCTCTCTCTAATTTCAGTATACACCCCTCATGCTGGTCCCTCTGGTTATGGTCATGATCCCATGGGTTATATGATGGACAGTCAAGCCCATATGATGCATCGTCCTCCCGGTGATCCTGGTTTCCATCAAGCATATCCTCATTATCCCCACGCTGCTGAATACTATGGTCAACATTTGTAATCAAGTTTAGCAATAAAATCTCATTAAAAAACAGTAACTAAATAGAAAAGAACATAAAAAAACGTATGTAAAGTATACGTTGGCGACCAAAACCAAAATCTTAGTACAGAGCAGATTTAAAAAAAAAACATATATTGAAATACCTTAACAACACACCATACAGCAACATTTTTTTTTTTTCTTGGAACACCAAAAACTTTTATCATGGATTTCTTTTGGTTAGATGGAGTAATTTTTCATTACAATTTTAACAAAATACCAGATATACGTAAATAAATCAACTTTTTACAGCTTTAATCTAAATAAAAAATATGTTTAACTACAAGTTTTGGAAAGGATTAAATGAATAAAAAGGGTTCTCAATATTGAAACAAATAAAGGTGAGTATTATATTGTATGCATTTTGTTTTTTGATTTTTTTTAAATTAAAATAAAAATTCAAAATATTTAAAATATGATATTTTCGAATTTTATAAATAATGTAGATTTTAATAATTTAGTTTCGAAGATAATTTTTAAACTTAAAGCAGAAGAAATATTTTAAAAAAATACATCAATAAAAAATGTATCTTAAGTTTTCGAAAATATTTTTTTTGTCAATTTTAAAATTTTCCTTTAAAAAAACGAATAGTTTTGATATTAAAAATTCGAATATTCCAATCTTATTTAAAATAGTCGAATATTTTCGAACGTGCTATAGTCAGTCATAAAATTTTTGTAAACCAATAAAAATGTGAAAAGAAGTTTTCAATTAACAATTCTTGAATGCAAATTTTCTTAGAAAGAAATCCGATATATTTAATTCAATAGGTCTTTTCATTTTCGAAATCATGCTGGAATTATTGTACTTGCAATTTTTAGTAAAACAAATTGAAATATTATCAAAATTTGAAGGGTATTCTCCAATATAGAACTTTTAAATGTAAATTTTCAAGATCGATATTAATATTTTTGACAAGACTCAATAATTTTTAATATAATTTTAAAGTTTTTCATAAAACAATACGTCAAAAACGTTTTTATTTTTATATCTAAAATTGTATTAATTTAATCCTAATTAAAATTGTCGAATGTGATCGAATTTTTGAACTTTCTGTTTCTGGTTAAAAATTTCTAAAACCAATCAAAATGTGAAAGAATGTTTTATTAAAGATATTTTAAATCTAAATTTTCGATATTCGAAATTAGTTCTTTAATGTATTTAGTAAGTTTTTTTTTTATTAAAAAAAGCTTTTTTTTTAAATCGGGAAATTTTAATTAAATTATATATTTATTTTCAAAATTATATTCGAATCTTCGAAGTGCTAGTATTAGTAAATTAAATTAAATCTATTTCTTAAAATGAAATTGAGAGAGTTTTATACTTTCGACACGACTCAATCATTTTTAAAAGAATTTGTTTGGCTTCAGAATTTTACTTGTATTGTTGATCTATTAAAATTGCAACTAATTTTGAACGATCAGGTTTGAGATCATAACTAAGGGAGATCATTATAGAGGGAGTGCCGAACTTTCGACCTAAGCGACTAGTTCATCATCAGCATCATTCTAATCCACCACCAACATGGATTCATTGTTTGATCAGGTATATTTCTCAACTAACTTACTGAAAAAGCAAATGTTAGTTGATTACCTGAGCAATATCAGCTATTGTTATTACTATTTTTTTATATGCGAAATTTTTTCGAATAAAAAAATTTTAACATTAAGAATTTTAAATGAAAATGAAAATTATTCAAGTTCGCGGTCATACTCTAAATTTCTTTAGTAGGATATCGTCTTAACAAAAATCTATAGAGTTTTTGCTTTCAAATTTATTAATTGACCACTTTCAGCAATGTGTTGATAGATCTCTTTCGGGAAAATAGGTTCCCATCATCAGAACAAGTTTTGAAAGAAGTGACAATCCCATGCAACATCAAACATTCATATAACCTGGTTATTCCACTAAATGAGAACTAATATATGAGCTTGAAGTTAAAAATTATTACCATTGATTAAAAATAAATTCAAAACTTGTTCGTTATATACAAGCTCTACCTTTGGTATATATATACAATACACGCTCCTTTTTTTCCTTTTTTTAGGCTTAAACTTTAAGTGTTCGAAATTTATTTTTATATATTATCGACAAAATTTAATATATTTCATAAGATTGAATATTTCGGAAGATATCTGATTATTTTTCAATTTTTATTCGAATATTCGAACTTGAAGTTTTTAGTCAAACATATTTTAAAATCAATGATAATGGGAACATTATTTTTCAATAAGTAACTTTTTACCCAAAAGTTTGATAATAGAGTAAAAAGTTTAAAATAAAATATTAATATGATGTTTTTTCGAATTTATGTTCAATTTTTGTACTTTATATATTTCGTCAAAACAATTCTCATATATTTAAATCAATTTTCAATTCAAACTTCTTATTTTCGAGTAAATGTTTAAATTTTCGAACATGATGTTTTTTTGGTCAAAAAAATTTTAAACAAACTTGATACGATTAATTATTTCAAGGTAAATAATTTATCTGAAATTTTTTGAATTGTAGAAATTGACATTATTAGCAAAATTAGTTTCAATATTTCAAAAGAAATTATTGGTATGATTTATTTCGAATTATTGTTCGAATTTTCGAACTAGATGTTTTAAGAGCAATTTTGAAGTCCAAGAAAATAATAAAATAGCACTGTTCAACACTAAAAATGCATTGGAGATTCGACTTATTAATAGTGATGGGATTTACGAAGTAGATCACGAATGTAAACACCAAATTGAGCTACAATTTTCGAAGTATGCGCGAATTTAACTTTTACCAAAAATCTAGTTTTTTCTTTCTAAAAAAACTTTTTTTTTTTTTTAATATTGTTTCAAAGTTTGGACTTTGAGCATTAAAAACCATATAATTTTTTAAAATTAAACAAATTTTTTTTTAACCAGCATCATTTGAAATCGTTTTTTTTTCAAAAAACCGCTTTTCAATTAACTGGAACTTGGTTGGTATTGGTTAGAAAACATGTTTTAAACATATTTGAATGTTTTTATCTGAATTTTATTAACTAAGGTTTGTCACACACTCTATATTTTTAAGGCATAAAAATATATAAAATATTTGTAACAAATTTTTTCTTAAAAAGCGAATTTTTATCATAAATTAAGTAAAATGTGATGTTCACTGAAGGTACGTATTAACATCTTGGATCTTCTTGTCGTTTTGTATATTTTATTACTGAAATCCTGAAAAATGAGAAATTCAAACTTTAAATAGATGCTTTGAAAATATTATCGCACCTTTCACAACGTGAACTATATGAAATTGAAGAGCATAATTAATACTTTTTGAATGTTGCAAAAAAGTTGAGTTATTATTTTAAATTTTGTTTGCTTTTATAAAAAGTTCATCTAGAGATTAAAAATTTCTACAAAAAAAAAAGTGTTTTGCAAATATTTCTTCAACTATAGCTAACTTTAAAACTTTATTCGTCATCTGCGTCCAAAAGTCTTTTAGAAATGATAGACCGCAACCCCGATGCATCAAATTTTGCTGATTTTGTTGAACTGTGTAATTTTTCTTAATCTATAATTTTGATAAGATTCAATATTTCAAAAGAAATTTTTTATTAATCTGATATTATTTTTTTAATTTGTATTCGAATTTTCGAATTTTCGAACTTGATATCTTCAGTCAAAACAATTTCCATATTTTAAAATTTTTAACCTGAATATTTTGTTTTCGAATTTATATTTATTTAAGCACGATAATTTTAATAATGAAAATTAAAATAATGAAAGAATTCAAAAAACAACATATTCGATTTTCAAAACGAGTTCTTCAAATCGAGAGAACTTAATATTTTTGAGAAGACGTACAAATTTTAAAAGAAATTTAAAATTTCTATTATGCAAAATCGAACAATTGCCATTAATATTGAATGTTTTTTATTTTTGAACTTATGTTTGAATTTTTAAACTGACATTTTTATTAAAAACGATTTTTTTTTTTAATATCGAATTTTTGAAACAAAACTTTATACCTATGTTCGAAATTAATTTTTAAAATTAAATCTACAGAATTTAATATCTTTGAAAACAATTTTAAAGAACTTTTATACAAAATCTAACAAATTTAATAATTACTAAATGTTTTTTTATTTTCGAAATTAATTTTTACAAATTTTCGAATATGCCATTTTCAGTCTAAATTTTCTTAGCAATCGAAATAGAAAAAGAATTTATCAAAACAAATGTTTAACCAAATTTAATTAATTTTTTAAATTTCGAAATTTTATTTTCGTTTTCGAAAGCATTTTTTTAACAGAATGTGAAAATATTTAAAAAAAAAAAACCGATTAAATTTTAAGCTTTCATTAAATAAAATCGGAAAAATTGGAATTTTATTATTATTTCTTTTAGAATGTAATTTTTTTTTATAATTTATACATTTTTATTAATTAAACCTTTCGTTTTTATTTTTCTTTACAGAATTTCTTCACCTAGTGGTAAAAAGGAAAGTTCTTTATATCTTTAGTTAAAAAAAGTCTTTTGAAATATGAAAAAGTTCTTAAAAGAGCTTTACAAATACTGGCTGCTAAAATATTGTTATACAACTGCAAAATTAAACAAAAAACTATTTATGTTAAATTTTGAAGAAAACACACTTCACAGCGAATTTGATTTTTGAAAAACATGCTATTTCGTTTAAATTCTTTATTTTTAATCATTTCAAAAACACTGTGTATTAAAATGTAATTGAATTTAATTTTTATTTAATTTAACATAATATGATCTCCTCCTGTAAGGTGTTTAACATTTATCAAACCTACACCGAGAGAAATACTAATATAATTTATAAAACAAAAATGTTGCAAAAAGGAACAAAACTAAATATTTCGTATTCAAAAATAGAAAAAAGTCTATAAAAATTTAGTAACGAACCTACTTAAAGTTTGAAAAAGAACACAGTAAAAAGAATTTAGTTATTTAAAAAAAAAACAACTCTGAAAAATACATAAACAAAAACTTAAATTAATATTTATCAATATAAGTAAATAAAAAAACATATGTATACATAATTTAATAAATTAATTATAAAATACTATAAAAAAAAACATAAAAATTTTTAGTAAAAATCTTTAAAAAAAAAAACACACAATCCAAAATACACACCACACTTATACAAACATGTATACCAATTGTAAATGTAAAAAGTTTTTAATTAATCATATAAAAAAAGAAATAAAATTAAAATTAAGTATAAATTTTATGTTAAAAATTATAAAAAAAAATAAAAATGTAATAGAAAAATGCTTGATTTAAATTATTAGTTAAACAAAATATAATTTCAATTCTTTAAAAAAACCTAAAAAGAAAAAGCTTAAAACGAACTTATTATTTGGTACAGAAAATAATTTTAATAACCCAATAAACCAAAGAACGATATGATAGCGAAAACACTATCACTAATTAATTCCGAAAACGATATAATATACCAGTTAGATTACGATATCGGTTTCGATACGGTTGTTTCGATAGAAAATTTTCAAATTGTTTGGTTTTGAAAAAAAAAACAACAACAAACTTTCAAACAAAAATGAATTTTGAATACAATTTATTTGTATTTTGAAAAATTGTTACAGAAATTTTATATTATGGTGTTATCAATATACCTTTTAAGTGCAATTAATTTGTTTAAACATTCACAGAAATAACCTTGCAAAAATAGCAAAAAAAAGCTACTAGAAATCAGTTAAAAATGAGCTTGCAAAAATAACTGCTAAAATAAGCAGATTTTTTGCACTAAATATTAGTAATATATATATAAAGGGTCCGCCAAATAACTCTTTTTTTTGAAAATGCTATAAAAAAAACTACTGAATATTTTCTCAAATTTCTATACAAATTCAAATTAAAATTCAAATTTCGTATACACAACCATATTCGTTCAGCGGAAGGATAAAACTAATTATCTGTTAAATCAGACATGTGCTAAGTGTTACCTTTCACGAAATAAGCACTAGTTGAAAAAAAAACGTTAGATGGCGGACCCTTTATATATAATGTCCTATGGTTAATTAAGAGGAACAAAGGGCCACAACGAAATCGTTCCATTCGGTTCTCTCTCCAGCTTAGGCCGCTTTGATTAATTTCAAGCTCAAGTTGCCGTCTCCAGGTGTGAGGTGGGCGTCCAACTCTTCGTGTATTTCCATGGGGATTCCAATCTATAGCAGCTTTTGTTGTGTCATTCTGTGGTCTGCGGAGCGTGTGACCAATCCAGCGCCATTTACGATGAAGAATATCAATGTGGATTGGGCGTTAATATGTTTTCTCCCATAGTTGCGTATTGGAAATGGTATTGGGCCAAAAATTTTTTAATATCCTTCGCAGACTTCTTCTAGCTCAATATTCTGTATTTCAAAATTTAGTGGTGTTAAGGGTGTTGCACCGCATGACCTTGCTCTTCTTTATATTTATCTTTAACCCTGCCTTTGGAGCCTCATTCTCAAGGGCTTTCAGTTTAGCAGACATGTGGCGATAACTGTGGGATAAGAGGCAGATGTCGTCAGCATATTCTTGGCATATTCTTAGTAATATAAGAATAGAAAAAATATATTTATTGATTTAACAAATATTTAGTTATATTTGAGCTATATTTTAGTTAATTGCAAGTAACAAAATAATCTGCTAAGATCAGCAAAAATATTTACTAAATATTAGTAAACAAAAAAAATCATTAAATAATTTGAAATTTTTATAGTTTTTTTTTTAATGCGAATAACAGTTTGCCGTTATGATATTAGCAATCTACAATGTTTTAGCAAAAATTTGTGTTGCTTTTAACAAAATAAACTGTTATTTGCATTGTACTAAATTTAGGGCCAGTATAGCAAAAATGTTGTTAATATTACAGTTTTTGTTTGCTACTTTGAGTCTACAAATATTTAGTAAAAGTTTTTGCTAATTTTACAGAGTAAAATGCTATTTTCAATTAACTAAAATACACATCGAATGTAACAAAAATTTTGTAAAGTTAACAGATTTATTTTTGCTGTTCTTATTTTATTAATATTTTGCAAAAAAAAAAAAAAAAACGCTGCTAAATTTAGCAGTTTTTGCTTCAAGATATATTTTTTTTTTTAATGAGAATCAGCACTCAGGAAATTCTTCCTATTTATTAATGTGTTGCTTTCTTTGAAAAGGGGATAGGGGAGAGATGATAGGTGAGGAAGGATGAAGAGCTTCTAATATGACAACACTGTAATTAAGCGAACTATAAGTCTTAGAACAGTTGTTGCTCGCCATCTGATGGAGAGTTGGCGAACTTATTAAGCTTTTTGGTTCATAGCCCTGATTCATTGTTTTAATTCGGTGGGGTTAAGTGCTATAGGAAGGAATAGAAAACTCTCACATATTATTTTTTTAACTTGATGTTGTTGCCACCGGGAATCGAACCCGGGACCATCTGTGTAACAGTCCAATGCAATAATCATTACACCAAAACGGCCACTATAAATAACTAATTTTTTATTTTTACAGGTTTATTTCTGTGAGTGTATATAATTTTAGCTAAATTGTATGTGAATCAAATTTGTGAAAACTGAAAAGATTTCATCGTATAAAATCAAAATTATCACATAAAAGTCTAAGGGTCGATGGTACTTTTGCGGAAGCTGTAAGTAAGACTAGGAAAATTTTTAATTTAGGAACATTTATTCAAATTTAGGTTATGTCGGACTGTAATTTACGTGTTTATAGCTAAACTTCAAACGTTCTTATCTTACAAATAAATTGAATAAAACCGTGTAATTGTAAAATATTCGGTTATTTTTTTAGTTATTATTCCTTTTTTCAAACATAAGAAAAAAAAAAAAAAAAGTATCATAGATTATGATGTTGTTAACGATGTCGTTTGCGATATCGTTATCGATGGAATAACGCTAGTATTTCGATTAAAGACTGAAATTTTGCGATTTTACTATCGTTATTTCAGGAAATTCCGATAGCGAAAACGGTACCATAATTTGTTGGAAACACAATATCGTTAGGAATGGTAAATTTAAGAACAATAAATTTATCGTTTTCGTATCACAAGTGATTATCATCATAATAAATATCACCTAGGTGATTTAGTTTCAATATCGTAACAATATCGTTTGGTTTATTGGGAAATGTATAAATTTCTTAAAAATAAAAAAAAAATAAATTATCAACATTTTTAAAAATTCCCAATAAACCAAACGGTATCGAAACGATAACACTTACACTAAGAGTATTATCTGCATGATATCAATGAATTTTTGCATTACTCGTCCATTGAAACTTTTCATTAAGCTAATGCAGTTTTTTATGTAATTTAATGAAAAAATTCATATCGTTTATTAAAAATTTCATACGACTAATAAAAAAGCTTCATTAAAAATAATTTCATTAAAACTATGAAGCATTTTCATGAAATTTATAAAATTTTTCATCCACATTGTGAAGAAAACTTTGTTAGCAAGTTTGATATAAGTTTGATATATACAGGGGAAGAAGGTCGAAAAAAACAAAATTTTTATTTTTAATAAAACTTATATCAAACAAAGACAAAGTGTGGTCTTGTTTACACTTCCACTGTACATATTGTTTTTAAAAACAAATGTACAAATAAAAAGGAAAAGAAACAAAAACAAAAACGTGTATTGAATATTTACCAAAGTTAGACATACACACAAAAAACATGTTTTCAATTTATTTTTTGCTCAATCGTGATAATCTTTAACTTCGAGCTCATATAGTAGTTCTCATTTAGTGAGAACACTAGTTTATATGAATGTTTGATGTTTTGCATGGGATTGTTACCTCTTTCAAAACGTGTTCTGATGATGGGAACCTAGAAATATCTCGATATATATCTATCAACACATTCCTGAAAGGGTCAAATAATAAATTTGAAAACAAAAACTCTATAGATTATTTGTTAGGACAATATCCTAATAAAGAAATATAGAGTATAGCCTCGAACTTGAACAATTTTGTTGTGAAAGGCGTGGTAGAGAAGAATGAGTGTGTTTTCTAAAAATCATAACAACATTGCAAATTTTCAATTTTTTCTGAATCAGACTGCGCAGTTTACGGTATTGAACCTTCGTCAATGACCCTGTTTTTTGATTTTTGAATAGTGTAATATTTGTTATGTTTTTATTTGCTCGATTGCGTCTATATGAAATTTTTTTTTCTGTGCAATCACTGACCGTGGTATAGATAAACTGTATTCTAATGCCACATGCACTCGCACTACACGTTAGACAGAGCGCTTTAGCCCTCTGAGCTATCGTCAGGTCGAGTTTTGTTGTGATGAAAACTAGTTTTATTCAATACACGGTTTTTTTTTGTTCTTACATACATAATCTCAGAAGTACAACTCCAACAACACAACAGTTCTATTCTTAGAAACTTACCTCACTCTAATGTCCACTGTTTTCCCATATGTTGTAAGTGATGCCATATCTATGATATATTCTTTGTATATTCGGTAGATGGCGCTTACGTAGTTAGGGAAGAATTGCCAGAGAGCATAGTTTGATTTTTGTTTGAGTTTGAATTTCTAACGTCTTTTTCAGACAATTGCAATTAATACTATAATTAATATGCATTTTCATTTTTATTAAAACTTTGTTAGTTTAGTGAAAACATTTCATTAAAACTCTTCCAATGAATTCTCTCTGTGTAGGTGATATTTATTATCATATATAATAATCACTCGTGATACGAAAACGATAATTTTTTTTTTGCTAAACTGTACCTTTCCTAACGATATCATTTTTCAAGAAATTATTATAGCGTCTTCACTATCGAAACACCCTGGAATAGCGATAGGAAAATTGCCAAAGACCGGCCTTACATCGAAATATTATCGTTATTCCAAGCGATTTCGATATCGTAAACAATATTTTATATGATATCAAAATCTGCATCGTAAACGATATGATAATCTATAGTAATAGTAACATAACACTATGTTAATATTTTTATTATTTTTATATTTCATTTAAAAAGTACCCTAAGGAATTTAATTCACGTTCCAATAAATTGTTGTTTAAAATCCACTAAAGTTTCGATATGAAATCGGGTTGAGATATGCTAAAAAAAAGATAAGCTAAAATTAAATAAATCAACATTTTATTCGCTATATAAGGAAGAAAAGTCTAAATCGCCAGTATTGTACATTTGCTCGTCTAATATAAGCAGTTTAAATTTCCAAAAAAAAAAAACGTCGCAGCTCTTAAACATTGTATGTGTTTTAGAAATTTATTGAGGTTTTTTCAAAACTTAATATTTTAAAGTGAACTTTTTTGCCAAAACCGTATGGAAAATTATATCATAATCTTACTGGAAATCGATATCGTTTTATCATATTTCAGGTGATTGCGATTTCGCTATTGCAACGTTCTTTGGTTTATTGGGTTCTTACAGTTTTTTTTGGAAATATTACTAGTTTGTTTTAAGTTTTTTTTTTTTACAAAATCAAAAAAAGCTTCGTTTTTTAAGAAGCTTTTTTTGAAATTCGTTAAAAAAAAATGTTTTTATTTAACTTTTTTAAATTTTCTCTGTGTAAATTATTACTTTCTTAGAATTTCCTTAATTATATAAATGAAAGAAAAAAACAAAAAAACAACCAACAAATAAAATGCTTTATTATATTATTTTTCTTATAAATAATTAAAATTTTAAAAATACTACTTTCTTTATTAAAACAAAAGTTAATAAAAAATTATTTGTTTTTGTTTGAACTGTTTTTATTTTTTTATTTTTAATTTTATTTTTTGAGTGTTGAGAGTATTATTTAATTCTTTTTCTTTGTGTGTAATTGTTTTCTCTTCTTTTATATTATATTTAACTATTTTTTTTAATTAATTTTATTATCTCTTTTAATTATAATTATAACAACAGTGAAATATAAATATATAATAAAAAATAAATAACGCAGCTGCATATAATTTTAAAATATATTTAAAAACAACAACAAAACAAAAAAACAATTGTATTTTTATTTTAACCTTATTTTTATTATTTTTAATTTTAGTTATTTTAATTATTATTAACTATATTATGAATGAATTATTTTTTTTTTTGAATGAATGAAAAAAAAAAAAAAAAACAATGAAAAAAGAATAGAAAAAAAAAATATTATAAAAATAATAATTATTTACAAAAAAAAAAAATATAAATTTGTTTGTGTTTTTATTTAATTTTCGGTTTTAGTTGGAATATTTTTGGTTGGAGTAAAAATTTCCATTAAAATTTGATGAAATTATGATTTTGGTGACGTTTTTTTTCTTAAATGTTTTAAGCAGTTTTTTTGGTTGTTGCTTCAATACTTTTTATAAGCAATTTTTTTATTTCCCAAATTATCGCTCTATATTTTGCTTTTAAAAAAATTTCATTTGAAAACTTTTTCAAGGATATTTTTAAACTATTTTTTTATTTAAATGGGTTTTCAAGTGGTAGCCCATGGAATCGAAAAAAATATTTTAAGAAATGTCAGAAAATTTTTGCAGAGAAGTCTATCAAGGACATCAGTCCGAAGCAAGTCAATTGGAATATATAGTTTTTCGGAGCCTTTGTGATTTTTAAGGCTTTTGGGATATAAAAAAGTCCCTTGGTTATATTGATATCGAAGACTGTATTTCCATTTTGGAGTAAGAAATGAACTGATTGTAATCATAATTAAAGGTTGGCAATATTTTTAAGATCGGAAATATTTTAAAGCGCATGGGAAGAGCTTACACTATGCTAGTTTTTAGTTTGAACTATAAAATGTTTATGATTAACTCATTGGGGACACGCCATACAGTCGCTTCAAAAAGTGAGTGCCCACAACAAATTTAAGTTTTCACTTAAATTAAATTAAAGTCACCACATTTTATTTGTAAAACAGCTGTAAACAGTCCACAAAGATTCCTACATTTTTTAATACAACAACAAAAGCAAAAAACATCTGTATTGTAGCTAAAAAAAGTGAGTTTCGTCTTAAAAATTAAGGCTTTGTTTCACGAATTTGTATTAAATTTGTGTTCAAGTATCCCATTTTATTTGCCAATTATATACTAAGAAGGAAATTTCACTATGTTTAGGTCACATTAACCCAGATAGCGCCGGAATTTTTTTTTTGAAAACTTCAATTTTTATTTCGAAACTTAAATCTTTATAGGGTTCTTAACATTTTTTATGAAATAACTTTTTTTTTTAAACCTATAGATTTCCCGGAATCGGGTGTCCTCTTAAAAGTACTGTCCAAAGACAGTACACTTTGCGCTGTAATACAGCATTACGCAAGCAGTCCATTTATTTATTGTTTAACTAAGATGTTACTCTTATTAATTTTTAAACAAAAAATAACAATTAACTGGATGTAAATGATTTACTTACATGTTTTTTTCCATTACGCACTATTGGAAAAAATCACTATTCGCAAAGCACTCAATAAGCAATTAAAATACCCGGAACTGCTTTCACCAACTGACGCTTTCGAGCTGCGAAGCTAAATAACAAAGCATAAACAATAATAATATAAAAAATATGTACAGAAATGCATGTTCATAACGGCGTTTTTCTCTCATTTGTCAGATGTTCTTTTAAAATGACGGTTACGCCAAGCGGGTTAATTGGTCTTTTTCCAAATTCTACCTATATATCTTTAAAAAGATCCTTTTTAATGGTTATTTTAATTTTCATTAATATTTCGTTCAAAATTTTATCAAAATTTTGTATTAATATTAAAAAAAGATGATTCTGGAGCTGTTTCATTATTTTTTGTGAATCTGTTGATTATATTCTTTGACGCTCGCATTCTCTTTTACAAAGAACTTTTCACTTCTCCTTGATATTTATTAATAAAAAACAAGTGATATCTGCCCTAAAAGTGATATCTATCCCTGTTATGGCTTGCCAGCGTTTTTACCATGATTTTTCTACTCAAACTAATTACGAAATTGCGATTTTGATGAAAAAACGCTAAAACCGACTTATGAATACTAGGTATGAAAAAGCTGTGATGCGTGCATGCAGGAGGGGTAAAAGTTTTTGAAACTTACATATTACCCAGCAAAACTTTGGCAATGTGTGCGATAAAGTAATGCATTACCTTGTAATGTATACTCCTTACCTGTATCATTATTTTCCAACAAAAAGTAAAGAGTTGCCGATACTATGTTATATAATGCATAACTTTGTCTTCAAACACTTCTTACCTTCAGCATTATTTCGGAACATAAAGCAATGCGTTACCAACATTTTTGCACTCATGGACTACCATGTAATGATGCAGCATTACCTTTTATATTATTTCGAAACATAAAATAATGACTTACCGATCATGAATTACACACTGCATTATATATAAACGTAAAGTAATATTTAAAATATTTGTTTAGGAATCTATTTATGGTCCCATTACTTTTTCTAACCCGGTTACCAGTTACGTAACCCCCTACTAGGTAATGAGTCCACACATTACTTATAAGCTCATCGCCTGTAAAACTTATCAGTAATGTAAGGTGTATTGCAATGCGTGGAGCTCTATGGCGATACATTACTTAATCCATTATTTGGTAATGTGTGGTTTTGCTAGGTATCAATAAAATATAATCTTATTAGTAATATATTGCTAATTTTAATTTATATCTTCAGTTTTCCAGCCGAAACCTATTCTCCAAGGCTACCGACTATGGTGAACTGGCTTCAATGATTTGTTTGTGCGTTGTCGGTTTTTAAAGTCAAATTTTCGAATAGCGAATAAACTGGTTTTTTGTTAGCGAATTCCCGGATCTTTCTTAACTATTCTTTTTTGCTTCAGTATATTAAAACCCGTAAAAGTAGCAAAAAGCATTGTTTACAATTTTATGTTCTGAGAATTTTTCTTAAAAAATCTGTTTGTTTATAAAAGTATTTCATGCCAAAGAGCTCCTTTTTACTTAAAAATTACCCAGTCAGAAACAGAGAAACGGATCACCGCTGGCAAAGCACTTCAGCAGGTATTACAAGTGCTGGGAGCAAGTGCTTACTCAAGCCCAAAATGATAACATAACGGACAACAAAAAAATTGTGAAATTTTACTAAAGTAAATTCGTATCTCTATTATACCGAATTAGTTTTTTTTGATCCTTCGGAGTTCATCTTATCAGGGTTTTACGGTTTTTGGGTTTTAAAGTGTTAGTTTATTTTTGAAATAAAATTCGATTTTTTATTTTGTTAATTTTTAGTATATGAAAAAAATTTTGGTTGTCCGTGAACCAGTAGAAGTGTCTCAGGGGGTCCGTGAAGCAAAAGTTGGTGGGAACCGCTCAAATGTGGTAAATACAATGAGATCTATAAATTAATGTAACTTTAATTAATTACAAGCAAAAACTGTAATTTTAATTTTTAAATCCGCAATAATTTTTTAGCCGTTAGAGATAAAGGATTGACGGGAATATATTTAGCACTCTTGGACATCGCCTAACACATATATAAAAGATTATTAATGTCATATAAAAATATGTTTTTAAATATTTTGCCTCAAATGTCGAAAATTTTTGAAATTCTAAATATATGCTCTACTGCTTCATTATATGCACTCTTTATTTTAAAAGAAAGCAATTGCGGAAGCTCAAAAAATGCCTTTCTTAATTGCTTTATTGTATCTATGAGTTACATTAAGTAAACTTAATAAGCTAAACGAGTGTTTGAACTGTAATAAATTTTGAGAAATTTAAAATCTTTGTTGTTACACGATCGAAAACATCCCAATACGATTTGTAGAACCCTTCGGGATCCACAATATTGTCACCAACAGTTTACATTTCTAAGACCTTCAGAGTGACGGTAGTTGAGAGTATATGAAGGCCGTTGGCCCATGAAAATTTGGATTCATTAAAAAATACATACGATTTTATTCACTATTAAAGATAATGCATTTTTAAACTCCCAGGAAAAACACTACAAATCTGATCAAAAGTAGAAAAACTCTATACGGTAATAGCATTTCGGGGTTCGAGATATTTTAAATCTGATAGGGTGCTTCATAATTTATAGTTACACAAATAGTCTAAGCTTCCTCTAATTAATTTCTTTTGAAGTTTACCCATGAAACTGTAATTTTACTATAAATTAGGTACATTTACTCTATGTGTGTTTATTTGTACACACAAAATGTGTACTGTAGTCTTACTATAAGTTGGATAAATTTACTATATGTGTGGGAATTGGTACACACAAAATATGTACTAAAATGTATAGCAAAATGGTTCATTACACATAATGTGTGTAAATGTAATCATAATGGGCATTTTTTTAGTATTTACTTGGGTATTCAAATTATTCGGGTTTGGTTTTGTTCTAGTAAACGAGTAACTCGATTTTGAGATTTTTAACTTACTCGATTAATTGATTAAGATTTTAAAATTACTAGAGAAACCTAGTTAAAAATAGATAACTTTCAACTTATGTGATTAAGTTGAATATAGATCCGAATGAAATAAAAAAGAGTGAATGGCCTAATCCATTCACTCTTTTTAAAAATTTCGATTAATTTCTGTACATCGGAACTTTTGGTAATAAAGTTTTTTTAATAGTTTCGATCCCTCATTTGAATATATTTTTTTTATTTTATTTTTTGTTATTTTTTCAAGGATATTTTAAAAACATTTTCAGAAATTGATAACAAAAATGTGACATTTTAGGCATTGGTCTCGGTGCCGAACAGTTTTTCTTCAGTACAGTATTGCCCATATACAGTGACGAGCAAAAGTGTAACAGGGTACACAAAGTTTTTAAATAGTCCCATATATATTTTTTATTATTAACTAAAACTATAAAGTGTGTTTGCAAAAAAGTTTTGTTTTTTATTATTAAATACAAAAAAAATACAAATTAATTCTAGTATAATAAAAAAAAAAAACATATAACTCATTTTGTAAAATAAGAGAAGTGTTATACTTTTGCACTCTCTTTTTTTTCACTAGTTTCCTTCCATTATCAGCGTCTGTTTAGTATTTTGTCCAATAACCCTTGGCTTTTTTGAGTGCTTCTGCACGGTGGGGCATACTATTACAAAAGCGTGATACCATATCATTGGGAATTGCCGACCAAATCTCTTGAACTCTCTCCCAAAGGTCTTGGACGCCACTTGGAGCCTCTGGGAACTTGGCGAGCTGATATTTTATATGACTCCAAAAATTTTCTATCGGATTCATATCCGGTGACTGCGCTGGCCACTTCATAGTGTCAAATTCTTGACTTTTGAGCCAATTTTTGACGATTTTAGCCTAGTGTTTCGGGTCATTGTCATGCTGAAACACGACGTTTTCAACAGCAAGACCCGTTTTTTCTATTGTAGCCGGTAAATTTTGTTGTAAAATTGAGAGGTATTGTTCTTTTTTCATAATGCCATCAATTTTAACCAGTGGGCCCACTCCATTTTTTGTTATACAGCCCCAAACCATAATGGAGCCACCACCGTGTTTCATGGTTTGAGTTACTCCATTAGAGGTACTGCTGTTTGGGTCTTTGGACCAGTACCAAGCTCGACCATCTGACTCAAAACGTTTAATTTTAGTCTCATCAGACCATATAACCTAAAAAAATTAAACATTTCATTCATATTACCTGAACTTTATGACTTAAAAAATATATGGCGTAAAACTTACTTTGCTCCAGTCGGCATCAGTCCAGTTTTGGTATACTTGAGCGAATTCTTTACGAAGCTTGATATTTTTTTTTGGACAAAAAAGGTTTCTTTTTCTTAACTGCAGCCTATACACATATTCTTTTGAGACTGCGACGAGCTGTCCACTCGCTAGCGTCAATATTAAGCGTTTTTAGAGCCGCAGCTGGTGTAATTGCATTGTCGCTTATTACCAAATATGCAAGATGACGACCAGTTCGGTCGTCAATCTTTCTGGGACGTCCAAGAAGAGTCTTTGATGATGTGATATTTAGTTTCTTTTTTATTCTTTGGACCTTCATGTGGCGAGCTAAGAAGAGAGGGCATAAGTGTAACACTTCTCTTATTTTACAAAATGAGTTATATGTTTTTTTCTTATTACACTAGAATTAATTTGTATTTTTTTTTTGTATTTAATAATAAAAAACAAAACTTTTTTGCAAACATACTCTATAGTTTTAGTTAATAATGAAAAAAATATATGGGACTATTTCAAAACTTTGTGCGCCCTGTTACACTTTTGCTAGTCACTGTAGTTGTCCCATGTAGCACAGAATTATTTAAATTCTATAAAAAACACAATTTTGATTGAAAAAAAAAAAAAATACTGAAAAGCATTTTATTTTACTAACAAAACATACTAAAAATTATTTTGCATTTTTTTTTTAATTGTAATTTCGTTTGTTAATGGTTTTATGTTATAAAACCTAAAACATAATTTTTACCTAAACTGGCAAGCACAACATTTTTATTTTTAAAAAATATGTCAACCTCCCAAGAAAAAGCTTTCAACAAAATGATACAACTCGACTCATTTTAAAGAGAAAATGTTGATTACTGAGTTGGGAAGAGCACGGCTTTTTATCGAGAGACACGTAGAGGACATCTCTGTTAATAGTTACTCGATGGTTATGGCCGTACTATACAAATATAATACGTGGAGTACGTTTATAACGAACTCGCGGGGACCAAACGATTTAGTTTGTTATAACTTAAGTTCTCTCTCTCTCAGGTAAACATTTTCCAAAAATTAAGCTTGTTATAATTTTTATTAAAAATAAAAATTTTATTTTTTCGACATTTAATTGTGCAATGAAAATGAAAATTATTCAAGTTCGAGGCCATACTCTATATTTCTTCATTAGGATATTGTCCTAACAAATAATCTATAGAGTTTTTTGTTTTCAAATTTATTATTTGACCCTTTCAGGAATGTGTTGATAGATCTATTTCGGGAATTTTCTAGGTTCCCATCATCAGAACACGTTATGAAAGCGGTAACAATCCCATGCCAAACATCAAACTAGTTTACTCACTACATGAGAACTAATATACATATGAGTTTGAAGTTAAAGATCATGACCATTGATCAAAAAATAATGAATAATTTTCATTTTCATTTTCCAAAAATATTATTCAAATTTAGGATTTTGTAATGGTGAACAAATTCTTCCATTAAATAACGTTTCAAACAATTTTTAATTCTTTTTATAGATTTGGGATTAAGAAGTTAGCATTTTCAGGATTTGCAGCCGAATTTTCATTTTAGATTTTCGAGTTTTCAGGTGTCCTATTGAATACCTTAGTATTTACATTTCATATCGCACACCTAGTTCAAAAGTGACTCAACTCAAAATTTTTGATTTTTCAGAAATCGAAAAAAAATATTTGCAACTTAATACCAATTGAAACAAAAAGAAAGACATAACTGTTTTATAGCAACAGTTAACAACAAAAAATTATACTGATATTTTTTTTTATATATAAACAATCGTATTGTGTACAGTTTAAGCATATAAACCTGAAAAATTAAAATTTTGAGTTGATTCACTTTTGAACTAGGTTTGCGATAAATATGCAAAAAACCCAACTTTTCTGTCTCTGCAATTTATAGAAAAGAATTTTTATTTTTAATTTATTTATATTTTTTAAATATTACTAACAAACTATTACACTAAAATCTTATGTGGACAATGGAAATAAGGAAAGTCCTACACATGTAAATGTTGCGAGGACTTCAGCAGCTCAAGATTTCTTTTTTCAGAATTTGTCGCAGCGGCTAAAAAACAAAATTGCTTGATTGTTCAGCTTACTTTTACTGCATTCTTTTTTAAGCATTTTCCAATTCTAAATGATGTTGGTTGTTTTCAATTTACAAAATAAATCCTTTATATAATTCTTTTTCTTTTGTATTTCTTTTGTATTATAACAATTACTACATTTTGTATGTAAAAATGTTTCTAAGCTTAAAAACATGTTTCCCACCATGCAGATTATTATCATTTGCGTGTACTTTTACTGCTGTGTGTACCCGGTTAAAAAATTTTATAAATGATCATATATATTTCGTATATGATCATATATTGAACAATATGTATCATATACACTCTAATTAATTTCTGTTGAGTTTTACCCAACTTATAGTAGGAAACTATACTCCTACTATAAGTTGGGTAAATGTACTATATGTGTGTAAATGAAAAAAATACGCACATTGAGAGTAAGTTGGTGAACACAAAGTTGGTTTATTTACAATGGAAGTGCGTAAAATTTTGATAAAATTTATAAATAAATGAGTAATTTTACCAAATTTTCGTGTAAAAAAACATGATTTACGTGCAATTATACGTATAAAATGCGTAAAAATACATGTTTATAAGCGTAAAAATACATATTTATAAGCGTAAAAAAACCCAAAAACAGCCCAAAACAGAAAAAAACAAAATTTTTTTTTAGTATGAGTTTTATTAATAATGCGTTATATAAAAGAACTTAACAATCATTATATAAAAGGTTCTGTTTTATAGAATGCAATGTTATAAATTAAAAGAATATATTATATTTTGAAAATATTTTGCCACAATTAGGCTGCAAACATTTGAAAATTCCGTTTCTATTTTTTTTTGTATGTATAAATGTTTTTGGTACATTACCAAGTTTTTTAAAACACAATCACAAATATTACATTTATACATTTTAATTTATTTAGTAACACAACAAAAAAACACAATAATTAATAATTTTAAGTTTTATTAAATTTTTTGAATTTGTTTGAATTTTTTTTCAATTAAAAAACGCTGGGTATTTATTACTACTACAAGTTAGTGTATTTACAAACTTTGTGAGTAAAAATTTTATTTAACAAATGGATACTAGTTTTAGACATAATGTGTTTAATTGTAAACACATAGTGGGTAAAAATACTGTAAGCTTGTATTATTGTATATGAAAGTGTGCGCAAAATAGTTTTACGCATTTTGATGTATAAATTTACCGAATTTGCGTAATAATACATGAAACTTTACTCGTTTTATAGTAGTAAATTTACAATAATTTTTTAGAGTGTATTCAAAAAATTTTAAGGTGAAGAAAAATTTGCAATATGCATCTAAAAATTTAATTTGCATCAGAAAAAGCATTTTTTCGTTGCTATCGAATTTCAGTTGGCAAATGACGAAATTGTTCTTTGTGTGTTAAATTAAAGCTGTGCAAACATTGAAATGTTTTAAATCTAAAAACTGAATATTTCTTAAAGAAATGTATGCGTACAAAAACTATTCAAATTTGAGGACCGGTGATCAATAACTAATTGATGTCTCATGGATCTTATGAATGACAAAAATAAACCATTATTTTATATTTTAAAGTAATGCTGACACTTTATTTTATGTTTCAGTGCGCCCCGGTAGGCTAGTTGGTAGCATGCTGGCTTATCAGTGCGGGGGTCGTGGTTTCAACAAATTCTCTACATCTGATTCTATCTCTGGCAATTGTTTTTGTTTGATTCCAGGATACTCGAGCAAGTAAACATCCTTGTTTAAGGCAACGAACCCAGGTGTTACGGGGCCTACCTTGGCGGCGTTGTCCTTGGGGGTTCCAGTCGAGGACTGTTCTTGCAATTTCTGTTTGTGGTCTTCGCAATATGTGGCTTATCCACGTCCACTTCCGTTTACGAATATCAATGTGTGCTGGCAAGGAGTTTGCTCTTTGGAGCAGAGCTTTATTTGAAATACGATCTGGCCAGTGGATGTTAAAGATCTGTCTTAGACATTTGTTGATGAAAGTTTGAATTTTTCTAGTGGTAGCTTGCGTTAAGCTCCATGTGGTGCAGCCGTAAAGTAATACTGACTTCACACTGCAGTTAAAAATGCGAATTTTGGTTTTCCGAGAAATATTATTTCTTCGCCAAATTTTAGATCAGGAAAAGAAGGCTACTCGAGCTTTATTAATGCGATCGGTAACGTCAGCATTTGAACCACCATCCTTAGTTATCTTGCTACCAAGATAACAAAAAGCATCCACATCTTCAATACGTTGGGCATTTATTATTAATGGGGTAACGATATCTGTACCTATGCGCATAAGTTTTGTTTTACTTATGCTAATTTTTAAACCAACTTTTTTGGCGTTTTCAGACAGACTTGTAAGTTTAGCTTCTATATCCGAGAAGCGATGGGCCATTAGACATATGTCATCGGCATAGTCTATGTCATATAGAAAATCAGACAATGTCCAACGGTTAGGGTAATAGTATATAATGTGTAATTATATGATTATTAATTAAATAAAATAAAAAATATTTAATGTTTAATAATAATTCATAAAAAAAGGAGTAAAATTACTTGAAGACCTAAAAATAGTGATAACCCATTATCTTTTCTATACTTGGAATGACACTGGCTTTATTTCGAATTAAACTTTTGTTATTGATTCAAGAAAAAACTGTCCTGTTTATAGGTGGTAATATTGATCAATTTGTTAATTGAATCAATTATAGAATCATGTAAATGAGCTTTTATTAACAAATTTGTTAAAAATAGATATAGATTTCATTATTTAAAAAAATCCTTGAAATTTTTTTTTTCTTTTTTGAAAACATATTAAGGGTATTCACTAAAATTTTATATTAGTTTTAAAACACGCTTTTTAATTATTTAACATATTATTTTAGTTTTTTATTTTTAATTTTTTTAATTTTTTTCCTTTTTCAATTTCTCATAAAATAGCTTTTAAAGCCGCTTTCAGAACTGAATTTATTTGCAACAGGCGAGGTAAAACTAAGAATGAAAAACGTAGCAAGACCATCTCCCTTTTGCAGAAAACAAACGATATACGTAAATTTAAATGCTAAATTTAAAAAATAAATTTTTTTTAAACTATTTATACAAATTATTTTCAAAATTAAAAAAAAAAAAACAAAAAAAAATCTAGTTAAAAAGTACCTAAAAAGATTTTTTTCATAAAAAAAAAAAAAAATATCAAAAAACTGTATAATTTATAAAAAAAAGGTTTTTTTAAAAAATTATTTTTGTTAACAAAAAATACAACAACAATCAATTTAAATTTTAAAAATAGTAAAACAACAAAATGTATACGACTTTTAAAAAAAAATTAAATAATTTAAAAATGTAAAATAAGCTTAAACCTAAAATTTAATATAAAAATAATATTAAAAAAAATAATTTAATGTACAGTGCGCCTTAATAAAAAAAAAAACAAAATTTATAAAAATATGTATACGAATTAATTTGAAATTGAAAAACATGATATTTTGTTGAGTAAAATTTAAAAAGAAAGGAAATAAATTTTTTTATAAAAGAACCAATTTAAGGAGTGAATGTGATTTAATTGATGAAATGTGTATTATTTTTTTTAAATAAAGGTATACGATGAATGCTGTAGGTAAAATATAAAAATTTTAAACGAAATTCAGACTAAATTGGCAGAAATTATTTATTTTTTTGTTAAAAAAAAAAAAAATCAACTAATTTTTGTATTGTGATTTTGACATAACATTTAAAAAAGTATACGGAAAGAAATAATAATAATAATAAAATTTATAAATACACTATGTAAATATTAATAATAAATACTATTTATAAATAATAAATTTCATTTAAATGCAATAATATTTAAATAAAAATTGTTCTTTAGTATTTAAAACAATACTATAGTTTTTTATTAGTACTAAAAAAAAAAATAAGTGTATAAATTTTGCATTAACAAAACAAAAAATTCAAACGGGAGTATAGCAATGTTTTAATGGATTATTATGGTAATTATTATAATTAAAAAAATTATAATTAATTCTAAAACAACAAAATAAGCTCTTAATACACTTAATACTTAAAAAATATTTTTAAATTAATTATATGTGCGTGTATATTTATGAATTATTTTATAGTAATATTGTATTCTTTAATGAACAAAAAACAAAAAAAAAAAATAAAACTATATATTAATATTAAAATTATAAAATTAAACTTATCATAATTTCATTACCAAAAAAAAAAAAAAAACAAGTCATAAATTGCTTAATGTGTAAAATAAAAGCTAATTAAATAAAAAACAAAATTCAATCTTAAACCTAAAAGAATTTTCAAAAATTGTAATAAATTAAATAAAAAAAAAAGAAATGAATGATTTAAGATATAAAAATACCACTTAAAAATGAAAAAGAAAAATAAAAAAAATATTATTAAAAATATCAGAAATCAAGAGTTTTATTGGAAGGAAAGAAAGGAAAAAGTTTTTTAATGCGTACATGTCATATTCCTTAGGAATATTGCTACAAACTGCCACCGGGGTTGCCAGATACTTTTTTACGTTATCGCCAAACAAATCAAAAAATATACCCAAAATATAACCAATCAGAAAAAATGTTGAAGAAAGTAGTAGAGTTAAAATTCTTTACTTAATTTGGCCACTTCTACTAGGCTTGCCAGAAACTTTTTTTTTATCAAATCAACAAAAAATCCCCAAATACAACAATTTCATGTTTTAGTTAAGTCAGAGCTCATCAACTTCATTGGTGAAATAGTCCAAATTTACTTTGGTTTTTAAAATTGGCTTAAATATTAGAAATATCATTGCAAACTACACAATTTTCAATTGTAAATTATCAGTTGTATATCCGAAATTATGAGTTTTATTTCAGAAATTTTTAATTGTATTTCAAACTTTTAGAAATTATCAATTGGTTTTCAGAAATTATCAATTGTATTCCAGAAATGTTATATGTTTTTTATTATTACTTCTGAAATAAGGGGCGTTTTTTAAAGAATAAAACAAAGATGAATTTTTTAACTTGACATGAAATTTACTTTATTCGAAAGATAATCTTCTGGCATTATAATTTAAATGTGAATTCTGGTATATGACCGCCACGGCTGGCTCGGACGTAGTCTAATCTAGATGACCAATTTTCGATGACTTTTTCCAACGTATATTGGCAATAACGCGGCGAATGTTGGCCCCCAAGTGGTCAATCGTTTGGGGCTTATCGGCGTAGACTAGCGACTTCATATAGCCCCACAGAAAATTGTCCAGCGGCGTTAAATAGCACGATCTTGGAGTCCAATTCACGGATCCCAAACGTGAAACTATGCGGTTACCAAACGTTTCCTTCAATAAATCAATTGTGGTACGATATGTGTGACAAGTAGCATCGTCTTGTTGAAACCACAGCTGCTGCACATCATGGTTGTTCTATTGATGAACGAAAAAGTCCGTTATCATGGCTATATATCGGTCACCATTGACTGTAACGTTCTGACCAGCATCGTTTTAAATAAGTACGGACCAATGATTCCACCAGCCCATAAAGCACACCAAACAGTCAGTTTTTCTGGATGTAAAGGTGTCTCAACATACACTTGAGGATTATCATCACTCCAAATACGCCAGTTTTGTTTATTAACGTATCCATTTAACCAAAAGTGAGCTTTATCGCTAAACAAAATCCGCGAATTCGTGCGCGATACGTATTTCGAACAGAACCATGATTTTCAAAATAAATTTTGCCCAATTTAGAAGCGTTGTTCAGGCGTCAGTCTATTGTTGATATATGTTGAGATGCCAAACCAAACTAAACATAAATCGCTTGACAGCTGTCAAAATGGACGCCAGTTAAAATAAAAAACACCCTGTACAATTGATAATTTCTGAAATACAATTTACAATTTCTGAAATGCAATTGGAAATTTCTGAAAAGCAACTGCCAATTTTTGAAATACAATTTATACAGTCTGAAAGTAAATTTTAAATTGGGAATACAATTGAAAATGGTGTAGTTCTGAAAATCAGTCAAATTCATAACTATTTTTCGTACACTTCTTCCTAATTCTCAAACTTTTATATTTTTGCAAGGAAACCCTTAGATATGTATTACCTCTGTTAAAAACCCCATTAAATTTAAAAGACTTTCAATTCCAGACGTTTTCTAATTAAAGAAATTCAGATAAATAAAAATATTAGATGCATACTTATTTTTTAATCTTGAGATAATTCATGTTTTTTCAACAGTTAACACGACGATTTAAAATAGCCAAATTTTTATTTAATACATACAAAAATAATATAAATTGATGAGTTAAAATCAAGCGAATTTTAGGAAAATGTCTGACTGTTCTTATTTTAGGAGTCATGAACGAGCCTTGATGTTTAAAGGGAGTTTTCTAAAAAATGGCACAGAAACGACTAAGAAAATGAAATGCGTTTGAATATTTTTTGAAAGATTTTGTATTTTAAATTTAGAGTAAAAAATATGTTTTTGGATGAAGAACCTTCATGCAAAAATTTAACTGTTAGTAATATATAGCTTATTTTTCATTAATTTAATCGTAAAGGTATTTGCTTAAATATATATGAAATTTTATCAGGAGTTTCTATAAAATGTTTTCAGAACATTTAAAATGTTGTTATATAAAAGCCCTGGTAATGTTTTAAACAGCAGGTTTAACTTGACTGATTTTATGGTAAATCTGTATTAAAATAAAATATTTCTCAAAATTTGTAATATCCATTAAATATTTTTTAAATCCCAAAAAAAAACCCCTACCCACAACTGAAAATTTCTGTCCCAAAACAAAAAAATAAAAGTCTGGCCAGCCTGACTGAAACAGAAAATATGTCTTTATGTGAATGGAACGTCTCACTTTTAAAATAGCCTCCCGGGCTTTCGGTCTACCATATTAGACCGGGTAGAACGAAAACCCGTTAAACACGGGTAGACCGAAAACCGAGTAGACCGGTCTACTCGTGAAACAAGGTCAGAGCGATTAGAACTAAGTACTTTTTGCATAAAAACATACCCTTTTAAAAATAAAAGTACTTTTTTGCACTAGTCAGGTTTGAGATCATAATAAAAATGTTACTATTACAAATAGAAAACACTAATTGTAAATAAATGTCAGAGAAGAAGAAAACAATTTTTGTGGGGATCAGCGCTTGAGGGAGTGTATCACTTTCGACCTAAGCGACTAGGCCATCTTTAACCTCATTCTATAATCCACCAATAAACTCATGGTTTGATCAGGTATATATATCAACTAACCGGTCTGCCCGGATTTTCGGTCTAGAAGGGTAGAAAGCAAACTGACTTCAGCCATGTCAAAGCATGTCACTGAACTCTTTCTCGGTTACATGTTACCAACATATCGGCCGGCATCTCACGAATAAATTCTTCAACTATAGACATGAGCCTTAACAAAGCTCCACAAAAAATAGTATAAAGGCGATAAATCGCACGATCTAGGCGGCCAATTGACCAGCCCCAAACGTGAAATAAACTGTTCACCGAACTCGCCTCTAAATTTGGCCATTGTTTCGAGTATGCCACACATCACTCGTATTGTTGAAACCACATGTCACCCAAGTCCAGTTTCTTCATTTTGGGCAAAAAAAACTTGTAATCATCTCACGGTAGCGCTCGCAATTCACAGTAACGTTCCTGCCTTCGTAGTCTTTGAAAAAGTACGGTCCAATGATGCCACTGGCCCATAATCCACACCAAACTGTGCATTTTTGGGAAGCATTGGCAGTTCTTGCAATGCTTTTGGCTGCTCTTCACACCAAATCACGTATCCATTCAACCAGAAATGAGCTTCGTCGCTGAACACACCAAAAGTTAGCTGTTGAGGTAGGTCGAGTGGTTTTAATTCTTGCACCAGCTGTATTTTAAACGGTATTACACCCAAATCCTTCCTCAAAATTTTCCACGTAGTTTGGTAACAGATTTCCAGTTGCCGCGAACGACGTCGAATCAATGGCGGATACGGCTGCGATATTTTCCTCTCTCCACACTCTACATATGTGTTGGTGGTTTAATGTCCAATAATGTAAATTTGGTGCGAAATTTATTCATAGAATAGAATATCCGCCTCAGAAGGTCTCCCAAACTGACCATAAATTGGAAGAAATTGGTGAGTTAAATAAGAGATATTTACAATTAGCACTACAAGGCACGAAGAATATTGATGATGGTCTTAACTGTACAGAAAATGCAACCCATTCAGGCTGGTGTCTAATAATTTTTTCTGTCTTATCTATATTATTCAAGGTAAATTATCAAAAATATTTTTAAAATTTTGATATTCTTTTATATTTTTTTAATGCAAAAATATACATCTGCCGTACTGAAACCAACAATATTTTAGCAAAAATTTCTATTGATAAAACATAAAAAAGTGCTAATTGCATTCTATAAAAATTAAGGTAAATATATCAAAAATTTTGTTGATATCACAGTTTTTTCTTTAGCTATTTTCAGATTTCAAAAATGTTTTAATTTTTGTATTAAATATACAAAAATCAAATTTCTTAAATTGCCATTTTCCATTAACTAAAATTTAGCTCTAACTCTAATTTAACTCTGACCGAACAGTTTTGCCAGAAAATGCATTTGGTCTGTATTCGGTATTTGAAAGCATTATGGACAAATTTGGAGGATGGAAAAATGTTTGTTGGACTGATTAGATGCTATTTTGAGTGCCAAATTTGAAGAAAACTCTGTAATTAAGCAATGAATTCACTGTTCGGCCTCAGAAAGTTTGGCCAAATCGAAAATAGTTCGGCGGCCGAACTTTTAACTTTATAGCTAAACTTCGGCTTTTCTCCTAAACTTTATACACAAAATCGAATTAAATCGGCTCAACAAACATGTTTCCAATACCAAAATTTGTCATCATTGCCTCTAGATATCAAAAAACCGACAAAATGTTGTTCTTTGGCCGAACTGTTCGGTCGGACACTAATAATTGGAAGTTATATTTATTTATTTCTGCAAAACTGTTTGCTGATTTAGCAGCTGATTCTCAAAAATTTTATTTCAATTTATTTTTCTGAGTGATAAAAATTTTTCTACTAATTTATTTTACTAAGTGTATAGACAAATATTTTCGAAACCGTAAAGTTTGTTTAGCATTCTTGTCACAATATTTTAAATTTCTATAATTTTGATATGAATACACACATCCTTTAAATCGAAACGACGAAATTTTTATTATAATTTCAATATCTTTTACTAAATCATCATAATATTTTTCTTCATTCTTGTACAGTATTTGACTTGTATCATATAAATTTTGAATTTAATAATTCACCCTTAAAATTGCTAGATTTTGGAAGTCAATCGTAATATAACATACCAAAAAAGATACGACAATATTACATTAAATATTTAAACATTTTCACAACAAACAACAAACAAGGAAATGGAAACGGAATCAGAGGAAGAAAAAAAACTTTTCAAACGAAATCTTCGTCTAAGGGAGCGTACTATAATGATGACGTATACGATACCCATTTGGTTTAAAAATAAACGAAATGTACGAATAGAAACCTGAATACAGGAACTGAAATCATTGGAGGTGGTTATACAACAATAAGGAGCAGCAAACGACAAACAACAACAGCAGCAGCAGACAATGTCTGGTGATAACAATTCAAGCGTAAGCAAAAAAAGAAAAAAAAAACGAGAAATTGTCGTGTGGCATGTGATTAATGATTGTCAAACAAATTGGAGAAAATTACTAAAGTTAAGGGATGGAGAAAGAACTTTTTTTTAAAGAAAAAAGTTTTCAAAAAGGACTTTAACTAAAAACTTTAAAATTTTGGTAGAATACATTTTTAAACTGTTTTAGGAAAAATTCCAATTTTTAAGTGTTTAAGGTCAGCAAAATTTGTTTAAGTAGATCCTTAATGTCAAAATCATGACAATGTAGAGTAAAGACTAGGGTAGTCACTAGAATAAAAATTATTCGATTAATCGAATGTACAAAAAGAAAATTTGAATGAGCAATTTAAAAAATATGATTTTTGAATAACGATTAATTCGAATTTTGACGATTAATAGAATAAAACGAGTAATTTAGAAATAAATACGTCTTTTAATAAAACTTTTTCGAAAACATACCAATTTTGGGAAAATTTGTATAGAAAATGATAATGGACAAAATAAAATCAAAACTGTATTAAAAAAAATAACAGAAATTTGAAAAAATTTATTACTCCTTTTCAAGTTATGGACACTTTAATATTGGGTAAAGATATATGATTTGGTTGTCGTTCACACTATTGATGTGCTAATCAGCACAATTTTTTTAGCAAAATAAATTAGTAAAACATTAGTAAAATAATTTTAGCAAAAAATTTGCTGAAAAATAGTATACCTGATCTACAAGGTGTTTTACTAACTTTTCTACTAACTTATTTTTTTGAGTGCAATTTATCTGTGAATTCTTTCTTACTGCTTCTACGCTCTGTATATACGACAACAATAGCTGACAATCAATGGAACCTGAAATAAATCCATGAATAAATAAAAGCGATGAGTACATTATACGCGATTCTAATGTTTGAAGGTGCATTAAGTTGCATCGATTTTCATAGGATGGCACTGGGTCATAATAATTTATGTTTTGCAATACAAATTTGTTAAATTTTACCTTTAGCTTTTCCAGGCGATTTATGTGAACTACAGCTTAAGTGTTCCATATAAAAGATGCATATTCTAGTTTCGGACGGACAAACATTGTGTACAGTAGTTTTCTAGTATATGCATCGCTAAACTCTGCAGAATTTCTTCGGATAAGTGCTAAGACAGAATATGCCTAAGGAATTATGAAATTCAAATGGTTAATGAAACAGAGATCTGAGTCGAAAATTACTAACAAATCATTGATTTCATTAACTGTTTTAAGTGTAAAATCTTGAATTTTATACGATGATAAAATGGGGGAAACAACATCTATAATAACTCATATGATAACACTTATCAATATTAAAAGTTAAAGCATTTTCCCATGTCCAACATACAACTTTATCAATATCACGTTGCAAACCACGAACATCATTTATGCTCGAGATTCTATTGTAGACCTTGAGGTCGTCAGCATATAACAAAAATTCGCTATGAGAAAAACTTTTTCAACAAAATATCTCGCCGTATTGTGAGAAAATTTACGAACATTTTCCAAATGAATCACATGACCACAAGAAACAACAATTAGTATTTTACGCATTTTTTTATCTGTGTTAAGTCCACTTTTGTAATTTCAGCAGAGCGTGCGTAAGCCATTTGTGATCGTGATTAAAATAAAATTTAATCACTTACATTTAGCTAAAAGTATTAAAAATATGTTTACTTCCTGTAAAATGTGCGTGATACAATTTTTTGTACGTGAACTTAAGTCACCGAAATCACTCACGCACTCATCTCTAAAAATCAAAATGCATCAACAAAAACAATAAAATACCAAAAAATAAAGAGAATGACAATATTAAAACACAAAAACTGGTTACTGGTCTTGTTCAATAAATGACAACCAGAGTTTTTACACAAAAATGAAAATAAAAAAAAGGGTCGGGCATTGCCTGGACTTTTCTAAATCATTTCTACTTTTCTAAAATCCATAAAACTAATTCCGTGCGCCCCGGTAGGCTAGTTGGTAGCGTGCTGGCTTATATGTGCGGGGGTCGTGGGTTCGATTCCCACCAGAGGCACTGGTCTGTTTTCGCTACAACGCGCCGAAGGCCATAGTAGCTAGTGCTCGGTTAGGGTAATAGTATATAATTTGTAATTATATGATTATTAATTAATAAAAAAAAAAAAAAAAATTCCAACTCTTACTAACTCAATACACACAGAGAAAAAATTAAGCTATTTGCCAACGGAACTTCGGTTACTACCACTCAAATTCTATTATTACGAATTTTAGTCTTTTGGTACAACTCAACATTAGTTTTCACAACAAAGTTCGGTTGATTCAAATGAATTTTACTTGCAGCACCAAAAATATTCGGAAATCTAATATATGTAAATATCGCTGTACTTACTGAATTTATAAGTTGTTACCATTAGCATATACTTTTCGATTCGGTTGGTACTTTATTTCTCTGTGTGTACTTGTGGCCCATAAAATACGGAAATTATCCCAATTTTGGACCTTTTTAAAAATTTTATTAAGAATATTTAAACATAATTTTTACAAACCAAAAAAAGTTTACTATATACTTTAATATCTAATGTTGAAGGTTCCATTATAAAAGATTTATTTTTAATAGATCTAATACTAATAATAATCGCTTGAATTTTAAAAATTGTGATGCAGAATTTCATCTACTTTTACCCTATACAAAAATTTATTATAAAAACTTTATTTCTAAAATTCAATTAATCGCCACTTTGATACCATTTGAACCCAATGTGCGACATATCAAAAAAATCATTTTCGAGGTGCCCAAATTTAATTTTTTTTAACTTTTTCTCAACTCTTATTTTGAAGGTTTTTTGTGTAGGTATTAAAAAAAAATCGGTCAACATTTGAATTTAAATTTAAAATACCGCCGCTAGAGGGCGCATATTTCGTCTAAAAATTCACACGTGATCGATGAGTGGGATAAAAAGGGTTAACGTTCATTTTAAATTGAAATGAAATGGTTTTATTTTTTTTCACTCCTAGCGCGTAAAGCGGCAGTTATTTCTAAACACATTTCGCTTTTTGACAACTAAACCGGTGTATCAATTCTGACAAATCGTACATCAATTAATAAATTTTAATGAGCTTAATACTAAAATCATCACATTTTAAAGAGTTTAAATTTTATGGAGCAACCAACATTTTCGTAACCTCAAAAAGCTTCCTTATATAACATTTCTCACTTTCTGAACTTAAATCAGTAACCCTAAATCTAACTAAAAATCAAAAAGCTGGGAAAAAAAGGCGTGTTTGCAAAATAGTCGAGGCTTTCTTTTTAAATCCCAATATAAGACAAAAAAAAATAAATTTTTAAAGTGTTTTTATATGTTTTGGTGGTGTAATATATATTTTAAAATACAATGAGATCTAAAAATTTATATAGCTTTCATTAAATCCAAGCACAAACTGTAATGTTTATATTTTTAATGTGCTTAAAACTTAAAACGGCCTTAAGGCTTAATTAGTTTGTACGTAACGTTCCGTGACGAATCAGCTGATTTGTTTTTGATGTATAAAAATGAGTGTGCGTGGTTAGTTTGTCTGTAATGTGACGGTGCGTGCGGACAACCCTGCTAAAAGCAGAATTTTCTCTACTACGTTAAGTGACAGCTAAAAACCGCTGATTGCTCTCACATAAAGAAATCTAACAACCAATACAAGAATATATTTTTTATTAATTTTATAAGCTAAATTGTACAAAATAACATATAAAAAGGTTTTGTGACACATTATGATAATAAAATTACAACCACATTTGCAACTAGTCAAAAAATGACTACAATCGTTGAGCCAAATTTGATATGTTGTTACGGAACAGACTAACCATACAAAACAGCCATCAGGAACGGCACGATACAGAAACGTCACGGAACGCAAAGACTAATGGAGCCTTTAATGTTTGCGCCGTTAAAGGTAAATAATAAACTCGAATGGATTTAGCATGCTTAAACAGGTTAAAGGCTGTTCATATAATTTTTTTCATAATATTTCAACTCAAAGTGTCGAAAATTTTTGACATTCCTTATATATGTTTTATATTATTTAAAATTTTTAATCCCAGTAAATATTTTTTATTTTTTATTTCTTATTTCCTATTTCATTTCTACTTAATTCTTTTGTAAAAAAAAACGGTTAAAAATATTAATAATACATTTAACACTAACCAACAAAAAATATATTTACCACTTTTTTTAATACCTTTGACACCCTATAATCCGGTATTATGAAAATATAAAAATATCATACAAAATACAGCACAATATTCTCCTTATAAAGACACATGTGCGTAGGATTAAACTATTAAATTTTGAAAAATATTAATATATTATGGAATTTTATTTAGCATAACAAAACTACACAAAACATTAAAACTAGAGTTACAATGAGAGAAAAAATTGAAAGGAAGATTTAACACTGAACAACACCCACCCTTAATGGTTCAAACGAATAACAAAATTATGAAAAATGTTGACATTGTAACAAACACTAACAAAATAATTGTAAATGTTAAGAACATGGATTTATGTTATATGACAGTTAGGTTACATTTGGAAAAATTATATGAATATTTTTTTACTATTAGATTGTGGAAAAAGAGATTTCGGTAAAAGTTTAAAGAATTTTCAGATGCTAGTTCAAAAAGTTTCATTGGTTTGAATGTCCATATGTATATTAGAGCGACTCACCAAAAAAAGTGCTCGATGTACCCTCCTAAAAATGAACCTTGGAATTTTTTAAGATGACATTTAAAATATTTCGGCTCCAGCTTTGACCTCTCGTGAGCTGCACCATTTTGAAAATAGGTATATTTTTGCATGTTTTGTTAATTTGAGAATATGTTTCCTTACCAACATATACAATATGGGTATCATAAGAAAGGTTTTTTAAGGCGCGTCCAACTGTATATACAATTTGTCCAAGGACGATCATCCATGTCCTTTTTTAAAGGATATTCTGTAAAAAAAAACAGTTTTTGAATTTTTTGTTCGGGGTTGTTTGTAATAAAAATGCCAAATTAACATATTTTAATCTTTAGTCGATTTAATTAAATACGGGTCTCAGCTTTTTTTGAAATTCGTGCAAGTTCGCGTTTTGACAAAAATGCAAAGGAGTGGTAACTCTTCATTTTAAATAGGGCAATATGGGTATCAAATTTTTTATTTTGCCAAGTAAATTAACAAAACATGCAAAAATGGACCCTTTTTCAAAATGGTCCAGCTCACGAGAAGTCAAAGCTAGAGCCGAAATATTTTAGCTGTCATCAAAAAAATACCAATGTTCATTTTGAGGGGGGTACACCTTGCACGAATTTCGGCGCTACGAAATAACCCCCAATGAAATAACCCCCAACGGCCAAAAATGAAATAACCCCCAAAAAAATTGGGTAAAATTGTTTGGGGGTTTTTTCATTTTTTTTGGGGATTATTTCATCTTACGGTTTGGAGATTATTTCATTATGAAGCAACCCCCAATGAAATAAAGCCCAAAATTTAAATTCTTTGGAGATTATTTCATATGCAATTATTTTGGGGGTTATTTCATATTTTTTGGGGGATATTTCATTTTGCTAAAAGTGAAATTTTTTAATATTTGTTAGTTTTTCTTAGTGGTTTTCTCCTCCATGGGACGCGGCAGGTGGCTTCGCTGAATAAAGTTTCCCTGCGCGCGTCACACTAGGGAAGATAATGAGACGCGCGCAGGAAAACTGTATTCAGCGAAGCCACCTGCCGCGTCCTATGGAGGAGAAAACCCCTAAAATCGGCCGCAGGCCGCCACGCAGAAAAACTGAAAAGTGTAACAAAAGAATCAAAAATATGAAAACAAAAAATAAAAAAACTTTGGGACATATTTCATTTCTTTGGAGCTTATTTCATTGGGGGTTATTTCATTTCTTCCTTTGGGAGTTATTTCATTACGAAACAACCCCCAAATTTTGGGTGTTATTTCATTTTCACCTTTGGGGAATATTTCATTTCTTTTGGGTATTATTTCATTTTTTTTTTGTTGGGACTTATTTAATTTTTTTTGGGATTTATTTCATTGGGGGTTATTTCATTTTGTCGTTTGGGTGTTATTTCATTGGGGGTTATTTCGTAGCGCCACGAATTTCGCTTCCATACAACTCGATTTGCTCTAATATATATATGTATACTCTTTGATGCAATAATTCCAAATCGGTCACCCAAATTTTTAAATCACTTCACAATTTTAAGAAAACCGCTCTAAAAATTTCTATTTTGTTACCCACTATTAATATAATTTATTTATTTATTTTTTAGTAATTTTTAAGCTATTTCAATTTATAAAAGAACTATAAGAGAAAAAAAAAAATCATTTTTGAACTCGCCTGAAAATTAATTGGCAAATACACTAGATTGGCCAATTAATTTTTAAAATAGTTCAAAAATCATTTTTTCTATTATATTTCTATTATAAATTGAAATAGCTTAGAAATTACTAAAAAAGTAAATAAATAAATTATATTAATAGTGGGTAACAAAAACCACTGTGCTAAAATTGTATCGCCTCCATAACTGCCTTTGCACGCGTTGGCAGGTTGGGGTGTTGGCGCGTTGGCACGAAGAGGTGCGTGTCGCGCACCGGTCTGTGCATCCTAGTTCTTTATAGTCCTTGCTCCTAGCCGCGGCTGTACATATGTTTTTGGCTACGGGTGTTTAAGCCGCCGTCGCCGACGATTTGTCTCAGCTTTGATATCTGGTATACATCTTCTTTTAATCCAAACAAGAAACCGGTTAAAAGAGAACTTGTTCTGGAGCAGATTCAGAGGTAACCGATTCTCAAAAAAAATGTAGCTGGATTACGCATGGCTTAGAAATTGATAACTTTAAACATAAAATAAATTTGGAATAACTAAAATGTAAATTTTATGAGAAAAAAAGTCGATAAGATCTTAATTGCACTACAGAACCTGGTAATTCTCTACAAAACAAGATGCCTGATTTTGTCTAACTTTTTTATTGCAAAATTTATAAAAATTATTTTATGACTAATATGTTTTTGTGAAAAACATCTCAGAATATCAGAATCTTGTTATAACTTTCAATTGAGGAATTATTTTTTATAAAATGAACTTAATGAACACAAATAAAAATAACTGAACTCAGGGAACTTCTACTGTAAATATTTGTAGTCGTTTGAGTTGTAATACAGTATCTTTATTTTTAAGTAAAAAAACAGTCATTTGTAGAAAAAAATTTGTTGACTACATATGTTTATTTAAAAAAAACCGACCACATCAAATTACTGTATTATGATTTTACATAAATTTTTTACTACATATGTGGTTAATTTTTACTGTAATTGTGGTTCATTTTTTGAACAGTGACAATGTTAGTTAAATTTACTGAAATGTAAGTCGTCCTTTCTTCAAGTGAAATTTCATCTGTTTTTAACTACATTTAGAGTGGTTTTTACCTACATAGTATTCTAAGTGTGTGGATGGAAAACTCTAGTATACAGTGAGCATTCCTTTTATTTTTGTGGATCTGTCCTAGTTTAAGAAATTTGGAAGATTTTTCTAATAAATGCGACATAAAAATCGTGCAAATATAGTCGACAAATATTTTTAAACTGATTTCAGCATTATTCATTCGAGTTCGTCCTTTTGCCAAAATTCATTAATATCATACAGATAATTCTCTTAGTGTAAGATATAAATATATCTATAGATCTCTCATTTATGAAAATAAACATCGTTGAATACTTTTTAAGAAATAACTTATCCATCAACCCCATATATATTTTTGTTTTTATTTTGTTTCATATTAAATCGTATTCATATGGCCATATATGGGACTAATTAATTGAATGGACTAACTAATTCATGATTCCATTACCATTTCATTGATATCAATTGTAACGAAATTATTTGCATTTGTATTTTTTAATTAATGATAATAAATTTAAATGATTTGAATTCATTGATTAATGACAATGCTTTCAAATTTCATTAATGCATTAATTAAAGAAAAAATTACAATTGACAGATAAGATGTTCGAAAAAATGAAAAATAGTGAATACCGATGAAATCAGGGCTCATTCTCAGTTAAAAAAAACGATCGAGAGTTTAACCATAGACGTGAATATACAGATTAAAACTCTCCGATTAAAGAATGGAGCATTGGTGCAAACTGAAACGATATGGAATGGAACGGAACCGAATTGGAATAGAACGCAAAGCTAAATTTTAAATATTGCAGTGTGTTAATTTGTGTTATTATATAAATGGGTAAAAAAAATATATATACGACACCCTGTGGCAATTAAAAAAATATATTGAATATTGTCGAAGTCAGATCCGGCGAGAACATTTTAGCAAAAATTGGAATGGAACGCCAAGCTCAATTTTAAATATTGGAGTGCGTTAATTTGTATTACTATATAAATGGGTAACAAATATATATAAAAGCCACCCTGTGGCAATTTTAGAAAATATATTAATTATTGTCGAAGTCAGATCCGGAGAGAACATTTTAGCAAAAATTGGAATAGAACGTAAAGCTAAATTTTAAATATTGGAGTACGTTAACTTGTATTAGTAAATAAATGGGTAAAAAATATATATAAGCCACCCTGTGGCAATTTAAAAAAATATATATATTAAATATTGTCATTTCCGGAAAGAACATTTTAGCAAAAATTTTCTAATGATTTAGCTTAAAAATTCTGTCAATTCAGTTAAATTCTTAGTAAATTTAACTAAAACTGTCAACAAAAATTTAGTATTTAAATTTATTTTCATCGGGATAAACATTAATTGCATTTATAGTAATTAAATGTGCTAAAGTCCCAAAACTTATTTAACAAATTGTGAAAAGCAATCTGATGTAGGCGTGTCCCTATCCGGATTTCATTCCTGCCCAAGGAAATCTTCAGGGGACTTTGTTATTAGAATTTCTAGAGATATTTGTTATGTTAAATCACAAACTCAATGAGAATTTCTTGTCCTCGTCTAGGAGCGAGATTCAAAATTTAAAATATCAAAGAAAAAACAAAAACAACAACAAAAAATTGTCACAATTGGCTTTGTCATCTTCCAAATACTACTCTGTTTTTTTGACAGACCTAGCAATGTTTAATTACTATAAACGCAATTAATGTTTATCCCGATGAAAATAAATTTAAATAACAAATATGCAGGTGCTTGTGCAAATTTAAATGTAACTGACACTAATAGAAAACATATGATTTTCTATTGTCGATTTACTTGAATAAACGTCACTACATTGCTAGGTCTGTCAAAAAAACAGAGTAGTATTTGGAAGATGACAAAGCCAATTGTGACAATTTTTTGTTGTTGTTTTTGTTTTTTCTTTGATATTTTAAATTTTGAATCTCGCTCCTAGACGAGGACAAGAAATTCTCATTGAGTTTGTGATTTAACATAACAAATATCTGTAGAAATTCTAATAACAAAGTCCCCTAAAGATTTCCTTGGGCAGGAATGAAATCCGGATAGGGACACGCCTACATCAGATTGCTTTTCACAATTTGTTAAATAAGTTTTGGGACTTTAGCACATTTAATTACTATAAATGCAAAATTTAGTTCTTCTAAAATTAAGGTCACCTAAATTTAGCAGACTGTGATTCTGAACTTCATTGAATATTCTGCTGGCTCAGATTCAGGTATTATTTTCTGTTGTCGTAGCTGAATTTTGAACTATTTGTCTGGGATTGGAGAGTAGTTCAATGAAATTTTTTTGCCATTAGTGTTAGTCAACTAATGCTAATGAAAATATCCCAAGTATGTATACGGCAAGCTAAAAAATTATACCAAACAATAATAATAATGAAATACAAAAACATAAGCTGTTACTTTTTTACTGGTCGTACTTTTCGGATATTTTTATTTTTAATAACATTCATATCAGGGATTTTAAAAAATCCACGCAAGAGGACCAAAAAAATATGAAGTTTGAAAAAAGTATCATGTGTTAGGTAGGTAGGTAGGTATTACAACAACTAAAATTAAAAATTCATCTTTACATGGAGTAGACAAACTTTTTTGTTTTGTTAACGTTTTAGAAATCATTTTCAAATTTTGTATATTTAAAGATTTCATAAATATGCATTTATGTCTAAGGGTAACAAGTGTTAGTGTAGGATTTTAGAACATTTTTGGTGGTTTGTTATTGTTAATAGGATGTTAAAGAGGACATTTATGGTTTGTTATACTATTAAATAAATACCTAAAGGCCAGTTTATATGATATGTCAAATAGTCTAACTGCCAGTTAGATTAAGGGAGGTTATAAAGTTTTAAAAAAGCAATCTATAAAAGAAAATTTGCATAATTTGTTGGGTGAAATAAAAGTGACTGAAATGAAAAGATGGTGTGTTTAAATAACATAAACACCACATAAAAGTAATTATTATTGTTATTACTAGGGCAACCAAAAATAGGCTAGAATTTGTTTTTTATTTGAAAAGATAGAACTTTTTAGTCTAAATATTTGTTCTGATCATAAAATGTTGAAAAGTTTAAGCTTTAGTTGTAAGAGCTTTTTTAGTTAATTTTTTTGATATTTGTTTATTTTAGCTTCTTTTTTAACTAAAGGGTCCGCCAAATAACTTTTTTTTTTTTTTTGAACTCCTGAACCAATTGGACTTTGTATAGTGTCATAGCAAGGTTTTAAGCAAAATTCGTCTCAATGATGTCTCCGAAATGTTCAATTGTTGAGAACGACGGTGAATTGATGTTAATGGCGCTTCACGCACACTTTCTGCCACAGCAGCAATATTCTCGGGTGTACGCACTGTTTTTGGCTTTTCACGCTTTGGTTTATCGATGAGGATGTCAGTTTTCTTTCACTTTTTTCACAAGATAACGAACATACGGACCATATTCGTTCAGCGGAAGGATAAAACTAATTATCTGTCAAATCAGATATGAGCTAAGTGTTACCATTCACGAAATAAGCACTAGTTGAAAAAAAAAAACGTTAGATGGCGGACCCTTTATTAGCTACATTTTGACTTTTATCTTTAAATACTTCGTTTATTTAAGTTTTTTTCTTTTAAAATATAGTTTTTTCGATATTTTTTGAGATCGGTACACTTAGCATACTATTTAGGTAAAGACCACTGCCAATGAAGTTAAGAACAAATGAAATTTCACTTAAAGAAAGGACGACTTACATTTCAGTAAGTTTAACTAACATTGTCATTTGTTTTTTAATGTTCAAAAAATGAACAATGAAAATGAACCACATATGTAGTAAAAAATAAACAAACATTTATTTTTTATATTTTTTTTAATTACAAAAAACTACTGTAAAAAATGAATGTAAAATCATAAAACAATAATAACTATAGCACTTCTATACTACTGGCTCAATCCACATAAAAATTGGAGGAGTTATAGGGGAGGGCATTTAGAATATTGTCATTTGAGACAACCTGTGCTTACAGAGGGTGATTACTATGACACAAAATTTTTCTTTAAAAAAAAAGTGCTTGTTACTTTGGCAAATGTGAACCGATTTGAAAAAAAATTTTATTCAGATAATCTCATATACAAGATTTTTGCTGACTTTACAAACTTTTCTTTTTGAGTGTACAATAAAAGAATTCCGATAACATTTCCCTGATCCTTAAAATGTTGTAAAAAAAATGCTTTTGCAGTGAATAAAAGCCATTGAAGACTATGAAACCTCAACATTATCTATTTATTTTTTTTTTTAAATAAGGCGTTTGTAATAATTTCGAAAGTAATAATTAGGTTTAATTTCACCATGTTATTTGTTTTCGTGTAGTTTATGCTTATTTTTTGTATATATGAAAAGTAATCATTTGTCTTAACTAAATCCTTCAAAACACCTGATGTCATTTAAATCAAATTAACATTTAGGAAGCCCACAAAAAGGCAAAGACATATAATTATAAAAACCAGCGGAAAATTGTTTATGAAATACGTAAATGCCCCACAATTTACCACCTTATGACTATTTTTGTATCACAAAATAAAAAAAATTCAAACTAATTACAGACTAATAAAAGAAAATATTCACCTTGAATATACAGTCAGCGAAATTCTGTTGGGCTCACCAGTATTTTTAGATTTTTGCAAAAACGGAAAAAGCTAGAAAAAATCTAAAAAGACGAAATAATCCGAATTCGATAAATTTTCAATGATTAAACTTATTTTTTAAATCGATGAAAATTTTTTTAATAAATTTAAAAAAACATCAAAATTTAAAGCGAAGTTCAGTTAAAAAAATAAAAAAATTTGCTTGGAATTTCTGTTGCTAAATATAATGGCTATACTGTTTACGTTTTATTGTCCTCATTAACCTTAGTTAGCTTATCCTGATCTACAGGATTTTAGATGTTTTTTGTAATGTGGCACAGGGCTGGATATTTGTAATTTGTTGTGCTTCGGAAAGTTTTACATTGAAGCATATGATCGCTATTATCAATTTTCACTCTCCCCTTCAAGTTCAAGTTAGTTTCAATCGCTTCTTTACGCTTAGCAATCTAAAACAGAAATATCATTTGCAAGATTTAATGAGAATATCCTGCAAATTTCCTTTCATAACGACTTATTTTGCTCACTACAAATTTTGAAATAATCAGTAATAATAGCGTCCATTCCATGACTTTTCAAAGGATATTATTTCAAAGGATATTAAATGATTTGATTTTTATAAAAACTAAAAAACGGCAATATAAACGCGAGTTTGCAAAATTTGCAGAAACTGAAAACAGCAGTGACTAATACAAAACGTAAAGGAATATAAATGACCCCCGGTAAAATTTTTGTCCGATCTATCATGCAATGGACGATATAACCTTGTATGTTTACATCATTTATCCAAAAATGTTTAGCGTTGCAAAGAAAATCCGGAAATTTTGTTGAACACCGAAGTTTCTCTATATCATGAGATCCATTATACATCACAAGTGGAAATGACCGAGGGTCTTCAAATTTGATTACTTTGTACACACATACTAAATGGCGCCCATAGCACATCCCATTACATTAAAACGTAGAAGTATGTAATTTTGAAGAGCTCTATATTTCAAAGTTCTTATCGGATTTGTCTGATTTAAAAAGCATTTGATTTTTATGGTTATTCTTTTTCACTCTTAGGCGATAAAAAAATATATATTAAAAATAAATGCATTTTTTATGTAAATGCAATTTAGATGCCACTTCGAAATTGTTCTCTCTCTTCAAAATTTTTTGATCTAGAATAAATCGAAAACTTAACATGTTTTATGTAAGGTTAAACTTCGAGTTTTCTGTGAAGCGAATATCATATAATTTTCTCGATTTTTTTTAAAAACCCCTTATCCATTATTTCCATACAAAAAGTTAAATTTTTTGGTATAATTTGTAATTTGTATACTTTGAATAGGGTTTTAAACAGTTTAAAACTTAAAACTTATAAATAAAAAAAGTGATATCTTTAGACTTGTCTGTTCAAAAAATGAATTTTTAAAGCAAATTCAATATTTGGATGCATTTTTCGAAATGCATCTGCATCAAAAATGATTAAAACATGTTTAAACTATAAAAATTACAAATTATATAATAAATAAAATATTTGTATGGATATAATGGATACGTTTTTTTTTTAATCTAGAAAATTAGATGACATTCATGTCACAGAAACTTAATTTTATAAAAATTGCGATTTAAAACAAATTTTTTTACTGCGTAAGTGGAAAAGAGTACAATCGTAAAAATCGAATTTTTTTTGAAATGTAGCGAAATCCGCCAACATTTTTCTAGTATACGGATCTTCTTTTTGGAATAAATATTAAATTTTTTTTGAAAATTAAAAACGTGGAAGGCCGCAAGTTTTATAAAATTTTGAAAACTGAATATGGAGATGTGTTATACACACAGAAAGTGCTAACCGAATTGAAAAGTGTATTTAAATGGTAACAAATTAAAAATTCACTTAGTACAACGGTATTTACATTAGTTTTATGAATATTTTTTGAATTAACCGAATTTTGTTCTGAAAACTAATGTTAAGTTGTGCCCAACGGCTAGAATTCATAATACTTGAATTTGAGTCATTGTGACCGTATTTCAGTTAGCAAATAGCTAAACTTTTCTCTGTGTGTAGGCTCCATAGAGAATATACGAATTTAAAAAAGGGAGTGTTTATGCAGGTATATAACTTTAAGTTGGCAACACTTTTTTAACGGGCGGCCATTTTGTCAGGTGTCAAGTGATTTATGTTTAGTTTGGTTTGGCATCTCAACATATATCAACAATAGACTGACGCCTGAACAACGCTTCCAAATTGTGCAAATTTTGAATATCATGGTTCGGTTCGAAATACGTATCGCGCACTAATAAGTGAATTTTGTTTAGCGATGAAGCTCACTTTTAGTTAAATGGATACGTCAATAAACAAAACTGAGGTATTTGGAGTGATGATAATCCACAATTGTATGTTGAGACACCGTTACATCCAGAAGAACTGACTGTTTGGTATGCTTTATGGGCTGGTGGAATCATTGATCCCTACTTCTTTAAAAACGATGCTGTTCAGAATGTTACAGTCAATGGTGACCGCTATAGAGCCATGATTATTGACTTTTTCGTTCATCAATTGAACAACCATGATGTGAAGGAGCTGTGGTTTCAACAAGACGGCGCAACATGTCACACAGCTCATGCCACAATTGATTTATTAAAGGAAACGTTTGGTAACCGCATAGTTTCACGTTTCGCACCCGTGGATCGTGCGATTTAACTCCGCTGGATTATTTTCTGTGGGGATATGTGAAGTCGCTAGTCTACGCCGATAAGCCCGAAACGATTGACCACTTGGAGGATAACATTCGCCGCGTTATTACTAATATACGGCCACAATTGTTGGAAAAAGTCATCCAAAATTGGACCTCCAGATTATACTACGTCAGAACCAGCCGTGGCGGTCATATGCCAGAAGTCATATTTAAATTATAATGCCAGAAGATTATCTTTTGAATAAAGTAAATTTCAAGTCGATTTAAAAAATTCATCTTTGTTTTATTCCATTTCAAAGTTCCATACCTCTATAAAAAACACCGTTTATAAAGAAAATCGGAAGACATGAGGCCAAAAAATGTTAATTGGTTGGTGTTCTTTCAAAGAATGTATGATATATGAAAAATGTCATTTAGCTTAGATTTCGCCATATCTTTAGATTATATCAGAACAACAAGTTTTAATTTTATTTATTTAAAAAATATTATGGTATACATGACTCACAAAAATGGGTATTTGTTATGACTAAGAATTTTGATTTTAACCTGACATCAAAACTTTCTTATATTTTCTTATTTTTTATGAAATTTCCGAGATAAATTTGTTTCATTTAATGTGTGGGGACTGATTATTATTGTAGGATAATAATTTGTACCATTAAGATGTTTTAGCGGCGAATTTTTAATGCGCTTTTGAACTTTTTGTTTAGGCAGACTCCAGATTCAAAGTTACAGATTCAAGTTAAGTGACCACTAATCAGTTTTTCTACGTGATTTACCTTTTAATGGTCATATAGATTTATTAGCAAATCCTTTGTAATAATCAGCAACTTTTTTAGAGCAATATAATGAACTATAAAGAAACGTAGATAATAATATTTTTTAAAAATGCAAACGACTACAATAGTGTAATAAAATGCCAAGTTAGTCCAATTTGCAAAAACAATAAAGCCCAGCGAAAAATAACCTGAATTTGATAAGCAGTAACTTCATTTTATGCCTCAAAAATAGCGCTTCACCGTATTGCATACTATAAAGCAATTACGGAAGACATTCTGTAGTGCTTCTCAAAATGCATTCTTTGAAGCAGTGAATAAAGCATACAATGCAGCAATAAAGAATGCATACCATGAAGCTTTAATAATGTCAAAATACGAAAAAGCGCTTCTTATTGCTTAAGAAGGCATGAGTTTATTGCTTCTAAGAGCACATGAAAGAAGCGCTTTTCACCTGCTTAAAAGAGACATACCAAGTTTGATATCGCGAACAAAACTCAAGCCTTGTTTATATGCTTTGGAAGTGCTTCGTTGTTAAATAAGGCCTTCCAGAAGCGCTATTTTTTTCTGGAAGTGTATATAAGTGCGCCCAATTGAATTTCTTTCCAATTTATATTTTTTTTTTTATTTTTTTAATTAATAATCATATTAATTACCCTAACCTAGCCCTAGCTACTATGGCCTTCGGCGCGTTGTAGCGAAAACAGACCAGTGCCTCTGGTGGGAATCGAACCCACGACCCCGCACTGATAAGCCAGCACGCTACCAACTAGCCTACCGGGGCGCACTCCAATTTATTATTTTTTACTTAATTTATATCAAAATTATTATTCGTTTAAAAAATAAACTAATCAACTAAGCAATATTTTGTTGTGTTTAGATTTTGTTTTAAATTTGTCCTTTTGTTGGTAAAATTGAAAAATGTGGCTGATCCCAACTGAATTTCGTTCACTGTAATAAGAAAAACCTCAAATTTCACTAAATGCCTACTTATGAGTTTATAATTAACACTAAATGTGAACAAAATTTTTGTAGTGTGGAAAAACAAACAATTTAGGAAAAATCATTAAAAAACCATTTGGCTATAACACCTTAAGCTAATTATAATTAATTACATTTTAACCCAAAAAAACTAAAATAAAATCCAATTTACGTACAATAGCTAAAAGTTTTATATATTAAAAAAAAAATGCACCACATGACCATAATTCCATTCCACCCCCCCCCTGCCACATTCCACTACCAATACTCAATAATGAAGTCTTGAGAATATTAGTGATCTTTAACAGCTGTTAAAGTGTTGAAAATTATATTTTAACAGAAAACCCAAAAAAAAAAATAAGTTTTATTTCCGTTCTTCCCAATTTTCACACTTCAAATGTCATATTCAAACTTGACCACATTTTATATACATACATATATAGACTAAAACTTTATATTTATAATTTTGTGGGGGCTATTAAAACCAAACACGCATTTATTTCTTAATCATTATTGTTATAATGTTTGATCACATGAAAAGTCCTGTTTTTTTTTGCATTTTAGTATACTACAGAACTGACATCTTTTCATCCAATTAATGTTTAATCATTTGTTTTATATACGAAATTTTCTCAGGTTTGTCTAAAACCAAACACGCAATCAATGAACGAATATTTTTTGACCCCCATCATTGAAATTTCAAGTCGCTTTCAAAATGTTGTTGAAAAATTCATTTAATAGTTTGTAAGTGTGAGTAGTATAAGTATAAGAAGTAAATTATGTGAGTGTGAGTTTGTGTGTGTGTTTGTTTTTCATCACATGTTATTGGAAATTATCCTTTCGTGACCTTTTGTTTTGTGGTCGAAAAAAATTTGTATTTGGTTTTTGGTTAATAATGCTTAGTTTTATTTAAAAATAAAAAGGGATTGAGTCTTTTGTCTTGTAGTTTAATTTTGTTAATTGGTAATGGTCATTTGTGTGCAATTTAATTGGTTTAATTTTCTTTTTACGAACAAAAAGGGAAACCCTTACTCTAACATATGTTATGCTATTCCCAGCAAAAAATAACCTCGATTTGGTAAGTAATAACTACACTTGAATGCTTCCAAGAAATCGCTTTACTGTCTTGCATACAATATAGCAATTGGGAAGGCATTTTGCTGTGCTTCCCTGAATGCATTCTTTTGAAGCTGTAAATAATGCATACAATGAAGCAGTAAATAATGCATACAATGAAGCATTAATGTTGTCAATACAAAAAAAATAAAAGCGCTTTTTATTTCCTAAGATGACATGAATTTATAACTTCATAGAGCACATGCTGGAATCGCTTTTTACCTGGTGAAAAGAGACATACCAAGTGAAACATCGCGAACAAAAATCATGCCTTTTGGACTTGTTTCGGAAGCGCTCGGTAATTCAAAACAATGCCTTCCAGAACTCTTTTGAGTAAGCACTATATTTTGCTGGGTTGCTAATGCAAAAAAAATAATTTGAAATAAATTTATTTGCAACTGATCATGAGACAAGAAACATTTGTTACAATTTGAAATGGTCATAAATTTACCATAGTTCTACAAAATATTATCCAAAACAGTTTTTATTTAAAATTCATAGAAAAAACATTATTGAGGAGTCATATAGACCCAAATATGATGTAAAACTTCACAATGCTTTTAGAATTCTAAATATTTTAACCGTTCTTGAGTCTTGAAAAAAAGATGAGAATTATTCCTTTTAACGACTGACTCCCGATGCGTTTGCCTTTTTTGGGCAATTGCGTCATTTCGTAAAAGAATGTTGGGCTTATTCTTATTTTGCTGAACTTAACACAAAAAAATAGTGCGCCCCGGTAGTCTAGTTGGTAGCGTGCTGGCTTATCACTGAGGCGTCGTGGGTTCGATTCCCACCAGAGGCACTGGTCTGTTTTCGCTACAAGGCGCCGAAGGCCATAGTAGCTAGTGCTCGGTTAGGGTAATAGTATATAATTTGTAATTATATGATTATTAATTAATAAAATAAAATAAAAATAATTAAAAATTAACACAAACAGGACGGAAACACAACTACCCAGGTGGAGAAATAAAAAGGGGCCAGAACTGGCAAAGCACCGGAATGGGGGCATTAGTACTTGGTAATAGTGCTTTCAATGATAACACCGTTTCATGGTGGTGTCAACCCTTTAAAAAGCGTTGGGAAAGCAACCAAATAAATTTGTTAAAAAGTGTTGAGAAAACACTCAAAAAACCATGGATCTGGTATTTGTTTTTAATACATAAAAATATAGAAATAGTTAAAAACGAAAGAATGTTTTATTTATTGTAACTAAATAAATGTGCTGAAATTCCAAAACTTATTAAAGGATTGTGAAAAATAAATTATCCGGATTTCATTCTTGCTTTGACAGAGTGTATCTTTGTAAGGCCTTCTAATGCTTTGATAGTGCTATCTTTTTATTATTTTGCCAGTAACGTGGTAAAAATGGGGCTTAAAAGAGCAAATTCCTGGGCAAACCAGTGAAGCAAGAACTTGAAATTCGATGTTTCAGTACCTCTTCCAGAGTAAAAATTCACTTACCATAAAATTTGGATATGTGATATAGGGGACAAAATAAGTATTAATGCGTTTCTTTTATTACGTCCAGCAATGCATTGAAATCTCTAATATCGCGGTCGGCTCATGATGGCGTGCGCTGCCATATTTCAAATGTATATAAAATGCTAAAAACCACTGAAAATATCTCTTATGACGAAAAGAAATTAAAATGACAAAATATATAACACAAAACCAGAAATTCAATGAAAATTTAATGTTTTTTGGAAAGTTTGTGTAAAAACCTTGTAGAGTAGTGTAATCTAAAGTTAAATTGTAAATTTGTTTATTATATAATGGGCAAGTTGCCTTTTTATAACATTTTGAATATATTTTTCTAGAAAAAAACTCTTTCATTAACATTTACCATTTACTGTTAATCTAGCTAAAAAATCGGCAAACTTTTCTGTAGTGGCTTTTCTCAAAAAAGCGAATCAAACGCTACATTTACGTTATTTTGTTTCTATATTTAATTACACACAGAGAAATATTTATCTATTTGCCAACTGAAATTTGGTTACTACCACTCGGTTGTAACGAATTTCAGATGGTTGGCACAATTTAACATTAGTTTTTACAACAAAGTTCGGTTATTTCAACTAAATTTTAGTTGTGGCATACAAAATATAAAAAAATCGAATGTAAATGTCGTTGTACTAACTGAACCCTATGGGGAATGAGGAGTCAATTGATCTAAAAGTGACTGGTTAAAAAAGGACTAATCACAGGACTGGTATAATTTAATACTAAAGTGGGTTAAGCAGTGTCAATTGTCCTACACTTACCAATAATGTGACTGATAAAGGGAGAACATACCACTTAACCAGAATGCTTATTAACACGAAAAATCCAGTTGGCCAGAATTTAACGCATTGGAAGCTGTTTAGTTTTCGTTTATTTTATACGACATGGGCCTTTTGCGACAGTCTTGTGGTATGCCCATCCTTGGTTAGTTCTGTGGCATGCCACTATGTGGTTTAAAGCAGGACAAATGACCCAATCCTATGACAAGCCAATGTTAAAGTTGCCAGTTGTTTACATAGGGTAGGGTTTAACAGAGTACCGGTCTCTGGCACGAAGGGACCGATCCTGTGGCACACACAGAACCGGTCCCATTCCCCGTAGGGAATTTATAAGTTCTTACCATTAATATACACTTTTCAATTCGGTTGGCACTTTATTTTTCTATGTGGACGTATTTCACAGAAATACATTTGTCCACAGTTTTTAAAGTTACAAGATCTGAAATATTTAGCACTAAAAATGTAGTCAACTTTATCATCTCTTAAGTCACACTGTAGAACGCAGGGTGACCATTCATTTCGCGATGCGAAAACTTCTCGCATTAGATACAAAAACGGAGTACTGCACTCTAATAAAGTTTTGGAATTATTCAAAAAGAAAATTTTTAAATTAATGATATGTTTGGAATTCTGCTTGGATTATGCAAATTGAATGAAAAATATACACGGCAACATTGTTCACCTAGAATTTTCGCTGAAAACTTTAAGGTTATCAGTACTGAATAAAAGCACAATTTTGATTTTTGTATTTTTAAGCAATAGAAATTTACACTTTCTTCAGCAAAAATGCTTAATTGCTCCTATCCTCTGCAGAAATCGCTTCCAGTCGGACTTTAGGGCATTACACCGCTGGAAGGCCGAAATATAGGATGGTGGGAGGTGCGGGCTATTGGGTGGCAAACAGCAAGCCTTTTTTCCTACTTTGTTGGGTCTTGCACATATATTTCGATATGTTACAAACGAAATGACAAACTGATACCCTTATCACATATGGTAGAGGATGTAAAAATGCAACACCAAGTATGTCTCAGATTCTAAGATCTAATGATGATATAAATTCATAGCAACTCTCATATTACCACTGACATGCTTTCTAGATGAAATATTTTAGATAAAATACACTAGTAACAAATCTAAATAACATACAAATTATATTATTAAAATCATTCATTAAAGTAACAACTCAATAATGTGTCATTAAGTGTCATATAACTGTCAACCCACGCAGAAAATAAAATAAAAGCTACAGCAACGACCTCTATAACACACCAGCAGCAACAGCGGCAGTAATAACAACAATCACAGAAAGAAAAAAAAAAACAACAACAATAAGAAAACAGTGAATACTTGCCGAATGATTATTATGTCACATGTTTGTGCTACCAGCAGTATTTATTATTTCACTTAACTACCATCAGCAACATCATTGAAAGCTCATCATCATCGTCAACATCGAAGGCAAAAGCAGCGAAAACAAAAAAAAAAATCAGCATCTGATGAAATCTCAAAACAACAAAATTTCCATTTTAGTAGTACATATGAAACAACACCAACAACAATAGCAACAATAAACACATGAAACACTAAAAGTTTATATACAATTGTTTTGTAGTTTGTTGCTAATGTTGTTGTTGTTCGTATTTAATGTTGTTGTGTTTTGTATATATTTCTTGTGGTAATTTTTTACGTTTTTGGGATTTATTGACAAATTGTGGTGATTTTTGTGGCATGCAACAAAAGCAAAACAAGCACAGTGGGGCATCAGGGCATGGGGTACGATCTATACTATCGTATAACTCTATTCGCATATACTATTGCAGTCAAGCATTTAACATAAATTTGTACACGTACATAGGCTGTTTAGAAATTATCGGGCAATTTTATGTTGGTTGAACGAGACAAGATTTTAATAGTTAAACCTGGACGTTTATGTAAATTCAATATCTTATGCAAAACGTCCAAACGCCGAAAAAATTGAGTAAATTCAAAATCCTGAGTTGAGTTTAGGTGGGCTGGCCAAGCACAAAGGCAAGTCCATGACGCTTAGACTATATTTTTTTTCCACCATACCCAGAAGAGAGAAATCTAGGAATGAAAGATATATAAAGAAAAAAATTAGTACAAATTCAAAAGAGAAAAATATAATAAAATATAATAGTCCCTGTCTAGAATTTTCCAGAGAATTTTCTGAGAAAATCAGATAGACATAGTGTTGAGTCGTGTCGTCATCCTTCATACATGACACACACAATATGTCATTCGCAATGCCCATCATTGCCATATGACGAGCACAAAAATTTCACCCCTATATCAGACCAGTAAGTCTACGACATTCAACTCTGCTTAAGCTTAGTAGGTATTATGCTACACCCCTATCTGGCCGGCTAACAAATTTCCTCGCACCACCGCATGTAGTTCCGTTTGACCATCTCTCAATGACAACAGTTTTCATATATAACTTATTCCAACGTACTATCCATGACATGCTGATACCCAGCAGTGGCTCAGCACTTGTGGGTGTCAAAACCGAACCAACCCCCAAAAAAGTATAAACTAATATTAAGTTTATACTTCGCTAAAATTAAGTTTCTAAAATGTTCCTTAAAATAAATAAAATTGCTGACGAATAGTGCAACTTTATTAGAATTTAGTTCATATTGATTCATATATGTTCATATGATTTATACATGTTCATATATTGGACATATATGTCCATGTGTGTGCATTAATGAAAAGTGAGGTAATATTTACATGTGTTATCATACATGTCCATACCTTTCCATACATGTTCAAATGTGTACATTAACAAAAACTGAGGTAGTATTTACATGTCTGATTGCATATGAACACCTATGATCATATATGAATTACATATGGATGTTTATGGACATTTATAAACTCGAATGTCTTCATATCTAAACATGAATAAGTGGAAGCCAGTTTATTTAATTTTCTTTTCTTGAAATAGGTTAATATTTCTCATAGCTTATTCAAGTTTAAGATCATTTGTTTTCTGTTAAACAGAAAACTGTGCAATGTTTATTTATTAATTCAAAATGTCTTCTTTATCTATAGGCAGGTAATTTTGGTAAATCGCGTATATTTTCATCTATCCCTTTTTGTGGGTGTTGTGGTTTTATGGTTAGAGCGTTGGACTGTGACACAGATGGTCCTGGGTTCGATCCCTGGCGGCGACAACATCACTTTAGAAAAATAATATGTATGAGTTTTCAATAAAATAAATAAAATAAAATCCCTCATACGTATCGCAGCATCCTACTTCGGTGTTTCCATGGCACTTAACCCTACCGAAGTAAAATAATGAGTCAGGGTTATGAATACAAAGCTTCAATAAATTCGCAAAATCTCCATCAATTGGAGAGCAATAATAGTGTTGCCATGATTGAAGCCCTTCATATTTCCGTACTTTTCCAAAGAATTTCCTGAGTGTCGCGTCTCTTTAAAAAAAAATGGGTATTTTAATAATAATAAAAGTAAAATGTAAAGACGTAACTAAACGCATCTAAAGAATTCAGAAATTCAAAATACAGGATTTTTTTTTATTTATTTATTATTAATTACACAATACAAATAATGCAACTAATTTAAAATAGGAGCACCAGCAGCTGTGGATTTAGACTCAGAATGGAAAAAAAAAATACTTTAAATTAGATTTTGTAGACTATTTTCTAATATCGATTTACAAATTAATTTAATATTATTATGGCCTTTTTTTATTAAAGATCAGTTGGTGGATTTGATTCAAAGAAAAAAAAATTTATTTTTGCATTAATATTGAAAATCTCACACCAATGAATTTCAAGATACGATTTCTTAAAAAAAGATCAAACCTTAATTTTAAGGGCAACAGGGAGGGCTTTTAGCAAGGAAGATGTAAACTATAAAGTAATAAAGTAACGATCTACGCCTTTTAAAGGTTTGAGCTGCACAGACTCAAAGTTTGACCTTGGCATTTTTCTATCACATCAGATTTTCACGATGAAATAATATAAATAAAACAATCGATTTTCGCTATCTGTTACCGAATTCAGATTTTGATTCTGAGCAACTCAAACCCTTAGAGAGTATGCTCTGTTTTCTGGGTTAAGGAATGTGTTTGCATGTTACAATCGTCTTCCAAAAGGTGATATAAACAATTCACCTTGAGGACATATTTTTGCCATCTATTCTATGAATTAACATTTATCAGACAACCTACGTAAATATGTTAGTAATATTGTAGTATTGGATGTCTAAAACCAAATCAACACAACAAATTATGATAATCACTCACTTTTATACACTTTTTGCGACTCGCATGGACAATGGTTGGATGTCATATGTATAAACAAACCGTCTCATATGAATAGTGGTCATGTGTAGTAGTAGTACAAGTGTGTCTGCGGATGGTATGATTGAAAAGTTGGAAAAAAGTATGTTTGTGTGTTAAAAGAACACTTGAATTTATATGTTGGATGATGACGACGATGATGTTAATGCTGTTGATGATGACGACAACGGCAAACGCACCGGAACTATTAATTGTTATTGAAGTATTCTATAAAATAACCAAATAACAAACATATACTCACCACCATCATCATCATCCTCCTCCTTTCATCATTGACAGCAACAACCAGAAAATATACTACGAATTTTCTACTACCATCAGTTTTAGTAGTTGTTGTGTTATTTGTTTGAAAAACCTTAAAAGTTTAAGTGAAAAAAAAAAATATTAACCAGCAGCTTTGGAACGAGAGCTGTAGCACTTGAAACAGAAAAAGATTTCAGAAAAGCAAAAATCTACATTTAAAATGTGACAATATAACAAATTCAATTATGTAAATCCATAAATGCAACATTATGTAGTATGCATGTGTAAAAAACGTAGAGTCTGTATAAAGTAAATGAATGAACGATTGACAAAGTCGGTTGTTTTTAGAACAACAACAGGAATTTAAGCAATCAGACCAACTAAAGGGAAGGTTTACGGATGGAAATGAAATATGAATAGGAATAATTTCCTTTTAGTTTCTAATCTTTAAGAATGCTTTTCATTAGCATAATCAAAGTCATGAATACATTAAAATGTCTAGTTACACAGGCTGTAGTGGGTTCAAATCCCAGCGACGAAAACGACAAATGATATCAATGAGGTTTTCATTCCTCTCTCTTCGGTCCTTCCATATCACTTAACTCACCGAAATCAAATCCAGAGAGAACGCATTCAGTAATTGTCGTACCAATAGTAACGTCCATACTGATCTGCTGAGAAAACAATCGATAACTTAGTGTGCCAAAGTACTAAGACATGGAAAGCTTCTACACGAACAGTGTCTACGTGCTAAAGTTCTTGCTGATCTTCGGCGTAGTAAGACATTTTGGTCATTCGTGAAAAGAGTAAGGAATAATGGATGTTCCTATATGCAAACTCTTATAAATACTGATATAATATTCACTGACCCGTTTGTTAAAGCCGTTATTTAGGTGAATTATTTGCAGGACATTAATTTCTGCAGGGAAGCCACCAACCACCATATACAAGAAATAATTTCGAGCTCGTGCCGTTAAAAGGGTTCTTGCTAATATCAACGTAAATAAGTCAGAGGGCTGGATTTCATACGTTCATTGGCATCACTCTATAGGACGTTGTTGCGTATGGGTATATTTCCATCGTGTTGGAAGGCTGCCTATGTCCAGCCAAGCCCAAAAGTGGGTGCGGATAATAATCATCCTAATTACCGCAAAATTGCAATATTCACTGTGCTTTCGGAGGTTATGAAGAGCGCGGTTAATTATCTAGAGTCTAACTCACTTCTTAACGATCGACAGTATGGCTTTCCTAAAAGTCGTTCTACAGGAGACCTGAGGGCGTTTCGGAGTCTTGGAGAAGGTAAGAGTTAAGTGGGTGCTCAAGATATTTCCAAGTCGTTCGATCCTGTGTGGCATTAGGAATTTGAGTCAAGGCTTATTGCTTTTGGTGTCGGTGAGGCTTATTGCTTTTGGTGTCGAGTTTCTCAGAAATTAACCTTATTATAGATGGGATCATATCCGAAGAGTTTCATTTATGTTCCGGGGTACCACAAAGTTACATTCTATTTCCTTCACTCTTTTTATCTTTATAACAGACTATCTCGGCTTAACTTCCAATCCTTTCTACACTTTTGCAGATGACATTAATATTTGCCATTTATTTTCTTTCGATAACAGGCCAAGACTTGTCGAGTTTATGAGCAAAAGGCAGATTGTAAGTGTCTCACTCAATCAGGACATAATTACAATCTCTGAGTGTGGTCGAGCGAATAGGGGCGATTTTAATGATCTCAAGAACCAATGTTGTTTGTTGACACATATGTTCATAGGGTCACTAATGTCATATGTATACATGGGTGGTATCGAGCGCATAACCGCTCATTAATGTGAGTAGGGTATACAGCTCTATTGATTCGTTAGAGCATTGTCGGAATGTGGGTTATGTGTCATTGTTCTGTCGATACTCCCGTGGGAATTGTTCTGTTGAAAAAAGTAAACTTTTTGTTTGTTATACACGCTTGTCCAGTAGATCTGATCCGTTTGTGGTCGATAGTCCAGCGGATCGCACAACGCATTACATAAAGAATTCGTTCATTGGTCGAAGTGTCCCCGCAGACACTTACAATTTCGAGAAATTCAATTCAAATATCCATAGACACTACTCTATATTTCCTACTCCACATGACCAATTTTCCTGATATCAACACAATGCACTGCATTGGTAGAAGGCATCCAATGAGTGTTGGTCTAGGATAGAAATATATAATCAAATCAGCAGCGCTATGAAATAAAATCTTCAACAAGTTTGCCAACTCTCTATCAGATGGCGCGCAACAACTGTTCTTATACTTAATATCCGTTACAGTTACAGTGTTGCCATATTTAATGCCCCCTATTTCTCCTGTATACCATTTTCAAAGCAAATTCCTTTTAAATAAAGAGTGAATTAAACTTTTTAATTATTTTATATTCGTATTAGGATACCTTCTCTTTCAATACTAAATTTAAGACTAGACGTGGTTGCTGTCGGTTGGGGGAATGAAAATATTTGACAACTTTTTTCTAAATCTGAAAACACATCCAACATTTAATCTTATATTGTCAGTCTCTAAGTATGGAGAATAGTATCCACTGAAAAAATGTACTACATATGGCCTTGCAAATATTTTTTTTACTGACATTTACACCAGGGCCGTAGCCACGAATTTATTTTGGCTGGGCCCGAACATTTTTTTTCCAAATTGTGCACCGAGAAATTTTTTTTTATCCAAATTTGGCTTTTATAGCGTTGTCAAATGGGAAATGGCTATTTTCAAAGTGTAAATTTTTTTTTTTTTGCAAATTTAGTAAATTTAAAATAGAAACAAACTATAGAGTTTTTATTTGAGAACAAGATACATTTTCGACCCATTCGAGGTAGTAATTATACTTTGTTTGAAAAATATAAAGTGGTGCAAAATTTGTTGACTTTTTATGTAATATTTAAAATTTGAGAGAATTAAATTGAAAGAATTTCACAAATTTTTAAAAAAGATTATAAAAATGGTTAATATTTTGTGGACTACAAAAGAATTGTAAAGAAATTTTACCCCGGTTATTATGAAACTCGCTTATGACGAACTAATTTTGTTGGTAACTCAGATTTCGCCCTAACAGGGTTTTACTGTAGAACAAAACAACATAAAATTATCCGATGTATTGCGACCCATTTAAAAGTTGTAAAGATTTAAATTTAGATTTTTTAGTCTGTTTTTGAAATTAATAAAGTTTCAACGTTTAGAAAGGTAATCTAAGACTTAACGTATATTTAGCTGAATCTATTCTACACTGAAAGAATTCTTTGCAAGACAATAATGAATTTCTGCATAAAGTTGTCCATTGCAAGTTTTCATTCAATTTTATGAAAAATATTATTTAATTTAATAATATTAAAACCTGCGTTTTTTTTCCGCCAAGAGGCATGAAAAGGAGTAGAAATATTAAAAAAAAAAATTGCAACATTACTTTTTATTTAGAAAAAGTATTTAAAATTTTTATGAATTTCTGTGGGCAAAAATTATGAAAACTAATACATATTTTTTGAGGAAACAAATGCCTTTTTTATATAATTTTCAATTAGAAAAAATCCACTGTAACAGGATTTGATCTAATTTAAAAAATTATTTGGAAACAAAGGCATTTTTTAAAGATAAAAGTATTCAAAATTTTAAGATTTTGGAGAAGAAGAAAATCATGAGAATTAAATAGATGTTCTATTGCTTTTGATTTGGTTTGGTACACTCATAGAAATAAACCTAAAAAAACAGTAGAAAAAGCAACAAATAATTTACACAAAAAAAAAAAATAAGTTAGCAGAAAATTTAGTTAAACGCCTTGTAAATCAAGTATACTATTTTTCAGCATATTTTTGGCTCAAATTATGTTTTCAGCTACAATTTTAGTTAAACTTATTCATCAATTAACTGTTTTGAAGTAATATTTTACTAATGTTTTACTAATATATTTTGCTAAAAAAAAATTGTGCTGATAGGCACATTAATAGTGTGGGCGAAAACCAGATTGAAAAATATATGCAGAATGAAGTAGATGTCGCGGCACGTCAAGATGTGGTAGAGAAGAGAAAAATTATGCTAAAATGTACAACTCCTGTAAGGCATAAAAAATCAACCATGGAAGATTTTTGTATTTATTTTTCAAAAATAAAACAAAATTGTGGATTAAAACAACTTAAATTTCGTGTTATCACCGGCTTGTAAAAATAATTGTCTATTAATTTAATTAAAGGCAAAATAAAATATTTAAATGTGTATTTGTAAACTAAATGCTTATAATGATTATTAGTGTAGTGTTGTCAAATTGCCAATTTAAATTACAAACAAATATACGATCAGGTAGAAAGACTAAGGCGAAAGACATGGACACACATCATAGGTAAGCTTTTATGTTTCCTTTTTCTTATTGCAAAAAAGGGTTATGTCATATTTTGTTATTTTTCGTTTCGAGAATTACCTAATTCATTTATCTTCCTTTAAAAGATGAAATAATTTAGACAAACATTGATGTAAGTAGTTGAAAGATAATTTAGTTTAAGTTATATATAATTATTTTCATTTATTTTGAGATTATACATTCATTGATGTCGTCAATGTGGTATGAACACTTTTATATTTTGTAACTTATTTTAAGCTATTTTTAAAAGAATCACAAAAAAGATGTTTAGGATTTTCAGCAAATAAATTAACTAAAGTATAATTTTTCAACAAATTTTTTGAGCTTTTTGAGTCTACTAATATTCAGCAAAATTTTTGTTAGGTTTTAGCAAGGATTTTTTAATTAACTTCAACTTCAATTCAGCTCGCTGATTTTTAGCAAACGATTTTGCTGACTTTAGCAATTTTTATGTTGACATTAGCAATTTATTTGCTGACTCAGCAAATATTGTTTGTTGACTTTACAAACTTTTTTTTTTTAGTGTTGTTAAAAGTTATGGTGCAGAAGTGTTAGCTCAAATTAGCAATTTTTTTTTCTAAAAACCGTTAAATTTACAAAATTTTTGTTAACACAAAATAGCAAAAATTGAATTTTAGTTAATATAAAAAAGCAATTTACTATGCTAAAATCAGAAACATTTTTTCTTCATATTTGTAAACAAACCAGCAAAAAAAAACTTGTAATATCAATACAATCGTCGTTGTTTTAATACTGAATTTAGTAGAATACAAATACGAGAAATTTTGGCTAAAATCAACAGAAATTGTTGCTAAAAAAAGGAAAACTTCGGATTCCAGATCGCCAGATTTTAATTCGCATAAAATTAATCTTAAAAAAACATTGAAAATTTTAAATTTTTGTGATTTATTGTGTCTATTGTCTAAATCTAATTTCAATTATCTAAAATTGAGCACAAATATAACTAAATTTTTGTAGATTTAACAGTTTTATTTTTGTTTTTTGTATTGTATCTTACTAATATTTAACAACATCATTTTGAAATTTTTTTTTAGTAGTTTTAGCAAAAATGTTTACTAATTTCTATTAGTGTAGTAAACCAATTTAAAGTTAAGTATTTTTTCTGACAAAAATAAATGCTTTTAACTAAATGTTTCAGAAATAATTTGATCTTTTAGAAAAGTTATCGCTTTTTCTAAAGGGTCCGCCAAATAACTTTTTTTTTTTTGAACTCCTGAACCAATTGGACTTTGTATGGCGTCATACCAAGGTCGTTATGCAAAATTCGTCTCAATGATATCTCCGAAATGTTCAATTGTTGAGAACGACGATGAATTGATGTTGATGGCGCTTCACGCACACTTTCTGCCACAGCAGCAATATTCTCGGGTGTACGCACTGTTTTTGGCTTTTCACGCTTTGGTTTATCGATGAGGATGCCAGTTTCTTTCACTTTTTTCACAAGATAACGAACATACGGAGTATATTCGTTCAGCGGAAGGATGAAACTAATTATCTGTCAAATCAGACATGAGCTAAGTGTTACCATTCACGAAATAAGCACTAGTTGAAAAAAAAATTAGATGACGGACCCTTTATAAAAAATCTTAAATATTTTAAAATATTATTTATACAGCTAAATTGTTACAGTTAAGTTTTTTCTTAAGTTTAAAATTAAAATTTTTAACGTTCCATTATTTTTGTCATAACAAACCCCTCAAAATGTGTTGTTACTAAATACAGATTAAAGTCGTTAGTTGTTTTCTATTAAAAGTTTTGCTTGACTAAAACCCAGACTAAAATATTTTCAAAACGAATAAAGATTTCGACAACTTTTAATCTATAAAAAATCCTTAAATTCTGTTAACATTTTTCTAAATTATTTTTAAAAAATGTAAGCCGTCTTACAAAAATATGTTTTCTTTTAAATTACATTTTTCAATATATTCCAAATCATTTTGTTGCGGACTGACCCCCTCCCACTTACTACGGCCCTGATTCACAAACTCACACTATGGCTGCTTCTGACTTACAACCCGTCTGTGTATAGAGTATAACAATTCGGTTTCGCTTTTACAAGTCAGTCAAAAGAATCTGTTAAATTAAATATGTTACATATCCATTTGTTTTTAGCGTACAAGTGTTGTACTCTATCAGTCTGTCTATATCTGTATCTGAATGTCGTCGTTCTTCATGTGTAGTAACGAGATTTGTAAATTATTCAACACTCATTCATTATTGTAACAGTGCGACTATTGTTTTCAATTGTATTTTTCATATGTTATATGTTTGTAGTGGATTGTCCATGTAGTGTAATTGTAAAATAAAGTTTAATCTATGTAAATATTTTTGCAGTGTAATTAAATGGAAAAAAATTCAAAAGAATGCTTTTAACGAAGTGGTCATTGGGTACAAAGTCTACAAAAATTAGATGGAACAGATATTATCAAGATAGGAAATATTTTAGAGTGAAATTTTGTGGTTAATAGAGTTAAATATTGTGATTAAATTTGGTTGTTTGGGATTAAGGTTATAAAAGAGATTAAGCTGGGCTGTAAAAAATTATTCAATAACTAAATTTGAAGGTGCTTTACAAATGGCAAAACGACTGGCGTGATTTGTCACATGATTAAGCAGATCACGAACTTTCTGCGGACTTTTCAGATTTGTGGGTAACAGACGAAATATACGAATTGTAATTTAGTGGGATGAAATCTGGGTATAAGTGGACCGAATGAAAAAGGCAAAGTTAAACACATTAAAAAATCGAAAAAATTAACAAAAACAGAAAAAATTTACTACCTAAACAGCGAGTTTTGAATTTTTCGGGCTGAAATCATTTTTTTTTTTTTTTTTAAGAGAAGCAACACTCAGGAAATTCTTCCTATTAATTAATGTGTTGCTTTCTTTGGAAAGAGGATAGTGGAGATATGAAAGGTGGTGAAAGATGAAGGGCTTCAAACATGGCAACACTGTAATTACGCGAGTAGATAAGTCTTAGAACAGTTGTTGCTCGCCGCCCGATGTAGAGTTGGTGAATTTATTGAAGCTTTTTGTTTCATAGCCCTGATTTATTATTTTACTTCGGTGGGGTTAAGTACTATGGGAACACCGAAGGTGGGCGAAGCGATACATATAAGTGATAGAAAACTCATGCATATTATTTTTCAAAATTGATGTTGTCGTCACCGGTAATCGAACCCGGGACAATCTGTGTAACAGTCCAACGCGCTAACCATTACACCACGAAAGACTTGATGATTTAAAAATTGTCGAATTCTGATATGATAAGTGCTCACAAGGTATAACCTGTGACACCGACCTACCCTAGACTCGTTTCGGAAACGGAATATATTTACGAGATAACGAACGTCTTACTATTTTTTTAGATAAGGCTGCCTTCTCAGAAAGACTAAATAACTATTCAGAAGGATTGACATGTTTTTTCTCACGGATCGCTAAGAAAACGCAAAGTGGTTCAGATTTGGAAACTACGTATAAAGGAATTGAACACTAGATCTCTATGCAACTCCCAAACAGTGTTTTCTTTTTCAGACAGGAAGTTAATCATAATTAAAAAAGCCATATTCTATAGCATTTTCTTAAGCTCTCTCAAAAGGAGGCAAATGCCAAATCTTTTGTGAAAACCCCATCGGCACCAGGAAATAGTGGAATCGGGAGGGAACGAGTATGCTGATAAGTCTGCAAGAAATAGCTTCATTCGGTTTGGGAATTGATTACACGTTTTGTTTTGCAAAGTTAATTAATTAATAAAACAAAAATCTTGATACCAATATTGGCTATGTAGTGTGTTAGGGTTGCCATTTATTTAAAATATTTTAAGTACTTTATTTTTATTTTATTAATTAATAATCATATAATTACAAATTATATACTATCACCCTAACCGAACACTAGCTACTATGGCCTTCGGCGCGTTGTAGCGAAAACAGACCAGTGCCTCTGGTGGGAATCGAACCCACGACCCCCGCAGTGATAAGCCAGCACGCTACCAACTAGACTACCGGGGCTCTTCGAAAGAACCGAACAATTACTAATGTCGGAAAAATCTCAGACACCACCTCGATTAAATTTACTAGACATTAATATACATTTTTTTAGCTTAATCCAACTATAATTCTTTAACAAAGCGGCATTCAAAACACATTAAAAAAAAAAAATACTTGAAAGTTATTTGACATCTTTTGTATACCAAGTAATGTTTCTTCAAAAGCTCTTTCATTAAGTACCACATTTGTCGGAAATTTCTCTGAAACAATTCGAAAAATGATTTTTGGCCACTTTTTAACTTCTAAACATAAGATTGCGTCGTTAAAAAAAAAAAAATTGTCGCTCATTTACTTCAAGACTGTCATAAGTCAAAAAATTAGATTTTTAGTTAATGATGCAGATTTATTAATTACACCATGCTTTATATTGTGTAAAAATTTCATATAACTCGTAATATCACGTATACTTTTCGAGATAGAGGATAATATATTTTATTTCTTCTTTGAGGTAGGTGAAAAAAGTATATACTTCATAAAAAAAACTGTACTACTCACGGGTCTCTCGATAATTAGCGTATTTGCACACAACTCTCACTAAGAGAAAAATACATTAAAAAAAAAATACATTAATACCATCAATCCTCTCGACGTCATTGCGTCATCCTTTAAATTCACATCATTTGACAGCAAATGAAAAAAAATAAAATTTTGTCAAAGGAAAAATCAAAATTTTTTATAATTGTGATATTGTATTAATATTTATTATTTGTTCAGGCATTAATCAAACTTCATGAAGTTGTACAACACCAAATTTCGAAACGGTTTGATCAGGGGAGCATTCTTCACTTTTAGCTCCTTGGCAATTTACAAGAATATCTTTAAATTTTTTTTAATTTCAGTTTCACTTCATCTTGTTTGAAGCATTTGCCTATCATATAAATTTCACTTTCACTAAATTCCCAAAGCAGTTTTCTTTTGGGCGTTAATGGGTTAATGTAGAGTTTAATCTGAGAAAAAATACAAAATTAAAATTTCGAAAAAATCGTTAACCCTTTTGGGACCGATAGCTTGTCAAAATTTCATCTCTGGGTGCAAGAGGGTGCTGCAAAGCCATAAAATTAAACAAAATATTTGTTTCACATAGATTAGTCTTTGCAAAAAATTTGATCGAAAACTTTCCAGCCATTAAAAGTTGGGGTAGAAAGGGTTGAAAACAGCAGATCATAGAGAATATTAGGTTCCTCAATATTACTACCACCCGTGCTTACAGATGACATTGATGACCCATTGGCTCTTGGATTAGTCAAAACACATCATTTGTCAGTAATAGCATTAAAATCGAGATTATTCATACGACTGTAGTTAGATATTGTAAGTAGGTCTTGATTGAGCCTTTTTTACAAACCTTATTCTGCCTTTTTTCCAAACCTCTTCAAGGATTGGCCTATGATGGAAGTTATATGATGGACAAATGTTGCTGTCAGCTGCAAAAGAGTAGATAAAATCGAAAGCTGTATTGAGAAAGTTATTTGGAGAGATAAGAAAGAGAAAAAGAGTAAGAAAGAAATTTAGCTGAAACTTTAACAAGTCGTTGTCATAGACGTAATATTTTCAAAATTCTGCTACTTTTTTATAGATATTTGTTCTACGAGGGCGTATCAATAAGTGCGCGACTTTTCGAACTTCTCTCGTAGTTATATGAAATGCAACACTGCTCCCATAAAGCACCACCTGTTAATTGACTACTGTCAAATTTTGACAAGTTCCGTCATTTACTTTGCGTTTAACAGCTGTTCAAAACATACAACCTCGTGGAATGAGGTCAATACACCCGAAAATGTCAAACAACTCTACGATATGGTGTTGGCCGATCGAAGAGTAAATGTGCGTGAGATTGTTGATGCCATAGGCATTTCATATGGCAGTGTGGTTTCGAATTTAAATGATGGGATGCACGCAGTGTATTGAGCTAAAGGGGAGATTATGTTGAAAAATTTTTTTGCAAAAAAATACTGTGTTTCATTAAGAATGTCACGGACTTACTGATCCGCCCTCGTAATTATTACAATTCTAATTAGAGTTTGACTTATTGAAACCTTATCACTTACAGAGTTTATGGTGAGGTGATCAGATCTAAGTTTGAGTTTTTGATATCTGTCGAGAAAGCTGTATTCCTGGTAGATCCATCATTAGTGACCCTGCTTATTGGGAGTTATTCAAATTCTTTGCTTTCAACACTGTTTATGGAACACCCCACCTGGTCTTCCTCACCCGACATATCTCTATTCAATTCTTACTAAAACACTCAAGACTAAAGTGTTGCAAAATAAAACGCAAAATTATAATATTTTATTAATGATAAAGGAGAACCTGCAAATAATTTCACCATTAAAGTATGTACTGGCTACTTAATAGAAAAATTGAATGCATTCATTGTATTGTTAAACTACATAAGATGATGCTAATGAAGATGATAATGATGATGACAATAATGACTACGACAATAAGTTTGAGTGTTGTCGCTGGTGTTTTGTTGTTACTGTTGTTGTTGCTGTTGCTGTTGTATAGCATTTTGTCGTCGATTGAACTTAATTAAATTTGTAAGTGAATCTAAAGTGCGGGTTTTTTTTATCGCTCTCTTTACAATTTTTATTGTTTGTTTGTCTGTTTGAATGTCGGTTGTGTTGCATTGATGGCATGAATGGATTGAAATGAAATTGAACGAATGTTTGCCACATGCTATATTAAACAAAATAAATAAATAAGAAACCTCCTCTAGTATTAAGCGCAAAAATAAAATTATAAAAAATAAAACAGACAATAAAGGCAATTAATAGCTGTTTTTTGTCATTTCATTTGTGTATTTAAATAATACAAACCATAAAGAATCTGGTAACCACATGATGAGGATGATGCTGATGATGATGACTACGACGACAGCGACTATGATACGAACGACAATGATAATGTTGAAGAAAAGATATCAACGCCCGCACTTTTTTCTTTTTTTTTTTTTTTTTTTTTGCTTTATATGTCACAACACAACATCTTTTTTAAATATTTTCTACAGAATAGTACACTTTGAAAAAAAAATATAGAATTAGTTTTCATTTAAAACAAGAATTAAATTAATTTTTAAAACTAGAACTGGTTCCAATAGATATGGCTAACAAGAGAGTTATGAGAAATAAGTTACGGAATCAGTTTCTTGGAATTGGTTTAATAACTAGACGAATCTTAAGTCATAAATGCAAAATTATTAAATGGCTAATGAAAAACTTAGTGCACACTTAAAAAAAAGTATGAACAAAAATTATGTTTACGGCCGTGTAAGACATTTTGCACGTAATGAAAAGCGGGCTCGGTGCAAGTTTCGAGGTTGTCGCAAGTACCGAGTATTAATTTCCCATACAAAATAAGAGGCACATACATCTGTTTCGAATCTAAGTTTAATATTTCAATTCAAAACACTTAAGTTAAACGCATTCGTATAACAGTATATACATATTTTATGTGGAATTAAAGAAATTTAAAATTTTTGTTTGTTTTGTACAAAGTCGCTTGTTCAGTACTACACTGCTTCTTAGTCTCTGGTGCATCATAATATCGTCTAATGAAGCATTGTTTTTCTCCGCCCATTCTAAGCAAATATTGAACGCTGATATATATACATAATACAAAAATGTTGCAAGTATCGAGTTCAAAATTTTCGAATGTCGCAAGCACTGAGTGCGTAATGAAAAATATTCCTATGTTGCAAGAATCGAGGTGTGCAAGTATCAAGTATGTGCAAGAATCGAGTTACTACTGTATATATATATATATACAATGTATATTATACATATAAACTTATGTATGCACTGCGCATACTCTAGAGACATTTATTCGTTCCCCCGCATAGTTTAGGGACATTTGCTTACTTTGGGGACTGTCCTCAAAGTTTTCGCGCCTTTTCATACATTTAGCATATAAGATGAGGACAATTTTTTCTATACACCGCATATTCCGGCGACAATTTTGGGCGTGTCCCTAAAGTATGCGCTGTGCATACATATATATATTTATATATAAACATATCTGTACTGATATATATAATCAAATATAATTATATATGATCATATCTGGTAATATCTAATTCAAACGAAATATTTTTTCTGATACGCTAAACAATTTTTTGCATACGCTAAACAATTTTAGCAATTGTTCAAAATTGTTGTTTGTTTTACTGATAAAATTAAAAAATATTATCAATTTTATGTAGTAATTTTATTTTTAAGACTAAGGGCTGGTAACTTATCTCTCATGATCATTTTGATTTAATTTAATTTAAATGTACGCAGCGTTAGAGTACTCGAGAAAACAAATATTTTGATGCACATATTACCTATGAACTGCTTATATGGGTTGTCATTACATTTAAATATACACAGAGAGAATTGCTTGAACGAGTTTTAATGCAATTTTTCCACTAAACTTGTGAAGTTTTCTTCACAATGTGAATGAAAAATTTCTTAAACTTCATAAAAAAGCTTCATAGTTTTAATGCAACTATTTTAAATGAAACTATTTTATTAGGCTTATGAAATTTTTCATTAAATTTTAGAAAAAACTGCATTAATTTAATGAAAAGTTTCAATGGACGAGTTCCAGAGACAAAAATTTATTGATATCATGCAGATTATTCCCTTAGTCTAGGTGAAAAAAAGGTCAAACTAGCAATAATTTAATAGCAATGCCAAAATACGTTTCTTTGAATAACAAAAATACATGACAGAGTAATTTAATTTTCTGAATTTTAAGTGATTTGCAATTAACTTTTAAGAAATTTATGACTTTCAAATAGCTTTAATTATTAAGAAAGCGTCAATAATGCTTCATTAATGGTTCCCAAATATTGATCATATTTGAGACTTCCTAACAAAATTTGTTAGTACCGAGTATCTGAGTCTATTCCCGAACAGAGGCTTTTAAAAACGATTTTCTGGGATATATTCAAGAATTGATCGCTGGCAGTAAAAGTGACAACTGAAGCAAAATCAAACAAATCTATTGCCTATTTGGTACTTGTTATTTAAATAAATAAATGGTATACACGAATATTTCTTTACAAAAGCAAATGTTAATTATGCAAAAAGCAAGCACAGTGTAAATAAAGCTGATATCTCAAATATAAGAAATTTTATCATGTTTTTAAATATAAAAAAATGTGGCAAACTTCAACATTCTCGCTATAAAAACAATTCTCAGATTTTGGTCAAATATTCTTGAAACTATTTTGGTTATTCAAATCAATCGCTCTTTTTATTTAAACACTTAAAATACTATGTAGGTAAAGACCACTGCAATTGTAGTTGAAAACAAATGAAATTTCACTTAAAGAAAGGACGACTTACGTTACAGTAAATTCAACTAACATTGTCATTTGTTTTTTAATGTTCAAAAAATGACTAACAATTGTAGTAAAAATGGACCACATGGTAGTAAAAAATAAACAAACATTTATTTTTTTTATTTTTTTAAATAACAAAAAAACAACTGTAAAAAATGAATGTAAAATCATAAAACAGTCATTTGATGTTAGTTGTTTTTTTAAATGAGCTACAAGGTTAGTAAATATTTTAATTTGTTCTACAAATGACTGACATTTACATTAAAAATAAAGAAACTGTATTACAACCCAAACAACTACATATTTTTAAAGCAGAAGTTCCCTGAGTGTATATTTATTTTTCAACACCTTCTTGAGAATTCTTTACTTTTTGGGTTATAATTTTTTGAATTTATTTTGGCTTAAGACGCCCAATGGTGTTCACTAGTTTTTAAGATATTCCGCCTATAATCTACATAGATAATTCTACTGGTTCTCAGGTTAATCCAATTAAGACAGAAAACTGATGAGGTAAACTGATTACTATTAAGTATTAATATCTAATGTTTTATTCTTTCTTTTATATCGAGCCCAAACTGGTTTATCAAATTGCTATGGAACACTGTATATATATGTTCAAATTCCATAGCAATTACACACAGAGTATAAATTGGTTGGAATTCCATTGTAACCAACAAAATTTAATCATTATTCAATAATTTTAATTGTGAGAACTTAAAATTCATCATGAGAATAATTAAACTATACTGTAAACAGAAAACATATAATATTAACCAAAACACAGTCACATCATTCAACCTATTGTCTTTCCTTATCAATGTTGAAAAAAATTATCTTCTTCATTACCTTTAATTTCAACAACCAACCACTTTTCGGAGATTTTATTCCTTGAATAAAAAAATTTGCAGTTAAATTCGAATATTAGTTTCGCCTGCCAAAAAACGATCACTCTAACATTCGCAACCCAATTTCTGTTGTACATACAACTCTATTTTTAGACATTAATATTTGAACTTAATATAAAAAAAAATTTAAGTAAAACTTGAAAATAGAAATTCAAAATGAGTGTAGGCTAGAGGTAAAGTAATTGTCTGATAAGCAGAAGATAGCCCGTTCGAGACGAGTTCTCAGAGAAGATTTTTTATTAATAAAATAATTTTAAAATAATAAATTTTTTTTTATAGTTTTGTTCTTTTAGTTCTAATAAAATATTGAGATTAGTAACCTAATTTCTATTGTACATACAAATATATTTTTAGACAAATATTTGAATTTGAAACTAGGAAATATGCAAGGTCGAAATTTAAAAAAAAACATATTTAAATTGGGTTTAGGCTAGAGGTAAAGACTTGCCTGACAAACAGAAGATCGCCGGTTCGAGCATAGTTGGAGTCATATAACTTTTTTATTAATAAAATAAATTTTGTTGAACGCATGTGAATCTATTTATAGAATATTATAATCCATAAACATAAAATATTCAATTTCTATAATAAAAATTGGATATTTGTAAATAAATGTCGCTTGTTACAATAGTATTAAAATTTAATAATAGTGATAGTACGTAGAACCACAAAAATTCGGTTGGCAAAAAATTCGGTTGTAACTAAAAAAAACAGCTTTCTGCGTCTTATCTACACAAAGAAATATTAACCATATATATTAAAAAGGCATCTCCTGTTTAATTATGATTTTGGCACTAACGTTTATTTGTCGGTTAGGGTGCGATATAAATTTGTCTGTTTGCATCATGTTGTAGCACATACGATTGAGTAATGAAGGGTGTCTTCAAACTCCGTGTTATCAAATTTAAAAACATTCGTTGGACAACCTATTTGTAATTTGTGTCCTGATTTATATTTGACACTTTTTTGCTTAAAATAATTTAATACACTTCATTTTTTGAACTTCCAGAAGCCAAAATTTTGGCTTTTCTCAAAAACATTAACGACTTTCACAGATTTTGATATTTTTTATTTTTTTTTTAAAAGAGAAGCAACACTCAGGAAATTCTTCCTATTAATGAATGTGTTGCTTTCTTTGGAAAGGGGATAGTGGAGAGATGAAAGGTGGTGAAAGATGAAGGGCTTTAAACAGGGCAACACTGTAATTGCGCGAGATGATAAGTCTTAGAACAGTTGTTGCTCGTCACCTGATGTAGAGTTGGCGAATTTATTGAGTTTTTTTCATCAATTTCATAGCCCTGATTCATTATTTTACTTCCACCGAAGGTGGACGCAGCGATACATATAAGTGATAGAAAACTCATACATATTATTTTTCTAAATTGATGTTGTCGTCACCGGGAATCGAACCCGGGACCATCTGTGTAACAGTCCAACGCGCTAACCATTACACCACAACACCCATAAAAAAATTTAAATCAATATTTGTAAAAATTTGTCATATAATTTTGTATAGGTTTTCTTAATTTTACAATATTGATATGAAAAAAGTTTTATCTGAAAGTTTAATGTTCAAAGGATACCAAATTGTTGCTTTTATAGAACGTAGTTCAAAAAGCTGTATTTCAAAAACCAGAATTTCTAATTTTTTTAAAAAAATATATGTTCCCGGGTAAAAATAGTTATATCTAGTCATATATAATATGATTATGTCATATATGACTTTGAATGAAGTAACATTACGGCTAATATCCATGTTCCCGAGTTATCGGTTTTTTAGTAAAATTTTTTTACATTTTAATTCATAACTCAGGATAACGTAAGCGCTCCATATAGGGATTTGGACACAGTATATGAAAGTACTTAAAAAAAAACAGTTTTTGAAATACAGCTTTTTGAACCACAGTTTTTGAAAACAATGCGTTTTGCCGTAAAGAAGTGAACAACTTGTGTGTACCAGTAAAACCATAATGTAAGTAGCTTTAAAGTAATGTATCAATGGATTAATATCTTAGCCTACACAGAAAAAACTAAAATCGAGTTTTAATTAAAATATTTGTTGATTCAATTAATAGTTTAATTGAGTTCGGTCATATTAAAGAAATTATGGTATCAATCAAAATAGTTTGAAATTATTTAATTGATGTTATTTTCAATTAAAGTTTTAATCATATTTATTAAAAATTAATTTGAATATTATTTTTAGTGAGAAATTTGTATGTTTTGTTGATCTTTTAAAATAACATTTCATTTTGATTTGACAGGTGTGAGATCATAATTAAATGTTACTATTACAAACAGAAAACACTAATTGTAAATAAATGTAAGACAAGATGAAAAAAATCTTGTGTGGATCAGTTGTTTTTAATTTCAAACATAAATTAAAAAAAAAAACACCAAAATTTAAAATTATTAACGAAAATGTAACAAAACGCCATGATTGGAAAAATCATCAAAATTAAAAAAAAAAAACTTTGGAAAAAATAGGAATATCAAAACCAAACTAAAAATTCCTAAAATTTAAACAAATTGCCAAATATAAAAATATCACCAAAATTTAAAAAAAAAATCTCCAAAATTTTTAAAAAATCGTTAAAAATGGTAATTTTTTCAAATTATGGCAATTTTTTTTAAATCGTTTTTTCAATTTTGGCGTTTTTTTCGGAAATTTTGTGTGCATGAAATTCATTTTCAATTAAACATTAATTACATATTATTAAAGTTTTAACTGAAAGTGAGTTTGAAATCAAAACAAATTTTAATTGATATTTGTTTGACAAACATTTTTCTGTGAAAAGATATGGAGGATTATGTACGACTACTTTTTTAAAATTTTTGAATATTTTTCATATTTTGAAACGCGATATTTCGAAATCCGCTGGTATTAGCTGTCTTAAATTTGGACAAGGTTACATGATGTACATGTTCTATACCAAGTTTGATTGAAATCAGAAAGGATGGAGGATATTGAGTGGTTAATTTTTATATGTTTTCAGTCCCCTTTACGATCAATTTCACTTCTTTTGAGGTCTTGATCAAGTTATTCTTTAAACATTTTTCTTCAAGTGCAGTTTTAATGTATTTGGGATTCTTTATGTCTGTCCCTTCTGTCCTTAGAGTTAAGTATTTTGTTTTTTTAATTTTTCCGTCTACTATGACAATTTACATAATTTACATTAAAATGTTATACTTGTTGGTGTTATTTTCAGTATTTGAGTAAAAACGAGTACTACTCTCATCCTATTATTTTGGAGTCTTTATTTTAATTTCAGTTTCATTTAAAAAAGCTGTTCTCCCCCAAAAAAAAATACCGACTAGATCCAACAACACAGCAACCATTCATTCAATTTCTATACCAAAGACTTTGCCTGTGAACTTAAGTTCTTCGTTTTAATTCTGATGATGATAATGTGATGTATTTTGGGTGTAAAGTGTTTTATTGTCTGTAGATGGTTTTAAATTTTATTTAAATTTTTTTTTGGATAGATACTATAGTAATATTGTTGTTGATAATGCTTATATTGTTGTTATAATATTGTTGTCATTGTCGTGTAATATGTTGCTATTGCTATTGTTTGTTGTTGTTGATGTAATTACAATTATGCAAAATGCATTTTGCCTGTTGGGCATGTGCGCCTAATTTAATGATATCTGTTTTTTCGTTTTTTTTTTTTTTGGTTTTTGTTTGGTGTAGACTTTTAATTTACTATAGGATTTTATTTAATTTATAAACAATGGTTGTATCACATTACATCCAATTATTTTGGGGGAAAGAATATGTGGTAAGTTGATATATTTGGAGGGCAAATCAATTCCTAGTGATGTAATGATTTAAAAATCAATAGTTCTGGAAAAATTAAAGTTAAGAAAACCAAGGCATATGTAAAGCAGGAAGGACAATCGTAGTATTTTTCGAAATGCTCTGCGACTTGTCGGAAGTTGAAGTTCCAGCGCTTGTAGATACTAGTAGCGGAAACATTTTAATCTTTATTTTTAAGTGAAAAAACAGTCATTTGAAGAAGAAATTTAATTTTTGACTACATATGTAGTTCATTTAAAAAACAAACCACATCAAGTTACTGTATTATGATTTTACATTCATTTTATTTATTTTTTACTGCATAATGACAATCTTAGTTGAATTTAGTGAACTATAAGTCGTCCTTTATTTAAGTGACATTTCATTTGTTTTTAACTACATTTGCAGTGGTCTTTAAGTGTAGTGACTACAAATGCTGAAACTTAGACTTCCAACAAGTCGCTGTACATCTCGCCAAACGATATGATTGTCTTTCCTGCTTCACGTATTCCTTGAGAAAACCATTAAACTTTATAAAACCAGAAAATATATTTAAGAATAAATTAATTTTGTTCAACTGAGAATTGAAGGGCTGCTGACTTATTAAACTTCCAGAAACTGATTGCCCATTATAACTTTGTGACTTAAACACACAAAAAAATTGAAATCAATTAAAAACAGCTTTGAAAACAAAATGAGGCCAGATATTTTTTTTATTATTAAAAATCAACTTATATGTATCCATTTATGAACATATATGAACTCATCTATACTCATATATGAAGTGATTAGAGGTCATACATGTCCATATACCACCATATATATTTCATATATGTTCACAAGAGTTCATATGTGATCATATATATAAATATTTGATCAATTTTCGTTAATGTACACATATGACCATGTATGGAAATGTATAGATATGTATGAGTATATAATTAAATGTTAACTCAATTTTACTTAATGCACACATATGAACATATATGATTCCTCATATGAACATATTAGAATGGTTTATGAACACATATGAATCATGTATGGATGCATGTGGATATGTAGGAAGCATATCTGTTCATGAATGTATACATATATATCGATTTTTAACAGGGTATTTAAAATACTGTATAAATTCTATATATCAAATTTATTTATAATTAATTTACGATATTTGAAGATGATCCATTCAAATTTTCAGTCTATATATTGTCCTTTAATTCCCGCTGATCGGCGTCCACTTGGAGACTCAATACTATTTATCGGACTTTGACTCATGTTGTTTTAGAAAATAGTATGTGCAGAAGACCAGGCCTCAATAATATATTACAAGCATAAGATTGCAGATATACAGCCTAGCCTAAGGCCTAGGATTGGTGATAGGGCAGGTATCCAAGTGTCCAATCCCATGTTGCAGTCATGTTTCAGCAAACACCCACCTACTTTATATGTTCTAGAAATTTGTTTATTGAGATCTTAGGTAAATTTTTTTAGTTGATTGTTTCCTTGAATGTTGAACGGTTTGCTACCTATGGACCTGAAGACGGGAAAAAAGGTAAACAAAATCGAATTTTTTTAAGTTTTTTGTGATTTTGATGTGGAAGGTGAAGTTTTTTTGATTTTATATGTTCGCAATTTTTGTTCTTTATGACAAGAGCTACAACTTTGCCATAGAGAGTAAATCGAAATTCTGAACGGTTTGCAAGATATGAGCCTGTGAAAACTATCACTTTTTTGCGAAAATGATACCGAGGCCCCAAATCTTTGGCGGCCCATAAACAAAAAAGGAGATGACTTTCGGAAAAATTGGAAGACACAGGTCTTTTTTTTTTAGTCTTTTATCACGTAGTGGTGTCCGTATATGGTTATTTTTTTTCGTGTTGCACTGTGTAATCAGAAACTTTTCGCACTACGTACACCTCCGCAGAAAGCACCATTCACCAGGTTCAGTACATCTGCCATATTAAGTTCAATTTTTCCAAAAAGAGTTAGTCTAAGTTCTTTGTAAATTCGACAAACTCCAATAAAGAGGTAAGTATCCTCAGTTGCCATTAAATAGCTAATAGTGCATATGGCTACAGTATTGTTTCTATATGATCGAATGTTTCGGTTAAGTAATCCACCCCTTTCCTATATTAACATACTGGTACCGCGTGATGAACATTTTTTAAAGGGCGATTTTTTAGCAACTCTCTTTTTGGCAACACTGTTTTTTTTTGGCAGCTCAGCTGTATTCGTGTAACATGTTGCTATTAAACATGTACAGTTTGGTCTATAATTTAAACATTATTCGACTTACAAACAAACAACGCTTGGTTTCAACAAGGCGGTGCCACATGCCACACAGCATGCTATTCATTGGCACAATTGAGGGGCGAGTTCGGTGAACAGTTTATTTCACGTTTCAATTGGCCGCCTAGATCGTGCGATTTAACGCCTTTATACTATTTTTTGTGGGGCTATGTTAAGTCTGATGTCTATAGAGACAAGCAAGCAACGATTAACGCCTTAATAACCAATACTGAGGAATTTGTTCGTGAGATACCGGCCGATATGTTGGATAGAGTATGCCAAAATTGGACCCAGCGTATGAACCATTGGAGGCTTAGCCGCTGTCAACATTTATATGAAATCATCTTTAAACATTGAATAATATAGATCGTTCTATCGACCTAAATAAATATGTATTTCATATATTTCTCTGAATTTTATGTTTTTTTTAAGTCAAATGCGAAAGCTCTTAAAAATTACCCTTTAGGAAGCAGTGGCGTAACAGTATAGTTTAGTTGGCAAAATAGGTCGTGGTTTTGCAAATTCGTTGCATTTATTAAATTTTCTTCCCGTTCTTTGGATTCGAATAAGCACAGAATTGTTTTCCAATATGTACAAAGCGGTCGATTGTCATTGATAGGAGTGTATTGGAGACGTTGACAGAGCTTAGACCACTCATTTGCCCAACCGAAATTTTGTGTTATGATTGCCTCAGCTAAAGTAAGTGCCAATCCATGCTGCTTCCCATTTAAGACCTTTTGTATGTAGCAGAAGTGAAGTATTATAGTTGCGAAGTATATAGAGTGGTGACCCGTTTCCAGATATAACATATACATAATAAGGAGTTGCCGTTGGTAAAGAGACTGTGGTTAATAATACCTATAAACAATTTATTTTTCAACTACAATGTTTCCTCTGGCGTCATTTTTACATCACTTCTTAACCTCTAAACATGAGATTGCGTCAAATTTCATTAAGATCGAAATATATTTCTGGCATATTCTATATTCCAACGAAAAATCATAAAATTCTGAGAAGGTAGGGTACATAAACCCTTTGGTGGACTTTTTAGCAGAGAATTAAATGTTTGTATTTTGTGAACAACTACACAATAAAAATATAAAACTTTAGGATTGTTTTATATTCTTAAATAAATTTTGAAAAAGATCCTATAGAAAAAGATAAAACAAATAAATATTTGACAACTCTGGATAACAATTGTAGTCAAGATGTTGAATTAGTTTAGGGTATTTATAACACTTTATTATCTTTATCTAGCAAAAAAATATAAAGGGGTTTCCAATAGGTACTTGACAACTTTGAATTTAATTTGTGAACGCATATAACTGTTACTTTCCTTTTTTCAGTCAACTCAACATTTTCATCATGGTAAAGTACATGAACGAGCAACGTATGCAAATTATAAAAATGTACTACCGAAATTCGGAGTCGGTGACCGCAACTTCAAGAGCGCAAAATCATCTTCAGTGACAAAGCTCATTTTTGGTTCGTCAATAAGCAAAATATGCGTTTTTGGTTTTTTGAAAATCCACATGTGCTTCATGAATCACCACTTCATGCACAGAAAATAACTGATTGGTGCGGTTTGCATGCCGGCGGCATCATTGGGCCATATTTTTTCGTCGACAGTAAGGATCGTCATGTTACTGTGAATGGCGATCGTTACCGCGCCATGATTACCGATTATTTTTGGCCGGAATTTGAAAACATGGACTTGGACGAGATGTGGTTTCAACAGCACGGTCCCACAAGCCACACAGCACACGTTACAATCGATTTATTGAAGAGTAAGTTTAGTGAGCGTGTTATCTCAAGAAATGGACCAGTCAATTGGCCGCCCCATTCGTGCGCTTTAACACCACTAGACTTTTTTCTTTGGGCCTACGTCAAATCATTGGTCTATGCCAACAAGCCGACGTCATTGGAAGAACTCAGAGCCAAAATTGAACGTGAAATAGCGGCCGTTACGACCGAAATGTGTGACCGAGTCATCAAAAATTAAGTCCAACCAATCGACCGCTGCCGACGTGCCCGCGGTAGCCATACGAACGAAGTCGAGTTCCATTCATAATTTTTTTGATTGTATTTCAAGTCGATAATAAAGTTTTGGAAATATCTCAAATGGTTTGCGTTTTATTTAAAATAAAAAGTTGTCAAGTCCTTATTGAAAAATCCGTTATATCAAATGTACTGTGTTCGAAACGCATCAGTTGGTCCATAAATTAGGTTAACTTTTTTTTGTGGAATATTTTGCCTTTTTATGGCAATCATGATTTCATTACATGTGTATTTGATAACTTGTTAATCCCTTATTCTTAAATTTGTTAAATATTCAATACTTATGATATCTTTCCTAAAAAATACACAAGTTTTTTTTCTATTTCTAAAAATTCCTTAAAAATTATTTCTTTATTATGCAAATATTATTCTTCTTTTGGAAAAAATCATGACACTTTGCATACATTTATTATGACTCTTAAACAAATGCAATTGTGGTAATTTTCTACTCATCAAATAACCAGACTAAATGACTTCATTAGCATATTTAAGACGGCAAAATGTTAAACACAAATAAAATTCAATTGAAATTTTCACAGCCTAAGGGTAAAAATCACTTCAAGTCCAGCATACATACAAATTTAGTTTGCAGAAACAGAAAATTCAAAAAAAAAAAAAAAAAATGTTCAAGAGTGGGTGTTAAAAGTGGTTAAAAACAATCTTATGAGTATAATTTTATTATAAAAAAAAAAAATATATAAATTGAAACGGATAAAATTCAATTTGCAAATATATTTACACATAAAATTCAATTAAATGAAGTAGTCAAACTCAAACAAAGGAAAAAGAGCCGATGGAAATGAAGGTGGGTTGAACAGAAAAAAAGTCAAGAATTTCATTACATTACATGCATAATAAATCGAGTATTCAAAATTTGTTTTGCTGTTGTTGTATCTGTATGTTTTAGACATATTATGTTGAAAGCCTTCGGTGAGTAGGATTTTTTGAAGATAGTTAGCATAAATTAGTGTTTTCAATTATTCGACCTAGGCGATTATCTGGTTAAGGCATTATTCGCAAAATCGCTAAAACGGATTTATCGGTTATTAGGGTCGATTAATCGACAGAAAACGGCGGTTAATCGATTAATCGTTTAATGCTAAATAACCGTATTTCGTTTGATTGTTTTTTTCAATAAAAACACAAAGAACTATATTTTTATATTAAGTAGAGTTGACAGCATTTGTTTTTAAAGTGTTTGCTTTAAATCAGGAGTGCCCAAAAGTTCCTTATGGAAGAGCAAACACCAATACATTTAAAGAAAAACTAATTTTTATTGAACATTTTTTGTTGTAAAAACCAATACATACAAAGAAAAAAGAAAAAAATATTTCAATGTTTACCAGCAAAGCATACGAAAGTGTTGTTGCTTTGCGCTTGCGTGTATAAAGTGAAGAACGACAAAAAACTAATAAGACAAAGTTGTTTGTGTATTTCGTATTGCTAGTGCTGAGCGCTCTATATGTGTATTAAAACACACAGCCTATAGCTAAGTGTTTTTACAAAAACAATTGAGTACCAAGCGCATAGGCCGTGGGCACCCCTGCTTTAAATGATTTAAAAAATCATGGATTTTTTTTTTTAAACATGTATTGGAACCATGGATTCTAATTTTGGTGTTATCTACGAACTCTTCAAAAAGAAAATGTTCTCAGATGTGTTCAGTGGAAGCATGGTTTAATTATAAAATGTTTGCTAAATCGATATATTTTTCGATTGCCCTAGACAAAATTATAAACAATAATAATTACCAATTTAGAAAAGTTAATAAGAAAATAAAATTCGGTGTAATTGACACAAGTTTACCCTAATTTTTTTTTCCAATTTATAACGAGTTCTCAACGTCCGTGTATTTACAAAAATAAAGCAAATCAAACATATTAGCTAGGTTGATACTAGTATTACGATCTGGCTAAAGATCTCATCAGAACCCGAAGTTTTAGAAAAGTTAGAGCCTCCATAATAGGCAGAACTTTAACAAAAAACCTACTAATCATCAATTTTGCTCCATTCTTGTCTTCTAAGGAATCAAGCACGTGGTTAGGGTCTTTTTCTAACAAGCATCATGACGTTAGTAAACTTTGAAGACCAAAAATGTTCTATATGTATAAAAAATTGTTAGTGTTTTTTTATATGTTAAAAATATTTGTATGAATTTTGATTATTATTTGCTTTGTCATTGCGAGAATTTCAATTGTAGTTTAATTTAAAGGCAAATATGCCACTGTTTATGAAACGTTAAGTGAACTAAGTTGTATACTGAACATTTAAGTCTACCATGGCTATGTTTTTTGATTATCGAAATATATAAATATTGTCGCAAAGAACAGTCCTTCGTCATTGGTTTATAAGTGGAAGAAAATCCTTGGAGTTGTAGAATTTTTCTATTAAAAAGCTCTAAGAATCTACCATTGTTACTCTTTTCAAAATATGCGGGTTTCAAAAAACGGCATGTAGAAATTCACTCAAAAGTGACCGATTCAATTGTTTCAATCAATTCTGAAAACTATCAATTCTGAAACTAAAGTTCTGAAACCCACTCAAAAAAGTTTGACGGTAGAATCTACTGAAAATGACAGTGTATCTGCCTTTAAACTTTATCTATTGAAAAACAACTGACAAATGCCGTAACAGTAAAAAGTTTCGACATAGTTTTACTACAAATATTTTGAAACTGACTAAATTCGTAAAAACCACTACATTTTAATAACTTTTTTCTTGGAATTAAAATTTTTTTTTTAATAAAAAAGCTATTTCTTTCCTTTGATTACAAAAACTTTGTATTTGGTACATCCTACTTACAATTTAAAGTCAAAAATTCAAACGGTACTCCAGGTTTTCGTTTTTTATGCATTGGAGATATAATAAAATTTGCTGATTTTTATTTACAGATAAATATATCAATAATAAGAAAGATAAAGTAAATAAGTATTTTAAAAAGCTCAACGAAGTTTTGTATTCTTTAAACAACTAACGAAAATTAACTTTTTACTGCAAAAAACTCTTTTAGTAGTTGTTCATTATAATTTTCAGAATTATATTAACAATTACTTTCAGAATTATACATACAGAGAATTCCTTGAACGAGTTTTAATGAAATTTTTTCACCAAACTAATGAAGGCTTCTTCACAATGTGAATGAAAAATTTCTTAAGCTTTATAAAAAAAGCTTCATAGTTTTTATGATACTATTTTTAATGGATCTTTTCCATTAGCCGTATGCAATTTTTAATAAATAATATGAAAATTTTCATTAAACTTTATAAAAAACTGCTTTAATTTAATGTAAAGTTTCAATGGACGAGTTACAGTGACACAGATCTAATGCAATAATTCCTTGATATCATGCACATAATTCTCTCAGTGCAGTCAGGGAACTTCAGCTTTAAAAATTTTTTAGTTGTTTGGATTGTAATACAGTTTCTTTATTTTTAATGTCAATGTCAGTCATTTGTAGAACAAATTTAATTTTTTTACTAACGTTGTAGCTCATTTAAAAAAAAAAACCACATCAAATGACTGTTTTATGATTTTACATTCATTTTTTGCAGTCGTTCTTAGTTATTTAAAAAATAAAAAAATAAATGTTGGTTTGTTTTTTTACTAACATTTTCATTTTAACTACAATTGTTAGTCATTTTTTGAACAGTAAAACCAAATGACAAATGTTATTTGAATTTAATGAAATGTTAGTCGTCCTTTCTTCAAGTGAAATTTAATTTCACTACAATTTCTGTTTCTACCTACATAATATCCTTAGTGTACAACTGCCTCAAACAAGTGCTAAGAAAAACACAGTACCTAATAGTTTTTTTTTTTCAATAACTATCATAATAGTTGTTTTGTATTATTTCATTGAAAAACAACTGTAATTGCAGTTAAAAGCAATAAGAAATAAAAACTTCATAAACGACTGTCAAGCTTATTTAAGTGTAGTGGGCTTAGTTCAGAGATAGGCAGAGAGATTTTGTAGTTGTGTAAGTGAGCTCTGTATTACTCAATGCGCTTAGAGAAACTTATAGTTAAAATAAGAAAACGTACATAAATAAAAAAAGAGGAAAATCGCACTTAACAGGGCGTTCCTCAAAAAAAATATTGCCCCCTCGGGAATTAAAAAAAGGCATTTTTTTTCTATCTTCGGTTTTTTGGGCAGGGGCCCATGGGCACCTCAGGGCCATAAAACTGGTATGCGTAGAAACATACAAGTGTGGGTACTCAAATGAAAGGAAATTTCCTCAGGATTTCAAAAATTGAATTATTTTAGTGATCCGTCATCCGTAGCGCCCTTTAGAGTATATTTTGGGAACAAAGCCCTGGGGGCCCGGCCCCATAATAAGAAGATAGGAAAAAAATATTTTTTAATTCTTAAGACCACCACCTACTTTTTTTTTTTTTGAGGAACAACCTGTAAAGTGCAGTTTAGCAAAAAAAAGTATTTCATATAATTTAATGTTTTTTTCCCAATACAAAAATAATGAACATACCAACTAAATTACGAAAACAAAATTTAATGAATTAATTAAATTATTAAAAAAAAAATGTTCAGATTCGTAGATTTGTTAGATTTAAAAAAAGTTGTATGTGGTTATTAAAACATTTTAAGTACATTTTTCCTCTTTAAATTTTCGCTAAACAAGAATTCACATTTAAAATGTTCATTCATTCTCACAGTGCATAACAAACAAAAAGCGTCGAACCAAAAAACGAAAAGCGTACAATCAACCTGTTCGTTCGAATGCTCATGCGAGACTGATTGCCTTTTTTAATTTTTTTAATATGTGAGGGCATGTAGGGGTGAGAGCAAAAACGCCGGGCAGTGGTTTTGCCTACCTCTGGTTTAGTTCCATAATGTGATTAAAACTGATTGTTAAAATTATTCTTATGCATACAGAACTAACATGTAAATTGTCACTTTTGTGACTTCGAGTTAAAACAAATGTAACCTTGAATTTTAAAAGAATTCGAATGGACAAACAGAATTATCTATTTTATTCCACGAATCCGAAATAGCTCTTACTTTGAATTGCCTAATATATATGCTTAAATGTTTTTATAAGGATCGTTACCACTTGCTTTTAAAAGCATTTAATGATGTTTCAGATAATATTTTTTTCAGCTTTTCTTGCCTTTGTTAAGCCAATCTTAAGAAAATTCGCATTTTTTTAGGGCGAAAAAAACAGAAATAAACCGAAAATTAAATTAAACCGGTTAATCGACAGATTTTAACTGGTTATTCGGTTCGAATAATTATTTAAGTTTTAAATTATTTGTTTCGTCATTAGCCGAAATAGAGGCGATTAATCGAGCAATCGATTAACCGAACTGGAAACACTAGCATGCATTTAAATAAATAACTTTTACTGCATTTATTAAAGAAATATGTACGAATTTTTTGTCAAATTCTAAAATGTTAAAAAAAAATCTATTGTCATCATAAATATTTCAAATACTGCATTATTTACCACATAAAAAATATTAAAATAAATTTTCTTTTGTTTTTTACTAATCATAAAAACTATTAAATTACTATTGCAGATATTTTTGTGATACATTTCAATAAATGAAAAAAATATTTAAACGTAATTAATTTTTATATGCAAAATATGTAGACAAATTAAAGTCGAAGATTTTTTGCATATGCAAATCTAAGCCCACTTGTTTTCTTATTTTTATGTTGGTCATTGTCTTTATACTAAAAAAGGAATTAAGTTATTTTGAAATAAAACTTTTTGTTTTTTGTAAAGAATAAGTAAAATAATAGATACCCAAGTAGAAATTGCCAAAAGTACGATAAAAAATATTACTGGCAAACCACTGCTATTTTTGTAAATCCTACCGTGCTAAAGAATACCAAAGGTAAAACTAATATTGTACTAGGAAAACACTATTTTGTTTGCAAAGCATGTGTTTTGCCAGTACCACCCGCAAAGTATAGTTTTTACTAATATTACAAGCAATTAGAAAAATCTTTTTAATATTTTTTTATATTTCACACATTTAAATGTGATGCATAAGACTATGACCGAGCTGTATTGCTGCTTCTTAAATGTGTTTTATTATACACATTTCTCAAAAGTAATAAATTATTTTAAAAGAACCAAATTTTTTTAATTACCAACGGTTGGAAGTTTGCTCAAACCAACTTTTGGACACTGTTATCAAAGCATAGACGACCGTATCCGATGCTTTGCCAACACTGTGCCGACTGTAGTTTTCTGCTAGGTTAATTTCCAAAATTTTCTGTAGCAAACAAAGAATAATTTAGTATTTCCGGTTTATTTCAAAAACTAATAAAGGGTCCGCCATCTAACGTTTTTTTTTCAACTAGTGCGTATTTCGTGAATGGTAACACTTAGCTCATGTCTGATTTGACAGATAATTAGTTTTATCCTTCCGCTGAACGAATATGGTTGTGTATACCCTTGAACAACGCTGGGAAATATTGCGAAATAGTGCGTATTTCGTGAATGGTAACACTTAGCTCATGTCTGATTTGACAGATAATTAGTTTTATCCTTCCGCTGAACGAATATGGTTGTGTATACGCTTGAACAACGCTGGAAAATATTGCGACATTACTTTGAAAATCATGGTAATGTTGCAGAATGTGTGCGAAAATTGCGTACGGATTTTGAAAGAAGAGAATCGCCTTCAGCTCCGTATGTTCGTTATCTTGTGAAAAAAGTGAAAGAAACTGGCATCCTCATCGATAAACCAAAGCGTGAAAAGCCAAAAACAGTGCGTATACCCGAGAATATTTCAGCTGTGGCAGAAAGTGTGCGTGAAGCGCCATCAACATCAATTCACCGTCGTTCTCAACAATTGAACATTTCGGAGACATCATTGAGACGAATTTTGAATAAAGACCTTGGTATGACGCCATACAAAGTCCAATTGGTTCAGGAGTTGAAGCCAACTGACCATCCAATGCGTTTTCGCCTGCGATCGACTTACAGAAGATGCCGATTTTGCCAAAAAAATCATCTTTTCAGATGTAAACAAGCAAAATTGTCGCATTTGGGGCACAGAAAACCCGCACGCATACAGTGAAAAGCCGATACACCCAAAACGATTGGGCAATTTTTCTTCGAAAATGCGCAAGATCGTGCATGGCCAGCCGAGGCAGCCATTTGAATGAAATTATTTTCCATTATTAACCGGAAGGATTGTACTTTCAAATAAAAAAAAGAAATTTGAGAAAATATTCAGTAGTTTATTTTTATAGCATTTTCAAAAAAAAAAAGTTATTTGGCGGACCCTTTATTTAAATTTTCAACGAGTTTGACAAAAATATCGCAAAAATAGGGGTCGGGACATTATTCAAAAGGCCATAACTTGTGTTGAGTGAAAGATATGGAAAAAATTATTTTTGCATAGAAATAGTGAGAATTTTTGGGCTCAGAAATGTTATAAAATCATTTTTAAAAATTTTTTAAAATATTGCTTTTTTTAAAAAAAATTGAAAACGGTTTTTTAAAAATACTTTAAATTTTTTGATATTTTTTATACAAATAGAAAAAAAATATGGTAAACACCCTGAAAATTTCAGATTGGAATCGTAGCTACTGTTTGAAATATCTAAAAAAATGTGTTGCATCATATGTTGTAGGCGTCGGGAAAAAGTCTTTTTTTTACCTCTTTTAGCAGAATCAGTAAAATTTTGGTGACATACGATATATGGTTTAGTTATCTCGAAAAGTAGGAGAGATTATTTCATGTTGTTTAGAATACGTGTTTGTCTATTTGTGTAAAATATATAAAAAAAGAAAATTTAAAAGAAACTTTTTCAAAAAATTATTAGTAATTTTAACAAGTTTGATATAGTTTTTATTAAAAACAAAAATTATGTTTTTTCGACCTTTAATTGTGCAATGAAAATGAAAATTATTCAAGTTCGAGGCCATACTCTATATTTCTTTATTACGATATTGCCCTAACAAATAATCAATAGATTTTATGATTTCAAATTTATTAATTGACCAGTTTCAGGAATGTGTTGGTAGATCTATTTTGGGGAATTTTCTAGGTTCCCAACAGCAGAACACGTTTTGAAAGAAATGACAATCCCATGCAAACATCGAACATTCATATAACCTAGTTATCCCACTAAATGAGAACTAATATATGAGTTTGAAGTTAAAGATTAACACCATTGATCAAAAATAAATTGAAAATTTGTTCGTTATGTGCAAGCTCTACCTTTGGTAGATATACAATATTCGCTTTTTGTTTTTATTCTCCCATTTTTTTTTACACTTGGTAGGACATTTGTTAGGACAATATCCTAATAAAGAGAGTATGACCTCGATCTTGAATAATTTTCATTTTTATTGGTTTTTTTTTTTTATAAAAAAAAAACTATTTTAAAAAATTTTAAATTTTTTCTTATTAAATTTCTGAACACCCAAATTACTCTCTATTCCTATGCATGTTTTAGTAGTTGCTTATTATAATTCTGAAAATACACACAGAGAATTCCTTGACGAGTTTTATTGAAATTTGTTCACCAAACTAATGAAGTTTTCTTCGCAATGTGAATGAAAAATTTCTCAAACTTTATGAAAAAGGTTCATAGTTTTTATGAAATTATTTTTAATGGCTCTTTGTCATTATACGTATGCAATTTGTAATAAATAATATGAAATATTTCATTAAATTTTATGTTAAACTGTACTAATTTAATGTAAAGTTTCAATGGACGAATTTCTGTGACAATTCATAGATCTAATACAAAAATTCCTCGGTATAATGCAGATAATTCTCTCAGTGTAACCCCCAAATTACTCACTATTCCTATGCAAAAGGAATTGTTTCAATATTTTTTACACAACACAGGTTATGGTCATTTGAATGAAGTCCCGAGCCTTATTTTTGCGCAGACATGGGCGTTAATCATTACATTTTGTAATTATTTACGCATTCAATTACAAATTACATATAATTGTAATTTAAAAAAACTTAATTACATCCGAAGCAAAATTTAAATTACAAAGGAATGTATTTGTAACTGAAAAACATCCTTTTCGAATTACATGTAAATGTAATTGAAATTATATCAATTACTAATTACATGTAATTAGGAAATGTTAAATACAATTACATGTAGTTAAAAAAAGTGATTAATCAATTACATATAATAACAGCTTTCTATAATAATAATAAATAATATTAAGTACCATAAAAAAAATATTTTAACAAAAATTATCAGATGTATTTGTATACAGTGGTGCATGCCGTAACGTGACTTAATTCAAATTCTGATATGACTTAATCATATTTTATTTGACTAGATATAACTATTTATACCCGGGTATTTTCTACCGAATTTCAATCGAAATTTTTTTTACCATATAATTTTTTGTGTTTGATACGGATTTTACCACACTATTTAAGAGGAGACATGTCATAACTTCCACGGACATTAACCACTTGGAGATTTCTTTAGAAAAAAAATCATTTGGAAGTTAACAAAATTTTAACTTAAGCCGATTTCTACTGACTTTCCCTGTATCCAAAGTTATATATGTACATTAGAGTGGTCCAAAAAAAAAAGACAAAACCTCGATTTTGCGATCTTTATAAAGTTGCCCCTATTTCTCCATGTGCCAAGTTTGAGCTAATTTCGTTAGCATTTAAAGCTCGCAGAAAAAGTTAAGTGTTAGAAAATAGTAATTTGTATCTAGAAGAAATTGTGTTTAATGTACAATCCAATCCAGTCTAAATTTATGTGCAGAAAGGGAATATGAAATCAAACTTTAAACAAAATTAAAAGCATTTAAGTAATGCATAGAATTTAAAAAACTTAAACGTAATAAGGCAAATTTTTGTTGAAATTGGAAGATTTTCTGAAAAGATGAAAGTAAAAATTTAACTTGCTTACATAAAGTTTCTCAAATCTGAGCCTAATTTTAATGAAGATTAGGAATCTGCAGTCGAAATTAAAATTAAAAATGAGTGGATTTTAAATTACTTGCGTTTTTCAAAGATTTCAAAAAATCGATTTTTTGTGGTATTTTTCTAATTGCCTGAAAACGATGTCATTGAAAAATCCAACTTTTTATAGATTTGCAATTTTCTTATCAAGGACTTTCATTATATATGGTTTTGTGTTTAATTTTAGAAAAGATAATAGATATCCTTGAATTTGAACTTAAATTTGGCTTGTTTTGGTTTCTCGACAATATTTAGCTTATTTAAATTTAATTTGTTAACAAAAATATATTCATGCAAAAAAATAAATTTCACAGCTGTAATTGTATAAAAACCGCTTAATATTTAACAAAATTATTATTTAGTTTTAAAGTTCTTTTTAATATGAAGATATTATTGCATTTAAAATTTATGTTTTTTTTTTTTTTGATCGTGAAATATATTTGCATTAAATAGAACAATGGTTTTATAAAATTATCATTATTAACTCACAAACGCTTAACCTTCATCATTTAGTGGTTCATCTCTTATATCTTGTTATAATGATTGTAGATTTTTGGTCATCAAATCCAAAAATGTATTAATTTCTAAAACTTTTGCCCGATTTCTTTCCAATTCATCCATTTGTGCGAAAATTATTCAGAGTCAGAGGGTAAATTTTTTAATGGAAATTTTTTTATCATATCCAATATATTGTCAAAAGATTTGAATAAGACTATGATAAGCCTTTCAAGAAAACTTTGTTGCATCCTCTTTATATTACACAGCACATTACAAATACTTGTAAGTTTACCAATTATTTAGTACATAGTTCCACGCTTTTATACAAATTTATTTAAAAAAAATTATTTTTAGTTAAAGTTAAACACTTGTTTGTAACAAATTTTTCATTTTCGCGGCTCTGATTTAAATTTAGATTTCAAATTCGTAATGCAGGCCCAAACATATATTAGATTTGATATGTCGCGATCAGAATAATTATTTTTAATTTTTTCTCATTATTATTTATAAAGGTTGGTTAAATTTTAAGGGCCGATGTTGATTTTGAATAAAACACATATTATTTAGGAAATTATTGTCATTTCTTCTTATTATGATAATATTGGTATGGCTCAATTATGTAGGGAACAAAATATCGGCCAAATGGCCGCCGCGACCTCGGTAGCACACATCCATCCGATGGTCCGAATTTTCAATGACGCTGAGGCATAATTGAGGTTCTATGTCGTTAATGTGCCGAATTAGCTCATCCTTTAGCTCTTGAATTGTTGCTGGCTTATCGACGTACACCTTTTCTTTCAAATAACCCAAAAAGAAAGAAGTCCAACGGTGTCAAATCACATGATATTGGCGGCCAATTGACATCGCCACCACATGAGATAACATGGCCATTGAATTTGTCACGCAAAAGAGACATTGTTTCGTTAGCTGTGTGGCAAGTGGCACAATCCTGTTGAAGCAACATATCGTCCACATCCATATCTTCCAATTCGGGCCATAAAAAGTTCGTTATCATCTCACGATAGCGAACACCATTCACAGTAACTGCCTGACAGGCCTCATTTTGGAAAAATACGGCCCGATGATGCCGCCAGCCCATAAACCGCACCAAACAGTCACTCTTTGTGGGTGCATTGGTTTTTCGACAATCACTCTTGGATTATCATTCGCCCAAATGCGGCAATTCTGCTTATTGACGAATCCACTGAGGTAAAAATGTGCCTCATCAAAATCACGAAGTGCACGATAAACATTATAATTTGAACGCCCATTTTTATAATAAGCCTGAACAACTTTAACGCGTTGCTCGTTTGTGTATCTTTCCATGGTTCAAATTGAGTTAGTCTGAAATTGAGAAATGTCAAATTAAATGCAGAAAAAAACTTCACGTTTAGGTGTGGTTCACATTCAACATCGGCCCTTACAATTTAACCACCCTTTATTTTGATTCAAATAAAATAATAGACCAAATTCCACGTTGAAACTTCAATTTCGATCTGCGAAACATTTTTTTTAAATATTTTTTGGCACACCATAATAATGCCATATTTTATGGATTTGGAGCTGGCAAATTCAAACATTTTTTTTTTGTTTTGAACGACCGTAATGTACATTCTTATACAAAAATTAAGAAAATAGTTTTCTTTTGTGAATCTCATAAAAATGTCTTACATGCATATTGTTATATGCGTATGTGAGAGTTCATGAATGTATGTGTATTCTTGTATATATGTGACATTACATCCTTTTCATTTCAATTTATTTTATGAGTCTTTTCGTTTATGCTGCATAACAAACAACAACAAAAATAAAATGAAAGTAAGACGAACAAGCAATTTTTTACTTATTTTATGTTTAATTTCAAAAAACTAAGAAATTCAATGAAACTTTTATGTAATATTCTGTAAAAGCAATGAGTATTTCTGCAAGGAATGGTCAAGTGAGTAATATTTGACTAACAAGCAGAGTCTTTCCGATCTTAATCAAGCTCGGATATGTGATATGGGAATCGGTATTTTTTTATCGGCCCAATCTTATGTTAAAGGGTAACAAGTGTTAGTTTGGAACAAGGGGAGTCTCCAAAAGGGTTCTCAAAGATCTAAATGAAATTTGCACTTAGAATACTATGTTGTCAAACACCACTGCAAATGTATTTAACCCTCTAACTTGCAAACCCTGTTTTGCAATAAAATTTATACCATGGGATCATCTCCAAAAATAAACAATAAATTCAATAAGTATCGTTGCCTACTGTACGCGATATGATATAAAATTGGTTTAGGGTGTTTCTTAAAAACTATTGCTATTACCAAGATATAACTACCATCAAAAAATTCTTATTTTAGATTTTTGGCAAAATCGAACTTGGGCGATAAAGTATCTAAACTTCAATCTATATTGTTCAAATTTCAATGCTTTGCTAATAATGCTTAATGTGTTTTTTTTTTGACAAATTTCATAAAATTACGTCTATTAGTTTTTTAGTTAACACCAAGTCTTTTTGAGGTCTGCTGCAGAAATCCTGTGTGCCTTCGGACCAAAGTAAGGACTTATAATTAAAGATAAAGCTTCAATCTTGTTTAGATCTCATTATGAAGAGTATTCAGCCAACTTCAATTTGTTTATTCGATTTTTGAAAACTATGTTTTTCCAAAAGAGTTTTTGAAATTTTACAAAATTTTGTAAAATTTCAAAAAATTTATGAAACAATATCATCATATGGATGATATTGTTTCATAAATCGTTTGTTATCAATTATACATCATATTGATGAGATTTTCATAAATATGATGAACAGTTTCATACAAATTTATGACAAATGTTTCACAGACCTACAATATAATCATAATCTTAATCATAATCTTTGTGAAAATATACGTTTGATTTTTATTGAAGTATTTGTGGTCAATTTTACGAGGGCTGATCTGAGTCAGCCTTACCCGTTAGAGGGTTAAAAACAAATAAAATTTCACTTAAAAAGAGGACAACTTACATTTCAATAAATTCAACTAACATTGTCCTTTGTTTTTTACTGTCTTTAACCACAATTGTAGTAAAAACGAACCATATATATATATATATATATATAAATAGGAAAAGAAACCCAGTCAGAAATTGCCAGAGGTTGAAAAAATCAAGCACTGGTATACTACCGGCTAACCGAGTAATTGTAAATAGACTACTGGCAGAACAATTATTTAAGACGCTTCCAAAAAGCGTTCATTGGTAAAGAATTGACTGGGCCAACGTTGGGAAACAATGTTTTCCCAGTGATATCCAGTCAGAAATTGTCAACGGTTCAAACGTCTGAGCACTGGTAAAGCATTTATTTTATAAAAATGATAATGCTTTGTTTAAAATAAGTTTGTAGCCGGAAAGTTCCGAATTTAAGCCCGATCGATTTAGATCGGTTTCAGGGGGCCAATCCGAATCCGTATCGGGGTTTAGATCGTTTTCAGGCAAACATTTTTTTGTGATTTCTCTTTAAAAACCAGAATTTTTTTTTTGTTTCCCAACGTTGGAAAGTTGTTTCCATCAAACCTTATGCCATATTTGAGCAGCCAAGTATTACCCAGCAGTTATTATTTACCTACGTTTTAAGCTATCAATTATTATATGTCTCGTTAGCTCAGTAGTTAGAGCAGTCGACTGCCAATCTGGCAGCCAGGGTTTAAATACCGGCGGGTATAAAAAAATTATAAATAATCTTTTTTTAAATTTATTTTAGGAAACAAATTTTTAGACCAAGATTTGTCATTTGTTTTTACTGTTCAAAAAATTACTAACAATTGTAGTAAAAATTAAAAAACAAAAACAATAAACAAAAATTTATTTTTATATTTTTTTAAATAACAAAAAATGAGCGTAAAAATTAATGTAAAGTCATAAAACAGTCATTTGATGTGGTTTGTTTTTTTAAATGAACTACAAGATTAGTAAAAAATTAAATTTCTTCTACAAATGACTGACATTAATAAAGAAACTGTATTACAACACAAACAACTATAAATTTTTAAAACAGAAGTTCCCTGAAGTTTCCCTTTCTTCTTCCAAAAGTGTAATTAAGTGGTATTGTCTTATAAAATGCACACATTTTTATATTTGAAATTATATAAAATAAATCACTTGCAAATGATTTTGGTATACAATTTATATGGTTATATGTGAAGCCATATGTAATAAAGTCATATATAGTGTAATAAGACTTAGCATGTGACCAGATATAATCATATATTTGGATTATTATTATATGCCTAGGTTATATATGGAGTAAGATTTGGATACATATAATAATATCAAGTACCGTATACAAAATTCTCTCAATAAAAATGATCAGATGTATTTGTATATTTTGTTTTTTTTTTTTTTTTTTTTTTTAAGGGAAGCAACACTCAGGAAATTCTTCCTATTAGTTAATGTGTTGCTTTCTTTGGAAAGATGTTAGTGGAGAGATATAAGGTGGTGAAAGATGAAGCGCTTCAAACAAGGCAACACTGTAATTGCGCGAGTATAAGTTTTAGAACAGTTGTTGCTCGACACCTGATGTAGAGTTGGCGAATTTATTGAAGCTTTTTGTTTCATAGCCCTGATTTATTATTTTACTTCGGTGGAGTTAAGTGCTATGGCAAACCGAAGGTATTTGTTTTAATTTTCACGTATTTTAAAATTTTTGCGATTTTTTTTTTAAGTTATATAAATCTTAAATTTAAACAATTTATTTTTTAATTTCGCGATTTTTTCTTTTATTTTTTGTGATTTGTTTTAGTGCTGATTGTTTTTTCGTTGGGTGGACCAAATTAATTTTAAATTAAACATTTAAGCCACGTTATTAAGCTTTTAATTGAAAGTGTGTTTGAAATCAAACAAAAGTTTAGTTGAAATTATTTTGAGAATAATTTTTTCTGTGTGAATCCCTAATTGTCACTTGCCAATCTCTAGTTCCTTCATATATGAGTATGTATATGCTGTTGCATTTTTTTACTTTACTAAACAATGACTTCAACATCATTATCAACGTCTTTGTTGTCAATGCTTCTTTTTTTGTTGTTTGTAGAATTATTTTCTTAACTTTTTTCTTCTTGCTCTTCATATTTTACTCTTCCTGTATTTTTCCTACAAAAACAAAAGTATATTTAAAGTTTTCTATTGTTGTAGTTGTTGTTTTTTGTATTATTTGTATGTGTTTGTTGTGTTTCAAGTACTAGTATAGTGAGTATTTTGTGTCACATCCTTGTTATATTTTAAACTAAATAAATGAAGTACGTTTTATACGAGTACGGGCTTTGCATGAGTAGCTGTATGCCATAGTGCAAGTGTGCATATGTGTGTGTATGTAGTATATATCACTAGTAGTAATATTATTGCACTTAACATTTATATAAGTTCATATATATTTCTATAGTTATTATACTTGTGTTAGAAATATATATTGTAGTGGCAATTCCTTTTTCATATGTCATGTCCTTAGTACGGTCTGAATATATGAAAAGAATTTATTATTATCGAGTACAGAAAACTTTTTGTTGTTAGTGCTACAGAATATGTTACGTTTTCAGCATACAATTAGTTTTTAATGCATCTTGAAAGTTTTATTTTAAGACTTAGAATTTCAGTGGTTTTCTAATTAATAACTTTTAGTTACATGCGAGAAGATGTAATTCAAGAACAGAATTTAAGAAATATTCAGTTAAATTAAAATCATTTAATCAATTTTAGAAAAAAAAACCTGCGTAGATTATGTGTAGAAGAATTTTAATTTAATAAAAAAATACATTTATTTCCGTTACTGAAAGATGTTTTTTGTTTAAGCATCTCATATAAATGAAACTTAGCACAATGTTAGATGATTATTTAAAATTTTACTTCGCAGTGGATATGTATCGTCATCATATATATTAATTTTAGATGCAATAGCAACGTAATCTGAATCTCCCAGTAAAACCTGCGAGGTGTTGAAGGACATGGACTTAACTTCCGTTGCGATGCAAAGAATTAGACACTTGTCCGAATAGCTGTCTAAATCTTTCAGACCAATAAGCCTCAGATCGTTTCGCCTTAAAATAAAGGAGCAAGTATAGGATCAGTATATTATATACACTTTCGCTGGTCGGAAACTGATTTCTGGGTTTCAGATTCCGGATCACCGAGGTGAATCTACTTCAACCGCTATCCATCATACCCACTAGAGGCAACGAACATTGCCATTTCTATGGACATTGGTCATTGGAGAACGAGGACCTAACGACTTCGGCTTCAGATCCTATGGACACGACGCTAATTTTGTTATCTCGGTTATCGACTGGGATGATAGGACTATTTTTGAGCGTATGCAGTATGAGCTGAACTTTGCTTTTACATGGTACCCATTAACGATTTGGAGGAAATTTAACTTGTCTGTGTCCGTTGTTGGGATACCATACTAAGATTTTCCAACTGTGTGAATTACCTGGTGCTAAATCTGGAGTGAGCACCATGACTCTTTCTGCAAGAATGCTACCAGAGCTTCTGATGCTTTTGAGGCTAAGCTGTGATATGACGATCGCTAAAACTTTCTTCTATCTCAAACATTTCGAATATGATGTCACCAAAATGGATTTTCGTTATATACTTTTGGCACTATATTTGGGGAAAACAAATAGGCTGATTGTCTGGCCAATTTTGGGGCCTGTCGCCACTTTAAAGTTTCGTTGCCATTATGTGATTTGCCTATAAGGGATATTTTAGGGTGAAGCTCGTGTTGTTTAGGGCATCCAAACTCTCTAAGGCTGCGAACATTTCCTTTGCCATGCTAAGAGATTTTTTTGTTAGCCCAGCGTAGGTTCGAGGTGACTCTTGTTCCTAAGATGATGGGATTCAAGAACATTGTGAACTCTGGTAACAGCGAAATAAAAAGTGGCAATCGGACACTTTTGTTTTAGGTTCTGAGAGTTGGTGTCTAAATAGACGGAGCATGTGCTATGCAAATGTTCAAATGCTTTGTAATAGGAGACTTAGGTTTCTGAGTGCCCGCTTAATTTCGGCCTCACTTATTTGAAATGCTAAATGATACTTTTGATAAATTTTTTGCGTGCCTTATAACTCCTTAGTCAGTTTATACAAAAATCTAGTCAATATTTTTTTATGATAATATCCCATATCGAAAACCGAAAGAGAAGCAGCAAACGGACATATTTTTTGCTCTACTGGAGAGCTAACATACTCAGTATCAATGAAATGCATCAACTAAACAATATTCTTATGAAACAGCCTCATTAATATTTTTGAAAGAGTTTCATTGGACAAAAAACAATGAAGCTTTCATCATATTTAGCAAGGTTTTCATAAAAAGAATTAAGCTTTTCCTTTGAGTGTAGGCAACAGAGAAATGTTATCTAATCTACTATTTATATATTTTTGTACACTTTGCCTTACTGTGTGTTAGAATAGTGAGCATTCGTCTCGTGGTCGTTGTGGTGTAATGGTTGGCGCGTTGGACTGTTACACAGATGGTCCCGGGTTCGATCCCCGAAATAATAATATGTATGAGTTTTTTATCCCTTATACATTTCGCAGCGCCAAACTTCGGTTTTCCCATAGCACTTAGCCCGAAAGAAGTAAAATAATGAATTAGTACTATGAACCAAAAAGCTTCAATAAGTTCGCCAACTCTCCATCAGACGGCGAGCAAAACCTGTTCTAAGACTTATCATCTCGCACAACCTCTCCTCTATGCCCTTTCGAAAGAAAGCAACACATTAATAAACAAGAAGAATTTCCTGAGTATTGATTCTCTTAAAAAAAAATTAAAATGTTGTTATTATCAAAAAACTTTTTTTTTAAATAATCTGAATTTTTTTTTGTTTTCATTTTATTTCAAAAAAAATGTATTACATTATGGTGCCACAGCGCCTTATAGGCATTGTAGAGGCGAGTTGGCAAAAACAAATAAATACATAAGTTCTTGAATTTTATACTAACAAAAGTAAAATTTTATATAACATTAAAATTAGTATATTTGTACACCTCATATCAACAAAATTACATCAGAAGCTCTTCCACATGTTGTAATAAATAATCCCTTAAGTCTTTTTTTAATACTGAAATGAAATTCTATTTATAGATTTTAAATCTAGTGGCAAATTGTTGAATTCACGACTACCCACATACTCAATGCGTTGCTTTGTTGCTTCCAGTCGACACCAAGCTACAGCCAAATTATCATTATTTCTCGTATTGTAGACGTTCTGATTTTGTAAGAAATCTATAGTATGGTGCCCAATTTTCTGAATACACTTAAAAACAAAGATTAAAACTTGCATTTTATAAATCCCAGAAATCGGTAATAAAGCTTTTTCCCTATATAGCTGTACAGTTGAATGAGTGATAGGAAGGTTATACACCACTTTTAGAGCTTTATTTTGCATTCTTTGTAGCGCTTTTAACTCGGTACTCCTTTTGAATCCATACAAAATAGCTAAACAGTTGAAATAGCTTTGAATTAATGCTGTATAAATCAATAACTTTTTATTTTCATTAAATTTGTTTTTGAACTTATATAACATACCAACAGCTGGGGCAGTTTTTGACTTCAATTGTTGAATGTGTAGCTTCCATGTAAGATTACTCTGTACATGTATTCCCAAATATTTTATAGAATTTATAACATCAATTAATTGTATTTCCTTTTTTACGATTTCTAAATTAGCTGCCCTACCTGTAGAGAAAATCTGCCGTGTTGATGTTGCACAATTGTCGGCTATAAATAAAACACAGGGTTTGGTTATAAAAAATCGAAAAAGAAATGGGTTTTAACCCCATTGTGAACAGTTACATTTTCAAGGTGGCTCACAAGCTTAAACAGGTCGAACTCAGAAGTAAGTCTATAAGGTCCTTTACCAACAGAGAGACTCAGGCTATTAAAAAATTACTTAATATCTAACCAATTTATATCATTTCTAGTTTCCGTCATAAAATCAACAAACTCATTGCGCTTAAGCTTAATATGGCACAACCACTATTTTTCAAGCATTTCTTGAACTTTGCCATACATACAAAGTACTATTTACATACATTGTCTTTCAAATGCATGCCATGAATTATTCTACAAAATGATATTGAGTTCATAACATTTTATTTAAAACCTAGTGATGTTATTTTTTCTGCACTACACTCAAAGGAAAATCTTCGTCATATTTATGAAACCCTCATAATTTCGTCCAATGAAATTGTTTTATAAAAATAAAATGTAAAATGTTTAATAAAAATATTGTTAATATGATGCATTTCAGATATCTACCCGAATCTGGCTCCATTTGCCCTATCTTTCGGTTTTCGAGATTTGGGCCATTATAATGACATCTTTCTATGAAATAATGAAGAAGTTATAAAGAAGGTCATAAATATTTAAAAAAAAAGTTTCATAATATGTGTGAACACTTCATAAGTATTAGAATGTTTCAAAGATTTTCGTCCCATGAAATTTTTTTCCTGAGTGTAGCATTAGCACAAATAACGAACAGAACTGAAAAAGTAAAACAAACCTACATTTTTCTTCATCTTACTACAATCACTAGTAACAAATCCAACAGTTAAACTATTTCTTAAAAAATTTAACTACTACCACGTCTACAAGGTGGCGCTATAAATGTTCAGTTTTCATCTACAATGCTAGGATAGCAAATTGTAGTGTGAGTTGTAGAATGAAGGAGAACTCATTTTTGCAACAAATGCACTTTACTCGTGCTACAGTTGTTTTGTTTTAGTTGGGCTGTGTTAATGTGCCATATTTGTATACCGTGTTGTTGGTGTTGTTGTTGTTTTATTTTGGGAATTGCAATTTTATATGACATTCTAATTGCAGAATGCAGTCAATGCGAAAGTGCAAAATCATGTCAACAACAATTTTCCATTGGCGGCTTAACATTTATTTTGGTTACAGTATGAAAAGGTAGAACAACTTCAATAACATCAGCAACAACAAATAGTGAAACCATGTTTGTTGTTGTTTGGCAATGGTGATGGTTGGTGTTAATGGAGGCAATAATATGGTTGTACCTCATACACTATTACAAGTGATATACTTTATTTTGTAAGTGTAGATTTCAAATTTTTGTCTTTTTGACGTACTTTTTATTGGTGCTATTTTAGATTTTAAGGTCTATAATTTTGAACTTATTAAGTTTTATGACAAATTGGGAATAGTATCATGTGACAATCTATAATTTGGAGTTAATTATTCTCTAGTCCGCTCTAAAATTATTATACAAATCTGTACACTAATAAAAATAAACCTGTAAAACAGCAACATTTTTTTGCTGAATATTTATAAAATAAGAACATTAAAAAAAAAATAAAACTGTTAAGTTGCCATATTGACGGTTTTCTGCTCAAACAAGGCGGGTTACTACTCCCCAAATATTCTCAATGGGGAAATGTCTTTTTTCGAAACATCGTGGTTGATAATGTAGGTCTCTCCAATATCTGTTAAAACCATTTGGACCATAACGATTGAACTTTTTATCATTAGAAAAAATCACCTTTCAAAGAAATTTATATTTAAACAGTACTACCAAGAACAGCGATTATTGACTAGACTTTCCCCAGTTGGTTTGTAAATTCTTTTTAGCGAATTCAAGTCGAGCAGTTTTGTGGCGGGGTAGTGACCTTGACATAGACATTAGGTTTTGGCAAGGAATTCCATGGGAAGCCTTTAAGAGCGTACTTATGGTTGATTTGGACACATTTACCTTACATTCATCGACTATCTGACTGAGAGTCTTCATTGAGTTGAGAGTACACTTGATAATTTTAAGCCGGTCCCGATCAGTAAGCTTTTTTGTTTACAGAATTTTAAATTTGAGTGTACTAATATTTACTGAATATGTGTAGATTTAACAGATTTATTTCTGCTATTCTTATCTTACTAATATTTAACAAACAAAAATTGGCTAATTCTAGGAGTTTTTTCTGCAACGTAATTTTTAACTTAGTTCTGCAGTTTTAGCAAACATTTTTGCTAAATTTTTTCCATTAGTGTATTGTAAAAATATAACTTGAAGAAATAATCAATTCTATATCTGGACATTAGCAATTACAAAAAATGTGTAATCAAGAGGAATCCTCAAGTCGTCAGACAAAGTTAACTTTACATTTTTTTGTTCCAAAAATTCAAATGATGTCTTAATTGAAGTATTTATTTAAATGAACGCATGGAAAGTTGATTTGCAATATTTGAATAATTCTAATAACTCAAGATTTCTCAAAAAAAATTATTAACCAGCGACAGGACAGATCCGGTTCAGGGACTTTGAACGTTTTATGTAAAACATTTTTAGGTGCAACATTTTAAAGAAACAATTTTACATTCAGAATGAAAGCGAATCAATTACACAGGAGGACAAAATCATAATTTTTAAAAATTATAAGGTTATGACCACTAATTCTATATGTTTCAGACACTTACTGCCTATTATGCCTTCCGGATAGGTAATAAACTACTGTGAAAATTTCAAGCATATACAACATATGCACACAAATAGAGGTATATTCACTAACATTTAACTCATGAACCAATTACACATACAAAAACCGTATATACATGAAAACCCGTATATACATGGATGGGACCTGTTCTGCGTGTGCCACAGGATCGGTCCCTTCGTGCTAGAGAGCGGTCCTCTGCTAAACCTTAAAATGTGTAAACAACTGGCAACTTTAACATTGGTTTGTCATAGGAGGGGGTCATTTGTCCTGCTTTAAACCACATAGTGGCATGCCACAGGACTAACCAAAGATGGGCATACCACAAGACTGTCGCAAAAGGCCCATGTCGTATAAAATAAACGAAAACTAAACAGCTTCCAACGGATAAAATTCTGGCCAACTGCCTTTTTCTTGTTAATAAGCATTCTGGTTAAGTGGTATGTCCTCCCTTTACCAGTCACAGGATTGGTAATTTTAGGACAATTAACACTGCTTAACCCACTTCAGTATTTAATTATACCAGTCCAGTGATAAGTCCTTCTTTAACCAGTCACTTTTAGGTCAATTGACTCCTCATTTCCCATAGGGTTAGTATTGACGTCACCTTTACGGTAAAATCGGTTCACGCATTACAGAGAACGTCAGTCTAGAACACAATGCAACTTATTTTTATATATATAGAAGAAGATTCTTTATTTTAAGAGCAGGTGGGCACTTAGCAATGATAGATTTAAAATTTCTTCCTTAAAGCTTAAAATAAAAATTAATGGCATACACATTTTAGGAAGGATAAAGTTATCCTGAGGATATTTTAAAATATATAAGTTATTTTACCGTTTTCTGAACAACTTTCTAGATAATTGACCAATTGTTTAATTTAAATACGCTATTGAAAATAGACTTCATATTGGTAACGTTTTTTGGCAGAGTACACTCAGGCAACTTCTGCTCTAAAAATATGCAGTTGTTTGGGTTGTAATACAGTTTCTTTATTTTTAATGTAAATGTCAGTCATTTGTAGAACAAATTAGTTTTTTTTTACAAACCTTGTAGTTCATTTAAAAAAAAACGAACCACATCAAATGACTGTTTTATGATTTTACATTAATTTTGTACATTCTTTTTTGTTATTTAAAAAAATAAAATAAATAAATGTTTGTTTATTTTCTACTAACATGTGGTTCATTTTTACTACAATTGGGGTTCATTTTTTGAACATTAAAAAACAAATGACAATGTTAGTTGAAATCACTGAAATGTAAGTCACACTTTCTTTAAGTGAAATTTCATTTGTTTTAAACTACACTCAGGGAACTTCTGCTTTAAAAATATGTAGTTGTTTGGGTTGTAATACAGTTTCATTATTTTTAATGTAAATGTAAGTCATTTGTAGAACAAATAAAATTTTTAACTAACATTGTAGTTCATTTAAAAAAACAACTCACATCAAATGACTGTTTTATGATTTTACATTCATTTTTTACAGTTGTTATTTGTTATTTAAAAAAATAAAAAAAAAATTTTTGGTTTATTTTTTACTACCATGTGGTTCATTTTTACTACAATGTTAGTCATTTTTTGAACATTAAAAAACAAATGACAATGTTAGTTGAATTTAATGAAATGTAAGTCGTCCTTTTTTTAAATGAAATTTCATTTGTTTTTGACTGCAATTGCTGTCGTCTTTACCAACATAATTTCCTAAGTGTACATTTGCAGTGGACCTACATAGTATTCTAAGTGTAGAAATGCTTCAGAGTAAAAGTTTTCAAATAAAATGTTGTGCTTTATTCATATCTTAACATGTGTAATAAATTTGTTTTCTACTTAAACTGTTAAGTTTTAAAGGACTCTAATAAATTGAATTTCCTTGTTATGTTTTTTGTTTGTATTAATTTTTTTTGTTCCTGAAAAATAATATCAGAATTTATTTTCATTCGAAAATTTGAAATCTGCATTTTTGCGAAAAACGTTATTTTATTTAAAAATCTGTCTTCATGATTGTAATTCCAGCCAAAATATTTTATAGATTTGATGTATCTTGTCTTATGGTATTAAATTTTAACATTAATCATTTAAAAAAAATTTTTTTTTAACCTTTAGTCGAAACTTTATCGCTATTTAGCAACTGAAAGATGAAAACTTTTGTGCAGCGATTATTAGCTATTTACACACTTCGAGTGTTTTTTTATTCGCCCCACCCTCAATTTACGGTAGATTGGATCAAAGACATAATATGTGTTCAAAAAGTGGGTAATTTTATTGCAAACAGGCCAGTCGTTTTGAACCTTTGACCTTAAAAATGGCGTAAAAAGGTCTTGAAATCGACGTTTTCCAAAGAAATAGTGCAACTTTTTTATGCAGAATAAGAACACAAAAATTTTCTTTATACTAAGGCCTAAGTATGCTTTATCGTTGTGCTTTAAGCGGACAAAGTCAAAATTTGTGTGAAGATTTTATTATAAACGACCCTTGTTAAACTTTGTACGGAGGCGATTAGCCTCTACTGTTAATTTGAGTTAAGAATGCCGCTTTCTTTAATTTTAAAATAAAATTTAAATATAAAAATTTTGTAGCTATATTAACATTAACAGATATACTTTTATAATTTTATTCGATTAGGCAGTATCTCTTAATCAGTTAACTGTTTGAGTAGCAAATGTACGACAGGCAGGAAAAAAATTGAATCAACTTTATTTTTCGAGAAAAAAAAAAAAACAAAATCGATGTAACTTTTTTAATTTTTAGCGTACTTATATTTACAAATCAAGCTGTTAAGGGATTAAATCACGAAAAACTATTTATTCGATTAATAAACCAGGAAATACATTATGTTATTCTAATAAAATGCATTTATAGCAATATGGGTACATAAAAAAATAGAAATCGGTATTTTGGCCCTCCTGTCATGGAAAAACTTACATATGTTCCAAATGTAATGTTTTTTATTAAAACTACATATCCCACTCTACAAAATAGTGTGAGAGTCGAGGCTAATTGTCTTCGTTCAAATTTTAACGAGGGTCGCTTACAATAAAATCTTCACACAAATTTTGATTTTGTTAACTTAAAGCATAACGATAAGTCATACTTCAAAACATTGTATGAAGAAAATCATTGTCTTCGTATTCTGCATAAAAAGACTTTTATAATATTTCTTTAAAAAACGTTGATTTTAAAAGTTAAAACGCAAAAAAGCTTTGAACTGCTTTTACGCCATATTTAGGGTCAAAGGCTCAAAATGAATGGCCTGTTTGTAACAAAAAAAAAAAAAACTTTTTGAACACATTTTAATTTTTTGGCCAATCTACCAGAAACGGCTCTTTGCAATAACTCCCAGGTGAAAAAAGTCCCAAAAACAAAATGAAATAAGTCCCAAAAATTTGTCATACAAATTTGGGAGTAATTTCAAATGAAATAATACCCAGTTCTTTTGCAGTTACTTCATTTTTGTTATTAGGTGTCCCAACAGAACTTAGCGTGGGGCATAGCGCCCAAAAAAATTATATGTAAATTGTTGTTGTAAAAATTTTCTTGTTTTTGGGCAATACGACATTGATTTGGACGAAATAACATTTTTTGTTGGGCGCTGTGACGGTTTTCTGTTTGCCCAAAATAAATTTGGGCGCTATGACGGTAAAAAAGAAGTTATTGCCCAAAATCATATTTTTTTTTTTGTAAATGTCATAAAACCTTAAATGTCAAGGCTGATTGAATGAAATCAAACAAAAGAGTATTAAGGAAACTTAAAAAAATTGCTTCAAAAAAACTTGTTTTTACAAATCCAATGTCGAATCCGTTGAAATCTTATTTTTAAGACAATATGTAATATAATTTGACCAGTTATAGCTTTGTCATTTAAACAGCTAATTGATTGTTTTTTATCTTAAATAAAAGAGTAGAGCATTGGCCTTCTGCTTATTTAAGGTTTATACGTAAAATTTTTAATAAAATAGACTTTTAAAAAAATAATCATTAAAAAATAATAATTCTTTGTGTGGGTTGGTATTTTGGGACATAAAAAGTTATGACAGGTCAAATAAATGTTACTTGATGTTTTAAAAATATAAGATTTGAACGGATTCGACATCTGATTTGAAAAACAAATTCTTCTGGGTCTCTTGGGCCTCTTGGGCCTCTCTTGGGGGTTTTTTTTTCTCCGTATAACGCGGCAGTCGGCTTCGCGAAATAAAGTATTTTCTGCGTGCGACACAAAAGACATTATGTCATATGACATTTAATAACTTCTATAACTTCTTTTTTTACCGTCATAGCGCCCAACAAAAAAAGTTGTTTCAAAATAAAATGCCATAGCAAACAAAAAAAAGTTTTGGATTTTCTGTCATTGATTTGGTCGTTATAACATATTAACATCCTCAATTTTGGGGGATATGCGGACATTTGGGCAATATGTCATTTTGGTTTTTGGGCAATACGACTTTGGGGAATATAAAAGTACGGCCTTACTTCATTTGTGTTGCATGGACTATTTGTGGGAGTTATTTAATTTTTATTCTTTGGAAATTATTTCGTGATGAAATAACAACCAAAACCTAGGATTTTTTTCATTTTTGTTTTGGAAATTATTTCATTTTTTTAGAATTTATTTCACTTTTCGAGACGGGACTTATTTCATTTTTTAGAATTTATTTCATTGGGAGCTTTTGCACTGGGACTTTTTTCACCTGGGACTTGTTGCATAGAGCCACCAGAAACTGACGGTGGGGCGAAGAAAAAAACAATTTACAAATCCCATACATTTTATGGGTGGTCTAATGTAGAAGCATTGATTGGGCCTTGAGCAGGCGGAAATTTCCGACGTCTATAACTTTGAAGCAAACTATTATACATGGATTAACAGTCGCGGTTTCATGGGGTGGGGAAATAGAATTTTTTTTTTTTTAAAAGAGAAGCAACACTCAGGAAATGCTTCCTATTAATTAATGTGTTGCTTTCTTTGGAAAGGGGATAGTGTAGAGATGAAAGGTGGTGAAAGATGAAGGGCTTCAAACATGGCAACACTGTAATTGCGCGAGATGATAAATCTTAGAACAGTTGTTGCTCGCCACCTGATGTAGATTTGGCGAATTTATTGAAGCTTTTTGTTTCATAGCCCTGATTCATTATTTTACTTCGGTGGGGTTAAGTGCTATGGGAACACCGAAGGTGGGCGCAGCGATACATATAAGTGATAGAAAACTCATACATATTATTTTTCTAAATTGATGTTGTCGTCACCGGGAATCGAAACCGGGACCATCTGTGTAACAGTCCAACGCGCTAACCATTACACCACAACGCCCACAATACTCTAAGTTCCCTCCTCAAAACCTTTTCCTGGATCCGCGCCTGTGGATTACTATATGTGTAATAATAAAATTTTTCTTAAAATTTTGGGAAATACTTTATTAAGGCAATGAAATGTTTTAAAGCACGAATTTCAGCGAAAATTCATTAATTTATTACAAAAAAATCATCATTTTAATTGTGCAAAACTGTCACATATTTTTATATAATTGGACCGGTCCTTAGTGTTTCTCTCTCCCTCTCTCTAAACGTCTTAAGTGCTATCTTCCTAAACGATTACATTAAAATAACAATTCTTAAATTTGTTTAAATACTCATACAAATTTTTCATTTCCGTTTAAATAAAAATCAAACTTAAAGGACTATTTATTAATACATACAATTCAAGCTCGAAAAAAAAAAAATAAAGAACTGAACTAAAAATAAACCAACAAGAAATCATCATCGTCATTATCATCATCTAAAAGAGGGTATACAAATTGAAAAGAACTTCAATTTGAAGTGCACGCGAAAACTGTCAGTAACAGTAAATGCTGCATTTGATATGAGCATTGTATTCGTCCTTTCTACAACTTGTTGTTGGTGGTATTGTTGTTTTTTTTCATTTGTATTTGCCGCAAACAATTGGCAATGCGCAACAGGAGCAGGAAGACAAATGAGTAGGTATTTACAGCAACAGCAACGAACAAAAAAAAAAAAAAATATATGAAATCAAACCAAAAACAGTGAATGAACGTTAGGTTAGAAACGCGTGTTCTATAAAAATGAGTTTTGAAACCAATACGTTTTGCTTAAAAGAGGAAATCAATGTTAGCAACGGACCTGAAAATATTGGGTAAGGGGGACGAAAAGAAACAATAGCCCAGGAAACAAAACAAATACGAAAAAATTACTTAAACATAAAAGATAATAATAATCCATACTAGCAAGGAGAGCTTCTCGATGGGTTCTCTCCGATCATAACGAAATACAGATATTTGATAAAGCGGAAAAAAATATGGGTCAAATATTTTTCTCTAGCGTTCCATTCCAGTTCAAGGGTTAAAAAGCAGGTCAAAAATTGCATAATTTTACGTTTTATTTAGTATTGTTCGATAAAATTTTCGAATTTTAGATTATGGAATATGGAATATGGAATATGTCGAAAAACTTTCACGTAGTTTTGCTATTCAAAAAAATGTGTTTAAAGTGGCATCCAAACTGTCGTTTTCTTAAGGAATTATTGTTGGTTTAAGCAAGAAATTATGTATATTAATACCTATTTTTTTTATTTTTTTTTTTGTTTTTTTTAAGAAAAGTAACACTCAGGAAATTCTTTCATTAATTAATGTGTTGTTTTCTTCGGAAAGGGGATAGAGGAGAGATGAAAGGTGCGGAAGGATGAAGATCTTGAAGAATGCCAACACTGTAATTGCGCGAGATGATAGAACAGTTGTTGCTCGCCACCTGATGTAGAGTTGGCGAATTTATTGAAGCTTTTTTGTTTCATAGCCCTGATTCATTATTTTACTATTTAAGTGCTATGGGAACACCGAAGGTGGGCGCTGCGATACATATGAGGGGTAGAAAACTCACATATATTATTTTTTCTAAGTTGATGTTGCAGTCACCGGGAATCGAACCCGGGACCATCTGTGTAACAGTCCAACGCGCTAACCATTACACCACAACACCTACGGGGGAGTGTCTGAATTTTTTCTGATATTCGTAACTGTTCCTCTTGTTTTTAATTGAATAAAATGGTTATAATGCTGACCCCACTTTTTAAACCTTAAACATATCCGAATTTCATTAAGATCGGGGAAAACCCATAAGCAGACTCTCCTTGTAAGCGATTAGAATATGTTTCGGATGATGTGAATGAGCTGCCACAATAAATGCCTTACGGTATATTAAATCCTTTTTCTGTTAATATTTTCACTTTGAGCGAAGTGATGAATAGAAAACCACACAATATTTGTGTGTTTAATGAAACAAAACATTGAAGATTGAATGAAAATGCCTAGAAGACATAAGTATAAATTACTATTTTTTCGTTGTAATTATAATTAGAAATTATACACCAAATAAAAAAAAAAAACTGATAATGAAACAATGAAAGGTATTTTATATTAACTATATATATGTTGTCGAAGGATGTGTGTGAAAAGGTTTTATAATTGTATTGAAAATATTATATACAATAAATAAATAAAAGTGTTCTGGTAGAGAGGTAACTGCACGTAGGATGATTCAGAAGTGTATTAAACATTATCTAAAAATATCTTTAAGAAAACATTTCATAATTGTAATGCTTTAACTACAATAAATTTGAGATTAAACCGGTAAACAAAAATTATTTCACAAGAAAGGACTGGTGATGGAACCCCTTCGATTCCCATAAACTTTGTATGTTTTAAAGAGGGGACAAAATAAATAACTGTTAAAATATGGGGTCTAAAATTACCTAAATTTCCGTTATTTACGTTTTTTCAAGCTTCATCAAAAAAAAACAATATACAAGTCCGGAATAAAAGGCAACACAGGTGGACAAAATGTTACAATCAGGGAGCTTCTGCTTTAAAAATATGTCGTTCTTTGGGTTGTAATACAGTTTCTTTATTTTTAATGTAAATGCTAGTCATTTGTAGAACAAATTCAATTTTTTATTATCCTTATAGTTCATTTAAAAAAACAAACCACATCAAATGACTGTTTTATGATTTTACATTAATTTTTCACATTCGTTTCTTGTTATTTAAAAAAATTAATTGTTTGTTTATTTTCTACTAACATGTGGTCCATTTTTACTAGAATTTTTAGTAATTTTTTGAACATTAAAAAACAAATCATAATGTTAGTTGAATTTACTGAAATGTAAGTAGTCCTTTCTTTAAGTGAAATTTCATTTAATTTAACTACATTTGCAGTGGTCTTTCCCTACATTGTATTCTTAGTGTACTTTTTAAAAATTAATAAAGATTTAACCATCAATTACATATATTTTGGTCATAATGATTTCAATAGTGTACTTATTTCTTCATCAGTGATACAGATTTCGAGAAAAATGTCTTTAAAATTTAGCGGTTTTGCATTTAAAACTTTTTGAAAGCAATCAATTTTGATGAAATTAAATAACAAGCCGTGTGTTCATATAAACCATAGCTGTTAAGTAATGATTACTAATCATAATAATTAGTAATTAGATTATTTTTTTTTGAAAGGTGAAGTAATGATTATATTACGATTATTTTTAGATTTGTACGATTACTAATTGATTACGATTACAGATAATCCAAAAATAATCAAGATTAATAAAAATTACGAGAAAATAATCAAAAATAATAAAAAGTAATCAAAAAATAATTCGACTACTTTCAAAGATTACTTTTGATTCTTTTAAATTATTTTTTTTATTTTGCGAAATTATGGCAATACTGTTGCAAATACATTTTTCTATATGAAATTCTACCATTATTTAATGTTAGTTCTTTTTAAATTTTTTGTTATGATTATTGTTGTTCATCGATTTGATATTTAATAACCTGTTCGCATTCTTCTTAATTTCTTTTATATGGGTCATTCCATGTCAGACCGTAAGATTTTTGCTAAAAATTGACTTTGATGTCTCCGATGTCTTTAAAAATTTTAGTACGTATTCTTCATTAAAAAATATTTTATACGTGTAACAAAAATGTTAATGAATGCATGTATGCAAAAACACATGCTAACAAATTCATATTGTTTTTGAGCATTATTTGTTTTGCTTTTTCTATGTGCAGTTAGAATTTTTTTGTATGTTCTACTTGAAAATGTAACTTTTCGTTCGGTCTGACATGGAATGACTCATATGCATATGAAAGCAATTGCTTGTTGCTTTGTTTGTTATACCCTCCACTTATACGACAGACACTATTTGAATAAAGTATATATTTCGTTTACGTATATTTTTTGGTGAGTATTCTTTTGCATTAAAAAATAATAGTAAAAATTCGTCAACATTATTAAATATCGTCAAAATTAGTAGAAATCGTCAAAATTTGTAAAAATTGTCAAAATTAGTAAAAATTGTAAAAATTATTAAAATCGTCAAAATTATTAGAAATCGTCAAAATCATCAAAATTTGAAAAAATCGTCAAAATTAGTAAAAATCGTCAAAGTTATTAAAAATCATCAAAATTTGAAAAAATCGTCAAAATTGGTAAAAATCGTCAAAATTATTATAAATCGTCAAAATTATTAAAAATCGTCAAAGTTATTAAAAATTGTCAACATTTGAAAAAATCATCAAAATTAGTAAAAATCCTCAAAATTAGTAAAAGTCGTCAAAATTATTAAAAATCGTCAAAGTTATTAAAAATCATCAAAATTTGAAAAAAATCGTCAAAGTTATTAAAAATCATCAAAATTTGAAAAAATCGTCAAAATTTGAAAAAATAGTAAAAAAATTTAAAAAAAAAATCGTTGTAAAACATTTAATTTTGAAGCGAAAATTAATAACGTATCAACTATTCCCGATTTTTTTGATTTCACTGATGATGGTGAGCGTATGTGTACATTTATTTTGTTTTTTACTTCAAAGATTTTACTTTGCAGATGATGAAATTGAAGTAAGTCCTTCTCCACAAGAACAGATTAAAGTTGACCAACGATCCGCAATAAAACATCAGTTCTTCAGCTATTTAAATGATAATGCAAGTACTGACGAGATTTGGCAAAAATATGATTTACTAAGGGATGCATTTATTTTTTTAAGCGCCCTTAACGTCTTCAGCTCCAGTTGAACGACTGTTTTCTTTTGCCGGGATCGTCAACAGTTCAAGGCGGCAATCATTGTCTGATTTTTCTTTTGAAAAATTAGTTGTAATGAAGGCCAATTGTAAATATATGTAAATTATAAATTTTTTTTTTTGTAAATTTAATGTATTTATTGTATTTTGTAAATTTAATGTATTTTTGTTAATTTAGGAAGTACTAAAATTGTTATTGATTGTTTTGCTATTGAAGTGAATATACCTATACTTTTTATAAAAAAAAATATGGGCCATTATTACAACTTGTCTTTAAAGTAGTTGTTAGTAAAAGGTAACTTTAGCTAAAGTGAGGAAAAAAGTGAGCTATAATGTTTTTCGTTATTACAACTTCCTAATAAAATAAAATTAATATTTTTGATAATGTGGCAGCAACAAACTAAAAATCGATTATTGGTTTATGAATTGGTTTATAAAAATACGTAGTGGCAACGTACTTTTATTTCTTTCTTTCCAAACAAACAATAATTTGTGAAATTCGGTTGTGAAATTCGGTATTTTCTTCTTTTTCTTTATAGAGCAGAAAATGTGGCAACTTTAAACACATAAAACTTACGTTTAAAGTTAAAGGCAACAATGTCTTCCCTTTAGCTTATGGGTCACTTTTAGCTTAAAGTATACTTATAATAACGAAAAACTAATAATCTGTCAGATAACATCCGAACTTTAGCTATTGGCAAGTTGTAATAATGGCCCTATATCTCACAAAATGTGGGAAATAGTGGAAATTAGATTACATATGATTTTCTAGCAATTGTGAATTGTTGTGGTGTTTGTCTTAGCTAGAAAGCAGGTTCAAGCCACGGTCAGGATTGCATTTAATAAATAAACATTTCATATAGATGCAATCAAACAATAAAAACCATAACAAATAATTACAGTATTGTCAAAAGGATTACTGATGAAGGTTGTGTTACCAGAAACTGTGCAGTCTAATTCAATTAAAAATTTACAATGTAGTTATGATTTTTAGAAAAGTATGCTTAATCCTCTCTACCACGCCTATCTCAAACAATTGAAAAATATGTGCATATTAATTATAGTATTAATTGCACACTGTCTAAGAAGACGATGAATAAAATTCAAAAATCCCCAATAATTTCGTTTTATTTGTTCAGAATTTTTTTACGTTGTAAATTCAAAATTTTCAAAATAAAATATATGTATAAAATGATGTAAATTCAAAATTTTTAAAAAATAATCTAAAATAATCAAAAATAATCCTTGAAAGTAGTCGAATTATTTTTTGATTACTTTTGATTATTTTTGATTATTTTCTCGTAATCCTAAATAATCTTGATTATTTTAGGATTATTTGTAATCATAATTAATTACCAATCAGGAATTGTTCAAAAGAGAATTATGTAATCAATACGATTCTTTTTAAAATGTAATCTAATTGATTACTAATCGTAATCCAAATTTAACAGCTCTGATATAAACTGCGTTGCATAACTATAATTACAAAGAGTTCTTGCTATTTGTTCTAATATTAAACCCAGGAAACTAAGACAGTTGTGGCAATCGAATTCTGGCGGTTAGGACAACTATCATAATGTAAAATTATATTTCTTGTCGTGAAATCTAATCTTCAGTTGCCTAAATCAATATTACATTCCAAATAAATATTATAACGCTCCACACAGTTTTATTGAAATTAAAAAACATTTGTGATTTTTCTGGCATTGAACCGCGGCCTTCAGATAAATAGTCCTCTGTTCTACTGATTGAACCACTATCACTTTTAATTTTCATTGCCTTATTTGCTATTACATTTGAATATTTTATTTTAATTAAAAACAAAATTTTGTGTTTGTCTTTTCCGAGATTTGAACACGAAAGTTCGGGTACAAGGCTAACTCTCTATCCACTACACCACAAACGCGTTTAAATGTTGAGTGTTAAATTTTTTTTATTTATTTTTTTTTTTTTATTAATTAATAATCATATAATTACAAATTATATACTATTACCCTAACCGAGCACTAGCTACTATGGCCTTCGGCGTGTTGTAGCGAAAACAGACCAGTGCCTCTGGTGGGAATCGAAACTTTTTAAAAATGAATTATGGGCTGGTCATACTCTACGATTTTCCACTGTGCGTCGCCTTCAGATTACCTGTCCTCTGTAATTATTTAAATATTTTATTTTTATTAAAACAAAACTCTCAACCCACTACAGCACAAACACGTAGAAATGTTGAGTGCTAAATTTGAATTTAAATATTTTGTGAGGAAAACAAACACTGTCTCAAATTCGTTTACCAATACCAATCACTAGTTGCTTCTATAAACAATGTAATCCACAAGTCGGTTGATACTACAGAACCTCTAATTTAGAGGCATCTGTGATGGCGAATACCGTATTTGCAGTAACCACTTCTGATTGTCGACCATTTTTTTTAAAAAATGATAGATGGTACAAACTTTCTTATATTATATCAAAATAAATGATTGCTTCTACAGTACACAATTACTAACCGAATTTTATTTGAAAAGTTGATTGAAAATATCAATACAGGATGTGTGTATGTATGTAACGTATGGATTCCAAAACGGCTGTGCCGATTTTGATGAAATTTTCAGGGAATCTTCAGAATATTTAGGTGGGTCACACTGTGATGTCTGATTTTTTATTTTCGGTTTGTGGGCGGAGGGACGTGGCAAAATCATATTTTCACATTGTACCACCAATGACATATACATATATTTTTTTTTTTTTTTGTTTTTTTTATTTTATTTTTTTTGAAAGCCATTGTCATGTTTTTCAAAACGAGATATCAAACTCTTAAATCGGTTATGTAGTTCCGAAGATATTTACAAAAAACCTATGTCAATATTAACAAAAAACCTATGTTAATCTTCAAGCTATGTTACACGAATACAACAGCCAATTCCGTCTATTCAAAACAGCCCTAGACCAGATGCCGACAGATGATTATACGGTTGTGATAAGAGCTGACAAGACACCGGCTGGTGAGCATGAGCGGCGCTTCAATGCACCGGTGATAGGTGACGTCGCAGTTGTTTTCAGCTATTCATTTTATATACTTCAGCAAATAAATTCAAATATTTGCGTAAAAAAATTTCTTGATTTAAAGAATTAATTACAATTAAAATTTGAAGGCAAAACAACGTTTGCCGGGTCAGCTAGTAATTAGATAAATGGTTTGTTTTTTAGTTCCATTTCCCTTGCTTTAATTTCCGGTACAGAATTTTAGCTTTATTTATCGATTATTGGTAGTTCCACATAAAATAGTGTCTAATCAAATAAATAATTATGGTTTCGACCGAATTCCAACAAATAATTTGTCTGGGTGAAAGAAGTAACAATCCCATGCAATTCTTACAAAACGTGTTCTGATGATGGGAACCTAGAAAATTCCTAATCTGTCGACACATTCCCGAAAGTGGTCAATTAAGAAATTTCAAAACAAAAACTCTATAGATTATTTGTTAGAACAATATCCTAATAAAGAAATATGGGGCATGGCCTCGAACTTGAATAATTTTTATTTTCATTGCACAATTAAAGGTTGACAAAACATAATTTTTATTTTTAATAAAAATTATATCAAACTTGGGTATTTTAAAATTTTTATTAAAGGACTTGTGATGTGATAACGAAAAACTGAGTACACCGTTTAAATACGTGTAGAGTCTTGTTTAACATGATTTGAATATTTAAGATTTGAATAATTTATTTATACAAAAATTAGCTTTACTGATTATGTTAAAAGTTTATGTAAAATCATCAATATTGTTGATGAACTCTTGTAACCCTTATCACATATGGTGCTAGTATTATGTTATGTGTCCTTGGGGCGTCATTTTAATTGCTTTTGCTTTTCACCAATTTACTTTTCAAGTGCCATTAAAACCATTTCGCTTTTATTTTAGTATATCTCACCGACACATGTACACTCAGAAACATTCATATAGTACGCCATGTACTTTACATACTCATGCAATTTGAAAAAAAAAAAAAATTGTCTATGTGTAGTAAGTACAAATTTTCATATATTGAAAATATTACTTTTTTGAAAGTGAAAGTCTCTTTTGGGTATAAATAACAATAAACAAGAAGCAGCCAACCAATGAGTATCATCATCATCATCAACCATATTCAATACGCATCCCTTTGTCTATGAGCAAATTTATTCTTTTTTTTTTTTGTCAGGACCTTCAACAACAGTTATATTTACTTGTGTAGTGCAATGAAGATAGAAGTACAGCATGGAAAAATAAGTTTTGCTCCGCTTCAATTAATTGGAAAATTGGATGTTAAATAGCAGGGACTTTAAAATATAATGTATGTTAAATCAAGTTATTACTTTAAAACGCGAGTAGAATATTTTAAAAAGAGATACTACAGAAGTTTTACTTTTTTATAATTTAAAGACAAATTTTTAAATTTTTAAAATTTGAGAGTTTTTCTAACAAAAAAAAAATTATATGGAGAAAATGGAACAATGTGTCAAAAAATAGTTAAACCCTTGTGAACCCTCGTCCTCTTAAGTGTAAACAATTAAAAAATATATAAACATTTATAAGCAATAAGACTTTATATTTTTGTTTAAACATGTTCATTAGGAAATTATTCATTAAAACAAATCATATGCATAATCTGTTCATCAGGGCAATATTGTCGATATATTTGTTACCAAAACCCGAATTGTTTAATCAGCCTTTATCTCCGAACAAAGGGGCGTTTGGTGTATCTGTCAAACTAGCGAAGCTAGCTTCATCTGAAGGCCAGAATAAAATCAAACAAATCATTATCGGATAATAGAATGTTGTAGTTGAAAAAATTGGCTGAGCAGTTTCAAAAATTAAATTTTTCTACCCATTATTCGGATGGTATATTTTTCTTTTTAATTTAAGGACTCCAAAGAAGAATCTAAAGAACAAATAGGAAAATATCAACAAACAAAAATTTGGTAGTGAAAGGGTTAATAGAAGCGCAGAGAGAATTACTTGGGCGAGTTTTAACCCATTTTAAGCCACTCATCGATTCCGTGGGAATTTTTTGACGAAATGTATTAGGAAGATGTAACTCTGCTTCAATAAGCATATTCTGAAGTTTTCGTACACTAGTTGCGCCCTCTAGCGTTGGCATTCACAATTGTAATTCAAACTCTGACGCTTTGTATGTACTTAACGAGTTAAGATTTCTTTCAAATTATAATTTTTATTTATTACTATAGCAAATATCTACACCCAGAGGAAAATACCCAGTAAAATAGTAAACGCCAAATAACAGGTTGCAGAACAACTTATACTGTATTGTAATAGGTTCTGCTTTCTGTTCTACAACCTATTATTTTTATATGGAGTTTGACCTATTTGCAATAGGTTCTTTACCTCCAAACTAGAACAGGTTGCTTTAGAACCGATTCTAAAACAAGTTATAGAACTGGTTATAGGACAGCGACACCTTACATTTTAACTACCAAGAACCTGTTCTGGAACCGGTTCCATATAAACGGTGGTAAATGAAGCAGGTTCAAAGGTAATCTATTCTAAAAAATTTTGCTGGGTAGGAATAAGTTTCATCAATATTTGTCCAATGTAACTAGATCATCAATAATTATGAAACATTTCATAAACAACAAAAATTTGTAATGACTATAACATGTTATCTATGAACTTTTTTTCACAAAAATAATGAACTCCTTAATAACACAAAATAACCTTTATATATATAGTGAAACATTTCATAAATATGATGAAATTGATTCTATTATGTATGAAATGTTTCATGAATACTATGAAACGTTAAATTGGACGAAAATCAATTAAACATTTTATAAATGTGACGAAACTTTTTCTTTGAAAGTATTAAACTACTACACTCAATTTAATCTATCGGTTTTTCACGATTTTTAAGAATTTTTTAAAAACATTTGTGTTCTTAGACAATTTTTCAAAATAGTAATAACTACCCTGGCAGCAAAATGCATTCGGCACAGTGTTGTCAAAGCGTCGGCGACGCACAGTGTTGTGATTTCGTATAATGAATGACCAAAAAATAGAAGGAGTTGTCATAAATTAATGAAGTTTGGCACACACGCTTTAATTGATGAAATATAATGAAACTTAAAATTTTGCAATTTGTAGTCCAAGGATTCGAGTCTTTCCCATAAATCGTGAAATTAAAAGTTGTCTTAACGGAGGGGAAAAAAATTATAACTCATTAACATTTTGTACGGACATTAATTTTAATATCCTTAATGCTTCGTCTAAATTTTGTTCAATTCAGAGCAAGAATACGACTACCTCGAAAATGTCCTTTTTCAAAAACAAATTTAATTTCCTTATTTAATTTGGCTCACGAATCACTTTTAATGGGTTAAGTACCTATACACATTTTACTTTTTATCGAAAGCGGAGTAAGCTCTCGCTAATATTCCATACAACCTTAAAAACATTTTAAATCCGAAAATTGTACCACAAATATAAACAAATATTTAAGTTATGAAACATAAATTTTATTTCTTTATATAAAGGGTGTTTTTTATACAGGTATAAAACTTTAAGTAGACAACACATTTTTAATTTCGTCAGCTGTGAAGTGATTTATGTTTAGTTTGGTTTGGCATTTCAACATGAATAGACTGACGCACAGAGGAGTATTTGGCCTGAAAAGCTGGCCAAAAAGGCAAAACTGAATTTTAAGAAATCTTAAGAACTAAGTACGCAGCTCGACAGACAGCAATATTTTACATTATATTATAAATTTTGAAGACTTTTAGTTGCGATTTGTAGCTCTGAGACCCTGCTAAAGTCAGGAAAGTGAAGAAAATTATATGAGATTTAAATGTTTTTTCGGTTTCTGGATGTTTATATGATATTTTTTTTGCGGCTAAACGAATAAAGGTTTAACAAAGATTATTTTTTTCGCTGAAAGGTTTGATTAAAAGTTATTTAAAAAAAAAAATGAATATTCATGTTGAAACAATTCGTTCAAAAGCTAAAAAAAACAAATTATACACTTTTTTTGCAAAAAAAGGAAAAGAAGAGGTTTTTAAAAGTGAGGTTATCATGTCTACGAATTATGTTTGATACCACAATAAAATTTGGAATCTCTTATTTTAGAAACCAAAAAAAGTGTGCGCAAGTTTGCGCCATTATTTTTGACGATTTTTTTAAATTTTCACATTTCTTCTATTTTTGCTCATCGGGCACTTCTTCTTATACCTTTATATCGTCATAAACTTTTATGTATTTTGAATTATTGATTTCAACTGTTATTCACATCACTTTTAACATTTCACGATATTAATAATAATAATAATAAAAATAATAAATAATTAATAATTTAACACTTCACAATATTCACAATATTAATACCCCACTTCTTCTTCATGACACCGATGATGCAGCTAATGAGGATACACATACGACATAATAATTAGTAAGGAATTTTTATTAGTTTAACTTTTCCGTTTATAAAGTATTAAATAATATAAAATAAATATAATAAAGCCATTTTTCATAAAAAAATACTGTTTTATAAGAGCCTTACAATTTTCAAAATTTTTTTTTTAATTAGACTGTAAATCATATGTATGTATGTATGTACATTAGGGTGATAACTTTTTGCATTTTTTGCAAATATCAAATCTCCCCAGACAAAATCGTGTAGGGCATGGACAAATATTAAGAACTGCGTTTTTAGTTTTTCGCTATCGTTAAAAAAGGTTCCGCACCAAACGCGTTAAAGTTTTGAATCAAACAAAGTTAAAAAAAAAACTTTTTTTGATGCCTCAACGTCTGACCATCACATCTATATAATTAAGGCATGCTGATATCAATAGTAAAGTCCGTTTTCGAGTCAATGGAATAGTTTTCTTCCAAATTTGCTTACTTACATATGTATAAACCATATTTTAAAAAAAATATATATTAAAGGCATTTTAGAAATCGCTGTCGGTGCGCAAGGTTTTTTTACCAAATTGAACTGAAATAGTTTTTTTTATCATTAATACAATATTTGCCATTAGAAAACCCCTGGGGAGAATGTTGTCCAAAAAAAGTTATCACCCTAATGTACATACAGTCTGTCAAGAATGAGTTTAAACCTTTAAAATCAACATTTGTTAATTGAGTTGTGCGATTTATACCACCTTTTATTCCTTAGGAATGTGGCTTTTAGAAAAATCTTAAAAATTTAAACTTTTTGGTTCTTAATTTTTTTTATTGCATTTTGAAAACAAAAAATTTTACGCATTTTGCATGTAAATTTTTTTTTCGCCATTACATTTTTAATAACTCCAAAATAGTAATAGATATAAAATAAATGTGTATGGTTAGTTTAAGCAGAATTTTCCGGTGCATCTTCTGATCTTCCTGCTGTTAAAATCGGAGAACACGTTTTCAAGTTATGGCAAAATATATAAGGCAACCCAACGATTTAGGGGGTGAAGTATGCCACGCCTTTAAAAGAAAATCCTTACGTACTAGAGAAAAACGGAAAACAGATTTGAATTAAGGGTATCAAAATCCATATAGTCCACATACTTTTATTTCTAGGGTAGAGAAACATTTTTTTGTTGCGCAGTGTAATTTTTTCAAAATCTGCCACTAGAGTTTTTATATCATACTACACCTAAAACTATCAAAAAACTAAAACTTTTAATTCAAAAAACACGTTTAATAATTTTGGCCAGCTTTTCAGGCCAAATACTCCTCTGTGTGACGCCTGAAACGCTTCCAAATTGTGCAAATTTACTTTAAAAATCATGGCTCTGTTCGAAATTTTCATTAGCGAATTTTGTTTAGCGATAAAGCTCACTTTTGGTTAAATGGATACGTTAATAAACAAAACTGCCGTATTTGGAGTGATAATAATCCTCAAGTGTATGTTGAGACACCGTTACGTCCAGAAAATCTGATTGTTTCGTATGGTCTGGTGGAATCATAAGTCCGTACTTCTTTATAAACGATGCTTGTCAGAACGTTACAGTTAATGGTGACCGTTATAGAGCCATGATTACTGACTATTTCGTTCATCAATTGAACAACCATGATGTGCATTAGCTGCGGTTTCAACAAGACGGTGCAACATGTCACACAGCTCGTGTCACAATTGATTTATTGAAGGAAACGTTTGGTAACCGCATAGTTTCACGTTTCGGACCAGTGAATTGAACTTTTTTCTGTGGGGATATGTGAAGTCGCTATTCCGAAACGATTGACCACTTGAAGGACAACATTCGCCGCGTTATTGCCAATATACCGTCACAAATGTTGGAAAAAGTCATTGAAAATTAAACTTCCAGATTAGACTACGTCCGAGCCAGCCGTGGCGGTCATATGCCAGAAGTCGTATACAAATTATAATGCCTGAAGATTATCTATCGAATGAAGTAAATTTAATGTCAATTTAAAAAATTCACCTTTATTTTATTCAATTTCAAAGTTATATACATCTATAAAAAACACCCTTTACATCGTATGTAAATGTTTGAAATAAAATAAAAAAAATTATTCTAATTGGTTGTAATATTGGTTAAAAAAAAAACAATGTGGGCAAAAAACTTTGCCGGGTGATACTGGCAAAACAAATGCTTTGCAAACAAAATAGTGTTTTCCTAGGACAATATTAATTATACCTTTGCTCATTTTTAGCACGGTGGGTTTCACAAAAATTTTACAAAAATTTACATAAAAAGGCCGTACTGTACAACCAAAAATTTTCTACTTCGAAAAATGTTCCCAAAAATGCATCTCCCTAAATAAATTATCATATGACTTTTATAATACCAGCCTTCTTCCTCTAAATAATAATTTTTCAAAAAAAATTAAGAAATTTTATTTTTTAATCAAACATAGGCAACCCTGGAACAATAGTTTTAGTTTTTTTGAATTATTTGTGTAGTAAAGATCTCAAATTACGACATTTTTTAACTGCATTATTATATCTCTTTCTTTCCCAAAATTATAGGGCCTTAAATGTAGATGTTGCTTTAAAGCAATGACAGACAGAGAGAATTTCACTAAACAACTGAAGTGTTTTTCATAATGTGAATTGAAAATTACATAGCTTTAATGAAACTTTTCATTAGTCGTAAGAAATTTTTTATAAATAATATAAAATTTTTCATTAAAATTTATGAAAAATTGCATTAATTTAATCGAAAGTTTCAATGGACGAATTACAGTGACAATTTAAAGATTTAATGCAAAAATGTAGTGTAAAATGAAGTTTTCTTTACCATGTGAAAGAAAAAATTGAAAGAAAAGCGTCATAGTTTTAATTAAACTATGTTTAATGAAACTTTTTCATTAGTAATATAAATAATATGAAATTTTACATTAAGTTTTATAAAAACCAGCATTAATGTTGTAAGTTTGTTTTGCTTTAGGCTTAACATTTAAATAAAAACCCAATTTTTTTTACTTTTAGTTCCAGAAGTTTATTGTTCTTATTCTTCCCATATTTCCAACTGCATCGTAGTTCGTCTTCAGGTGAAAATTTAAAAACATGTTAAACAGTCAAATCGAGTTGAAAAAAACCACTTGTTCTCACGCTAGTTTATTAACAACTAAATTAATTAACGAAAAGTTTTAATGGACAAATTCCAGTAAAAATTTATAGATCTAATGCAAAAATTCATTGATATTATGCAAAGAGAAGTTATAGTAAAAAATAACGAAAATAAAATTTTGCCATATAAAAAATTGTCTGTTTCAATTCTAATTTTTATCACCGACCCACTAAAATTATAATTTAAACCTTAAAAGGAATCTAATTAAATTTTTCCGTTTTTATTACAACTATCACTGCTTTAAGAATACTATACCAAAAGGCAGCCTGCAGTGATATTTTAATTACTTTTCTTCTCTTTAACAGAAATTGCAAAAAAAAAAAATGCTTAAAATAATTAACTGCCTTCAAAAACCAGAGGGAGTCAAATGGTTTAAGAAGAGAAAAACTTTAACCATAAAATTTGCCGCTAAAGCAACAAACTTATGCCTTCTTTCAAAAAATTATGGAACTTGTAGTTTAACGAAGCAGAGGCAGACTTGGAAAAGATGCATATGGTCTTAAGAAAGATTTAATAGGTGTGAGATTTCTGAAGTTTTGAAGTTGTAATTAAACATGCTGTGTTTTGTTTTGTTGTATTTTTTACTTTTCCAATAATTTTTTGCTCATTTTGTGATGCAGATGCGTTGCATTTTAACTACACACAGATCATTTAAACACTTAAGAAAAGAAAGATAAAAAATTTCAACTTTACAAAAAAGGACTTGTATGAGAAGTATAGACTTGTCTGCATTGAAAAGAGATGGACAAGTGAGAGAAATCAAAACTGTTAATACACAAATACAATATTGTGATTAATATCTGATTATCCTTACAAAAGCTCGGAATTCAAGCTTTAATGAAACATAGAAGAACATTGCCATCGAAATCCGGTTTAAATTAGATTTCGAAATATAGTTCGTGTATCATTTTATAAACTACCATAGTAGTAGTTTAATCTAGGAAAAAAGGAAAAGAATGGAAAACTAGAGAAAACTAGGGAGTTGTTAAAAACAGTTTCCAAATTATTCGATATACCGACTTTTTCTCTTTTTTCGGTTTTTGGAAATAAGGGGTTTTCGTCTCGGATAACTCGCCATTTTCGAATATTTTCAAGCTTAAAATTTCAGAGAAATTATTTTTTTTTTAACAATTTGCAAGGGTCGTTCAATTTTTTATACTAGCAAGTACAAAATCCTGAGAAGTTAAATTTTTGTTGATCCTTTTTCTGTTTTTTCCTATTGTGATTTTTTGAATTTTCCAATTTTGGGCTTTAAAAGCTTTTTCTTAAAATTTTATACATTCTAATTAATTTCTAAATATTTTCTGACTTAAAATGTTTTTATTCATAAAATATTAGTTTTAATTTGGAATTTTTCAGGGACCGTAAAAATTATTCCTTTTTTCATAAAAGTCAGATGATAAAAGTTATTTTTTGATTTTTATTTTTTCGAACAAAAAAAAGTTATTTTTTGATTTTTATTTTTTCGAGCAAAATAAGTTATTTTTTGATTTTTATTTTTTCGAGCAAACATAAAAGTTATTTTTTGATTTTTATTTTTTCGAGCAAGTATAAAAGTCATTTTTTGGTTTTAATTTTTTTTTTTACCAAAAATAAAAGTTATTATTTGATTTTTATTTTTCGAGCAAAAGTTAAAATTATTTTTTGATTTTTATTTTTTCGAGCAAAAATAAAAGTTATTTTTTGATTTTTATTTTTTCGAGCAAAAATAAAAGTTATTTTTTGATTTTTATTTTTTCGAGCAAAAATAAAAGTTATCTTTTGGTTTTTATTTTTTTCGAGCAAAAATAAAAGTTATTTTTTGATTTTATTTTTTCGAGCAAAAATAAAAGTTATTTTTTGGTTTTTATTTTTTCGAGCAAAAATAAAAGTTATTTTTTAATTTTTATTTTTTTGAGCAAAAATAAAAGTTATTTTTTGATTTTTATTTTTTCGAGCAAGTATAAAAGTCATTTTTTGGTTTTTAATTTTTTTTTTTACCAAAAATAAAAGTTATTAGCTTTGTTATTATGATTTTTCAGTGATGATATATATACAGCAAATATTTTGCAATGTTATTTTTTATGATAACTGTGTTACTATATATTATTGCACATTTTTTAAGTATCTAACTACAAGACAAACATCTCTATTTGGAATCTAAAATCGTCATTTTTAAAACAAGAATTCTTCAAAAAAATCGTCATATTAAAAATAAGTTTTACTGATTATAAAACTCGAAAATATTACAAAAGGCAACCATAAAATTTATATATTATATGTATATACATATTTATATATTATATATATATAATATAACTGCGTTATTTGTTATTTATTCGTTATAAAAATAAAAATTTATAACTTATGGAATTTCAACTCAAGAAATTGAAATAAATATCAAAAATAACTTTTATTTTTGCTCGAAAACATAAAAATCAAAAAATAACTTTTATTTTTGCCCGAAAAAATAAAAATCAAAAAATAACTTTTACTTTTGCCCGAAAAAATAAAAACCAAAAAATAACTTTTATTTTTGCTCGAAAAAATAAAAATCAAAAAATAACTTTTATTTTTGTCCGAAAAAATAAAAATCAAAAAATTACTTTTATTTTTGCTCGAAAAAATAAAAATCAAAAAATAACTCTTATTTTTGCTCGAAAAAATAAAAATCAAAATATAATTTTTTTTTTTTGCCCGAAAAAATAAAAATCAAAAAATATTTTTTATTTTTGCTCAAAAAAATAAAAATCAAAAAAAAACTTTTATTTTTGTTAAAAAAATAAAAATCAAAATTTTAAAAAGCAATGCATTTTATTATAGACTAGTTCATAAGGATCAAAATGGTATACTTGAAACAGTTTTCCGACATTTACTTCTAATTGCTTTTTTTGTTTAAAAATTTGAAAATAACTGTTATTTCCGGTCCCTGGAATTTTTATTAAAAAATTATTTTTTTTCTTTTTTTTTACTTCTCTGAAGTGAAGGATTTACAAGACGTCTCCTACAAGGAAGGTTTCCTACAAAATAAACAAAAATTTCGATGAAAGGGCTTGAATCGTTCGATTTTTTTTGTGATTTTTATATAGAATTTATTTTTCAAATTTTACATTTCCACATTTAATCCACATGGGTGGGTGTCCCGATGGAAGACCCCCAATGTTAGTCAAATATACTTTTTCTTTTTTTTTTTATTAATTATAAATCATATAATTACAAATTATATACTATTACCCAAACCTAGCACTAGCTACTTTGGCTTTCAGCGCGTAGTAGCGAAAACAGAACAGTGCCTATGGTGGGAATCGAACCCACGACCCCCGCACTGATAAGCCAGCAAGCTACCAACTAGCCTACCGGGGCCCACAAAAATAAACTTTTACTACTATAAAGTAGTTCAAAATAAGTTGGACGAAAGGTCAAACACAATCGATATCTAATTTTAATTTTAAATGTAAACATTTTAATTTTTAATAATTTTTTTTTAGTTTGTACAAAAAATTTCAGATATCAGGAAATAAAGCAATATCAAAAAACCGAAAAACCCGGATATTCAAACCAGTTTTAAATTTAAAAGAAACAAAACCGGTTAAAAAAAATAATTGTACGAGATGCAAAAAAATTTTGTGTAAATCTGAGTTTTTAATATTGATATTGATTGAAAAAAATCTTAATGGGCGCTTCGCGTTTCTGATTCTTGGGATTGTACTGAGCAAAAAAGTCCACTAGACCATACGTCTACGGCGAAAATCGAGCTTCCACATTTTGACTTTACGGCAAAAACGCCCTATATTGCAATTAAAAATTAACCCCTTAAACCCCACCCACAAATATGATTGATGCATTAATCTGCTAGAGAATCTTCCAAAGAAGAGATTGACAACATAATTTAGGATAAGCTCCTCATACTTCCTGAGATATGTCCATCCCACACATTGTTACTTTCACAAAATACGGCTAAAAAGTCAAAATCTGGAAGCACGATTTTCACCGTAGACGGTCTAGTGGACCTTTTTGCTCAGTACAATCCCAAGAATCAGAAACGCGAAGCGCCCATTAAGATGTTCAAATCACCCCACCCTATTGATTATACAATAGAAACTAAAAAAGCTAGACCCTTCGAAAAAATCAAATAAATCATTTTTGGTTATTCGAAAGTTTTAGTAGTAAAAAAGGTTGAGAAATTCGATTTTCGGACCCATTTTTATATAAAAATGTCAAATCTAATGTCAAAAGAGAAATATATTCATAAACAAAAAGTAGGCACTGAAAGGGTTAAAAAGAGTCAAAAATTTTTTCAACATTACTTGCTAAAACTTGGAGTATTTATTTATCGTAAATTTTTCCTATTTTGTATTTTATTAAAACAATACTTTGTTAAAACTATTTCAGCAAATAGTTGTAAACTATTCTGCACTCAGAATATTATGTAGGTTACTGTTTGTAGATTAATAAAAAAGTTTTCAATTGAGTAAAAATTGGTGAACATGCATTTATTTGTTAAATAAATATTTATTTAAACTTTTCATACATTTGTTCAAAATAATTTATCGATTTTTGTAGTTTAATTTATTATTTTCATTTACAAACTTAATCACAAAAACCGAATATTGTAGTTTATTTGTTTCCTTTATAGTTATTATTAATTAAAATTTTTGTTTGTTGCCTGCTTCACAAAAAATATTCAAAAAATTCCAGTCTGTTTTTTTTTATTAAAATGGTTTGTTTATATAATATTTTCATTATTTGAATTCATATTACAAGAAGTTGAAAAGTTTACACAAATATTTTAGCCATTCAAACAAGATATGTATGTTGGGTGTGTATCTACATTTTTTAGAACAAGCAAAACAAAAAACTGAAAGAATTTTATATAACTGAAATTCTTTGATCTGAAATTAAAATTTGAACATTTTTAAATTTCTATGTATTTGTTCTTACGGATTTGTTTTATTTAAATAATATTTAGAAATAAATAACAAAAAAACATTTGATTTAAATGAAAAGTAAGTAGACCGGATTTTAAGTCAATTATCATTTATTTTAATTTAAACTACAAACTATTTTTAGTGTACTAAATTGTTTTCGTCTGATGGCATATTTTGGTTCAATAAAGCGTAATAATGTACAATAGGATGGGCCGAATATCCGCTTTTTGAGAATTTCGACTAGTAATAGCAAAATTATTGTTCTTTGTAGAAAAAAATAAATTTTAGAAAAAAAAAAAAAAATTTCGGGAAATATCTCAGGCTCGCCCAATCCGGTCAAAGTTTAATATTGTCTAAAAATTGATAGCTACTAAGATAATTGCAATTTTGGTAAAAAAAAATTATTTTTTATATTATAGCTTTTTGAGGATGAAAAAAAAAATATTAATATTATAGTAAATTCGTTCCTCTACAAAAATGGTCTTTCGTAAAAACGTGAATTGAGAAAATACCAATTTTATTTTACAAAATAGAATTTTTCGCTTTTTAAAGATAAGCAGTGACTTTTAAATTTGTTCTTTAATAATAAATTTGATCCTTTACCATAAAGGCTCTTATACAAAATTATATAAAAATATTTATTATTTAGTTGAAATAATTTACTACTTCGATCTTTTTAATTCTTCACAAAAATAATTCTCTAGTCTATAACTATATTGAATAACGTAATTCGCAATATTATGTCTTTTAAACAGTGGACTTATTTGCTCAAACTTTTTATCTATAACAAAACTTAAAATTTGTTCTCATAATAAAAATTACGCTGAGTTTACCATTAGTATTTTTTCAACTAGTATATTTAATTGTTGTTGCTTTATAAACAAGAAATCACAAATTATCACAGATTTGAATCGACAGTCTAAAGTCTAAAACGAGAAAAGTATATCAATGCAAATTACATAGAGATTTTAGTTGCTATCTCATTCGTGACATTACATCGTCTATGATTTTTTTTTTAAATGTCTTTGGTAACAAATATGTGTAAGAGAAAGAAATAATGTCAAAACATAACAAAACTTTAATATTGCTTTAAATTTTGTATTTGTAAATTTAAATAAAGTAATTTATATAATAGTGTGTTTTAATTTAGCAGTGTTTTAATGTGTGTTTATTGTGTTTTTAAAATTCCAATAATTTCTGAAAAAGCTATAACTTCAAGAAGTTCAGTTAGACCAAGTAAGTTTGCAAAAAGTTTTCTACTGGCGAAAACACATAAAATTATGCAGTGAGAACGTACTATAAATTTTCATAATTAATATTTCGAAATTTTTTTTTATATGTAGCAATACAATGTTATCTATTGGAATATCTACTTGTCCTATATTTGGGGACTCAAGAAAACTACCTGTGGATCAATTACCAAGTAATGAAGATGTTTTAATATACTGCAATTATATAAGACGAAAAAAAATCCAAAAGTCAATACGAACCAGCATTTTTTGAAATAGCTAAAACTGTAGCCTCAGATGTAAAAATTTTATTTTCTTCCGCTTCGATTCCAGTAGTTTCCAATACACGAATAATAAAATTAATTACATCTCTAAGTGACAAATACATTATAACCCTGGTCCTATATGCCATGCTAGATGGTTAACAACTGCCAATCGAATTTTGCGATTATATATATCTACTGAAAACCCTAATACTAATTTACTAATTTTTTAATTACTAGATGCTATTGCATTTATTAATTCAATTTAAACCGATGTTCAGCATAATATACTATTGTCGTAAGTATTGTCAACAACATTATACTAGTCTTCATCTTTAAAAAGTGAAAATATAGTAAAAAAATAGCTTTTTAAAATAAAACCTTTATTTTATCAATAACTATCAATTGCACGTTTTTACGAAAGACCATTTTTGTAGAGGAACGAATTTACTGTAATATTAATATTTTTTTTTTTCATCCTCAAAAAGCTATAATATAAAAATAATTTTTTTTACCAAAATTGCCATTATCTTAGTAACTATCAATTTTAGGAGATTTTACTATATAACTTTTTTGTAGAGAATTTAATTTCCTCTTAAAATAAGTGAAAAATTTTTAGACAATATTAAACTTTGACCGGATTGGGCGAGCCTGAGATATTTCCTGAAACATTTTTTTTTTGTTTCCAAAATTTTTTTTTTTACAAAGAACAATAATTTTGCTATTACTAGTCGAAATTCTCAAAAAGCGGATATTCGGCCCATCCTAATGTACAAATCGATAAAATTGTGTGGTTATCTTGAGTTTAGAAAAATAATGATTGTAGCTTATTGAATGAGATTAACAAGTTTGATAAATTTTTTCTTTTTGAATATCCGAAATTTTGGTCCATATCAAATAAAACTTAGCATAGATTATTGGTTCACATATTATTGGGATGTGCAAATTTGGTGGAAATCTGTTGATATTAACACAAAGTTATCCTACAAATGCTAAGTTTATTTATTTTAAGAACCTACTTAATAATAAAAAATGCACATTTGAAGGTTGGTACTTGATAATATTTTAAGTGCGGTAATCGTGGTTTCGATTCCCACCATAGGCTCTGGTCTGCTTTTTTTAGAGAAAGAAGATTTTTCTAATGATGTGTTAATATCCTTAATAAAGGGTACAGAAGAGAGATGAAAGGTGGCAAAAAATTAATGGCTTCAGACATTAAGTGCCATCTGATGGAGATTTGACGAACTTATTGAAGTTCATAGGTCATAGCCAAGTTATGTTGCTTTACTTCGGAGGGGGTAATGGTTATGGGAACACCAAGGAAAATTAAATATTCTTTACAGTAAAACAACTGTGGCAATAAGTTTTATTTTTTTCAAAGTTTCAGCCCCCACCACAAAGACGTGAGCTGGAGCCGCCACTGACATGAAAAAGTGTTTCAATAAACAAAAGTGATTAAGCTTTATATATCAGTGTACATCAACTTCCTTCTGACGAGCATGAGTGATCAAAATTAGCTGCGTTTCACATCATATTAGTGTCACTTGCTCATCTCTTATACAAAAAGATGAAGATTTACGTAATAAAACATAAAATGTTGCAAAAAAAAAGCTTTTATTTTTACGCTGAATATTGAAAAGAAAACTTTGTTGTTTATTTTGACGTGCCAACATGATGTATTATGTACTAGACACAAAATTGCACATTAAAATTACCATAAAATATTTTAAAATTTAGTTGTTTCTACAACATACATAGGCTGTCGATTTACTTTTGCATATGCTTTTAAACAACTTTTAATATAATGAAAAAAGTGTATATTAAAATCTAAAAGAAGATATGAAAAAAAATCTTCATTGGATGGAACTGAGAAAAAAATGTACAGTCTTAGAGGATTTTGACACATGAGCTCTGTTGAACATATTGAAATTGATAAAGACCGGCACAGACATACTTCCTATAGACAGGTCCTTTGAAAATAGGCTTAAATTAGCGAAAACATAAAATCATTTAGATGTCATTGGAAATATGGATTTTTATTAGCTTTCAATGGAAGGTTTTCTGTAGTTTGGTTTAAAACAACCACAAAATTTAAAAAAAAAACTGATAAATAAGAACAATGTTTTGGCCATTGAGGTCATTATAAAGGTGGATTTTTTAAGAGCTTTCGGATTTGATTTTAAACAAAACACATAAAATTTAGAGAAATGTATGAAATCTTTATTTGATTCGATAGAATAAACTATATAATTCAATGTTTAAAGATGATTTCATGTAAATGTTGACCGTGGCTACGCCTCAAATGGTTCATAAGCTGGGCCATATCGGCCGGTATCTCACATATAAATTCTTCAATATTAGCTTCCAGTGCGTCAACTGCACTGGAATCTGCAAGCGTTGTTCGTTTGTAAGTCGATTCATGGTTAAATTATAGACCAAATATAACATGTTCAACAGTAACATTTTACACGAAGGCAGCTGAATGCCAATGTCAGTGTTGCCAAAAAGAAAGTTGCTTAAAAATCACCATTTATATAAACTTTTTTTATTTTATTAATTATTAATCATATAATTACAAATTATATACTATTACCCTAACCGAGCACTAGCTACTATGGCTTTCGGCGCGTTGTAGCGAAAACAGACCAGTGCCTCTGGTGGGAATCGAACCCACGACCTCCTCACTGATAAGCCAGCATGCTACCAACTAGCCTACCGGGGCGCACTTTTTTTATTCAAAATAAAAAATTAATGGTAAAAGGCGTGGTAGAGAAGAATGAGTGTATTTTCTAAAAATCATAACAACATTGCAAATTTTAAATTTTTTCTGAATCAGACTGCGCAGTTTCTGGTATTGAACCTTCGTCAGTGACTCTGTTTTTTTTGAATTTTTGAATACTGTAATATTTGTTATGTTTTTATTTGTTCGATGGCGTCTATATGAAATTTTCTGTGCAATCACTGACCGTGGTATAGATAAACTGATTTCTAATGCCACATGCACTCGCACTATACGTTAGACAGAGCGCTTTAGCGCACTGAGCTATCGTCAGGTCGAGTTTTGTTGTGATTAAAACTAGTTTTATTCAATACACGGTGTTTTTTGTTCTTGCATACATAATCTCAGAAGTACAACTACAACAACACAATAGTTCTATTTTTAGAAACTTACCTCACTCGAATGTCCACTGTTTTCCCATATGTTGTAAGTGATGCCATATCTATGATATATTCTTTGTATATTCGATAGATGGCGCTTACGTAGTTAGGGAAGAATTGCCAGAGAGCAAAGTTTGATTTTTGTTTGAATTTGAATTTTAACGTCTTTTTCAGACAATTGCAATTAATAATATAATTAATATGCAATTTTATTTAATTTAATGGTGAAAGGCGTGGTAGAGAAGAATGAGTGTATTTTCTAAAAATCATAACAACATTGCAAATTTTCAATTTTTTCTGAATCAGACTGCGCAGTTTCTGGTATTGGACCTTCGTCAGTGACCCTGTTTTTTTTTTTGAATTTTTGAATAATGTAATATTTGTTATGTTTTTATATGTTCGATTGCGTCTATTAATGGATTGTAATATTTTTTCAAATTATAACGTGCAACGTCTTGGAATTGAACGTTCAACATTACCCTGTGTAGAAAAGCATTACCATTTAAAGCACTGCCCAAAAGTATAGCGCACATACACTCAGGCTACTTATGCTTAATAATTCAATCTAAGACTTACCATTTGTTGCTCCTCGATTGCTGTAAAGAATAAAGAAAATTATGTTAATTTAAAATAATGTTCTGATGAAGGGAACCTAGAAAATTCCCGAAATACCTCAGTCAACACATTCCTGAAAGTGGTCAATTAATAAATTTGAAAACAAAAAACTCTATAGATTATTTGTTAGGACAATATCCTAGTAAAGAAATATACAGTGTGGTCTTAAAACTTGAATAATTTTCATTTTCATTGTACAATTAAAGGTCGAAAAAATATAATTTTTATTTTAATTATATCAAATTATATCAAACTTGTAGAAAATATTTAATTTAAAACTTCAACGTTTAAATTTTTTCAATTCAAACCTACACAGACACAAATATTACTTTTTTCAATTCAATCGATGTGTTGAAAATTTTCAATGCTGCCAATTAAAAATTAATTGAATCAATTAAATATTTGCTCAAATTCGGAACTTGCTTGACATTTTTTTTATACTATTGCTCAAAATACATTGTTGTTGTTTTTCGTAATATTTATATATGTGGTTGTTTTTTTTATAAAATGTTTATGTATTAGTAATAAATATTTTAAATCCATTTAAATTAGATATTATTAATTCTCATTCGGTTTATTACTTCAAAAAGTTAAATGACTTAATTTCAGTTCTTTAAATCTGAATGTTAATTTATTCTAAAACATTATCATAAAATTCATAATGTAATTTATAAAGATAAATTTATTTTAATAAAAATTTAATGTATTTTTAAACAAAAAAAAGCTAAAAATAAATTAAAAATTATTTAAAAAAAAAAAAAAAAAAATCCTGTTTTTTTAAGAAGAAGGCTTATTTTTGCAAAAAAAAAAATCCAAAAAAAAGATTTTCCCATACTCTCTACGTTTCAATAGAAAGAAAAAAAAAATAATTTCTGTGTGAATTTGTTCACATAAATATATGTAAATAAATCTGCTAACTAAATGAGAAGTTCATGCCGGTTTAAATTCAATGTAATAAAATTCATGAAATAAAAAACATTTGGTATAGCAACAACGCATTATGCAACTGTTTTTTTTTTCCTTTTTTAGAAGGTATACAATATTGATCACTTTTGAATCAAATGTGTGATTATTCAATAGAAAAATAATTCAATTTAATGAGCTATCAATTTCTAATTGAATTAGCAAATTTTCTTAGCTGGCGGAATTTCTGCAACTAAAATGATTGAATTGGTGGTTTTCGTAATTGAAATGGGTTTTTATTTTTTTGTGTGTACTATTATATATAAAAAAAAACAAATCAAATTATTTCTAAACCATAAAATATGCAAAATCAAATCACAATATTACTCTGTTAACAAACTGAAAAACCCATAAAAAATGCTGTTAAAAAAATGTGTATTATTGAGGTTGTAAAACAATAAATATGCTTGTTAGAAAATACGTAAAATAAAGAAAATTGGTATCAATACGCCTATGAAATTCAATTATCAACACAAGTTTGAGTTTTTTTTTTTTTTGTTTGAATGTTTTGAAATAAACCCCCACGAAATCAATTGAATATTTGTATTTTTTTTTTTTTTTTGTTTTTTACCTTCCAAGACGAAATACAAAAATTGTGTTTAAGGAGTTTTTTTTAAGGATCTGTTACAAAGAAATGCAGGAAGAAAAAAACTAAACCAAATATACTCTATAAATGGTAGCTTGTCAAAACAGGAAAAAGGTGTGCAAAACATTAACATTGATGTTGTTTTGGAAAAAATACACTTTGGTTTTTTATAATTTAATAAGGTTTTTTTTGAGAACAAAAAAGAAAAAATTAAATAAGGAGGAGGTGGTTTTTGGAGGTTCAAGTAAAAAAATAATATAATCTCCGAGGGCGTTAAAAGCCAAAATGGGTGGTTTGTTTTATAGAGCCTTAAAAGAAAGAAATTGTATATTAACCCTCAAATGAACAAATAAATTTATGTTTTAAAATTTGTACATACACTCAGGGAACTTCTTCTCTAAAAATATGTAGTTGTTTGGGTTGTAATATAGTTTCTTTATATTTAATGTAAATGTCAGTCATTTGTAGAACAAATTAAATTTTTTTACTAACCTTGTAGTTCATTTAAAAAAACAAACCACATCAAATGACTGTTTTATGATTTTACACTCATTTGTTACAGCAGTTTTTTGTTCTTTAAAAATATATAAAAAATAAAGTTTTGTTTATTTTTTACTAACATATGTGGTTAATTTTTATTACAATTGTTAGTAATTTTTTGAACATTAAACAAACAAATGACAATATTAGTTGAATTTACTGAAGTGTAAGTCATCCTTTCTTTAAGTGAAATTTAATTTTTTTTAACTACATTTGCAGGGGGGTTTACCTTTATAAAATTTGGTTGCATTGTACAATCATATGATTTTTCAAGTTATAAAAATTAAATGATCTACCATTGTCACATAATACTGTTGAGTTTACTGAAAATACGATTACCACATCTGTGTGTATGTAACTGCAGCATTTTTGAAAGCATGTAATTCCGAAGGGAGATAGTGTTTAATGTGTGAATCCAAAAAAAGCAAAAATGGCATGACAATTCCAAAAATTGCGTAAAATAACAGTTGATTTAAAGCTTTTTGTGTAATATTTCAATTAAAAAAAATAATGAAGAAATTTACAGTAAAAGTGCTAAATTGTTATAGTTGTAAATAAGAATGAACGAAATTCGTTGCTTTAACCTTCATCTCACCCTCAAAAAAACTTACGTTGTTTACCCTCATGTGTGGCTTTCCACACATACGGTATGTCTACATATTTTGCACTTGCAACATAATTTTTTTGTAGTCAAAATCAGGGTTTTCCATCAATATCATATTTATTTTTATATTTTGTTAAGTATTAAATCAAATAAGTTTTTCTTCAATACATTTTACACAAACATTTCGGTTATGAGTATGTTTACATACACCCTTTTGGCAGAAACAACACATTGTTTGGTATACATAGTTCTTAGTTTTCGACTTCCTGCTATAACAAATATGACATCTAGCTTTTCCTTCGATGTTCGGAGGAACACTTTTGGATCTTTTTGGAGGAACGTCGAATGATAGTGATGAGTTCTTCTGAGATTCTGAACTTTCACGGAACAGCGAAGATGTGGACTGGGCTTTTAAGCTACTCAGGTCGCCCTTTGATTCATTTATTGACTTGTTGCTAATTGCAAAAAGCAAAGATGCCGCTGATTCGGTTCGTGGCACGCCTTTTCTCATTGTCATGTACGATTTTGAAAGGGATATTCCAAGCTCACGCAAGAAAATACGACGCATTGTTGATTTGTTGGTTTGCCAATTTGGTTTCACATCTTAGAATATAATCAATGCGTTTAATGCTGAGATGCCGACCATATTTGCGAAAACTGCCAACGGCCATCGATTCGTCTTTCTTTTAGAACTGTAACAAGACAACATTTTGTCAACAGTATCTACGCCACCTATAAGATATAAAATTTAAAGCTCAATGAAAACAAAATAAGTCTTTAAACGAACCTTTGGTTTTACTATATTATAGAATTTTTTTGGCAACTTTTTTCCGTCGGATTCTATATCATTCGAAGCAAGTAGTAGTACTTTGCAGTACTACGCAAGTAGTACTTTGCAGTACTACGCAATTTTCTTTTCTGCCGATGTATGATACAAGTGTTGTATTTTCGGTGAATGCAAATGTTGATTGGAATAGGGGAGCTTTTTTGCATTCTAAAAGTTTTGGTGGAATGCTTCTTTTATTTTTGCGCATTGTACCGACCATTGTTAGCTCTTGAGATAACAACTTTTGGCCAAGTTCGTACGATGAGAAAAAGTTGTCCATTGTTATATTATGACCCTTCAGTCCACGAACCAAATCCAAAACTACACGCTCACCTTGTATTTTTTCAGCTAAACCACCAACTGGCTTACCTAAATACGGTTGGATTTTCCAAACGTAACAAGTTTCAGAGCAAACTAATAGCCAAAATTGTATTCCATATCAGTTAGGCTTAGAAGGCATATACTGTAGAAACTAGCATCTTCCACGAAAACCAAGCAATTGCTCGTCAATAGTAACACACTCAGACGGGTTGAAAAAATCTGCCAATAGCTCAGACCATTTGTCGAATATTTCACGAATTGGAGCAAATTTGTCTGTAGAGTGCATAGACGGGGAAGAACATGTTTACATTTTATAATACAGTTTGTAAGAAAATCAAAAGAAATACACATTTGGCGACAAAAACTTATGTGCTTAGGTTAAAATTCATTGATATTACATATGTGTGGAAAACCACACAAAAGGGTAAGCAAAGTCACTTTTTGAATATCTCGTTATAAAAAAAAAAAATTGAATCAATTAATGTGTTTTCTGTGCTAAATTGATGCGGCAGGAAATGTCAAGGAATTTCAAGATCATCGCTCAATTTTTTTTTTTTAATGTATAAAAAAGTTTAATTTTGTGTGGTTTTCCACACAAGGGTGAGATGAAGGTTAAAAGAAAATATTCCGAAATTTATTTTTTACAAACATCTTATTTTTACATTCAACTATATCTAACAGAATTTTTTAAAAAAGGGCCTTAAAAAATGTCCAAAAATGGGTTTTTAATGTAAGGATTCAAAAAAAGGAAATTTTTAAAAAATAATTATAGGCAAATGACAAAACAAAACCTTGTCCTTGTCTATTTTTTAACGGCCCTTAAACTACATTCGCACTAAACTGCAAAATATGAATTTTCGTTTTTACAAGTTTTAGACTCAAATTCCAAATAAGTTTTAAATCGAAAACTTGAAAAAAAACAAAAATATTTGAATATGAATGTAGTATAGGGTGTGTTTTATAGAAGTATAGAACTTTGAAGTGGAATAAAACAAAGATGAATTTTTTAAATTGACATGAAATTTACTTTATTCGAAAGATAATCTTCTGGCATTATAATTTAAATATGACTTCTGGCAAATAACCGCCACGGCTGGTTCGGACGTAGACTAAGCTGGATGTCCAATTTTCGATGACTTTTTCTAATATTTGTGGCCGTGGCGAATGTTGCATTATCGTGGCGAATGTTGTCCTGCAAGGGCACTTAGGAAATTATGTTGGTAAAGACGACAGCAATTGTAGTCAAAAACAAATGAAATTTCATTAAATTCAACTAACATTGTCATTTGTTTTTTAATGTTCAAAAAATGACTAACAATTGTAGTAAAAATGAACCACATGGTAGTAAAAAATAAACAAACATTTATTTATTTTTATTTTTTTAAATAACAAAAAAAAACTGTAAAAAATGAATGTAAAATCATAAAACAGTCATTTGGTGTGAGTTGTTTTTTTAAATGAACTACAAGGTTAATTAAAAATTTTATTTGTTCTACAAATGACTTACATTTACATTAAAAATAATGAAACTGTATTACAACCCAAACAACTACATATTTTTAAAGCAGAAGTTCCCTGAGTGTGGTCAATCGGTTTGGGCTTATCGGTGTAGACTAGCGATTTCACATATCCCCACAGAAAATAGTTCTGCGGCGTTAAATCGAACGATCTTGGAGGCCAATTTACGGGTCCTAAACGTGAAATTATGCGGTTACCAAACGTTTCATTCAATAGATCAATGGTGGTACGAGCTGTGTGACATGTTGCGCCGTGTTGTTGAAACCACAGCTCCTGCACATCATCGTTGTTCAATTGGTGACCGAAAAAGTCAGTAATCATGGCTCTATAGCGATCACCGTTGGTGGATATACTTATTGGAGTCTCACTCTACGCTACTCTCAACAGCAGCAATGACTTCTTCTGTGCGACGTCTCTGTGGATGCATATTATCATTTAGAGTGAACGTGGTGCGAAAACGTTCCATAGTTATTCGAATTAATTGATCTGATGGACGACTATGTTGACCGTAAAATAAACGTAGTGAGCGATACATATTTCGAACAGAACCATGATTTCCAAAATAAATTTGCACTATTTGGAAGCGTTGTTCAGGCGTCAGTCTATTCATGGTGAAATGCCAATCCAAACTAAACATAAATCACTCTACAGCTGACAAAATGGCCGGCAGTTAAAAACGTTTGGCCAACTTAAAGTTATATACATGTATAATAAACACCCTTTATTTCATTTAAAATTGTAATGAATTGGTTTATTTTTTTCATTCCTAGCGCGTACATCGGCAGTTTTTTCCAAATTCATTTTACTTTGTGACAACTAAGCCGGTGCATCAATTCTGACAAAACGTACATCAAATAAAAGATTTTAATGAGCTTAATACTAAAATCATCAAAGACTTTAAATTTTATGGAGTAACCAAAATTGTCGTAGCCTCAAAAGCTTCCTTGTATAACATTCCTGCAATATAACATCCCAAGATTATGCCGTAATCTCATTAAAACATCCCAGGATTCTTTGAATCATCCCTAACAAACACTTTTTAAATCAATGCGGTCAACTTTACCTGATATTTAACCAAAAAAATCAGTTCTTTATTTTTATTATTTTTATTGACAGAAAACCCAAAGAAATACATTTCACACGATTAATCGCAAATTTTGTCGATTAACCGACCCGATTAATCGGTTAATCCATTAATGCCTTAATCAGTTAACCACCTAGGTCGAATAATTGGAAACACTTATTTCAACGAATGTCACTGGCCTAGTAATAAGTATAACAACATTAGAGGGTTAAATTTATATTTCAAACCGATTGTTAAACAAATAGCTTAACATTATAATTTTCATAAAATTTTCAGATATTTATATTTTTTTGCTGCTTTACATTATTTTGTGGAAAAACTAATCAAATTTTTATTATCTAGACGGGTATAACAGACATTAACAATATTATCCTTTCTTTTTTGGGGAAATATAAAACGGAAAAAAAATATTAAGAATCCTTCATTTGTTTTATAGTACAGTAGTAGTCGTAGCAGTAGCATGATACAATACAAACAAGCACCTTTAATGGCATATTGTGGTGATTTTAATGGGTTGTTATGCATAAAAACGTTAGTGTATATAGATTTTTATGCCTTTTTGTATTTGTTGTTTGTCTTGTTGAATGGAAAGAAAATTGTGCAAAATGTCACCATTGGGAGTTGTTAGGCTTATAGCTGCTACTATTACTAAAGATTTCTTTCCCGCATCTTTACAAAGTTCGCACTCAACCCCTTCAACCCTAAGGCAGTTTCTCAGGCGCAGACTTTTGCGAATCACACACACACACAGACAGTTATTATCATTTTGAAACTGCAATGAAGTCATAAAGGATTTCGTTTAACCATTATTTTTCCTATTTAATATTGTCTTTCCTTTATCCGGTGTTTTTTTTTTGTATTTCTTTTTTTGGAAGAAAGATGAAAATGAAACAGATTTTCTTTCTTTGGCAATATGTATAAGAGGGTTTTTCTTTTATTTAGTTGATGCTGTTGTTGTTTTTGTTGGTAATAAAAGTTGTTATAGCAAAATGAGTAATTCCTAAGGTATATGAAAACCATTAAAAAATGCAATTTGTGTAAAAGTATCATAGAAGTTTTTAATTTTATATCAAATCTGTTGGGATAATAAATGTAATGCAGTTGAAGAAATAATTGTTTAAGAATTTAAGAACTTTTCCAAAGCAAAATTGAGGATTATGCTCTTTAGAAATTAATATAAACAATATTATTTGAATAATTATAAAAAAATAAGATACGGTTTATTAAACAACATCTTATTTTTTAGCGATAGAAAGACAAAATATTAAATAGTATACTAAAACTTGGTCTAACATCGCAACCCTGGCACAGTGGGTAAAATTTTACTTTTGTTGAGCAAATTTGCCTACAGCCCACAGTTTTAAAAGAATCTGAGAAATCTAAAATTTGAAATATAACTGACTAATGGCCGATTTCTTAAAATCATTTATTTAATATTATTAGTAAAAGGTAAAAATCAGCGAAATTTCATTTTTTTAACATTTCTGTTATAAAAAATTTTAAAATTGTGGAATATATACGAAATGCATCTCAACTTTTAGATACAATTTTATTTTCAATTGCTAACCATTATCAAATCTGCGATCACTTTTTTATTTTGTTTTGTATAAACAAATTTAGTTGGAAAGAGAGAATTTCCATTTTTCATACTACATCTTCAAAAATTTGCCAATCGTGTTGGTCTTTTATGAAGATGAATGTGGATAATTTTTAACAAACAAGTTTTCAATTTATTTTTTGATCAATGGTGATAATGTTATACTTCGAGCTCATATATTAGTTCTCATGTAGTGAGTAAAACAAGTTTATATGAATGTTTGATGTTTGGCATGGGATTTTCACCGCTTTCAAAACGTGTTCTGATAATGGGAACCTAGAAAATTCCCGAAATAGATCTATCAACACATTCCTGAAAGGATCAAATAATAAATTTGAAAACACAAAACTCTATAGATTATTTGTTAGGACAATATCCTAATAAAGAAATATAGAGTATGGCCTCGAACTTGAATAATTTTCATTTTCATTGCACAATTAAAGGTCGATAAAACATAATTTTTATTTTTAATAAAAATTATATCAAACTTGTATAAAAGACAAAGTACCGTCTAGTTTACTCTCCCTGTGTTGTTTATAAACTAAACAAAATATAAAAAGGAGAGAAAAATAAAAAACGTGTATTGAATATCCACCAGAGGTGGACCTTGCACATAACAAACAAGTTTTGAATTTATTTTTGATCAATGGTTATACTCTTTAATTTCAAGCTCATATATTAATTAGTTCTCATGTAGTGAGTAAACTAGTTTATATGAATGTTTGATGTTTGACATGGGATTTTTACCGCTTTCAAAACGTGTTCTGATGAGGGGAACCTAGAAAATTCCTGAAATAGGTCTATCAACACTTTCCTGAAAGTGGTCAATTAATAAATTTGAAAACAAAAACTCTTTAGATTAGTTGTTAGGACAATATAAATATAGAGTATGGCCTCAAACTTGAATAATTTTCATTGCAGAATTAAAGGTCGAAAAAAAACAAAATTTTTATTTTTAATAAAAACTATATCAAATTTTTATTTGAGTGTAAAGTCTAAGAGAAAATCTTTGTAAAGTAGAATTAAATTTTGAACATCTCGAGTTTAAATTGGGACGATACAGCATACACAGAAGAAACCAAAAACGTATTTCAATTAAAATATTTATTGAATCAATTAATATTTTAATTGATTTTGAACCTATCACGCCAATGATACTATCAATTAAACCTTTTATTAAAATAAGGAAGGAAAAAAAAGTTATAAATAACTTCTACTAAAAAAAATATGATACTCGCAAAAAAGTGTGTGATCTATACGTTGGTATGTGTGTTTTTTGCAATGCTGAGTCTGTTTGTGTGTGTGCTTGTTTTGTTTGTTAACTTCCAATGTATTTGGTAATTTATACTGAAAATTTTCTAATTATGCATACAGTGTATGAAAAAATAATATGATAATTGCGTCTAAAATAAAATATGTATTTATATATTTAAAAGGCAATACAAATATTGTTTTTGTAATTTAACCAATACTCAGGGGATGCCCCATACTCATGCAGTGCATTGTATTGATCAGGAAAATAGGGTATGGGAAAGAGGAAAGAGGGAGTAGTGTTTGTGGATATTTGATTTAAATTTTTCTAAATTGTAAGTTACAGGGAATACTTCTGCGGGAAATTTGTAATGCGTTGTGCGAAACACAGGACAATCAACTAAATATTATGAATTTATATTTTTACTCATTTTTCAAATAATGTTAATTTTATCATTTCAATTTTGAATACCGTCGTTGCTCATTTTAGTAGCGAGGTCTTGTTTATAAGGGGTTGTAGGAAATCAAAATATTTTCCACCTAAGTTTTTTAACTACAATTTAAAAAATCAAATAACTTCTTTTTTTAAAAATGTGCGACTTTTAATTATAACGTTGGTTTTCTACCAAAAATGTAAACGGTTACATTATGTTTTCATATAATTAAATACAGAAGTTAGTATCTAGTAAAAACTGCTTTAAGAATATATTAATATTTTACAGAATTTCATGCATTCCTTTTTTAATTTTTGGAATTGAATACAAAACTCCTTGCTTTTTTTACTGTCTGCCAGGAATGTGTTTGGTAATGCAGTATTGAAAATTGGCAAGGAGATATGTAAGCGGTTATATAGCAATGACTTGTTAGGATAATGTGTATGTTTTTCCTGGGATTTTATCATTAAAATATTTGTATGTTTTTCATAAATTTCTGTTTCATTTAATTTATTATTTACCAAACCCTAATTAGTACCTGCAAAATTTTAAGTTTGCTATTCATTGTTGGTAATTAATATTTTTGTTTTTTCTGCTTTTATTAGCAAATTAGACAATTTAATAAATGATTTAATTAACGTAAGCAAATGCATGTCACAAATGTCACACAACTCTATAATTCATAATGAACAACAAAGAGTAAACAACAACAGCGACTATAGCAATGGCAACAGTAGCATTGACAACAGCAATATCGCAAGAAGCGACCGACCACCACTTTAAGTGGACAATATGGCGACAAAGTTGACATAATTACGAAATTTTTTGTTTTTTTTTTTTTTGTTTGTTTTTTTAATTCTTGTCCTGACGTTTGTTTGCAATTTTTAAAAAAACGCAAGGAAAAAAATTTTATGATAAAATGGCAACAAAAATAAACAACATCAGTAGTATCAGCAGTAACAAAATATATCACATACAAAATAAAATTTATGAATATGTGTGAGAAACTCTAAGAAGAAATCTCAGCAACAACACTTGTGGTTGGTTGGTTGGTTATTTGCTTGGTTAGCTGACTGGCAGGCTGATTTGTTGTTGCTGCTATTGTTGTTGTAGGTTCCTGCCTGTTGTTTATTTAGTTGGCCTGGCCTGGTCTGCTCTGTTCTGTTCGTTGTTTAATGAGCTTGTAATTAATTGCGCGAGTGAGTAACTTGACAGTGAGCCACTGTGTTAAAGATATATATATTTTTTTTCTGTGTGTTGTTATTGTTTTCTATACTCATACTCATCGCTGCAACAAAAATCATGAGACGTTGAACCCTTTTTTATGCTGAACGTATGTTCCAAAAGTTCTCGAACAAAACTGTAGCTTTAAAGTTCAAATAAGTTTTTTTAATTTTTTTTATTTTATTAATTAATAATCATATAGGAACAAATTATAAAGGGTCCGCCAAATAACTTCTTTTTTTTTTGAACTCCTGAACCAATAGGACTTTGTATGACGTCATACCAAGGTCTTTATGCAAAATTCGTCTCAATGATGTCTCCGAAATGTTCAATTGTTGAGAACGACGGTGAATTGATGTTGATGGCGCTTCACGCCCACTTTATGCCACAGCAGCAATATTCTCGGGTGTACGCACTGTTTTTCGCTTTTCACGCTTTGGTTTATCGATGAGGATGCCAGTTTCTTTCACTTTTTTCACAAGATAACGAACATACGGACCATATTCGTTCAGCGGAAGGATAAAACTAATTATCTGTCAAATCAGACATGAGCTAAGTGTTACCATTCACGAAATAAGCACTAGTTGAAAAAAAAAAACGTTAGATGGCGGACACTTTATAATATTACCCTAACCGAGCACTAGCTACTATGGCTTTCAGCGCGTTGTAGCGAAAACTGGATCGTGGGAATTGGACCCAAAACCCCCGCACTGATAAGCCAACACGCTACCAACTAGCCTACCAGGGCTCACTCAAATAAATTTAAAATTTAATACTGCGTTTCCACTTATATGTTAGAGCGAAACATGTGTTTTGGTGAAAACAAAAATATATGGGAAAACATGTGCAAAACATGTTTTGTTTCAAAACACGTCCAAAACACTTTCAGTCGAAACGTAGCATAGAATACAATTTATACGCCCGTATTCATACAAAATATTAATTCAGATTTCAAATACATTTTAGTTAAAACACATTTTAAGCCTTAAAACTGTATTGATAAATGAATATTAGCTTTAAAATACCTATTTTAAACCTTAGTAAAATTTAATATTCGTTTATGGATGCAGTTTAAAGGCTAAAATTTGTGTTTTAACTAAAATGTATTTCATTTTATGAATACGGTTTAATATTTTGATGAATGCGGGTATTAATGTTTAAATGAAGCAATTTACTTTTTTAGCTATAAAATGTATACCAAGGCGTATGATCAATATTTTATAGCTTGTGCAAATTTAGAATGACTCATACGTATGAGTAATATTAATTAATAATTTCATAAAACTCATACGTATTTTTATATCTCACATGCCAGAAATTTACAAATTTACAATTTTTAAGTCAATTTCATTACATGATCAATTAAATAAGGGAATGTCGGCTAAAATGAACAACTAGTTGGTTGTTGGGCTATATAAAGGAAACAAATTGGATTATTATAAATCCAAATTGCTACAGCTTGTAGGTCTACTTTTTGGGCATTTTTTTGCTATAGATAATTTGTTTGTATCAAATAATCGTTGGTTTAGTGTGCAAACGTGCTAAGTCCATTTTGTAAAATTAGGAGGGATAAAAAACCTACAACCTTTTTCGTTGTGAATATTTTTTAATTCTGTAAACACAGTTTTCTTATTTTGTTCGTCATCTTTCAATATCGATGAAAAGCTACATTGCGACTAAACACATTTGTCCTTTTAAAGTGGACTTAGCACACTTTTTTGAACATGTGTTTAATGCATTTTTATTGCTAAAAGATTTTTATAATTTTTTTGTTGTAAATTTTATTGTTTTGAAATAAATATTTAATATCCTTTAAAGTCTTATTTCAGTGCTGCTAACAAAAATAATGTATTTATTTTATAAATGTTTGTAATATTTTAAAGGTAAAATAATTCAAAATTGCAAGTCATCATATTTTCTGACGGTTATTTTGGGAAAGGTGCACTTTATCTGGAGTTAATCAAAAAAAAAAAAAAATTTTAATAGAATTTTTTTTTTCTTTGGTTAAGGTAGCCGGGGCCTCTGGGGGCGCCCTCTAGATCCAGTTTAAGTATATTTTAGATATAAGAAGGGGGAAGAGCTGAAAAATAGTACACTTATGCCAGTGCTAGCATATTTGAGCAAACAGCAGTTACCCACCACACTCATAATAATCCATGCATAAAAATGCGAAATTATTGTCAAAACTACAAAAACTTTTGTAAAATATACAAATTTTCGTTTATTTTACAAAAAATTTGGTTATTTTAACATTTTATCGTAATTTTATGCATGGATTATTATCAGCACACTTATCATTCAGTTACATTTGAAGCTATAAATTATTATTTGCCAAACTGGCGGCCAGGGTTCGAATCCCGGCAAGATCAAAACTATTATAAAAGTACTTTTTTGTAATTTTATTTTGGAAAATCTATTTTTAGAACACCTATTTTATGGTTTAAACAGCATTTTCCGACTTTGGACCTTTTGTCTTATGATGTTATCATTTTGGGATTGCAAAAGCACTTTTTTCCAGCACTTGTGCCTTGCAAAACGGTGGTCCGTTTGTCTTTTTCGGATTGGGAAACTCACTTTTTTTTGTTATTTTTATATTTTTGCCTGCGGCTTTCAATTTCTGTATTCCATTTGGTATTACACAATATCCCAAAATTTGAGATATAAATTTAACACTTACCTCATTGGCGTGCCATCACCTAATAATAAAATACTAATATTCTATATCAACTCTATATCAAAATGTCCATCGAGTTTGTTACCATAGTTTACTTTCGTTATTGTTTTTTTTTCATTTTCACCGATTCTTGCTAATAACACTGTGCAACAAAGTTATGGTCTCCCGTTGTATACCTAATGACACCATCGGGAAATTAAAGCAGATTATCAGCATATCGAACCCCCAAACGATTTTGAAAACTTAGCTCGGATTTAATTTGTTTGCCCTTTTTCAGGCCAATTTTTTAATTGTTTTTACATGCTTCAGAAAGTGATATCATATTATAACATATATGATGATATATGTGCTTGTACATCATCATATATGGGTATAGCTGATCATATATAAACATACATAATCGGATATATGACCATATATGAAGCATATATGAGCATATATAAAAATATATAATCACATTCGACTGTATACCGCCCAATTTCCCATCCGAACATATTTGAACATATATGAGACCATTTATGGTCATATACTGAACTGTATATGGTCATAAATAATCAGCTATACACATGTATAATCCATATTTAAACATAATTTTGTAGAATTATACTCACAACGCACAGCTGATTTTCCAAAAAAAAAAAAATTCAAAAACATTAAAAAAGTCAACCCAAAAATAAATTTTTTTTAATATGAACTCGTGTTTTTTGCTCAGTGTTGAAAAACAAAATATTTTCTTTTGTGTTTAAACATCGGATCTAATAAGCCAACTCGTTGTGACATTAATCTCGTAATTGTTTTATGTTCGCCCTTAGTTTAAAAAATAGCAAAACTTCAAAAGGTTATACAATTTAAATTTGAGATAAATTTTCAAAACCCTTTTGGTCTTTTGATTTTCTATTTTCATTTCCCGTTGGACTCGTCGGCATACAATATATTGTTGCACAGTGTAATAAAAAAAAAATAAAACCGTCGAACGGTGTGGTATAGTGTAGTAGTTCCTTATGTTGTAGTGCAGTTTAGTTCTGTTGGACTGTTTTTTTTCAGTTGCTCATGATTTATTATATTTGGCTGCTAAAAATTGGTTGTTGTTGTTGTTGGATGTTAGCTGCTGGTATTGCTATTGTTGTTGTTGCCGTGGTTGTTTGAATATTTACGAGTTTATTTGTTGCTTGTTAATAATAATAATGTTTAATATTGTATCTGTATCTGGGCTTTCTTGAGTAGTCACAGCTTATGTTTATTAAAATATTTCACTTGTGACATAATTGGAATTTATTGTCTTCTGTGCTTCCCAGTATGTGTGTGTGTGTGTGTGTATGCGTTTGCAACATGACAATATTTGTCGTAGTGTGTATAATTCATTCAAGGAAACGTAAATTTTGTTTGTTTTTGGCATATTTTTTGAGTTGCATGAAAAAAAAATTGTACAGATTTTTATCACTAAAAGGTGAACTAATTAAATGTGTTTTGTGTCAAATTAATTTAAAATATTAATTTTAATTTAGTTGATGACAAAGTGTTGTTACGTAGAAATTAAATAAAAATATATTGTGATCAAGTACCGCAGTAGAGACACACAGAGTTGGACACATTTATTAAAAGGGAATTTTAAAGATTTTTCGTACCAAAACTTCAAGATGTAGAAGGATTAAAAAATATTAATAATAATATTGTATAAATAGTCCTACACTCAAAAAAAAAAAGTTTGTAAAGTCAGCAAAAAATTTTGCTGAGTCAGCAAAATTTTAGTCAGGATGCTTGCAAAAAAGTTGCTAATGTCAGCAAAATCTTTTGCTGAAAATCAGCGAGCTGATTTTTAGCAACAAAATTTGTAGATTCAGCAAAAGTTTTGCTAACACTTAGTAGATTAGAAATACAAAAGCCTTGCTAAAAATTAATAAATTTTTTGCTGAATTTTAGTAGACTGAAAAAAACGCAAAAAGTTTGTAGAAAAATTGTAATTTAGTTAATTTATTTGCTGAAAATCATAAAACATATTTTTGTGATTCTTTTAAAAATGATTTACAATAATAACGAAATATAAAAATTTTCATTTTTCCACATTGATTTAATATCTGAAAATATATAGAAATAAATATATATAACATAACAAAAATTGTCTTTCAATTACTTACATCAATGGTTGTCTAAATGATGCTATCGCAACTGCCGAAGATAATTATAGAAACGAAAAAATAAACAGAAACAAACGAAACGAAAAAAACAACCCTTTTTGCAATAAGAAAAAGGAACCATAAAAATCTACCTAAGATGTGTGTCTTTGTCTTTCACTTTACTCTGTCTACATTTCTGTATATGTTTGTTTGCAATTTGACCTCACATATAAACATTTAGTTTAAATAAATAAATATTTTATTTTGTCTTTTATTTAATTAATAGACAATTATTTTCACAAGCCGGTGACAACGCAAAATTTAAGTTATTTTAATCCTCAATTTTGTTTTATGTATGAAAAAGAGATACAAAAACTTCCATGGTTGATTTTTTTATATGTCTTATTAGAGTTGTACTTTTTAGTATCATTTTCCTCTTCTCTACTACATCTTGACATGCCGCGACATCTACTTCATTCTGCGTATATCTTTCAATCTGGTTGTCGTCCACACTATTAATGTGCTTATCAGCACAATTTTTTTTAGCAAAATTAATTAGTAAAACATTAGTATATTAGTAAAGCATTAGTATAAAACAGTTAAGTGCTGAATAAGTATAACAAAAATTTTAGCTGAAAACACGATTTTAGCAAAAAATTTTGCTAAAAAATAGTATACCTGATTTACAAGACGTTTTACGTTTCACGTTTCAGAGAAAACAGTTGAAATTAGAAATTTTTGTTATTATTTTTTTTGCTAAATATTTGTAAAATACAGTCGAAACTCTTTATAACGAACTCCTATATAACGAAGTTTTCTTTATTGCGAATCAATTATAAGAACACTGTGTTTTGGGTCTACTTTGAGTGTATTTTAATCTCCATATAACGAATTTCCATATAGCGAATATTTCCTTATAGCGAATCATTTTTGTGACCGTAACTTCAAGATTGAACCGTTTTCAATCTCCATATAACGAATTAGGCAAAACCGAACGCACGAACTCAAAAAAGAAATCGATGTCGCTTTGTTGTGTGTTATTGGTGTTGTTATTGTTGCTCTGTGTGTACTTTGTTGCTTTCACAACGCACAAGCAGAGTCTGATGCTTTGAATCGTTTATTTACCATAAAATTGAAAGTGTATTTTGGGGAACCACCGAACTATGCAAGTGACAACTGGAATCATTACCATCTCTCACATTTCTTGCAGTCGCTATCAGTTTGCCTTTGCATATCGCGATACAAGTAAGTTGTAAAATGACTCCGCGCATAAGTATTACTGTGGAAAGAAAGCTATTGATCATAAAAGAAGTTGAAAAGGGAACAGCTTCAAAAAAAGACATTGCTAAGCAATTTGGAATTCCTTCCAGTACCTTATCTACGATTTTAAAAAACAAGGATAAGCTTTTAACCAGTGTCACAGATAATGCATCCAGTATTAAACGCAAGAAGCTTCGAACTTGTAACTTTGAGGATATTGACGAAGCAATGCTGAAATGGGTATTCGCCGCACGTGGTAGAAATCTTCCTGTGTCTGGACCAATACTGAGAGAAAAAGCAAAACAATTCGCTGAAGCATTGGGCCACGGAGAATTTGAAGCAAGTGTAGGCTGGCTTGAAAAATTTAAAAATCGTCACGGCATTGTTCAAAAAACATTGTGTGGTGAAAGTGCTGCCGCCAACATCCAAACTCGAGATGAATGGGTGACGAATGTCTTGCCAAAATTGTTAGAAAAATATGACGAAAACGACATCTTTAACGCCGATGAGACGGGTTTGTTTTTTAAGTGCTTACCAAATAAAACGATGGCGTTTAAAAATGAGAAGTGCTTTGGGGGGAAAAACAGCAAAGAGAGGATTACTGTTATGGTGGCATGTAATATGACCGGATCGGAGAAAGTTAAATTGCTTATCATAGGAAAGGCCAAAAATCCGAGATGCTTCAAAGGAATCAAATCTCTAGATGTGGATTATAAATTTAATACGAAAGCATGGATGACAAGCAAGATTTTCTTGGAATGGCTCTTGAAATTGGACCGAAAGTTTGCTTCTCAACAAAGAAATGTTTTGCTTTTTGTTGACAACTGCGCTGCGCACCCTAAGGATGTAAAGGACCAATTGAAAAATATTGAAATTGCTTATTTCCCACCCAACATGACTTCGTTGCTTCAGCCAATGGATCAGGGCATAATTTGTAACATTAAAACGCATTACAGAAAACGCATTTTGACAAACATTTTGTCACAAATGGAGGAGAAAGCACCTTTCACGCCCATAAATTTGCTGGATGCCGTACGAAACTTAAGCAAAGTGTGGAACGTCAATGTAAAATCCGAGACAATTGCAAACTGTTTTAGAAAAGCAGGATTTGTAAAAGTTGCCACCACAACGAACAACAGTTTGCCTTGGCACGAAGAAGACTATCTACCACTATCCCACTTCGCCTTTTTAGAGTCTTCATTTAAAACAGTTGCTAATATTAATGCAACATTTAAAGACTACATCAATGTTGACTGTGATGTCATTACCACAGACAACCCTTCCGACGAAGATATCCTCGAAAGTGTTCAAGAAAGTTTTGGAGCACCAGCTATCTCAGGTAAAGAAACAATAATAAAGAAAATCTGTGGCTAATAATTTTCTGATGTGCATTATTATTTCTCTTTTAACAGATTCAGATGAATACGAAGAAGAATCTGCCGATATTGCGAAACCGTTACCCACATATCGACAACTTTATTCATCAGTTGAAAGTTTCCGTACCTATTTGGAAATGAAAACCCACGTACCAAATACTGTGTTTACTTCTCTAAATGTATTAGAAAATTATATTGAAGAAGAAAAGTGGAAAAATGTATTTCAAACCAAAATAACTGACTACTACAAATAAAATATGTTAAAAGGAACAAATTGTGTTTCTTTTCTATATAGCGAATTTTCTTTATAGCGAAGTAAATATCCAGTCCCTTGGAATTCGTTATAGAGAGTTTCGACTGTAACAGCAAAAATATATCAGCGAAATATCAGTAAAATTTATTTGAATACAAATAAAAGTTATTCTGCTAAAGTCAACATCAATATTTGATGAGCTCAGCAAAGTTGATTATTATTTGAATTAAAAAACAAATTATTTAAATTTCATAATTTTTTTTTTTTGGAATTAGTCCATATCTCATATTTTTAATTAACCCTCTAACCGACCTAAATTGCTGTGCAATGAAATTTATTAAACGCGATTGGCACGAGAAATAAAGAAGAAGTTATATTACAAATTTTTTGTAGTTGTCTACTTTAGCTGGTACACAGAGAAAAATTTAGCTATTTGCGAACTGAAATTCGGTTACTACGACTCAATTTAGGTTATTACAAATTTCACACGGTTGGTACAACTTTTTAGTTAGTTGTCATAACAAAGTTCGGCTAATGCAACTGAATTTTAGTTGCAACTCCCAAAATATTCAGAAATCTAACGTAAATATCATTGTATTAAAAAAAAAAAAAAAATTAAAAAAAAAAAAACATTTAAAAAGTTTATTTAAATCCTTTAATATTTTGTATACTACCTAAATTCATTTTGTGTTATTTTAATACTTTTTCATCCATATAGTAAAATAATCAATATAATTATATAATTTTATTTATAGATATATGCCAATCAGACACACAACATTAAATGTTATGTCTTCAAATGATTTAATCATAGCTACTTCTTTGTGATAGTTATATGAATTGTAATTACATATTTTTTTTTTTTTTTTTTTTAATAAATCATTATTCATTCATTCATTGTATTAATTGAATTAATAAGTTACCATTAATAAATCTCGAAAACTTATATATAAAAATAAGTAGGTTTATGGGGTAGTTATTTAACTTACCAAAATTTCATGTTTTGTACTTTTATTAAGAAGAAAGTTGATTTTTGTTTGCTCGAAAAATGCGAAACTGGGAGAAAATGTTCCATAACTTTAATACACTCAGGGAACTTCTGCTTTAAAACATGTAGTTGTTTAGGTTGTAGTACAGTTTCGTTATTTTTATTGTTAATGTCAGTCATTTGTAGAACAAATTAAATTTAATACCAACCTTGTAGTTCATTTAAATAAACAAACCACATCAAATCACTGTTTTATGATTTTACATTCATTTTGTACATTCCTTTTTTGTTATTTAAAAAAATAAAAAATATAAAAATTTAACAATTGTGGTTAATTAAGAAACAAATGACAATGTTAGTTGAATTTACTGAAATGTAAGTCGTCCTTTCTTTAAATGGAATTTCACTTGTTTTAATTACATTTGCAGTGGTATTTACATAGTACTCTAAGTGTATATATTGCTAAAACTTCAACGCATTATCATTACCATTACCAAATTTATTAATTCTGCCGGATTTCATAAAAATTCGTAAAATTTTTTAAGTTAAAACGTGGTTATTCTATTGGAATCCAGTGTTTCCTTGGACCAAGGTAAGCTCATTCTTTACTTCGTATATATTATTAAAAGTTTTAGCCTCATTTTCACAATGTAACGTTAGCTAATAACTGGGACTTTAAGTGGCACATTTGTCGTTGTTTCGCATATAAATTTTCAATTTAACTATTTGTTAAATTTTAACTGGACATTCAGTAATTGGCCCTAAGGCAACTAAATAAAGTATGTTTTTAAGATTTTGGAAAATAGTGTTTTATTTTTGAAGTAAGTATTTTTTTAATTTTACGAAATTTTTATCTTAACACTTTCTTGTTGGAAGCACTGAAATTTTAAAATCTTGCATTCCTACACAAAGAAAATTTTGTTGGTCAAAACACTAATGAAATTTATCAGTAAATACATTAAACTTTTCTTCACAAAGTAAACGAATTTTTTCTAAAATTATTGAAAATCTTGACATATTTGTTAAGAAAGTTTTTTAAAGAAACTTCATCATTGAATGCACGAAACTTTTAATATTGGTTGGCAAACACTAAATTACCGATAACGATTCAATAGCGTTTCAACGAACTAGTTTTAACATTAAAATCACACTAACGACCCTATGATAAAAGTTCCGATATAGGTATATATAGTCATATATATAATTTTATATCGCGTCATTTATTAGGTGATCCTACACTCATAATAATCTATAGGTAAAATACACGAAAACCGTTGTTCATTTTACGAAAGTTTTGGTTATTTTGACATTACGAAAAAATTTGTAGAATATACAAATCACATTTCGTAAAGTTTTGTAAAAACTTTTTTTAAATAAAAATGTGGTGCATACCTTACGGGTTTATTTTAAAATTAAAAAAAAAAATGTAATGGTGCCACACCAGAATCGAACTGCAATACAACAAACTAAAAAGGAACTTAAGTCGAAAATATTATGAAACTTTTATGAAAACTAGAAAAATATGCTACAAACATTTATTATGTTTATTGAACTAAATAAAATAATATAATTTTCTTATAAATATATCAAATAATATATTGAAAAACTAAATAAAAAAATAATAAAATAATAATAATAAAAAACTTAAATAACAATTTCAAACTAATTGCATTTTATTATTAAATATTTTATCTTTTTAAATATTTGTTTTATTGAATTTCGTACTAAACCCGGCAAATAAAGTGGAAGTAGTGTTTTCGGGTCCTCTTTAACTTGTTTTAGGATCCTCTTTATTAAACAAAATACAAAATATCCATTTATATCAAAGCACAAAAATAGTAATAATGAAATAAAAAAATAAAACATAGAAATTTAAAAAACATTAATAAACAAAAAAATATAAAAACTAAAAAAAAAAAAAATTGTCCTGTCCAGGAGTTGAACTCGCAACCTTCTGATTGCAAATCCGACCTCTAACCACATCAACATCCATATGTAATATTTGTAACATTACAAATTTTTGTACAATGTACTAAAAAAATATTACGAAATCATGTTTGTATTTTTTACGAAATTTGTAAATTTATATAATTTGTTTTATAAAAAAGTTTTGTAATAGAAACAAAATGTTTGTACATTCTACGAAAAAAAATTTACGAAAAATATATTTGTATTTTTAAGCATGGATTATTATGAGTGTAAAAATGCCATGCATAACCTTATCTCATGAGATCCCATTGTAGCTCATTTGATATAATTTGATCCGAAAAATGGGTCTATCTAATTTGAACAAGTTATTTATAAGTTGATACAATTTTATATCTCTTCATAAAATTCTTTGGAAATCCGCGCTACTGTTTTGTTTCACATTCCAAATAATAAAAAAAATTAAATATGAATTGAAAAAATTAGACATGAATCCATTTTGACACTGTGTTTCATAGCTATAACGTCATTTTGCTTTAAAATTATTTCTTAAACAACTACACCATACGCTGAAGTGTCTTCAGAAGATTAACTCATCTCTGTCTTAGCTTTCTATTGAAGCAAATTAGTTGTTGTATGTTGTAGCATTTATCTAGTCATGCTTTTTACAAATAAGCGGTTAATGATAAACACTTTGGTTAAAAATAAATATGTATTAAAGAATATTTTTGTTTATTTCATTTGACTTCAGTTTCGGTGCACTTTTTATAAAGAAAACATGTATTTTCGGTGATTCAACCAAATTCAAGTCGGGACAACAATCTTACTTACTAAATTGAAAACAAATAATTTTGTTAGAAAAAAGTTAATTCCACGAGATAACTATACACTGATAATAATCTATGCGTAAAAATACAACAAAAAGTCAAAATATCCAAAAGTTTTGTAAAATAAACGAAAATTTGTTCTAGAAATGTTGAGGTTAAGAAGAAGAATAAACGTTTTTCTCTAAAAATTATAAACACTATTAATTTTTAAATCAGACTAGACTAGTTTCTGCCTTTTTTGTGGACAGGCGTCATCAGTGATTTTCCAGTTAAATTGTATTATTATTTGTGTCTTATAATTGTCAGATTGTCTCTATATGATACATTTTTCAACAACCTGCGGCTGTTAGAATCAAACCTGCGCTCATCTTACATTACAAACGTAACAACACCAAGTCATGACCATTTAGCGATCACACCCCAGTATGGCCGTTCATTTTACAAAAGCTGTCGTTGTGTTGACATTTTTTTCGTATTGTTAGCATGGATTATAATGAGTGGAGCATATTATTTAGTTTTCTGTCAAATCCGATTCGGTTCTTTGGGTTATAAATATTTCTATCTTTAAATTATCGTTTTCTTAAGAATCTTGAGCTTTTATTGCTTATTTTAAGGTCTTCTGACTTAAAGTGTTTTTGTTACTTATAAAATGACATTTATTCTACTAACTATGAACGTTTTTTTTTATGTCTAAGTTCTTACATTTACATTTTACAATTTTCTTTAGCATTAAATACATTGCATTTTTTTTCGTTTTCTCTTATAATTATACTTAAAAATTATAGATTTTTTTGTGACTTTCTGCCATAAGTATAAAAAGTTATCGAATTTTTTTTTTCTATAATTTTAACACATATATTGAAATAGAATTGTATTACGATATAAAAATGATCACATTTGTCTGTTTTATATATACGTATACATGGAAGTATATATGATCTGATACATAGCAATATCAATTATATATGATGAGATAAAAGATATAATGATATATGATGATATATAGCGCCATATTAGACATATTGGCAAAAATAAGTATGTACATATCATACATATGACCACATATATAATAAGATACCATTATATCAAGCTATATACGACTATATATAAAAATTTTTCAATGGAGAAAGAACTTAAAATAATGACAACCTTTAAATAACTTAACGAAATAACTTAAAATACCGATAACCTTAAAATACCCTAACGGAGAAATTCTGAAATACCGATAACCTTAAAATATCCTAGCAAAATAATTTATTTTTTTTCATAAACATCAATAGTGTAAAATTATCGAAACAAAAATTCTTTAAGGGAAAATTTTGTTAATCATAAATACATTCATTCCGTTAAGAACATTGAAAACTGTATGTCACGTCACCCGAATTTCATTATATTGTAAACAGGAAGAATATAGGCAATATAAGCGTTCCCGTTTTTAGATCTTTAAAACTTTGAAACTTGCGAATTTAATAACATTTTTACACTCAAAAAAAAAAGTTTGTAAAGTTAGCAAAAAATTTTGCTGAGTCAGCAAAATTTTAGTCAGGTGCTTGCAAAAAAATTGCTAATGTCAGCAAAATCTTTTGCTGAAAATCAGCGAGCTGATTTTAAGCAACAAAATTAGTAGATTCAGCAAAAGTTTTGCTAACACTTAGAGGATTAGAAATAAAAATGCCTTGCTAAAAATTAATAAATTTTTTGCTGAATTTTAGTAGACTGAAAAAAAACGCAAAAAATTTGTAGAATAATTGTGATTTAGTTAATTTATTTGCTGAAAATCATAGAACATATTTTTGTGATGTGATTCTTTTAAAAATAATTTACCTGAAAATATATAGAAATAAATATATATAACATAACAAAAATTTTCATTCAACTACTTAGAACAATGGTTGTCTAAATGATGCTTTCTTTTAAAGGACGCAACTGCCGAAGCTAATTATAGAAACGAAACGAAAAAATAAACAAAAACAAACGAATAAGATAAGAAAAAGGAACCATAAAAATCTATTTAAGATGTGTGTCTTTGTCTTTCGCTTTACTCTGCCTACATGTTTGCAATTTGACCACACTAGATTATTAATCTATATACATTTAGTTTAGAAGTACATATTAAATTTAAATATTTTATTTTGTCTTTTATTTAGTTAAAAGACAATTATTTTCACAAGCCGGTGACAACGCAAAATTTAAGTTGTTTTAATCATCAATTTTGTTTTATGTAAGCAAAGCAGATACAAAAGTCTTCCATGGTTGATTTTTTTTATATGTCTTATTAGAGTTGTACTTTTTAGTATCATTTTCCTCTTCTCTACTACATTTTGACATGCCGCGACATCTGCTTCATTCTGCGTATATCTTTCAATCTGGTTGTCGTCCACACTATTAATGTGCTTATCAGCACAATTTTTTTTAGCAAAATTAATTAGTAAAACATTAGTATATTAGTAAAGCATTAGTATAAAACAGTTAAGTGCTAAATAAGTATAACAAATATTTTAGCTGAAAACATGATTTTAGCAAAAAATTTGCTGAAAAATCGTATACCTGATTTACAAGACGTTTTACTAACTTTTATACTAACTTATTTTTTTGAGTGTAGTTTTCCAAAAACATGAAAAAAAAAACAGTGAACTTTGAAGACCTATAGTTCCTACACTGACTACTTCAAAACTAATAAAGATTGTGCTCTTGTCTGCTTTTACGATCTGTAATCCAAAAATAACCTATTTCCTAAAAAAATAATTTTTATAATTTTCACTTTTACCCTCCTATGATTTTATAAACATTTTTGCAAAATGCTTAATTTGTTATAAGAAATTGAGCTTACATTTTTTTCGGACCGGAAAATTATCTGTAGAATATACTGAAAAGTAAAGTAAAATAACGTTGACCTTAAAGTAACATAACGACGTGACATAAAATATCACGAACGATGAAGTTCACGAACGATGTTATTAAAAATCAGCTCACTGATTTTTAGTAAATCACTTTTTCTGATCTTAGCAATTTTTCTGCAAGTTACAAAATTTGTTTAACAATTTCTTACTTTTTCATTTCCACTAATTTTTTGTGAACTTTTGTATAGCACATACAAAGCAGAAGATTCATCATATTTATGAAAACCTGCATAAATATGATGAAAGTTTGATGGTTTTTCGTCCACTGAAAATGTTTCATAAAAATATTGCTAAGGTGATGCGTTTCGGAATTCCAACCGGACCTTACTCAATTTTGATACCGAAGTTTTACCCTAATTTTTTGGTTTTCTCGATATAGGCAGTTTTCTTAAAAAGACTTTAAGAAGACTTTTTAATAAATATTTATAAAAAGTTTCTTCGTATATATGAAAATGCTACACAAATTTTCGTCCAATTAAACTGTTTCATATTAATAAAAAAAAAAACATTTTTCCCTGAGTGTAGAAAAAGTTCAGGATATCGAACCTTGAATTAAAAAAGTAAACAAATAAAAAGATCTATCGATGCAGTTAAAGCAAGTTCAAAAAGTTCCTGTTATTGCCAATCTATTCAAACTCTCCAAGTACCCCCAATTTATGCACTACACTAAAAAAAAATAAGTTAGTAGAAAAGTTAGTAAAACGTCTTGTAAATCAGGTATACTATTTTTTAGCAAATATTTTTGCTAAAATCGTGTTTTCAGCTAAAATTTTTGTTATACTTATTCAGCACTTAACTGTTTTATACTAATGCTTTACTAATATACTAATGTTTTACTAATTAATTTTGCTAAAAAAAATTGTGCTGATAAGCAGATGTCGCGGCATGTCAAGATGTAGTAGAGAAGATGAAAATGATATTAAAAAGTACAACTCTAACAAGACAAGTAAAAAAATCAACCATGAAAAAACATATACAGACATGTAGACAGAGTAAAGAGAAAGACAAAAACACACATCTTAGGTAGATTTGTATGGTTTCTTTTTCTTATTGCAAAAAAAAGGGTTGTTTTTTTTCGTTTCGTTCGTTTCGTTTGTTTTGTTTATTTTTTAGTTTCGTTTCTAGAATTATCTTCGGTAGTTTCGTCATAGCATCATTAAGACAACCATTGATGTAAGTAGTTGAAAGACAATTTTTGTTATGTTATATATATTTATTTCTATATATTTTCAGATATTAAATTAATTCATGTCGTCAATGTGGGAAAATTAAAATTGTTATATTTCGTTATTATAGTAAATTATTTTTAAAAGAATCACAAAAATATGTTTTATGATTTTCAGCAAATAAATTAACTAAATTACAATTTTTCTACAAATTTTTTGCGTTTTTTTCAGTCTACTAAAATTCAGCAAAAAATTTATTAATTTTTACCAACGCTTTTTTATTTCTAATCTAGTAAGTGTTAGCAAAACTCTTGCTGAATCTACAAATTTTGTTGCTAAAAATCAGCTCGCTGATTTTCAGCAAAAGATTTTGCTGACTTTAGCAACTTTTTTGCTAGCATCCTCCTGACTAAAATTTTGCTGACTCAGCAAAATTTTTTGCTGACTTTACAAACTTTTTTTTATGAGTGTAGTTAATCTCCCAAACTTGATAGATATTCCGCTATCATCAAATATAAATCTTCAAATCCTAACCAAACAATTTCCCTTTTGCCATTCAAAATAATAGTTCCTTTTTAATATTTCTAATCTAAATTTTATGAATCATAATACTTATACAAAATAGTAAACTTAAATAAACCCGACCATTTAATTTTATAATCGCCTCATAAAAAAATTTCCATAATAACCCAAAAATATCTTAACGACCATAACCTCTAATTAGAAACAATTTAACAAACATCAAAATATATTTAGATTCGCGTCCGCAAACAATTTCCTTCAATATGACAGACAGTACATCAGCCGTAGCTACCCTGTAAGCGATAGAGATGAAACAAGGATTTGGTGGGTTAATAATTGTTGCTGATTCTGATGATGATGATGAGGAGGGCTTTATACAAAACACATTGACATCTTAAATGTTGATCTTAACTAAATGACATATCAAAACATCAAAACTAGTAAAAAGTCATCAAATTCACTGAATATGCAGTTATGGGTGTAATTTTTATAAGTGGTATTAGTGTGTGTGTGTGTGTTGTTATCCTTTTTGTATAAAGGACTCTAATAACAATAACATAAAAGTAACGACGATGGTAACAACAAAATAAACAGTTACCTAATTTAAATGACAACAATACACAAGCACACCATTTTACACACACACACACATACAACAATAGTAATAAGGTATTAACAACAGTTACAGAACCAGGATACAGTAACAAATACTATTGAAAAAATCTTCCCAAACCAAAGAGCAGGAGCCATATCATTTCATCTTTGAGTTAAACTCATCATGGTATTGTTTAGCAACAATTCCATTGTTGTACTCTTTTGTCTGTTCCGTTCTATGTAAAATTCGCAGTCGTATCTGTCTGCATGTCGTTTTCGTCATTGTTGCTCCTCAGGGAATGTCAAACAAATGACAGTTGATTAGACAAGAATCTAAACGAATACTCAACAGAAATAAAGGAAAAAGAATTACACTACCAACAGCAACGACTACAAAACAAGGAGCATCACTCTGGAAAATTGTAAAATTATGCAATTTCGCACAGTGAAAATTTACAGATTAAATATGTAAGATAAACTCAAAAACACCAACATAAACTTGTACTAAAAAAGTATTGGTTAAGGGGAGAAAATAATTTCTTTAGTTATATAATAATAATAATAATTTAGTGCGAGTAACTTTTACATTCATAACTAAGGTTGAAACCTAACCTTTGGTTATTGTGAGATAAGTTAGCAGGTCTTAGACTTATAAAAATTCTAAAATAGTTAAAAAAAAAAATTAAATTTCCAAAATTCACTCAAATAATAAAGTTAGTACAAAAAATTGTAAAATGTTTGTATTCCAATTTATAGTTGTTGTACTAACTTTAAGTACATATTTTTCTTATTCCTAATATGCAAATTAGTTATTTTGGTCGATGATTTTAGCAAAAAATTTTTAATCATTTTAAAACCAGAGGTGCTAAAATTGGCAAACATTTAACTAATTTCCTTTTTTCATAGTTGAGCTCAAAGTATTTTTCAAGTTCAATATCTTTATAATCTAGATATATTAAATTACATCTAATTCGATACAATTATGAATAAAGCACAAAAATTTGTATAGGGACAAATTTCGGATGAAATTGTATCTAATAGACATCAATTTGTACAAAGTCAACTGGAAAAAAATTGCTTAATACACTGTGCCACAAATTTCGGGTCATGGCAGACATCCCGGACCATTCCAACGGTAAATGAAAGTAGACCATTAGTAGACTAAAACCCTCAAAGGGTATTGAAATCTTTGCTCTTGTTTTGCTTTTATAGGCTTTTGAAGTTGACTATTTTTAGCATATTTTTGGTATTTTTTTTACTATGGATGAAAATAAAATGTTGAAATTGGTAAAAAAATAAAATGCAATAACGCCGAAAGCGAGGATGCTCATTTGCACACAGACTGTTTGGTAGCTTCTTTAGAAGTGTGATGTTCAAAATGAGTTAAATCAGTCTAGCGCCTCAAAAGTTATGAGTGAAAATGTAAGGCAGCCTCAAAATGTTTCATACAAATTGGAGAATTTTACTAAATTACGCGACTTGTCCATTTTGTAACCAGACATATAGAGATGAATAGTGTTGAATATTCACCTCAAGTACTTTTTTCACCAAATTTTTTTTTCACCTCAAACTTTTTTCACCTCGAAATTTTTTTTCACCTCAATTTTTGATTGGACAAATGTAACCCGAGACATAGTGAATAGTATTGAATACTTTACCTCAAATACTTTTTGCACTAAATTATTTTTCACCTAAAACGTTTTACACCTTGACATTTTTTACCTCAAAATTTGTCATGGAAATTGGTCAATTCTACTACAAGTACGTAATCGCGAGTAATGACAATTACGTAATTGCGTGTACTGAGTTTGTCAAAGACGTCTAAAAATTAATAATAACCATATATATATATATATGTCGTTATTGAGTATTATTTGAGTATTGAATACCTGCGAATGTATGATGAACTTTATCTTTAAGGAATTAACTCTTACCTTAACCAATATTCTTTCACTTCAGGGTATATTTTGCAACAACCTTCGTTCATTCCTTTATTCATTCCTAGCTGAAATGGTAGGCAAATGAAGTAGTATATAGTAATTGTAAGAAATATATAAAAGGGATTAAATAACATTATAACAAGCTTAAAAAAACATCCTTCCTTATCCTTACACATACACATACACACATACCTATACAGAAAGCATTAATGATCCTGTACCAAAAGATAAGAAAACATTACAAAATGTTTTTGGGGGATCTTTTACTGCAACAACGTCTTTTTTCTCTCTCCTTCTGCTACTCCTTCACAAGCATGTACATATATAAATTGGTATGATTGTATTTTGGGTTTTTTATTTTTTCGTTGAGCCTTTGGCTGTTTAATAGGATTTAAGTTGAATTTTTATGTGTAAGGTGTGCGTGCGAATAAAAGTTGACATCCGTTTTCTCTTATAACTTTCATCATAAGCTTTTTTTATTTTTTTTTTTTTTGATCATAGTACTTTTTAAAAATATGTCAGTAAATAAATTAATGACAATCTAAAATTTGTCTTTTCAATTTCTCACAAAAGGAGTGATGAAAAATAAGTGCATTTGAAAATAATTAAATATATTAAACAAAATCCTTATTGGACACATAAAAAATTAGCAAAGGAATCAAAAAGTTAGTCGTCAGACTGTATCAGAAGTAATTCAACGGTTTAAGGGAGACTTGACTATTTTCCAAATAGTTTTTGACCAGTCTTGCAACATGTGGCCGAGCGTTGTCATGATGGAAGATTATGGCCGCGTGTCTGGCCGAATATTATGGTCGTTTTTCCTTGATTGCTTTCTTCAAACGAATCACTTGTGTTCGGTACAGGTCACCTGTGATCGTCTGACCCGATTTCAACAGCTCATAATTCAAAACGCCCTTCTAATCCCACCAAATACAGAGCATTACCTTGGCGCCATGGATATTCGGCTTCGGCGTTGATTTGACTAGGGTTATCGTAATGTATCCATTTTTCATCACCGGTAACAATACGATGCAAAAATTACTTATTTTTTTAGCGTTCACGCAGCATTTCCGACATGCAAAATCGCCTTTCAACGTCTTCATATGGGACCTAATTTCTTTGCTTTTGAACGACTCCTAAAGCTTTTAAACGTAGGGAAATGGCTTGTTGTGTGACTCCCAATGATAGTGCAAGTTCTTCTTGCGGTTTACAACAATCTTCGTGGAGTAATGCTTCCAATTCCTCATCTTTAAACTTTTTTGGCTGACCAGACCTCTCCTAGTCTTCTGTGTCGAAAAAACCACTTTTAACCGTAAGATTCTACCAACAATCGGTAACTTTCAGCAGCCGTTTTCTTCAAATGAAAGAAAGTTATCAGACAAAACATCTTTTTAGGCACAAAACTCGATATTATTGTAGCGATTGAAAAAAATGTGTGTTTACACTTTGGCGTCTATCGAATACTGAATTATAATGACAGATGTTTACCCTCCAATACCATATTTGTTATTATTTACACAAACCATATGTGATAGTTATGACATATGTTGTCCAAATCGACATTATTAACTTGTATAACCAACAGATATTTTTTATACGTGTTTTTAAACTCATTCTAATTTTATTTTCGTGGTTTAAATCTAGATTTTAATTTATTCTAAAACATTATCATAAAATTGATAATGCAATTTTAAGAGAATGTTTTAGAATAAATTAATATTTACCTTTATTATTATTTAACTTAATAAAGTAATAAACCTAATTAGAATTAATTTAATCTAATTAAAAATTATTTAAAATATTTCATACTAATGCATAAACATTTATAAAAAAACAACTACTTACATAAATATTACAACACATAAAGCAATATGTTTTGAGCGAGAGTATAAAAAAATGTCAAGCAAGTTCCGAATTTGAGCAAATAGTTAATGGATTCAATTAATTTTTAATTGTCAACTTTTGAAATTTTCAACAAATTGATGTAATTGAAAAAAGTGGGGAAATATTTGTATCTGTAAATGAAGCAAATAACATTTCTTTTGTATCAAGGGAGGCGAATCCCCCAAACTGCCATGAGGTAAGGCCAGTTATGAGATATTGAACACTTGTTAAAAGAGAATTAAATGCCACAAAAAGGGCGTCCCACATTGGAAACTATAATATATTTTTTATTATTGAAAAAGGTTTTATGGGGCATACATTTTGTGTTTAAATTTTTATTAAATTTTTTCTGCGTTAACATTTTTCGAACGCACACCTTATGTAGGAACTTTCATTTAACCATTCATTTTTGTATCCATTGTATTGTATTTTAGTGGTAGAGTGTTATTGTTTTTTGATGTTATTTTTAGTAGTTCAGTTAAATTAACACAGTTAAAGTGGCCATAACACATGTAGTCATTTTGGCAAACCTCATAATCATCACTGTTTGCCATTATGCGTACTATACGGTGTTTATGTATTTATATTTGAGCCTGGTAATATTATACCACTACATTGATAATATGTGTCAAAACAATACAATTGAAATAAATGATAGGTTTTATATTTAAATATATAGAGTTTGCTGTTCGGTTTTAACCGAAACCGCGACTTTTCAAGACTCAAAACCTAAACCGAAAACCGACAAAAATAAGTCGGGTTTTAATAAATACTCCAATTTTTTCCAAACTCAGTGTCACCCAGCAAAACTTTGGTAATGGGTGCGATAAAGTACTGCATTAACTTGTAATGTGTACTCCTTACCTGTGTCATTATTTTCCAACAAGAAGTAATGAGTTACTTATAGTTGGTTATATAATGCATTATATTGTAATGTATACTCCTTTCATACAACATTATTTTAAAACCTTAAGTAATGAGTTACCGATAATTAAACACTCATGGATTACATTCTAGATTACTTCAAAACATAAAATAATGACTTACCGATCATCAATTACATAATGCATGAATTATAAACGTAAAGGAATTATTAATATATATTTTTGAAAATAAATTTATAGTCACATTACTTTGTGATTTTCTGTAAGCATGAGGGTAAGGTGTATATTTTTGATATCACGAACGAAAACACGAACCAGTTACTTTACCCCCTACAAGGTAATGATTCCACCCATTACTTTTAGGCTCATCTCCTGTCAAATTCATCAGTGAAGTAAGGTGTAATGCAATGCGTTTTGCTGGGAAATAGCCATTTTCGTTATAAAATATTATTTTTAATTACTTTTTGTGTTTCGTATAATAACTTAAACTGAAGCTAAAAAAAAAATACTAAAAACCACATAGCAAGAAATAGTACTTACCCAGAAGCGCTTCTGGAAGTTATTATTTAATTACGAATTCTGGAATGTATTATTTAATTACCAGAGCAAAGTCAGAAAGCATGATTTTTGTTCGTGATGTCCCACTTGGAATGTCACTTTTAAGCAGGTAAAAAGCGCTTCTTTCATGTGTTCTTAGAAGTTATAAATTCATACCTTCTTAGGCAATAAGAAGCGCTTTTTTGTGTATGTTGACAAAATTAATGCTTCATGGTATGCAGTCTTTATTGCTTCATTATAAGCACTATTCACTGCTTTAAAGAAGGCATTTTGGGAAGCACAACAGAATTACTTCCCTAATTGCTTTATTGTAATGAAGGCGGTGAAGCGCTATTTTGGAAGTATACAAATGTTTTGGAAGCACACAAATTTTATTTTTTGTTGGGCAATGGCTTAACAGATATTAAGTTTTTTGTGTCTCTAAATACTTTGAATTTTAAAAGCTATGTCTTTTTCGTAAGTCGCGATTAAATTATTATTTCATCAAATTTGAAGAAGTCACATACCTGAGAGAGAGAGTTAGAGAGAGAATGCGCAAAACGAAAAAGTGTTTTTCGGAATTCAGCGAAATTTAAAAAATTGTATCTTTTCGCGTAAATTTTAATTTGGAACTCTATTAACTAAAACTGACAAAATTGATACCATATATTTGTTTTTATATCAATAATAATATAATTGAAATAGTAAATCAAAAACTTCATTGCGTTTAATTATGAACTTTTTTAACAAGAGCGAAAAAAAGATCATGGTCCTTCATGGCTTTTATGCTTTATGTCTGGGGAGCTAACGCGGACAAAAAAGTTCATCTAAACTCAAAAAAAATAAGTTAGTACAAAAGTTAGTAAAACGTCTTGTAAATCAGGTATACTATTTTTTAGCTAATTTTTTTTGCTAAAATCGTGTTTTCAGCTAAAATTTTTGTTATACTTATTCAGCACTTAACTGTTTTATACTAATGCTTTACTAATATACTAATGTTTTACTAATTAATTTTGCTAAAAAAAATTGTGCTGATAAGCACATTAATAGTGTGGACGACAACCAGATTGAAAGATATACGCACAATGAAGCAGATGTCGCGGCATGTCAAGATGTATTAGAGAAGAGGAAAATGATACTAAAAAGTACAACTCTAATAAGACATATCAAAAAATCAACCATGGAAGACTTTTGTATCTCTTTTTCATACATAAAAATCAGCTCGCTGATTTTCAGCAAAAGATTTTGCTGACATTAGCAATTTTTTTGCTAGCACCCTCCTGACTAAAATTTTGCTGACTCAGCAAAACTTTTTGCTGACTTTACAAACTTTTTTTTTTGAGTGTACTTATTACTAATACATAAACATTTATAAAAAAAACAACTACATAAATATTACAAAAAACAACAACAATGTGTTTAATGTTCGCTTTTGAGTGATAATCTAAAAAAAATGTCAAACAAGTTCCGAAGTTGAGCATATATTTAATTGATTCATTTAGTTTTTAATTGACAGCTATTAAAATTTTTAACAAACCGATTTAATTGAAAAAAGTGGGGAAATATTTTTTTCTGTGTAGTGGCAACCGCATTTGTTGACAATCGAATGATTCGGTTATTGCTACCAAATTTTTCGGTTGTGATTACAGCCCTCCGAATAAACAAAATAGAATTCTTTCACGACAATAGAATATCGATTGTCTCAACAGAAATTCAGTTATCACTGCCCAAAAATTCGGTGGCTACAACCGAACCATTCGATTGGCTACAAACACAGTTGCTACTACCGATTATGTTTTCTGGGTGCTTTCGTCGTAAAATAGAATGAAAAAAAAAAAATAAAAATACAATTTTCTTTGATTTAAAAGAAAACTGGAATTTCATTTCCAAAAACATTTAAAGATTATTTTTTTATATGAGGTTTTGACTATATCGAAAAACTAAATCGCAAAAATATATTGACAAGGATCTGTTAATCTGGTAAGTGATGAAAAACTATAGTTTACAATAAGAATATTTTTTAAATTTTAATTCCGAATGTTACTTTTAACTTAAAAAGATTAAAGAATGTGAATTGATATTCCTAATTGACCTAATATTTCTAGCCGCTTGCCCCACCTTGCTTCATACCTGATAGTAGACAAGGTTTTTTTTTTAATCGAGTTAATTCAATGTCATTTGCTTCACAAGAAAAAACAAAATTTAATTTTACAAAAAAAAAATTTCGATTTGTCAATGTTTAAAAATATTTTAATGGGGGAACAATGCTTCAAATATTTTGAAGGGAGAGAATAATTTCAAAAATGCATCCAAAAATCACATTTTTTATAAAAATTGTATTTTTTTCAAATGCAGTTTTTTTATTGTATTAGTGTGAAAAAGGACAATCGTAAACATCTAACGCTCTTCGAATCACCAAAGTCCAATAATAACTTTCGAGTATACGGCTCTTCAAAGTGACAAACTTTTAAGATTTTTTGAATTTTTTTAAAAATTAAAACCACTAAAAAATCTTTAGTTTTCAAAATATTTCAAAACTGAATACGAAGATGTGTTATAGGCTCCATAGAGAATACATATTTTTAATATAAAGAAAATCGCACGACATTAGGTCAAAAACTAAATTGCTTTTGTTATGCTTTCAAAGAATGATGATGATAAAACAAAAATTGTATAAAAATCACATATTTTTATTTTTGTCACCTTGAGAACAGATTGGTTCAAGTGAATGATATGATCTGAAAGCAACAATTATCCTCTGGTGTGGCTAATAGATGATCTGAAAAGCAACAACTATCCTTGGTCAATACAAACAACATTCGGAAAATAAGTTGCAGTATGTGGCTAATATAACAAAATTGTAAAAGGAACACCTGTGTCTCATTGGTCATATAAGGGTTAAATTTTTTTAAAATTCGTATTAAGACAAGAGTTCAAATAAAGAGAAAAATAAAAACAAAAAGCGTGTATTGTATAACTACAAAAGGTAGAGCTTGCACATAACGAACAAGTTTTCAATTTATTTTTGATCAATGGTGATAACGTTTAGCTCCGAGATCATATATTAGTTCTCATTTAGTGTGATAACTTGGTTATATGAATGTTTGATGTTTTGTATGGGATTGTCACTTCTATCAAAACGTGTTCTGATGATGGGAACCCAGAAAATTCCTGAAATAGATCTATCAACACATTCCTTAAAGTGGTCAATTAATAAATTTGAAAACAAAAACTCTATAGATTATTTGTTAGGACAATATCCTAATTAAGAAATATAGAGTTCATTGCACAATTGAAGGTCGAAAAAACATAATTTTTATTTCCAATAAAATTATATCAAACTTCGTAGAAATTGTATCTAAAGATAACAGGTTTGGCTGCCGATTCATACGTTCAGTGTTATTGGATAACAGTATTTCAAAACTATTTTGTTAAATTATTTTTTGGTTATCACTATTTTAAGTTATTTCATTATGTTATCATCAGGTTAGTGGTATTTTAAGTTCTTTTGCTGATCGTATTTTAAGATTTGCGAAAATAGTTTTTCGGGACCGTCACTGTATTAACCCTTATGTGATCAACAACAACATCTGGCCAATTAAGGTAAAAATTTCATTTTTAATTTATGATGCTCGGAAAAAAATCAATATAAAAACTCTAATGGTTTCGTTTAGATATTTTAAGGTTATCTGTATTTTAAGTCATGTCGTTGGGGTAGTTTATGGTTAACATTATTTTAAACAGTTCCGCTAGTGGTTTTTTAAGGTTAACGATATTTTAAGATATTTCGTTGGTGCTATTTCAAGGTTAACGATAGTTCTTTGAAAGAGCATTTAATGGTTATTGGTATTTTAGGCTTAGCGCTAGTCAACCATGATAGATACAATTTTTTCAAATCAATAAAAAACATAAGATTTTCTACCTTCTTCTGATTACAAAACTTTAATTACATGGTATTTTTCGTTTCCTAATTTTCCTGTTGATGCAACTTTTAAACCCAAAATAATTCCAAGTTGTCAATTTTAATTGATTTTATTTAACTTTGCTTTTAGTAACAAAATATACAATGTCATTTCGAAACGCGTGTAAATAATTAAGGTCCTCTAACCCAAACACACAAGGAATATAGAAAAATGTTGCTAACCCTTCTCGTGCGTTACATTCAACCCCATTAAAATAAACAATTTATCGTTTTTTGCAACGCATCTCTACAGATGAATGAGATCAAATTGCATGAATGCTGTTAAAATTGCTGTAGTTGTTGTTGCTGTTGTTGATGATGCAATTGGCGTCCTTTATGAAAGGACCTTTCTTCCCTATTGCTTAAGTTTTAACCCTTTTTGTTGTTTGATTTTGCAAAAAATGTTTAGAATAGCATACAAATTAGGAAGTGTGTAAGTATGTGTTTGGCGCATGTGTTGTATGTTGTATTGTTATATGCATTGACAGGACATTTTTATCCTTTTGTAATGCACAAAGCAACGTCTGTTCGTGTGTGTGTATGAGCGTGTAAGTGTGTTGTTTGTTTGATTGTTTGTTGTTATTGTTATGTGGGTGCTTTTTAGCGCTTTATGTTTATATATATTTTTTGCGCTTTGTCAGTCTTTTTAATGAAATTTTTGAAATGATGACTATTTTCGCCAAAAACCAAAAGGGTTCTTTTCATCTTTTATTTTCAGTTCTTATTTTCTGCACAATAAAATGAGAGTAAAAGGAGTCTGTTTTCTTGTGTTAAGGATGCCTTTTGCTTTTGTTATGGTGAAGGAAAAAATAAAACGAAGCGTTAAATAAAGGAGTTTGTTTTGTGCATCATTTTTTTTTGTATAGTTATATCTGATTGTATTGTTGTGCATTAAATTTTTCGTTTTTTTTCTATATAAATTCTTTACAGAATGTGGTTTTATTCTAAATAATAATAACAGACATTGTTGTTTAGTTGTTGTTAAAATTCTATTGTTTAGTTTGTATAGAAAATATTGTGAATATTGTTGGTTTGTTCCTTCTAACACCATATTCATAGAAATAATGAATATTATCTTTATTATTGTGATTTTAACATACGTTTTTGTTGTTATTATTGTTGTTGTTATTTGGTTGGAAATTTTTGGTTAGTCTCTTAAACTTTACATTAAAATACAAAATAAATCTATGAACATTTTTGTTGTAAAGTCCTTTAACCCTTTACTTGTGTTAACTTAAAATATCCTGCTGTGTTTAAAATTTATTTGAAATAAAACCTAAAATAAAAACAAAAACAACATATAATTCCCTTTACGACCATTTAAATACAATTTTCATATAAAAAAGACAACAACAATAAAAAAAACCAGAGGTTTCCTGATAACAAAAAAAACGAAAATAAATAAAACAAACTCATATGAGATTCTCAAAAAAAAAAAAAACAAAAGACCACTGGCATTGTAATGACAAAAGCAAAGAACCCGATTTAACCCAGAAATCACACTTTTCTACAACATGCGTGGGTAAATTGTTATGAAATTTCGAAGATAGACAAAGATTTTTCAACAACACTAAACAAAAAAAAATAAGTAAAGTCAGCAAAAAATTTTGCTGAGTCAGCAAAGTTTTAGTCAAGAGGGTGCTTGCAAAAATATTGCTAATGTCAGCAAAATCTTTTGCTGAAGCTCAGCGAGCTAATTTCTAGCAACACGTTTTTTCGCTAAAAATTAACAAATCCTTGCTAAAAGCTAGTAAAATTTTTGCGGAATATAAGTAGACTGAAAAAAACTGTAGAAAAAATATACTTTAGTTAATTTATTTGCTGAAAATCTTAGCAAATTTTTTGCGATCCTTTTAAAAATAATTTACAATATGTTACAAAATATAAGAGTGTTTATACTCCCACATTGACGGCATGACGTAATTTCATATCAGAAAATATAAAGAAATAATTAAACCTAATAATGGTCAAAGCTTTCGTAAGTGATGGCAACTTTTAAAGCAAGACAAATGCAGTACTTCTAAAAACGTAGCAAACAAATAAACAAATATTGCACATGCAACCCTTTTTTGCAATAAGCAAAAGGAAACATAAAAAATTACCTTAGATGAGTGTCCTTGTCTTTCGCTTTATTCTGTCTACCTTATGGCATATTGTTTTGCAATTTGTCCACACTATGAACATTTAGTTTACAAACCCGATTAAAAACAATTAATATGATAAAACAAAGAAGTGTATCAATTTTGATGTAGCCTTATATCTAATGAAAATTGGATCACATTATATAAGATTATATAATACTATTTTCATTTTGAGAATACATTCTTAATCTTTATTAAATTTAAATATTTTGTGTGAGATTTTATTTGTTCGGTTTTAGATCATGACAAATTTTTCTCTAAATTACCAGAAAAATTATAATTTTATTATGATAATTTACTTTGACTATTAGAAAAAATACACAGAAAAAGTTATTAGACACTAGCATGAATGGAATGCATTTTCTGACCCACTACGGTCTTCATCAACATTCTTCGTGCCATTTAGTGTTAATCGTAAATATCATCTATTTAACTCACACGTTGAAGAAATTGGGTAACGTTAAATCCCACATTACTCTGTGTGTTGAGTTAGAATGAAATTTACTACGAACGATTTCTATTTATAGCGTGTTTGTTTTTTTTCTCTAGTCATTATCATAGTTGCCAGTTTAACTTTCAGTTAAAACTTTAAATGGCAGTTCTTTTCTCTAATGTCATCATATACTCTCCTTCTACATTAGCAAAGCATATCAACAAACATTAAAGATTTTTTTTTTTTTTTTTTTTTTTTATTAATACATATGACGAGCATATACATTAAACGATTTTTGCACTGTACCTGGTGAGTGGTTTAATAGTGATTTTATCGTTGATCTATAAATTTATGTGTGAGATTTTATTTGTTCGGTTTTTGATCATGACAAATTTTTCTCTAAATTAATAGAAAAATTATAATTTTATTATGATAATTTACTTTGACTATTAGAAAAAATACACAGAAAAAGTTATTAGACACTAGCATGAATGGAATGCATTTTCTGACCCATATATTTTATTTTGTCTTTAATTTAATTAAAAGACGAAGGCTTTACATTTATATTTTAAAAAATTAAAACCAAAAGTTTATTTTTCGATCATTTATCATAAACTATAATGTCAGCAAGATTATTCAAGTTCAAGATAATATGTTTTTTGTTAAACAAAAACAATTGACAATTATTTTGACAATCCGGTGACAACATAAAACTTAAGTTTTTTTTTATGTGTATATACATTGTTGGTGTCCTTTTGATTTATGTATGTTGATTATTTTTTTTTTTATGTCTTACAAGATTTGTACTTTTTAGTATCATTTTCTTGGCCCTCTACTGCATATTGACGTGCCGCGACATCTACTTCATTCTTCGTTGACCTTTTAAGCTGGTTGTTGTCCACACTATTAATGTGCTTAACAGATTTTTTTTTTTTACCAAAATAAATTAGTAAAACATAAGTAAAATATTACTAAAGCATTATTTGAAAATAGTTAAGTGCTAAAGTATAACTATAGTTTTGGCTGAAACCACAATTTCAGTTAAAAAAATTACATGACGTTTAGTAATTCTTTTACAAACTTAGTTTTTGTTTGTTTCACTATAAACAGCAACACTGACAAAAAGTAGCTGCTTGGTGCTGAATTAAGAAGTTAAAAATGGATTTTTGGGAAAAAATAGATTTGATATCTTAACACACACAAGAATGGCTGCATTTCCTAAAATATCCAAAAAAAGATCTTGTGTGTTTGTTTAAAATATTTTTTATTTGTTTCACTTTTACAGAAGAGAAAGTCGGCATTTTATTGCAATAAATCTTCAAAAAAATATTTTTTTAATGAAACTATTTCTTAAAAAACTTTAAAAATATTTTTTAAAAAAATCGAATCTAATCTTTTGAAAAGTACGAAATTCCAAAAATAACTTCTAAAGACGAAAGACTAACAGCTGCATTTGATCTAAAATACTTTGCAACTGTTTCCAAAATGAAAATATTTGTGATTTCTTAATATTAGACCTCGGTATCTCTGCTACTATTTGTTGAAAAATATAAAAAATATAATTTTCGACATCGGATTGAATGCAACAATTAGTAAATAAATATTATTAATTTCAATAAACCAATTCATATATTATTTGCCATGATAATAAAACGGACTGCAAAGTGGCGTTCATATTTTTGGCAAATTTTATTCATTATCTTGAATATTTTCTCATAAATATTTACTTCTTAAAGTAAGCAAGTACACTCCTATCTCAAAATATTTTTTACAACAACAGTTAACTCCGAAAAATATGAATGTAGTAAATAAAGTTTAGTAAACGGTAAATTTTTGATTTGCTTTCATATACATTCTAATGTCACGTTCGTCACCATGTAAAACTTGTAATATAAATCAAGTTTATTGTGACAAAAAATAAAAGAGAAAAACTGGGACGTATCAATTAGAGCTAGTTTTTTATAAAATTTCAAAATTTTACGTCAGTTGACCTGGAATACATTTTACCTTTGAGTGGTTAAAATATTTTATTTAAAATTATATATGTTTTACGTAGACGGTATCCTTAGCTAATTAGAGAAAGTACAACTACCGGCGTTATAGAAAAAAATTAACAGCAGACCCGACCTAAGTCACAAGTAAAATTTCATATATTCCACTAATAACCCAGACTAACAAAATGGTGGCCAAGGCCCTGGGATTGGAGTAATGTTTTGATGTGCGCTGAAACTGAATATAAAATCTGACTCAGAATTTCCCCAAAACATCACATTTCCGAAATATCTTAAACTAAAGTTTAAAATAACGGGTTTTCGCTATATTCGGGACATTATAACACCGCTAATTAGGCTTTAGTCAATAAACATGTTTATGTCATCTGAAAGTCCTCTCCGTTCGGATTCAACAGTACACATCAAACCTTTAAAAAAGTATATTCTAGTATTAATGTTAGAAAACTTGTTGACCTGTGTAATTGAAGTAATCTAATTTACATGCTATTCATTGTAATTCTCAAAATTAAAGTCACCACATAAAAATTACAATAGTTTTAGAAATAATAAACTTTTTTGCTTCATACTTGCTAACATTTTTCTAATAGGAAATTTATGTTGCAAGACGCTACATAGCGTCACGTTTCACACTATGGGTTGTAAATAATAATCTCAAAAGTTGCATTTACTCAGAAAACTGTAAAACAAACTAAAAATATTGCAAATCAAACTAAAAATTATCAAAAACGTCCGGCGCAAAATATTAAAAAACCCACTTCTATTTTTGTCACATCACGTCACCGTCTTTTATTAATTTAGGACCATGCAGTTAAATAAAATAAAAAAAAATGTTTTTATTCTCAATTTGTGGAGGGTTTGTAAAATTCGGCACTACCTATTTTAATGCCTCCACCTGTTTATCCTAGAGAGAGTACTAACCACATCTTTAAAAGCGACAGAACAGGGGAACGGTAGGTAAAAGTATGACGGCACAATTTTGCAATTAAGGTTTAAAAATGTTGCGTATTTTTTTTAAAGTGATCTTATACGGTTTAAACTTTGAAATTTCTAGATAATTATCAATTAATCCACGTATATTATATATTCATGACAAAAGCTTATCAACTCCATACATTCACCATACGACTCGTAGTTATGTACGGTAGGTATGGTAGTATTATGTCTACTCAACTCTTCTGTTGCTGATGTTATTATTGTTGTTGCTATTGCTGTTAATATTTACCTACTTGCAATGCAATGTGAAAATAATTTTTTTCTGTAATTTTTTTTATTTTCTTTTTTGTTTTTCCTTTTTATTATATGCTCATTTGGCATGTGCCATAAACGTCCAAATAATCGAAAAGAATTGTATGTACAATGAAAGTACATACATTTTATTAATTTTACATAAGTTTATCACATATAAACACACGCACACACACATATGCTCAAACACAGTTAAATACAAGTATGTGGTAGTGTTATAACAACCCCCAAATGGGTCATTTGCGTATCCTCAAACAGCGAATAAAAATCAGTGAACAAGAAAATAAGTATGGCTGTGTTTTCTAGGTATTATGTATGGAATATACATACATACACACACACACACACACATATTCATACAAACAGAGATCCAGAGATGATTTTTAGTTTTATATTTTTTTTATTATTATTATGTATTGTTCATATAGAGTATTTGGGTTATATGGTCAAGTTATATGTCATCATAAAATAATAACTAAATAACAGTAAAGAAATGTCAAAGGACATGTGACAACCATAGAAGACATACATAATTTGTTGTAGTAGTTTTTTTTTTTTTTGTTAAGGGACTAATAACTAACCCAATAAGCATTTATCCTTGAAAATAATTTACATTCAAATTTGTATCAATCATTTGTTCAAATATTATCCTTTGAAAATAGTGCTGAGAAACTGTAGTTCTCGAATAGAGAACTATGGGGTTTCAACAAAACAACGTCTTGTATTTATCTAGCTTTTTTTCTAAAATTTTTCGACTTAATAATAATAATTGAAATTCATATGAATTTCAAATTTTTCTCAAACATAGTGTCGGCCTAGAAGACGAGTATAGCGTACAACAATTATCGCTGCTAGAGAAAATGCTACCAAAATAAGGACGTTCGACAGTGACTACAGAAGCTGTCATATTTATTTTACTGTAAAAACTACCACAGAGGTTTATTCCTTCTCCTGTATTACTTTCGCTATATAGCAATACAATATTTTTTAGTTTTTACATATAAATCTTTTACAAACAATAACTAAATAATATATTTGAATGAAAATTTAGGATTCGAAGGTATTAAGTTGGTTTATATTACATTGTGCATTTGCAATAACACTAAGAGAATATATGAGCCATGAAATATCTCTGTTAGTTGTACTCATCATATGTTGTTTGTTTACGAAATATAGTTAAAACGCGGCAACTCTGTAAAGAGAATGAGAAACAAAAAATGAGATAAAAAGAACAAACGCTGTGAAAATAAAATAGATTCTCAATTTGTATGGAAATAAAAGACAAGCTTTTATGTATTTGGTTTCTACAGTTAGAATAATATGTATGCCTATGTATGTATATACTATGTAGGTAAAGACCACTGCAAATGTAGATTAAAACAAATGAAGTTTCACTTAAAGAAAGCACGACTTGCATTTCACTAAATTCAACTAACTTTGTCATTTGTTTTTTAATGTTTAAAAAGTAAACCATAATTGTAGAAAAAATTAGCCACATATTCAGTAAAAACAAAAACAAACTTTTATTTGTTTTATTTTTTTAAATAAAAAAAAACTGCTGTATAAAATGAATGTAAGATCATAGTACAGTAATTTGATGTAGTTTATTTTTTGAATGAACTACATATGAAGTCAAAAATTAAATTTCTTCTACAAATAACTGTTTTTTTTTCACTTAAAAATTAAGATTACTGTATTACATCTCAAACAACTACAAATATTTACAACAGAAGTTAACTGAGTGTTCTTTTTCGGAAAACATTAATATCTTTGAGATTAAATAAGATTGCAACGAAAGAAGATATCACCCATGCTGATATGAAATATCCTTATACACCTATCGCTCGATTTACACTATAATTTTTTACACGATTTCACTTTTACACGTTTTTTTTTATTTCTAGTATAAATCGAGGAATATGGAAATTACATCAAATTAAACGATTTTTTTTTGATTATTTAATTAAAAAACTTTTGTGTACATATTCACGTTAGTAAAAAATTAATATTTAAGTTAACTTCATTGTGAAAACTAATGTTAAGTTGTGCAAACCGTCTGAAATTCGTAATAACATAATTTGAGTCGGAGTAACCGGAATTCAGTTGGCAAATAGCAAAATTTTTTTCTGTGTGTACCATTCATGAAGCCACAATTAGATATATAATAAAGAATGAAAACGCTATCAGGAAAAGTTTAGCAGCTGGGTATGGTGTATCTAAGCGTACAACTTCGTACGTTCGGGACACTATAATTGAAAAAATGGAGAAGGCATTAATGATTTGGATTGAAGACCTAACCCAAAAGCGAATTCCAATTGACACTAATGTAATAACAAATAAGGCATTTCGGATTTACGAAAAAATTAAAGATGAGCTACCATCAACATCCTCAGCAGCAAATAAATATTTTACAGGTAGTCATGTTTGGTTTGAAAATTAAAAAAAAGGCATTCTTTACATAATTTAAAACTAAAAGGGGAACAAGCATCTGCTGATGTTGATGCTGCAGAAGAATATCCAGAAAAGTTCGCCGAAATTATTTCATATACATACAGGCACGTAGCTAGGAATTTGTTTCGGGGGGGGGGGGGGGCTTTTCGATTTTTTTTTTTTGATTATATATTTTTTTTTTGCACACTAAAGTAACAGCTTTTTCTTTTGTTTGCTAAATTTTTGCAAAATTTTTACCTACACGTAATGGGCAATCATGTATTAATAATAGAAATAGCTTTCTGATTTCATTTTGAAACAAAAACCTCCCGCATAAAGTGCATTTCCTTAAAATGCATTTTTTCATTTATTACTTATTGTGTTCATTATTTTGCGAATTTTGATGTCTATATTGCGAAACAACGCTTTAATATGTTTGATCACAAATTTGAAAATGTTTGTGTACTTTAAGTTGGATATGCATCGTTATTGTCTAATTACGTTAAATTTTTAGCTAAATATTAATATTTAGTTTAATTAAATAAAAAAAGGATTATGCGGAAAACTTTTTGAAAACCACGAAAAATAAAATTGAGTTACTTTATATTTTTATGTGCTAATATACGTCTAGGGTAGCTAAAACTTGATAAATGTAAAAAAAAGTAAAAAAGTTTCAACATCTAATAACCCGATTAAAATTAATATGATGCTTTATATAATCATACGAAATTTAATATGAGTCTTAATAAAGTTTTATCCGAGAAATGGGCATAATAATTATATTTGCATTAGTTTAGTTTTAATTTGATAATATCAGATTAAATAACATCCGAATAATGACGCAATACAATTTAATACGATTTTATACAGCGGTATAAATTTATATGTGAACTGATACTGAAATATACAAAATAAGCTATAGTTGTGTCCGGTTTTTGATTTTAAAACTTCATGAAAATCCAAAATATCTATTAATCCTTTTAGACTTTAGCCACTTGCAAAAGGTTTACAACTTTATAATTTGTAACAAATTCCATAGCATTTGGAAATTTTATTATATTCAAAAATAAAAAATATAAATGAAGATTTTGTGGTATTTATTAACTTACACCATTGAATAACAAAGACGGAAAAAACGTTGAAACTAAATTTAGAGTTTTAGATTGAAAAAAATCTTAGACTAAATTAAGAACTCATAATGTTACAAATGAAACAAATTCTTTTTTTAGGGTTAAGAACCAGAAAGAAATCAATTCAAAAGACAAAAATTGGGGTAAATTTTGTGTATAAAATTATACACAAAATTATGCAATTAATTGTATTGTATTGATGTAATACACATTTACATCCAAAATATAATTGACAAATTTTCTAGTGTGACTCTGCATGGGGTAATATACAAATTTATCTAAAATAAAATTGTGTTTTTTAAAATATGATATAATATCAAAGTATATATTATTTTGCAATGTCTAGGTATATAAATATAACGTAATTATTAATTGGATTAGTTTTAGCGTATTCTAAATGCAATATACAATTATACGCAACTATATATGACATCATATTAAATTTTTTCTACGAAATTAATTTTATATATGAATTTATATAATTATGTCCGGTTAAATGCACTGGCAGACAAAACCTTATAAGTGCATATAAAATAATGTATTATTTTATGCAAACGTTTTAACTCGGGAAATTAAAGAATTATAACCGTCCAAAAAACAAATTAAAATCAAATACCCTATATATTTTGCCTGCCACTTATAAGGAAGCTTTTCCGATGGGTTTCCTTTGAAATTAAATTCGGATAGGTGATAAAGCAGCAAAAATATATGAAAAACGTATCTATTTTTAAAATTGGTGGTGAAAATTAACACATTTTTGTATGAAAATATGTTTAAAGTTTAGGAAATTTAGACTTATTTAAAAACAGCTTTCAAATCCTCGAGAAAACACACATTTTGAAAACCATTTTGACACTATGTCGTGGACCCCGGCTGCCACTTATTTGAATTATTTTAACAAATTATTCACTATTTTTTCCCCTTTTTCATATATCCGACTTCATGTATTGTATTAAAAAAATCGTAAATTTTACAAGCAAGCGTGATTGTAGTCTGAAAGAAATAATAAAGAAAAAATATAAAATTGGAAAATTTAAAAATATACCTGACATTGCCTAGGTCTTATTTCCATCGCCTAGGTCTTATTTATTTCGTATTTCCAATTCACTTTGATTTATATTTTGGACAATTTCAAACGCTCTTCAAATTGTCTTTAATCAATTTTTTAAATAAAAACCCTTTAAAATGTCTAAAAAAAAACTACATCGTTATTACTGGTTTAGCTGCTTGATTTTAAAATGTCGCATTTCAAGGAGCGCCGATAGAAATTTGTTTACATTTAGTCTAAAAAGAAATTGAGAAAATTTGATTCCCATTGGACCACGTTAACATGTTATGCATATCGATCAAAGTTTGAGGCTTAAATTTGTTTCAAAAAATTAAAAAAATATGAGATATCGAAATATATATCGTAAAAAAAAAATACTGAAAACTATGTTACCAGATGCGTGCGTACCAAACCAAATTTACCAAAAAGATTGCACTGTAAGTAAAGTAACGACTTTTACGGCACAAGTAAACTTAATTTTGAGTCTTAGTGGTAGCTCCATTTTAAAAGATTGTGTCAAAATACACAGAAAAAATCATTGCCAAAAAAAAAATTCAATTAAACTTTTGTTCGATTTCAAACTTACTTTCAATTAACTGTTTAATTGAAAATGAATTTGGTATAAAAAAAATTCTCAGTTTTTATAACGTTGAACAACTTTGAAACAAATGCAAAAATTTTAAAAAGTCGCCAAAATTAAAAAAATCGTTTAAAGGTGAAAATTCGCGTTTCTTTAATTTTGGTCATTTTTTTTTAAATTTTTTTTTTGAATTTTGGCGTTTATTTTGGGAGTTTTTTAAATTTCTGCAATTTTGAGGATTGTTTTGGCAATTTTTTTTTCAAATTTTGCGATTTTTCAAATGGTCTAATTTTTCCCAATAGTAAACAATATTCAATTAAATTTTTAATAGATGTGAATAAAACTATATGTAATTAAAAATAATATTAATTAAATAGATACAAATTATTTTAGTTGTTACTACAATTGCATCAACACGACCGAATTTAGTTAAACTTTTGCTGAATCAACAAATATTTTAATTAAGACTAAATTTTAGTTTTTTCTGTTTAGTTTGCATTGTCTCAAACAATTTTTTGATTATATTTTAAGTCAAAGACTTCGAAATCTCTTATGAAAAGATTTTATTTATTGCTTTTTGTCGAAAATCAACTCTAACAATGATAGCCGCCCATTTGCAGGTGATGTTTTCTAACGAAATTTTAAGATTCGAATCATATAAAACTATTTCCTATTTGATCCAAGTCAAAAATAATTATTTTCATATTAAATTTATCAATAACATTGTTACTTTCTAACGAATTGTATTAAGTTTTTAAATTTGTCAAATCATTTCGGGGGGGGCTCTAGCCCCCAAGCCCCCCCCCCCCCCTAGCTACGTGCCTGTATACATACATACTCCTGATCAAGTCTTCAATGCTGACGAGTCGGGTTTATTTTGAAAAAAAAATGCCTGATAGAACTTTATTGTCAAAGGGTATTATATAATGAAATCATTGGTTTTAAATAAATAATAATAATTACTCAGGTAAAGACGAGTAAGAAATGGTTGTACTAATAACTAAAATTATTTGTGAAGGCTTGAATTAGGACGAAAATTAGGAAATCACTTTGTCCAACATGACCAAACTGTTGAAAGACCTCTAAAGTTACAGAGTATATTTCTCATGGCCTGGCACAATATCGGGAGGTAAATAAAGAATTGAACAATAATAATACGTCACAAGTTCTTATAACAAAATATATTTCCAAAGCTCTGCGAGCTGAAGTTATCTTCAACATCGAAACAGAAACTTTTGAAATGCTATCGAGTGATGAAAGTGATTCGTCACCAACCAGAAAGATAAGATTAGTTGGCACTATTAGTTTGAAATGAACTGATGTCTTTTAGTGAACTGAATTACTATTTTTTATTAATAAATAGTAGACTGATTTTAATGAATTTTTGCTTAATTTATAGTACCTGGTTTTATGGATTTTTGATGTTATTCCAGACTTCATAATTTATTTTTTGGTTTTCTGAATCTTACAACTAAATTTTGTTTATAAATTAACTCATTTTGTTTGTTTTTTGTTTTATTTACGTTTTTTGCATTAAAACAAATAAATATATATATTAAAAAACTTACACGATTTTCCATACAAACTTTTTTGAATTCGATTTACACGATTTTTTCTGGAACGTATCTATCGTGTAAATCGAGGCATATGTGTACACTAATCGAGATTACAAATAGAAAAGAAACTGAAATACATCAACGAAAACAATAGTGACACGCCTTAAAACATTTGTTTTTTACAAAAAGGGACTACTTTTGCGCTCTGTGTTGCATCCTGTGTTTCTCCACCATGACCTTGACAACAGTTTTGTGGAAGCCTTGGTGATCTTTCCGAGTAATCATCCAAATATTTTATTAATATCGATGTAGTAGTTTAGACGTAATTAATTTTTGTGTGCAATCTTAACATTCTGTCCCTCTGTGAGTCCCCTATAATGCCCATAGTTTTCAAATGGTAACAGGGCATTCTGAATGTCGTGAAGGCAGGATCAAAAAGCGAGTGCAGTTTTTTTATACTTAGGTAATTTCTAAAATATCTGTAAAATATCTTTTCAAAATTTTGCAAAAAAAAATATTTCTAGTGTGTTTCGGGTTAATTTAAACACAATTTGTTTTTAAAGCTCTTAACATTCAAGACTAGTTATTATTTAAAACATTAAACACTAATTTATGATTTGATAAAAATAAAATGTCTTAATCCAAAATAACACTTAACACAATATGAATTCCTTTAACAACCACAAACTGAGTGATTTATAATTTCAATATTAATGCAAAATGAAAAACACCCGCGCATTTTAAAGTCCATGCACAGAAAAAAAGCAGGCAGACAACAAAAAAAAAATTACTTAAGTTTAAAAATTATGCACCAAAAAAAACGAGACAAGTGGGAGTATGTTGTGGCAATATTAGGGTAAAGTGTTGGAATTTATGATTATATACCAACGAGTAACACTTAACAAGAAGGAACAAAAAGCAAAAATTTCAATTGCAAATAGACACTGAAACTGAATTTCTATATCAAAAAAGGGGAGTTTAAACCGAACAACACAAAAAAAAAATTGAAATATTTACATTTGTATTTACATGCATTAGTTTAGTTTTTGTGCGAATAGAAAATAGACAAACATACGTTTGTCTTCATTTCAAATGCAACAACAATATTGCGTTAGTTGGTTTGGTGATTATTGCAGCAATGCGCGTACTTATTGCAAGCAACTAAACAACAGCACAACTACAAAAATGAAAGAAGAACATGACATTTTGCATTTATGTTAATCACCTGCGTGAAAGCGACCAACAACATTTGAGAAATGATGTTGACAATGACAAATACACATGCGCGCCAACAACAGCAACAACAACAAACAAACAACATTTACATGCATATGTTTAACAACATCTATGAAGTCAGCCTGCCAGCAGCAGCATCATTATAAAGTTGCATACAATATTTTTTTATTTACGCACAGAAAACGAACAAAATCAACGTTTTTTTTTTTTTTTGTTGAAAATAAAGGTTGCAATGATTTTAAACAAATGCAGAATTTTGTTTTTTTATTGAAAAATACTGCAAATGTGGCACCGTCTGTCTGTTTTTACGAAAAATGCCTTAATTCAACATGCAAACATGCAAACATGCAAAACGCGAGCTCATGGAAAACTCATTAACGCCAGCGCTAGTCCGCCAAACATCCAGACCATGCAAAGTCAATGATAAATTTGCATTTTCATTTTATCATTTCTCACCAAAAAAAATTAAAAAAAAGAAACAAAATTAAGCAAAGAAGTTAAAGTACTTTACTTATACTTGGACATAAAAGTGCAAGTGATATAATTTTTTCTTTCCAGAGATGTACAGTGTTTTAAGTGGTAATAGTTTTGAAAATAATTGAAATGATTTTTATTTAAGGCCATGTCGTAGCTGCTACTGATGTATTACATTTCGGAATCGGTATTTGTTAAACCGGCTAAAATCTTAAGAGCGATGTTATGTTGGGTAATCTAATGTTCCTTGGCAAAGGTACAGTTAGCAAGCACAAACACTTAACCTTGTACTGAAGACAAGCTACACTGAACGAAAAGTCGTAAGTGAAATCAACATAAAATTTTTGTTAACTTTTCATAAATTTTATTGTTAAAACAACAATTATTGTATTCAAATTGATGTGAATTTTCGTAAAACCAACAAATTTTATCGCTTTACTAAGTAATTGTCGTTTTGACAAGTTTTTGTTATTTAAATAAAAAAATTCCAGAAAAATTTATAAAAAATGGCAGTAAAGTTAATTTAATCAAAATATGTTAATTTAATTAAGTTTCATAGCTGTGGACAATAATTTGCCGTGCTTTTAGGCTTGTGGAGTCATTACTCGTGTTAGCGTGTGAATGCCATTTGTAACAGTTGTCAAAATTAATAAAAATTATATTAAATGGGTTTTTACAAGGGTATTCAATCGGTTAACCGTTACACGATTAAACGATGAATTTTAATCAGACAAGTGTTCGAGTAACTTAAAATTACCAATTTCCAGTAACTAATGACTCGAAAAATGTTGGTTGATCAAATCCATTTTATTTTTTGCTGGGGTCACACAGAAGGTATTACAGATCATTTTAAAAATAATTAAAGTAGTAATTTGAAACAATCGTCTTTTTATCATCTGGAAGATATATCGGAAATATTCAAGAAAAAAGTGGTAATATAGACTATTTACCAAAGGTAGACCTACACACAAAAAAAAACAAGTTTTCAATTTATTTTTTGATCAATGGTGATAATCTTTAACTTCGAGCTCATATATATATTAGTTCTCATGTAGTGGGTAAACTAGTTTATATGAATGTTCTGATGATGTGAACCTAGAAAATTCCCGATATAGATCTATCAACACACTCCTGAAAGGGTCAAATACTAAATTTGAAAACAAAAACTCTATAGAGTATTTGTTCGGACATAATCCTAATAAAGAAATATAGAGAATGGCCTCGAACTTGAATAATTTTCATTTTCATTTTCATTAAAAAAAAATATTTTTTTGTGTCATGTTGAAAAATATTTTTAAGGCAATATAAAATATTAAATAAAAATGATCTCACAAAATGTTTGCACTATTTTTTTGAAATTAAATTTCATCAATAAAGTGAACTAAAATTGTATTACATTAGTTTTTAAAGAAATTGCAAATTGTCTATTTGCAGAAAAGAACACACCAAGGCTGCTAAACGGAATTTAGATCTCACGAATGAGAATGTGGAGAGTGTGGTTTTTCTGATTCAATTCAATTTCAAATTCACTAAGTGTTAGCAAAACTTTAGCTGATTTTACTAATTTTGTTGATAGAAATCATTTCGCTGATTTGTAGCATACAATATTGCGGACATTAGCAATTTTTGTGCAAGCACACTTCTGACTAAAATTTTGCTGGCTCAGCAAATTTTATGCTGACTTTACGAACTTTTTTTTTTGAGTGAAGCAACCAGAACTTGGCGAAAGCATATTTATATGACACTTACCTTTCGTACCAAGTTGGGTTAAAATTGAACGGGGTAGAAGTCGAAAATTGGAGATAAATGGAATGAGCAAAAAGTTCTAACAGAGAATCACAGCTAATGGGTTTCCTCCTATGGCGAATTGTGAGATTAGCCACTATAAATATACGCGTTTCTTATTTTTCTTTTCCTTCATCATCTATCCGAATTTCATCACTTACATTCCTTGTAAGTGTGTTATTTAATGTAGTTTTTTTTTAAGAGCAGCAGCCCTAACGAAAATCTTCCAAATTATTAATGTGCTGCTTATTTTGTAAAGGGATTAACAGGATTTGATGCGGAGTAAATAGAGAGCTTCAAATATGGCAACCCTTTCATGATGAGAGATGTTAATGCTTAGAACAATTGCTCTATGCCATCCGAATCATCTGTACCACAATCATATCTGTAGAACTAGAATTTCAAGAAGGACTTAAAGTCGTGTATATTGATAAGGATGTGAGGACAGACTAAAATAAGAGGAATCGCACTAGTACAAATAGCCTGCAATTCAATAAACTGTTGGGACGAAATGTACACATATTACGCCTGAGAGAATAAGTTGGTTTGATCATACTACGCGAATGGGTGCAGCAAGATTTGATTGAACTCCAAAAGACTTAAGAACCCAAAGACATCCTAAAGTGAAATGGTTTGATGCTGTTATGTAAAATCTGAAAGCGATGAACATAACAGCAGGCTACTTGCCTGACTTGGTGTCTACTTGCTTAACTGGCGAGAATGTTTTGAGGAAGCCCTGGTCCACAAAGGACTGTAAAACTGAAAAGTAAGAAACATTATCAAAATATAAAAGGCAACTGTTTAAAGATAGTACTGAATATGACAAACATAATATGTAGTCGACAAATCATGGAAGGAGCAAGTGTAGCAAAAGATTGTGCCTAATGTTTTTTTGAAATCGATCCTATCTGAAAAAACAATTTGTGTTGAATGTGTTATGCACTAGCATTGGAGCATATTCTCAATTTAACCCTCATTCTAGATGTTGGCCATATAATTGTCTCGATAACACCGCCGTTGTGGCTCAGCAGCGCAGAAAATGTCTTCACAATCGGTTTCCAACCAGATCAGTTCAACAACTGGCTTCACTGGATGCGACTTTCCAAAACTAGTAGAATTTAAATGAAAAGTTTAACTGTCGGGAATATTGTTCCTGATTCTAGTCTTATCTCTTCTATTTTGGAGCAATAAACCCGATTTCAACCAAAAACTATTAGTGTTAATTAAAACCGACAGTAGAACGGTTCCTTCAAAATATCGTTATAATAACTTTTCAAATTGATTTCAAACCACTGTCCGTCAGTTGCTGTGGAACTGCCACCGATATATAGCCTTTACCTAAGTAAAATTCATATCATCATCCTCATGGTCCTCGCAGTCGTCGTCATCGTTGTCGAGCATCCATCCCTCATTAATCTTAATGGAGCTAAAGAAGAGGTACACACTCACTACACACTATATTGATAATAATAATGGTGCTGGTGTGGCCGATGATGATGATATTGGTGGGATTTACAGTAGAAACACTTTTAGATGGACTAACAAGAAACATGAAACAAAAAAAAAAATATTAAAAATAAGTTTGATATAATTTTTATTAAGAAATAAAAATTATATTTTTTCGACCTTTTCTTGAAAATGAAAATTATTCAAGTTCGAGGCCATACTCTATATTTCTTTATTAGGATATTATCAAATAATCTTTAACCAAAAAAACTATAAATTTACTTTTTTCTAATTTTATGTTTGAATATCATTTTTATGGTTTTACCAAAATTGCCAACGTTGGATATTTTGTTTACACAGAAAAAATTATCAACCTTAAATATCTGGTAAAATAATTGATTTGAATTAAATTTGTTTCTAAACAAATATTTAATTGAATCAATTAATATTTTAATTGACTTTTAAATATATAAATGAATTTTTTATTTTAGATATAGTTCTCAAATTATTTGTTCATATACTGTATGTTAAATAGAAAAGTTTCAGTATAAAATACCAAATACATATGTAGTATTGTAGTAAATACACAAACAGACACAGCATTAACAAAAACACATATACATACAAAAGTGTCGTTCACACACTTTATTTTTTCTTAGTATCATAATTGTTTTGCAGATAGTTATTTATAGCTTTTTTTCTTTTTAATTCTCAATAAAAGTTCTAATTAATATTATTATTGCAGTGATAGGTGCGAAATCAATTAAAATATTAATGGATTCAATAATTTTTTTAATTTAAACCCGTTTTTAGATGTTTGCGTGTACCCAGTGCTTTTCTCGAACTTTGAGAACAGACGGACCCTTTGTCTAATGATATAATTTTCGGATTGTGAAAGCACTTGTTACCACCACTTGCAACACCTGTTAAATTGACTTGCCAACTTTTTGTTTGTCTTCTTCTGAATAGATTAATTTATTTCGATACCGGTATTTTATTTACGACGGTATTTTAATTAACGTTATTTTTAGGGGTCATGGTAGTCAGTTGAAAATATTTTAAATTGATAATGCTTTTTTAGCGGATATTTCCCAAGTTCTTAATTCCAGTTTTATGAGTTTTTACTGTGTTAGCCAAATGTGTGCATTTTTAAAATTTTCGGATGATTTTTTTTTTTGTTGTATTGTACCGTGTCGTTGTTGTTGGTTGTAGTAATGCACATGAACGAAATGCACGCTTTTAAACATTTGTGTGGAGCCTCATTGCGTTCTTAATTACTAACAACGAAATGTTGTTTGTTACTTTTAAACACACACGCACGCACGCATAATCTTACACAACACACACTTCGACTTTACAATGCATTTATGCAAAAATGCACAACAGCAACAACGTACGAATGAATAAACCGATCCAATATTCAAAACTGTGTAAATCTATAATGTCTTTTAAATATACGAGTATAAGATAGGTGATGGTTTGCGTATGTGAAATGATTTCTATAGTTTCACAAATTCAGATTTTGTACATTTGGTGTCGTTGTAGTTTCTGAATTTTTAAGCATTCATGCAACACACCCTGTAATTAGATGAAATGTCATCTTTGGAAACAAGTAATGCTTATATTGTATACTGGAATACTTACATATGCCAGCCTGACTGAATGTATCCATTGATCCATTCATCCAACCCACCAGAGTTAGTCGGAGAAAATGTTGAACAAAAAAACTGCATGCTGCATGCAATGTACGATGTTGTATATGCAAAACTTCATGGATGCCTAAGAGCTAACCATGCCATGAGACAATGCAGACAGACAAGTCGTCATATATGAAAAAATTTTGTATATTTTTTCCGTTTTTTTTTTTTTACTAAAATATTTAACAACATGGCAGCTGAAATCTACCAAAAATATTATAGTTTTCATTCGATTTTATTTTTGTTGCTAACACTACTCAACGGTCAAAAAAAAAATTTGATTTGAAACACGCGGAAACCTAATATGGCAAAAATACTTTTTTCACATTTGCGCTATTTGAAATATCGCGGTTTTTATATATCATGAGTTCCATATTGCAAATAACAAATATATTTTTCGTCTTAAAACATAATATAATATGATATTATATATGGTGTCATGTATAGCCATATATTATTATATGTTTCTTATGTGGTAACATATCGAACGATATATTATTATAAATTGACCTGTATAAAATAAGATATTAAACATAGATAATCGGAAATGATATATCTGTTGTCATATAAAATTATACATTTTCATATATAATATAACCTATAATCATACATAGTGACATATAAGCTATATCATTTAATATTTACTTATAAAATAATTTTTTTTTGCATGCTTATTTATGGTGCCATTTTTATTGTACAACTTAAGACATAATTATATATGATATCAAATGATATAAGAAATAACTATGTAAAATAGCTTATATGACAAAATATTATCTATATAATTTGAGACATGATTATATATGGTCCAATATCATTAATGTTTTCCATGCGCATAAAATGTAACTATGTATTCCCAGTAAAATAGTAAAATCCAAATACCGGGTTGCAGAACATATACTGTATTTTAACAGGTTCTAATTTCTGTTCTGCAACTAGGTCTGTTTATATGTAGCTTGTCCTATTTCCAATAGGTTCTTTACCTCCAAACAAGAACAGGTTGCTTTAAAACCGGTTCTAGAACCAGTTATATATAACTGACACCTTACATTTCGACTCCCAGGAACCTGTTCCATGTAACCGGTGGTAAAAGAAGTTGTTCTAGAACAGGTTGAGAGGTAACATGTTCTAAAAAATTTTGCTGGGTTGTTATATATTATCCAATACATAATTATATATGGGTCTAATAACTTTTTTTTTAACCTGATTAACAAAAATTTATATGGAGCTTTATGTATCAATTTCTATTTCTATAATCTTATTAAATTTTTTCCATGTAATTGTATCTGTTTTTATGGGTTTAGATCTAATCTGATGCAATTAGATAAATGTCCAGTACAATTTTATCCGAATTATAGTCCGATAGGGTTGCATTAGATTGTATCAGTTCTGTATCTAATTGTGTCAGTCTATATCTAAACATATACAAATAGATGTTATAATATAAAAACGATATATAATTGTTTATGGTTTTATGTAAACTAATACATTTAAATATAATTATATACGAGTTTAAGTCTGGTAAAATTGCAGTTAATATTACATTTTTTTTATATGATTGTATGAAAATATACACAATTATATATTACTTTTTTGTGGGTTTCAAAACAGTTACGACATACATCTTTTTTAAGTTTTAATGTACATTAGGGTGTCCCGAAATTGTGCATTTTCACTTAATAATGCTCAAACGATGAGTATTATAAAGCTGATTAAAATCTCATAATTATGAGACAAATAATAAAAATATTTTAGAATACTTATAGTTCGCTACTCGTATATTTTTTTTTGTATATATTTGTACAAAATTGTGCTTAATTTTGGTAATGTTGAACATACTTTTGGAAATATCTTTATATAATTTCCATATAGTAATTCTGATCCACTGCATCTTTCAATTTAAAACAAGTAATAAATAAAATTAAATGATGATGTGATGGACCAAAATTAATATATCGAATTTTTATAAATATTTTTCTCCTAATACGCTCAGCATTGCCAAACTTTTAAACTCTTCTCTGCCCAACAATTTTAAAAATACACTACAAAGAGCGCGCTCATCAATTACAAGTACCCCCAAAAAAATAGTTGGTTTTTATCCATAAACAGCTCAATAGTACCTATTGTTTGAGAACGGGACGAAATTCTCCAATTTTTTAAATTTGGGACAGTCTAATAACCTATGCCAACGAAATAAATGAATAAAATTCAAATCTAAATTACTGCTAAGTAGGCATGTTTTTTCTACAAACTGCATGTCAATAAAATTTTATATTATAAGCATTAAGTCTGTTCGACGTACGTTACCGCGGCCACCCGCGCGAATCCAATCTTACCAAAAAAGAGTTTTTATTGTCTGAAATTGGGCAAAATGTGATCGTTGATGAGAGTGTTATTGTGTTTCTCTTATTACCAGAAGTTACTCTTACTTTTTCTTCGGGTAAAATGGCAAAACTATCAAATCATCAGCTGGTAATAAAACACATGTTTTGAATTTAAAAAAAAACAAACAAAAATTCTGAAAATATTAAGTGCTTTATGAAATATCACTTTATATTATTTAATTATAATTTATTTTTCTATATTTAATTCTTAATAATTTTTTTTATATGAGAAATGTTGACTTTCATTGTTGGGCTTGAAATGTGGTATTGTGCGTTCTACGTATTTTTAGGTTTTTTATCTCTTTTTGAGCGCATTTGTTGCTTAATCTCATTTTAACAGGCTTTACAAAAAATTAGCTCAAACGAATCTATTATTGTAAATTTCAAAAGTATAAAACATCCAAAATGAAAGTGTTTAAGTCCTAAAACGAAGTGTTTCGTCATTTGCCTAAGGAACAAGTAAAACGTAGCACAATATATTCCATATCCAAACGGGTTGAAAATGGAGTGGCAGCAAGCGGTATGAAAATAAGAGACGTCCAAAAAAATTGATCGCAGCTTAGCTTGTTAAATTGAAAAAAATCGGCGGTTAATCCAATTGGGGCGTCAAATCGTAAGTGGGGGGAAAATTTCGCGTTTCCAAGGAAAAATTTCGAAAAACCTACTCCAAATGAAGGTGAAACACTACCACGGGAAGACGGTACCCAAAAATAGTAAAAAAAACATTGTAATAAATACCAACAAAATGCAGACAACTGAGAAAAAAGTTCATTAAAAAATTTTTCAAATAATTTTGAATGATGAAAAATACTTTTCTTTTGCTTGGAACAAGGGAACTATTAATTCTGGATTATATTCTGATGACTTGAAAAAAACACCCAACAATGTATAGCATTCGGCCAAAGCGAAGTTTGAACCAACAGTACTAGTGTGGACAGCCATTTTGGCACACAAGTTTACATCCAGGATCAAAGGCTATGGCGGTAATGACGGATGTTTACATTAATAAATGTTTAGAAAAACCGGAAAAATTTATCAGAGGTAGACACTCTAAAGACGACATATTATGTCATCCAAAACATGACTGGAGGTATCAAGCATAAAATATGCCAAATAGAAGATCGCGGTCCGTTGGCTCTCTACAAAAAGTGAATTAATAATTTCTAGTCTATACTGTGTTATGAATAAAAATACTTTTTCAAACAAAATAATTAGTTTTTTCACTACAAGCTTTTTTAAATTGTCCAACTACTAGATTGACATAGGTTATATAGCCATCAGACTTTAAATGCGGCAATACATAGTTTTATACAAAAGAATATCTATATTTCTCTCTTATGGAATGATGTATATCTATAAATAGGTCAAGATATCGTTTTATCCAAAATGAAATATATTTTTTTTAATATTGCAATAAATGTACATGTATTCCTATATAACTAGATTAACCATATATATATTTGTACATGTCATATACGATACGTAATAATATGTAATCATATGTAGCATCGTATTAAAAAATTAAAGCACAAAAAGTGTATATATAAAAATACATAAACATATGCATTTACATATAGTAGCATGCAACAACATATAAATTTATATAAAATAATGTATGATTATATATAAACGTTTTAACTCGGGAAGTTTCATTCAAAATTAAATATTTCATGGGATTTAAGTAGATCTAATTAAATCTGAAAATATGTTATTCGATCCACCAAAAATTACGTATCTTTTTGGATCAAATTAAATTCAACTTGATAAAAATAGACTTTAAATTTGAGATATATTTATTTATACAGAAACCGCGATGTTTCAAAATCTGCAAATTAAAAAAAAAAAAATGCTAACAAGATTGGATATTTAGTCTATTAAAAAACATGTATTTCAAGGAAAGTTTGTTAAGCAGTGTAATTTTTTTTTTGTTAAAAGGAGTATTTTCTTTATATTAAATGATATTCCATGTAGTCTACGCCATGTTAAGTTTATTTCGATGTTTTTTTTTTGCAGTTGTTGTCTTTCTTTAGTTAATTCATAAATTTTGTCATATTATTTTCATCACGATTGGGGTAAATTTGTATAGAAAATTTGTCTCATTTATTTTCGAAATTCATTAACAGTTGCTTGAAATTTGTATTAATGAATAGTTTATGGTTTATTTTGCATATAGTTTCCATATTTTAATTCACAAGTTCTTTTTCATAAAAAGATTTTTGTTGAACTGAAGATTCATTAGTTTAAGTTTTCACAAATTAATTAGGGGATTTTTTTTTTTTTTGTTTTGAAATCTAAACATATGCAAAATGTTGTACAAGACATAATCGTCTGACTTTTGAAAACACATTTCACCAACTGCTAAACGCATTCTTTATATTTGGTGAAATATTTAGTAGTCTAGTGGAATTTATTGCTAAACATAAAGGCCAGTAGAAATACATTTTTGGATTTTTTTAGAAATTTTATTGTATATTTTAAACAGGGCTGACAGGCCATACCGCTACTGACTATCTTTATAAATAAAATACCGTTACCGAAATAATTGAAATACCGTTATCCATAAAATACTGTAACCGATGTAATTAAAATATAAATATTCTTAATATACCGTTACCGAAATAACTAAAATACCGTTAGCGCTGAAATTCCGTTACCGAAATAATCTGACAAAGTCAGAATAAATAATTTATGTAAATAGATATATTTTTTTTTTTTTTTTTTTTTTTTTTTTTTTAAAAAAGAGAGGCAACACTCAGGAAATTCTTCCTATATTTAGTGTGTTGCTTTCTTTGGAAAGGGATAGTATAGAGATGAAAGGTGGGGAAAGATGAAGGGCTTCAGACATGGCAACACTGTAATTGCGCGAGATGATAAGTCTTAGAACAGTTGTTGCTCGCCACCTGATGGAGAGTTGGCGAACTTATTGAAGCTTTTTGGTTCATAGCCCTGATTCATTATTTTACTTCGGTGGGGTTAATTGCTATTTGAACACCGAAGGTGGACATTGCGATACGTATGAGGGATAGAAAAAACTCATACATATTATTTTGATGTTGCCGGCACCGGGGATCGAACCCGGGACCTTCTGTGTAAAAGTCCAACGCGCTAACCATTACACCACAACGCCCACAAAGTTCAGTAACTGAAATTCGGGATAAAGTTTAAATATAGTTACCGAAATAACTGGAAAACCGTTATTCTTAAAATAACGTTACCGAAATAAATAAAATAACGTTGTCGCTAAAATACTGTTACCGAAATAACAGAAATATCTTCACCAACTAAAATATCGTCACCGAAATAAAAGAATATTGCGTTACTCTTACCGATAACCGCATCGATTCGATTACCATCCATGATTTTAAATAATGTGTATGCAGAGGACGATATTTGCGTTGCCCTAAGCAAACTATTTTATTTAGTCGATTAATACTTTTGATAAAAACTTTAAAAAAGCTTGAAAAATTAAAGCAAAATGCAATATAATTGAAAAAATTAAAGAATTTTCATTACATTTTGAAATTTTTGTTGCTACATATAATCTAGGTCCCGCTTAGGTATTACCAAGGAGATTATTTAATAATAGGGACAATTCGTTTTAAACACAACATAAAACAAAACATGTAATTACTCCGGGAAAAAAGGCGAACTATGCACAGAAGAATGACACCGTACTTTTGGATGAATAAAATGTAAGAACTAAACCAAAGTCACCATAAAAAGCGTTAACAATAATGGACATAAGTAATATTGATAATACGGTGTCTTTCTACTTCCAGAAAAAAATAGTGCTTACCCAGAAGCGCTTACGGAAGACATTATTAAATTACGAAACGCAAATAAAGAAGGCATGATTTTTGTTCACGATGTCCCACTTGGCATGTCTCTTTTAAGCAGGTGAAAAGCGCTTCTTTCATGTGCTCTTAGAAGCAATAAATTCATGCCTTTTTAGGCATAAATACAGGTTATTTTTTGCTGGGCTGTGTATCACACTGTCTAAATTCGTAATACAGGACCACCTCATAATTCGTTTTTACAAAAGTTTGATTTATGCTAAAAATGAGTATTGTGAATGGATGTTAACCGATTCGATGTGGCTATCGGTAAGGGTAACGCTGTTTTCGTTTATTTCGTTGACGGTATTTTAGGGGTAACAATATTTTGGAATCGGTCTTTTACGTTAATCGTACTTTACTTATTTCGGTAATGGTATTTTAGCCGTAACGGTATTTAAGTGATTTCGGTAATGTTATTTTAAGGATAACGGTTTTACAGTTATTTCGGTAACGGTATTTTAAGGGTAACGCTATTTTACTAATTCATGTAATGTCAATGAACACCGATATTTTAAGCGCCATTATGCTCGAATTCCAATGGCTGGCTAGTTTATGATCAAACTTTGGGAAAATGATAATTTTTTTTTGATCTCAAATTATTTCGGTATCGGTATTTTAGCGATAACGGTATTTACTTATAGTGTTCGTTATTTTGCGAAGTTTGATGTCTATATAGCAACACAACGCTTTAATATGTTTTATCAAAATTGCAGAAATCCTCCTAATATCCTCGCACCACCAAGGAGAGGGCCAAGGGGTTTCTAAACCAAACTTTGCTGAATCTACTAATTTTGTTGCTAAAAATCAGTACGTTAGTTTTCTGCAAAATTTATTACTGACATTAGCAATTTCCTCATTACTAAAATTTTGCTGACGCAGCAAAACTTTTTGCTGTCTTTGCTAACTTTTTTTTGAGTGTAGTAAAAGTAATAAGATTACTATTTACTAATATTAAATAAACCTTTTTTAGTTTAATTTTTACTTTGCAATAATTATTACTAATTTGTTCTACTCAAATAATTTCACTAATATTTAGTAAAAAAATTGGTTGATTATAGCAAATCGATGTCCATTAAGAGTTTACTAAAATTTTATAAAATTTTAGTAAATTTTTCTAATTTTTTTTTACTACTTATACTTTACTAAAACATAACAGTCACGTTTTTTTTAACAAAAATATTTGATAATTAAAATTTTATGTATAAAAAAATGCGTTAAAGATGCAAAACTTCAATGAAAATTTTCCAAAAATTTAAAACATAACAAAAAAAAAAAAAAAATGGTGCGGCATTGAAATCAGCGTGGCCAAAATATTTAGGAACAATAGGTTAGATCGAAAAAAGGATTCGGAGAAGGGAAAATACTTCCCTAATCCGACTCAAGTCCCTGAGGACTTACACTTAAGCCAGAATGTCGGCTTGTTGTGCGCTCTAAACAATCGGTCCTATGTCACCTTTCTACCCCAAGAACTCCGTCGCACTGACGAAACTCCTCAACTTCTCCCATCCTATGCCCCCAAGATCCCCCAATGTGGATATTGGGTCACTGGATAGTATTTCGACCCGGATACCGGCAAATGCCGGACATTCACAGAGATAGTGTTCCAAGGTCTCCTCGTCCTCCCCACAGGCCCTGCACACTTCCGAGTCCGCCCTACCAATACGGTTGAGATGGGCTGTAAGTGTCGAGTGTCCCGAGAGGATTTAAATCAAAAGACTCAGTTCCTTCCTACTGAGATTCAGAATTTCCCTCGTCTTGTCCTTGTCCGGGTTGCCCCAGAGAATTAGGAACAATAGACGATACTCACGACATTTTAAAATAATAAAATAATTTAAATTGTGATTGTACTACCGCTCGTATAGATGAAGTTCTTCGACTCTATTATAAGCTAAAAATCAATCCATTATAATTTTTTCCTATCGAATAAATAATCACATTATTTCTCTACTCAATTATTTACGAAAAACTTAAATCTTTTAACATTTACGCACACACACACACACATTTACACAAAATAAATTCGTTTCCAATACAAACACATTAAAATAATGTAGGATAACATTTAATTCCATTATCATAGTAGTATCAAAAAAAAAAAACGAAAAAATCCTGCGTCCAAAATTGTTAAAACTATAAATCACTGCAAGTGCCAAAGTATACGAAACAAGATGAGAAAAAAAAGCTAAACATAAAAAAAAATTCAAATAAGAAATTGGAAATAAAAGGAAACCACCTTCTTAACATCCCCATTCCTTTGCAGTACAATAAGCACGTACAACTGTTTGTAAATCCTTTTTTTATAAACAGGATACATATCAATTGAAAATATACAATATTATGGTTTTTCTTGGACGTTTTTTTTTTTAATAGGAATAAATTTAGCAAGGAAAAAAATCTCCATAATATATGCTAGAACATATCCTGTACACAAATTGCAAAGACACGTATCCCACGGAGAAGAGGGGAGATATGGAACACATGGAGAGTGTATGCATAATAGGAATTTACGCAAGGGGGGTAGGAGAAGATAAACAAAATATTATTATTTTAATTTTTATGAAAGGAAATATGTATGTTTCAACCTCACATATAGATTTCTTTTAACCCTTTCTAGCGGATTATTTACTTAGAAATATACACTTCATGGTCATAATGGGCGTTGTTTATATGAAATCAAAACAAATATTCAAGTAATGGGGTTAAAACGAATTTTAAATACCGTTTAAACTTAGGTACGTCACGGTTCTTGGGAATAAAAAGTGCGAACACCAGAAATTTTTTCTGAAATATGTATTTGGGATGTCTCAGCAAAATTTTGCGAAAAAATTCAAATCTTTTATGCAAATATTTGTATAAAACTTGCAAAAATTGTATTTTCAAAATTTTCTTAAAAATTATTCGAGACATGAAAAAAAGGCTTTAAATCATTGATCCCGAATAAAGTACTATTGAATATTCTAACAAACTTTAAGATTTTAATTGTAATATAATATATTAAGGCAATTCATGTCAGAAATTTCGTTCTTCGAAAAATGCAAAAGTTTTAAGTTTTTCAAAAACACAACAACAAATACAGAGAAAATACCCACAAATGTTGTGAAATTGCAAAATTGTCAGGATAAAAATTACTCTAAACATATGTTTTTTGTAATATTTTATGGCATTGTCATATTTAACAATTAGTACTCAAAAATTAAACCGTGAATAAAAAAAATACATATAAATATTAAGCAAAAAATTAATTTTTAAACTAAAAATATTAAAAAATAAATAAAAAATAAATTTAAAGGCAAATATATCCAAAAAGTGTATCAATGCTAAAGTATTCTGATAATACTTCATTTTTTGTCTGATAATCGAGATTTTGAGATATGAAAAATGGCTTTTCTTGGAGAAGTAAAATATTTACACACAGAAAACAGTTTTGTAGTTGCAACCGAAGTTTTTGCCAACCGAACTTCTGTGGTTCCACGTACTATCACTACTATTAAATTTTAATATTAATGTAACATCCGGCATTTATTTACAAATTACGAATTATTATTGTAACAATTGAATATTTTATGTTTATGGTTTATAATATTCTATAAATAGATTCACATGCGTTCAACAGATCGAAATACTAGTATCAACCTAGCTAATATGTTTGATTTGCTTTATTTTTGTAAATATACGGAGGTTGAAAGCTCGTTATAAATTGAAAATAACATAAAAATAATCTCGATGTATATAAAAACAAAAAACTAATATAACTGTAAAAAATATTACTTGAGCCAGAGTACAAACTAAAATTTTTTTATATAAATAGAACATTTTTGGTCTTCAAAGTTTAGTAACGTCATGATGCTTGTTAGGAAAAGACCTAACCACGTGCTTGATTACTAAGAAGACAAGAATGGAGCAAAATTGATTATTAATAGGTTTTTTGTTAAAGTTCTGCCTATTATGGAGGCTCTAACTTTTCTAAAACTTCGGGTTCTGATGAGATCTTTAGCCAGATCGAAATACTAGTATCAACCTAGCTAATATGTTTGATTTGCTTTATTTTTGTAAATATACGGAGGTTGAAAGCTCGTTATAAATTGAAAATAACATAAAAATAATCTCGATGTGTATAAAAACAAAAAACTAATATAACTGTAAAAAATATTACTTGAGCCAGAGTACAAACTAAATTTTTTTTATATAAATAGAACATTTTTGGTCTTCAAAGTTTAGTAACGTCATGATGCTTGTTAGGAAAAGACCTAACCACGTGCTTGATTACTAAGAAGACAAGAATGGAGCAAAATTGATTATTAATAGGTTTTTTGTTAAAGTTCTGCCTATTATGGAGGCTCTAACTTTTCTAAAACTTCGGGTTCTGATGAGATCTTTAGCCAGATCGAAATACTAGTATCAACCTAGCTAATATGTTTTATTTGCTTTATTTTTGTAAATATACGGAGGTTGAAAGCTCGTTATAAATTGAAAATAACATAAAAATAATCTCGATGTGTATAAAAACAAAAAACTAATATAACTGTAAAATTTATTTTAATAATAAAAAATGATATGACTCGAACTGTGCTCGAACCGGCAATCCTCCGTTTGCCTGGCAAGTACTTTACATCTAGTCTAAGCCCAATCTAAATATATTTTTTTAAATTTCAACCTTGAATATTTTCTACTTTCAAATTTAAATATTTGTCTAAAAATAGATTTTCATGTGCAATAGAAATTCGGTTGCTGAATATTTGTCTAAAAATAGATTTTTATGTGCAATAGAAATTCGGTTGCTAATCTCACAATTTTATTGGAGTTACCAAAACCATAAAAAAACAAATATATTATTTTAGAACTATTATGTTAATAAAAAATTCTTCTCTGCGAACTGGGCTCGAACCGGCGACTTTCTGCTTGTAAGGCAATTGCTTTACCTCTAGACTATTTTTTTCAAGTTAAATATTAATGTCTAAACATAGATGTGTATGAACAACAGAAATTGGGTTGCTAATCTTAATATATTATAAGAGCTACCAAAACTATTAAAAAATTTTATATTATTTTAAAATTGGTAACGAAAACTTATATTTTATAAAGAGTGATTGTTTTTTGTAGTCGAAAGTAATATTCGATTTTAACTGCAAATATTTTATTGAAATGATAAAATATCCGAAGAGTGGTTGGTTTTTGGTATTAAAGGTAATATAGAAGATAATATTTTTTCAATATTGATAAGGAAAATCAATAGTTTGAATGATGAGACTGTGTTTTGGTTAATTTTGTATATTTTCTGTTTACAATACATTTTTTTTCTGGAGGGCATGAATAACCTTCTGTGTATATGTTAACCGATATTTCAGCATTTTAAATCTTTCAGGGGCCGAATTACGGCATTCGTTATCGAGTGAAAGCGTTCGAAAGCAGTTTTTTTAATGAGTAACTACAAAAATACTAATAATGAAAACACAAAGTTTTACATTTATTTCCAATCAAGAACCGAACTACAACAGCCCTGATAAAAAAAAATTTCGTTAAAATGTTTTATTTTCGTTGAAAGTAGTTTATATACAACTACTCCATTAACCAGTGGTAGAGCAGTGTTTGAGTTTTTGTACCACTGCCCGTTTCTGACTGGGAAGTTGTAAATCACAATCTGCTAAATTTTAGAAGAACTAAATTTGGTTGACAGTTGTAGTTCAATTAACTAAGAATTTAGCAAAATCAACAGAATTTTTAAGATGAATCAACTGAAAAAATGTACCGTATCTGACCAGAACAGGATCATAATTATTATCGGGAGAACAGGTGTTTAATAAGTATAGTACCTACTAAATATTTACGGAGTAATGCTTTTTGATTTTGTTTGCTCTATCTCGCTCAGTTTCTGAGATATAGCCTATTTTATGAATACAAATTAAAAATGATGATAAAATAACGCTGTCTACATGTGAAACTGAAATCGGAGACACAACATTTTTTTTTTGAAACAATTATGGCTTAATTTATCTGGGAAATTTGAGAATCACGATTTACTAAATATTAGGTTGAAAAAGTAGTTCAAGTACAGCTGAAATTTGATCTTGGGTAAAATGGGATAACTAATAAATTTAGCTAAATAGCCGAATTAAACTGTTATAACAAAACCTACGACAAACTTTACATACTAACCACCCTATGCTGAAGGATATAATAGGAAACATGGACGTCATGGCAACATTTCATATTTATTTTTAAAACCCATCGACATATCATTAAAATCATGTTGATGCATGCACTGTACTATATGCTGTTTATTTTGCCATAAAAATTTACATTTTTCTTATAAAAAAAATGATTTCATGTTAAAGCTTAACAAAAACTAAATGCAGAATTATTTGGAAGCCCTAACAAAGAAATTATGGGTTGGTCAAATGGGAGTATATAAATTTGAAAAACTTTTTAGAAACGAATTTGATACAAGATGAATTTGCGTTAGAAATGAAATAATTCATACGCATGGTTTTCAAAATTCAACTCTTTTTACGTTTTTGCATGATATGGCTGCCAAAAAAAAAAAAAAAGTTTTAAGAAAAGGAGTAGGTTACATATACGCTCATATAGTTATGTCTAAATAAGTGGTTAGAAAATCCTCTAGAGTACAAAAAAAAGGAAGTTACGCTTGGTTTACATGCCAAAGTTTTGCATGCTGCTAAAGAACTATAGTATAACTTTGTTGAATTCCGGATGGAATAAAAATAATAACGGTTTGATGGCGGTATATGTAGAAATAATATAACACACATACACACACAAAACAATATGCACATTCTCGTGATAACCACCACTCTTTAAATTGTTTACTATAAACTGCGGTACTCTAACTGTAAAAAAAAACAGATTCTGCCAAATATCGACACTTGAAGTTAATTTATAGCTTTTTACCCTTTTTTTTGTTTAATTTCATACTCAATATTTTTTTTTTCAAACACGGTCTACTCTACACCATTTTCAATTATATTTTAAAAAGTATCAATTAAATTTCTGTTCTATTAATTGTATTTCAGAAATGATCATTTGTATTTCAGATTTAACAATTTTGTCTCAGAGATTATTAATTGAATTTCCGAATTTATTATATTTTTTCAGAAATTACCAATTGTGTTTAAGAAATGATCAATTGTGTTTCAGAAACTATCAATTGAATTTTAGAAATTTTTAATTTTATTTCAGAAATACGCAAAGAAAACAGTATTGTAGTTGCAACCAAATTTTTTGCCAACGAATTTTTGTGGTTCCACGTACTATCACTATTATTAAATTTTAATACTATTGTAACAACCGACATTTATTTACAAATTTCGAATTATTATTGTAACAATTGAATATTTTATGCCTTTGGACTATAATATTCTATAAATAGATTCACATTCGTTCAACAAAATTTATATTATTAATACAAAAATTATATGCTTCGAACTGGGGTCGAACCGGAGATCTTCCGTTTGCCAGGCAAGTAATTTACCTCCTGCCTGAACCCAATTTAAATATGTTTTTTTTAAATTTCAACCTTGAATATTTTCTAGTTTTTTAAGTTCAAGTATTAGTCTAAAAATAGATTTGGGTAGATTGGGTTGCCAATCTTAACCCTCTAACGGGTATGACTGCCTCAGGGCAGTCTTCTCAAAATTTACCACAAATGCGTCAAATGAGCGTCTTATACTTAGATATTAACATACTCCGATAGAAAACTTAATTTTCTAAATATTTTGGGAAAACATGTTTCATGTGCCGTCCACGGTTTGGAAGCGAGAAAGCTTCAAAAACAAAATTTCGTAAAATTTCAAAAACTAATTATTTAAAAAAAAAATATAGTTTTCAAAAATCTAAAAATTTAAGTTGACTAAAAACTATTTATAATAAAAGATAAGTAAGATTGAAGCTTTTTCCTTAATAATAAGTCCTTACTTTTGTCCAAGGACTCACAGGATTTTATCAGGATTTCTCTAAAGAACATCGTCTAAACCAGGGGTGCCCACGGCCTATGCGCTTGGTACTCATTTGTTTTTGTAAAAACACTTAGCTATAGGATGTGTGTTTTAATACACATATAGAGCGCTCAGCACTAGCAATACGAAATACACAAACAACTTTGTCTTATTAGTTTTTTTGTCGTTCTTCACTGTATACACGCAAGCGCAAAGCAACAACACTTTCGTATGCTTTGCTGGTAAACATTGAAATATTTTTTTCTTTTTTCTTTGTATGTATTGGTTTTTACAACAAAAAATATTGAATAAAAATTATTTTTTCTTTAAATGTATTGGTGTTTGCTCTTCCATAAGGAACTTTTGGGCACTCCTGGTCTAAACTTATAAACTAATAGAGGGATTTTTATGAAATTTTGCTGAAAGAAGACATTAAGTATTAAGAGCTAACCGTTGAAGTTTGAACAATATAAATTGAATGTTAGAAAGTGTTTTGCAACCGTCAGATAATGACAATCGTAATTAATTTTTTTTTATATTAATTACTGTAGAATATTTCTTTAGTTAGTCTCTTTACAGGAAGAAGAAGAAGAAAACATTTTTATTGAAAAATTTTACGGACACAAGGGATACACCAGACTGCCGCAGTTTCGTCCCCCTCCTGGGACTCGTCAGTGGTTAATTTATGTGTCAATTGAACAAAGTATTTTATATTGTTAATTTTGCTCTATATGAAAAACTTTTTATTTTTTGGTGTCGTACTGTGATTTGAACTCACGGTCTTAGCAACAAGCTATGCATCGCAATCTCACCTCTTAACGAGTTGAGCCACGGTCGACACAGCGTTGACTGCGACTAAATTGGAGTTTGGTCACACTACGTACACACAAGTATTGTTTCGATCAGAAGAGACAGAATTAGCTAATACCAATGCACAATTCATTTCTCAACTAGAATGCTTTTTCTTCTTAATCCTATCTCTTTTTCACAAGTAATTATCACGTTTTTATGATGCGCTTTATTCACATACAATAGTTGGATACCAAGTGTAGGTTAGAGATTGAGTCGCCGTTAAGCAAGTTTTATTCAAATTTTATGTTAGAAAGTGTTTTGCAACCGTCAGATAATGACAATCGTAATTAATTTTTTTATATTAATTACTGTAGAATATTTCTTTAGTTAGTCTCTTTACAGGAAGAAGAAGAAGAAAACATTTTTATTGAAAAATTTTACGGACACAAGGGATACACCAGACTGCCGCAGTTTCGTCCCCCTCCTGGGACTCGTCAGTGGTTAATTTATGTGTCAATTGAACAAAGTATTTTATATTGTTAATTTTGCTCTATATGAAAAACTTTTTATTTTTTGGTGTCGTACTGTGATTTGAACTCACGGTCTTAGCAACAAGCTATGCATCGCAATCTCACCTCTTAACGAGTTGAGCGAACGAATTGAAGTTTAGATAATTTTTGCGCCTAATTTCGCTTTTTCCAAAAAGCGAAAATCGCGATATCTTCATAAATAGGAGCTGAAAAAAAAATAGTTTTTCGAGCGTGGTTATATCTTGGTAAGCAAAATATTTTTTGTCCAAAACTTATTTTTTGTATGCTTTTGGCTCATGTCGCCTAAATTAGGCTACGATAAACAATTTTGTTGAAGAACTTATTATTTGTTTTTCGAGTGGATATCGTTGCAAAACATTGTTTGCCAGTTAGAGGGTTAATATTTTATTAGATTTGCCAAAACTACTAAAAACAAACTTTATATTATGTTGAAATTGGTAACGAAAACATATATTTTATAAAGAGGGATTGTTTTTTTTGCAGTCGAAACTAATATTCGATTTTAACTGCAAATATTTTATTGAAATAATAAAACCTCCGAAATGTGGTTGGTTGTTGGTATTAAGGGTAATGTAGAAGATAATATTTTTTCAATACTGAGAAGGAAAACCAATAAATTGAATGATGTGACTGTGTTTTGGTTAATTTTATATATTTTTTGTTTACAATATAGTTTAATTATTCTGATGATGAATTTTAAGTACTTAGAATTAAAATTATTGAATAATGGTTAAATTTAGTTGGTTACAATGGAATTCCAACCAATTTATTCTCTGTGTATACTAATGATTCATTCTTTAGGAAATCGACACAGCAATCGGATTCATGTCTTCCAATTTACACAAAACTTTGAGTAAGTATTGTCCTGAACCTTGTTAACATTTCAATTTCTAGTTTTTCCTAAATTCGTTGTAGATCGCGTTTTATCGATTTTTAAATTTGGCACTGTTTAGTAAAATGCATGGAGTTTTTAAGAACTTAGTCTTATAATAAATGGAATATAACCCTGTCGAAACTGTTTTTAGGAAAATTAATTTATTTAAGAAAAAAAAATAAAAATGTCCTTGAGTTGCAAATACCACAAAATGTGTATCTAAGCAATTTGTACACTTGATTCCGTCTTCCTTCCGGTAACAAACACCAAATGAGGGCGCGGATCCTGATAGAAGGAAAATAGGACATTTCCTACCCCAGAATACAAATCTTCAATACAAATATGTAAAAATTATTAAAATAGTTAATCTAAAATACTTTAATTTCCCTCCCCAATATATTTTCTGGATCCGCGCCTTCCAAATGGTTGCATTGTAGCCTGCCCATTAGTAAAGTGATAGCGTAGGATTTTGTCCTGTGCTGTAAAACCATAATTTTCAGAAATATCTAAAATCACTAAAAATTTGTCATATTTTAAACCGTAATTCTAAAAGGGTGACTGTAAAATTTGCACTATTTAAAAATAGATGTCATTCCAAAACTGCATAATCCTTTTTGCAAAAACTTAAACATATTTTATTATAAACTACAATGCAAAATTTGTATTAAAATATACAAAAAATTAAAAAAATTGTACATGCATTTTGAGATATTTACAAATAAAGGCTGTTTTAAATTATTTTTATCCTTTTTAAAAAAGATTTATTTTTTCCTAAAAACCGTTTCGAGAATTTACCTAAGCTTTAATATGCCACTTAGTTCATAACAATTGGATGACACTTCCAAGATATTTGATGTTTTGAACATCATGTATTTTACTAAAAAGTCATATTTAAACTGCGATAAAACGCGAACTACTGCGAATTTGGGTAAAACTAGGAACTAAAAACTTTGTAAGATCCAAGAGAATACATACACCAAATTGTGTGTATATCGAGGGCGATCCTAAACAGCCATTTTTGTGTCTACGATTTCCATTTCACCCTAATGAAAAACTTTTAATAATTTCTGAAATACAAGTGATAATTTCTGGAATATAATTGATAACTTCTGAATAAAATTGATAATTTCTGATATGTATTTGATGCTTTCTGAAATGTATTTGATCAATTCACAAAAAAAAATTATATTTTCTGATATATAATTTTCAACGAAAATGAAAATTATTCAAGTTCGAGTCCATACTCTATATTTCTTTATTAGGATATTGTCCTAAAAAATAATCTATAGAGTTTTTTGTTTTCAAATTTATTATTTGACCCTTTCAGGAATGTGTTGATAGATCTATATGGGGAATTTTTTAGGTTCCCATCATCAGAACACGTTTTGAAAGCGGTAACAATCCCATGCCAAACATCAAACATGTATATAGACTAGTTTACTCACTTCATGAGAACTAATATATGAGTTTGAAGTTAAAGATTATAACCATTATCCAAAAACTAAATTGAAAACTTGTTTGTTATGTGCAATGTCCACCTCTGGTGGATATTCAATACACGTTTTTTGTTTTTCTCTCCTTTTTTATATTTTGTTTAGTTTATAAACAACACAGGGGGAGTAAACTAGACAGTACTTTGTCTTTTATACAAGTTTGATATCATTTCTATTAAAAATAAAAATTTCAAAACGTGTTCTGATGATGGGAACCTAGAAAATTCCCGAAATAGATCTATCAACACATTTCTGAAAGGGTCAAATAATAAATTTGAAAACAAAAGACTCTATAGATTATTTGTTAGGACAATGTCCTAATAAAGAAATATAGAATATGGCCTCAAACTTGAATAATTTTCATTTTCATTGCACAATTAAAGGTCGAAAAAACAAATTTTTATTTTTATTAGAAATTATATCAAACTTATAATTTTCAACTTCTAAAATACAATTGATATTTTCTGAAATACAATTGATAATTTCTGAAATGCAATTGATATTTCCGAAAATTGATAGTTTCTGAAATACAGTTGTTAAATCTGAAATGCAATTGATAATTTCTGAAGTGCAATTAATCATTTCTGAAATGTATTTGATCATTTCAGAAATTAAATTAATATTTTCTGAAATACAAATGATAATTTATGAAATACAATTGATAATTTCTGAAATGAAATTGATATTTCTGAAAATTGATCATTACAGAAATTCAATTATTAATTTCTGCAATTCAATAGAAAATGGTGTAGTAGTGATGTTAACAGCGGTAGTGGTACAATATAAAATGTTATAAAACTTGTTAAACCCACAAATCGCTAAAGACATCCTATAGCTCACCCACTCATTTTCCTTCTCTAGTTGTTCCATCTCCTTTTCATTCAATTCAAATATTCCATCAGTCTATAGATTGTAGCGTAGCGTAGTGTTTTTTTTTTTTTTTGTATTCGACTTGTTACTTATATGCATCTCATTTTAAGTTTCTATTTTCAACAAAATAACTTCCGTTTCCACTTTGATTTTTAGTTGTATATTTTTTTTTAATTCTTTTTTTTTGTAAGTTTCATTTCCGTTTTAGTTTGCATAGTTAGTGGAAATTTTTGTTGTTTTTGGCAATAAAGTTTTGCATAGATTTTTTTTTTTTTTTAATCTCCATCTTTATTTAAATTTTCTTTTTGTTACTGTGTGGAGGTTAAAGGTTTCACTTCATGGAGTTGATTTTTTATACATGTTTTTCGTTTTTGTTGTATAAAAACTTTTGTATTTAAATTGAATATGTTTGAGAATAGAGTGAGTGGTATTTGATTATGCATAAAGTTAATTTAAATTCATTTAAGTTTTGTTAAATAAGAAATAGGAAAATTGAGAAGTTATTTTTGTATAAAAAATAATATCCCGAGGAAAAATAATATTAAATGACCTTATAGAATGTAATACAGTTTCGTAAAATTTAATATAGTTAAGTATGACAACAGCACACTGAAAAAAGCATGACACCAGCACGCTGAAAAAAAACATCCTGCTGGAAATATATAAATACTGGTAATATACATTTGTTTGGAAAACATTTCCGTTTCCCATATTTCTAGCATGTTTCCCATGCCTCTAACATGAAAAATGTCTATCGCCAAACATATATATTTGAATGCAAATATATTTATGTTTATTATTAGCATTCTTGCAAGCAAGAAACATAATTACTAAAAATTTTGAAATTGCAAAGATATCTTTGTTTGCAACTTTGGATTATTGCAAACATATATATAATTAAATGCAAACATATTCAAATCAAAAGTATATTCTTCTGTGTGAAAGATACAATTTTACTTACCACTGCAATTTTTCGTAAAATGTGTTTCACAAAATTTTTGAAAATAATTCGGTCATTTCTTACTTATTGATTCGATTGCAATGAAATTTCAAACATACATAAGTGACATAATATCGAGCTTCAGTTTTGATCTTGAACTTTACGCACACCGCCTTTACGGCGATATGACCAACCAAACTAGGGATCTTTTTGTATATAAAATTTTGAGTGCTCGCTATTTTTTTTTCTAATCCGATTTTCAAAAAATTACCGTATTTGTAATTTGCTAGTAGAGACTAAAAAAAAAAATACATGTGTGTGTTATCTCTAATAGTTCATGAGATATTACCATTTGAAAATGTGAAATTATAAATGTGGTCCAACTTAGGTCCAGCTTTCTGATAATAGCGGGGCGAATTCGGGGTCAGTTTATTTTTTAAAATAAAAGTTATTTAACTTAATAAGTTCTTGATTAAATGAAAAAAACATAATGCAATATCTTGTTCCACCCAAAAATTACATTCGTTTAAATTATAAATTATAAAAAATTATATTTTTGCGATTGCTTACCCAAAAAGCACAGACAGCACATTCAGATAAATATCTTCTTTCTGAAGATATAAAGTGTGAATACTATGATGAAAGGTACTATTAGATAAAAGCGAGTTGTGCTAAAAAAAATTTTGATTTGTATATACTTTTCCCCTCAGCCTCTTCTAAAGTTACCGCATTTAAAGCAAATATTAACTTAACTCATTGTTAAAAATTGTGCACACCTAGAATTAGAATTGAAAATCGGATAAGAAACAAAAAAAATGCCAGGCTTGGTGCTGGCCTCCCCTGAAACTTTATATTACAAAATGTATACAGGTAGGGAGAAAAGATTAAGGTTTCACCTAAAAGTCCTGCAAAGTATTAAGGCAAAAAGTCTGAAATTTAAAATGTTTCTTTAGATATGGGTTAATTTATTAAGTATTTATTTATTTATTTATTTACATGATATTAAACTTATATAAATATAAAACTAATATATAAACAATATTAGCACTGGCTGCCAGGACCATCAGCTATTTATTAAATATATCTTTTAAGTTTTTATAAAATATTGGTATAAATGGGGTTTAAAGGAAAGAAATTCCACTTATAGCCTACGAAATTTCTTTAAGGTAGAAATCTGAAACTTGGAATCACAAAAACATCCTCTTAAAAACGAAAATCACTGATGACGCCTGTCCATAAAAAGGCAGAAACTAGTCTAGTCTAATTTAAAAATTAATAGTTTTTATAAGTTTTAGAGAAAACGTTTATTCTTCTTCTTAACCTCAACATTTCTAAAGGAAAAACTAATTTATTGAAACAAATTCCTTAAAACATAATTAATTTTCCATCCTAATATATTCCGATATATAAAACTACCGGTAAAGAAGTATCGGTCTTTTAATCTCGTACAATTATATGTGCCATAGTAAAACAGTTTATAAAAATTATGATGATGAGATATATTCGCCACATATAAGAGGACATAACTTGACAATAAAAATGGTTCTATAAAATTGTAAGATTTTGGATCTTATTATATTTAATTAGATACAATATTATAAAAAATTATCAAATTCTATGGGGTTTTTTTCCGATATAATTACATCTAAATATGTGATATTTGATACAATTAGATATAATAAGATACAATTATAATCTAAAAACATATTTAAATTAAAAGATATTTAGTTGCATAAATCGGGTTCAAAACACAAAATGTATGTTTGAAATTTGTAAATAGCTTAAATTTTATTTACCCTCCAGTGAAAAAACGCTAAGATTCAAATAAATGCAATTTGATTAAATTATATCTGTTCAAATTTAGTTGCGAGTAACATTGTATAATTTAAGATATGAAATTCTGATTTTTTTTATAGTCGGTGCCATCCATATATTATCATATCCATAAATGTACTTTCTTTTAATTTATTTTATGTGCCATGTACAATCTGATATTCTTGACTTGATTATATTTGGTTTCAAATAAATTTATATATTGCGGAAGACAAAACGATACAAAAAACATATGATCCAAGAAAAAAATCATTTCTACATATTTCATTTTAGATATTCGACTTTAGGAAATTATATATCCCAGCAAAAAATAACCTGAATTTGGATAACACAGTGCAACAAATGAAGACTTTTTGAAAAATGCACGGACTCGACAGTATATGTTCGATTGTACTACCAAAGCTTAGTAAATCCCTGTACTCGGTTTGACCAGTTTGACTACCAATTTTTTTTATGGACCTCAAAATATTTTAAAAATCAGTGCGCCATTCAAAAAAAAGTGTCCTCAGCTTTTGGCCTAGAGCTAATTCAGACTTGATGATATTGCTTAACTATATTTGGCAATAATGTAGTGAATAGTCTACTGAATAAATTTTATAAAATTTTTATGTGCAAAAATCATTTTTTCCTGCACTTTTTTTAAAAAAATATAGGAGAAATTTGAACAACTTTTGTGAACATATTAATACAATCTGAATGTGTCTAGGCATCCGAAATAGCTTATAAATAGTCGTTTTTGACTAGACTACACTTTTACTGTATTTTTGTTTACTTTCTTCAATAACAAAAAAAGTAAACAAAAATGCAATAAAAGTGTAGTCTAGTTAAAAACTAAGTACAAGTGGTCTTTGTAAGCTATTTCGGTTGCCTAGACACATTCAGATTCTATTGATATGTTCACAAAAATTGTTCAGATTTACAATGGCTACAATTTTGGCATATATTGTTAGTGAAAAATTATGAGTCCCTGTATGTTATGCTGAAAAAAGCAAAAAAAAAAATGTTCTCCTATATTTTTTCACAAAAGTACAGGAAAAAATGATTTTTTGCACATAAAAAGTTTATAAAATTTGTTCAGTAGACTATTCACTACATTATTGCCAAATGTAGTTAAGAAATATCATCAAGTCTGAATTAGCTCTAGGCCAAAAACTGAGGACACTTTTTTTTGAATGGAGCACTGATTTTTAAAATATTTTGAGGTCCATAAAAAAAAATTGGTAGTCAAACTGGTCAAACCGAGTACAGGGATTTACTAAGCTTTGGTAGTACAATCGAACATATACTGTCGAGTCCGTGCATTTTTCAAAAAGTCTTCATTTGTTGCACTGTGTTATTCAAGTTCAAGATCATTTGTTTTTTTTTTTGTTAAACAAAATCCGTGCAATGTTTATTTATTAATTAAAAATTTTCTTCATCCGCTAATTTAAAGTCGACTTTATTAACAGTTCGTTATATGTTTTTACATAGTTTTTGATATACCTCTAAAAGCAGGTTTAGACTCCATTAGCGAACATTAAATTACTAATTAAAAATCACTAAATATTGGTAGGATCAAAACAGACATTATTCAAGGTAGCTCCTTAGGACCAGGGATGATAAGCAGTACCGCCAAAATACCGTTATCGTTTCAATACCCTTTCAACTGACTACCGTTATCCCTAAAATAGTGTTACCGAAATAATTGTAATAATAATCCGTAAAATACCTTTGCCGATATAACTAAAATACCAATATCCTTAAAATACCATTACCGAAATAACTGAAAACTAATAACTAAAGTAATAAACGCTAATGGAATTATTTAAATAGCGTTATCCTTAAAATACCGTTTCGGAAATAATTTGGCAAGATAAAAAAAGTAATCGCTGTTAATAGATATATCTTCCCAAAGTTTGATCATAAACAAGCCAACAGTTGAAATTCGGACTAAAAATAAAGCAGGGCATTGACATTACCTGAATAACTAAAATAACGTTAACTTTAAAATAGCGTTACCTAAATAATTGTAAAACCGGTATCCTAATATAACGTTACCGAAATAACTAAAATACCGTTACCGGTGAAATGCCGTTAACACTAAAAAACCTATACCTAAATAACTGAAATATCGTTACTCTTAAAATACTGTTCCGAAATAAACGAAAATAGCGTTACCCATACCGATACACCGCATCGAATCGGTTACAATCTATCTTATAAACTAATAAACCAATAAACTGTAATATTCAAAGATTTTTTTGGATAATTTTTACATAAAAACTCAATACCTTAATTAACAAATCAACAAATATAATTTTTCTCTGTCTACCTCTTGAACAACAAAACGACCCTAATAACTACCTTCAAATTAGCCAAAAAAAAAACACGCTAAAAAGAAACTGTCCTCTATTTAAAAGATAAATAAATGTAAGCAAGTAAAGATTGGAAAAAAATCAACATAACATCAAAACTTCATCAAAAGCTCATTAACATCACACTCAATTTAAATGTAACGTACCAATGGACAAATGATACCCATTCGACCAGCTAACACTACCCCAACACTCGATGATTTTTTATTAGCTAACAACTACTTAACAATATTGCTTCGTACATTGGATACGTATGAATTGATTTTGTTGTATTCTTAAGCTTCACCTTAATGCGATTTTATATATTTTTATTCCGCCCAACCACAATATTAACGACATTTTTTGTGACCACATCTCCTTCATTAGTTTTTTTTTTTTTGTATATTTTTGGAGTAATCAGCGACTGTCATGATAATCAGGCAGCTAAAAGTTGACTGTGGCAACACTTAATTGTGTGCCCGGACCAGAGACCAAATATAATTTTTGTATTTTTTGCGGATTTGTCTTCTTTGGACTTCTAGTAACTATCAACGCACAGTGAGATATATCACAAAACTTTTTTGAAACAATTCGATCCATTTGAGTGCTCGACATCTATTTGTTTCACAACCAATTTTCAAAAAATTAACATATTTGTAATCTGCTGGTAGAGACTAACAAAAAAAAAGCATGCATGTCTTCGCTATCTCTAATAGTTCCCGAGACATTCCCACTTGAAAATGTGAAATTCCAAATTTGGTCCGACTCAGGTCCAGTTTTTGGAGAATAGCAGAACGAAATCGGGATCAACTTCTTTTTAAAATGAATTCTTAATTAAATAAAAAAATTAATGCAATATCTTGCTCCACTCAAAAAATAAATTCATTTAAATTACAAATATAAAAAAAAATTTATTTTTGGAATTTTTTCCCCAAAAAGCAGCAAAATAATTTCTTTCCGAACATAAAAAGTGTGCATGGTATTCTGAAATTTGTTTTCATATAAAAGCGAGTTGTGTTAAAAAAAATTTTAATTTGTATACACTGTGCCCCCAGCCGATTCCAAATTTGTCACAATTTTAAGGCAAATATCAAATTTACAAATTTACAAATTTTTTTGAACTCCTGAACCAATTTGACTTTGTATGGCGTCATACCAAGGTCTTTATGCAAAATTCGTCTCAATGATGTCTCCGAAATGTTCAATTGTTGAGAACGACGGTGAATTGATGTTGATGGCGCTTCACGCACACTTTCTGCCACAGCAGCAATATTCTCGGGTGTACGCACTGTTTTTGGCTTTTCACGCTTTGGTTTATCGATGAGGATGCCAGTTTCTTTCACTTTTTTCACAAGATAACGATCATACGGACCATATTCGTTCAGCGGAAGGATAAAACTAATTATCTGTCAAATCAGACATGAGCTAAGTGTTACCATTCACGAAATAAACACTAGTTGAAAAAAAAAGAACGTTAGATGGCGGACCCTTTAGTATATCCAGAAAGAAATTATTTATCTAGACGTAAATAACTGTTGGTGCTTTTTGGGAAAAACTAGCAACAATTTGATTTTTTAATTTGTACTTTGAACGAATGGTGTTTTTGAGTGAAACAAGACATTGCAATCATTTTTATTTTATTTAATCCAGAATTTATTTAGTTAAATAACCAATATTTAAAAAAATAAATCGGCACATATTTCATCCCGCTATTCGAAAAAACTGGACCTTAATCGCACCAAATTTGTGCACATTTTCAAATAGGAACAACTCGGCAGCTGTAAGAGATAACCCACAGAAGTTCGCATGTTTTTTTGTTAGTGTCTACTAGCAGATTATAATTATGTTATTTTTTTTTAAAGCGGAACAGAAAAAAATTTCAAGCACTAAAAATTTTATATGCAAAAATTTCTCTAATTTACGTGGTCATATATATTGCCGCCCCCTGGAAGGTTCAAAATGAAAACTGAAGTTTGATATTATGTCACTTATGCCTGATCGAAATTTCATTGCAATGGGACAATTAAGTAAGAAATGGTCGAATTATTTCCAAAAATTTTATGAGATATCCCACTGTGCACCGGTGCAAGTACCACCACTACTACTATTCACAATATTAGCACTAATGAGCTATGGGACAGGAATTGTAAAAAGTTGAATTATGACCGTGGACAGGAACTTCATGCACTATAAAAGTGTGTTTTAGGCGTATATAATATGTATTAAATATCTTAAAATATGCACTTTTTAGGCTTAATTAAAAAAAAATGCATTTGCATGAAAGTCCAGTCCCTGATTATGAGTACAACGGGTGATTAATATTTAATGATAATTTATTTAAAAAGCTGCCATTTAAGTATTTCTTAATGAATTTAGTTTTTTTATATCTTAAAATAATATCAGTTTTGATATAATTTTTATTAAAAATAATAATTGTGCAATGAAAATGAAAATTATTCAAGTTCGAGGCCATACTTTATATTTCTTTATTAGGATATTGTCCTAACAAATAATCTATAGAGTTTTTTGTTTTCAAATTTGTTCTTTGACCCTTTCAGGAATGTGTTGATAGATCCTATTTCGGGAATTTTCTAGGTTCCCATCATCAGTACACGTTTTTTTTGGCATAGGCTTGTTACCGCTTTCAAAACGTGTTCTGATGATGGGAACCTAGAAAATTCTCGAAATAGATCTATCAACACATTCGTGAAAGGGTCAAAAAACAAATTTGAAAACAAAAAACTCTATAGATTATTTGTTAGGACAATATCATTATAAAGAAATATAGAGTATGGCCTCGAACTTGAATAATTTTCATTAAAATAATATCTGCACGCAGAAAAAGTGCATCATGTTATAATGCTAAAATCGTCTTAAGTGATAATAATGATTGTCTGAATCATAATATAATAATTTCTTGTCCCCAATCACTTGCAATCATATTTTTTCTCTGGTGTAGAATCTTCACTTTCAATTGAATATACCTTTTGAGACTTTAGAAGCGTTCACTCGTATTTGTGCTCTTTATTCTATTCTGACATTTTTTTTAACTTTTCCACAAGCGTGTTTTGCAATCTAGTGTGAATTTCGTATTTGTATCAAAATAATGTGCTAAACTGGTTGCAGAAAAGTATCTTCGAAATTTTTCTTTTTAAATTTTAATAGAAAAATTAAAGCAATTGATATACATAAATTGAATTTGGACCATTTTATGAAATAATTATTTCCAATTTATGTATTCTAAGAAATAAATAAATCATAATAAAATTATATAGACTCAAATTTATAGAGTCAGATTATGAGTCCGCGAAATACGGTTCACGCCATCCACTATTATAAAATGTTGCATCGCAAAATTACTTAGAAAGATTTAAATTAGCAACACGAATCAAAAAGCGTGCAATGGAACTTATTAAAATCGTGGAATTTCTGCAGGTCTTAATTTATTTAAAAATTACTCTTTTTTTTCGAAAGGGAATGTTATTTCCCTTAAGAAGACTTCATCCAAAGAGGTTTTTTTAAACAAAAAAATTTGAATGTTACATATTATAAAAATTGCTACAACGCTGCCTTTTGAAGATATTTTTTTTAGTTTTAAATTGGTCTTATTCTCAGATAACTACAAAAATTATACCAGTTTAAAAAGATTGAAAAAACAAAATGGCGAAATTGCTCTAAAGTCCGTTCAAGAGCAATTTCTAGGTATGTTTAAAAACCTGTAGTTTTCCGCTCACTAAGGCATCTAAGATATCATTTATTTCATTGTGGCTTGAATGGAATTTATTCTATATACCTATATTGGGGTGTCCCTTAAATATGGATTTGTCATTACACTTCCCACTTTTATAACAAATGGAAGAAATGAGTGGCTCGTTTTGGAAAAAAGTGTATTATTAATAAAATTTCCCAAAATTCGGAGTTTCTAAAAAAATTATTTCTTATTCACTTATTCATTAAGTATTTTCAAAATTATTAGACTGGAATTCAAAATGAGCCAAAAGTTTGATAAAAATGCACAAACGTAGTATTTTTTAATTAATTTTAAAGATTTTATAAAATGCATAATTTAGAGATATCGATTGATATTTGTATAATATAAAACGCGTTATTACAGATAAAATAAATTAAAAAAATGATAATTCGAGTTTGATTTTGGAACGACTCCTTTTCAGGACATTTTATGACAATTTCTTATTTTGTCAAATATTGAACAAAATTTGAATGTTTTTATTAAAGTTTGCATTACTTTTGGAAAAATGTCATTTTAATTTGCTTAGACATTAATTATCTTTACTCTTGTCTCAAAAATCTTTAACACTTAGTGGTCTGGGTACAAAAAATATCGATGAAACTAAATTGTACTTATGACTACAAGATTTGAAAGCCTTTCAAAAAAAAAAAATATTTAAATCTTTCTTTTGGAACGATTTGTAATAAAACATTGGGTGTAATTATCAAAAATCGACAAATCCTTATTTTAAGGGACATTCTACTATATATTAATTATGTTGCAAAATTAAGATGCTAAACATTAAGCTCTTAAAATACTATTATAATGAAAAAATTCTCTTTTCTTAATCATATCGGTGATGTTTTTGTAACTACACTGAGAGATATCAATGAATTTTTGCATTAGATCTATGAATTGTCTCTGGAGTTCTCCGATTAAAACTTTTCATTAAATTAATGCAGTTTTTCATAAAAGTTAATGAAAAATTGTATTTTATTTATTAAAAATTCCATACGACTAATGAAAAAGTTTCATTAAAAATAGTTTCATTAGAATTATGGAGCTTTTTCATACAGTTTAAAAAATTTTTCATTCAAATTGTGAAGAAAATTTCATTAGTTTAGTAAAAGAATATCATTAAAACTCGTCTAGTTTGTTATCTCTGTGTATCAAAAGTTTTCGTTAATAAGTCCCAATTTACATAGGGTCCGAAAATAACGGAATGAAATTAAATATTTACCACTACATTTCATAGCATCTGAAAAATTTAGGATGTCAGGATTAGTACATTTTTAAAGTCTTGATATTTACCATAATTGCACGGAAAGAATTATTTTTCATTTTTTATATGAAAGAATTTCATATAATTGCTTTTTGTCGATTCAATGAAGAATTTCAGTATATATTTTGTTTTTAATAAAATTTCATAATTTCATACAAAAAATTCATTAAATTTCATCAACTATCTATTTACAAATCCAATGATACCTTTCTTTAGAGATACAGTAGTGGTCAAAACATATGGAACTGAGACCGCATTTGTTGTTTTCATTGATTTATTTTCTTCAAATCACACTTAGTTACTAAAATTTATTTTAAACATATTCTTAATACATTGTTTTATGTTAAACAAATAAAAAAAAAAAATCCGTTAAATTAAAACAACAAAAAAAATTAATAATAATAGATGTATTCAAAATGCAGGTGTTCAAAACATTTGCAACTCTCAGTATTCTTACTCTTAACGAAACACTTTATACTAACAAATGCTAGGATATAACGGTAATCGCATTCCTTTTTAATATGAGATTCAGGCCGTTACATTTTTTAAACAAATTTATTATAATTATTGTTCTTTAATAGTTGTAATAAGATGTTGGAAGCATAAACACCGTAAGAATAATTTTTGTAAAAAATGGCAGGAAATAAATACAATTCTGATTTTAAAGTTTTAAATGATTTTCAAAATGGAATTTCCCAAAAAGAAATTTCTATAAAATACTCCGTTCCAAAATCAACGATTTGCCACATTGTTAATAGTGGTAACATCCACACAACTCATAAAGGTGAAAAACCCCGTATTACAACTGTAAGAGAAGATCGGAAAATCAAGAATGTTTTTATGAAATATCCCAAAGCAGTTCCCAGAGAAGCTAAAACTGAACTTTTAATAGATGCCAGTCTTTCCACCATTAAAAGAAGAGTCCGCGAAAATGGTCTTTAGAAGTTATAGATGTACAAAAAACCGTTTGTGTCGGAAAAAAACCGAAAACCACAGTGTGTGTATCTGGAATACACAGTGAAGCATGGAGGTGGAAACATTATGGTGTGGGGGTGTTTTTCAGGAAATGGAATTGGCCCAATTCACCGCATTACTAGCACAATGACGGCCACACTCTATAGAGATCTTTTGAGTTCAGTTATGCTTCCGTATGCTGAATGGGAAATGCCACTCTCGTGGACCTTCCAGCACGGCAACGACCCACAACACACGGCGGGGGTTGTAAAAGTTTGGCTGCAGGAAAATGAAATTAATATCATGTCGTGGCCGGTTCAATCTCCCGATCTCAACCCGATTGAGAACATGTGGATGATTGTAAAACGGAATATCGGCAATAAAGTATTTCGAAATGGTGATGAACTTTTCGTCGATTTGGAGAAGCAGTGGAATGAAATTTCTGACGATTATATTAAAAAGCTCATTGACTCAATGCCTAAGAGGTGTTCAGAAGTTATAAAAAATAATGGCTTCGCTACAAAATACTGAGCGTTAAAACCATCGTTTGTATTTCCTGTTAATTACTTTAAGAGTTGCAAATGTTTTGAACACTGCACTATCGACTTATTTTGTTAAAATTACTTTTTTTTTATTTTTGAGAAGTTATGAATGATTTTTTTGTATTTGTAAAATAATATGCTATAACTGAATTTAATAAAAAAAAAAAAAAAACTTATACCACAAATCTTTTTGATCAAAAAATTATAATTACCTAAACCATGATTTCAGTTGCAAATGTTTTGAACACCACTGTATGTTTTAAAGACTATTTTTTTCATAAAATTTCATAACTTTATTAACTTTTATGCATTTCAAACTTAATTTTTATGATTTAGTTTTCTAGTCTTCAATACATCTTATAAAGTGCTTTATTATTTCAATTAAGCCTTTTTGATTTTGGACTTCTATGAAAAAGTTTCATAAATTATATAAAGCGTTTCATTGGTAATTTTAATGCATTTTTTCAAGAAATTCTTTAATATTATAGAATTGTGTTAAACTGTTTCAAAGATTTTATGATCACTTTATTGTCGGAATGATTCGTTAGTTTTATGATAAGTTTCAATAATAATACAAACCCTTTTATAAACATGGACTTTACTGAAATCTGTTTCATAGATTCTATGAAAAGTTTTAATGTATGGTTTCCTGTGACAATTTTCATTAAAGCTATGAAGAAATTCATGAAAAGTAGTGAAAATTATTTTCTCAGTGCGATACTGTAAGAAATTCAAGCATGATAAAATCAAAATAAATTTTCGATCTTATTGAAATCAAATTAAAATTTCAATTTATTGAAATTAATTTTAACCCATAGAATTACTTGTTCTTGCTGGAATTGTTAATTAAAAAATGTAAGTATGCATTGACCAGATATCGACCTCCTATCCCATAGTGTTTAATGTTACTAAAGACTCCTCGTTTTCTCCTTCTTTTTCATCTGTGGAACAAGCATTAAATACTTTTTGCATATTTTTCACATTTCAAGTTCACAAATTTGCCACAAACGTGTCTCCGGTGTCTCATTACGTGTGTGCTTTTCATGTACCATGGTCCTCTTTTTTGTTGTTGTCTGTTATGTTTTCGGTGTTAAATAGTTATGAGACATTGGTTTGCAAAAGGAATGTTGTATTGGTGTACCCATAGTATGATGAAGGCTGGTGATGCCAGCATATTCAAGTAGTATCCAAATTCGTATGTGGATACTTTTGTAACTTTGTATCTCTGTGTATGTCTGTGAACATTTGAATTTTGTAAAATCATGAAACGTAATGCTGAAGTTGGAAGCGCAGATTAATGCTGCAATTATGATAAGGCGCTAATGGAAATTTCAACTTGTCTTCTTATGTCACAGTGAGTCTTGTTCAGAGGTTTAGTTTTTGTTTGGTATTTTTGGGGACAATGTGCCGTTTTAGTGAATATTATATTATAATATATATTTCTAATTAGAGATGAATTAAGTTTTCGTATTAACCAAAAAAGTTGAAATGTGAAAAGTTTTTTTTAGTTTTAATACTATATTATTAAGCTCTTTGGGATTTAAAAAAGTTGGGATTTAATATGAAAAAGAGTTGAGAAAATTCGTTTTCAATTTAAAGTATTTGGTGTAAATTATATTATCGACTATGGGGTGTAATGAAAATAAAATTGTATTATGGACTGTATTAGATATGAGCAAATACGAGACCAGAACGAACTAACCCCAAAAGAGAAATAAGGAAACGTGAAATAACTCCCAAATGAAATAAGTCCCACTGAAATAACTCCTAATGAAATAAGTCCCAAAAAAATGAAATTAGTCCCAATTTTAATAAATGAAATAACCTCCAAAGAAAAAATTAAATAAGCCCCAAAAGTGTCATAATGTCCATGGACTTTATGACAATTTGGAATTTGACAATTAGGGACATTATGTCACTTTCAACTGTGGCATAGCGTACAGACTTTTTAAAATAAAAATATTAATAATATTTAGTATATCAATACAATTTTGTTAAATATTCTTTAGTAGTATATCACAAAATAAAACTAAATTTATGCTTCGTATAATCGCACACAGAAAAAACTTTATTTCGCGAAGCCGCGTGCCGCGTTCTACGGAGGAAAAAAACCCATAAGAGCGGCCGAAGGCCGCCACACAGAAACACTTGTTTTACAAATTACTTGATGTCTTAAAAATATAAGATTTCAATGTATTCGACATCTGATTTGAAAAACAAGTTCTTCTGGGTGGCGGCCTTCGGCCGCTCTTAGGGGTTTTTTCCTTCGTATAACACGTAGGCGGCTTCGCGAAATAAAGTTTTTTCTGCGTGCGACACAAAAGAAACTTCAAAATTACTGTCCATGGACCTTATGTCACCCAAAAAGTGGCATAATGTCCATGGACTTTATGTCATTCCATTTGTGGACATAATGTCACATTGCAGAATGTCATAAAGTCCATTGACATTATGACACTTTTCGAGTGACATAACGTCCATGGACATTATGTCATTGGACGTTATGACATGCCACCAAAATTACCAATATTCTAGCAAAAACTGCGTTCCTTATTTTAATAACTCATTGTATTGCTATTACCCAGCAAAATTTTTTAGAACAGATTACCTTAGAACCTGTTCTAGAACAACTTCTTTTACCACCGGTTACATGTAACCGGTTCTAGAACAGGTTCCTGGGAGTCGAAATGTAAGGTGTCACTGTCCCAGAACCAGTTCTATAACTGGTTCTAGAACCGGTTCTAAAGCAACCTGTTCTAGTTTGGAGGTAAAGAACCTATTGCAAATAGGACAAAATCCATATAAAAAGAACCAGTTGCAGAACAGAAATTAGAACCTGTTGCAATACAGTATAACCTGTTCTGCAACCAGTTATTTGGATTTTACTATTTTACTGGGTATTTACTTTACGACAATTAAGAACAATTAAGAACCGTTACAAATGTATAAAATTTACCAAAATGTAATTTTAATATAAATGAAATAACTCCCAACAAAAATTAAATAACTCCCAGCGATAAAATCACATTTAAAAATGAAAATGAAATAAGTCCCAACAAAAGTGAAATAACTCCCAATGCCAAAAAAGAGTGAAATAACTCCCAACAAAACCTGGTTGGGAATTATTTAATTTGGGAGTTATTGCATAACGAAATAATTTCTAACAGAAGATTGTGAAATAAGTCCTATCGAATTGGGAGTTATTTCATAGTGAAATAAATCTCAATTTATATCGAAAATTTTTGGGAGCTATTTTTTTTTTTTAGTGGGAGTTATTTCATTTGGGAGTTATTTCACGGTACAGAGAAATAATACAAGCCGCTTATTAAATAAAAAAAGTCTAATCAGATAAAATTTTAATTTATAATAGTATTAAATCAATGAAAACTTAAATAAAAAATTAAGGAATAAGAAAAATAAATGGTTCTAAAGAGCAAAATTTTAAAATTTAATTTAAAATCGATTCTGAACAGAAAGTTGCACTGATCCACAAAAGAACACCGTTAATCTGAAGTAAAAAAAGTAAAAACTCTTGACAATTTGATGTCTTTTCTGCATTTCAACTCTGCATTTTAACCCTGCGAAAAACTTTATTTCTTAATAATACGAAAATAGCATTTTGGGTAATCATCCCCAATGAACATATTTAAACATTATTCATACTACACTTTAAGGAAAGCTTTATTATATTTTTGAAAACCGGTAAAAAATGGAATTTTCTCTATCTCTGTAAATATTTCAGATAAGGGCAATTTAAAAATAAATTTTTTTTTTATGTTTTTTTTTTTGAAGAGGGGCAGCACTCAGGAAACTCTTCCTATTTATTAATGTGTTGCTTTCTTTGGAAAATTGATATAGGAGAGATTAAATGTGGGAAATGATGAAGGGCTTCAGACATGGCAACATGCACTATACGTGTTGTTATAGATGGGATTTCACCTAATGAGTTTCAGTTAAATTAATTCGTACCGCAATGTTCTACATTCAGGGGTACCGCAAGGTTGATTCTTTCTCCGTTTCTTTTTCTCGTCTAACATACAATCACGACCTTTCCACAATCTCAAAGTAGGGCTATGCAAATAGGGTAAATTTCAATTGAAGTAAGACACAATGTTGTATGTTGGCTCATTGGGGCAGTGGTGTCGTCAATGTCGTTAGTGAAGATGGGAGGTATAAATATTGAGGAGTCAGATACTCTTGAAGTTCTGGGCCCAAGATTCAGTGTGATGTCCGTTGGAATAAGTACGCATTTGAAATGTCGGAAGTAGTATTCAAATGTCGTGGTTTTCTGAGCCGTTGTAAGAAATGTTATACTCTACACGATCTCCTTACAGTTTTTACCACCTACATCCAACCTAAGATGGAATACAGCTAAGAGCACCAAAGCTTTTAGACCGTGTGCAAAGTAGGACGCCGGCGCTCATCAATGCCAGTTTGACTCATTGGATCACCGTCGGAATGTGGGTTGTGTGTCACTGTTCTATCGGTATTATCATGTGAAATGTTCTGCTAAGATAAGTATATTCCCAGAGCCTTAGATTTTATCCGAAATATCGCTTGTCTAGTAGAGAATAATCGTTCAAAGTCTATTGCCCACTGAATCGCGCTACGCATTACAGAGAGAGGTCGTGGAACAGTCCTTCTTGCCGTATGTTAAATAAACTCATCGCAGAAGTCTTTCTTGTTACTTAGAATATACATTTATAGAAAAAGTTAGAACTAATTTTTTTTTTCAAACTACTAAAAATTAGTTAAAAGTTACGTTGCAGAAAGAAAGTACTAACTATGAATAACAAAAATACAACATATGGGAAAACAGTGGATATTAGAGTGAGGTAAGTTTCTAAAAATAGAACTGTTGTGTTGTGTTGGAGTTGTAATTCTGAGATTATGTATGCAAGAACAAAAACACAGTGCATTGAATAATACTAGTTTTAATCACAACAAAACTCGACCTGACGATAGATCAGTGGGCTAAAGCGCTCTGTCTAACGTGTAGTGCGAGTGCATGTGGCATTAGAAATCAGTTTATCTATACCACGGTCAGTGATTGCACAGAAAATTTCATATAGACGCAATCGAACAAATAAAGAAACATAACAAATATTACATTATTCAAAAAAACAGGGTCACTGACGAAGGTTCAATACCACAAACTGCTCAGTCTGTTTCAGAAAATTGAAAATTTACAATGTAGTTATGATTTTTAGAAAATACACTCATTCCCAGGAAAAAATAACACATTCCAAAAAGAAGGTGATGCCCACACTTGCTTACATATCTCATTGCCAAATTTAGTAACTGCAATACCGAACTCATTCCAACGATAGAATCAAAAAAGCAAGTAGTATTGTAATCAATTCTTTAAATTTAAACCAGAAAGCATGAACTCAATAACAAAGTAATCATTAACTTAAAAGAAAATTACAATGTTATTAACTTACATGTATAACTTTTTGTACTCAAGAAGTAATCATATACTCGTTATTGGAAGTAGTTCCTAATTTTGAAAAAAATAAGTTATACAATTTTAAAGAATTTATCTCATATATTTTTTCAAACAAATTTTTATTTGCAGGAAAATAATACTTAAAACAGAAATTGCATTTTTTTTGGAAAAATTTATATTTTCGTGGTTTATAGCTCCAAAATTATGACAGACCCATGTTATCATATCAATTCGGTGTTTCACTTTTTAGAATTTTATTTCCGTATGAGTTTTGATCGTTATATTTGAGTGACCTAGGAGAATCACGTGTGAGTAAAAGTTGAATTTACTTATGGAACTACTTCTTTTTTTTAAATGTAAGTACTTCATATTTTTTCTAGGGAACTATTTTTTTTTTTTTTTTTGTGTAAGTACTTCGTAATTTTACAATGGAACTATTTCTTTATTAAAAAATGTATGTAGTTCTTAAAAATATAAAGTAAATGGTTCTTTGGTAAAAAAAAAATCAATTATAAAGAATCAATTATTTTAGTCTCACGCCCTGTTAAAAGAATCGAGTAGGTAATCTAGTAAGGAATGCGTTCTGCCCAAAATGCTTGATTACAAACCCGCTTACCTTTTTGGAAATTTTTTGCTGGGTTCTTCTCTACCACGCCTTTCACAATTAAAAATTAAATAAAATTGCATATTAATTATAGTATTAATTGCAATTGTCTGAAAAAGACGTTAAAATTCAAACACAAAAAAATAAATCTGTTTAACATACAAATATTAAGTTTTATATGAGATAAATTTTAGATGATTAAAAACAACAAATAAATCCTCTAAAATTACCAAAAAAATTTGATAAAAAAATCATAAAAATGTGAAATTTTTAAAGTGTTTTTTATTGCCCCTAAAAATCTGTCCTTTTGAAATTAGTTAATATTACACTTTTTGTTTCAAACTACTAATAGTAAGTAAAAGTTTTTGGTAATGTTGGCAAAGTAATTCAACTCGAATATAATTTAAATTTTGTAAAATTTATGGTTTTATTTTTGTTCTTAGTTTATTAATATTTAGAAAAAAAAATCATCTAAGTTTCTTCCGTAGAGTAGTTTTCAACTAATTTAGTAGATTTTTCTGCTAATTTTACATTTTTTTTTCTATGAGTGTTAAGATATTTAAATCAAATGTTCACAAACACTACTTGCTCTTTCCTCACTCAAATAATTCCAACACAATGCAATACATTAGTAGGGGCATCCCCAGAGTGTACGATAGACCGTAAAAAATAAGTTTGGATAGACGTCAGGAAGAGAAAGACTTTTCCACCTTCCAAAAATTTTGAAATATCCCTACATAGCAAATTTTAATTTGCTACTTTCAGCGTTTAAGCCAGGCAGCCAATGGAGAGGCTTTCCTCCTTCTATATCCCATTTTTTACCACGTTCATGTCCAACAATTTAACCCCTATCTTTAACACGTTAAAGTAAAATCATATTGGAAAGAAGGGGTTTTGGTAGGCCGCCATGATGGAGACTTTAAAAATCTAGTTTAGGAAACTATACACCAAATTTTAAGTTCTTCGCTTAAGTGATCAGGCTTTAAGTGAGAAAAGTCTACCCCTTTACCCACTGTTAACCACTCTTTTTAAAATGCTTCTGACCAAAATTCCAAAAAGAATTATGTAAAAAAAAAGTATTTAAGTCAGGTTATACTCAAAGAAAATATATTCTGTATTTCACGGCAAAGTTGTCTTTGCAGGCCCTCAAGTGGAAGAATTGTCCCCTTTTTACCCCTCCTCGCTGGAAGCTAACATTTAAAATTTTAGGCTTTAGCGGTTTTATCAGGCCGCCAAGGAAAAACTTTTCTCTTTTTGCCCATTCCCTCAGGAACTGTCCATTGTGGTCGGCTGCCTAGAGGGATTTGGAACCCTCATACCAAAGGGGAGACTTTATTTCCTTTTAACCTCTATTGTAACAATGATCCTGGACTAGACCTGGGCAATCTAGTTCGTTTGAGTGAGAGCTCTTTCTAGTTCAATTGAACTAAATGAACTGGGTTACTCTTCTAGTTCAATCGTTCATTAGATCGTTTGTTTGAACATTTTTAAGCGAATCATTTATACTAGACACTTCTTCTTAACATTAAAAAAATTGAGCTTGCAACATTGAAAAAAAAATCAAACTCCAAATCAACATAAAGAAAAGAAATATTACTCAAACACCTAAAACAGCTGAAGATTGCGAACTAGCTCACTAGTTCAAACTAAATACTAGTTCTACTGAACTAGGTCGTTCACAAATTACACAACTCTATCCTGGACAGAAATTCAGAAAGTAATATATCAGTGAGCTAGGTCATAATCGAAGGACCATGTATTTAAAATTTCAAGTTTTTAATCAATGGTGTTTGGGCAGGCCGTCTAGGGAGATACTTTCCCCTGTGTGACGCTCCCCGTAGGCACTTAAAAAATTCGTGTCATACTGGATGTCTCTGCCGGGGGTAGAACCAAATTTATATTTCCTATACTCAGCGAGTAAGCTAGCGAGTTAATGGGAGCCTGAGTAACATAACCTATATAGATATAATAAGATATTACCGTTCGTATTGATCCGATTATGAGAGAATTTTTTATTTCTATAAAAAAAAAGTTCATTCCCTGCCGGCATATCGACATTTAATATTCACAACAAAAAATACTGTCGAAAAATACAACAGAGTTTTTAAGTTTTGCAGTAGTTTTCTGTCTGTCATAAAAAATTGCCATTAAACCACACGTACGACCTTCTCAAAGTCGTGCAAATAACACTATATGTTGCACTTAAACAAAAAAAAAAAAACATATAATGGAAATTCCCGTTACTTGTCACAACATACATATGTTAAGTTAACACTTTTGTTAACCAAAAAGTTTGTGAGTCTTGCAAAAATAATGTTTGTAGTGCATCATACATCAATTTCTATGACCAAATGTTTTGCTTTAATTTCTTTAACATGCCAATAAAAATTGATCGATAATGTTGTACGCAAAAGCCAATCCTAACTTATTTTCAAACACACCTTCAACATTTTTTTTTTTTTTTTTTGTTGCATTGCATGGTTGTGCACTTTTTTCTTCATGGTTGAGTTGAGTGTAATGATCGTTGCAAACGATAATTTGGCCAAAATAGAATTAAAATTCTGATCTGAAACTAACGATTAGACTTAGAAACAATTAAATATTGACATCTATCATACGATGTGTTGTGTTGCATTATTGAGGGAGCCTACGAGAATTGAACTCATGTTGCATATAATCATTGAATGCATTAACAGTAGCCAGCCACTCGTCTTAAATGTGTAGCTTTTTTTTTTAGCGCCAAACCCAATCAAGGTCTAAGCCTGTACGCACACTTTTTTTAAACAGGGCATAGCACTACTAGTGGATCTTGACAAACTCAAGTTATTTTAGCCTTAGTTTTCATAAATATACTTATAGTTTGTAAAATGAGTTTAAAGGGTTTTGTTTCATTTCTCCTTCTTCGCTTTGTTAGAAATTCACTTTGCTAAAATTGTCATTTGCTATGGCATTATCTGTGGCGACAATCGTCGTTTGTATGCTTGGCTAAAATGTCACATTTGTCTAGGCAAATAGAGCCCATACGTCGAGTCATATAACCAGAATAGCGGTAGAAAAAGAGACAGACAGCCAACAACGAACTCATAATTATTTCTTTCTATGGAAATGAAAAGTAAATACACTTGGAATATTTTACAATCAATTTAATGAAAATATGGACTGATGTCTATATAAGTTCAATTGCTGGATATTCTACCTCTGTTAAATTTATTCCATAGAATACAAGGTAAATATGGAAATTTAGTTGTGAGCAAGATTATTCTACTTTTTTTTATAGAAATTCAGTTTTAAAAAAATCGCAAAACAAGTTTTAGATTTATTTTTAGAAAAATACGTTAAACCTCACTGGGAGACATTGACAATAATGACGTTGAAACTCTTATTTATTGTGGTCGCAATATTTCAATTTAATATAAAATATATTAAAGTAATCCCCTTCAAGACCATACATTTTCCTCCGACTCAAATTGGAATTTTTCATAAGTTTCGTGATCTCTGATGATAAATAAATAACGAATTCATGTTTATCAACTTCAAGGCCTTATTAAGAATAAGTGAGATTATATACTATTGCATGGGTCTATGGTGCAAATCTCTTTACCATATGGTAACAATCTCTTTTAGCATTTTATTTAGTTGAAGATCACGAAAATAGAAAATAAAACAGTGTCACAAGAAAGATTTTTGTTTTAGCAAGGGAGCCAATATTGTCATAAATATTAGTATGTCAAATACCAAGAAAATTGAGTAAAATTCCAAATTGTTTTGGGGGAAAATAAATAGTCGTAAAAGGGTTCGTTGAATGTTATAATTTGATCGAAAATTAGACTTTATTTGATGATTGGTTTTCAAGATTTATTTTCAAATTCTTTGGCCATTATTGCCTTATTTAATCAATAAAACGACAAAAAGAAATTGCTCTCCCTAACACATGATTATAGACGGAGGATTTTTCCAAATTATTCGGATAATCGGTGAAAGAAAAAAAAATCGTAAACATTTATAAAGTACCACCCGGACACCAAACAACAGTCCATACATAGTATGATGACCGAAAAGTGCAAAAGTTTGCTATAAAACACTGATTTACATTCCGCAGAATGTACAAGTCCCCAAAGAATTTGCTTCACAAAAATCTGAGTTGCCACATCTGCAGTCCTGAGAACTCAGTGCCTAGTAAGAATTCGGCAACGGCTAATCACACCGAACAGCTAAAACAGTGTGGCCATAACATCCGTGTGTATTGAGTTCCCAAATAACACAAAGCCCTTCCGTTCCCCATGACCTCAAAGTGTCCTTGACCAAAATCAGTATAATCAGGACCCAATAGATTGAACCAAAGGATTTAATGCAGTCTCGCATACTTTTATCTACTTTATCGGAGAACACGGTTAATTACCATATTATTATTTATTTAAAGGCCTACTTCAAAATGATTGACAATAGGGCTTTCGTAGAAGTCGTTGTTTGGAAGACATGATGGCGTTTCTCTCGGTGTTTTGGAGTCGGTCCATCCACAGATTTGGCGAGAGTAAAGTGATTGCCGTAGATAATTTCAATGCATTTGAGCGTGTGTGGCAGAAAGCACTCCTGTCATGTCTTTTATCGATTCGTATAGAGTTTTCATAGAGACTACATTATAAGAGTTGATATAGATGGGGTCACATCCGATGAGTTTGAGTTAAATACAGTTGTACCGCAATGTTATATTCTCTCTCCGTCTCTCTCTCTCTTATTTTCCTAAATTATTTTCTCAGCCTTAATTCAAATCCAATCTACTCTTTTGCAGATGAAATCATTATTAGCCATTCAGTTTCCTTCAACCGCAGGCCAAGCCTTCTGTAGGTTTGGTGGCAAAAGGCTGATTACACAAGGCAACAATTTTGAAAAAATTTTAGGGGCTTTGAAAACCACTATACAATTTTGATGTATTGTGGTCCCAGTAGTACAAATATGGTTCAATTTTGAAATTCTATGGAGAGGTTTTTTTTTAAAAAATTTTTAATTAAAATTATAAATTTTTTTAGACGTGTCTCCACATAATTAATGATAACTAAAAAAAAATAGTCCGATATTATTCAAATAAATTTAGAAAAACTGAAATTTACATAGCCTTTAATCCGTTAATATATTGCGTTTCAATCGGCTCAGTAGTTTTGGAGTTATAATAAAAAATTGAGGGAAAAAATATTTTTTTTACGTGAAAATAGCAAATTTTTTTGGTTAAAAAAAATCATAAAAAATCGAAAACGGCAAAAATCGTTCAGATTTATTGCTTTATCGCAAAGCCACATGTAATAGGAACAAAATGAGATATCGATCATAAAAATCGATTGATTTTTTTCGAATTTATTCACAATTAAGTGAATTCGCTCATTTTCACCAAATTTTAGTTTTTTGTCTGATATACATAAAATTGAGTAGTTAATGTTCTTCTTTCGATTGATTGAATTTTGAAAACATTTTCCCCATGCTATGTACAAATTTTCACATCAAAAATGCATTACATAGTAACATTCGTGTATTTTTTGGCAAAACCCTACCTAGAATATACTGATTCTATTCTTCGGAAAGACATTTGTGTTGGATGAGCTTAAATGTAAATAAATAAATAAATTAAATAGTAGAAAATTTATATTTTATTATTCACATTTATTATAATAAATAAAACAAGAAAATAAATAAATAAATATGTATTATAAACTACAAACTCTGAAATTTTCTTTTAGTCGATTTTCTACTATTGTTGAATAACGAAGTGTTACTCTGAATACTCCAGCAAAAATCAGCCATCATGTGTGCATCCCAGCGACCCTGGTATCGTTCCTCCATTGTCCGGATATCTTGGTGGAATCGTTCGCCCTGTTCTTCACTCAAGTCTCCTAGATTTTCAGGAAAACGATCTAAGTGACTGTGCAGGTAGTGTAATTTGATGCTCATGTTGCATCCAAGATTCTGGAAGTGAGTTAACATATCTTCAACGTGCGCAACGTAATCATCACCCTTGTTATTTCCTAAGAAATTTTGAATAACCCTTACAAACGAATCCCATGCATTCTTCTCAATTTCTGACATTGAACTGCCAAATTCAGTATCGTTCACCAATTTGCGAATTTGTGGGCCATCAAATATGCTTTTTGTACTTAAACAAAAATAACACTCGGATGCGTGGTTCGCTGTTTCTCTCCATAGCATAGGCTTCAAAATTTCCAAGTGTCGTCTGTAAAATGAAAAAAAAAATTGAAATCAGGAATATGAAGAATTCAAATTTTAATTAAGAAATATTGTAATTATAAAATATTCCATATCTATTAATTTATACTTACTTTACGTTAGAAGACTTCATAGATAAATTCAATCGACATGGAATGCATATAGTACTCGGTGTCCAATGCTGGTTCAAATTGTGCGGATAGATATTATAGCAATCTTGATATGACTTTTGCAATGAAGTTAAGAACCACTTCCGTTTTTTCCCGGTGATATATTGGCCGCACACATAACAAAATAAATCTGGATCGTTTTTACATGAAAATGTTCTGGCTTTCTGGCTCATTTTTATTAATATTTGAAAATTGTTTTTAACTTCTAAGCTGTATGACTCTAATTTTTGTGTAGGTATTAAATGATGTTTGCGTTATCGCAAACACTTCTTGAATGAAATAAAAAGGGTCAAGGAGATCTTATAAATACTGATACTATAATTTGGGATAACCCTTTGTGTGGATACAGTTTGTGTGTGCTGCAAATTTTTTATTATTCCCAAGAATCCTAAAAAACATTAAGGACTTTTATGAAAAAAAAAAAATTATCCGTTACAGGTAGCTAACGGAAAATAAGAGCACTTCAGCGTACACGCACATTTATGAGCGTTTTATTACTATCCTACCGCAATCGTAAAAATTAAACAATCTTTTGTTTATTACTTATTTTTTTTTAATTATTAGAATCATAAAAATGTCATAGAGGTTTTTCCCAAAGGGGTTTTGCCAAAATGCGTGTCGTAAAATGCACCTGAGTTTTTATGTTCTGTATTTTCATTATATAGTAGGTACAATTTTCTACAGTGCTTGTAAATATGCGATACCTTCAATTAATTGTAAATAAAAATGTAAAGCATGCATCGATTTTTATGATCCATATCTAGTTTAATTCGCATGATATGTAGCTTTACTACAAAAAAATAAAAAGTAATATTTTTTGCAGTTTTCGATTTTTTCCAGATTTTTGTTTTTCAAATTTTTTTTTTTTTTTAGCATTTTTTTTTTTTTTTGCTAACAATTTGTTTCATAACTTTGAAACTATTGATCGCATTAAAAAAATTTGTACACGTTCTTTAAAGATATTGTAAACCTTAATTTTTGTAAATTTAATTTGACAAAATCGGACTAGTTGTTTTTGAGTTATGACAACATAAGTGGAGAAATGGCTCAAAATATTGTCAATTTTAAAAAAAAAATTTTTTAAAAAAAAATTATCCATAGAATTGAAAAATTTTACCATTTTTGTACTTAGGCAGCCATGATGCATCAAATCTATATAGTGGTTAGTCAAGCCTTTTTTTGCTGTTGACCTGTGTTATGAATGACACACTCAATCAGGACATGATTACAATATCTAAATGGAGTAGTGCGAATAGGGTCGATTTTTAGATCCAATGCTTTTTGTTGTTGAGCCAGGTCACCCGTGTGCATCGGTGGTATCAATATTGAAGTATCAACTGCTCTTGGCATGAGAATTCAAGGGTGGAAATTGTAAAACCATACGTGGACTAAGGAATTGAAAAAGTCAGTGCAGTTTATAAAGACGAAGTATAAGAAAATAATCGGATTTGTGTTCATCATTCGCTAGTATCTTCGTTTACGGTCTGGTTGCTTTAAAATCTCTAGAATCCGACACAATTAGATTTAATTACGTGCAAGGATGTATTAAATCTCAAGCCCAATTTCCTTGGCAATTAGTCAGGTTGACATGGATCATAGTGCACGTTAGATGAATGGGGAATAATTTAGCTAGTGATTGTGCGATGAATGTCTCTGGAATGGATATCATCGTTCCTCTGATGGAGCTGTTCGGTGTGATGAAGAACATATCGGATAGGCAGACGATGTGTATCGGTCCAATCTCCCGGCCTTAGTTCTTTCATGCGAATGTGAAGGACACTGAGGGACTCGTAGAGTTTCTAATGGCTTTCGGGTGTACTCACCTTATGAGTTTATGACTGCACTACTCTAAAAAAAGTCAGTAAATTCAGCAAAATTTTTGTTCTTAGGATCCTTGGAGAAAAATTGCTAATATCAGCACAAAAATTTTGCTAAATTGAGCACCTTTTTTTGTTGATATAAGCGATTTTTCTGCAATGATCCTCCCATCAAACATTTTGCTGAGATTTTTTTTTAGTGTATAATTGATATAATTTGTAATAAATAATATTCATTAGAATTATTTTTAATTAATGATAATAATTTTAAGGTTCTGATTTCATCAGTGAATGCCAATGTTTTTATATTTCATTGAACTTAATAATTAATTTCACTTGACAAATAAGCTTAGAAATGTTAAAATGGATTAAAATCGATGAAATGGAAAACAAATTAGTAAAATTGAAATAAATCCAAATCGATAAATAGCTCTGACATCAAATCACCATTTATTCTATTCAGTTCATAATAGTCAGTGTTTGAATTTCACTCATTCCCTTCCCATTCGTTCCCCAAGTGTTTTGCTTCCACTCGTTTCCCATTTCATTCCCTGTCATGAAAAAGTCCAATTATGAGTAACTGAAAAAATCCAAAATATTAGTGAAGCTGTATCACAAAGCCACTTTATAAGTATTATCGATTAAATATATTGCAAACCAATTTTTCTACCAACATTTTCGTTAAGTGTACGGTACGCTTATTGAATATGGTCTCGCGTTCATCGTCGTAGTCGTCGTCATCATCGTAATACCACTCACACATTACTGTTTCCATTTGACTGATGATCGTGATTTAATCAGCTACCGTAAGCTAATGTGCTACATCATGCAAAAGTTTTAAATGAATTCGCACAATGAAATCTAGCCAAATGCTGCTGCTGCAGTTGATGTTGGTTTGTTTGTTGCAGCAGTGGTGCCTGTTATTGCTGCTCATTTGCTTTAGTTTTATTTGCTTAACATGGCACATTTATTGGCATTCAGAGCAAGCAATAAAGAGAATAGCAATAGTCCGCCACAATAGTAGCAGCAATAGTGGGCGCGTCCTTTTCAATTTTATGATTGTTGCAGTTTGTTGGCCAAAATTGTCAGTGAAGCATTAAATGTCGTTTATTGAATTTATGGTATGCGATCATCTAAATGTGATATGCTGCTGCCGCCTATAATGTTACAACACAACTGTGCATCTTTATTTGAACATGCATTTTGTGTGTGTATGTGCCGTTGTATATTTTATTGGCTCTATTGGTTTAGGATCGGTTTTTTCATTGTTGTTGTTGTTTTTAGCTTAAGTAACATCTAAATTTGTATGATCTTATATACAATACAATTTTTGTATGTTATTTGTTTCCTTTAGCATTTTATTCTTTCTTGTAAGGGAATGTTCCCCGTACCTGGTATTTGGGCTATTTAAAAGAAACTAAGTGATATATTTCTAATCTAAATACATCTGCTTATAGGCCAACTCCTCTGTCATTTTTCTATTACATATATAACCTACTTCAAAATATTTCGACACCTGTTCAGTTTTATGAATTTTGAGGAACGATGGACAGGTTTAGGTTGACTATACTTAAAGCCTATGACGTGCAGAGTTTCACGTTGAAACGTCTTTACGAAAATAGTTGATGGTCATTTAAATATCGAAAAATTACTTGAAACTTACAAGAGTTTATTTATTCAGATCAAAAGTAATACAAATTATAATTACTAGACCTGTGAGATACATTCACTGAAAGCTTGGTGAAAAGTTTCATGGTGGTTTATAAGCGTAAGCAAAATTTTTCGATTTTTAAACTTTCGCAGTTTTTTCCAAAGAGTTATTACGCCTTTTAATGAAATTGAATTTTGAGGACAGTGTTTAAAAAATGATGTAATTTTATATAGTTTGAGGTATATAACAAGTTGATTTCAGCCCACCAATAACGGGTTACGAAAAACAAATATTTAAAAGGAATTGGCGTACATTTTTCTAAAATATAGAGTGTTTTTTTATAGAGGTATAGAACTTTGAAATGGAATAAAACAAATATGAATTTTTTAAATTGACATGAAATTTACTTTATTCGAAACATAAGCTTCTGGCATTATAATTTAAATATGACTTCTGGCATATGACCGCCACGGCTGGCTCGTACGTAGTCTAATCTAGAGGTCCAATTTTCGATGACTTTTGCCAACATTTGTGGCCGTATATTAGCAATAACGCGGCAAATGTTGTCCTCCAAGTGGTCAATCGTTTCGGGTTTATCGGCGACGACTAGCGACTTCACATAACACCACAGAAAATAGTCCAGCGGCATATAATTGCACGATCTTGGAGGCCAATTCAAGGTTCCGAAATGTGAAACTATACTATTACCAAACGTTTCCTTCATTAAATCAATTGTGACACGAGCTGTGTGACATGTTGCGCCGTCTTGTTGAATCCACAGCTCCTGCACATCATGGCTGTTCAATTGATAAACGAAAAATTCAGTAATCATTGCTCTATAGCGGTCACCATTGGCAGATAGACTGATTGGGGTCTTCCTCTACGCTACGCTCTACAGCAGCAATGACTTCTTCTGTACGCACTATACGACGTCTCTATGGAAGCATATTATCATTTAGAGTAAACGAATTAATTGCTCTGATGGACGATTATGATGACCGTAAAATGGACGTAGTGCGCGATGATCAGGCGTTAGTCTATTTATGTTGAAATGCCAAACCAAACTAAACATAAATCACTTCACAGCTAACAAAATGGCCGCCAGTTAAAAAAGTGTTGCCAACTTAAAGTTATATACCTGTATAAAAAACACCCTATGTTTTTGCGTCTGACACTCACATTAATATTTTAAATTATTGACATATTGCGTGAACTGACTTACTTTGTAAACAGCACATCCGAGTCAAATAGGCATTTTAAAAATTTTAAACGGAAAAGTTTTATGAAAAATTTAGCGAAATCTAATTATTTTGTTTCGCTTTTTTAATAAAAAAACATGGCTTGAGAACAAAGTTACACATAGTGAAAAATTTATCATTTTGGCAACTGAAATTCGGTAACTACGACTCAAATTCGATTATTACGAATTTCAGTCGGTTGCTACAACGGAACATTAGTTTTCGCAACAAAGTTCGGTTAATTCAATAGAATTTTAGTTGAAATACCCAAAATATTTAGAAATCGAATATAAATACCGTTTTACTACCTGAATTAATAATATAATACCATTAAAATACACTTTTAAATTCGGTCTGCAATTTATTTCTCTGTGTGTAGGTATAGAGCGAATTTTAACATGTAGTGAACAAAATTTTTACTTTTCTCATTCAGCGTCAGTTTTTTGCAAGCACATTTCGCTTTATGACAACTAAAGGCCTGTATCAATTCCGCCAAAACGTATGTCAAATAAAAGATTTTAATGAGCTTAATACTAATATCTAAGGACTTTAAATTTTATAGAGCAAACAAAATTTTCATAACTTCAAATGGCATTCTTTTTTAAAATTTTAAGTTTTACAAATTTAAAAGTATTTGATATAATTTCCTTTAAAAAAGGAACCCAAAACATACCTAAATATCATAAAAAAAATTGATTTTTTTTTGTATATTTTTTGGTGGTGAAATATTTATTTTAAGATGTGATAAATGCAATAAGATCTATAAATTAATGTAGCTTTTATTTCACCTAAGCAAAAACTATAATTTAATTAGCTTGAAACTTCAAACCGCCTAAATTTTTGCGCTTTTAAAGATAAATGATTAAGGTGATTGCTTAAACAACGGCTAACAAAATGTCATAAACAAAATTTTTAATATGTCGAACATTTTTGAAGTTCCCTATATATAATTTTCTAGTGGCAACTGATTTAAAAAATTTTATAACAATTTTCACATTATTGAACATGTATCCAAAAGTTGACCTGAATTAAAAAACTCTCTCAAAGCATAAAAAATTGTTAGAAAATGGTGTTCCAATTTTATTTATTACTAACGTTCATCACACACACTTCACTTCATTCACATAACGCGGGGAATGGAAAATTATAGTTTAAATATCCAATACGTTTTTGTGATTTAGATTTACGTTATCACTTGAATGGTCAATTATTTACATTTTAGAGTTGCCATCTTTGGGACAATTTTTCCCCTTTTTTTGCATGGGTTCTTATAATTTAGTATTGACAACTCTTAAAAAGATATTCAAAATGTAAACTAATGGAAATGTGTTTAATTGAGTATTTTTGTGATTTTTTTATTAATTTTTAACAATACGTTATCAGTGTTTTTATTCTTCCGGACAAGATATTCTTGCTTAATTAGTTATATTGATGTTAAGTTATTGAATTTTATTTTTTTAAGATTTTTGTGTTTTCATTTAATACCTCAAAAATGCAAGTGATAGATTTGACAATTCAAGCTATTAAAATAACTCTCTGGTGATTTAGAACGTCTTATGTACATTTTAAATGTGCTTTAGGGGTTACCATATGTAACTTTTTTAAGTGCGGAAAACAACCTTACCGTTTACAAAAAAAACCGATTTAAAACTTGTTTTTTATTCACTTTCTATGCTTACGAAAAATTACACTTTATATTGCGTTTTTTTTTAATGACGTACAGTGGCTCATAATCGTTTTTCCATTTCGGTGATAGTTTCCAAGAAATATGGATTTCTTTTCGGAAATAAATTAAAAAAAAATTTTTTTCTGAAACATAAAAACAGTTCTGTTTAACAGCTTACCACGGCTACAATTACCAATATTTTAACCTAACTTTTTGGCTACCTCAAATTTAATATGTTTGCTATCGAATGGAGTTTGAATTTTGTAAATCGCACCCACAGTGCGACGCAATAAAACCAAAAACGTACACTTTCAAGTCGAAACTTTTTTAAAATTTGATAACGAAAATTATGCTCGATGACAATTGATAGTTTGGACATATTCATACAACAATACGAAAAAAACGAAAGAACCACATTATTGAACAGGCTATAATAGGGAGCATTCCCTTATTTATATTATTTGGAAGAGAGAAGCATTCAAGCTATTGTTGTATTATCTTCATGACTTTATCATGTTGGAATATGGTATAAAGTGTCGCTTTATGGTTGCATATATTTTACCTTTATGGTTCGTCATCATCATAAGCATCAAAGAAGTTGGGGCTCTTAAGTTGAATCATGGCATCATGGTATGATTTTAAAAAGTGTCCAAATGGTTAAAAAAATATTGTGTATTATGTCAGCAAAATGGATTGTAGTACAATAAATGAGTCAGCGAGCGTAGATTTTAATCTTAGCTAGGAATATTTATATGGAATGTTGGAAGATTTTATATTTTTAAGTCATTAAATTTACCAAAGCTGGTGTACATGAAAGTCAGATTTTTTCCAGCTAGTGAAGGTAAAATATTTGGGGTTTTTTTTGAGTCAAAATTCTTGGAAACGCAGTACCATACTGCATCAGTTAGTCGGTACTGGATTGAGATATATACTGCATTCTACTGATAGCGAACTTCTTATGGACTTTGGAGGCATGGGTGCCAATTTTTGAGAACTTTACTCCAATTTCCGTTAGTCAAATGAACGGTAAAAGTAAAGAGATAAGGGCTGTGTCGGAAATGTATTTAGTAAAACCAGAAATATGGCTATTTGTATGGCTTCCAAACGAAAACGGACATTGATATTTCATTCATTCAGTCTGGTTAATTTGAATCACTTGCAATTCTTTTTTTTTTTTTTTTTGTTTTTGAAGAGAGGCAACACTAAGGAAATACTTCCTATATTTAGTGTGTTGCTTTCTTTGGAAAGGGATAGTATAGAGATGAAAGGTGGGGAAAGATGAAGGGCTTCAGACATGGCAACACTGTAATTGCGCGAGATGATAAGTCTTAGAACAGTTGTTGCTCGCCACCTGATGGGGAGTTGGCGAACTTATTGAAGCTTTTTGGTTCATAGCCCTGATGCATTATTTTACTTCGGTGGGGTTAATTGCTATGGGAACACCGAAGGTGGACATTGCGATACGTATGAGGGATAGAAAAAACTCATACATATTAATTTGATGTTGCCGGCACCGGGGATCGAACCCGGGACCTTCTGTGTAAAAGTCCAACGCGCTAACCATTACACCACAACGCTAACCATAAAAACACATTTCAATCACGAAAACCGCCGATTCAATTATTTTTATTGCTGAAATTCCACCTACAACGAAATTTGGCTGATTCAATTAAAAATTGATAGCTCTTTTATTGAATTATATTCAATTAAATTTTAATGCATTTAATTAAATTGATTAAAAATAAATTGATTGGACTAAAAAATATCGAATATTTTATACCTTTATACGTCCTTCCTATGTATATAAATTTGATTAAAAATCAATTGATTCTATTGAAAAGATCTCAAAAGGCCTTGAAAGGCCTTGTACCAAATGTATTTTTTATATCACAAATTATGTGTAATATTGAATTCAATGCATATAATTCTTATTTAGTTAATAGATTTATTTAGATTTATGTAAACAAATGCTTACAGAAATAAGTTTTTTTCTTCTTTATTCAAAAGTATACACGAAAAAATAAAATCCCATTTCAATCGCGAAAACCATTAAACATAATTCAATTATAAATTGATAGCTTTTTAATTGAATTATTTTTCAATTAAATGCTAATTCATTTGACTAAAAAGTTACCAATATTATATACCTTCTCAAAAAGCAAAACATTGTTACCTTACCAAATGCAGCTTGAATTTTATAACTTATAAAAAAGTTAGAATTATAAAATAAAGTGTAAAACGTCCAAACCTTCGAGTTTAGATAACTAGACTCATTATTTGGTAAGATTTATTGTTGCTGGGATCTTATGAAATAAAATAACTATCGAGAATTGGGCGTTCTACAGAAAAACTCTAGAGTTTTGACTTAAGCTGATTAGCTAAAAACTGTTTAAGGTTTTGAAAATGTCATATTCTTATTTTCGACTAAACAATCAGTGCAAAATTAGCATAAAGCAAAAAAAAAATTGCTTCTGATAAAAGGGCCATAAACTGTTGCATTTGCCATTTTTCAATTATTTTCCAAGAATGCCATTTTTGCTTCAACTTGTCATAAGATACTGTCTTGCAATATTTAAAAAAAAAATTTGTTATAAAAATGCCCTTTTTACCCATTTTACCCTAAAACTGCCAGATTGTAGAGTAGCAAACTTTATGCGTTTAAATTCACATTCACTTATTGCTAATTGTAAAGCAGTATTTATTAAGGTAAGCTTAACATTTAGGGCCTATTTAGCTAAACCGACAAAGAATTTTGTCTACCATTTCCAATTTCATTAACAAACATTTGCCGGGACTACTTATTCTAGTTCAGAATTTCGGTATTTACTGAAATAAAGCAAAATAAACAAAATTCTAACAGAAATATTCCAGTTACAAACTGCGTTAAACTAAGCTTAAAGATAATCTACATCCTAAAAACTCGGCATAAGTGTCAAGTTATCTAGTTTATGATTTTAATATCTTTTTATGCTCCATCTCGCCAAAATGTGTTGCAATCAATGTAACCGGATTTAAGTAAACCTTGTATTAAAGCTGCAATATATAGTTGCACAGAAAAAAATATGTCCCTACTTTTTTCAATTAAATCGGGTGATAGTTGATAGTTTTAAAAGCTGTCAATTAAAAATTAATTGAATCAATTAAATATTTGCTCAACTTTTTTTTATATTGTCGCTCATAAGCTAACATCAACACATTGTTGTTTGTTTTTTGAAATAATTATGTAGTTGTTCCATATAAATATTTATGTTTAGTGTTATTAGTAATAAATATTTTAAATTAGTGTCAATTAGATTAGATATTAATTCTTATAAGGGTTATTACTTTATTAAGTTAAGTAATTTAGTTTCAATTGCTTAAATCTGAATATTTATTTATTCTAAAACTTTACCAAAAAATTGATGATGTAATTTTTCAAAATTAAGTTTGTTTTATAAAAATTTAATTTTTTTTTTTTTAACTGAAAAAAATGCAAAAAATAAATTAAAAATTATTTTAAACACAAAAGAAAAAAAAAAAATAATCTGATTTGAACAAAAGGACTAAAAAATGTCAAAAAAAAAAATGTTGCCATAACCCCTACGCTTTAATAGAAAGAAAAAACTAATTTTTGTGTAAATTTTTTCACATAAGTTTGAATAAATCTGCTAACAAAATGAAAATTTCATGCCGGTTTAAGTTCAATGCTATAAAATTCAAGCTGTTAAAAACATTTGGTATGGCAACAACAATTCTATAATAAAATATTTGGTATGGCAACAACAATTTTTTTTTTTTTTATAAATTTATAACGAGCTTTCAACCTCCGTTTATTTACAAAAATAAAGCAAATCAAACATATTAGCTAGGTTGATACTAGTATTTCGATCTGGCTAAAGATCTCATCAGAACCTGAAGTTTTAGAAAAGTTCGAGCCTCCATAATAGGCAGAAATTTAACAAAAAACCTATTAATCATCAATTTTGCTCCATTCTTGTCTTCTTAGTAATCAAGCACGTGGTTAGGTCTTTTCCTAACAAGCATCATGACGTTACTAAACTTTGAAGACCAAAAATGTTTTTTTTGGTTTTTGGAAAGGTATACGCTATTGATCACTTTTTAATGAAATGAGTTATTATTTAATTGAAAAATAATTCAATTAGAGAGCTATCAATTTCTAAGCGAATTAGCAATTTTCGTTGTTGGCGGAATTTCAGCAATTAAAGTTATTGAATCAGTGGTTTTCGTAATTGATATGGGTTTTATTTTTTTGTGTGTGCGATAATTTTAATGAAATTGTGACGTATTGCTCCGTGACGATGATGCAGTATCTGTACGGAATGCAAAATTGATATTTCAAAAAACGTGGAATAAAATCTGATTTAGCTTGTATAAAAAGTAATTTCGAATGTCTTTGTTAAAGCATCATCAAATTGGGAATTAAATGAAGATATTATATATAAATATATATATAAATAAATGATTAAAGATGCTAACAACGAAGAAATTATTGAAAAATGTAATAACGTTTTCAATCGAAATAGTGGCCAACAAACTTTGACAAAAATAAAAAAATATATTTTGTAATAAGAATGAAAGGTATTCATACATTGAAAACGTATACCCTTCGGAATTACATGCTTTCAAATATGCTCCAGTTGCATCTGTTGATGTGGAATGCGTATTTTCAATAAACTCAACTGTGTTATGTGACAATATTAGATCGTTTCTTTTTGATAACTTGAAATAGGATATGTGTGTACAGATTATCATTGAACCTGTTCTAGAAGAACTTATTTTACAACCGGTCACATGGAACCGGTTCTAGAAGAGGTTCCTGGAAGTCGAAATATAATGTGTCAATGTCCCAGAACCAGTTCTATAACTGGTTCTAGAACCGGTTCTAAAGCAATCTGTTCTTGTTTGGTGGTAAAGAATCTATTGAAAATTGGACAAACTCCATATAAAAAGAACCAGTTGCAGAACAGAAACTAGAACCTGTTATAATACATTATACGTTGTTCTGCAACCCGGTATTTAAATTTTACTATTTTGCTGGGTATGCAATTAAAATTTAGTAAAGTTAAATAAAAAAAAATATTTATTTTGTAATTTTAAATTGTTTTTCGTCATATTTTGTCTGCAATTTTTAATTTTTTGCGTGATAAAAAAACTCGCCCTGTTAATGACCATTGGCCTTCAAAAAAAGTAATAAAAAGTTTAATATCAAAAACGTTTCGAACAACTTTAAACCATCCTATTTATTATTCGATTGGACCGGTATGTTTCTTGCCAATTTCGTATTACTTTTGTATCTTCTATCATAGTAAAAAATAGTGCTTACCCAGAAGCGCTTCCAGAAGGCATTATTTAATTACGAAGCGCTTCCAAAGCAAATCCAGAAGGCATGATTTTTGTTCGCGATGTCCCACTTGGTATATCTCTTTTAAGCATATGAAAAGCGCTTCTTTCATGTGCTCTTCGAAGCAATAAATTCATGCTTTCTTAGGCAATAAGAAGCACTTTTTTTGTATGCTGACAACATTAATGCTTCATAGTATGCATTCTTTATTGCTTCATTGTTAGCATTATTCACTGCTTCAAAGAAGGCATTTGGGAAGCACAACAGAATGCCTTCCCTAATTGCATTATTGTAGGCAAGGTTATGAAGCGCTATTTTGGAAGCATACAAATGTAGTTACAGCTTACCAAATCCAAGTTATTTTTTGCTGGGATCTTATATCCAAATTCCATCAACAAAATTCGATTGTTAGATATAAACTTATCTCTAATTTAAGTGCAGCGTTACCCAGATTTTTGTCGAAGATTTTTACTACGACAACATTTACCGATTTTTTTCGTTTAACTTAATAAAGCAATAAAACTCTATTACACGTATAATTCGAATTCAATTATTCATTTTCAATGCTGCTACTTTGCTAAAAATTACGTACACTTTGATTGTAAATAAAAATATTAATTATTTGCCACTTTAGCTATACCTCCTCATGCCAAAAGAAGAAAAAAATATCAATCTTGTCATGATAATAAATTATCACTGACCCCTCGTTGTGTGCAACTACTGAACTCCAGCCTCCATATTTGATTACAAAGCCAATGCAAACTAACAAGGGATGTATTCCGACGAGGGCACTCAGATCGCAATTAAACTTCTGAATTTTGTAAAGGCGAAAAACTAAGTGAGTATATTTTTTTTTGCTGCAAAATCTCATATTTAGGGGATAAAACATGGTTCCAAAAAGAACACCAATGTTAGTTTTTTAAATTTAATTTATGGTCGTTTCAGCAAATTGGTATTTTAAAGACATATTAAAAAGCTCTCAAACAAAATAGTTTCGAACAAACTTCAAACCTATTTTTACCCCCCGAAAATTCGATTAGGCAGGTATGTTTTGTAGCGAATATTTCTCCTTTTTAACCCATCTATCACATACCAAAATATTGTTGGGGGTTAGGTGGTCCGCGTCCGGATACCGCCCTTGTAAGATTGTTTCACAACTATTAACCAAACAAACCGCATGCAAAAATATAAAAGCTGATTAAGTCGTATTTAAAAGCTTAAAAAGAAACGCACACTCTAACAAACACTGGCAATCACAGTTTCAAAACTTTAAACAGACACTTTTTTTAAGCATATTTTTTATTTCACCCAAAAACAAATATTCATGAATAAATAACGTTGCTCATATGAAATCATATAATCTGATTCTTAGGGCGAAGGTATATAATTTTAATAGAATTATAAAAGCGTAAACTCAATATTTCACTGCAGTCACGTTTATATTAAAATTGCAAATATATTAGAAGTATTCTGCAATATTTAGAAAAGAAGAATATTTTTATATAAAAAATGAATTAACGTAAATATAAAAACCGCGATATTTCAAAAACTACATATAAGAATAACATACCGATGAAAAAAATGTATATATGGTAGGTTGGTTGGTTTAAGTGGCAGCTCACGCTACTCGTGAGCATCAAGTAGAGTCAAAAAGCGACTCCGTTTTGAAGAGACCACACTACCCGTAAGGAACTAGTATCCGGAGTACTAGACCCACCCCGTTCGGTTAAGATAACGTATGAGATCATCGAATCCCATATGTGATATTACCGAGAGGTCGTCCAGTATATGGTCACCCAAGATCAGGAGTCGAATATTCTGAAGCGCAATCGCAGAGAAGATGCTCCACAGTCTCCTCCTCGCCCGGTATGCCGCAGCTGCGACAATGCGAACCGCGTACAATCCCAAGTCTAATGCCATGCCTACCAATCAGCCAGTGACCGGTCAGAACATCCGTCAGCCTCGAGACATCCCTCCTGCTCCTGCTCAGGAGAGAGTTTGTACGCCCTAGGTCGTAGTTGGGCCACGTAAGTCTCGCGGTCCTACAGGTATCCAAATTATGCCACCTGTTCCCCGCCCTGCGATATTAGTATATATATTTATATATAACGGCCGTAAGTATCGATATATATTTACATCTCATACTTATTTTTACGAATATTTCTAATATAGCTAGAATTGAAAGTTCGAGCAAGGAGGTCATGAGAAAAAGGGATCGAGAAAGAAGAGAGCCATGTGGTACCCCTGAATCTAAGTGAAACTAGTCGGATGAAACCCCATCTATAACAACACGTATAGTACAATCACTGAGAAAACTCAAGATAAATCGAGAGAAATCATTACCGACAATAAAGACAATTAGCCTTGATAACAGTGCGCCGTGCTACACACGAGCGCCCTGAAAATATGTAGGGTAACCATTTTGCTCTCACCAAACATGTGAACCGACTTCAACGTTCCGAAAAGAACGCCAACAGGTCTCCCGTAGAACGATTTCTACGAAAGTCATAATGTCGATCACCCATGCTCTCCATTAACTTCAAGAGCGCAGAGCATATTGCAATTGGGCGGTAATTTTCAGGGTTATTAGCGGCATCCTTTTTGGGGATTGGTTGAACATTGGTAACCTTCCAGCAAGAAGTCTTCCTTCTTCAAGTTACATAAATTTATAGATCCCTTAGTATTTATTACATTTCAAAATATATAAAAATACACAAAACAAATTTAAAAAAAAAACCGCGATTATTTAGAAAACAATCCTTTTTTCCTGTTTTATCATATTTAATTGAATTAAATTTAACTGGGCTTACTTGTTAGCAGGAAATCAAATTAAATAGTTTTATATTCGCAAAATTAAAAATTCTATATAAGCATGCTTTTTGAGGTTATGAAAATTTGGTTCGCCTTTTCGATTTTAGTATTAAGCTCATTAAAATCTCTTATTTAATGTACGCTTTGGCGAAATTACTACAGTGCTTTAGTTATCACAAAGCGAAATGTGTTTGGAAAAAACTGCTGATGTACCCAAAATTAGGCCAATTCCTTGTAAGTTTGTGATGTTTGTATCCCGTTATTGATGCGCTGACATCAACTTGGTATACCTCAATCTATATAAAACAACACAATTTTTTAAAATACTGTTCTCAAAACTGAATTCTAGTAAACGTTTCAAAAACCACATGAAAAAAATTGCAGAAGTTTAAAAATCGGAAAATGGTGGTTTCACTTGTAAACCACCATACAACTTTTCACCAAGCAGCGATATGGAAAAAACTTTTTCTGTGAATGAATGCCCCAAGCCTAGCTACTCCATTTTGTATTGGTTTGGATCCGAAAGTTAAAAATTATAAGCAAAAAAAAAAAAAAAATAACATTAATGAAACAACACTTGTAAGTTTCTATTGATTTTCTTAATTTTTCGGCTTTTAAATGACCATCAATTCTTTATGTGAAGAGTTTTCAACGCGAAACTTTGCATGTCATAGTTTTTAAGTATAATATACCTGACCCTGTCCATCTTTTCTCTAAATTTAAAAAAAACTTTGAAAAATAAGATGCATCTAAATTCAGTTGCAAAATTTTTGAAGAAAGTCTTATCAATTTGAGATAATTCTCTGTTATATCAAAAAAAAATATTATGGTCCTTCGAACTGAAAATTTTTAATATTCTGCTGGCAGAGATAATCACAATTTTTTTCTTACAGGCGAGTTTCTATTGGTTGAGCTTGATTTCGGTTTGTCACTCAATTTCAGTCTATTCCAGTTAGTTTCTATAAGTTCCACCTTAGTTATATGAAAAAGTTGGTCTTTGTCAAAAGGATTTTAGCCGACGACTCTAATAACTGCATTTACAATTTTTATTTTCCATTTTTTACGAGTAATAATTGTACAGAGTTTGTTGCTGTTGTTTTTTCCATCAGTTTTTATAAATATTTGAAAAAATTCAACAAAATGTTTGGCTGATTGTATTGCTGATGTTGTTCGTAATGTGGTGTTGCTGCTGATGTTTGTTGCTGTCGCATATGCTACTCAGGTTATTATTGTGTGTGTTGGGTTTATTACTTGGACTTCTGCAATGAAGATGACAATCATTTAATTAGAAAGTTTCCCATAGGCTCTTAATTGTTGTTGATGACATTAAGTCGTCGTTTGTGGTGTTGTTTGGCTTTGGCCTAAACATTATTAGTAACCGTAAAACTCTCCACTTCAGTAGACTCTTGGACTCAAATTACATCTCCATTCTATGCAGTAAACTTTGTTAGTGTTAATTATGTGTTATGAAAATATTGTTGGCTAAAAGTGCAAAAAAAAAGAAAAAACTATGGCATACAATAATTTTAAACTTAGCACAGGTGCCTTGGCCAAGTAGCATTTGCGAATAAAGAAATTATTCAGATAAAAGTTTTAATTTTTTCTTTTTTTGTATTATATTTTGTAAAGTTAATTACAAATAAAATTTTTAGCCTAAGGTGTTCTAACATACTACTTATGACAAACTATGTATACAGTAAGCGAAATTTTAATACATGCATTAAATTTTTATTTTAGAATTCCCGGGTAAATATTTTACTATGGAGTCTAATCTCATTTGGTAAGTTCCCATATATAAACCCATACACATATTAATCCGCGCTTATTTTGAGCAAAAGCAAGGCTTCCAAGTAGGAATTCGCCATATATAAATCATGGCATATATAAGCATGGGGATTCTTTTTGGCTTACTCCTTTAGAAACCTGGCTGTAAGCAGCCTTTTTTGCTCCGTTTTTAAGATTTCCTGTTAAGAAGTTATAAAAATATCAATTAAGTTTAGAAATGTTTAAGATTAAGAAAATTTTCTCTAAAAATTATAAACACTATTAATTTTTAAATCAGACTAGACTAGTTTCTGCCTTTTTTGTGGACAGGCGTCATCAGTGATTTTCCATTTAAATTGTATTATTATTTGTGTCTTATAATTGTCAAATTGTCTGTATATAATAAATTTTTCAACAACCTGCCTGTACGAATCAAACCTGCGCTCTTCTTACATTACAAACATAACAATACCAAGTCATGACAGTTTAGCGATCACACCCAAGTATGGCCTTGAATGTAATTCAGCTAAATTTCTGTTTTTCTTGCCCATTAGCTTTTCTTTTATTGTATATTATACTCAGAAGTGACAACACTAACAAACACAAATATTCATTTTTAGATTAGATTAGTGTTTGGTATCTTTGGAAACAAAAATAACTGTAGATTACGATATTTTTAAAAATTTCGGTTTTTTGTTGAAATGAAAAATGGGACTAGTCAATAAAATATTTATTAATAGACATAATCCAATAACTTTTTGGACTTAAATGAAGTTAAAAGTCAGCAAAAATTGTTTTCAGAGTTGATGATTTTCAGTGAACAATGCCACAATTCCCAAAAAATTACAAAAAATTGCAAAAATTTAATATTTGTAATTATTTGCCGCCATGTCTATATTAAAAGCGGGAATTTGAAGAGACTTGCCCAATAAATTTATTTTTTTATCTGCCCAATCTTAAGTTTAGACTTTACTAAGTGGTTATGATTTTTTTGTTTATTTCGTTCTGTTTAAAGTAACTATAGACAAATTTGGTATCAAATGAAAGATTATTTAAAGACACATACACTGGTGTTCAAATTATATATAAAGACTTTCAAGTATTTTTGTCATTAAAGAAATATATTTTGAGTAACACTAAATTGGGAGTTGCTGTTGTATTAAGCTAAAAACAATGCGTATTTATGCTAATTTAATCGAGGGGATATCTGACTTTATATACGACTTTATCCGCAGGCCCTTTTCCCCCAACATTTAGGCAATATTGCATTTGCAATATCAGCATTTTTGTTTTCTTGCGTACTTTAAAGCTGTGTACAAAAAAATCGTGTTTTCGTAAATTAAAGACAAAAACAGATTATATTTAGCCCCACTTTGTAACTCTTGAACGTGAAATTGGACAGAATTTGGAGTAAAATTAAAATGTAAGAGTTGTGGTGTAATGGTTAGCGTGTTAGACTGTTACACTGATGGTCCCGGGTTCGATTCCCGGTGACGACAACATCAATTTAGAAAAATAATATATATGAGTTTTCTATCCCTCATATGTATCGCAGCGCCAACCTTTGGTGTTCCCATAGCACTTAACCCCACCGAAGTTAAATAATAAATCAGGACTATGAAACAAAAAACTTAAATAAATTCGGCCACTCTCCATCAGGTGGTGAGCAACAACTATTCAATAACAGTGTTGCCATGTTTGAAGCCCTTCATATTTTACCGCCTTTCATTTCGCCACTTTCCCCTTTCCAAAAAAAGCAACACATTAATTAATAAAAAGAACTTCCCGAGTGTTGCTGCTCTTAAAAAAAAAAAAAAATATTTAAAATTATTACTTTATTCCAGTTTTTAAAAAACACAGATATGTACAAAAATGTTCAATGCCAAAAAAAATACGCGAAATAGATTTTTATATAAAATATTTTAAAACATATTTTTTGTTAAAAACTATAAAAAAAACTTGCGTCAATTTAAATAAAACTTAATTTTTTTTTTAATTTTAATTTTATCGCTATTTTCCACGTGTAACGTGAGGCTGAATAAGGAGAAGTTATTTCGCAAAATAAATCATTAAATTGATGAAATTACTAGGTTTAGCCAGTCGATTTTAGGCGAAAAAGTAATTTCAAATATATTTGGAGGAACAAATATATAATTTTCTAAAATTAACCATCATTTGAAATAATTAATACCAGTTTGATATAATTTTTATTAAAAATAAATATTATGTTTTTTCGATTAAAATTATTCAAGTTCTAGGCCATACTCTTTATTTCTTTACAGACAATTCTATAGAGTTTTTGTTTTCAAACTTACAAATTTTCAATTTATTTGGATCAATGGTGATAATCTGTAATTACAAGCTTTCATTTAGTGAGAAAACTAGTTTATATGAATGCCTGATGCTTTGCATGGGATGTCACTTCTTTCTATACGTGTTCTGATAATGGGAACCTAGAAAATTCCCAAAATAGATCTTTAAATTTGAAAACAAAAACTCTATAGATTATTTATAAGGACAATATCCTAATAAAGAAATATAGATTATGGCCTCGAACTTGAGTAATTTTCATTTTCATTGTTAGAATAAATATTTAATGCATTTATTAAAATTTCGCTTACTGTATACTATTGTAATTTTTTTAATCTTTTTTATTGTACGTTGTCTACTTCTTGATTCGATTTAGTACTCATACTAACCCACAATAAGTTGTGATGTCTTGTTCCACATACTCTAGTGTTTGTGTTCGCGGTAGTGGTGGTAGATGGATGGTACTTAGCCTAGACCAGGTGAATGATAGTTTTTCAGTAGTCACTATTATCTTTGGATTGTGGTCATTGTATGATGAGTATGTACACTCGCTGCTGTAATTGAGAGTTGAATGTTTAATTTTTAGTGTCATAAATAATTTTAAAGTTTTAATGTTTTTTTATTCGTGTAGTTTATAATTATTTTTGTTGTTTAATATATAATTTTTTTTGTTATTTCTCTTTAATACATGATGTTGCATTTTAAACACCATTAATTATATGTGAAGTGTATAATATATCATACTTAATAGAGTGTGAAATTTAAAGTTCACTTTATGTTAAGTTCAATTAAGGATTCTAGGAACTGTTCAATTGTTTATGATTGTCCAGGTAAGCATGTCATGGCATTAATGAGTTGTTCAAAATGTAAAATGCACTGAAGGAACGTTATCTAGTGATGCATTCAAACAACAATTTCTATGGTATCAGAGGCATTATTCATAAAATGCTTAAATCCCTCAGTGTTGTTCCATTTGATTTTAAATGTAGAAATTAGAAAAAAATAACTAAAGTTCCCGAATTTGTGAAAATTTTTATAATTGCTAATTACTTTTAATCTGATGACTTGAAATAAAAAAACTCCCGACAAGGTACGGTATTTGGCCAAAGCGAAGTTTGAACCTAAGGTACCAGTGTGGGCAGCCATTTTGGCAGGACTTAGAAGCTATGGCTGAAATGTGGATGTTTACATTAATAAATGTTTAGGAAAACTGGAAAAATTAGAAAAACTAGAAGAGCAGAGATAGACACTCTAAAGCCGGCATATTATTTTGGCCAGGTTGGTTGGTTGGTTGGTTCAAGTGGCAACCCACACCCCTGTGAGCATCAAGTAGAGTCAAAAGCGACTCCGTTTTAAAAGACCACACCCCAGTAAGCAGCTGCTATCAGGGGAATTAGACCCAGCGCGACAGGATAAGATATCGGATAGGATCACCTAATGCTACTACCGATATTACCGACAGGTTGTCCAGTATATCATCGCCTAAAATCGTATCTCGGCTGCCCGACATAGGATTTAGGAATCTGTCATTATGCCAAAAAGACGTTAGAATGGCTTGATGCAAAAAACTCACCCTTTGTACCAAAATACCCAAATCTTCCAAACGTCCCAAAGCAACTCCAATTGAGGACTTTTTTAGTCTTTGAGGCAAAAACGTGTATGAAAATGGTTGGGAGGTCAAATGCACTGAAGAATTGAAAAAATTTAAGGCAGTGTGAAAAAAAATTTAAATGAATGTCGTCCAAAGCAAGCATAAAATACGCCAAATAGAAGATCGCCGTACGTTGACCCTCTACAAACAGTGAATTAATAATTTATACTCTATACTGTATTATAAATCAAAATGCTTAAAAAAAATTGTTAGTTTTTTAATTGCAAGCGTTTTAAAATTGTCCAACTACTAGCATATGTTTACTATAATGTTTTAGATGTTTTCAAAATGTAAAAGATTTTTTATTGTCGGAACAAAAAAAAAATTTGCTGTTTTAAAAGAAATACTTTTCGAATAGTTCACAAGATATTCATGCAGATCTTTGGTGCCAAGAAAAGTCGCAAAAAATTACGAAAATTAATTTTTTGCCATGATTGACAAACACTATGTTTTTGTTATAACCGTTGTAGACTTGTGTAGTTCGTGAGCGACCTAGTTCAATTGACTAGTGTCTTTATTTTGAACTAGTGAGCTGGTTCCCAATCTTCATCTCTTTTATGTCTGTCGCTCTTTTCGTTCTTTTTTGGTATTTGAGTAATATTTCTTTTCTTTATGTTGCTTATGAGTTTAATTTTTATTTTCAATGTTGCCAGCCAAATTTTTTATTCAATGGTAATAAGAGGATTATAATATGAATAATTCGCTGAAAATAAATAATAAACGATCTAACGTACGATTAAGCGAATTTGTCAAAAATCGATTGAACTAGAAAAGCGACCAAGTTCATCAATGAAACTAGAAAGAGTGCTCACTCAAACGAACTAGGTTTCCCAAGTCTAAACCGTTGCGCTATGGTTGCTGTCATAGGCCACAAATTAAAAATAAAAGTCAAAAGTTTGTATCGCCACTATCACCTATTATTACAAGCTTCTAAAAAGTACAGCTGTTTTTGTTTCATTCCAACCATACTCTTGAAGAATATCCTCGAAAAAGAGAGTTGGATCTTTCACTTAAAAATGGGGTGCAATTTGAAAAAAAAACTTAAAAACATAAAACTGTTCTCTATTGAAATAGATCAAAGTGCATATTGAAGTGAAAGGTATCAACTTGAAACTATGATGTGAGCAAGATTATTCAAGTTCAAAATCATTTATTTTTCGTAAAACAAAAAACCGTTCAATGTTTATTTATTACTCAAAAAAGTTTTTGTCCGCTTACTTAAATCAGACTTTATCTACTGACAGGACCTTACATGTTTCATTTCGCGTCACCGAAAATCATAAGAGAACCAATGTAAAAGGGGTAGAATATTTTTACCAAATTTTGAAGGAAAAATATCAACGCTTTACCAATGTTGTTTTATTTACCCGATGAGAAGTAAAAAACAAAATTGGAAGAATTTGTCTAATTTAAATCAAAATTATGTCATTAGCTTCTACTGTTTTTTTTTTTGAAAAATTAATATATTCCCACAGCTTTTGTGAGTGAGTTTCTTGGTAGATATATTTCAATATCTGTTAAAGTGTTAGTCTCATTGTTTTTTTCCATTTTTTTTAAACGAACTCCCCAATATTTTGGAAATTTTTCTAAAATTTTGTGAACTTTAAACCGAACGCACAATTGTTGTGAAGTAAAAACAAATTTCGTAACATTTTTTTCTAAATTTGTTGTTTAAACGAATTTTAAAAAATGTTAACAATAATTGAATAATACTCCAGATCGATTGCTCATGGACAATTTTTAAAAGAAATTTATTTTATATCTTTAACAAAAATTATCAATAGTGATGCATTTCGTTTATATACATACACTTAGTATACTATTTAGGTAAATACCACTGCAAATACAGTTAAAAACAAATGAAATTTCACTTAAATAAATGACGACAGTATTTTCTTTAAGTAAATTCAACTGACATTGTCATTTGTTTTTTAATGTTCAAAAAATTAACCACAATTGTAGTAAAAATGAACCACATATGTAGTAAAAATAATCAATTTATTATTTTTTTATTTTTTTAAATAACAAAAAACGAATGTAAAAAATTAATGTAAAATCATAAAACAGTCATTTGATGTGGTTTGTTTTTTGTTTTACAAATGACTGACATTTACATTAAAAATAAAGAAACTGTATTACAACCCAAACAACTATATATTTTTAAAGCAGAAGTTCTCTGAGTGTACCTCAAGTTCTAAATTTTGTGTAGCAGAAGTATCAAATACATGGAAATTTCGCTGATTTTGACGATGTATTAGGAACATATAAGAAATGACTTTGAAAAATCGGCCTAGAGGAATCGATCTGGAATTTAGTCAGTTATTTTTCAAATTTAATTTTTTTTCAAATTCATTAAAAACTGTGGGCTGTAATTTGTTAAAAAAGGGCAATTTTCCCCACTATGCATGGGGTGGTAGGGGAGGGTATGGAGGTAGAAACCACGTCCATTTTGATTATAAAATAATTCTCACATTGTTATAAAGCCGTGACCAACGTTTCAGGTTAATATCTCTACTGAAAATATTTTTGGCCACGACTTCTTACAAGTCCGACCAGTGTGGGTAGTTGCCTACCACCTCCACATTAATACCAATATAAAAATGTTAAAAGCTACTTATTTCAATAGTGGCACATGTCTTCTAATACCGAAGGATTTATTTCAAAAGTTTACCCTTAAAATTTTGTTGTATCTCCAAAATACCCTTATAAATCGGTATTTCGGATTTAACCGTTATTTTAACGGTAGTTCACTATACTTCAAAGTCGAACCGGTAAAACAGACTTGGGAGACGTCAATTACATTTTACAATCGATCACTTGTGAAATTTTTCTATATCATTAATAATATCAGACCTACACTCACACTTGTGAGCTTAATCGCTTTCTTGGAAAATTTGTAAAATGTTTAATACCAAACATGGGGATTAGTAACAACATCTGGGTATTTTTTTTTTTTAAGAGAAGCAACACTCAGGAAATTCTTCCTATTAATTAATGTGTTGCTTTCTTTGGAAAGGGTATAGTGGAGAGATGAAAGGTGGTGAAAGATGAAGAGCTTCAAACATGGCAACACTGGAATTGCGCGAGTAGATAAGTCTTAGAACAGTTGTTGCTCGCCACCTGATGTAGAGTTAGCGAATTTATTGAAGTTTCATAGCCCTGGTTCATTATTTTACTTCGGTGGGGTTAAGTGCTATGGGAACACCGAAGATTTTCTGTTCATTTCGGACTTGATGTAATTATTTTAGCCAACTACCCTGATTATGAAAGCGTATTGAATGTTAACCTTGATATCAGGTAATATCTTATTTTAAAGGAATTTTAAGATTTGTTATGAATATAAAACGCCACTGTTAGCCTTTCTAAAATGGAGTCTTAACACGTTATTATGAAATATATTCTAATTTAAAAAGTAATTTACAATTGCAATTCCAACAATCTACAACTAATGCCTAATCCAAACTGTCATTATAGGTTTCTTACAACTTCGTTATAATCGTATGTATACAGAATATTCGCATGTGTATGAAAAAACGCCTGTATCCCAGTAAAAAATAGTGCTTGCTGGAAAGCAATTTCGGTAGGGAAAGTGAACAGTTAAGCGATTTCACTATTGGTGGTATGAGGCATGATTTTTGTTCGAGATAGCTAGCGTGAAAGCACTTGCTTCGATATTCAAATGTGCACATTTAACAGTTCTAAATAAAGTCATGAATTCACTGATTTTAACTAGCAAATTTTGTAATAATCACCATGTTTTTATACTATCGCGAAGTGACAAAGTATGGTAAACAACGCCATACACAATACTGCAAGCTATGAATCTTTAGAAGCAGTATAAGATGCAGAAAAGAAGCAGAGCAGAACCAGTTATCATTTTTAGTGCTTCCGAATTTCTGCTGGGATGTAACCAATGCAATCAGTAATAACCATCTCATTAAATCTCTGAGTCACCTGATTATGATGGCTACTTGAAAACTAATCGAACATTTCCTCTAACTAATCTATAAACTAATGATGGTCTTACATACTATACACTTGCACGTAATGACTGACTGACTAGATGGCTGGCGGACGGACTAAATGAACGAATCAACGAACGCATAGAGGCTAAGATGGCTGGATTATTTTACTTCATTAGCATGCTATTTAAATATTACATACACAAACTATAATTTTATACTATAAATCAATTGATAAAGGAAGTAATAGGGAGTTCAAAAGTCTCTGAACTTTGAAAGCATATTTTCGGTGTGAATTAAAACTATCCTTCACGGACATTTCATGTTCCTCTAGAGAAATATGAATCTAGTGTTTTATGAAACTGAAATACAAAAAAAAAATCTATAAAAAAGAAGATTTGTCGTTAATAATTAATTCTATAGTATAGTTGTTGGTTTTTGTGATTTTTTAAAAGGACGATGTGTAAATTTTATTATTAAATTTGGCGCTGGTAAAAAAGTTAATAATTTTTAAGCCAAAACAACCGACAACAATGAATTAACACGAATTTTTCCCACAAGGCATCCAACATTTTATGTTTCTTTATATCCATACATACAGAGAAATAAAGTGTCAACCGAATTGAAAAGTGTATATTAATGGTCACAACTTAAATAAAATTTAGTTAGTGCAACGATATTTACATTAGATTTCTGAAAATTTTAGGTGCTGCAACTAAAATTCTGTTGAATTAACCGAATTTCGGTGTGAAAACTAATATAAAGTTGTGCCAACTGTCTGAAATTCTTAATATCTGAGTTTGAGTCGTAGTAAACCAATTTTAGTTAGCAAATAGCTAATTTTTTTTTTGTGTGCAGAAATTGTGTGTAATAGAGTTTGCTTAATTTCTTATAACCTTTGCACCCATAACAAGTTTTTAACTATTAATCATTTCTTGACCCAAATTTTGGTCCCTTGAATTGACTTTGCCACAATGCCATTCTGCAATTGAAAAGAAAAGATGACCACAATGGTCAGCCGCGCTCAAAGCATAAACTGACGTGAAATAACTGATGAAGATTGTATGAAATGTTATCTTCTTGGTTTTAATTGGTTTAAATCTTTACGTGTAATTTGTTGCTGGAGCAAGTTAAACATTGACATTACCAAAAGTCTCCAGTTCTGGAAATAGATTCAGGCAAAATACTTGAAGTGTAGGTAATTAATAAAATATGAGCATTGTAAAGCTATGATGCCTTATATTAAATAAAATCTAAAATAAATCGTCGCTTTCTAGGTTACACGCAAAAAAAAGACACTTTTAAATATATTTGCTGGCAATTATTTATATGGTTAAATGATTAAAATTTTCAAACCGAACCACAGATATATTTGCAATTTTAAATGTTTTAGATATTGCGTTCGGCAGATGCAAACATACATATAATAAATTTAAAGACAAACATATATATTTTTGGAGGTAGGTGGTATTCAAACATACATATCGCACTTGATCAACAAGAGGGTATTAACTCAAAATTTTTAAAATATCACTTTTTTCAAAAAATCAACTAAAACATCAATATCTATCTATTGTAATTATAATAATTTCAACGAATTCCGATTACTCTTTCATCTCGAAAACCACTTTTGAGACCATTTTCATGATAATGTAGTGATTACCTTTATTTCAACAAAAATTTATTATTTCAAGTTAATACAAAAGTTCAAATAGAAATGAATCGTATATTTTTATAAAAAAGGTATTGTATTGATTTGAGCCTTTATTTATGTTAAAAATAATCAAACTGTTTTGTTAATATTTGTTTATATTTGGTTGTATTTTTAATTGATACTGTTTTGTTGATAAAATTTGTTTTATTCTAAAAATTTAAATCGATAAAATTTCAAAAAAGTGGTATTAACTCAAAAAATTGATTTTTTTTTGCAATGAGTGGTAAAATTTAAAACAAAAACAATGTATATATATTTTCAAATGGAATTTGCTTATTATGATATGTTTGAATTTTTAAATTCTGTTAAAATGTGGCCATAAACAGTTTTTTGACTCTACTGAATATTTTAAAATTTTGAGTTAATACCCTCTTGTTGATCAAGTGCGATATGTTTACAGGTAAATATAATTATATTTGCAAGAAAACATGTTATATTAGAAGCATGGGAAACTTAAATGTTTTCCAAACAAAAGTATATTATATTATTATTAGTACACTTCCCAGTAAAAAATTTTCGTGTTTTTCGAAGCTGGATAAAACAAATGCGTTGATGTAAGTGCTTGCTGTTACATAATATTGAGAAGCAGCAAAAGAAACAAATAATTTTCTCATAAAAATAAACAAACAAAAATTTTGAGCTTACTGTTTCTCTAACAAGGATGCAGGTTGTAAGCAGCTTACCCTAATCCCTTATAAGGATGCAGGTTGTTATGCAGAAAGTTTCATATCGTGGACTATAAACAATCTGTAAAAATTTTCACGAGTGATTTCCGATTGTGTTTGGTGTTTTCGAGTATGAAATAAAAGATAATTAGTAGTTTAACTGTTTCTGAAGAGCCAGCACGTGGAGCGGTAAAAAAATAAAATAATTATATTATATGTCAAAAACTTTAACAACAAAAAACTAATATCTATAGAATTTTATGTAAAATAAACTATGAAATATGATTTTAATATGATTTTACTGAATCCCATGAAATCGCTGCTTATTATATGCTTATTATTTTGCCCAAAAGTAAAGCTTCCAAGTATGAATTCGCCATATAAAAATCATGGTATATGTAAGCAGGTTCGTAAGGGATTCTTTTTGACTTACTCCCTTACAAACCTGCTTCCAGGTAGGCTGCATTTTTTACTGGGTTATAATACTATGTAGGTAAAGACTACTGCAAATGTAGTTAAAAACCAAATGAAATTTCACTTAAAGAAAGGACGACTTTAATAATTGTAGTAACAATTGACCACATATACAATAAACGAACATTTATTTACTATTTTTTTTAAATAACAAAAACGAATGTAAAAATTAATGTTAAACCATAAAACAGTCATTTGATGTGGTTTGTTTTTTTAAATCAACTACAAGGTTATCAACAAATTTAATGAGTGACATTTACATTAAAAATAAAGAAACTATTTTATAATCCAAACAACTACATATTTTTGAAGCAGAAGTTACCTGAGTATAACATTTATATTTGCAGCAGGGCTTTTTTCCAGGGTGTATGACTGAATTGGTTTGATTTTCAAACATATAGAAATTATATTTTTAGTTTTAAGCAATTTTGTTTTATCGTTTCGTAATTTTAGGAAAAGTCAAGTGTTTGAAACAATATTTTGATAATATTAATATAATTTAAACAAAAAATTTTTATTGATATTGTTCAAATTTTTCTCAAAATTATGCGTTATATATTTTGATATAATTGATTCTTCTACTTTATAAAAAATTAAGACCAAAACTTTGATAAAGGTTTATCAAATTGTATACAATTAAATTTGGTCAGGTGCAATAATGATTATTCCACCTTTCGGATTAAATTTTATACAATTTGGTATGGCACTAAACTAAAATAGATATGCTGCCGAATAATTATTGATAAATAGATAAGATATCTGCTGATATTTATTGATGTACAAAAATTTTTAGGATTGTTTTATTCACAAACATTTTTATAATTAAAACAGAAGTCGCAATCATGTTCGATCATGTAAATTTTTTACACAGCGCCTAATAATATCCCGCCAAATAACATTGCCAAATTTGAGGCCGATACCTCATCATTTAGGATTTTGGACAGAAACCCCCTAAAAATTCCCTATATTTCTGTGGCGGGGCTTGAAAGGCACTTAGCCAATAAATAAGTTAAATGTTGGATTATCTACAACCACTTCCGCTACCTAATTGGAGACGTGCACATTTTGGAACAGTGGGTTAAAATAGATATTTACTTAAGAAATATGGCAACTTTAGCAGCGGCTGGGTAGAAAAGTATATACAACTCAAATATTTGTATAACACAAATTGTATTTAAATAAAAAGACCTTTGGAAATATTATGCATACTTTATATGTTTAGAAAGAAAGTATTTATCTGGAGTTTAAAGACTGTTGGTGCGTTTTGGGGAAAAAATCGCAAACATTTGATTTTATTTTTTATTTATACTTTAATGTAATGCAGCTTTTGAGTGGAACAAGATGTTGCAGTAATATTTTTTTTTTTTCTTTTATCGAAAACTTATTTGGGTAAAACTAAAAAATAAAAAATTGCCCTGGCTTTGATGAAGTTATTGGTAAAAACTGGACCTGATTCGGACTAAATTTGGAGTTTCACATTTTCAAAAAATATACAGAAGCCAGGGTACGAATTATATATCTTTTTAACCACACACGGAAATGAAATGGCAACTGAATCATTATTGTTTGCACGACGTAAGTGTGTAAATTTTTGTGGGTTCGGAGTCTTACACACAGAGAAAAATTTAGCTATTTGCCAACTGAAATTCTGTTTCTGCGGTTATTTCGAATTTTAGTCGGTTGGCACAACTTAACATTAGTTTTCACAAGAAAGTTCGGTTTATTCAACTGAGTTTTAGTTACGACACCCAAAATATTCTTAAGTCGAATGCAACTATCATTGTACTAACTAAATTTATAAGCTGTTACTATTAAAATGCACTTTTAAAGTCGGTTGGCACTTTGTGTACAACATTTATAACTCCCAGATGAATAAAGAAAATAATATACATCCCCAAAACGATAATGATTTAGGTGTCAATTTGTTGTCGTATGTCCTAAAGAGATGCATAGTTGATATCTAGGTGACAGAGATAGTCTGCAAACAAGCTAGTGGCGATTTCATTCAATTTTCGGACAGTACACAATCCGTGACAAGAAAGAAAGAAGCTCTATTCTAACTAAATATACCATAGACTATCTTTTTAGTTAGAAAACATGGCCAAAATATTTTAAAGCTTAAAAGCCAACTGTAATTGTTTCGTTATTCCAATGACTTGAAGTGTATTTATGTCTTAGTATATTAGCTGATTGTCTACACAAAATCAAACTATAAATAGGCAATATAGCAAATGCAACAAAAATCATACATTAATTACTTGGTTAAGCCAAAAACAAGCCTTAGAGCGTTAAGAAATATGTGATGTGATCACAAATTGAGTCAAACCTCTATTGCGACTACTACTTCATAGATATTGAGAAATAGACAGCTGAACGAATGGACGGTCTTACAGACGTACGGACAGACACACAGCCACATAAACGGACAAATAGATAGAAATATTTAACAGATATAAATGTGAGAAATCCCCAAAGGTATGCAATCAGTGCAAATTCTACAAAAAAAAATTTAAATATAGAATGAAAAAAATAAAAATCAAATGTATGTAAGAACAAAGTGTCAATCCCATTGCTGCAACATGTTGCAAAATAAGATTTTAACATGGTTTGTATTACATACAGCAGGCGGTTAGAATCGTAGAACCTAAGGTACTTTTTTTTTTAATGATAGTAAAACCTTTAAATATCACAGTAAACATTTGTCGCATATCACGTTCATATGGCTAAGCGTCGTCTATAGAATATTGTCCTTCATATAAACTTCATTGGTGTTGCCGACTTCGTCGCCGTGGCTATTGTCTGTATGTGTGCGTATGTGCTGAAGTGATCGTCTTTGAAAAAACATCTCCAGTTTAAATGTGTGTTGAACATTGCGTTTGGCGTCATTGTGCCATGTTGACAACAACACATGCAATACAACCAAAGTAAATGCATATTCCTTCCAATATGTTTATTAGGGTGCAAATTATTTTTGAATTTCAGATTTTCATGATCAGCTTAAGGGATAAATAACACAGGTCAACAGCAAAAAAAGGCTTGACTAACCACTATATAGATTTGATGCATCATGGCTGCCTAAGTACAAAAATGGTAAAATTTTTCAATTCTATGGATAATTTTTTTTTTTAAAATTTTTTAAGTAAAATTGACAATATTTTGAGACATTTCTCCACTTATGTTGTCATAACTCAAAAACAACTAGTCCGATTTTGTCAAATTAAATTTACAAAAATTAAGGTTTACAATATCTTTTTTTAATGCGATCAATAGTTTCAAAGTTATGAAACAAATTGTTAGCAAAAAAAAAAAATGCTAAAAAAAAAAAAAATTTGAAAAACAAAAATCTGGAAAAAATCGAAAACTCCAAAAAATTTTACTTTTTATTTTTTTGTAGTAAAGCTACATATCATGCGAATTAAACTAGATATGGATCATAAAAATCGATGCATGCTTTACATTTTTATTTACAATTAATTGAAGGTATCGCATATTTACAAGCACTGTAGAAAATTGTACCTACTATATAATGAAAATGCAGAACATAAAAACTCAGGTGCATTTTACGACACGCTTTTTGGCAAAACCCCTTTGGGAAAAACGTCTATGACATTTTTATGATTCTAATAATTAAAAAAAAATAAGTAATAAATAAAAGATTGTTTAATTTTTACGATTGCGGTAGGATAGTAATAAAACGCTCATAAATGTGCGTGTACGCTGAAGTGCTCTTATTTTCCGTTAGCTACCTGTAACGGATGATTTTTTTTTTTTTCATAAAAGTCCTTAATGTTTTTTAGGATTCTTGGGAATAATAAAAAATTTGCAGCACACACAAACTGTATCCACACAAAGGGTTATCCCAAATTATAGTATCAGTATTTATAAGATCTCCTTGACCCTTTTTATTTCATTCAAGAAGTGTTTGCGATAACGCAAACATCATTTAATACCTACACAAAAATTAGAGTCATACAGCTTAGAAGTTGGAAGAAGGATGACTTTGTGTACTGCACAGATATTTCTGGTTTGATGACTGCCATGGGCTTACGGAGATATGATTCAAACGAATGGCGTTTATTTATCGACTCATCAAAACGCAGCTTGAAGTGTGTCCTTTTGCATATTGGAAATAAATTTCACTCCTTACCGATCGCACATTCAACCAAAGTAAAAGAAGAATACTCTGTAATTGCATTGGTCATGAAGAAGATAAAGTATGATGAACATAAGTGGGTAATTTGTGTTGATCTTAAGATGGTAAATTTCCTCTTAGGCCAACAAAGCGGCTTTACAAAATATCCTCGTTTTATATGTTTATGGGACAGCAGAGCTAAAACAGAACATTGGAAGAGAAAACAATGGCCTTCTAGGGAAACACTAGTTCCAGGTACGCCAAATGTTATAAATGTGGCTCTAGTGCCCCGAGATCGCATCATATTACCCCCTCTTCACATCAAACTTGGTCTGATGGAACAATATGTTAAAGCACTTAACAAAGATAGTGAATGTTTCCAGTATATTTCAAGGAAGTTTCCCAATCTAAGTATGGAAAAGCTGAAAGCAGGCATATTTGATGGCCCACAAATTCGCAAATTTGTGAACGATACTGAATTTGGCAGTTCAATGTCAGAAATTGAGAAGAATGCATGGGATTCGTTTGTATGGGTTATTCAAAATTTCTTAGGAAATAACAAGGGTGATGATTACGTTGCGCACGTTGAAGATATGTTAACTCACTTCCAGAATCTTGGATGCAACATGAGCATCAAAGTACACTACCTGCACAGTCACTTAGATCGTTTTCCTGAAAATCTAGGAGACTTGAGTGAAGAACAGGGCGAACGATTCCACCAAGATATCCGGACAATGGAGGAACGATACCAGGGTCGCTGGGATGCACACATGATGGCTGATTTTTGCTGGAGTATTCAGAGTAACACTTCGTTATTCAACAATAGTAGAAAATCGACTAAAGGAAAATTTCAGAGTTTGTAGTTTATAATACATATTTATTTATTTATTTTCTTGTTTTATTTATTATAATAAATGTGAATAATAAAATATAAATTTTCTACTATTTAATTTATTTAGTTATTTACATTTAAGCTCATCCAACACAAATATTCTAGGTAGGGTTTTGCCAAAAAATACACGAATGTTACTATGTAATGCATTTTTGATGTGAAAATTTGTACATAGCATGGGGAAAATGTTTTCAAAATTCAATCAATCGAAAGAAGAACATTAACTACTCAATTTTATGTATATCAGACAAAAAACTAAAATTTGGTGAAAATGAGCGAATTCACTTAATTGTGAATAAATTCGAAAAAAATCAATCGATTTTTATGATCGATATCTCATTTTGTTCCTATTACATGTGGCTTTGCGATAAAGCAATAAATCTGAACGATTTTTGCCGTTTTCGATTTTTTATGATTTTTTTAAAACAAAAAAATTTGCTATTTTCACGTAAAAAAAATATTTTTTTCCCTCAATTTTTTATTATAACTCCGAAACTACTGAGCCGATTGAAACGCAATATATTAACGGATTAAAGGCTATGTAAATTTCAGTTTTTCTAAATTTATTTGAATAATATCGGACTAATTTTTTTTTAGTTATCATTAATTATGTGTAGAAACGTCTAAAAAAATTTATAATTTTACTTAAAAATTTTTTAAAAAAAAAACCTCTCCATAGAATTTCAAAATTGAACCATATTTGTACTACTGGGACCACAATACATCAAAATTGTATAGTGGTTTTCAAAGCCCCTAAAATTTTTTCAAAATTGTTGCCTTGTGTAATCAATGTAATGCATATTTTTACATCAATGCATATTTTTGCTTATTTCGCTTCAAATGCATATTTGTATTGCATATTTTTACTTATATTGCTTTAAATTCATATTTTTACTTATTTTGCATATGAAAATGAAAATTATTCAATATTTGCATATTTTTATTAAATTTTTCTCAGTTTTTCGTAACAAATCACTTTTAGTCATATTTTATATTTGACCAACCATGAATACTAAAGATGTATAAACTATAAACACTATTTTTTAGTGCATGAAGTACCTATCCCTGCTCATGAGTTTTCCCTGTTACGTCTCTGATTGGGCATTTGTTAATTGTGTGACTTCATTGAATTAAAATTGGTATTATTGAGCTAATTATGGGAAAAACAATAAACAAAAACTTGAAGGGTACCTATAGTTCGCTACATGGGTTTGAAGTTGGCCTTCGCTCAAAAATTCATGTTTTGTTTATATATTATAAAATTTTCATAACGGTTTTTCGGTACACCACAACATTATTTCTTTCAAAACAAAATTTGTTTGAAACATACACAAAACTCGTCTTACAGACACTGAATTTCTAAAAATGCAAATAAAAATTCAAGGGTTCAATAAAGAAAAAATCTGTACTAAAAGATGCTGCCTTGGACCAAAATTACTCTATGGAAATTTTGTAAATATTTGTTCCATAATATGCTTAGCGTTAATGAATTTTGGAGAAATATTTTTTTCCGGAAATTGGAAACAAATAAAGCTGTATTCAACCCTGAAGTTTTTAATCAGGACATGGATATATTATAAAATATATTTCTTCCGATTTTTAATAACCCAAATAGTTTTTAAAATTAATGAGTAGAATCCTATTATTAAAGCTGTAAAATGTATTTATCGAAACGAATGGCAATATAATTCCAAATTAAATTCAAATGAGACATATTTTCGGGAGCAAAAGGATTTTGTGTAAGATATAAAAAATATGTTAGACATAACCTTATAGTTAAGTGGATAGTTTTAATATAGATGTAGACTACAACTAAAAAGTCCAAATATTTCTTTAAGTCGATATTTAAAAATTATATCGAGACTGACCCACTCAACATCGCCTAGCCCAAACCACTGCAGCTAGCCCAAACCACTGCAGCTAAAATTCTGCAATTAGTTCTATCCACCGACCTAGACGTCCGCTACGACAGGATTATGAAGAGTTCACATAGGGAGGGGTGAAAGGATTAAATCTATCCTCTTTGGCGGCCTGAAAAACGCCATTAGCTAGAAATTTTAAATTTAAATATATGTATGTTTCTTTCGATATGATTTTTCATGCTGATATGATACATTCTGAAGTTATGGGAAAAGTCTCCCCCCTGACGGCCTGTCCAAATCGCTTAAGAGAGTAACTAGAAAATTTGCTATGTTGGTTCCTAACAGCAAAAATAAATCTGTCAACTTTTCAAAATTTTAGTTATAGTCGATGTGAATTTCAGTTAATTGAAAATAGCATTTTACTTTGTAAAATTAGCAAAAACTTTTACTAAATATTTGTAGACTCAAAATAGCAAACAAAACAGTAATAACAAAACAAATTTTGCTATATATACCTTAAATTTAGTAGAATGCAAATAAAAGTTTATTTTGCTGAAAGTTATAGAAATTTTTTCTAAAAAATTGTAGATTGCTGATTTCATAAGAGCAGACTTTTATTCGCACTAAAAAAAAAATAACAAATAAAAAACTTAAAAATTTTCACATTTTGTAATTATTTTTTATCGACTAATATTTATTAAATGTTTTTGCTGATTTTAGCAGATTATTTTGTTACTTTCAATTAACTAAAATTTAGTTCAAATATAAAATAAATTCAACCGATTTATTTTTGCTGTTCTTATATGACTAATATTTATTAAAAAAGTCTGTTAATTTTAGCGCTTTTTTCGCAAGGCAATATTTGACTAATTTTTAGCAGCTTTTTCTGTGCTATTTCTACAGTTTTGTTTTTTTTTGGTGTACCTATGGGGTCAAAATAACGGCCTGCCAATGAAAGATAGAAAAGTTTTCCCCCAGGTGGCATGTCTAAACTTCTTTGCCTAGAAACTTGAAATTTAGTTAATTGAAAATATTAATTTAGGCCAAACTTGCACTTTATGTGATGTTCTCCAAAAATAAGTAGGTCATACCCTTCAGAATTAAAAGAGAAAAGCCTTATCTATTTTCGGTTAAGGGGACCGTGGCCGGTGGGGACCCTATTGTCCAAAAACAGGTACGCGTGGTAATGTACAATCGTGGTTACCCTAATGAATGCAAATCAACCGAGGCTTTCATGTATTATATTATTTTCAGGGTATATAATACGTAGCACCCTCTACACCTGTGTACAAATTTTGATGCAGCGCTTTTTTCGAAAACACTTACAAATACATGGAAATTACAACAAAATAAAGCCAATAAACTGTTTATAACGTAGGAGAAACCCCTAAGCACGGCCAAAGGCCGGACATGCAGAAATACTTTACTCAGCGAAGAAACTAAACTGCCTATCACATATGAGAAACACCTAAGCAGACAACTTGACTCAGCTAAGCCAGGCTTTGGCCAGACTGGAGAAGAAAACCCTTAAGCCAATACATTTTGTACTATCACCTCCACTCGGTTATATATTATATATATTTTCATTTAAAACTAATTATTTGAATAGTAAATTTTACAAAAAATTATCAAAAATAAAACACCAAAAAAACTTCCTCCCCATTTTTGTATTTAAAATAGCTCTAGAGGGCGCTACGTATCATGACTCATAACAAAAACATCCTTTTTGAAATCTTGAGCAAATTTCCTTTTATTTGAGTAGCCACACTTATATGTTCATGTGAATTTTCTTTTTCTTTTACTAACTATTTGTAGACTAACCAAACAATAACTGTAATATCAAGAGTTTTGCTACACGCAGAGAACAATTTAATTATTTGCCAACTGAAATTCGGTTACTATGACTCAAATTCGGATATTACGAATTTCAGTCGGTTGGTACAACGTAACATTTGTTTTCACAACAAAGTTCGGTCAATTCAACTGAATTTTAGTTGCAATACCAAAAATATTCACAAATCTAATGAAAATATCGTTGTACTAGCTGAATTTATAAAAATACACTTTTCAATTCGATTGGCACTTTATTTCTCGGTGTGTATATTTACCTTCAAAAAATGCTTGCTAAAAAAAATTTAGATAGCTGATTTCAGAAGGGTAGATTATTATTCTCATTAAAAAAAATCTTAAATTTCACATTTCTCTATGATTTTTTTGTCTTCTAATATTTAGCAGATTTTTTGCTGATTTAAATTTGTTACATTCAATTATATAAGATTAAGCTCAAATATAACAAAAATATTTACTAAAACAAATCTGCTAATTTTAGCAGTTTTTTCTTCAACTTCATTTTTAACTAATTTTTAGCAGCTGATGTTTACTAATTTTTTTCTATTAGTGTACTCTCAAGAAAACTCCACAAGATAAAATGAGAGATAAATTAACATTTTTTTTTTTTTCATTGAATTCCTTTCAAATTGGATTTGTTATTTGACATATTAATGGTGTTAGAGTTCCGACCAAAAATTTGATTTATCTCTTGTCAATATTAGTTAAAATCAGAACTGCGATCTGAATTTTGCAATCATAGTAAAACTGTATGCAGAATTTATCTGCATTGGTAAGAGCAGTTTTATGTTAGAAATATGTATTGTAAAATTAAGTTCCACCTTACTGCACATTAAGACAGTTTAAGACCTAGCTATTTAACTGATGATAACTCCTCTTCACTCTTAACATCAACTATTCCAATATTAACCCTTCCCCAACAAGTGGGTTTAGTTGCAACAAATACAAAGATTTTTAAGCTACAGACAGACAACAATCATTAAAACAACGTTTTGTATAAATTATGCTAATGATGCTTCAATTGATTTGTAATAAAACTGGCGAATAACGAAAAATAAGATAAATATCCGCAAATCACGCACTTTATTTTATATTTTTTTTTTCTTCTCCTATGCGTTTATAACAACAACAAAAAAAAGTTTATTTGAAAGAGATTTTTAACTGCATCTGCAAATACTATTTATTGGTGATATGATGTAGATGTTGCTAGTTGTGCTGGCTGTTACTGTTGTTCGTTAAGATCTTGTTCTTTGGGGACACAAAAGTGTTGCGGTGTAGTCGCTTGTTTTTCTTTATTTTCTTTTTTCTTTTTCTTTTTTTGGCTTATATTGCTTTATTCCTGGGCATTTGGTGATGAGTATATTTATAAGCGCAATATTGCATGTTTGCTTATTCAAATTAAACGCTTGTCGTTTATGTACATTGTACTTGTAAGTTTTTTTTGTCTTTCGATTTTTTTCTTCTTTTTTGTCTTTCGATGATGAGGCTGAAATGTTTTTTTTTTTTTTTTTTTTTTTGGAAATAGTGCTAAAAAATTCATTAAAAAAAGTTTAATAAAATTTACATTTGAATCGTAATCGTTTGGTCAATAGCATATGGGTATAAATTTATAATTTTATATTTAACAATTTATTTCTTAAAATTCCATGAGAAATTACATTAGAGGCTGTGGTATTATTTAGACTGAAAATTTTAAGCGGAGTCTACATGAAGCAGTTATCGAATTTTTATCAATTTCGTCAAGGATTCAACAAGGTTAGTGAGCAATATTAGATTTAAAATCCCGTTATTCGTGTCTAATGTGATAGTGAAAACCTTAAGCATCATTAAGTTCAATTTAAATTGCTTAAAACCACCCCTTTTCCTTCGCTAGTTGGCTTCCAGCATGGGACAACATTATGAATATTCCGAATATTCTGGATATTGAAAAACATAAAATTAGTTTTATTAACTTTCAAACCACTTTATTCCCCATTTTATCTTCTCCGCCTTATTTTCCATTCAGATTTTGTGAAAACATCTCTTATGTATTGAGTTATGAGAGAATTTTATATAAAAGGCTTACGGGTTTGTTTCAAGTAAAGCCAACTGAAAAATATTGCAATTTGGACATCGTCCCGAATATTATTTTTTAAGCAACTAATACTGAAACAAATTTTTGACTCACTAGACCAATTGGTTCGCGAAATATGCACTCATAATTATCCATGCATAAAAATTCAAAATTATTTGCAAAACTAGAAAAACTTTCGTAAAATGTACAAATTTTTGTTTATTTTACAAAAAAAATTTGGTTATTTTGACATTACTTCGTAATATTACGCATGGATTATTATCAGTGTGCCATCTTAAAAATTAAAAAAATCGTAAAGAAAATTTACTAAAATGGCTTTACAAAAGTGAGCATATAATGAAAAGTAGTGTCCGAACAGGTCGGCCAGAAAATGCATTTGGTCGGTATTCGGTATTTTTAAAGCATTATGTATAAATTCCACTAACGGAAAAATGTTTATTGCGATTTTGAGTGTCAATTTTAAAGAAAGGTCCGTAGTTAAGCAATCAACTCACTGTTCGTCCTCAGAAAGTTCCGCCAAATCGAAAATAATTGGCTGCCGAACTTTTAACTTTCAAGCTAAACTTCGGTGGTTTACTTAAATTTTTTTTATACACAAAATCGAATTAAATCGGCTCGATAAACATGTTTTCAATACCAAAATGTACCCCCATCCTCTAGATACCAAAAAACCGATCAAATATAGTTTTTCGGCCGAACTGTTTGGTCAGACACTAAAAAAAGTGTTTATGACAGAGATTTCAAATTAAAAATGATATGTCACATGATGAATTTTTTAAAAGTGCGTAGGTCAATATAAAGTTCGCGGGCGTATAATAAACAAAATGGTATTTTTAAAACTTTCAAAAAATATCTTATTTGGTATATGATATCTGGTATGTCATACAAATGAAATAGCATTACATAAAATGTTTCAGTGTTGTTTTAACCATTAATCGTTTTTCGATTCATGATACACTTTTTTTGCAAAACGACTTTAAAATTTGCTTAATTTTTATGCGTTTTATCATATACACAAATGTTTGATTGTAAGAAATGTTGCATTTTGCTATTGAAATTCATTAATTAGTTCCGTTTCCAATAAAACTTTGCTAAACTACCGTTTTTTGGCAAATTTATTTAAATATTAAAAAAAGAAATCAATTTTTTTGGGAAAACATTAACCCGTGCTCCATTTTTGGAAAAAATGTGTATTTTTTATAAAATATTACCAAAATTCGAAATTTTGAAAAACACAATGTGTTATTGTATTTATTCCTTTAATATACTCAAAATTATTTTGATATGTAATTCTGACTTTATGCCCACTTTAGCTTGGAATCAAAAATTACCTACAAATTTGATGAAAATGCAGAAGCGTGTTTTTGTTTTTTTTTAATTACTCGTATTTTAAAATTTTTTTAAAATGCCTAGTTAGGAGATATGGATTGTTGTTTTTATAATATAATAAAGGGTGCTTTTATAGAGGCATAGAACTTTGAAATGGAATAAAACAAAGATGAATTTTTGAAATTGATATGAAATTTACTTTTTTCGAAAGATGATCTTCTTGCATTAATATGACCGCTACGGCTGACTCAAACGTAGTCTAATCTGGAGATTAAATTTTCGATGACTTTTTCCAACAATTGTATGCGTATATTGGCAATAACGCGATGAATATCGTCCTCCAAGTGGTCAATCGTTTTGGGCTTATCGGCGTAGACTAGCGACTTAACATATCCATACAGAAAATAGTCCAGCGACGTTAGATTTCACGGAGGTCAATTCGCTAAAAAAAATTCGTTTATGAAAATTTCGCACAGAACCATGATTTTCAAAATAAATTTGCACAATTTGGAAGCATTGTTCTGGTGTCAGTCTATTCATGTTGAAATGCCAAACCAAACTAAACATAAATCACTTGAAAGCTGACAAAATAGCCGCCCGTTAAAAAAGTGTTGCCAACTTAAAGTTCTATACCTGTATAAAAAATACCCTTTAGCTATAATAAAACAAAATAAAAAATAAATAAAAACAAATGCTAATTTGTGTTTTTGTGAAGAGCTACTCCTTTAGAGAACATTTGATGAAAATTGATTGCTTTGTCAAAAGTTGAACAAAATTTTAATGTTTTATTTAAAGTTTGATTAATTTTCCTAAAACTATCACCTTAATTTGACTTTAATCATCTTTACTTTTATTTAGAAAATCTTTACCCCCTAGTGGCCTGGGGACAAAACAGAAAATTTATATTAATTATGATAAAAGATTTCAAATCTTTTAAATTGATATAAAGAAAGTTTGCAATTAATAAAAATAAATATTTTATGTAATTTGATCCACATAGGTTCCCACTTTTGATTGAAAAAGACCCACAAGGAAATGGACAGAATAATTGCCTTCATTAAATTTGGATACCCGTGTATTAACTTTTCAGCTGAAATTTAGTACAACTAATTTCTTAAGGTATTCGCGTTTTTTCAATGAAACGGACTTCTTGTATATCCGAAAAGACTGATATGAAGCTTTATATAATTTTAATTGTATATGTACCCATAATTAATTATATAAAATTTCATCGAAAAATTGCCCGATTAAATTGTATGAATTGAAATCGAATTGAATCATATGTAGAATTTTCCACGGGAATTCCAGGAACGGGAAATGCTTCGGGAATTGCCGTAAAATTTTAGTTAGTGATGTTAAGAATGAAAATCATTTTTGAAAAGGAAGAAATTCAAAATTATATACACTTATGAGATATGTATATGAATATTTTTTATATCTTTAATGATAAGAAATATTTGCAATCTGTTTATTAATATTTACCAATTTTTTCTGCACTCAATCAGGACCTAATTACAATCTCTTTGTGGGGTCGTGCAAATAGGGTCGATATTAATGCTTGCAAGACCCAATGTTGTTTGTTGACCCGTAGGACCATAGGGTCATCAATGTCATCTGCGTACATGAGAGGTATGAATATTGGGAAATCGGAAGCTCTTCATGCTGTGGGCATGAGAATCCCATGTGATGTCCTCTGGAAAAATCAGGTTATTCAAATGTTGAAAGAAACAGTCAAGTGACTTTGCTTTCTGAACCGGTGCAAGGCCACCTATATACGACCGAATATGGAATACAATTTCGATATATGAGCAGGGACTTCAAATTATATTTTGGAGCTTTTGGACCGCGTGCAAAGAAGGGCGATGGAGATCATTAATGACAGTTGGGTATCCAGCTCTATTGATTCGTAGAAATAACGTCGGAATGTGGGTTGCGTGGCATTGTTCTATCGCTACTACGATAGGAAATGTTCTGCCGAAATAAGTGAACTTACCCCTAGGGTCAGTGTTTCTGTTCGTAACACATCCGCTCTCATTCGTTTTTAGTCGATAGTCCAGTGCATCGCACATCGCATTACAGATAGAATGAGTTCATTAATCGGACCACCCGTTTGTGAAATAAACTCAACGCAGACGTCTTTCAAGGCAGTTGCAATTTGAAAAAATTCAAGTCAAATATCCATAGATAATTTTCCTAATATAAACACAATACTGAATTAGAAGGCGGCATCCCCTGAGTGTTGGTCTATAGTAAAACAAAATATTTAAAGCGCATCTTTTCGTTTTTCGGTTTCTTTATAAATGACTATAATTCTAATCCATGAGTTTCTGAGATCTTCATTAAAACATAATATTTAATCACTAAACAAAAACCATACAAACAACACATTAACTTTAAGAACCCTTAAAAACACTAAGCACCTGGGAATTGAAAATTCTCAGTTTTTTTATTAAAGTTACTAGACATAATAAAGGCATTTGTAATTAAAAAAAAAAAAAAAAATAGAAACACATCTTAACACTACACATATGTTTTGCATAATAAAATTCAAGCCAAAAGCACTGAAACGCACATTACAATATCACATCTCACTGGCAAGCTGCGAAAAAAAGATAAAATAGACTGGTATAGTATTAACCCTTTTTCATTAGGAATATACTACGATAAACTCATAAGAAGAATAAAACACCACAACAAATAATACACACAAACAACACAGCATTGAAATGAAAACTACATGCCTAATTTGGTGTAATTGCAATTTGATTTATTACAATCTACAAAACTTGACTTTTTTCCGACCGCATACACACGCATAGAGAAAAGAATATTCATATGAATGAACATTAGAGTGGGCTGAAAGTTGAAAAAATTTATTTTTTATAGAAGTAGTACTAAAAACTTAAATCTCTGCAATTAAAAATGTTGTTAAATAACAAAGCTGCAATCAATTACTTAATTGATTCAATCTACAAAAGAATCAATATTAAAACTTTTAAAATTGATGCCCACATTTTAGTATTCAGGAAAAAGGAAGAAAACAGCAAAAATGCCACAAAAAGCGCAAAAAACCAGTTGATTTTAATTTGTTTTTAATTTTTTTAGTACACTCATAATAATCCATGCTTAAAAATACAAATATATTTTTCGTAGAATGTACAAACATTTTGTTTATATTACAAAACTTTTGTATAAAACAAATTATATAAATTTACAAATTTCGTAAAAAATACAAACATGATTTCGTAATATTTTTTTAGTACATTGTACAAAAATTTGTAATGTTACAAATATTACATATGGATTTTGATGTGGTTAGAGGTCGGATTTGCAATCAGAAGGTTGCGAGTTCAACTCCTGGCCAGGACAATTTTTTTTTTTTTTTTAGTTTTTATATTTTTTTTTGTTTATTAATGTTTTTTAAATTTTTATGTTTTATTTTTTTATTTCATTATTACTATTTCTGTGTTTTGATATAAATGGATATTTTGTATTTTGTTTAATAAACAGGATCCTAAAACAAGTTAAAGAGGACCCGAAAACACTATTTCCACTTTATTTGCCGGGTTTAGTATGAAATTTAATAAAACAAATATTTAAAAAGATAAAATATTTAATAATAAAATGCAATTAGTTTGAAATTGTTATTTAAGTTTTTTATTATTATTATTTTATTATTTTTTTATTTTGTTTTTTAATATATTATTTGATATATTTATAAAAAAATTATATTATTTTATTTAGTTCAATAAACATAATAAAAATATTTAATGGCCATTTTACCTTTTCTATTAAATATTTGTAGCATATTTTTGTAGTTTTCATAAAAATTTCATAATATTTTCGACTTAAATTCCTTTTTAGTTTGTTGTATTGCATCAGCTACTTTGGTGCAAATGGTAGAGGGGTCTACTTCAACACAGCAGGACGTCACTGAAATCGTGAGTTCGATTCTGGTGTGGCACCATTACATTTTTTTTTTTTAATTTTAATATAAACCCGTAAGGTATGCACCACATTTTTATTTATAAAAGTTTTTACAAAACTTTACGAAATGTGATTTGTATATTCTACAAATTTTTTCGTAATGTCAAAATAACCAAAACTTTCGTAAAATGAACAACGGTTTTCGTGTATTTTACCTATAGATTATTATGAGTGTAAGAAACAATAGATTAGACTATAGTGGCACTATGCACCGCGACCAGAAGTTGGTATTTTGTGCTGTCAGCGAATACACCCTATAGGTTCAGGCTCCCTACGAAGCCAACTATCCTACCAGGTGAACAGTTCCAAACGTCCGATGGCGTCACTATTTGACCACCAAAATAACGCACCCTCCTGTCGGAGAGCCTCGGACATTTGCAGAGAACATGCTCAGAGGTCTCGCGTTCCAATTCACAAAACCTGCACGTATCCACAGAGGATCGTCCCATCTTGTACAATTGGTACCTAAGGCCACAGTGTCCTGTAAGGTAACCCGTTACGGTCCTTAGTTTGCCCCTCGTCGTAGACAAGAGTTTCCGCTATCTCTCCCCAGAGGGAGATATAAACAGCCTCGCCTGTCGCTGCCCAGGCGATCTGACCCAATAGGCCCCAAATTCCGACTCCCTCCATCTTCTGAGCCTCTCTCTGACATACCCATTGGGTACGCCACAGAAGGGTTCCGGGCCAATGAATTGTCGACGAGCTCCGCAGTTGGCTAAACAGTCAGCCCGTTCGTTGCCCTTATGCCCCTCATGGCCTGGAACCCAGCCCAGTGTCAAGGAGTTGTTAAGTCCTAGACGATTTAGAGAGTCGATACATTCCTTAACCAGACCAGACGACACCTCTTGAGCCCTCAAGGCTGTCAGATAGAATGTAGACATTTTCGCAATCTCAAGATGCCCCTTCAGATCCCCGCTCCTCATGCTGCCAATCTCCCGCAGCCTTAGGGATCCCATGCACGCGTTCTCCTTTACAGAAATATGCAAAAGAGGAATACCCAGCAGAGTGGTTCAACCTTTGTCCAGTTTGGAATTGGGACCTGTCCCATGATACGTGAAAACAGGACCGATTCCTAAAATACCAATCATGTACTAGGTGAAAAGGAGACCGGTTTCTAAAGTACCTACCACGTTTAAAAGTCTATATCACGTGATGGATCTGAAGGCAGCAGTCCCATGAAAACAGGATCGGTTCTTAGAATACGTAATCGGGCCTGGAAGTACTAGTCCCGTGGTAGGTGAACACGGTACGAGTTTCCAAAGGTCCTACCACGTGGTCGGTTTGAAAAATGAACCGGCGCAGTGATAGTTCCCTTTACCTCAGCGCAGTTAAACTGCTGAATGTTGTCTTAGCAAATTAGTGTGATTTTATAAGTTTAAACCCCAAATACATAATTATTTTTCAAAATTGATCAAATTTTTTAAAAAAATTTGTTTTATAAACAATTTATAAAATTACAAATATAATTATGCATATGACCAAAAATTTCGTTAGTGTAAAATAAAATATGACTACCGAGGGGAAAATTATATATTATCATTTTCACCTGGGGAAAACAAATTTAAATTTGTCTTCTCTGGTTATAACAGCACCTAACATTACTTCAAAGTCATGCAAATTGGCATATACAGGGTGTCCGCCGGGAAGGTATACTACTTTGTTTGTTAATAATTTCTGATTAAATGAAAGAGAATGGATCATATATTGATAAATGTTTTATTTAATGTCGGCAATTATGTATCTAATACAATATCAGATAAATGTCCGCCTCTGTTAGCCTCACAAATGCGAGCACTTTTGAGCACATTTTTCATTACATTCTCAAACATTTCAAGCGGCATTTCATTAATTTCATCGCGATTATTTTGTTTGAGTTGCTCAAGCATTTCTGGTTTGTTTGCATAAACCTTGCTTTTCAGATATCCCCACAAAAAGAAGTCCGGAGCAGTCAAATCAGGCGACCGTGGAGGCGAATCAACATCACCATTTCGTGAAATAACTTGTTGTGGAAAGAGGTCTCGCAGTAATTTCATTGTAATCCTGGCTGTTTGCGATGTGGCACCGTCTTGTTGAAACCACTGAATCTTAAATGGAAACAAATGCAAATCCTTGTGCAAAATTTTGGCCAAAGTTGTTCTTTGAAGACCAAGCTCCTGAGCACGGCGTCGAATTGAGGTTTCTGGATTGTTTTGAACACTTTCTTGAGCAGCAGTAATGTTTTCAGCCGATCTTGCAGCACGTTGTGGTCCATGCTTGAGCCTATCTATCACCTACAGACCCTCTTTCTTCGAAATCATTCACTACACAATAAATAGTGCGTTTTTTTGGCACGTTGTTCCTCCCAAAAATTTCACGTAACTTTCTCATCGTCACAGTAGTCGATGATTGATTTTGATAAAATGTTTTAACGATTAAAACACGTTGGTTTATCGAATATTTTTCAATAACTAACATTTAGAATTCCCAAAATATATTTTTAGTTTTGATCCACCCTAACTTACATTCATGGTAGAATTTTAGGTAAGGTCTTGCATAGGTAAATAAGGTTCTAAAATTTTCTGACTATTTGCAAGTGTGCGTACATATATAAAACAAAAACGTCACTGCAATATTAGCATTAGAGTATATAAATTTTGTATACAAAGTGTTACTTTATCGAGCAGGAAACTCAAAAAGGATACTTGTGTTATATATTCGTTTGGTTTGTGTTCAAAACCGAATGGTGTAAATTAGAAATATTTTTGAAACTTAAATTAAACTTGAAATTTAGTTAAGAGTTGGGGTGGTAAAAAATGTAACATTTCTTAATGAGTAATTTGTCACTTACATATGTAACATTTTTTGTTTTGTTTATCCAGAAAACAAAGACAATTAACAATTTTAAAGGAAAGAGTTTGAAGTCCCAATTTATTGTCATTAACACCAGTGACAATATTTGTAGACAATTTTTTGACAGTAACAAATGTTAAACAAATTTTAAGCGTATCTAGAATTCACATTCAGTGCTTAACCTCTTCAAATGTTTTTAAAACTAATACACTCAAAAAAAAAAAAAAAAAAAACGGCAGTAGTAATAGTTTTTGCAAAAAAAAAAAATTGTCTTATTTTTTACTAAATCATCGTATTGCTTATTTTTCTCCTATTTTTTCTTTGAGAGTACACTCATAAAAGTATGTAGGTAAAACTAACTGCAAAAGCCAGTTGAAATAACTACATTTGCAGTTGAAAAGGTGTACACTACATTTCTATTTAAATCAATTGCAGTGTAGTTATTTCAACCGTTTAAAATTAACTGTCGAATGTAGTAAAAACATTTGCAAATGCAGTTAAAACAACATTACCAGCATTTAGAACAAATTATTAATAAAAAAAATTTTTTTGTAAATATTCTTAACTTGATTTTATATTCATAAACTGTTGGGATACTAATTTTACACAAAATATCATTTTAATTATTTTCATCAATTTGATTTATATTTCATCTAACTGGCAAACGATGTTTTGCAACGAAACTCCACTCGAAAAACAAATAATAAGTTATTCAACAAATTGTTTATCTTATTTTCAATTTATAACTAGCTTTCAACATCCGCATATTTACAAACATAAAGCAAATCTAACACATTAGCTAGGTTGATCCTAGTATTGCATTCTGTCTAAAGATCTCATCAGAAACCAAAGTTTTAGAAACGCTAGAGCCTCCATAATTGGCAGAGCTTTAACGAAAAGTTTTTAATCATCAATTTTGCGACATTCTTGTCTTCCTAGTAATCAAACACGTGGTTAGGGTCTTTTCCTAACAAGCAGCATGACGTTACTAATCTTTGAAGACCAAAAATTGTTCTATTTATATAAAAAAAATTAGTTTTTACTCTGGCTCAAGTAATATTTTTTACAGTTTTATAAGTATTTTGTTTTTATATACAGCGATATTATTTTTATGTTATTTTCAATTTATCGTTGCCAAAATATTTTAGGGTGCATTTTGGAAACTAAAGCATATAAAAGAGAAGTTTGGGTCAAAAAATATTTCTATTACCAGGATATATATATATATATTAGGGCGGGTCGATTTATTTTTCGACAATTTCCCTATGATTTGCGTATTCTATGGGTTATTCCATGAAAATTTTCCAAAGAACCATACCTCTATCGTTAAAATCGTGTCCCCTACTTTTTGTTGGTAGATTTTTTTCCAAATTGACGTTCGTATGAAATATTACCTACACGTTCACATCCATAACTCAAAAACTATCGATCGCGTTGAAAAGGTAAGCTCATTTTGATCAATTTACAAAAAAAAATCTCCAACATTGGTCCAACGGTTCAAAAGTTACGGGCATTTTTGTCCAAATTTTGGAGCATTTTTCCATTTTTTTCATGATTTTGTCCAAGAATATTACTTTCATGGCCATTTTTTTGGCTCAATTTTTTTGACTTACGAAGCTTACGAACCTTACGTTACGACTGGACTGATTTCCGCTTTACATTATTGGCATATTTTTTCACAGGGTGCATACCCTGTGTTATGTTTGTTTATTTCTTTTTGTTTTTAGTTTCTTTATAGACTTCTTTATTTTTGTTTGTTATTTTTGTTTGTTTATAATATTCCAGTGTATGCTAGTTTTGTTTGAGCGTCATTTCAGTGAAGTGTTACTTGAAATAACTAACAAATAATCAAACTATTTTGAAATTTAGAAAAGATTTAAAGGTAAGTGTAAAAACATTGCTAACTATTATAGTTAATAGTTATATTATTATTCTATGAAAAACATATTTAATTCTTTTAGTGACGGTTTAAAAAATGGATTCAGAGCCTGGTTCATCGCAAAATCCAACAGATACCCAACGCAGTAGTTTGCAACATTTGGTCTCTCATTCTTTTGGAGTGGCCTGTGAATTACCTGATATTAATCTGTCAACTAAACGAGATATATTGAAGTACTATTTTTTCTTGGCCGAACGTTCAAAAGCCCAAAGCAAAATGTTTTCGTATAAAAGATTTACTCCCCAAGTAGCAGACAGATTGTTAGAAATTTGGAATCAACTTAATATTGAACTTATACTCAAAGGTAGCATCATTAGAAAATTGAATAATTTGCTTGACGCATATAGTAATGCAGATAAACAACGAGTAAAACGCGCAACAGAATTAAAAAAATTTGTAGAATCAACAAACCAATTATTCAACATTGGAAAATGTAAATGCAACTTGAAAGGAAACGACTGCTCATGTGGATCTATCCCAGAAAACTTAAAAGATTTCATGCGCCGAATTTACTTGGAGTTGTAAATACAGTAATTCAAGATAATCCATATTTTGCACACTCAGAAAATATCTTGCTATCTATGTTGTTTGATGATAGAATGGAAAAACGAAACATTGGTATAAAGAAGATTTTACATTACCGAAGAGATATTGTCGACCCAACGGAACTTAGAGTTTATAAAAAATCTCTTATAAACTTTAATTGTACGGAATATACAAATATGATTGATTTAAATGACGATACTATTTTATTCGAACCACCGTTTACGCAAAGTTATTCGTATGAACATTTGGAGGGATATTTAAATTACGAAGTGCCACCGTTCGATGATCCACAAATTCCTTTACACATTCAAGGAACGGAAAGACATGTCCAATTGCTGGCTGCCACTGCTTAACGAGTTGCAGGAAAGAATGTAGAAGGCGCTATGGCGACGACATTAGAAAGCCGTACGAAAACACCCAGACTTGAAAGCAAACAAGACTTTTAGAAAAAATAATGTTTTTTTTTACATTTTGTCTTTTACTACACTCAAATTGAATATTTTTTTTTGATAATAGGTTGATAGATACTTTATTATCTCTTAATTTGAATTTTTGTAGAAAAAAAATAAAAAGGGAAAAAAATCAAAAAGTTGGTTTTATGTGTTATTTTGTTTTAGCAATATCGCATGAATTAATCAACCGAATTCGATAAATTTGGGCTTAAACTCTTCATTTTGAATTGTAAATTGAATTAAATAATGGATTGAGCCAAAAAAATGGCCATGAAAGTAATATTCTTGGACAAAATCATGAAAAAAATGGAAAAATGGTCCAAAATTTGGACAAAAATGCCCGTAACTTTTGAACTTTTTACCAACAAAAAGTAGGGGACTCGATTTTAACGATAGAGGTATGGTTCCTTCAGCAAATTTTCATGGAATAACCCATAGAATACGGAAATCATAGGGAAATTGGTGAATTTTTTCACCAATTGAGAAATATTTAGTAAATTCAGTTTTCTATCGGAATATATTAATTTCTCAGTATAAAACAATCAAAGTCCCCAGAAGATTTCCTTAGGCAGGAATGAAATCCGGATAGGGACACGCCTACATGAGATTGCTTTTCACAATTTGTTAAATAAGTTTTGGGACTTTAGCACATTTAATTACTATAAATGCAATTAATGTTTATCCCGATGAAAATAAATTTAAGTAACAAATATACAGGTGCTTGTGCAAATTTAAATGTAACTGACACTAATAGAAAACATATGATTTTCTATTGTTGATTTACTTGAATAAACGTCACTACATTGCTAGGTCTGTCAAAAAAACAGAGTAGTATTTGGAAGATGACAAAGCCAATTGTGACAATTTTTTGTTGTTGTTTTTTCTTTGATATTTTAAATTTTGAATCTCGCTCCTAGACGAGGACAAGAAATTCTCATTGAGTTTGTGATTTAACATAACAAATATCTATAGAAATTCTAATAACAAAGTCCCCTGAAGATTTCCTTAGGCAGGAATGAAATCCGGATAGTTACACGCCTACATCAGATTGCTTTTCACAATTTGTTAAATAAGTTTTGGGACTTTAGCACATTTAATTACTATAAATCATTTGATGCATTTGTGCTAATAGAAACAAAAAGTTGAATATTAAAGTTAATTCATTTATTTTATTAATAAACATTTATTTATTTATTTATTTAATAAAAATTACAGCATATAAGTTTTCACTGAGGAAATGACGCGTCACCTTTCGTTTTCTTTTCTTGACTACACACCTAAGACAGTTTTGTAGGTGTAACCGAATTTTTTGCCAACCGAATTTTTGTGGAGCAATATTATTAAATTTTAATACTGTTGTAACAACCGACATTTATTTACAAATTTCGAGTTTTTAGTGAACCAATTGAATATTTTAAGTTGATGGACTATAATATTCTATAAATAGATTCACATGCATTCAACAAAATTTATTTTATTAATAAAAAAATTGTATGCCTCGAACTGGGCTCGAACCGGCGATCTTCCGTTTGTCAGGCAAGTACCTTACCCTTAGCCAAAATCCAATTTAAATATGTTTTTTTAAATTTCATCCTTGAATGTTTTCAAGTTTAAAATTTAAATATTTGTTTAAAATTAGATTTGCATGTACAACAGAATCTCAATATTTTATTAGAGTAACCAAAACTATAAAAATAATTTATATTGTTTTAAAATTATTTTATTAATGCAAATTCTTATGCCGGGAATTGGGCTCGAACTGACGACCTCCTGCTTGTAAGGCAATTACTTTACCTCTAGCGTAAATTCAATTTGATTTTGCTTTTTCTAAATTTAACCCTGCATGTTTATTTATTTCAAATTTCAATATGTATGTTTAAAAATAGATTTGTATGTAGAACAGAAATTCGGTTGCTGGTCTCAATATTTTACCAAAACTATAAAAAAAAATATATTATTTTAAAATTATTTTATTAAAAAAAATTCTTATTCCGCGAACTGGAGTCGAACCGGTGACCTTCAGCTTGTCAGGCAATTGCTTTACCTCTAGCCCACACCCAATTTAAATTTGTATTTTAAAATTTCTACCTTGAATATATTTTTGGCTTTGAAGTTTAAATTGATAATTAAAAAGATTTGTATGTATGACAGAAATTAGGTTGATAATCTTAATATTTTATTAGAGTTACCAAAACTACAAAAAATTTTTATTATTTTAAACGAAAGCTAATATTTTAAAAAGAGCGATTGTTTTTTTTTTTTTCTTTACAGCCGAAACTAATTTAACTAAAAATGCTTTATTTAAGGGGTTAAATCTCCGAAAAGTGGTTGGTTGTTGGTATTAAAGGTAATGTAGAATTAAATGTTCTTTCAATATTGATAAGGCAAAGCAATCGTTTGAATGATGTGACTGTGTTTTGGTTAATTTTATATATCTTCTATTAACAATATAGTTTAATTATTCTGTAGTTTAATTACTAAGTAATTACAATTAAAATGATGATTAAATTTTGTTGGTTATAATGGAATTCCAACCAATTTATTCTCTGTATGTAACAATAAGAAATAAACATTTTCTTACCAGAAAATCGTTTCACGCAAGTTTTTGTTTTTCTCAAAAAATTGCGCCAGTGTATTAGAAGATACACACACACTTTGTTAAAAAGCTGAAACCATTGAATAAAATAGCTTCAACCGAAATGCAGTAATTTTGGTAGGTTTTTAGAAAAACAACCATCGAAAATATTAAAAATAATTATTCTAAATAACTACCATTTGGGGAATGAGGAGTCAATTGACCTAAAAGTGACTGGTTAAAGAAGGACTTATCATAGGACTGGGGTAATTTAATACTGAAGTGGGCTAAGCAGTGTCAATTGTCTTAAAATTACCAATCGTGTGACTGGTAAAGGGAGGGAATAAAACTTAACCAGAATGCTTATTAACAAGAAAAAGCCAGTTGACCAGAATTGGAAGCTGTTTTCGTTTATTTTTTTAAACTACAAATTATTAATTTTGTTTTTGTCGATATTTATGTTTTTTATGTTTAATAAATATTAGGGCGGGTCGATTTAAAAATCGCTCAACGTTCAAGGAAAATCGTATTCTAGGGGTCAAAATAAGAAACTTTGCCGAAGGACATTCCTCTAAAACGAATTCTGATGTCCCGACTTTTGACCCGTAGGGTGAAATTTTGAAAAACCCCACTTTGACCTATTTAGAGTGCCTTAATCGAATCCAACCCAATCGAATATATTTATACTCTATTTCTTCCGGAGAAGAAATAGAGACCCTAATCTTGGAAAGACTCCTCCTACTTTCTGAAATATCTCTATCCCGAGATTTGTACATTTTGCTAAAAAAAACACGGCTAAAAAGGCCCTCTTTTAACTTAAATTTTAACCCCTAGAATGATGATTTATGCATTAATCTGCTAGCGCCTCTATCGGAGAAGAAGTATCTCTCATAATCTTGGAGAGATTCCTCCTACTTTCTGAAATGTCAACGTGGGCTTTTTCAAAATTTGACCGTAAGGGTCAAAAGTCGGGACATCAGAATTCGTTTTAGAGGTATTGTTCCTTCGGCAAAGATTCTTATTTTGATCCCGGCCTATTAAATATAAACCGGAAAATTGACCAAAAAGAACCTGGAAAAGGAGTAGTATTATTTACAGTTGATGTGAGTTATGTGTTATGTGTGTAAATTGATCTAAAAAACTAGTAAATTTATCTAAAAAACTGTTGCGACAGTCTTGTGGTATGCCCATCTTTGGTTAGTCCTGTGGCATGCCGCTATGTGGTTTAAAGCTGGGCAAATTACCCCCTCCTATGACAAGCCCATGTTAAAGTTGCCAGTTGTTTACAGAGGGTAGGGTTTAGCAGAGGACCGGTCTCTGGCATGAAGGGACCGATCCTGTCCCATTTGCCATATAATACCAACTGCATTTTAAATTATAATAACTACAACCGCATAACTATACAAATAACTGTCATATAGTAACTGCAGAAATTGTCTGAGTGTAGTGTTATTTGGCGCATTTTGTACTACTCTATACTCAAAATAAAAGGTTAGTCAACAAATAAAAAAACTGCTTTTAAATCAATAGATTTTTTGGCAACCACATTATTCATTTGAAACAAATTGTAAACAAAAAATTCTCTTTTTAATATCATATTTGACAATAGGAAGTTAAAATAAAACATGTTCCTTTAATTTTCGTCTAAACCATAATTCAAAATTTAAGCAACATCTGATTTTTAACCTAAGTTGGCCTTCCATTAAAGTAATCTCGAATCCAAATGTTCTTCTCTCTGCTACTAATCTCAACAATATATATATTTGAAATTTGATAATTTTGAATTGATAATATTCCTTATATCCTTAAACAAATTTAAATTGTTGCAAATAAATCTTCAAATTGTTTGCAAAAAAACAAAAAAGAAATCTGCAAAACCCACTCCACAAACACCTTTCATTTAGATTGTACATCAAATATAAACTCAATAATCCGGAATTTTATAATGGCTTCCTAGGTATAATCATATCAACACTCCCAGCAACCAACAATCCTTTTCTTTTTTGTTCTCCTATCAATATCTCATCTAGCAAATAAGAAGAAAGAAACACCAAAATTACAAACATACAATACAACATGCCAAACAATACAATTACAAACTCAAAACCCTTCCGTATATTACAACTCAATTGCAGGCAACAAAAAAAAAATAAAAATAAAGCAACCCACACCGAAAAAAAATTGTGATTTACGACTCCCAGGCGGCGTCACCTGAGATTAAAAAATTTCATATAACAAAAAAACAGAAAAAAATTAAACAACCAAGTCTTTTCATGCATTAAACCAAAGAGAAAGTAACAAAACTCCAATAAAAAACATTAAAATCACTGACAGCTACATTTACCCAGTTAAAAAATACATACATACATATAGTAAAAAAAAGTTTTTAAAAAACCCCTCTTAAAAAAGTAAAGGATTGTTACAATTACATTCACATATCAACATTTAAATCTATAACACACACACACACGCACTCAAACATAGAAAACTTTAAGCACATATGAGTTTTATAGAGATATTATTACACATACGCACACTCACTTGTGTGTGTGTGTTTGACAATAAACTTGTATGTGTTTGTCACCAAATCTAAAAATTAAATAAAGTCTATATTACCAAGTGTTTTATAATGTCACAAATTTTTTATTCACTCTTATTCATACTTTTGGTGCTATAACATGTCCTCCTATCCTTGTCGTCTTTTCACCTCCAACTCTTTTGCAATCGGTTACAGCCCGTGGAACAAAAAAAGGTTTAAACATCATCATCATTGGCACCATATGCCGTGTAATTTGTGTTATTGTTTGGTGATTGTTAAGTTCACATTTTCTTACTTTTTAATGTTTAATAAAATAGAGAGTAATTGTAATGGTGTCATATGTGCGTATTACAGTGATTATGATGTGTTTTTTTTTTATTTCTTACTTTATTTATTAGACAGTATAAATATTTTTTTTTTTTTGGAAAATAAAAATATTACTTTACAAAATAATAATTACACACAAAAAAAAAAGTTTATAAATAGTCGAAATTTTTTAAAAACTGTATGAATCAAATATAGAATTTTTTCCCAAAACTTTTTTTTTACAATGTATGAATTTGTTCCTACATGTGATGAACAAATTCATGGTGCTTTCTTTATAATTAGTCAACTTTGCCTTCGCACAATAAAGTAAATAAATAAATAATAAAACTATAAACGAATTGCGCTTAATAAATGAATACTGCATTTATAAAGCAGTATTTGTTAAGTAAATCTTTGTTAATACATAATAACCCAGCAAAATCTCTGTAATGAGCTTTCATTACCAGTAATAAAATAATAAACAATAGAATTTATGCAATTAACAAAATATGTGGTTACAAGTTTTTAAACAATAAGGCCTACTTATCCTTGTACATTAGTGAAATCCAAAATTTGTTCATTTTTCGATTTTTAGCTGCCAAGAAAAATTTTTTAAAACATATTACCTCTGAACCTGTTCTAGAACAACTTCTTTTACAACCGGTTACATGAAGCCGGTTCTAGAACAGGTTCCTGGCAGACAAAATGTAAGGTGTCACTGTCCCAGAACCAGTTCTATAACTGGTTCTAGAACCGGTTCCAACGCAACATTTTTTTTTTTTAAAGAGAAGCAACACTCAGGAAATTCTTCCCATTAATTAATGTGTTGCTTTCTTTGGAAAGGGGATAGTGGAGAGATGAAAGGTGGTGAAAGATGTATAGCTTCAAACATGGCAACACTGTAATTGCGCGAGTAGACAAGTCTTAGAACAGTTGTTGCTCGAGCTCAAATTTTTTACAGATTTTTTTTTATCCTAACCTCACACAAAACTGCCCGTCGTTTTTGGAAAATCGAATATAGAAAAATAAGAACCACCTTAATTGTTTTTTGTTAAATGTTTTGAAGTTAACATTTGTTTTACTTTATTGCCGGTTAAAAGTTTTGTACAGTAATATTTCATTAAAACAAACACTTTTGTTTATTAATTTTTAAATTTTTATTTAATATTTATTTTTATAATTATTTTTAATAATTATATTAAAACTATTTTTTATTAATATTTTTAAACCAATTTTATAATTATTTATAATAGTCAATATTTATTTATAATTATATAATTTTAACTTTATAGAAATAATATTTTTAATAATTGTTGTCAACTTTAATTTTATGTTTGCACGATGCAATTGGTAGTAATCAAATTTCAATACTGACTTTCTTATAATAAAGAATTTTGGAATAACCAAAATTCTGAAAGTGTAATTGAAAAAAGCTTTTAACTAAAAAAAGAGGATGATTGTAAATGCACATTAGAGATCTATCATGAATTCGTATTCTATGTTCTCCTATACGCAATATTCGTATATGAGTATGTAAACAATCACGATTGTGCAAGATCTATCATGCTTATATTTGTATTTAAGAACAAGTATTTAACTGTACGTAAATTAAATAAATAAAGCAATAATGTGCATGTCCAATCATGTTCATTATAATTCTCTTATTGGTGTATAAAAAAGGAATACAAAATGAGACAAAAAAGTTTAAAACAAATTGAAAATATATTGTTACTAACCAAAAAGCAAATGGAATTCAAAATATTATTGGTATTCACAACTAAACATCGGATTATATAACTGTTAAACTCTTCTACTTTTTTTTAACTTACGAAATTTAGTGAAATTATCAGGGACCGTAATCATTATGAGTTTTATAATAAAAATTACACAATAATGATTATGTTATGAGTTTTAATGATTTTCTTCAATGGTAATGATTATTTTTGAGTAATAATAAAAAAAATCAGCAATAATCATTATTTTTGAGCATAAAAAATAAAACTCAAAAATCTTCGATAAGCTTCTCATACTTCCTGAGATATGTCCATCCCACACATTGAAAGTGAGTTTTATTTTGAGCGAAAAAAATAAAAATCATAAATAATGATTATTTTTGAGTTTTATTTTTTTTGCTCAAAAATAATGATTAATGCTGATTTTTTTTATTATTACTCAAAACTAATCATTACCATTGAAGAAAACTTTAAAAATCAAAAATTTAAAAATCATGACGGATATCCAAAGATTGTCAAAAAATAATAATAATGGTGCAATAATTTTTTTTTATGTCTCTTCTAAGTGATTGATTTTTTGATTCAAAAAAACGAGCAATAATCATTATTTACGGTCCCTGGAAATTATAGTTTTACAACGCAGGTTATAGGGGTTATATATATATATATATATATATATATATATATATATATATATATATATACATATATATAATGTCCTATGGTTCCTTAAGAGGACCAAAGGGCCACAAAAGTCTTCAAAAAAAGTTATCTGGTTACACAGCCTACACGTTTTGATATATACGCCATTGTGGCTCCGCATATATGAGCACTTGGGAGCTACGTCCAATATTTTTCCTCCAAGATTTGAAAACTTGTGTGAAAAATCTGACAGTTTCATGTAAGCACATAATTTATAAAATCTGAATTTAATAAGGCAACAATCTTTCTGTTTTGACGAGAACATGAATTTTACACAAATTTTTCCAATTCCGATAATTTTCCAAATGCTGACGAATAAAGAAGTGGCAAACAATGGATTTTTTCTAACCGTCATTTTAACCTTAAGACATATTAGATGGCTGGGTCCTCTATTACAAAGGTAAGGAAAAAAATTTCGGTTATAATTAATTTTCCGATTTCCCGGGAATTTTGTTGCGGGATGCCGGGAATTTAAAAAATTTGGCAAAATTGGAATGTGCTGCTACAGAAGAGAAAACTTTTGAAAAAATTCCAAATACAGGTATTTAAAACTTAAATTTATACTCTCGACCTAACTCCAAAAATACTACAAAATATTCTATATTCAATAAAAGAATAGTGGTAAATGTTTAAAAAAAAACTCAAACTATTGAATATTTGTTTAATACCTAATTTATACTATAACTAACAACAAACCGTTTCTGAAAATTTCCAAGTTTTGTTAAAAAATTTGTATTGAATTTGACAAGTAGTTTTCAAAAACTACAAGTTTTAGTTGTAGTATAAATGCAGTGCAACATACTTATAATATTCGCCTAACTTCGGTAAAAGATTAACGAGTATTTTCGGTAACAGGGCAAATTGCTAATAGAATCATAAATAGGCTTTCTAGTGAGTCAGGCTTTCAGGGAACAAATATTACAATTTGTAATATTTGTTCCCTGAAGAAGTCACCTAATGTGGAGACGAAATATTGGAAATAAATAATTAATAAATAAATGATCTCAAGCTCGTTTAAACTAAGAAAAATAAAATAAAAGAAGATAAAATAAAAGAATAAAAGAAGATCGAAGAAAACTTAACATTTTTGAAAAATAATTCATTTAAACGCGTTTTTACGCATTTATGCAATGCGTTATTGCACATTTATCCGAGTTTTGGGATAAATTATTTCACGCTGAACTAAGCAGAAAACTTTTAATGTTTAAGTGCAGCTTTAAGCGGGGACTACTGTATTCTTTTTTTAATATTCTTCTATGAACTGAATTGGTATATTTTTTTGTGATCTTGAATCTGATGAACAATACTTGTTTTCGATTAAAGGATCTTTATAGGGAATTTACATTTGAAATCTAACAGCTAATAATCCAATTCCTCTAAAAATGTCTAACTAAAATTGATTTTTGTAAAATTTTAGTGTTTCTTTCACTTGTTTGTAAGCAAGTTATTTTATGATTTTTACTAAAACAACTTTTATTAATTCAAAACAAATTTACTTTTTATTATCCGGGGAAAGTTAAAAAATTTCCCACTTTCCAGGGAACCGAAAAAGTGCTGGAAAAAGAAACTGATTTTAATTTAAATCGACGTAAAAACGTGTGCAGGATTTCCTTACCAGTCTTTTAAGAAATTGGAATAGGACCAAAGCCACCACCACTGCAACATATTAAAATTTCTATTAGATCGGAGTGTATCGGTTTATATACTTTTCACAGAAGAACCAAATTCAATTAAATTTTTAAATTGTATAAATTAAATAATTGGTATTTCATTAAAATATTCCATATAATCATTCCTTAAAATAATATTACTTATAATAAAAATTTGCATTACAATATACATGATTGTATGTAACAAATATATAATAACAATTGCAACGACAGCAATAATATCAAATTGTTTGACATTTTTGTTTATTAATACAAAAACAAAAAACAAAATTTAATAAATACTATATTAAAACGTACATATTAAATAATTGTATGCAAAGAATCTATGAAACATTCATCCATACAAAATAAAATATGTCCAATATAATAAACCAACATCACTGCAATACACACACACACACACACACACACACACACACACACACACACTTGAAGCCATCCACACATATTACAATATATAGATACAAATTAAATACACATAAAAACGGTTACCATAGAAAACTGGTCAAAAACCACTGGATTTATTTTCATACCATCATCAAACTCAACTACACACGCTTGCAAACACATACGCTCACATATCATTTATACACTCACTACACTCTTGCATAAACAATCATAGACCAGCTTTATCCGTTTCCGTAGAATGGCTGTTTCCGTTTTGTGTATATGATGCGTTTTTTTTTTTTCTTCCCAAACATTTTAAGAGATGGGGGTAAAAAGGCGTATGCAAGTGTATTGGTGGGTGGTTATGACCAAGCATGACAAACCTCAGCTGTCTGTAAAAACTTCAATTATAAACGTATTTAAATTTTGTTTTTATTTCATTTATAATAAAAAAAAAATCAACGAGAAAATCAGCTAAATAAGCAAAAAATATTTTAATTCTGTTAAAAAGCAAAAAAAAAAAAAAAAAAGCAAACAACCATTTTATAAAATCCAAGTAAATGCATAATTCAGCAAAATTTTATAAGTTAAAAAAAAAAGTTAAACGCTGGAAGCCAGAATAGCAACCTTTTTTTTGCCAAATGATGGCAAATTGACACATGAACATTGGTAGTATTTTACTTTTTAAATATACAAATAAAAATTAGGGGTTATAATAAATTTATGACCACTAATATTGCAAAAGAATAAAGCAACTCGTTCCTTAATAAAATATTAAAATATTGAAATTGTTGCCTTAAGCAATTTCTTACCAACGTGTCTTTAAAGACACATGTATTTTTAAGAGCCTATAACCATGCTTGCCATTTTAGCATCCAAATTTATTTTTTATTTATGCAATATTTCTAGATAAGACCGATTTTTGAATTTATTTTTAATATTTAATAACACTATGCTAGTTGAAAAACCCGACAAACGGGGCACCCGGTGGGTTAAACTAAATCGACTGTGCTGAATCGAATGGGGTTCGCCGTTTTTTTTAGGTTATCTCTTAAAAAAAAGTTAGGGGGGTTAAATTTTCCCCCTTTTGGCCTGTTCTTGCAGAATACCGGTATATAAAACTATGTTTTCTTTACATCTGAGGTGTAGGGTGTGTTCAGCAACTTTGTAGAAAATATTATGCCAAATATTTTTGTGGAACATATTAACCCTCTAACTGCCCCTCATAACGGCATTTTTTTGGCTTTATTCTAACAAATCGTTAAAAACACCCCGAAAAAGGGGAGGGGAGGGCATGAAATGTTCTACAAAAATGTTGGCCATAAAATGTTACTATATACGTCAGAACACATCAAAACTATAAACCTAACACAAACACCAAAAACTAATCATATTCAAGACTGCTCATTAAGGGTTAGTTTAGTTATTAGTGCTTCCTAAATTATTTTATATTTTTTGTAATCCTTAATATATATTCCAAGTATTAACTAGCTTGTTCCATTTTTTGGACCTAGCCCATTCAAAACATTCTTACAAAGTTACACTGAAAGGTCTAAGAAATCGTTAGAAATCTGCCTCAAATCGGGTTTAGTTCTTTACCGTTATTTTTTTTTTTCGGCAAACCCTCAATTATAAAATTGTACAGTGGTACTAACTTTGAAAAATAAGAAGTATTAAAAATAAGTCTAACTTTAAAGTTGTCATTGAAAGTACATTTTTTGCATTGTCATGCAGATAAATTTAATGAACAATCACCATCTGAGTCCGATGAACATGGCGAGAGATTTCACCAAGTGACAGCCAGACTCGAACACTAGTATAGTGGCAAACAACTCGATTCGCTGTTAGGAGATATTTGTTGGAATTTGCAGGAGGACGAAGAATAATTTCCATTTAAAACTTTAGCTTTAACCACAAAAATACCTTTAATTTTGAATAGCAAATAAATTATAAATTTTATTTTTTGTTAATTGTTAATTGTAGGATTAAAAATATGTATTTAATTTTTCTTAAATTTGTTTTGATTGAATAACAAAATAAAAAAAAAAATTAAAATTAATATGTAGTTGATTTTTTTTTACCTTGTGTGTGGGCAATCTTGAATTTGATTCTTTTTTGGTGTTTGTGTTAAGTTTTGGGTTTTGGTGTGTTCTGACGTATATAGTAAAATTTTGTGGCCAACATTTTTGTAGAACATTTTATCCCCGCCCTTCCCCTTTTTCGGAGTGTTTTTACGATTTGTTAGAATAAAGCCAAAAAAAGCCGTTATGAGGGGCAGTTAGAGGGTTAATATGTTCCACAAAAATATTTGGCAAAATATTTTCTACAAAGTTGCTGAACACACCCTACACCTCAGATGTAAAGAAAACATAGTTTTATATACCGGTATTCTGCAAGAACAGGCCAAAAGGGGGAAATTTAACCTCCCCTAACTTTTTTTTAAGAGCTAACCAAAAGATACGGCGAACGCCATTCGATTCACCACAGTCGATTTAGTTTAACCCACCGGGTGCCCCGTTTGTCGGCAAAAAAAGTTCTCAAAACTAGCACAGTGTAATTAAATATTTGTTATTTTTAGTTAACAAATGACGTTTACAGAATTTACAGAATCGGGTATTTTTGTTTACAAAATTATAATCAAGAATAAATTTGGATGTTAAAATGGCAAGCCTGCTTATGACTTTTGATTGGAAGGTGATATAACATCACAGTAAAAAGCATATTAAGATTTTAAGTCTTGGATACAAAAGTGGTTTGAAAATTTGTAATTCCACGGTTGCGATATAATGATTTGAAAAAAACTATTTTTTGCCTTTGTTGAAAGCACTTTTTTCAAAAAACATTTAAAAATATATGGAAGACTGTTATAATAAACGCGATTTATTGGTATCGCGTTTATTATATGTTAAGTACAGGTCATTACCGTACAGATTACCAAGTAATGATAGGTCATTACTAATTACATTACTTTAAAATATAATATAATGTCTTGCTGCTAATGGGTTACATAAGTATTTATATGCAATTGCAAAATAATGAGTTACTGGCAGAGCTGTAAATGAATCATTCTTTTTTGATTTCAATTCATTACGAATTTGAATTGAATTTTGAATTAATTCTTTTCACCTAAAAAAAGAATTGAATGAAATTTGAATTAATTCAAATGAATTTGGCAAAAATAAATTGTAATTAATTTCCAATTCAAATAAATTCGGCGAAATGAATTGTAATTCATTTCCAGTTCAAATGATTTGGCGAAATGAATTGCAATTCATTGTCAACTCATTTGAATTAAATTGATTTTGAATTAATTCAAATGAATTAGAAAAAAATTGCAATTCATATTATTGAAAAGAAAAATGCATTGCAATTAATCAAAGTAAACATGGTGTTTGGAGTTTGTTTCTTCAAGTATTACTTATTTTGGTTGTGGCATACGCTAAACGACAGTTTACGCTAAACGAAACAGTTAATAGTTTAGGATATTTCTGAAAATTGGAAAGTGATTTACTCAACAAGTCCTACAACCTACACTAGGTCATTTTACAAGTTTTTTTTTCACTATAACACCGTGATATTAATCATATTTATAAAATGTTAAATGTGATGAAGAGTTTCATAAAAATTGACAAGAGATAAGTTTCATAACTTTTCATCATTACATAATAAAGTTGATTGCATTTAAAAAATGGTGGTTACGATTATTACATCTGTGAAACACTATTTTTATATTATTTTTACTTCTGTTATATTTTGCATATATTTTTATTAACTATTCTTCCTTATGTTCCGAGTCCATTTTACAGGAATCAAGTTATATTGAATTGATAAGAAATATATATTTTATTTTTTTTTTACAAAAATAATATATAACTAATATATATCTAACTAATATATAACTAACTTACTCATTTAAATTAATTCAAAATCATTTCAAGTCAAATGAATCGGAAATGAATTGCGATTCATTTCGCCAAACTTATTTGAATTGAAAATGAATTGCAATTCATTTTGAAAAAATCATTTGATTTGGCATGAATTGCAATTCATTCCAGCCAAATGCATATGAATAGATTCAAATTTCATTCAAGTCGTTTTTTGGCGAAAAGAATTAACTCAAAATTTAACTTATTCAGTGCAAGAATGATTCGGGAATTAATTCAAAAATGAATGATTCATTTACAGCTCTGGTTACTGGTAATTGGTTACATAAATATAGATTAGATATTTCTTATGTTAATATTGTATTTATTAATTTGTTTTAAAAAGTTTTACAAGTAAATTTTCGGAACTAAAGATATTTTCAATTTTTTTTACATATTTCTTTAAAAAAAAAACTAACTTAACCTATGCAAATTTAGTAGATGGACAATTTTAAAATGATTGTATTTAAAAAACTAATTATTATTTTTTGAAAGAGTATATTTACTTATAACACAGTAAACACTATATAAATTATTAATTCACTTTTTGTAGGAAGCCAACGGACCGCGATATTCTATTTGGCGTATTTTATGCTTGATACCTCCGATTAAGCTTTGGGTTAATGTCAGGCAACAAAGGAGAATGTCAAAGAATGCGAGAGCGAAATTTTTTAATTTATTCGTATACAACATTTTTTTTACGCTGATATCAATTCATTCTTAAAAAATACGAAGAAAAGTAAGAATACCCAAAACTTTCGCAAAATTACAAAAAATTTTCCATTTTACGAAAATTTTTGTTGTTTCGACAATAATTTCGTATTTTTATGCATGGATTATTCTGAGTATACTCGTCCGTAAAATTTCTGTTATTTTATATAAATGTTATCAACACTAAACAATTTTAATTTTATTAAGAATTACAGACATTATGGTATTATATATAAAGGGTCCGCCATCTAACTTTTTTTTCAACTAGTGCTTATTTCGTGAATGGTAACACTTAGATCATGTCTGATTTGACAGATAATTAGTTTTATCCTTCCGCTGAACGAATATGGTTGTGTATACGCTTGAACAACGCTGGGAAATATTGCGACATTACTTTGAAAATCATGGTAATGTTGCAGAATGTGGCTGTTACAGTCAATGGCGATCGTTATCGGGCTATGTTGAACGAATTTTTGTTCACAAAAATTGAAGAGGAGGATATTGGCAACATTTGGTTTTAACAGAACGGCGCTACGTGCCACACAGCCGAAGCTACACTCTGATGTCGTTTGGCCACCTCGGAGCTGCGATTTGACACCGTTGGACTATTATTTGGGGGGTGCCGTCAAAGATAAGTGTTACGCCAGCAAGCCAGAGACAATTGACGCTTTAAAGGACAATATTCGTGAAGCCATTGGTGAAATACAGCTGCACACAATCGATAATGTGCTTAAAAATTGGACCGATCGTGTAGTAGTTTTTTTTTATAGCATTTTCAAAAAAAAAGTTATTTGGCGGACCCTTTATTATGATTTCACACTCTCTCAAGCGATCATCAGTAGAATTTATGTTTATATGTTTACTTAAAGACCATATTGATTTGCACATTTTCTTAGCTAAATAATTTCAGCTTAGACTTATGCAAAAAGCCAGCAAATTTTATTATCGCCAACTGCAAATACGATTTTTTAACTTAGTTACATACAACCAAATATTAATTAGTCCATCCAATACAATTAAAACTGGCAAATAAATATTATTTATTTTCCAACTAATTACACGGTTACATTTTAAATATTTTATTTGATATGCTTGCCTAGACAAAATTGCAAAAAATGCAAATATGCATTGAACCCTCAAGGGGATGGCCAACAAATGGAAAAATCCCCTACTGCTTCTTAACGCAAAAATAGACACTTTAAAAAACGAATGTTACCGGTAGTAGTGTACAATTATAATTTTTTTTTGGTATTTAAGGAGTTATGCCTAGGGTAACGACTAAAAAATTGATTTTGGAGGATTGTTTTTAGGACACCTTTAAATATATTTAAATAAAATATATTTCATTATAATTCTCAAACTCAGGTCCGCCAATTGTGGGATCTTGTCAGAGACAGAAATAAAAGAAGGTATTTCTTTTAGATTTTACGTTACAAATAAATCTGGACTGTAGAAATTTTTTAGCATATCGAATTTTTATGTAAATTAAGGAAACAGTTTCAAGAAATTTCGATTTTGGTAAAATTGACGATCTTTGCATTGAAAAGGAAATCCTTTTCGAATTTCTGTAAAGGCATAAATTGTCTTTAAATTATTTGTTTATTTATAGTTTTAGTATTAAATAAAAATTTTTTGTTTAAATAAATGTTGAAAAAAAAAAAAAAAAAAATGTATTTTAAATTTTTGAGGTGTAATTTTTTTTAATGCGGAAAATTTTGATAGTCTTAAGATTTTCTTAAGGAAAAAATCAACTAAAGCTGATGAATTGATATTGATAAAGCTCAAAGAGGATGATTGACTTTATTAAAATAAAAAAATAAAAAACTTTTTAAAAATTATTAGTTTTTTATAGCCGCCATCACTCTCTTGATCAATATGAAGAGCGAAATCGATAAAGAGATGTCCATATGTCAGTTGAAACGCAAACTACTCCGCCAATATAGAAAAGGAGTTGCTAGTTTTTGGTCAAATTATTTTTTGATACTACTGCAAGCAGGTTTGAAGTAAAAAAGAGTAAAATCGGTTGACGGTTTCTAAAGATATGAGTGAAAATCTAAATTCATGTCGAAAATTTTTATAGAAATTAGTATTTAAGGACCCTTCGTCCTACTATGCAGTAGGATATATATTAGTTTGTCCTTTCGTTTGCAATTTCGAAAATAATTCTAAAACACTCATTAACTAATATATATATCATTGACTAGCACACACAGAGACAAATTTAGCTATTTGCCAACTAAAATTCGGTTATTACGACTGAAATCTGTTGATCCAACTGAATATTGGGCTTTAGTTTAACACAAAATCTTCCGAAACCAAATTTAAATATGATTGTACTAACCGAATTTATTGGCTGAAATCAGCAAAATATATTTTTCAAAACGGTTGACACTTTATTTTTCTGTGTGTAAGAATAGCGAAGTCGATATAGCGATGTCCGTCTGTATGTTGAAACGCAGAATATTCCGCCAATAAAGAAGTGGAGTTGCTAGTTTTAATCAAACTGTTTGTTGATATTATTAACAGGTATGTATTGACAAAGGGGTATGTATTGACAATCGATTTACGAGGTTCAAAGTTACTCTTTGCGATTTCTTTTGCCGTAAAACTTTTTTCCTCGAGTTTTTCGAAAGTTTTTTCTTGAAATTAATTTAAAAAAAATTTTTTATCCCAACACAATAATTTATATTTTTGTATCCACAAGTTTTCTGTATACACATTGTTGGCGTACATTTGTTCTATGTATGAAAGACAGATGCAAACATTTTTCATCGTCGATTTTTTTATATGTCCTATAAGAGTTGCATTTTTTAGTGTAATTTTTCTTTGTTCTTCTATTATTCAGGTTGTTGTCCACACCGTGAATGTGCTTTTCAGCACAATTTTTGAAGCAAAATTATTAATAAAATGTTAGTTTGAAATTAGTTAAATGCTAAATAAGTGTAACTAAAATTTTAGCTGAAAATACAATTTCAGCGAAAAATGTGATGAAAAATAATATACTTGATTTACAAGACGTTTTACACTTTTTTTTTTACAGACTTATTTTTTGAGTGTAATTCTTATTGAAAAAACTACTTCAATTCCAAATATTAAAATGTCAGGGTTTCTATATTTCGATTTAAAAATTGGTGACAAATACGATATTTTTCCAAAAAATTTAAAAAATCCGTTAAATTAAAATAATTAAAATTTCACATATTCATTAATCAAGATTTAATTAAATTAAATAATAATAAATAAATTAAAATAATAATTAAAATTTATTTCGGCAATTTTCTAGGTTCACATCATCAGCACACATTTTGAATGAAGTGACAATACCATGCAAAACATCAAACATTAATATAACCTAGTTTTCCCACTAAATGAAAACTAATATATGAGCCCGAAGTTAAAGCTTATCACCATTGATCAAAAACAAATTGAAAACTTGTTCGTTATGTGCAAGCTCTATCTTTGGTAGATATACAATACACGTTTTTTGTTTTTATTCTTCTTCTTTTTATTTTCACAGTTGTTTTGTTTTGTTTTGTTTAAAAACAATATGTAACGGGGTAGTAAACAAGACCGTCCTTTGTCTTTCCTACAAGTTTAATAAATGTTTGATGTTTTGCAAGGGATTGTCACTAATTGCAAAATGTGTTCTGATGATGGGAACCTAGAAAATTCCCGAAATAGATCTATCAACTCATTATTGAAAGTGGTCAGTGAATAAATTTGAAAACAAAAACTCTAAAGATTATTTGTTTCGACAAATTCCTAATGAAGATATATAGATTATGGCCTCGAACTTTAATAATTTTCATTTTCTGTAGAAATGTTGAGGTTAAGAAGAAGAATAAACGTTTTTCTCTAAAAATTTTAAACACTATTCATTTTTAAATCAGACTAGACTAGTTTCTGGCTTTTTTTTTTTTGATGGACAGACGTCATCAGTGATTTTCCATTTAAATTGTATTATTATTTGTGTATTTATTATTGTCAGATTGTCTCTATATGATAAGTTTTACAACAACCTGCGGCTGTAAGAATCAAACCTGCGCTCTTCTTACATTACACTCAAAAAAAAAAGTTTGTAAAGTTAGCAAAAAATTTTGCTGAGTCAGCAAAATTTTAGTCAGGAGGATGCTTGCAAAAAAGTTGCTAATGTCAGCAAAATCTTTTGCTGAAAATCAGTGAGCTGATTTTTAGCAACAAAATTTGTAGATTCAGCAAAAGTTTTGTTAACACTTAGTAGATTAGAAATACAAAAGCCTTGCTAAAAATTAATAAGTTTTTTGCTGAATTTTAGTAGACTGAAAAAAACGCAAAAAATTTGTAGAAAAATTGTAATTTAGTTAATTTATTTGCTGAAAATTATAAAACATATTTTAGTGATTCTTTTAAAAATAATTAACTATAATAACGAAATATAAAAATTTTCATTTTCCACATTGACGACATAAATTTATTTAATATCTGAAAATATATAGAAATAAATATATATAACATAACAAAAATTGTCTTTCAATTACTTACATCAATGGTTGTCTAAATGATGCTATCGTTTAAATGATGCTATCGCAACTGCCGAAGATAATTGTAGAAACGAAATGAAAAAATAAACAAAAACAAACGAAACGAAAAAACAACCCTTTTTGCAATAAAAAAAAAGGAACCATAAAAAAATCTACCTAAGATGTGTGTCTTTGTCTTTCAATTTACTCTGTCTGTGTGTCTTTGTCTTTCAATTTACTCTGTCTACATTTCATTTTCCTCTTCTCTACTACATCTTGACATGCCGCGACATCTACTTCATTCTGCGTATATCTTTCAGTCTGGTTGTCGTCCACACTATTAATGTGCTTATCAGCACAATTTTTTTTTAGCAAAATTAATTAGTAAAACATTAGTATATTAGTAAAGCATTAGTATAAAACAGTTAAGTGCTGAATAAGTATAACAAAAATTTTAGCTGAAAACACGATTTTAGCAAAAAATTTTGCTAAAAAATAGTATACCTGATTTACAAGACGTTTTACTAACTTTTCTACTAACTTATTCTTTTGAGTGTACAAACGTAACAATACCAAGTCATGACCGTTTTGCGATCACACCCATGTGAGGCCTCGAATGTAATGCAGCTAAATTGCAGTTTTCGTTCCTATTAGCTTTTTCTGGTATTGTATATTATACTCAGAAGTGACAAACATTAATAACACAAATATTCTATTTTTAGATATATTTAGATTTTCATTACACAATTAAAGGTCGAAAAAACATAATTTTTAAATTTAAAAAAATTATATCAAACTTTATTAAAATTTCATTTATCCAGATTTGTCTATAAAATTATACAAAATCAAATTTTTGATATATGTCACGGATTCATATGCAGTCAAGGGTCACGGATTCATATGCAGTCAAAGTTTCTGCTGACATGGAATTTATTAAGAGCAATAGTAGATATTGTGATTTTTTCGCATTGGTGAACGGTCAAATTATTAAAAAAAAACTTATAAATTTAATAAATAAATTATTTCCACTTTTTGCAAAAATATATTTGCTTAATACTTTTTTCTAATAACAATTCCAGCTTAAGTTGACATAACCCCTTATAAACATCGTTTGTATATTTTTAACAAATATAATAATATAATTAAATATTCCCACTAAATTATTATTATCATTCTAAATGTCAATTAATGTTTTCATTTTCATTTTAATTTACATTTACATTTTTTGTTGCAGAATACTAAAAAAGCTTCTTTCACTTAGAACGAATTTATTTCCCATTGCCACTGCAAAAAAAGGCAAGAAGGGTTTTTTTTTTGTTTGTTTGTTAAAATATATGGCATTATAATTTCTAATTTCAACCATAATTTTATATAAAATTATGAATTTTCTTTGTCTAACAGCCAGCCGGCCAACCATTCCGAGCAAATAGTAATTGTCTATTTTAGTAAATATAATTAAAAATTAGTGGAATTTTTATTGCAGTTTCTAGGACTGGCTAGAAAATATGTCTGTTATTTTCAAATTAAAATTGTTATTTTAACTAATTAATGTTGAAAATTTTAATTATGCCTCGCAATTTACATTTTAAGAAAATTGAAAAATAAACGAGTGTAGTGTGTAATGCAATACTTATAAAGCTAAAAAGGATGATATTTTAGAGGTAGCAAGAGTATTTAATTTAAGTGAATGAATACAGTGGGATTAAATGATGTTTTGGTACACAAACAGAAATTTTAAACAATTTTAATTAAGCAGAAGTCGTTTGTTTCAATGTATTCTAAATGAGTAATGTCAAAAGTTTGAAACTGACTTTCTGCCATACCTAAACAAGAGCGGCATACAATTTGTATGTAGCATCCCTAAATAACGCGGCGGCAACTCTTTGCAATTGGACAATCCGATTTTGACAGCGCGTTTCATAGTGAAGTGAGTTGCAACAGACAACAAAAGTAAATCAGGGATGGCAAAGTTGATACTATAGTACTTTTTTTGATACTATTCGATGTTCCAAAGTACCGTAGTACTCCCGCGACTCATTTGATACCATTGGACTATTTAAAGTTTTTAATTCATTTTATTTTTTTAATTTTTATTAATATATAAATTTTATTAATATATTGCTCGCAACTTTATAAATAAAGTTGTGTTAGATAATTGTACAGTGTCACAATTAAATATCCACGATAACCATATTCCGCTAAACGACGTTTTCTGTGGTACGGAAGTGGATTTGTATATAAATACAAATCAGATTGAATCCGGCACTGTATATCAGATAAAAGAAAATTCCAAAAAATTTTATATTAAATTTTGTGAGGATTTGAAGACCAGAGTAAATTTTGATAATGAAATTTTAATTTGGTTCAGTAAGTTTTCACCTGAAAACGTTGTTTGCGGAAGAACCAATAGTATCGTGCCATTTTTGATAACAATTTTTCCAAACGAAGAAAATAATTTTGACGATATTAATACCCAATACAGAGCGTTGGCAGATTGGCAAGAACTAAAACTTTCTAGAAAGGAAAATATATGTAGTTTCTGGTCAAAAGTATCTAAAATTAAAAATGAGTTAAACAAATATATGTTTACCGATATTTACAGAATTGCTGCAGGTATTTTATCCATACCACATTCTTCTGCAAACGTTGAGAGAATTTTTTCATACCAAAATCTGATTAAAACCAAAGGCAAAAACAGACTTCATGTTCCAACAGTATCAAATCTAATACAAACCAAAGATTTTTTAAATGCAACAAATTCTTCTTGTTACAATTTTAAAATCTCTAACAAATTATTATCAACCAATTTATCAAATTCTTTTTTATCTGTATTGATTAGTTTAATTTTGATCTCATTTGGAGTTCTTTGATCCTTTACATTAATTTAAAAAATATACTTTTTAAAAAAACTTTATTTTTTTATAAATATATATAAACATAAATTTATGTTCATTAACATTTAATGTTATTTTAGTGCAAAGTTTAGATGCCTCTTATTTCTCAAAGTATTTTGAATTGAGAGAATCGATGGGCAGGGTTAAGTGGACCATACTTAAAAACTATACCATTTAAAAGTCTAAAATTAAAAAAAAAATACTTGAAACTTACAAGAGTTTTTTTTACATTTTATTTTTTTGTTCCTAGTTTTTAACTTTCACAGCCATACCAATGCAAAATGGGCTTACTAAACTTGGGAGATGCATTCCTTAAAAATGTAATTTCCATATCGCTGTTTGGTGAAAGGTTGTATTTTGGTTAACAAGTAACACCAAAATTTGCCGATTTTTAAAGTTTTGCAGTTTTTTCCATAGAAGTTTTGCCCCGTTTAATGGAACAGTATTAAAAAGAACGGTGTAATTTTATACAGTTAGAGGACCACCAAGTTGATGTTAGAGCACCAATAACGGGATACAAATATTACAAAACTTATAAGGAACTTGAGTAAATTTTTTGAAAATGTATTTTTTTTTTTTCGGGTCTGACATTCACAATTACATTTGGAATTGCGTAGCGTATTGCGTGAACTAACTTTCTTGGTAAACAGCACGTCCGAGTCAAAAAGGCATTGAAAAATTTTATTTTTAAAATTCTATCTGAGATATTTCAAAATATATTTTAAATGGCAAATAATCATATTCTTAATAGTTATATGAATTTTCATTATGTTCTGCTGAAAAGCCTTTACCTTTTGTAACTACAAAATTGATATATCATTAGAAAACTATTGTTTATTATTTAGATATTTAAAGCCATATTAGTTAGCAGCTTGAAAGTATAAACTAAAAACTATATTCAACATGAAATAACTATAAAAAAATTGTATATCAATATAAAGCTTATCCAACTATAGTTTTAATGTATTTTATTTTGTTATCTCAAGCCATATTTGTTAGCACGTTGAAAGTATAAACTCAAATATTGTATTCCAAAGGGAATAGATATAAACAAATTGTATATCATGACAAAGCTTAAAAACTAGTTTTCTTGTTTTATTTATTCATCTGATGACACAATTTTTAGCGCGTTGAAAGTTTAAACCCAAATATTGTTTTGCATATAATAACACCTAAAATGTTTGGTTATTAAAGAGACATTTGCATAAGCTTTCGAACGATATAGGCGATGTTATTTAACTAATTGCATAAAAATATCTTTGAAAAGATGTCTATTATTTAAAAATTTTAGCCCACATATTTAAAATTTTTAGTAATTTTAAACTTTCATTATCCCACTGTTCTCTTTACACCGTTACACTACTTATAATCTTGAAATTACCAAAATGTATTTAACAAAAAACTTTCTTCATAAACAACCTGTTCCTTTTCTTTTGGTGTCAGCCAAAGGAAAAAACTCCCTGAAAAACAGCCATGCATACTACTTAGAAAGCACTATAACAATCCTGTCTATTGTCAAATAGTCTTGTTCTTACTTGTTATATGAATTTTCATTATGTTTTGCTGAAAAGCCTTTTCTTTTCTAACTGCGAGGTTTTTATCTTAAGCAAAATAAGCGTAACATGACATAATTTTAATTCCTTTTTAACGCCGTAGCTCAAAAAGAACAGCAACGCAATAGGTGCTTTTTCACCAAAATGAAACCATTACAGAAATTTAAATTGTGTATATTTTACCCTTTCATAGAAACCGTCCTGATGAACACACAAACCAGCATAGAGGAAGGCAAATGTAAGGCATCTGTTTTTCATTAAGCCACCAAAAACAAAAAAAAAAAACAATATTAACAAAAAACATTTTGTTATTATTTTTATATTATTAAAGAAATGCGTTGTTAATAATTCCAATACACTCTTACGAACAGCAGGGTGTAAAACAACATTTAAATTTAAAAACCCCCCGTTTCCTAATATTTGTTGGCTTTACTACACATACAAACGCTTTTGCACACACAAATCACACTCCTTTTCTTGACTACCATACTCATACTAATGCAACAACCCCTTTTTTGCAGAAGGTGTACTATGGGTCGTCTAATTTAGATTTTCTGAGAAATTTTTATGATTATATATTTTTTTGATAGTTTTTCATTAAAAAAGCCGGTACAAATCGTTCAAAATTCAGTTACGACAAGAGAGAGAATCATATTCTGCTAAATTTTTGAGAATCATATTCTGCTAAGCCTAAAGTTTAGCTAAAATCGTTAGGTTAACATTTTAACTAACTACACTGGTAAACACACTGATAACATTAAATTAAATTAGTTAAGAATTTAGCTAAATTAACAGATTTTTAAGAAGAATTGATACTAAATTTGAGCTTAAAATCGAAATTTTCGGATTCACAGGATGTGACCAAAGGCAGATTCATATTTATAACATGGTGTATAGGTGTTTAATAAAGACTACTTAATAAGTACAACTTAACGATTTTGGGCCCATTTTGCCCTATATTGCTCTACGATTATATAATAAAATTATTATAAAATAAAGCCATCTAAAAGTGATACTGATATCGGATACACAAAGACATCATTTTTGTAAATTTCATAATCACGAATTACTAAATATTGAGTTGGTAAATTATTTCGAAAACGGATGATATTTGTTCTTGTTGTGAAATGAGATAACTACACTCAGGGAACTTCTGCTTTTAAAATATGTAGTTCATTGGATTGTAATACAGTTTCATTATTTCTAATGTAAACGTCAGTCATTTGTAGTTCGTTAAAAAAAAAAACAAATTAAAAAAAAAACAAACCACATCAAATGACTGGTTTATGATTTTACATTAATTTGTTATGCTGTGTTTTTTTTTTGTCATTTATAAAAATAAAAAAAGTAAATGTTTGTTTATTTTTTAATAACATGTGTGGTCCATTTTCACTACAATTATTAGTAATTTTTTGTAACATTAAAAACAAATGACATATGTGAAAGGCGTGGTAGAGAAGAATGAGTGTATTTTCTTAAAATCATAACTACATTGTTAATTTTCAATTTTCTGAATCAGACTGAGCAGTTTCTGGTATTGAACCTTCGTCAGTGACCCTGTTTTTTTTTTGAATAATGTAATATTTCTTATGTTTTTATTTGTTCTATTGCGTCTATATGAAATTTTCTGTGCAATCACTGACCGTGGTATAGATAAACTGATTTCTAATGCCACATGCACTCGCACTACACGTTAGACAGAGCGCTTTAGCGCACTGATCTATCGTCAGGTCAAGTTTTTTTGAATTTAATGAACTGTAAGTCGTCCATTCTTCAAGTGAAATTTCATTTGTTATTGACTACAATTGCTATCGTCTTTACCTAGATAATATCCTAAGTGCACACTTAGAATACTGTGTAGGTAAATAAAACTGGATATGTAGTTAAAAACAAATGGAATTTCTTTTGAAGAACATACGACTTACATTTCAGCAAATTTAACTAACATTGTTATTTTGTTTTTACTGTTAAAAACGAATCTTAATTGTAGTTAAAATTGAACAAACATTAATCTGTTTTTTTTAAATAAAAAAAATTAATTTATAAAATGAATGTCAAATCTTAATACCGTTATTTAATTTGTTTTATTTTTTAAATTAACTACAATCCTAGATATTTTTACTTTCAGTGTACCCATAAGCATATAATGGTCGGAGCCAATGTCAGCTCCCCTCTTACGTCGCACAACAAATAGTGATGTATATTTGTCGCTGACGCAAATATGGTCAAGTTGGCAATATGTCTTGAAATCAGGTGATAGCCATGTAAGTCTGTGGGCTAGTTTGTGTGCGAAAAGCATTCATCCAATCATTAATTCATGTAAGCCACACATAACCATCCTACGTTCCACATATTAGTTCATTATACCGACTCCATATCTGTATTATCGCAACCAACTCTAGCATTGAAATCGCTCGTTATTATCTTCTTTTTTTTTTAAGAGAAGCAACACTCTGGAAATTCTTCATATATATTAATGTGTTGCTTTGTTTGGAAAATTGGATAGTGGAAAAAAGAAATGTGGGGAAAGATGAAGGGCTTCAAACATGGCTACACTGTAATTGCACGAGATGATAAGTCTTAGAACGGTTGTTGCTCGCCACCTGTTGGATAGTTAGCGAAATTATTGAAGCTATTTGGTTCATAGCCCTGATTCATGATTTTACTTCGGTGGGGTTAAGTGCTATGGGAACACCGAAGGTGGACGCTGCGCTACATATAAGGGATAGAAAACTCGTACACATTATTTTTCTAAATTGATGTTGCCGTCACCGGGAATCGAACGCGGTACCATCTGTGTAACAGTCCAACGCGCTAGCCATTACACCACAGTGCCCATCATTAAGAACATCGTAGAGGCACTTTTTTGGGCATTGCCAGTTTGGAAAAATTAAATTTTGGTTGCCAGTTGTAGTTCAATTAGCTAAGAATGTAGCTAAATCACTACAATTTTTAAGCTTAATCAACAGAAAATTTCTGTTAAAATGTTCTCTCCGGATCTGACTGGAAAAATAAGTGGTTGATAAAGAATACTTAATAGGTAGAAAGAAACGATTTTTGCTCCATTTTGCTATAAATCTCTTAGTTTCCGAGATATAGTCTATTTTTTCGGATCAATAAGTCAGTTACTTTTCGAACTTCCCTTGTAGTTATATAAAATGTAACACTGCTCCCATCAAGTACCACCTGTTAATAGACTACTGTCAAATTTTAAGCAAATTTCCATCATTTACTTTGCTTTTAACAGCTGTTCAAAACATACAACCTCGTGGAATTTTTTTAAAAATGGAAAAAAGTGAATTTCGTGTGCTCTTAAACACTATTTTTTCCAAAAAAAACCGCCAATCAAACCAAGAAAAAGTTTGATAAATACTATGGGGACTCTGCATCATCGATTTGAGTGGTAAAAAAGTGGTTTACTGACTTTCGTGGTGGTCGCACAAGTACAAATGACGCTGAACGTTCTGGATTGCCAATTAAGGTCAATACTCCCGAAAATGGCGAAAAAATCAACGATGCGTGGGATTGTTGAAGCCATGGGCATTTCATATGGTAGTGTGGTCTCGATTCTAAATGATCAGTTGGGTTTAAGAAAGCTGTCTGTAAGATGGGTGCCGCGTTTGTTCTCAATTGACCATAAACGTAATCGTGGCCAATAAGATGAAGGCATCGATTACCTTCAAAAGGGAAAAACAATAAACGGCGATTTAACGAGGATTTAAAAAAAAAAAACGACCCCATATGGCCAAGAAATGTCTATTTTATGGACCTCGAAAAATTCTATTTTTTGGAAGGAAAACAAAAATTGGAGAAACGTTGGACTAAGTGTATTGAGCTAAAAGGAGATTATGTTGAAAAATGATTTTTTTTTATGCAAAAAAAAACTGTGTTTCTTTCAAAAAGCCACGGACTTATTAATCCGCCCTCATAACATAAAAATAATCTCGATGTATATAAAGACAAAGAACTAATAAAACTGTAAAAAATATTACTTGCGTCTGAGTAAAAACAAAGTTTTTTAATATAAATAGAATATTTTTGGTCTCCTTTGTTAAGTAACGTCATGGTGCTTGTTAGAAAAAAAAACTAGCCACGTGTTCGATTACTAAGAAGACAAGAATGAAGCAAAATTCATGAATAATAAGTTTTTGTTAAAGCTCTGCCTATTATGGAGGCTCTAGCTTTTCTAAAACTTCGAGTTCTGATAAGATCTTTAGCCGAATCGAAATACTATTATCAATCTAGCTAACATGTTTGATTTGCTTTATTTTTGTAAATATACGGAGGTTGAAAGCACGTTATATATAAAAAATAAAAATATTTTAATTGAAAAAACTACTAATTTTAAGTTAAAAACGGCTGATTTTATAAAATCGATTTTCATTAAAGGTTTTCTAAAAGTTTACTGAATTTCAGATTAAGAAACGTTTTTCTAAAATTAGCTTAACGGTATGCTGTCCTAAAAATAGTAAACTTTTCTATAAAAATACAATTTTTTCTGTAACTTGATATTCAGTAAATTTGATTTTTCAATAGAATACCATTCTATTTTTTTATATTATATTTTTTTGTGATTGTTCACCCATTGTGCACCTTTAAATGTTGCTTTCTATACAACTGTGTGTGTGTACATTTTAGGTTTTTTTTAATGTTTTTAATGTTGATATCCTTTTGACTTTTTCTAATAATTATTGGCAAATCCTTTTATCTAGTCACTCACCCCTTTAATAAATACTATCGTTAGCTACTCTCAATAAATTTGTAATGTTAAGATACTCTTTCCTTATCACCAGGGGTATGAAGAGGTCAATGTATTAAGTCGCAATAGTAAATTTATTTTAACTGCATCTCAATTATGACCACTTGTAATTGCTTTTCTTAAATTATTTTTTTTTACATCTCTAACTTCAAACTTGTGTCCGTCTGTTCATTTGTAGTTCAAATTAGTTGTTGTTTGTTGTTTCTGTTGAATTATTGCTTTACAATGCATTTTAATTGCAATTTTGTGTATATTTATATGTATGTGTAATTATTTGTCACTGTGTGTGTGTTTAATTGTTTATTTCTCTTATTTTTTTTTTTGCTTTTGTAATTGTGTATATTCCTTTCACTGGCATTTGGGGAATAATTAAATGTCTCTCCGGGGACATAAATCACTTTGGTTTCAAAAGTCAATAATATTAGTTTTCCATCTACAACTCGTTTTGTGTAAGAAATTTTAATGTTTTACTTACTCTTTTTCTCCCAACATACAAACATGTAGCTTTTGTATCGCCGTATGTAATGGGAATTAAAACAGATGATGGAATCGAGGAATGGTTTCAGATAATAACAATTAATCTTAAGATGTAAGGGTTAAATATTTGTTTAAACATTTTTATGAAATATTATTTGCTTACTTCATTTAAATAAAATTGAAAATCGTTTGAATGAATTTTTAAGTATGGAGTTCTTATAGATGTTACTTTTTTCGTAATCCAGACAACGGGTAACTAATAATCTGAGTTTAAATCTAACATCGCTGACTAAACTAACTTCTAAAGGAGCATATAGACGACATGTATTTGTCATCTGACATGTCAAATTTCCCACTGCAAAATACATACATGTCGTGTGTGACCTTTTTAACTTTGCTTCTGTAAAAGTCAGACGCAAAGTCATCTGACAAAATTTCAATTAGAGCGTGCTCTATTTTCTTCTGACAAACCATCTGACATCAGCTGTTTTAAATATGAAACAAAAAGTTGTCATAAATCCATGCCGTGAGAAAACAAACAGCGGCGGTCCCCTATTGACGGAATCATTAGCCGGCTAAAGTTAACATTTTACAATACCAATAAATGTATATACATTTTCCCATTTAATAAAATTATGTACATATATATGTTTATAAAAAGTTTCATAATTATATCCCAAATTGGTATGTCCGCATTTAAAGAAAAAATATTTAAGATGGCTGAACTATTTTGCGGCGCAAAAAAAATTTTTGCTGCGGCAGCATGCCATGTTGAAACCCAGATCGACTTTGGTGTGTGCTAAAACTATAGCAAATTTTGCTTGATTCTGATTCCTCTTTTCTTTTTTTAATTTCGATTTCATTGCAGTTATAATTGAAATTACACTGCGCACTGCAATTGCATTATCCTTTGATTCCATTTGACTATCACTTTTAAAAAAAAATTATTTTAATAAAATTTTCGCACTGATCAGCTGTTGAAGAAAAAAAAACAGAGACTGTGTCAGAAGCAAAAAACATGTACGTTTGTGACCAAATATTATAAACCTTATGTAAAACAGCAATTTTGACAGACATGCACAATTACATGTGACTTGAAAATTTGACATGTCAGATGACAAATACAAGTCGTCTATATGCTCCTTAAGGACTGTGCGTTAAAGTGAATGTTTCGATTTGCTGCTATTGTTGCATGAATATGTCAACAGTTTAGGTTTAATTTCGTTATCTCTATTTTGAAGATGTTTTGACCTAAATCACTCGTTTTTATTGATTTTAAAGTGACGCTGCAAAACAACTCATTAAAAAATATAATTTTTCATTAGCATAAAAAGTGAATAATAACCCACCCAGCCAGAAATTGCCAATGGTCTGAAAAATCAAGCACTGGCAGAGCACTACTTGCCAATGATCCAACAAATAAAGTGCTGGCAAAACACTGATTTGCAACGCTCTGCCAACGTTCGTAAAAAGTGCTTTGCCAGTACTTGATTTACAAAATTTACAACCGTAAAAATAAAAAAGCACTGGCACAGTACTGACTTAGAACGCTTTCCCAACATTGACCAAAAGTGCATTGCCAGTACTTATTTACAAAATTTACAACCGTTAACTTAATAAAAACAGTGACACATCCCTTGTTCACAACAAGAGTGGAAAAACTCAGAACTAAATTGCAATTTATGATTTGAAGTTAAGAATATTAACGTCTCCTATTATAGGCAGCACAAAGTATAGTTTTTGTACTAAAATGTTACTTAAGAAATTTATTTTCAAATTTCTTTCTTTAGTAAAATTGTAGTAAAAAAATCGTGATACTTAGCACAAAAATAATTTGATAAAAAAAATATTCAGTTATTTTGTAATTGACTTAGCTGAAGCCAAAATCATTCAATAAGGAATAATACAACTCCCCAGGAAAAAATTACACATTCCAAAAAGAAGGTGATGCCCACACTTGCTTACATATCTCATTGCCAAATTTAGTAACTGCAATACCAAACTCATTCCAACGATAGAGTCAAAAAAGCAAGTAGTATTGTAATCAATTCTTTAAATTTAAACCAGAAAGCATGAAATCAATAACAAAGTGATAATTTACTTAAAAGAAAATAACAATGTTATTAACTTATATGTATAACTTTTTGTACTCAAGAAGTAATCATATACTTTTTCTTAATAAAAGGACGTTATTGGAAGTAGTTCCTCATTTTGAAAAAGAAGTTATACAATTTTAAAGAATTTATCTCATATATTTTTTCAAACAAATTTTTATTTGCAGGAAAATAATACTAAAAACAGAAATTGCATGTTGCCTCAATTTTGTTAAACTGTGGTTAGGTATAAATTAGGGAAGCGCACGTGAGCAGAATATTGTGAGTGGAAGTTGAAATTACTGACGTTATCGTGAGTGAGTGCAAAAAATATTTTCGAGGGTGATTGTGCGTGATTCATTTTTTTGGTTTTTCAATTTTGAATGGTTCTTTTTTTTTGAAAAAATTATATTTTCGTGGTTTATAGCTCCAAAATTATGACAAACCCATGTTATAATAACACTTCGATGTTTCACTTTTTAGGATTTTATTTCCGTATGAGTTTTGATCGTTATATTTGAGTGACTTAGGAGAATCACGTGTGAGTAAAAGTTGAATTTACTTATGGAACTACTTTTTTTTTAAATGTAAGTACTTCTTATTTTTTCTAGGGAACTATTCATTTATTTTTTTTTTTTTTGTGTAAGTACTTCGTAGTTTTACAATGGAACTATTTCTTTATTAAAAAATGTATGTAGTTCTTAAAAATATAAAGTAAATGGTTCTTCGGTAAAAAAATAATCAATTCTAAAGAATCAATTATTTTAGTCTCACGCCCTGTTAAAAGAATCGAGTAGGTAATCTAGTAAGGAATGCGTTCTGCCCAAAATGCTTGATTACAAACCCGCTTACCTTTTTGGAAATTTTTTGCTGGGTCTTTACTGAAGTGAATTACTAAGTAGGACTTTATTGGTTGTTTTTGGTTTTGGCTTATTGCCAGTGCTTTGCCAACGTTTTAAGAAAGAAACGGCCAAGCCCTGCCCGGTGTTATCATTTTGGGGTTGGCAAAGCACTTATTATATTATTAAAAAGCACTTTATTGGTTGTTCTACCAATGCTTTGCCAACGTTTTAAAATTATGGTTTTGGTACTGGAAAAGCGCTCATTGCCAGTGCTTTGCCAACGTTTTTAAAAAGGAACGGCCAAGCCCTGCCCGGAGTTATCTATTTTCATAGAATGACATTTGGTTTTCATAATTCAATTTAAAAAATTTGTAAAATTTATTATGCAGGGTTCGTATTAAGCGTGAGGGGGAGTGAAACCTAATTTAACTCACGTGAGTGAGTGTGAGTACGATAAAATTATTCGTGAGGGAGTGTGCGCTAGTCAAATTCTTGCGAAAGTGAATGTGCGTGAGTAGAATTTTAAAAACATATTACCGCTTTTAATAAAGATTTCATCAATTTTTCGCCGATTTTATATTTTTGGATTTTGAAAATATAAAATAATTGGCAAAATTTCATACTCAGAGCAATTTTGATTTAAGTATTCACAATTAATAGTCATTTTAACATTTTATTTGTTTCCGATAAGATTATATTCGTGAATTTCCGTGATTCAAGTGAATCACGCGTGAATGTGTATGAAATCAGAATTTACTCACGTGAACTCCAGTGAGTAGTTTCATGAGTGATTAAATGTTTTGTTCGTGAGCATGAGTGAGAAAATCTGAGTCAAAATTCACTCAAGTGCCCACCTCAAGTTCGTAGTTTACGCACAAACACTAAGAGCCAGTTTTTAGGAGGACGATCAAACTTAGTTTCACTTGTGTTAAGTTAAACTTTAAATGTTTTTCAGTGATGGTTTAAAAAATCTCAAATTAAATAAGATTACATATTTTACACCAAAAAAGGTAATGATATTTTCAAAATAAATATGGTAGCACTTGCGAATGTCAAAAATTAAAAACAAACAAAACAACGCGCGTAGAAAAAAAAAATTTTTTGTTTATTTTGTGATAATATTGGTTGTAATTAAAAATAAAATGGACTCTAAAATAAATGTAAAAATTTAAGGCAGCAGACGGACAAACAATTTTTCAACAAACGAAATTAAATTTTTAATTTATTTGGTGGATAAAAAAAAGACACCATCGAGTGTAAAAAAAAATGATCGCACCTCTTCCGAAGATAAATTAAACCTCTTCCGAAGAAAAATTAATTTAAAAAAAATCGCTATAATCCTCAATATCTGAAGAAAAAAACATTTTTAAAAATTTCTCATAAATTGTTTTTTTTTTTTTTTGGCTTTTACTTAGCAGCTGTTTTATTTATGTCTAACTATTATTCACAGCTGTTATGTTTTGACAACTTAAAACTTAGTTTAAACGGCCAATGCTGGCCGTTTAATCAAAAACAGCATTTTAAGTTTAAACTTCGTTAAACCTATAAACAAGGTGGAACTACTTCACAAAAACTAGCTCTAAGTTGCTTCTTATTTTTGAAAACGTCGAATTTTTGACGCAATTTCACAAAATTTTTCAAAATTTGTACAATATTTCATTCAAATATTGTGTATGTAAGTGGTTGAATTTTGCATATAAATGTGACACAATTGCCCTAATTTTTTAACATTTTTCATTGATTTTTAGTTTCTTGAATGTATTACTTGCGATTTTAAAGGCTATTAGTTCAACTATATTAATTACTTATGTGAAATGTATAAAAAGCATTTTAATGTTACAATTTAGTAAGTTTTGCACTTTCCGTAAATTTCGTGCTCAGAAATGCATAAAGCATGAGGCATTAGTTACTGCAAAAGTTTTCTGAGTGTAAAGTTTCTAGTAGTAATGGGTAAAAAAGGTTAAAAAAAAAACATTGTATTTTAACACGAAAATATTTAATTAATTGAAATAAACATGCATTGTTTATTTAATAAGTTTTTATAAAGAGCAGCAACTCTTTAACAAAAACAATATAACTAATTTTTCGAAAACACTTCCATACAATTGAAATGAACTGAAGTGTATATTAAGGAAATTAGTACCACCTTGACGCATGACTGCATTAAAATAATGGGAAAATATATAATGCGTGCTAGGAATGTTAAGAAAATTTAATGAAAAACGGATGAAAATAATCTACTAACATTTTCATATGACAAGAAAGAAAAAAAAAAACAAAAGCGAAAAAAGGATTTAACTAATTTGTTAAAAGAGGGAAATAACTTTCAACGAGATTGTGAACATTTTTTGGGGAATCAAAAACAATGGAGTAAAGAAAATCGAAAAAAAGCACAAAACAATATTTGGACTTGAATGATAATGCCAAACTCATGTAATGACTTCTAATTGACAATGGTTTATAAGTGATATATAATGAATGTTGATTTCACGAATGAAATAAATTCTGGATATGAGATATTTCAAAAAGTTTCAACAACTGTTGAAACTGACATGATTTGCCTCTTATTCCTTAAAATTTTATGAATTGAGAGGATCCATGAACTGGATTATGTTGACTATACTTGAAAGCTATGATATGCAATGTTCTCGTTGAAAAATCTTCACAACTAGAATTGATGAACATTTAAAAGTCGAAAAATTAAAAAATTACTTGAGACTTTATTTGTTCGCTTCAGACTTGAGCGACGTCAATTACATTTCATAATCATTCACTTGGAAATTTTTCTATATCATTAATAATTTCAGACCTACGCTCTCACTTCTGGACTTAAACGCTTCCTTGGAAAATTTTCAATTTTGTCAATACCAGACATGGGACATAATACCAATATCTGTTTTTTAATATCAGGGAAATTACTCTTTTATATTCAAGTACATGTAATTGGGTATAATTGACTAATTGCCCTGTAATTAAATACCCAGATGTTGTAACTAATCCCCATGTTTGGTATTCAAAATTTTACAAATTTTCCAAGGAAGCGATTAAACTCACAAATGTGAGCGTAGGTCTGATATTATTAAATATATACGAAAATTTCACAAGTGAACGATAGTAAAATGTAATTGACGTCGCCCAAGTCTGGTTTGCTCAAAGTTTTTTACTTTCAGACTTAACAAGTTTGATATAATTTTTATTAAAAATAAAAATTATGTTTTTTCGACCCTTAATTGTGCAATAAAAATGAAAATTATTCAAGTTTGAGGCCATACTCTATATTTCTTAATTAGGATATTGTAATAACAAATAATCTATAGAGTTTTTGATTTAAAATTTATTAATTTGTGGGCGTTGTGGTGTAATGGCTAGTGAGTTGGTCTGTTACACAGATGGTCCCGGGTTCGATTCCCAGTGACGACAACATCAATTTAGAAAGATACTATGTATGAGTTTTCTATCACTTATATGTATCGCTGCGCCCACCTTCGGTGTTCCCATAGCACTTAACCCCACCGAAGTAAAATAACGAATCAGGGCTATGAAACAAAAAGCTTCAATAAATTCGCCAACTCTACATCATGTGGCGACCAACAACTGTTCTAAGACCTATTATCTCGCGCAATTACAGTGTTGCCATGTTTGAAGCCCTTTATCTTTCACCACCTTTCATCTCTCCACTATCCCCTTTCCAAAGAAAGCAACACATAAATTATTTCAAAGAATTTCCTGAGTGTTGCTTCTCTAAAAAAAAAATAAAAAAATTTACCACTTTCAGGAATGTGCTGATAGATCTATTTCGGGAATTTTCTAGTTTCCCATCATCAGAACACGTTTTGAAAGAAGTGACAATCTCATGCAAACATCAAGCATTCATATAAACTAGTTATCGCACTAAATGAGAACTAATATATGAAGTCGAAGTTAAAGATTTTTACCATTGATCAACAATAAATTAAAAACTTGTCCATTATGTGCAAGCTCTACCTTTGGTAGATATACAATAAACGCTTTTTTTGTTTTTCTTCTCCTTTTTATTTTCACAATACCCTAATAAAGAAATATAGAGCATGGCCTCGAACTTGCATAACTTTCATTTCAAACTTTACTTTTAGTTCCAAACCAATGTCGTCAATAGACTTGGGAGATACAATCACTAAAAAGAAATTTCCAAGCAGTCCGCTCGGTGAAAAGTTGTATGGTGGTTTACAAGTGAAACCAGCATTTTCCGATTTTTAAGCTTTCGCAATTTTTTCCCTAGAAATTTCACGCGAATAGTATATAACAAATGGTGTAATTGTATACAGTTTTAGGTATGCTATTGGGAATAAGCAATGAACAGAATCTTCATATCTCTCTTATTCACCGATGAAAAATCCAAATTATAACAACTTCCAATTCAACAGTTGTAGTGTTTTTACTATTCTCGTTTTCCACACCATTTTTACTGGATATTTTTAATTTGCTTTAAAATTTAAGCCGCAATAATGTTTAAGCCGTTAAAGATAAATGATTAACGCGCACGGATTTACCAGGCTTACACCTCTTAAAACAAATTGTTATTCATGGCATGCAACAAAAAAAAAAAAAAAAATAACATATTGTGCCTCAGAGTATTGAAAATTTTCGAAATTCTTCATATGTATTTATAAGTTTTAATTTGTTTGAACAAAAACAAAAGCTTAAAAAGTTTTTCTATTTGAAACTAGGGAAGAACTTCTAAAGAAATTGTTGGGTGTTGTAAAAACAACAACTTTCGCTATTGTTTTAAAAGTGTTGTTATCCTGACACAAGAAAGTTTTCTAGTTAACCGGATATAGTTCTTATAGTTACCGGATATAAAAGATTTATTACACATTTCAATAGATTCATTGTCATAAGTATTAAAGTGTTAAGCCATTAAATTTTCAAATTTTAAACATTATTTTAACCACCACCACAATTTTTACCCCAACTAAACATTTGGTGCTTTTTTTTTTTAATAAACATATATTATCCATTTAAAATGCGACAAATATTAACCATCACACCGCCAAAACCCCAATAAAATTTGAAAAACAACCGAACAAAAAAAAAAAAAAATAACAACGACCAACATTTGCATTAAAAGCCACAAAAAATTAACGATGGTGGTCAATAACAGCATGCAGCAGCATCAAATATTTAAATGCAATGCATATATTGCAAATTCTTACCCGCCTCCGCCCCTCTCCATCTCTCATCATTCCTTTGCATAACCAACTAAAGTGACAAGTGAAATGTCCGATTATTTGCAATAATTCACAATTTATATATATTATATAAAAAAAAACAACAGCAACAACAAAAATTTCAGCAACAAGGATGCATACCAACAACAAAGTATTTTTTAATAAAATTTTCCATTGCACTGTCAATGCTTGTGGCTACAAAAACAGTCGTGCAGAAATTTGCGATTTTTTTTCTCTCTGATTTTGTCGATTTCTCATTGCTGCTGCATTTTGTCGGTGGCGGATGTGAACTTCCACATAAATGGCTACGTTTCCGTTTGTCATTGATATTATAGATATATGTATGATTATTATTGTTATTTTAAATATTTTATAAAGTATTTATATTATTTATAAATAAATTTTTTTTGTTGCATTCTTTTAATATCAGCATATTTGTTTTTTCAGCAGTTAAATACACTTAGCATGTTATACACTGAGGGTATTTTATGTAAGGAAATGATTTTGGGAAATAGAGTATACGTTTTCAAATAACAAAACTGTATCAGTGGCGGCTCCAGCTCAAGTCTATGGCAGATAACTTTGAAAAAAAGATTTCAATTAATTTTTTTTTAATGTCAGAATTGCTTTTGTATAAAATATTGTATTTTCTTCGGTGTTCCCATGGGCTGAAAATATATGAAATCAAACTATTAATTTTTCCCACCCTTTCGATTGCACCCAATCTTGGTATTGGAGAGCTACCCAGGCAACAGTTGCCGATGGTTTGAAAAATCAAGCACTGTCAGAGCACTGTTTGCCAATTGGCCAACAAATTCAGTGCAGACAAAGTCCTAATTTTCAACGCTCTGTCGAAGTTAGTAACAAGTGCTTTGCTAGTACACTTAGAATACTACGTAGGTAAAGACCACTGCAAATGTAGTTAAAAACAAATGAAATATCACTTAAAGAAAGGATGACTAACATTTCAGTAAATTCAACTAACATTGTCATTTGTTTTTTAATGTTCAAAAAATTACTAACAATTGTAGTCAAAATGAACCACATGTTAGTAGAAAATACACAAACATTTATTTTTTTTTTTATTTTTTTAAATAACAAAAAACAACTGTAAAAAATGAAACAGCCCAGGTAGAAAAATACAATCTTTAAAACGTTTTAAAAACATTTTTCATGATGGTACAAGCGTTTTCAGAACATACCAAATTACAAATTTAAAGCGTTTTGAGAATGTGCAAAATGATAACCCAAATTTACGGTCTGAGGATGGAATTTTATAACGTTCTCAAAACATTGGAAAACAAAATTTTTTAAATGCTTTTTCAATCGTTAAATAAGTATTTGCAGAACATTTTGGCTTACAGTTATTAAGCGTTATGAAAACGACCCAAATGATAACCGCTTTGAGGGTTGTAATTTTGAACATTGTCAAAACGCTCGAAAGACAAATTTGGTTGAAAATAGATTGTTTTGAGCAGTTTCTGTACTTAGCAGTCGACAACCAGCGGCTTGTCTGTGTCAAAATTTTGGATGGTGTTTCAGTTTCAAACTGATGTAATAAAAAATCTGTAGAAAATAAATGTTGTAAAAAAATACTTTTTTCACAAGTTATGTACTTATTACCCTTTAATTCTTCATATACTTGGGTTGAACTGAAATTTTCTTTGCCTACACCCTTATTTGGCTTTCCGTATCCACTAAACTGTTGTTGCAACTCGTTTGACATTATAACAGAGGAAACAGCTGCAATCGCAAAAAAGAAAGTATTTCTAAAGTACTATTGGCAAATGTTAGAAAAACGCTTTAACGCAATGGTTTTACATTGGTTTTATTTTATAAACCGTTGTAAATTTTGTACGATAAGAACTTCTAAAGTACTTTTTACAAACGTTGGAAAAACGCTTTGAACCAATGTTTTTACAGTGTTTTTATTTCACAAATATTTGTAAGTTTTGTATAAAAAGTATTCCTAAAATACTTTGTCCGAACGTTCGAATAGCAATCCAAAATAATGTTTTTTAAATGCTTTTTTTTCGTATTATTTGCAATTATCGCTTTGGAAACGCTTTTATTTTAGTACCATCAAAAACAAACGTTTTGAAAACTCTTCGTTTTTTGTACCATCCCAAATTTCTACCTGGGAGTCTTTTGATGTGGTTTGTTTTTTTAAAGGAACTACAAGGTTAGTAAAAACTTTAATTTGTTCTACAAATGACTGACATTTACATTAAAAATAAAGAAACTGTATAACAACCCAAACAACTACATATTTTTTAAGCAGATGTACACTCACTTGATGTATAAAACTTACTGCCGTAAAAAAATAAAAGCAACCTTGAACGCTTACAACGCTCTGCCAACGTTAGAAAAAAGTGCTTTTCCAGTACTCGATTTTACAACCGTAAAAATAATTAAAGCACTGGCACAGCTCCTATTCACTACACCTTCCCAAAGTTGGATAAAACTGCTTCGCTATTACTCGATTTACTAAATTTCAAAATAAATCTCTTTTTCATATCTAATATTCTTAATTCAATAAAATAAAATTAATATCAATATTTCTAATATCGATTTGAGTTATGCGTTTTCTAATTTCATATATAAAATAAATTTTTTTTCGAAAATTTTCCAAATTTTTAATTGAAAAATTGGAATTTACCTAAATTTAAATATAAACCTCTTCTTTATAAATTTCAAATTTCTCTGTGAAAAATTACAAATTCACAGTCAGAATAGAAATGATATTTTTTTTTAATTGAATTATATTTTAATTTACATTACAGAAATTGAATTAAATGTTGTTTTTTTTTACATAATTTTATTATTTTAAATAATAAAAACTAAATTTAATAAAAAACCATATAATTAGTACTTTGAGTTTTTATCAATTAATTTTTTACTTTATTGATTGTTTTGCCAATGCTTTGCCAAGGTTATAAATTATGATTTCGGTATTGGCGTAGCACTCATTGTCAGTGCTTTGCCAAAGTTTTTAAAAATAAGTGGCCAAGCCCGGACTGGTGTTATCATTTTGTGGTTAGCAAAGCACTTAAATCTTTAGAAATCCAACGTTCTGCCAACGCTCATGCCAACGTTGAAAGCACTGGGCCAACGCTGTGCCATTCGTATTTTCCTGGCTATAGTTTAGGAAAACTAGTCCCACAGTATCTTGAAAAATCGCATTTCAAAATAAACATGAAAAATATTTTAAAATTTCACAAAAGCAGTCGTACATAAACGTCCATATATTGGAAAAAATCGAAAATTTAACAAAAGTAGTCCTAAAAAATCTTTTATATCTTTTTAACGGTGGAAGCTAAGCGATTCGTAAATAAATTATTTCAAAGCTACTGCTATGTTGTAAATTAAATTAGAAACAAAATTAAAATTGTTTGAAGATAAATTTAATTTTTTTCATAGTCCGCGTTTCAAGCCGATGTACTTAAAAAAACTGACTGTTTAAAATTCTTAAAAAAAAATATGGTAATTATAAATTCGATTATGCCGCAGCCAATCCACTTTTTGGAACTCTTACGGAATTTATAGTATATGCATAAAAATGTAAAAAAATATAATTAAAAACTGATAACTTTGGAACCGGCAGGAGTATCATACAGAGATTTTGCAACAATACAGAAGAATAAATTATAATTAACATGGTAAAGGGTCCGCCAAATAACTTTTTTTTTTTAAATGCTATAAAAAAAAAACTACTGAATATTTTCTCAAATTTCTTTTTTTTTCTTTCCGGTTAATAATGGAAAATAATTTCATTCAAATGGCTGCCTCGGCTGGCCATGCAGTAGCCTACACGATCGGTCCAATTTTTAAGCACATTATCGATTGTGTGCAGCTGTATTTCCTCCTCTTCAATTTTTGTGAACAAAAATTCGTTCAACATGGCCCGATAACGATCGCCATTGACTTAACGGCCACTCCTTGCTCATTTTCGAAGAAAAATGGCCCAATTATGCCTCTGGACCAAAATCCGCACCAAACAGTGACTCGTTTTGGGTGTATCGGCACACATTCTGCAACATTACCATGATTTTCTAAGTAATGTCGCAATATTTCCCAGCGTTGTTCAAGCGTATACACAACCATATTCGTTCAGCGGAAGGATAAAACTAATTATCTGTCAAATCAGACATGAGCTAAGTGTTACCATTCACGAAATAAGCACTAGTTGAAAAAAAAAATTTGGAAATCCAGGTTTTTGAAATACAGCGGTTTGAACTACTGATTTTGAAAAAATGCATTTTGCCTTCATAAATGAATAACTTTTCGGTACCAGTAAAACCATGATTTAACTAACTTTAAAATGCGGTATCAATGACTTTCGTAGCTTAAAGCCGTTAAAAAGAAATGGACAATTATGTGCAACTTCTTTTGTAAAATTTGATGTTTATTTTTTTTAATAAAACTTTTTTTATGTTATTCTTTTGTTTACTACATTTAGTAACGTTTTTCAGATTTTTATTCATAAGTTTGGATTCGGTAAGAGTTTCATAAAGGGATTTAGCAACGGGAATAATTTGTAATTAACATATTTTTTTAAGAGTATAAAAAACAAGGGTATAAAAAAAACGTGCCGATTATTAAGTGTGTAGCAACACGATTTTTGTCTATTGGAGCGGGCGTGAAAGCAGAAACGCACCAGTCCACTGAAGTTATGACATTAAATAGACATTAGAGCCATTTATTATTAACATAAGCTTTGAATATTATTTGATGTGAATGATTAATATTTTTATTCAATATTACTCATACGTAAATTCTCAAATATGTTTCGGATTATTATGAGTCTATTTACATTACACAGAGTGTTTATTTGCAGTTGTATGTTGATTTTAAAAAATGTGTGTTGCTGCATTGATATTTAATTATTTATTTCGTAATAATTGCATTTATCGTAACATAAAAACAAACCAAAAAGTCGACAAATCGGCCATTAGCAATGTTCTCATTTCATTCAATTTTAAATAATCTTTTGTAAAATTTGTCTTTATCGTACACTAATAAACGGCAGATAAAGGATAAACATTATGGTTGTGCATGTGGTAAGGCAATGTAAAACTTAACTTGAAGCCTCTAGCAAGCATGTTGTTCACAACGAGATATAGAAAAACATTTTTGTTTTGAGGGAACGCTCCCAAGTGAGAATTCCAAGTGCCTCGAAGTTTGGATGTATAATAAAGATGACAAATGTCATTCATCCTTTGATAGAACGTTAAAAATAGGCAATTTTTGACTTCCAATTTTCTCTATATTAAAAACATATATTCTCTGCACAACCTATAATAAAGGGCGTTTTTTATAGAGGTATATAACTTAGAAATGGAATAAAACAAAGATAATTTTTTTAAATTGACATGAAATTGACTTTATTCGAAAGATAATCTTCTGGCATTGTAATTTAAATATGACTTCTGGCATATGACCTCCACGGCTGGCTCGGACGAGTCTAAGCTGGAGGTCCAATTTTCGATCGCTTTGTCCAACATTTATAGGAACATACATGTAAAAACGGAAAAAAAAAAGCTTGTAAAAATTAGTTAAAAATGATATTGCAGAAAAAACTGCTAAAATTAGCAGATATTTTTACTAAAAATTAGTAATATTTGAATAGCAAAAATAAATCTGTTGAACGTACAAATATTTAGTTATGTTTGAGCTAAATTTTAGTTAATTGCAAGTAAAAAAATAATCTGCTAAAATTAGCAAAAACATTTACTAAATTCAAATCATTAAGAAATGTGAAAGTTTTAAAATTTTTTTATAATGCTAATAAAAGTCTGCCCTTACGATCAATCTACAATTTTTTATGAAAAATGTCTGTTGATTTTAGCAACATAAACTGTTCTTTGCATTCTACTAAATTTAAGGTAAATATAGCAAAACTTTTGTTAATATTACAGTTTGGTTTGCTATTTGAGTAAAAGGTTTTGCTAATATTCAGTGAAATTTTAATTTTTTTACATCAAGTCGAGAATATGATGTCATGTAAATGGCCGCCGCCACAGTTGATTGTCATTTCAGCCCTTTTTATGGCATTTTCCATCACTTTGGCCAAAACTTCCGGCGATAGGTCCTCACATTCTTGACGGATATTGTCTTTAAGAGCTGCAAGAGTCTGAGGCTTCTTGATATAAACCCGCGACTTCAAAAAGCCCCACAAAAAGAAGTCTGGAGCGGTCAAATCAGGCGATCTTGCTGGCCAGTGCAAATCGCCAAAACGGGAGATTAGGCGCCCGGGAAATGCATCCTTCAGCATATCGGTTGTGGCACGTGCAGTGTGTGCCGTTGCACCGTCCTGTTGGAACCACATGTTTTCCAATCCCAATTCATCAAGTTGCGGCAAAAAGAACTCGTTGATCATTGCTCTGTAGCGCTCACCATTCACAGTAACCGTTTGGCCCGCGACGTCTTCGAAGAAAAAAGGTCCGATGACTCCTCCAGCGAAAACAGCACACCATACAGTGACTTTGAGCGGGTGTAATGGCTCTTCGTGGGTTACACGCGGATTTTCAGTGCCCCAGAAGCGTAAATTTTGCTTATTTACGTACCCGCTAAGATGGAAATGGGCCTCATCACTCATGATTATTTTTGATGAAAAATCATCTTCCTCTTGGTGGTGATTAAGGATGGCTTGAGCGTATGTTACACGCGATTGGCGGTCAGCAGCTAACAGCTGATGCACCGTCTGGACTTTGTACGGAAACATCTTCAAAGCTTGTACCAAAATTCGCTGTAAAGACCGTCGACTGATACCCATTTGCGTGGCACGTCGTCTGGTCGATGTCGACGGCGCTTCCATGACATCCCCGGCTACAGCAGCAATATTCTCTGCAGAACGTCTACTCCGGGGTCTGCCACGCCTGGCAGCATCTCGTGTTGTGCCAGTCTCTTCGAGGCGAGCGGCTAAACGTCGCAGTGTTTCACCAGTAGTCGTTGGACGGCCAGGAAATCTGCGACGAAATTCACGTTGTGCCAAAGTCACCGACCGATTACTGGTCAAATAAATAGTCACCAATATTCCGCGTTCTGGAGCAGTGTAGCGTAACATTGTTTATTAACGTGTATTTCGCATGTGTTTACTACACAAATGTCAAAACAGAACTGACATTAGGGGCCAATCGCAAAATTTATAGCATTTTCTGATAGGAGGATTACTTTTGCGCCACCTTGTAGTTATTAGTATACTTATAAGTAACTAGAAATATGTGTGGCTACAAGTTTTTAAAAAATAAGGCTTTCCTTTAAACTTATGAGTAATTAAAAAATAAGTAGCTGACAAAAGGACATTATATTTGTATAAAAATAATTAGTCGCGTTTAAGATCGACCGCTTTTAAAAACGAATTCGTCAAACAAATATAACTAGAGCGGACACCAAATTATAATATGTTAAGATAGTTAGATTCATGAATGAATTGATTTTGTCTCATTTTTTTATAATCTTTATAAAAAAATATGTTTTTATAAAAAAAATAAACAAAATTTTTTTTTCAAAACCAAAATTTTTGTTGGTAAATGTGAAGCATTTTTCAAATTTGAATATGGCAACCCTAATCCCATTGTTCGTCAAAGGTAAAAAAGGAAGTTTCCCAGGTAGAAAAATACAATCTTTAAAACGTTTTAAAAGCATTTTTCATGATGGTACAAGCGTTTTCAGAACATACCAAATTACAAATTTAAAGCGTTTTGAGAATGTGCAAAATGATAACCCAAATTTACGGTCTGAGGATGGAATTTTATAACGTTCTCAAAACATTGGAAAACAAAATTTTTTAAATGCTTTTTCAATCGTTAAATAAGTATTTGCAGAACATTTTGGCTTACAGTTATTAAGCGTTATGAAAACGACCCAAATGATAACCGCTTTGAGGGTTGTAATTTTGAACATTGTCAAAACGCTCGAAAGACAAATTTTAAAGATCTTTATGAATTGTTCATAAATACCAATTTACAGTTTTAACGTTCTCTAAGCGTTAAAAAAGCTACAATTAAAGTACTTTGTCATTGTTTTCAACACAAATATCAGAATAATAATTTTAAACAATTTTATATATTTACATTTTGAAAAATAATATTTTTATTGAATTTAATTAAAATATATTTTAAAGTAACAAAATATAAATTAATAAGCTTGAAACATAAAAGTATTACTTCAGGGTTTTAAATTAAGGGAAATGTGATTTAGTATAAAAATTATAAACATAAAACATAATTTTGACGAAACGATATTGTGACAACCACAAAAGAAAAAATAGATTTAAATTTTATATATAAAAACATATCAATAAAATCAATGAAATTAAAAATCGAATATTCAAATATGAAAATAAAAAGCCCTCTATTGGAAAATAGATATATTTCATTATATAAAAAAATTGTATAAGAAACCGAGTTCGCATATAGATAGACCCCCTTATGACAGTGTTGTTTTTTAATCAGTAAAATATTTTGTAAAAAAAAAAGTATTTCTAAAGTACTATTGGCAAATGTTAGAAAAACGCTTTAACGCAATGGTTTTACATTGGTTTCATTCTATAAACCATTGTAAATTTTGTACGATAAGAACTTCTAAAGTACTTTTTACAAACGTTGGAAAAACGCTTTGAACCAATGTTTTTACAGTGTTTTTATTTCACAAATATTTGTAAGTTTTGTATAAAAAGTATTCCTAAAATACTTTGTCCGAACGTTCGAATAGCAATCCAAAATAATGTTTTTTAAATGCTTTTTTTCGTATTATTTGCAATTATCGCTTTGGAAACGCTTTTATTTTAGTACCATCAAAAACAAACGTTTTGAAAACTCTTCGTTTTTTGTACCATCCCAAATTTCTACCTGGGTTATTATGCCCAGTTTTTCACTTCGTATTTAAATGCCATTTGGACTTTAAGTTCTATTTAAATACAAACGTCAGTTTTTAACTTTAAATTTAAATCACATTTAAGTGAACAATCTTGGGCATTTAAAGTCTATTTAAATTGTACAAATATAACATATGATTTTGACAGTTTGTTTTTTTTTCCACGTGGTAAAACAAACAATAAAAAATAAATTAAATTACAGCAGCCAATAAAAATTCAACTTCGGATGAAATTTTCACTTCTCTTGGTTTTTATTTTATTTTATTAATTTAATTATAATTATAATTTATACTTTATTTCTATTTATATATATGTATATTTTTTATTTTTTTTTTATTTCTATATTTTATATTTTCTGCTTTTGTCTATTATTTAAACAGCTGTTTTATGAATAATGATCATTAATTTTTTGACATTTCATGATGCTACCATACTTTTGTCGCAAATAAATAACAATTATCATTTAAGACTGAAAAACTGAAACAGTATTTAAATACAACTTAAATTTAAATGGCAATTAACTAATTGCATATTTAAATACGAAGTTAAAAACTGGGCATTAATCTATTTATTTTTAAGCAATTTTTCTTCGATTTATCAAAAACGATAAATAGATTTTTACCTCATGATTTCAGATTTGGTCGCCAAATTTGTCTAACCCTTTTGCTTTCCAGCAGTTTACGTTGGGTTGTCAAATGGTTGAAATTAAAAAATATATCTCTAGTTGGAAAAAAAACGTTGATTCTGATTAAATTTTGATAGTTGCTATTTGGATCTACTCAAAATATTATTTCATGTTAAAATAAGCCCAAACCTTTGAAAAGTTCGTTTAAAACTTTAGCCACGAAATCTCAACAAATTTGTTTCATCTCCGGTTTTGGTTTTCCTTTATTCGATCCTAATGACAACATATAAGCCCTACAGCAGAATACGAAATACAATTTTAACAATTCATTACAACACAACCCCAAGTATTGGAAATAATAAGTATGAATGAAATGAAAAAAATAATTTTGTATATATTTTCAATTTAAAATGCAATTCAGATGAAAAATGATTTTGAAATCATTTGAGGCGTGGCACAAAAATCATCATCAACATCAATGTGAAAACGAATATCATAAACAACAACAGCAGCAATAGTATAGCAACATATTTACAGCAACAAAGAAGAATTTCAAAAGTAATCGTAATATCAACAACTTTGTAAAGTCTTAAAAAAGAATTCTCTAAAAAGGAAACTGGAAATTATAACCATACACAGTGGGGTGTTTCATAAATATTTTGAAAATAATTAAGCCAGTTCTAACTGGTCATAATCAACGTAATTTCTAGATTAAGTTTCAAAGATGAACCCACTAGATCCATACCAATATCACCAACATTTTTTAAAGTCATCGGACTTGATTTGCTTTTCTATTGGCATATATGTATGTGTATGAAGAAATTGGTGCAATATTCAATGCGACGTTCGAAGCAAACGTAGTGAGGACATCGCTACCGATCACTATTTTATAATCGCAGAAATTAAGATAAAATTGTTTCTCAAAAATAACAATCAGCGATGTTAAAGAAACACATATGAAGTATTTAACTAAATTGAAAAATATTGCAATTTAAAAAATCATTTACAAACAGTATAAATAATATTGAGCTAAGCACGTACGAAACAACTTAAGAGTACTGTAAAAATATTAAGAGCAACATGCAAATGCATACTTCCGATTAAGCGGAATAAACGCACACTCTTGCAATCTCGTAGAAGAACGGAAGGAAGTAAAATGTAAAATGCTGAGTGAAAACAATTACTAGCGAAAAGCAGATTACAACAATAAATACAAATAAATAAGGAAAGAAATTAAAAAGCAAGTGAATAGAGACAAGAAACGATATTACGAAAATTGGGGAAATAATGCTTAAATAGCGGCGAGTAAGGGAGACTCTAAGGAACTCTACAAAATTATAGGAACTGTTAGCGGAAAAAGAACAGCGGTGAATCGCACGCCTTTACAAGACGAACACGGATGCTTCATAACATCCAACGATGATCAATTAAATATATGGAAGCAACATTTTGAAAAAACCTTAAATATTATTCAAAGTGAAGTCGACGATTTTCAAATACCAAGAATTCACCAGACAATTGATTTTATTTCAAATGACCCTTCATCACCAGAAGAAATAAAAAATGTAATATAATCTTTAAAACTTTATAAGATGGAAAATCAGCAGGAGACGATGGCATAACAGCGGATTGTTATAAGGATTGAGCAGATGTTATCTCCGACAAAATTTATGCGCCCTTCCAGCACATATAGCGAGAAAAAGCTACTCCACACTACTTCAAATTTACCAGGTTGCAGCAATCGAATCAATTCGATTTTTGTGAGAGTGTAAAAAAGTAGAGAGGAAGAAAAGCGATAACTGGAGATGAATTTCTCTGCTGCCAACTATTGCTCAAATCTTTAATAAAGTTATACTAAACAAAATCGTAGCACATTTGAACAATCTTATACGCCAAAAACCAATTCGGTTTTCGTGCAGGAAACTCATGAATTAATCATAGATTCACCACAAGAATTATCATAAAACGGTCCTTTGAATATAATGAAATGCTTTTCTTAACATTTGTAAACTATGAAAAAGAATCTTATATCGAGAGGAATATCTGAAAGATTAGCAACATATTAAAAAATACACACAGAGAAAAATTCAGCTATTTGCCAACTGAAATTTGGTTACTAAGACTCAAATTTCGTTAATACGAATTACAGTCAGTTGGTACAATTGATCTTTAATTTTTACAACAAAGTTCGATTAATTCAACTGGATTGTAGTTGCAGCACCCAAAATACTCAGTCATATAATGTAAATATCGTTGTTTTAACTGAATTTATAAGTTGTTACTATTAAAATACACTTTTCAATTCGGTTGGCACTTTATTTCTCTGTGTGTAGTTATCGTGGCACTTCCTGCAGAGATTTGCACGAAGGCAGTTTAAGTGAACCATTTGTTATTTCTAGCGGCGTACGGCAAGGCTGCGCTTTATCCCCACTACTTTTCATCACAGTTCTGGATATGATATTTTAAACACTGGATCTTAACCCAAATGGCATAAATTAGAGAATGTTTGCTAAATTAGAAGACTTGGAGTACGCAGATGATCTGGTAGCAACGTACAAGTCTGGCAAAAATCGGCCTAGGGTATTGTAAAATTTTGATTTTTAAATGCTGAGAACTTATGCGGCTAGAGAGGTAACCCACGTAAGAAAGCGTTGACCATTACAAGCAGATTATAGAAATGTCTCATTTTTTAAAATCGGTTGATAAATATAAAATTGGCAAGCTCTCGAAATTTTTGCACGCCAGAGGTATCCTACTTTTTAGTCTAATTGGCAAGTTCCTAATCGATTTAGTGGACATAAGATTAAAATTACGTAGACTTAGATGTGTAAAGTTTCATGGTAATTTGATCATCCAGTAAGCAATGGCTTAATTTTTTACTAAATGTTTTTGTGAAACACCCCACTAGTGTAGTGTTTGAACCAGATACAGATGTATGAAGGAAGTGAATATTGAATGTGAATGGATGTATAGATATTGTGGCTGGCGTAGGTATAAAATGTGATTTCTACTTACCCAAAACACCATAAATGAAATTGGCAGTTTCACGGTCAAAAACGATCTAAAATGAAATGAAAAAAAAAAAAAAATGAACAACAAAAAAATTTTGTTAATTTTGTACTAAAAATTGCTATTGGTGTTTTATATTTCTTATTATTATTATTATGATTATTATTGTTGTTGCATGTTGCAGCAACTTCTTCTACTACTTCATCTTTTCGTCTCTATTCTTATTATGGCTGTTGTTGTTCGATGCTGTTGTTATTAAGTATTATGATTGTATTTTGTACACGTTTGTTGTTATGGCTGTTTTGTTGTTGCAATGTAACTTGTTATTATTGTTGTTATTATGATTATATGTTGTTGTAGATAAAATTGTTGTCCGTCTGTCTGTCTGATTGACTCAATGGCTAGCTAGGATATTGTTGTTGGTTGGTGGTTTGCAAGTTTAAAAGCATGATCGCCATGATTGTTGGTTATTATTTTTTTTTTTTATAAAAAGGATGACCAAATGAGATAACAACAGCAGCAGCTATGGCTTATATTTCTTATTTTATTACAAACACACAGTTTCTAAGATTTTTTGTGGTCACTTTTCGAGCATTTATGAAATAAAAAACTTGCTATGCTATCGCTGACTCCAGTCTTGCCACTAGAAAAATTCAAAATATATTTAATTAAAATTACTTATAATCAAATAAAATATTTGTAAATATAATTAAACATTTAATTAAATTGGAACTACTCATAATTAGTTCTGGAAGGCATTATTTAATTGGCGAGTGCTTCCGAAACAATTCCAGAGGGCATGATTTTTTGTTTGCGATGTCCCACTTGGAATGGCAATATAAATGTGTAGACCTTAAAGTTGCCAAACAACCTTAAAGTTGCCAAACATTATTACTTAAGTGGCAAAATTAGAAATTTTTGACAACCGAAATGAGGAGCAAGGAAGAGGTCTATGGAGCCAACATTTTGTAAATTAATTAAAAAATCAAAACCAGTTGCTTTCGCCGCACATTGTCACATTTTCCCAATTTCGAACGACAAAGATGAATATATAAAACTTTTCTGATTAGTCCAGTTTTTAGGTATTTAATAACAGCATTCTATGAGATATGTATATCAACTTCAAAATCGTATATTTTCCCCAATAATTCAGATACGGACTCAATATTTTTTATTTGGATCTACATTTAAATTGCTTTAGAAATGCATAATTTTTTTTATAAGAGAATCTTAATTTTATTTTTTTAATAAAAAAATTTAAAATAACTTAAAGCAATATTGGGAAATACAATTTTTCGAGAAATAGTTATGGCTGTCACCACGAAACTTATATGAGGATATTAAGTGACTTCCATTAAATAATTTTTTTCAAAATATTGGTTGCAGCCGTCCGCAGCATTGACAATATTTGGCGAACAGTGGACACATCTATCTTCTTAATATATTAAATCGTACACCAATGGACGTATTGAAAATATATTCACTACTTTAGTTCGTTTGCTACGCTAATAAGTATATCGTCCATTCCATGATAGATTGGCCAAAATCTGACCGAGAGTCATTTAAATTCGTTTATTTGTTCTACACATATGCTCTTGGATGTTTATTACCCAGGAAAAAATTACACATTCCAAAAAGAAGGTGATGCCCACACTTGCTTACATATCTCATTGCCAAATTTAGTAACTGCAATACCAAACTCATTCCAACGATAAAGTCAAAAAAGCAAGTAGTATTGTAATCAGTTCTTTAAATTTAAACCAGAAAGCATGAACTCAATAACAAAGTAATTATTTACTTAAAAGAAAATAACAATGTTATTAACTTATATGTACAACTTTTTGTACTCAAGAAGTAATCATATACTTTTTCTTAATAAAAGGACGTTATTGGAAGTAGTTCCTAATTTTGAAAAAAGAAGTTATACAATTTTAAAGAATTTATCTCATATATTTTTTCAAACAAATTTTTATTTGCAGGAAAATAATACTAAAAACAAAAATTGCATGTTGCCTAAATTTTGTTAAACTGTGGTTAGGTATAAATTAGGAAAGCGAACGTGAGCAGAAAATTGTGAGTGAAAGTTGAAATTACTGACGTTATGGTGAGTGAGTGTAAAAAAATGTTCGAGGGTGATTGTGCGTGAGTCATATTTTTGTTTTTCAATTTTGAATTGTTCTTTTTTTTAAAAAAATTTATATTTTCGTGGTTTATAGCTCCAAAATTATGACAAACCCATGTTATCATAAAAATTCGATGTTTCACTTTTTAGGATTTTATTTCCGTATGAGTTTTAATCGTTATATTTGAGTGACCTAGGAGAATCACGTGTGAGTAAAAGTTGAATTTAGTTATGGAACTACTTTTTTTTTTAATTGTAAGTACTTCTTTTTTTTTCTATGGAACTATTTATTTATTTTTTTTGTGTAAGTACTTCGTAGTTTTACAATGGAACTATTTCTTTATTAAAAAATGTATGTAGTTCTTAAAAATATAAAGTAAATGGTTCTTCGGTAAAAAAAATAATCAATTCTAAAGAATCAATTATTTTAGTCTCACGCCCTGTTAAAAGAATCGAGTAGGTAATCTAGTAAGGAATGCGTTCTGCCCAAAATGCTTGATTACAAACCCGCTTACCTTTTTGGAAATTTTTTGCTGGGTAGTTACTACCATTTCCAGTTTCAGAAAATTTTATAAACTCGCGTTTTTGTAGCCGTTTTTTTCAGTTTTTAAAAATCAAAACAATTTAAAAAGAAGTGAAATTTGAAAAGTCATATTTACTAAAATAAATGGAATATTTCAAAGATTTAAAAATCATATCAAAGCCTCAATTGTGTACTTTACGATTTGTTATTAAAAGACAAATACTTTTTCGAAACTGCATTCATAATGCAAGTGTAATTTTTGAATTCATTATGCACTTAATTTAAAAGCTGTAGTTGTCTGGTTTAAGATTGCGGCTCTAAAATGCATAATTCACTACTTTTAAATTTTTTTTTCGATTTTTAAAAAAAATTTAACACAATTTTAAGGTACTGAAAACGGAAGTGAGTAATATACAGCCTTGAGAATCCGTATGTCAAATTTTAAAAACATCAAAGGTTGGAGGTTTTCTCATGGAATGAAGGTTGTACATATTTTGGGGCCTCTAAGTGGCGTTAGGGTCAACAAATTACAGAATATGTTATTTAAGTTTGTATTTATTGTCCGATTAAGCCCATATTGAGAATGTATATTGGTCACGTAACAAGAAAAAAAATTACAAGAAAATAACCCGTCGATGGAGCTGGAATCGAGATATTTACGAAAATGATATGTACAGTTGCACTTATGGTCCGATTTCGCCCATATTTGGAATGTATATTATTTATGTGGAATTGTAAAAGTTACCCAAAAATAATTCCGGTAGGTGGCCCGGGAGTCGAAATATTTGTATTTGTAATGTAATTTTTCCTTAAATTCAAATCTAATTTGTAATTGCAAAAGAATTTATAAAAAGGGGCTGGTCACTCCTCTTTATGATAAGAAAGAATATTTTAGCACATAATACATAAGAACACTTAGTTGACTGGAGGTGGGTAAATGGAGCCAATTTTCTATTCAGAGGTCACGAAAGTCGTGGAAATTTTGCTTTGACGGAAAGTGTTTGCTCCTCAAAGGGTTAATATACAAGATCGTCAGGTTACGTTAAACGAAAACTATGTAATGTAACACATGAACTTGAATGTTTATAAACAGAGTGGTTATTATAAGTATTGAAATTTTTACACTCTGGGAACTTCTGCTTTAAAAATATGTAGTTGTTTGGGTTGTAATACAGTTTCTTTATTTTTAATGTAAATGTCAGTAATTTGTAGAACAAATTACATTTTTTACTAACCCTGTAGTTCATTTAAAAAATCAAACCACGTCAAGTGACTGTTTTATTATTTTACATTATACAGTTGTTTTTTGTTATTAAAAAAAAAAATATAATGTTTGTTTATTTTTTACTAACATTTGTGGTTCATTTTTACTACAGTTGTGGTTCATCTTTTGAACATTAAAAAACAAATGACAGCGTTATTTGAATTTACTGAAATGTTAGTCGTCCTTTCTTTAAGTGAAATTTGACTACATTTGCAGTGGTTTTTACCTTCTAAGGGTATAACTGAAATAATATATCGATCGATATGTTCGAAATACTCCATAATCCTAACTATTAATTTTCAAAAATTTCGTTAAGTCAGTGAAGAAAATTTAACTTAATTTATAAAATTTCAAATTCCTTTGCCAATCTGTAATTTTACAGAAAAGTAAACTCATTTTAGACCAGCAGGCCATTTAGGTAAATTTAGATAACGTTACTAAAAATAATTAAAACTTTAGAAAACCCTTAATAAAAGTCGATTTGTTTAAATCAGTAATTTGTTCAAATTAAAATTTTTTTTTTTGTGTTTTTAGTATTTTCTTTATATTATAAATTTTAAAAAATTGCTCTCCGTGCCGACCATTGATCCCACTTATTCCGGCCACGCTGATTTCAATGGCGTACCCTGTTTTTTCACATATGGACCAGCTTTTTGCATTAAAGTTTTGTATGTTTTAACGCAGTTTTTTATACATAAAATTTTATAAATCAAATATTTTATCTTAGCTTTTTATGGAAAATACATAAAAGTCCTTCATTAACATTCAAGTATCAAATTTGGTTAATAAATGTTCAGCATTAACTAGTGATTAAGCATTTTTTTCCCAGTTTTTACTATATTTTACTATTTCTTTTAGAATATATCATCGCATTTCGCAATCGATCAAAGTATTATTATGCATAACCAAAAATACAAATCTGACCAATTATTTCGTGCAATATGAAAAAAAAGAGCGCGGTGGAAAAACGCGAAATGTGTCTCAAATTTATATAGCAGTATAGCGAAAATGGACGACCTATGAGTTCATGTGCTAGTATACTATGTAAATAGCATAACAAATTATGTATACCAAAATTCAGCCAAAAGAGTTCATATTTCCGAAAGTTATTTTAAGAAATATTTTTAAATTTTATTTTAAAATTTTATTTTAATATTCATACCAATATGTGAAAATTTTTAAAACTGAATTTTAAAATATTTTTTAGACATCTACTGTAATGAAAGTGATTGTTAAAATATCTTTCGCAAATATAAACTTTTTGGCTGAATTTTGGTGCACATCATTAGTTTACATATTGTACTAAAAGATGAAGTCATAGGTCGACCTTTTTCGCTATGTTGTCATATAAATTTTACGCATATTTCGCGTTTTTCGCATGATATGCACTATTTTTTTTTTCTTTTTAAAAAAATTAATTGATCAGATTTTTATTTTTGCTTATGTACAAAAATGCTTTGACCAATTGCGAAATGGGATAATAAATTGTCCGAAAATAGTAAAAGATAGTAAAAACTGAGAGAAAAAAACGTGGATTTACTTGTTAATGCTGGACATTTATTAAACAAATTTGATTCACGAATATTAATGAAGGTCTCTTACGTATTTGGCATTAAAAGCTAAGATAAAATATTTGATTAATTAAATTTTATATATAAAAACTGCGTTAAAACATGCAAATTTGCGAAAAATCTGGCCCGTAATGTGAAAAAATGTGAACACCATTAAAATTAACGGGACCGAAATATTTAGGATCACTGTTCGGTACACTGAGAGAATTTCCTGCATGATATTAGCGAAATTTTCATTCGATATATGAACTGTCATTGAAACTCGCCCATTGAAACTTTTGATTAAGTTAATGCAGTTTATCATAAAATTTTAAAAAAAATGTCATTTATTCTTTTATGTTGTATTGCTTCAAAATTACGATTCTTCTTAATAAAACACCGTTTCTTACGTTTTTTATAATCTATATATTTCGAACATCAGTTCATCATCAGGATCTAAGAAATCTTAACAATGTTTTTATTATATTTTTATTAATTAAAAATAAAATGTAAAATTACCAAAAATTTATGTTTTATACAAATAGATTGAAAAAATTTGACTATTAGAATATAACATTTAAATCACAAAAGACGGTATTTTTTTAAAAAGAAATTAAATTACAATATGTATTGACATAATCTTTTTTATCACTTTTGTCGTTACATACAAATTGTTCATATTTAACAATTTGGTTAACTTCATGTACCTGCAATTTAAATTTGTTTTGTTCTGTTTTTAATATTTTCGTATTACCAAAATCAAATTCATGTTTGTTTGATCTAGCATGTTTTGCTAGGTCAAACAAACATGAATTTGATTTTGGTAATACGAAAATATTAAAAACAGAACAAAACAAATTTAAATTGCAGGTACATGAAGTTAACCAAATTGTTAAATATGAACAATTTGTATGTAACGACAAAAGTGATAAAAAAGATTATGTCAATACATATTGTAATTTAATTTCTTTTTAAAAAAATACTGTCTTTTGTGATTTAAATGTTATATTCTAATAGTCAAATTTTTTCAATCTATTTGTATAAAACATAAATTTTTGGTAATTTTACATTTTATTTTAATTAATAAAAATATAATAAAAACATTGTTAAGATTTCTTAGATCCTGATGATGAACTGATGTTCGAAATATATAGATTATAAAAAACGTAAGAAACGGTGTTTTATTAAGAAGAATCGTAATTTTGAAGCAATACAACATAAAAGAATAAATTGTAAAATTGAAACCGATTCAGCAACACAAAAATAAAATTGATAATTTTATCAATAATCCCTTAAAAAATGTCATATTATTTATTAAAAATGTCATACGCCTTATAAAAAAAGTTTAATATAATTTTTATTAAAAATAAAAATTATGTTTTTCGACCTTTAATTGTTCAATGAAAATGAAAATTATTCAAGTTCGAGGCCATACTCTTTAGTTCTTTATTAGGATATTGTCCTAACAAATAATCTGTAGAGTTTTTGCTTTCAAATTTATTAATTGACCACTTTCAGGAATGTGTTGAGAGATGTATTTCGGGAATCTATTTCGGGAATCTATTTCGGGAATTTTCTAGGTCCCATCATCAGAACACGTTTTGAAAGAAGCGACAATCCCATGCAAACGTCAAAAATTCATATAAACTAATTATCCCACTGAGAACTAATATATGAGCTCGAAATTAAATATTATCACCATTGATCAAAAATAAATTGAAAACTTGTTCGTTATGTGCAAGCTCTACCTTTGATAGATATACAAAACAAGTGTAAATATAAAAAGAGGAATAAAAACAAAAAGCGTGTATTGTATATCTACAAAAGGTAGAGCTTGCACATAACGAACAAGTTTTCAATTTATTTTTGATCAATGGTGTTAATCTTTAACTTCGGGCTCATATATTTGTTCTAATTTAGTAGGATAACTAGTTTATATGAATGTTTGATGTTTGCATGGGATTGTCACTTCTTTCAAAACGTGTTCTGATGATGGGAATCTAGAAAATTCCCGAAATAGATCTATCTACACCTTCCTGAAGGTGGTTGATTAATAAATTTAAAAATAAAAACTCTATACATTATTTATTAGGACGATATCCTAATAAAGAAATATAGAGTATGGCCTCGAACTTAAATATTTTTCATTTTCATTCCTAATAAAAAATTTTCTTTAAAAATAGTTTCATTAAAACTATAAAGCTTTTTCATGAAGTTTAAAAAGTTGTTCATTCAAAATTTTCATTAAAAATAGTTTCATTAAAGCTATGAAGCTTTTTCATGAAGTTTAAAAAGTTTTTCATTGTGAAAAAAATTAAAACTCGTCCAAGCTATCCTCTTTGTGTACTTTTGTTTTATTTTTCGGGTTGCGCAGTGTGATTATTGGTTTCAAAATGGAGAATGGGAAGAATTTGTACTAAATATATATATTGTGCTAAAAATTAGCACAACAATTCTAACGTTGTAATAAGGTGTGTTAAGTTTTTTCTATTTAATTTTTCATTTAAATGTAGATAAGCATTTACTTTTTAACTTTAAAATAGAGGATTTTTTTCTTACCGAGTAAAAAACGCTGCTTACCTGCAAGCAGGTTTATAAGGGAGTAAGCCAAAAAGAATAACTTACAAACCTGCTTACATATGCCATGATTTTTATATGGCGAATTCCCACTTGGAAGCATTACTTTTGAGCAATATAAGCGAGGGTTTTAGCGCTTACAAAAAGCTGTGATTTCATGGCTTTCAGTAAAATCATATTTCATATCTGAATTATTACGATTAAAAGTAATAATATGAATAATATATAATTTATTTAACGTACAATTCTACAGACATTAATTTCCGACATAATATATTAATTTTATTTTTTTACCGCACCACGTGGTAGCTCTTCAGGAACAGTGAAATGACTAATTATTTTTTGTAACATACTTAAAAACACCAAACACAATCGGATATCACTCGGAAAAACTGGTTCAGATCGTTTATAATCAACGACATGAAACTTTCTGCATTACAACCTGCATCCTCGTAAGGGATTAACGCAAGCTGCTTACAACCTGCGTCATTGTAAAGGAAAACAGTAAGCTCAATCAAATTTTTTGTTTATTTTTATACGAACAACATAATAGTAAGCACTTACTTCAGCGCATTTGCTTTATCGTGCTTCTGGAAACATGAACATTTTTTACTGGGTATAAACTCAAACTACTTTTCTAATGTATTTTTCTTTTATTCTTTTTTCCAAACCCCTTTAATTTCAAATGCATTTAGCTTCTCTTCCAAAAGAAATATTTTTTTTAATTTCTTAAAAGAATATATTGTATAAGAAAATTTATGATAAAAACGTGAAATCATACGCACGAATACATTTTCTACCATTAGACGTAACACCACTTATTTTCTTTTTCTTTTGTGAAAACCATCTCTCAGTATTTTCGGTGATTAATATCGAAAAGAATTATCCCGTAAAAATGTCACCGCAAATTTCGCGAAAATTTTCAAGAAAAAAATAAATTGATATAAGAAAAAAGAAAAAAGACTAATAAAAATGTAGAAAAAAGAAAAATCCACACATGTTTTATTTTATTTTTTATTTTTTTTTTAACCACAAAATGATAAAGTGGCAGGATAATGAAATTGAAATATTGTAATACAACTGCATGCATAAAAATAAGAAAAATTGTCAACATGTGTGTAAAAGTACATACAAGAATGTAAGTTAAAAATATATTAGAAGAGTTCTTGTTATTTTATTTCATTATTAATAATGTTCAAGCGCTGTTTTTAGTTTATTTATATTTGAATCCTTTGAGACTGGTTTCTTTAAAAACCATATTAAAAATTTACATAAAAATTTGTTTTAAAAAGCTAAGTAGGAAAATAACGTCTTCTTGATATTTTTTAATGATAAAACAGGCATAAACAATTTATAAATTATACGTGACTCACCCATATGTATTATCACAAACAAATTATATAAATATTTTACACATATGATGAGAATATACCAATAAACATTTTGGTTTAATTTCTTGATTGTTTTTTAGATTTGTCTAAAAACGGGCTTTTAAGGTCCAGTTTATTATATAAAATAAAAGATTATTTCATTTAATAATGGACAAAATGTATGAACAAAGTTATTACACTTAAAATATAAAGGAACATTTGGGGCGTATGATTTTTATATAATTATACTAACTATAAAATCATACGCATTAATGGATTATATCTTTGATTTTTATTTATATATTTCAAATTTGTCAATTTCTCCAAAATTTGTGAAGTGATAAAGAAATTTGGAAAATAGATTAAAAATCTAAATTTTTAAAATGTGAAAATAATTATTGCCTTGTACGGTATTTTTCTTAAAAAATTCACTTATTCTAAACAAAATTCCGTACTGGGTTTTATTTCAACTTACACACATATACATTTATGAATGCTCAAGCATTTTTTACAAGTTGTTTTACGCATACATTTACATATAATAACTTCCGCTGAATTATTCATATTTGACATTGAAAATGACACACGTACGCATAGATTGTAATTGTTGTTACTGTGTGTGTGTGTTTTTTTTTTTCAAATAAATTTTTTCATATTTTGTTTATATTTTCCCTCTTTTTTAACTTTTCTGTTTTTTTTTTTTTGGAAAATTGCCTATTTTTTTTCCTCTCACATATCCTTGTTGTTGTTTCTTTGAAATTTATTCGTATATTATTAAGATAAGGCATCTTGTACAAAGACGTGCTGAAAGTATATCTTTAGAGTTTTTTTTTTCTACATAAAATTATGAATATATTTTGCTAGCAAACAAAATTTTATTATAATCTTAAATATTTTACATATGTAAATTGCTTTGAAATGTATGTAAACAGCCTACTCGACTCTTACTTTATTGCTGATAGAATTTTTATTATTGTTGTTTGCTATTTTTAAAGGAAAGTTGCTATGTTTTAGGTTTTTTTTTTATTAAAAAATATTCAATCGAATTTGGGTAAAAGTTTTTGTGTCTGAAAAGTTTTAGAGGAATATATTATTGTTTAAGTTGCGTCTATTAAGGAATGTATTTTTTATAAACTAGATTCTTATTACAACAGTTTACAGCCATTTTGAGCATTTGTTGTGTGTTGTGGTGTAATGGTTAGCGCGTTGGACTGTTACACAGATGGTCCCGGGTTCGATTTCCGGTGAAGGCAAAAAGCTTCAATAAGTTCGCCAACTCTCCATCAGATGGCGAGCAACAACTGTTCTAAGACTTATCATCTCGCGCAATTACAGTGTTGGCATTCTTGAAGCCCTTCATCTTTCCGCACCGTTCATCTCTCCTATATCCCCTTTCCGAAGAAAGCAACACATTAATTAATAGGAAGAATTTCCTGAGTGTTGCTTCTCTTTGTGTTTTTAAGACTCAAAATCGTTTGTAAAGGAACTAATAAAAAAAGAACATTAAAATTGTGAAATAATTACAAATAAAGGGATTAAAACGAAGTTGTGAGTAAAATTTATATTTTTTTTATTAAAATATAAGGAGTTTTCGGAAGGACGATTTTTTGACGATTTCTCATTCGCAAAATGACGATTTTGAAGATTTTTTCAACAAAATTTGACGATTTTTGAACAAATTGGGTTGGCAGCACTGAGTTCGGCCATTTCTTACTGGGTAGTTCAAGTGTAATACAATTTAGCATAGCGATAAACAAAGTGCTCGAGAGCTTACGTTTTCGAGATATGCCTCACAGGCCCCTCCAGAGCTGCGCCAGAGGAACCCAAAGTGAGGCACCTCACTACCGACTTTTTGCTTGTGCATATATTTCTATTTTGAAAGCCTTTAACCCATTCACTACCGACTTTTTGCTTGTGAATATATTCCTGTTTTGAGTTCTGATTCTTGTTTGGGGTACTTCAATTAGAAAGAATAAGGCTAACACATTTGAATCCTCCCCCTCCTTCCCACCAAAAAAAATGTCTAAAATCGATTTTGTGTAATTTCTCAGCATATTTTGACCACTAAAATATTCGAATAACCAAAACTGATTTGGTTTTTCTTTGTTCTGGTCATTAGATGAAGCTAATTGCATATTTTCGATATTCCAGATTTAATAGTATACGAGATAAGCCAAACTCTCATTTCTTCGAATATAAAGGCGGATCAAAATAATCTGACTTTGTTGACAAATATCGCCACTATATAGCCCTGATGAACAGTTTATGCATATAATGTTTTATTCTCAATGAACAATATCCTAATGAATATATATAAACAAAAATATAAAGTTTTATTTTATCAACTTTTTTTGAATTTGTTGAATTGTGTAATTTTAAAATCGGACACATAAAGTGACTAAAAACTTCTGGATTATGGGTTAAATTTGTGGGATTACCTTTAAATAAGTAATTACCTCATCATAGAAGTTTTTGGTCTCTCCGAAAAAGAAATGTCCTCTAGTTTATTATGAACATAAAAAATAATAAAAAATTAACTTTGATGTCAATATTATCGTACTTTGATATTTGCTGCTTTAAAATGTTGTCCTTCTTGTGCGCCATTAAATTTCAATTTTGAACTGTTCGTCTAAAAGTTAGGGTAAAATATGTATTGCATTTTTTTTAAATTATTTGAACACACTTAAACAAAAAAGTTAGTAGAAAAATTTGTAAGACGTTTTCTATACAAATTAACAGTTTTTGTACTATTTTTGCTAAAACATTTTCCTATTCCCTGTTTACAAAATAAAAAATTGTTACTAATATTCATTGCTGTTTTTAGCAAAATATTTTGCTAATTTTTTCAACCCAAGTTGCTAAAATTAGCAAATAATTTTTTCAAATTTATATTTTTATAGTTGAGAGCAAAAAAAAAATTTTCAAGTTTTTCATTTTTATAAAATATAAATTAAATGCCAAAGGATAATACACTTTGACAAATTCAGTTGCCATTAGGGGTTTACTAAATTTTTACATTTGAAAACTTTTTTTTTTGTGAGTGCAGTTAAATGGTTAAAACATTTCATTCAAAAATAAGTTTTAAATTCTTTTTGCTAGACTGTTATAAAAAATTAGATATCGTTTCAGAAAATGTATGGGTATCCATGGGTTATGACCCCAGTAAAAAAATTTCGTGTTTTTAGATGCAGAATAAAACAAGTGCGCTCATGTTAGTGGTTACTATTAAATAATACTGAGAAGCAGCAAAAGACACGAATAATTTTCATATAAAAATAAACATAACAAAATGTTGAGCTTACTGTTCTCCCTAACAAGGATGTATGTTTTAAGCAGCTTCCCCAAATCACTTATAATGATGCAGGTTGTAATGCAGAAAGTTTTATATCGTTTATTATAAACGATATGTACCAGTTATAAGATATAACAGTTCCGAGTTCCGAGATATAACCGTGTTAAAATATAGAAAAAGTGCTAAAAATCCGTCTTGAGCCAAAAAATTCGTATGGCCATTAAATTATAACTGCAGCCAACTTGACAAAACTAATGATGCAGAAGTTCTTATTTTTGGGTCTACTTTTAGGTGCAATTTCAAGAATTGAGTCCCAAACTCATGTGTTGAAAAATGTTGTAATGATAACCGAAATTTAGTAAACGTAAGCGAATGAGTGATTTTTTTATAAATCATTCTTATTGTGGGTGTTTTCTAAGGTTGTCACTCGAACAAAAACGAGAATTCGAACGAACATTTTAAAAAACATGATTTTCGAATAACGAATAATTCGAATAAATTTTGACAATTAATCAAATAAATCTAAGAATTAAACAAAAATACTCCTTTTAATAATTTTTTTTTCAAAAATTTATCAATTTAAAAAAAAACGTAATATCGCATACAAAATAAAATCAAAACTCTATTGAAGAAGTAGCTAAAATTTTAGAACTTTTATTAATCATTTTTCAAGATACGGACTCTTTAATAATAGGTAAATATATATGATTTGACTTTAAATAAATAAAATTTGTTGATAAGTGTTTTGTTAAAAATCAAAAACAATAATAATTCTATTTTGTAATTTTATAAAATTAATTTCAAAATTGTTAGGCTCTCTGGTTTTTGCTAAAGTATTAAAAGAATATTCTTAAAAGCCTGTAAAATATGCACAAATATGCATTTATTTCAAATTATTCATTTGCAAAAAAGAGCTTAAAGGTGCATTAGCAAATCGATGCCCATTTGTTGATTCGCAAAAATATTTGGTGAAACAGTATTGACATCAAAATCTTCAATTGCTACTAGGAAACTAAAGACAGCCTCCAAAAATGTTTTGTTTATTTTTCCCGTCTTCATTTCGTCTTTCCCGTCTTTTTATCTTTAAAACGCATCGTTTAAATGCTATTACCCAGAAAAACTTTGGTAATGGGTGCGATAAAGTAATACATTACCTTGTAATGTGAACTATTTACCAGTATCATTATTTTCCAACAAGAAGTAATAAAGTACTTATAGTTGCTCACATAATGCATTATGTTGTAATGTATACTCCTTTCATTCAACATTATTTTAAAACCTAAAGTAATGAGTTACCGATAATTGAACACTAATGGATTACCTTGTAATGACACCTCATTACATTTTACATTACTTCAACACATAAAATAATGACTTACCGATCATCAATTACATAATTCACGAATTATAAACGTAAATTAATTATTAATATATATTTTTGGAAGTACGCCCCGGTAGGCTAGTTGGTAGCGTGTTGGCTTATCTCTGCGGGGGTCGTGGGTTCGATTCCCACCAGAGGCACTGGTCTGTTTTCGCTACAACGCGCCAAAGGCCATTGTAGCTAGTGCTCGGTTAGGGTAATAGTATATAATTTGTAATTATATGATTATTAATTAATAAAATAGAATAAATATAAACAAATATTTTTGAAAATCTATTTATAGACACATTACTTTGTGATTTTGTGTAAGCATGAGGCTAATGTGTATATTTTTGATATCACGAACGGAAAAAAACGAAGCTCAACAACTCATTTACACATTAAGCAATGAAATATGATATGTATCTATAGATCAGTTGGTAGAGTTCTCGGCTAAATAATTGTTAAATATCAGAGACCCCAGGTTCGAATCCCAGCATGACCACGTTATTTCTTTAATTAAGAAAAAAATATTTGCATTTTTTTTATGAAAATAACCAGTTACTTTACCCCCTACATGGTAATGAGTCCACCCATTACTTTTAGGCTCATCGCCTGTAAGCTTCATCAGTAAAGTAAGGTGTAATGGTTTATCCATTATTTGGTAATGTTTGGTTTTGCTGAGTACTTCAGTCCGTTCACAAGAAAGCCATTTATCGGGAGTGATCGAGTGTGATCACTATACTATAAAAATATAAAAACTTCTACACTAAATTGTTATTTAAATCATTATTTTGAATTGCATATGCATTAATAAATATTGTACCACACATATTTTATATTAAACTGTCAAAAATATTCAATTATATCTCACAAAAAAAAATAAAAAAATTCATCATCTCTGACTAACCGAAAATATTTTAATTTGTTGTGATAAATTGTTTTTAATTACTTTTTACACATACACTCGCATAACATACAAGATATAAAATTTGACTTGGCATTAGAAAAAGAATTTTCATTAGAAAGACATGCAACATACAGCAGAAAACAAACAAAAAAAAAAACACAACACAACACCAAAAATTATAAATTAATGTTAGGACATTTAGAGATAACACAGAATTTGTTGTAATAACATACATTTCATATTTTTGTTTCATTTCAAAATATATATTTTTTTCGTTTTTGAATGAATGTGACATTTCATCACGGAATGGCGTTTACATGTCATACATAGAAAAATTTTTGCTGGTTAAAAACAAAATACAAAAACTAAAATACACAAAACTTGACACTTTTGGTCTTAACATGTACAAATTTCTTAACACCAACAATGGAATCCTCCCCTACGCTTACACGCCGATTTGAATTAAACTCGGGAATGATGTAGAAAATTTAAACTTTGGATATATGGGTTTTTTTTTTGGTAACAATCTTGAAGGTTTTAAGGTTAAAAAGTGGGGTCTAAAATTACCAATTTTTTTGTTTTTAGGATTTTTTTGGTACTTTTTGATAAGGAATCATAAGTATATGTGGTATCAGTGGATGTAGATTTATATCATGACAAAATTCACATATGATAGTCCTTATTAAGTTTAAGTAGGCATGTATTTTTTCTTTTTGCAATATTCGGGTTGTTTCGGATTTGATTGTTGTTTTCAAGACGTACAAAACATAGGCAATATTCATATTTTACATACTTTAACCCGTGTATATTTCAGTTTTCATTTCGTACATTTAAGATATGCTCTCATACAAAAAGTTTAATAAAAATCGGGTTTTGTCAAAAAAAAAAAATATGTTAAGTTTTCTTCGATCTTCTTTTATTTTATTCTTCTTAGTTTAAACGAGCTTAAGATCATTTATTTATTAATTATTTTTTCCCCAATATTTCGTCTCCACATTGGGTGACTTCTTCAGGGAACAAATATTACAATTTGAAAAACTAGTTTTAATAATTAAAAACTTATATACATATAATAAATTTTTTTTAAAAAGGCGGGAAATCAAAAATATTTCCTGTCAATATGAGAAAATAAAAATATTCCAGAAATCAAAATTAAATAAAAATTTTTATTTAATTATTTAAATTTAAATATTAAAATGAAATAAAATTTTTTATTTTATTTTTTATTTTCATTTAATATTGATTTCTGGGATATTTTTATTTTTTCATATTGACCGAAAATATTTTTGATTTCACGCCTTTTTTAAAAAAATGTATTATATGTATATAAGTTTTTAATTATTACTAGTTTTTCAAATTATAATATTTGTTCCCTGAAGAAGTCACCCAATGTGGAGACGAAATATGGGAAATAAATAATTAATAAATAAATGATCTTAAGCTCGTTTAAACTAAGAAGAACAAAAAACAAAAAAAATAAATAAAATTATTTATATGTGAAGGTGAGGTCTACTTATTTTCACTTCATAATGTTTTTTTTTTTTTTTCAAAACCAGATTTATTTTGATACTTTTTGTATGGGAGAATATCTTGAATTTACGAAATAAAAACTGAAATGTAAACAGGTTTGAAGTAATTTAAAAAAAATTAAATTTGATAGGCATAGTGCTCATGGTTTGACCACACAACTCTTTAACATGCACAACACATGGTAATTCGAGAAACCAACAATCAAACTCGAATAGCACGAATATTAAACTTAATAAGGATAATCATATGGGAATTCGGTCGTGATACCAGTACACATTAGGCATTTATTTTTTTTTTTTTTTTTGTCTAAAAATTTAACAGGCACTACGCTATGGGGATTATTGTACTGATAATAAAAAACTGACCTAAGTTTGAAACAAAAACCTTCCGCACCGAATGCGACTTTTAAAACCTTCCAAGAACTTATTTTTTATTTTTTTTTTTTACAATTTTAAAACAAAACATAACAATATTAATAAAATAAATGTACAAACTAGATAATAAAGTCAAAACTTCATACAGGTTATGAATTATATTTCCCGGTATTGAAACAAAGAGTAACTAAAATTAGAAAAATTATTTTAAATAGTGCCATCAAAATAATCCTAATTCCAAACTTCATCGCATTTGGTGCAGAACCTTATTTAACGATAGCGAAAAAGTAAAAACGCAATACTTCATATTTAACCATGGACTATTCAGTCTTGCCTGTTAAATTTTGATATTAGCAAAAAATGCCAAAAGTTATATGCCTAGTATACATCTCCATATGAAGTACCCTAAAATTAGTACATTTTTTACAACAACACGTTTAAAGCGAAATTTTACAAAAACAACCCATCGGCGGATGCGAATCTAAATCTGTTTCCATCGTTACCCCACTTATTTATGGTTCCATAATAAAAAAGTACAAAAAAAAAACCCAAAAAACGAAAAAAGACGTAATTTTTGAGAGCACTTTTTAACCCTTAAACCTTCGAGATGGCACATTAAAAACGTATATCCTAAATTTTTATTCTGTACAACATATCCGACTTGTATTCAAATCGGCGTCTAGGCGTTGGGAGGATTCCCTTTTAAGAGAACCATTTAAACTAGAAATAGAATACTATAACGCCCACATGTGGAGTCCAGGAAAAAAAAAATTAAAACATGAGATAAAACAAGATTTCTTTACAAAACACATCATGCAGGCGAATGAATCAAAGCTAAACCCAACCAACCAACACAACAACCAGCCATAGTAATTTAAACGCTAACAATCACTAACAAACTATCTGAATATATACTTTAGAATACGAGGATACGTTTAGTGTATATGTGTGTGTTTAGAAGATGTTAAGAATTATACAATATGAGGAAATATGAAACAAAAAATTTAATGTAGCTCGTAAAATTAAACAAAAGTCCAGAATATGTCAGAGAAAAAAAATTGTTATCAAGCAGCAACAAATTGGAAGGTATGTAAAAATCGTAGTTCGATTTGTACAATTTTTGAAAAACATCAAAAGAATTTTTGATAACAACTGCGATCATTTGTAGGCACTCAAGCGAATATGTTTCTTTTAATATATAAAGGACCGTATCGAATATCTTGATCATTAATAGGAGAGCGCTAAAAAAAAAGTTCTAGAATAAGTGGACGAGTACCACAAGATTACGAAAACTACTCGTACAGTTAATACATCGACAGCATCTGAAGGTAGTAAAATAAATTAATCAGGGGACAATTTCGCTTTCAATTGCGATAACTCAAAAACTCCTTATATATTAAAAATTTTCAAAGTACATTAACAATAAATTTGAAAAAGTTTGTAAGAGTTTCAGAAAAAGCTGTAATTTTACAGAAAAAATAATTTTCTTTAGGTCAGCAGACTTTCAAGAAAACATGACTGTAATTATAAGTAAAGTGAAAGTAGTAGAACAAATAAGTAAACATTAATATGCCATCGGTTATTTGGGAACATGCTGTAGACACAAATTATCTGAACCCTTCTAGTTCCTCAGATTCTTCTACAGAATTTATACATAATCTTTTGTCTAATTGTCTTTTCCAAATTAATTCGATAACAAATGCCTGCGGTAAAATGCTTGATTTAGTATTCGTCAATGAACCAACGGATTTTTCTATAGAACGTCATAATTCAATATCTAATCCTGAAGATATATATCATCCAACTATTGAATTAACTTGCTCGTGCTTGTATCCTTCTCAGCGTAAAAATAAACAACACAACACAAGTAAAATTTATTGTTTTAAACGCACAAATTATGACATCTTAAAACAACATATTTCTAGTATCAATTGGTTAGAAGAATTACACAGTGCAACACATAAATTGGTTCCTCTTTCGTACCCGGTTTTTTTTGAAGTGTATATCGAAACTAAAAAAAATCCGCAAAGGACTTGGCCAGATTACATCGAAATTTTTTTTTTTGGACACCCTAAGTTTTTGCACCCAAACATGATTTTTTTAAAAAAGGAAAATTTTTATGGAATCCATATATCATAAACCGTTCGGAATTTTGTTTTTATGTCTTTGGCAAAGTTGTAGATCCAAACCAAAGCAAAAAAATTCTCATATGGACCGAGCCAAAAAAATTGCATCCACTGCATCAAAATTGGAAAAAATTGGGAAAAAATGCTATTTTTTTATGATAATATGGAAATAGCCAAACTTTAAAATCCAATTTTAAAATCCTGTTTAGGAAGATGAGGTGTTGTAAAAACCCAGTTCCACCTAAAAACCGCAACACGAAGATAAAACACACATGACAATCACACCCACTCAGAAACATTTTTTAAGAAGTTTTTAAAAAGGGTGTTGTAAAAACCCAGTTCTACTTGCAAAGTGCAACACGAAGATTTTTAAAAAGGGTGTTGTAAAAACCCAGTTCTACTTGCAAAGTGCAACACGAAGATAAAATACACTTGACAATCAGACTAGCACGCAGTATAAATAACAGTTCAAGTATTAAATTCCCAGTATTTAAGCCATTTCAGGACAAAATCACGAAAAAATCATAAAAAAATAGCATTTTTTCCCAATTTTTTGCAATTTTGATGCAGTGGATGCAATTTTTTTGGGTCGGTCCATATGAGAATTTTTTTGCTTTGGTTTGGATCTACAACTTTGCCAAAGACATAAAAACAAAATTCCGAACGGTTTATGATATATGGATTCCATAAAAATGTTCCTTTTTTAAAAAAATCATGTTTGGGTGCAAAAACTTAGGGTGTCCAAAAAAAAAAAAATTTCGATGTAATCTGGCCAAGTCCTTTGCGGATTTTTTTTAGTTTCGATATACACTTCAAAAAAAAACGGGTATGAAGGAGGAACCAAACGATGACCTTAAAAATGCTGCACTGTGTTATCTACTATCAACGATCTTGATCAATGCTTAACAACTTTTTATTGTCGTCTCAATGAATGTTTTTCGGTTTCTATACCAATGAAGGTTCCAAATGCTGTAATTGGTCCTCCTTGGAACTCTAAGTATCTTTCGCGCTTGAAAAATAAAAAAAATAATTTGTATAAAAAATATAAACAATCCAATTCATCTTTATACTATATGAAATACTCAATTGCTAGATCAGCATATACTATTGCGAACCAAACATCCTATAAAAATTATTTAATACGAGTTAAGGATAGCTTGAAACACGACCATAAATCATTTTATAAATTTGTTAATTCTAAAAGGCGTGCCGCTGATTATCCATCAATAATAAAGAATGGGGATTGCGAGTCATCAGATGACTTAAATATCAGTAATATGTTTGGTGATTTTTTTTCATCTACTTACTCATCATCGATATACAACTCTCATCAGTATCCTTATACAATTTATGAATCAACGCGAATTAATATGCCTCCTATTAATGAACAAGCTGTGTTAAGTTATTTAAATAAATTAAAATGGTCCTATGCTGCGGGTCCGGATGGTATTCCTAGTTGCATCTTAAAGCAGTGTTCTCATCTACTATATATTCCGCTGACATTAATTTTCAATAAATCGATTCAATTGGGTTACTTTCCATCTATTTGGAAGGAATCATTTATTATCCCGCTGTTCAAGACTGGATCTAAAGCGGTTGTTTCTAATTATAGAGGAATAGCAAAACTAAGTACTATACCAAAATTATTTGAAAAAATCGTTTATGATTCTATGGCACATCAAATTTCATCTATTTTATCTCCGAGTCAACATGGTTTCCGCAATTCTTGTTCTACAGTTACAAATTTGCTGGAACTTACTACTTATGTGAATGAAGGCTTTATCAATAAAAAACAAACTGATGTAATTTATACTGATTTCAGTAAAGCGTTCGACCAAGTTAATCAAAAACTCTTGTAGTACAAACTCGATAAGATTGGCTTTAGTATATTATTTCTTAAATGGATTGGTTCATATTTATACAAAAGAAAGCAGCGTGTTAAATTTCGAAATTCGTTTTCCAAATATATTGATGTTTTATCTGGTGTCCCACAAGGTAGTCATCTTGGACCTCTATTATTCACATTATTTATAAATGATCTTCCTTCAGTTATTACGCATTCTAATACTTTAATGTATGCAGATGATGTAAAAATTTATCTTTCATTCAACAAATGCAACGATCAAATGCTACTACAGAATGATATAATTCGTTTTACTACTTGGTGCAAAATAAACTTAATGAGCCTTAATGTTAAAAAATGCAAGTACATGATATTTTCTAGATCCTCTCCTATTAATGGTCGCTACGTGATGAATGATGCTACTATTGAGTTAGTGGAGTCATTTAACGATCTTGGCATTCATTTAGATAGAAAGTTAGACTTTAGATCTCACATATCTTTAACAATAAATAAAGTACTTGGATTCATCAAACGCTGGAGCAAAGAATTTCGTGATCCATATACTACAAAGCAATTATTTACAACGCTTGTCAGACCGATTCTAGAATATGGTTCTGTCGTGTGGGACCCTCAGTACCTTATCCATTCAAATTCTATTGAATCCGTTCAAAAACAATTTTTATTATTCTGCCTACGCGGCTTGGATTGGAATCCAAATATTAATCTGCCCTCATATCAACAACGCCTAGCACTTATTAAATTACCTACGCTATAAAGCCGTAGACAAATGCTGAATGTGTCCTTCTTGCTTAAGTTGATGAATGGAAGTCTTTATTCACCATCTCTGCTAAGTAAAGTAAATATGAATATTCCTTTTCGTTGTTCAAGAAATTATGAATTTTTAAATATTAAATATCATAAATTTAATTTTGCAAACTTTGATCCATTTCGTGGAACTTGCGATGAGTTTAATATGTTGTTTCAGTTAATTGATTTTAATAAATGTTTAGATATTGTAAAGAGAGATATTATCTTATATTTAAATTCCTTAAATTAAATAAGTAATTCTAGTATTTCTATTGTAAAATATTTTAATTTTTACTAATTGTTCATAGTCTGCACGGATTATCTCCATAGACTTAAATAAATAAATAAATAAAATAAAATTACTCAAATGTTAGTGGAACATTAATTAATGGAAAAGGATTTGCTTAAATCATTATTATCCTTTGGCATTTTCTTTATATTTTACATTCGGAAAATGCACAACTTGAAATTATGTGCTCTTAACCATGAAAAAAGAAAATCACTAAAACGCTTGATCATTTCAGCAACTCACAATCAGTTAAAAAAAACTAGTAAAATGTTTTTCTAAAATCAAAAAAAAATAGTAAAAGAAATTTTAAATTGTAATTAGAAATAACAAAATTTCCCATTTCCCCATCATCATGCTTTACCAGTTATTAAACTTTTGAGACGATAGTAATTTCTGACTGAGCACTGGTAAAACATTGAGAAACTCTTAAACTCATTTTGGTGCAGGGATAAAAACTATAAGTACCCTCAAAAAAATATTTAGTTTCCATCCAAAACAGCTCTATAATACCTATCGTTTGAATATGTTAAGAAATCCTCAGCACTTAGACTTTAAATGTGGCAACACCGATGACGCCGAAAGCTCTGGTCGTCTAAACGAGGGTGTGATACCGGAAAACATCAAAAAAGTTCACAAAATCATTTTGACATTTCTTATTTTAATACTAAACTTATTATTTTAATTATATTATTTAATATTTATTTATTAATTCAATATTTTAAATGGCAAAAATTTTGTCTTGTTTACTTCTCGGCATTTTGTTTCTGACTGAAGAACAAAAAATATTTTTGTCTACAAGCGCTTGTTGTTGTTTTTATGTAAAAAATGGATACACACTTGAAAAACAACCACCTCCACGTTGATTATAGAAATACATGCACTTACACACACAGCGTACACACATTTGAAACAAATTCACAAAATCATTTATAAAATTTAACTAAATATTAAAAGAAAAAATTGGTTCAAATACAATACAACTTTGTTCATGTGTTAAAATGAGATAACTGATAACTTAAGTTAAATAACAGATTAAAACGATATCGACAGAAAACATTAGTTCGATTGAGTTGGAACCCGTTTAACAAACTTCTGAACTAACATTTTTACGAGTGTAGCAAATAAAAAAACATACAAAGTTTCTAATACCTACACATAGAAAAACAAAGTGCCAACCGAATTGAATAGTAACAACTTAAAAATTCAGTTAGTACAGCGATATTTACATTAAATTTCTGAATATTTTGGGTGTTGCAACTAAAATTCAGTTGAATTAACCGAACTTTGTTGTGAAAACTAATGTTCATTTGTACCAACCGACTGAAATTCGTAGTAAATGAATTTGAGTCGTATTAATTGAATTTCAGTTGGCAAACAGCTAAATTTTTCTCTGTGTGTATATGGATAAAAGTGCTTAATCGAAGATTTTGAATAAAACTCAAGAAAAAATTTGTTTGTTTCGTACTTTTAGGTTAGAGTATTGGGTTTACATACTACTCAGTGTCTCCCAATCTGCTCTCTTTTTATTTGTTCGTAAACTCGCACAGAGCAAATGAAAACTTGTTGAAGAAATTTAAAAGTTGAATTTAATTTTGATTTTTAATTATTTCTTATATTAATAATGATATCAGCAAGATAAAATTAAAATTTATTAATTTTTAATAGAAAATAATAAAATATAAGCAAAATAAAAGTGAGTGTTTTAAGCAAAATTTTTTTATAAACATGTTGCAATAATTTTTTAGTGTAAAAAAATGTAAGTTTGATATCATTTTTTTCGACCTTTAATTGTGCAATGAAAATGAAAATTATATATTTATTTATTAGGATATTGTCCTAACAAATAATCTACAGAGTTTTTGTTTTCAAATTTATTCTTTGACCTTTTCAAGAATGTATTGATAGACCTATTTCGGGAGTTTTCTAGGTTCCCATCATCAGAACACGTTTTGAAAGAGGTAACAATCCCATGCTTGTCCAATGGTATATAAAACATGTCAACGCATGTGCAGACATATACTTTTTTTAGGGATATTCTGTAACCAAAAAAGAACTTTTTTGGTATCTTGTTCAGAGGTTTTTATCATTCAAATATCAAATTGACATATATTAATCTTTAGTCGATTGATGTACTTGAATCCAGATTTTTTGATTAATTCGCACTAGTTCGAGTTTTATCTAAAATGCATTATGCAGGGAAAACTATGTTCTAATCATATCAATATCGGTATCAAAATTTATGTCAAGTATGTTTGTAAATAATTTGGAAATTTACAGATTTGATTTATTTTCCTCGGTGCTCAGGAACAGATTTTGAGAAAAAAAAAATTAAACCAATCTGCAAATGTATTCGGGTTCTAGTTGATTTAAGGGTGAGAAAAAAAGTTAGGAGAAAAAATTAAACTCTCGTATTTTTCGCCGCATAAGTTTTTTTGTGAATTAAAAAAAATATAAGAAGATTTTTATTTCTATATATATCGAGCTGAAATTGTTCTATTTCTAAAACAAAAAACTTTATAAAGTATTGAATTTGCATTGAGAAGTATGCGAATTTTCATTCTTGCATCAACTAGAAACTCAGTCGACTTGCAGATTAATTTGAAAATTTTGTCAAGATCGGTTTAGATAACCGTAGAAAACTCATTCGATTTGCAAAATTTTAAATTATATTCACACATCGATGATGCACTTGAATAAAGAAAAAATTTAGTACCGATATTGAACTGATTAGAACATGGTTTTACCATCCTATTGAATTTTTGCCAAAACACAAACTAGTGCGAATTGAATGAATCAAATATTTACTTAAATCGACTAAAGATTAAGATATGTGAATTTGACACTTAAGGCACAAAAATCTCCGTACAAAAAACTTAAAAATCCTTTTTTTCTACAGATTATCGCTGAAAAAATGATATGCCGGGATATTAGTTGACATGTTTTATAATATTGTAAATATTGTCTTTAGTTAAAGTACAGAATTCTTTGAAAATATACAAAAGGCTATACACAAACACTTTTGGAAATCATCATTAAACATACCAAGGTACATTTTGAGAATTTGATAAAAAACACTACTTTTTCTGTGAGTCGGCGTAATAATTCATTGTTTATAACAATTTATTTTACTTCGGAAATTGTTATAAATTTAACTACAAAAATTGATTTTTTTTTATTAAGAACTAGTTCTGAATTTTTAGTGTAATAGAAGAGTACACACTAAAATTTTTTTATATAAATAGAACATTTTTGGTCTTCAAAGTTTAGTAACGTCATGATGCTTGTTAGGAAAAGACCCTAACCACGTGGTTGATTACTAAGAAGACAAGAATGGAGCAACATTGATTATTAATAGGTTTTTTGTTAAAGTTCTGCCTATTATATAGGCTCTAGCTTTTCTAAAACTTCGGGTTCTGATGAGATCTTTAGCCAGATCGAAATACTAGTATCAACCTAGCTAATATGTTTGATTTGCTTTATTTTTGTAAATATACGGAGGTTGAAAGCTCGTTATAAATTGAAAATAAAATAAAAATAATCTCGATGTATATAAAAACAAAAAACTAATATAACTGTAAAAAAAATATTACTTGAGCCAGAGTACACGCTAAAATTTTTTTATATAAATAGAACATTTTTGGTCTTCAAAGTTTAGTAACGTCATGATGCTTGTTAGGAAAAGACCTAACCACGTGGCTGATTACTAAGAAGACAAGAATGGAGCAACATTGATTATTAATAGGTTTTTTGTTAAAGTTCTGCCTATTATATAGGCTCTAGCTTTTCTAAAACTTCGGGTTCTGATGAGATCTTTAGCCAGATCGAAATACTAGTATCAACCTAGCTAATATGTTTGATTTGCTTTATGTTTGTAAATATACGGAGGTTGAAAGCTCGTTATAAATTGAAAATAACATAAAAATAATCTCGATGTATATAAAAACAAAAAACTAATATAACTGTAAAAAGAAAACATTATTGATATTAAAATAGAACGTACAAATTAATGTCTATATATTTTTATAACCGCAATATCTTTATCGTCAAAATCGTCAAATTTGTTTGCTCGTATTTTTTTTCGAAACCATATAGTGAACAAATGTCCACAAAATGTTTAATTTCTTTACTGGAAACTTTTTTCCGTCAAGTTTTTTTATTGCAAAATTTTTTTTTTCATTTTCATCATTTTCATTGTACAAAAAATGTTTTCATTTGCTTTACCGAGTTTGGTATTTTGTTGCTGAGAGGCGTGGGAAGTATAATCTCTGTATTTGTAAACACTCTTTGTTTAGAGCCTTTCCCGACGTATTGTAAAACACTTATTCGACGCAACTATGTTTTGCTGCATGAACTCCGACTAGAGGAGATCATCTTGTGGAATAATAATATATAATTGCTAATATGGCGGTAGTGGTACCTTAAATTCGGCTTAAATGGCTAATTTGTTAATATGAGCATTTTTGTTTTAACTGCGAATAAAATGGAAAACCCACGATTTATTCCTCTAAATAAATACCCAGGTAGAAATTGCCAACCGTTCCAAACAAATAGTACTGGCAAACCACTGCTATTTTTGTAAAACCCACCATGTTAAAAGTTACCAAATGTATAACTAACATTGTACTAGGAAATTTTAAATTAAATTTTTTGCCAATATTGTTTTTAAAAATATTATAACCAATTAGAAACATTTTTATTATATTATATTTCACACAATTTAATATGGTTTATTAAGACCGAACTGTATTGCTGCTTTTTAAATGTGTTTATTAGACATATTTCTCAAAATTAATTTAATTTAAGCTATTTAAAAGCACACAGTTTTTTGAATTACCAACGTTATGCTAACGGTGGCAAGTTCGTTTAAACCAACAGTTGGCCAATCAATCACGTAACAGGACAATGCTGGCAAGATAGTTAATCCCACGTTCTGCCAAAGCAACACTCTGGCAATTGTGTTTTTTTGCCTGGGTAGTAAAACAACAAGTAAACGACAACATTTTCAAATGATGTTGATGATGATGGCGATGGCGTTGTGGATGACGACGTCAAATAATTCTAAAATGATACGAACCCATTTCATGTTTGCGACAACTTGCATGTTTAAGGCATTTGCATATGGTACGCAAGTCTTATATGTAGTTGAACATAAAAAGTAGTAAGTGAACAATATACATACATAAGAAAGTGCATATGATCCAGATATTCAAAGCGATATAAGTCCATTCATATGTGTATAAATATAAGGCAAGATAAATGCACTATGATCCAGATGTCATGTATCATACATCGAAAAAACTAAAAACGGATTTTAATTAAAAAATTTATTGAATCAATTAATATTTGAATTGATTTTGCACCTATGACGGCAATGATTAATATCAATTAAAACTTTTATTGAAAATTAATATGATCATATATTGTCATATATGGTTTCATGTATGAGGATATATGGTTCCATGTATGCGCATATATGAACATGTATGTAATGTATGGAAGCATATATTCTTCTCTCTTCTCTCTGCTGTATGAATTCCTAACAAAAATATATAAAAGACAATAGAGTTTAAAGTTTGTATAATTTATAAAGACGATAAAAGGGAATGAGTTATGAGCTATCTCACCTTAATCTGAAGAATATCAGCCGCATTATATGTGCTTAATTCTAAATCGGTAGTACTTAACCTGACCAGCTTTTCAATATATTTTTTTTTTTAATTTTGACAAAAAATAAAATGATTTAAAATCGTTTAATATAATATAAATTTTGAAGCTTTTTGATAGCAATAAAGTTGCAGCGCCAGTGATAGGATTGCAAAATTAAAATCGATGTCTAAAATGTATTAATTTGTTGTGCCAAAACTATTTTTTTTTTTTAATAATTCAAAGAAACTAATTTTTGAAGCGATTCAAACGAAGAAATTACATATTTTTTAGAATCCGTATTTCAAGTCAATAAATCCCGCTTTTTACACCAAATTCGCTTTTGTAAAAAAACTTTATTAGTTGAAATGCTTCTAATTACTTGGCAACGATATTTTGTGTGTATCAAACACAAGCATTTCAGTTAAAGTTTATTTTATAAAATTCATAAGTATCACAGTGCAACACGAAAAAAAATAACCATATACGGACACCACTAACTGATAAAATACTAAAAAAAAAAGACCCGTGTCTTCCAATTTTTCCGAAAGTCATCTCCTTTTTTGTTTATGGGCCGCCAAAGATTTGGGGCCTCGGTATGATTTTCGAAAAAAAGTGATCATTTTCTCAGGCTCATATCTTGCAAACCGTCCAGAATTTCGATTTACTCTCTAATGCAAAGTTGTAGCTCTTGTCATAAAGAACAAAAATTGCAAACATATAAAATCAAAAAAACTTCACCTTCCAGATCAAAATCGCAAAAAACTTAAAAAAATTCGATTTTTTACCTTTTTTCCCGTGTTCAGGTCCATAGGTAGCAAACCGTTCAAAATTCAAGGAAACAATCAACTACAAAAATGTACCTAAGATCTCAATAAACAAATTTCTAGAACATTTTCACCTGGGAAAAGTTATAAATAACTTCTACAAAAAAAAAAAAAAAAAATATGATACTCACAAAAAAAGTGTGTGAACGATATGTTGGTATGTGTGTTTTTGTTATATGTTTGTGTGTGTGATTGTTTTGTTTGTAAACTTCAAATGCATTTGGTACTTTACACTGAAAATATTCTATTTAAGCTTACAGTGTATCAGTGTATCAAAGAATGATTTGAGAAGTACGTCTAAAATTAAATATGTATTTATATAAATAGTTTTTTATAGTTGGAATAGCACTTTTTAAATAGTTGGAATAGCACTTCTCTTAATGCTTTGCCAGTACTTATTTTGGTAAGACCACTGTCACTTATCGCTTTAAAAAAAAAAAGTGAAAATTTTTGCAAAAACAGTGCTGGTGACTCACCTTTTCTAAACGTTGGCAAATCATTTGTGTTTTGTGCTTTGTCAGTGCTTATTTTTATAAGCCCACAATATTCTAGTGTTTCGCCAGTGCTTTGATTTTATTACCAACCATAAATTCTGTCTGGGATATTATTCAAAGTAGTTGATCGCATCTTAAACCCACATCTACTCCCAGAGAAAACCAGGAATAAGTTTCTTCAAATTTCGTCCAATGTAACAATGTCTTCAATATTTATGAAATATTTCATAAACAACAGGAATTATAATGACCATATAAAGGTCTCTGTGCATTTTTTCCTAACAAAAACAATGAAATCCTTACTAATACAAAATATCCGTCATATATTTAAGTAGTGAAACATTTTCTTTGAGTGTATCCTCTGTCGATATACATAATACTGGAAAAAATCGGTTGGAAAGTGTAACTAATAAAACAATAACTAAAAGTGGCACATGTATCAACCACTGGTCGTCAAAGGGTAAAGGAAACATCTGTTTTCTTACACTGAAATTGTTACTAAAACGTCGGAACTTTCAAACTAAATCGTAATAACCGAGTACTAGCCTTAACAGAGTTCATTTTAAACAAGCTTAACTGTAATATAGAATTCTTATTAAAATTGCTCATACGACATGGTGTCCCTTAAACAAAAATAATCGATGATGGCAAAATTTTTAAATCAGTATTGGTGATGACAAACTGGTACGTGCATTCCACGATGTTTTAATTTTAATTTCATATTAAAAATTAGCTTTTCCTAAAAAACATTTGGCAAAAACAAAATTCCTGTCCTATAGTGCACTGCTATAAAAGTATGAGTACTTTATGATGTTACAGTTCTTTTTGGGTATATCAAATCGCTTAACAAGCACTTTTGCGTAAGCCTTATTTGTACGTACGGATGTATTTACTCTTTATGCAGTTTGTAAATGTGCAAATGCATGTTAATGCCTATTTGCATACATACAATATACATACAAGTGTGACAAATGATGACGATTTCGCTATAATTTCTATGCATTTTCTTAAAACAAAATGGGGGATTTGACTTGAATATTTTCTGCATCACAATAGAGTAACATTTCTTTTATATGTATATTGTGAACTCGTTATTTTACCTCCCTGTAAAGAAAACGTATACAATTGCTTTTAGCTACTGGTTGTTGTGTATAGTGTCATATAATTTTATGAAATGTCGAGTAAAGAAACGCCAAAATGTTATCGTGTCAAAAGAAGTATATATATTTTTTTTTGTTTTAAGTTGCACAAAACTTTGTACGGAAAATAAAAAGTATAAAAAAAAATAAAAAAAAAACTCATGAACATTCTATACATACGTGTTGCTACCATTTTTATGGGTGCTGTTTAAATACTACTTATGTTGTTTCACAAGGATATAGATGGCGCTAGCTGTGTTTATACTTCCGTTTTTGGGTCTGATGTTAATGCTTTATGTTTTGTAAAGAAATTGCATGCTCTCATAAAATATAATTATCTCGAATCCGACACGCCTATTTAGTGTGAAATTGTGTATATGAAATGGATGAAATGGATGAAATGTAAAAATGAATTCATGTTAATTTATTTTTGTTTTTTTTTTGTTTGAATATGTTTCTTTTGGAAAAACATGTTATATCAAGTATTTATTAAAAATGCATGGAAAATGATTACTTTGTTGAAAAATTAGTATGCTAAAAATATGAAATAATATGAAAATGATTAATATATGTTTGAATTTTGATATTACATACTACACAGAAAAAACTAAGAAAGGGTTTCAATTAAAAAATTAATAGATTTTGCACATATCACGTCAATATTAATTAAAACTTTTATTAAAAATTAAAAAGAAAAAAGCTATAAATAAATATCAACAAAAAAACCAATATTATACGAGGGCGGGTCAATAAGTCCGTGACTTTTTGAATGAAATACAGTTTTTTCTGCAAAAAAATATTTATTTTTCAACATAATATCCTATTAGCTCAATACACTTAGTCCAACGTTTCTCCAATTTTTGTATCCCTTCCAAAAAATAGGATTTTCGAGGTCCATAGAATAGGTATTTCTTTGATCAATAATTTCATCGTTTTAGCTAAATCTCTTTCCACCGAACCATTTCTTTAGGTTTGGAAATAGGAAATAGTCATTGGGGGCTAAATCCGGAAAATACCATTTCGTAACCCAATTCATGGAATTTTGCCACTGAAACTGCATACGTGAGCACCTGTGCATTATCTTGAAGAAAAAGAAATTTTGTCTGGCCAATAAGTTGGAATAATATTCGCCGTTTATTGTTTTTCCCTTTTGAAGGTAATCGATGTGGATTATCCCGCGTACATCCCAAAAAACTGTTGCCATCACCTTATTGGCTGACAAACTTACCTTGGCCTTCTTCGGAGCCGGTTCACCCGGAGAAACCCATTGTTTAGACTGCTGTTTGGTCTCCGTAGTGTTGTAATGGATCCATGTTTCATCCACAGTTACAAAACGCCTTCGACTTGCAGTTAAACAACTCCAAACAATCCTTTGAATTTGTCACACGATTACTTTTATGATCAATTCAGAGCAAACGAGGCACCCATCTTGCAGACAGCTTTCTTAAACCCAACTGATCATTTGAAATCGAAACCACACTGCCATATGAAATGCCTATGGCATCAACAATCTCACGCCCTTTTACTCTTCGATCTGCCAACAACATATCGTGGATTTTTTTGACATTTTCGGGTGTATCGACCTCAATTGGCCGTCCAGAACATTTAGCGTCATTTGTACTTGTGCGACCACAACGAAAGTCAGTAAACCACTTTTTAACCATTGAATTCGATGGTGCAGAGTCCCCATAGTATTTGACAAGCTTTTCTTTGGTTTGATTGACTTTTTTTTCTTGGCAAAAAATAATGTTTAATGAGCACTAGAAATTCACTTTTTTCATTTAAAAAAAAATCCACGAGGTTGTATGAAGTATGAACAGCTGTTAAACGCAAAGTAAATGACGGAACTTGCTCAAAAATTTACAGTAGTCTATTAACAGGTGGTAGTTGATGGGAGCAGTGTTGGAGTTCATATAACGCCCTCGTACTCAAAGAATGTGGACGACACATTTGAATGGATATGTGCTTTTAGTAATGCTGCGTCTGTTTGTGTATTTGTGTGTGTGCTAGTTTTGTTTCTAAACTACAAATACATTTGGTATGTTATACCGAAACTTTCATATTTAATATACAGTAATATGAAAAAAAAATGAAAGAATTATGTCTAAAATAAAATATGCATTTGTGTATTTAAAAGTCAATTAAAATATTAATTGATTCAATAAAATATTTGTTTAAAAACAAATTTAATTCAAATCAAATCTTTTATTATAAATTTTAGGTTGATAATTTTTTCTGTGTATGGTGAGGACATAAGAAAGCCTTTGCTTACAGATGTTTTTTTCAATGGGTTTAAAAAGTCATAAGCAAGGAACAAATAATATATTCTGATAATATTCTGATCTTGAAACCATTTTTCTGAATAAAAAGTCAACTGTGGATTTTTGCAACAATAAAATTTGTTTTATATAAATAGAACATATTTGGTTCATGAAACTTCCTAGCAAAAACATAGCAATGACTACTTATTATTTTATACATTATTTTTTAATGAGTACTTATTACCTTCTGCAATATTTTAAACAATGACATAATGGGTTACCGGTACGAAATTTATAATACATTATTCTCGTACAGAAAATAATTCTTGAACAGTAAAAGGATATTCATATTATTGCTTCCAGGCAAAATATGATACAACATTTTTCTGGAAATCTATTTTTGAACTCATTATATTTCGAATTTTTGTATGCTAAAGGTGTTAGTTTTGGTATATCTTGAACGAATTTACATCGAAGAAAAATTCATTAATATTTTAAACTATCACATGTTATATGCTTCGGTGGCTGAGGGTATAGAGCAGTAATATTTCTTTTAAATTCGTAACTTTTTACAAAATCTAGTTTTAAACCCATTATTTTTTTCCTTCAGGTAGTGTCTTCTTATTCATATTCTTGTATGCAACGTAAGGGTGCCAATAATGCATGCCTCCTTACTTTTGGGACATTTCATATAAAAAAAATATAATATAAAGGTAAAAACCTACAAACCTTCGAGTTTAGATTAGTAGTCTCATTATTTGGTAAGGTGTGTTTTTGCTGGTTTAGAAACGTCATGATTCCTATTAGAAAAATACCAAATCATGTGTTTGATTGCTTAGAAAACAAGAATGAAGCAAAATTTTTAGTGTAACAAGTTCTCTTAAAACCAGACCTGGGGGGTTATTGCGTAATCCGATTCGAGAAGAAAAGGGATTCGAATACGATTTTAACTTTAAAAATAAAGTAATAAGAATTACTTTTTAATCGGTAAGAATGTTGAAAACGTATACACTCAAAAAAAAAGTTAGTAGTCAGCAAAAAATGATGCTGAGTCAGCAAAATTTTAGTCAGGAGGGTGCTTGCAAAAAACTTGATAATGTCAGCAAAATCTTTTGCTGAAAATTAGCGAGCTGCTTTTTATCATCAAAATTAGTATACTCAGCAAAAGTTTTGCTAACACTTAGTTTATTCCAAATTAAAAAATCCTTGCTCAGAAGTAAATAAAATTATCGCTAAATATTAGTAGACTAAAAAAACTAAAAAAAATGTGTAGAAAAATTAAACAATGAAACAATTTTTTTATATATATATAACATTTTTGGTCTTCAAAGTTTAGTAACGTCATGATGCTTGTTAGGAAAAGACCTAACCACGTGATTGATTACTAAGAAGACAAGAATTGAGCAAAATTGATTATTAATAGGTTTTTTGTTAAAGTTCTGCCTATTATGGAGGCTCTAACTTTTCTAAAACTTCGGGTTCTGATGAGATCTTTAGCCAGATCGAAATACTAGTATCAACCTGGCTAATATGTTTGATTTGCTTTATTTTTGTAAATATACGGAGGTTGAAAGCTCGTTATAAATTGAAAATAACATAAAAATAATCTCGATGTATATAAAAACAAAAAACTAATATAACTGGAAAATGATTCAAGTTCGAGGCCATACTCTATATTTCTTTATTGGGATATTGTCCTAACAAATAATCTATAGAGTTTTTGTTTTCAAATATTTTAATTGACCACTTTCAGGAATGTGTTGATAGCTCTATTTCGGGAATTTTCTAGGTTCCCATCATCAGAACACGTTTTGAAAGCGGCAACAATCCCATGCCAAACATCAAACATTCATATAAACTTGTTATCACATTTAATGAGAACTAATATATGAGCTCGAAGTTAAAGATTATCACCATTGATCAAAAAATAAATTGAAAACTTGTTTGTTAAGTGCAAACATAATTTTTATTTTTAATAAAAATTATATCAAACTTGAAAAGTTATACTTTAGTTAATTTATTTGCTGAAAAGCTTAACACTGGTTTTGTTCTTCTTTAAAAAAAAAAATACAATACGCTACAAAACATAAAAATTGTCATAATTCCACATTAATATCTACAAATATATAGAAATAATTTAATATAACATAAACGAACTATCTTTCAACTACAAACATCAATGGTTGTACAAGGTGGCGCAAAAATAACCTTCCGATGTTTTTTGGCTGTAATTTAAAAAAAAAATGAAAAACTTTGATTCTTCTTGTGGATTATTTTTATTTGGTATTTTAATTTTTTTTACATCAAGTCGAGAATATGATGTCATGTAAATGGCCGCCGCCACAGTTGATTGTCATTTGAGCCCTTTTTATGGCATTTTCCATCACTTTGGCCAAAACTTCCGGCGATAGGTCCTCACATTCTTGACGAATATTGTCTTTAAGAGCTGCAAGAGTCTGAGGCTTGTTGACATAAACCCGCGACTTCAAAAAGCCCCACAAAAAGAGGTCTGGAGCGGTCAAATCAGGCGATCTTGCTGGCCAGTGCAAATCGCCAAAACGGGAGATTAGGCGCCCGGGAAATGCATCCTTCAGCATATCGGTTGTGGCACGTGCAGTGTGTGCCGTTGCACCGTCCTATTGGAACCACATGTTTTCCAATCCCAATTCATCAAGTTGCGGCAAAAAGAACTCGTTGATCATTGCTCTGTAGCGCTCACCATTCACAGTAACCGTTTGACCCGCGACGTCTTCGAAGAAAAAGGTCCGATGACTCCTCCAGCGAAAACAGCACACCATACAGTGACTTTGAGCGGGTGTAATGGCTCTTCGTGGGTTACACGCGGATTTTCAGTGCCCCAGAAGCGTAAATTTTGCTTATTTACGTACCCGCTAAGATGGAAATGGGCCTCATCACTCATGATTATTTTTGATGAAAAAGCATCTTCCTCTTGGTGGTGATTAAGGATGGCTTGAGCGTATGTTACACGCGATTGGCGGTCTGCAGCTAACAGCTGATGCACCGTCTGGACTTTGTACGGAAACATCTTCAAATCTTGTACCAAAATTCGCTGTAAAGACCGTCAACTGATACCCATTTGCGTGGCACTTCGTCTGGTCGATGTCGACGGCGCTTCCATGACATCCTCGGCAACAGCAGCAATATTCTCTGCAGAACGGCTACTCCGGGGTCTGCCACGCCTGGCAGCATCTCGTGTTGTGCCAGTCTCTTCGAGGCGAGCGGCTAAACGTCGCAGTGTTTCACCAGTAGGCGTTGGACGGCCAGGAAATCTGCGACGAAATTCACGTTGTGCCAAAGTCACCGACCGATTATTGGTCAAATAAATAGTCACCAATATTCCGCGTTCTGGAGCAGTGTAGCGTAACATTGTTTATTAACGTGTATTTCGCATGTGTTTACTACACAAATGTCAAAACAGAACTGACATCAGGGGCCAATCGCAAAATTTATAGCATTTTCTGATAGGAGGATTACTTTTGCGCCACCTTGTATAAGTGATGACATCTTTCTATAAACGAAACAAAACGAAATATCAAAATATGAAATATACAATCCTTTTTTTGCAATCCGAATAAGGAAATATACAAAATTACGTAATATGTGTGTCCTTGTCTTTCGCTTTAGTCTTTATACATGTACATATATTTGTTTGCTATATGAGCACACTATATTAATAGTCACTACAATCATTTAGTTTACAAATACACATTTTAAATATAAATATTTTATTTTGTCTATAATTTAATTAATAGACAATTACTTTGGCAAGCCGGTGACAACACAAAATTTAAGTTCTTTCAATCCTCAATTTATATGTATACGATACACATTGTTGGCGTCTTTTTGCTTTATTATGTATGAAAAAACAGATACAAAAATTTTCCATGGTAGATTTTTTTATATGTCTTACTAGAGTTTTACTTTTTACTATAAATTTGCTCGTCTCTACTACACTTGACATGTCGCGACATCTACTTCTTATCTTTCAGTTTGGATGTCGTACACACTTTTAATGTGCTTTCCCCCACAATTTTCTTAACAAAATAAATAAGTAAAACATTAGTCAAATATTAGTAAAACATTAGTTCAAATTAGTGGTGAATAAGTACAACTAAAATTTTAGCTGAATACATAATTTGAACAAAAAATTTGCTGATAAATAGTATACGTGATTTACATGACTTTTTACTAACTTTACTACTAACTTATTTTTTTGAGTGTAGTACACGAAAGCACAATGTAATTAACTAGTGCGCTTGTATACTAAACACCTATAAATGGGTAGAAATCAAGCAATCTCATATTGGCAAATGTGACGGTGTTCTCGAAATTGTTATCCAAAAAAAAAACAAAAAAGGATCACCTTCAAAATGGTCGATTCAAGTACACTTAAATTAGTGGTAGTATCAACATTTAACAGTGCAATATTTAGTAGGAAGGATAACAAGAGGGAGAGTTTTGCTGTTAAGTGTATGCCAATATGAATCAACAACAGCATTAAAGCCTGTTATGGCATTTAAACATGGCAGCTAGTGACGCCTCAAGTTGTACTAACTTTTAATATAATTCTACTCAAAAGTAAATTTCAGTTTATAACGTCATTACAAACAAAATGCGTTCCAATGTTGTTGTTACAATTTTTTAAGGCTTTGGTTTGCATGCGATAAGCTTTTGCTTTATATCGTCCAACACATACTCTCGCACTCTTTATATAGGATTTCAACGAAAAAGACCCCTATAGAGAGTGTGTGTTTTGAATTCGTATAAGATTACGAGACATGTTCACCAAATACCAAACTCTACAAACATCAGAAGAAATACAAAAAATCCAACAACAAAAAAAATTAAAAAATTCAGAAAATATTCATACATTTTCATACAAATTTCAACTTTGCAAAACTTTAGCGCCGTTTCAAATAAAAACCCTTGCATTTCATTTTAGTAGTTGTTGGATATGTTTTTGGAGTTTTTTTTTTGTTGCAGGATGATAAAAGAATGTTAGTACATATTTGTTTCCTTGTGTGGTATTTTTTGTTTCTGTTGCAGAACGTTTTTACGTTTTTAGTTTGCTTAAACATGCATGTATCACATAACATGGCTGAAATGAGCTAAAACTATGGTTGAAGCGAAATATGCAAAGTACCTTCTTGTTGAGGGAAACTATTTGAATTAGGGTGACAGCTAGGCGAAATCATAGAGAGCTGCTATTGACTTGAAAACGATACAATAGTAAGCCTGACTTTATCCTTATAAATAATTAACAAATGAGCCCGAATTTGGGCCGAAAGCTGGTTCAAAATTTAACCTGTCCATAAGTTATGAACTAATCTGCTATTGGCAGCGAGCTTACTTTGTTAACGGTAGTTTTATATATTGAAATATAGTTAGAAGAAACATAAATTATTTTTCACAGTAAATGTATCTTTTAATAAGTTTGTTTAGCATCTTGTAGTAAATGTTTCAATTTCAAGTTTCCGATTTCGACACCCAGAAAATAATCTCAGTTGTAGCCACCGAATTTGTTGCCAATCGAATTCTGGCGGTTACAACAACTATCGTACTGTAAAATTATATTTTTAGTCGTGAAAGCTAATATTGCATTTCAAATAAATATCATTACGTTCCACAAAATTTTATTGAAATTGACCAACTTTTTTAAGTTTTCAGATTAATAGTCCTCTGTCCTACTGATTGCACAATGATCACTTTTAATTTTCATTGCCTTATTTGCTTTTCAAGCATTTGAATATTTTGATTTTTTTTTTTTTTTGCCTTTTTTGAGATTTGAACTCGGAAGTATGGAGTATAAGGCAAACTCTCCACCTACTACACCACAAACTCTTATAAATGTTAAATTTGATTTCGAGTGTTAAATTTGAATTTAAATATTTTGTTACGAACACAAACTTTGTCTCAAATTCGTTTACCAATACCAATCATTAGTTCCAATGCAATCTACAATTCGGTTGGTACCACTGAACAGAACATCTAATTTAGTGGCATATTTTATTGCAATACCGTATTTGCTGTCACTAAAGGGTGTCCCAAGAAGAACGCAATTTTTAAATCTGGCGACATTCGAAGTGTCATTGTTTGACATTTGAACAATTGTTATTGTTTGCTAGTAGAAGGTACGAGGTTAGTAAAAATGGAGCGCTACACGAATGAACAACGCATTCTCATTGTGAAATTGTTTTACCAAAATGGTGAAAGTTTTGCGGCTACAGTGCGCAAATTGCGATCAATTTGGGGTCACAATAATGCTCCAAAAGAGTCAACTGTAAAGAGATTAATGGATAAATTTGCCGAAACTGGGTCTGTTAGTGATGTAAAGACAACAACGCGCCATCGACCAGGTCGATCGACCGAAAATGTCGCAGCTGTACGTGATGATGTCGCACAAAATCCATCCACCTCAATTCGACACCGAGCTAAGCAAATTGGTGTCTCCAAATCCACTTTGCAGCGAATTTTGACGAAAGATTTGCATCTTCATGCATACAAAGTTCAATTGACTCAGGAACTGAAGCCAGCTGACCATGGATAGCGAAGGAAGTTCGTTAATTGGGTATTGGAGAGACAACATGAAAATGCTGATTTTGCCGATAAAATCATCTTCAGTGACGAGGCCCATTTTCATCTTGATGGCTTCGTCAATAGGCAGAATTGTCGCATTTGGGGTGAGGAAAATCCTCGAGTGATTCACGAGAAGCAAATGCATCCTCAACGTGTCACTGTGTGGTGTGGTTTTTGGGCTGGAGGAATCATTGGACCTTTTTTTATGAAAATGAGGCAGGTCAAGCGCAAACAGTCAATGCTGTTCGGTATCGTGAAATGATAACCAGTTTTTTTTGCCTAGAATTGAAGAAATGAATGTGGAGGGCATGTGGTTCCAACAAGACGGCGCCACATGTCATACAGAAAGAGAAACAATTCAATTGCTGCATCAGTCATTTCCCGGTCGTGTTATTTCGCGTTTTGGAGATCAGAATTGGCCGCCTAGATCGTGCGACTTAACACCATTAGATTTTTTTCTTTGGGGTTTTTTGAAGTCGATGGTTTACGCGAATAAGCGACGACTCAAGCCTTAAAAGAGGAAATTGGACGCTGCATTAATGAAATACCGCAGCATTCATGCAAAACGGTCATTGAAAATTTCATTAAAAGATCGCGTGCATGCCAGCAAAGCCGCGGCGGCCATCTGCACGATATATTGTTCCATACATAACCTCATTCTGTCTACTTTACGATATAATAAAGTTTCACGATTTTTTTTAAATATCTGTGTTTTATTTAAAATTTAAAAATTGCGCTCTTCTTGGGACACCCTTTACTTTTGATTATCGACAATTTTTTTAAAAACTTGATAGATGGTACCAATGTTCTTGTATTATCACAAAATAAATGGTTGCTTTTACCGTACACAATTACTAACCGAATTTTATTTGAAAATTTAATTGGAAATACCAATAATTGGATGAATGGATTGTTTTTTAGTTCCTTTTCCCTCTTCTTAATTTACAGTAAAGTATTTTTGCTTTATTAATCGATTATTGGTAGTTCCGCTCCAATTTAACACATGATTTTATTGACAAGTCAAGCACTGCCTTATCAATGGACCATGGAGCAGTTATGTAAATTTAAATTTTCTTAATTCATCGGTTTGGGCTGTCCATTACGAGAAAGACTTCTCCACTTGTATACCTTAACTATTACTACGTTTCTATCAAAAGTTTAAAAAGATATCTTATCTCTGAATCTACACATACACATATTTATTATTTTTTTTTTTTTAATTTTATTAATTAATAATCATATAATTACAAATTATATACTATTACCCTAACCGAGCACTAGCCTTCGGCGCGTTTAGCGAAAACAGACCAGTGTCTCTGGTGGGAATCGAACCCACGACCCCCGCACTGATAAGCCAGCACACTACCGGGCACATACACAAATTTAAAATTTAGTTTTCCTAGAAAAATGATGCAATGCTGGTTGTTTTGTTTCACCCGTTTTTAAAAATCCCTATTTCCTGGCTTCAGCGGTTCGGCTACGACTTTAAGTGAGAGACTTTTACTATTTATGCCCCTACCAAAATAAAGCGGGTTTAGAAAGCCAAGGGCGATCTTTTCTCTTTCGTGCTCCTCCCCAAGGGGCTTCCTAAAAACCGTGTTTAATCGGTTGTCAGTGTGGTATAACGAACCCACTAACCACATTTGAACTTTCTTTCTTCCGGTGGAAACCTTCCTTTCCTTTTTTTGCCTATCTTACAAGATGGCGCGAGTTCCTAAGAAGTGTTTGAAGCTTTAAGCCGCTCCCAAGGCTTCGATGTTGGACAAATTGTGAGATGGTTTTACTCCCCGTCAATCTGAAAGTCCATAGAAATTGCGTGAGCCGTTGATGATTTTCTTGAGAAATCATTTGAAGTATGCCTTGAGCGAAGATGAAGTAACTAAAATTGTTGTGCAGCGTTTGCATAACATTGACGGTATGGTGCGCACTTATCGTACTTATTTAGCTAGTTTCAAGGGTGTCATCACCATTACAAATACTGCTGAATACTTCCGTTTGATCTACTATGTTAAGGGTAGTCTCACCAATCGCCGTATCTCTGGTGAAAAATCTGCCTACAAATTGTTCAAGGTCCGCAAATTACAATTGGGTTCTAATTGAGTTGTAACAATCGTTAGTTGCCATGACGTCTGACCGTTATCCCGATATTTTGATCAAGACTAACTATATCATACAAGTTGGTATTGCCACTGATAAAATCACCGATTACATCAAATCCTATTCCGGCAAATTGAAATTCGAGTCGTGTAGGCATTGAAATTCGAGTCGTAAAAGACATCCCGCCTGCTTTGATATTGATGTCCTTAAGGACACTCAAGAACATGTATTTGCTATCCACTAAACAAACGTCTTTAACGTCTTTTGAGTCGTAAAAGACATCCTGGCTCCTTTGATATTGATGTCCTTAAGGACACTCAAGGACATGTATTTGCTACCCACTGGACAAACGTCTTTCTCATTGGCAAAGGCAGCAACCCTTCTATTAGTTTGTCTAAAGGCAAGGGTGTTAAATTGACCATTGCTAAATAACGTGACAAGCGTTTGGCGTCCAACGCTCATTAAGTAATATGTTTGAAACTTTATAAAATACACAAGAATTAATTTTATAAATGAGTGCATTTTAAAGAATGCAAATTTAAATCATGAAAAAAGCAAAAATACATTACACATTTATAAAAGTTCATCGTTTAAGCAGTTTGATTACATGATGTCTACTCGGAATTCGGAACATACATACTAAATGTCAAAGTCCTCACTTTAACGGTTTGGCCAGGCCGCCAAGGGTCACTTTACCCCTTCATGCCCCTACCCATAGAAATTTACAAAAATTAAAGATTATGTGAAGTCTAAATTAGAACCCACATACAACATTTCAAACTCCTCGCTTTAACGGTTTGGCCAGGCCGCAAAGGGGGAGTCTTTCCCCCTTTTTGCGTGTTAGCGGATATCTAAGCTGGACTTTAGACTGTAAAACTAAGTACAATTGAGCCTGACATCGAATAATACTTTATAATTATACGCGAAAATGGTCAGTTTTTTTATTACCAAAGTGTTATACCTAAAAAAATTTCAATTGTCAAACAAATCGTTGGACGCTATTTCTAAATCTAAGTCTGGAATTAAAAATGTTACCTTACTATCTTTATATCTACAACCAAACATACTTTAGATGGTTTAGTAGTTTGTCGTTGAATGTTACTGGTGCATATTATCTCGGTGCCTTCCTTTATATTGTCGCTGTGGTTGTTGTTGCTTTTGGCCTACCGCCACAACTCAAAATTTCAAATGTTGCGTGTCTCACAGTCATCATCATCATCAACAACATCGTTCTTGTTGCTATTGTGTATATATAACTGCTCAATGTCCATATCAGTAAAGTTGCTAGTTGTATGTAGTTTTAGTCCATATAGTCTCACATTTGAATTCATATTTACATTCAAATGTTATGCAGTGTGCAATTGTATATGATTTCTTTCTTTTTTTTAGAATTTTTTCATTTTTGCTGATTTTAAGTGCATGTCATGGCGGCGCATAAATGGCGGCAACAATGGTAGCAAAACTGTTTTTAGAAATTTTAGTTATTTACTTCACAAAACATGGCACCTTGTATGTATGTAAGTACTATGTGCGTAAAATTGTTCCTTACTTTATGTTTTCTGTTCTATGGAAAGGTCCTTTTAAAGTTTTCTAATTTTTTTATTTTTATTTTTTGTGAGAAAGAGAAATATTTTGCGTTCTTATCGTTTCTGAAAAATGTCTGTCATGTTGGGGAGTTTTTGAAATGTATACATGAAGAATGTTTGATAAAACAAATTTTATGATTTAACCCGATGAAAAAAGTACCGATATAATCATATATGATCATATATAGTATCACATATAACTAAACATCACATCTCAGCTGATCCGAAAAAGGCATACATAAGCTGATTTCATGGGATCTAGTTTCATATAGTTGAACCGAAAAATGGGTCTATCAAATATGATCACATTATATATAATTTGATACAATTTTGTCTAATAAGTTTTTTAATTAAAAAACATTAAAATGTTTCAGACATCAGTACTTTTTATATTAATTCAATTAACAACTATTGGTAATTTATTTATAAAACATATAAATAGTAAAAGTATTTATAAAACATATAAAAAAAATGTTAAATCTAAAAATGTATGCTTTATATGAACCTGAAGTTGGAACATATAATAAATTTAAAACGCTGGGAAAAACAAAAATAAACAACATTTACCAAGGAAAAAAATGAAATCGTGTGTTCGCAAAATTTTCAAGCGGAAGACTTACAGATTTTTTCAAAAGCAGAAATAAACAGCGAATTTTAATCGTCCTTCTAATACAAAATAAATAAAAATAATAACTATACGGTCGGTATTATGGATCTATACGGTATTTTGTTTATGAAGGATAAATCTCCCTATTTAGAACTTCAGCAATTTCAGATTGTTCAAAATAACTATTTTGTATAAAGTATAAATTCAATTTAATTTTTAAAATTGAAAATTTAAAATCCATTACACATGTTATAAGGGTTGGGTGTTTCAGTTGTTTAAACAAGCCGTTTGCAACGCTCTCTTCGAAAAACCTAAACTGGGTTTCAAATTTTCGAAAAAAAAAATGTGTTAACAATGATACACTCAGGGAATTTCTGCTTTAAAAATAAGTAGTTGTTTGGGTTGTAATACAGTTTCTTTATTTTTAATGTAAATGTCAGTCATTTGTAGAGCAAATTAGAATATTTACTAACCTTGTAGTTCATTTAAAAACAATCCACATCAAATGACTGTTTTATGATTTTACATTCATTGTTTACAGTTGTTTTTTGTTATTTAAAAAAATAAAAAAAAATAAATGTTTGTTTATTTTTTACTATCATGTGGTTCATTTTTACTACAATTGTTAGTCATTTTTTGAACATTTAAAAACGACTGACAATGTTAGTTGAATTTAATGTAATGTAAGTCGTCCTTTCTTTAAGTGAAATTTCATTTGTTTTCAACTACATTTGCAGTGGTCCTTACCTACATAGTATTCTAAGTGAACTTTTAATTGATTAATTTCATTTCATTTCATCATTTTTATTAAATTTTAAAGTTAATTTGTTTTGTTTGATGTATTCTCTGCATACGTTTTGTATAATAAACACAATATTTTGTTTATATATACTAAAAAAATATGCATTAAAAAAACCTCTAAAAATTGGTTTCTCTTAAAACCAGTTAGCATATAAAGTTTAATAGATGTTGAGTACATCGGTTCTTCTTTAGTCTATATGTATGTATATATATGTTTTAAAACCTAATAATTATAACTTAGTACTTTAAAAACAAATATTAATAATCATTAGAGAACAAAAAAACGGTAGCTTTTCATGATTTGTGCAGTAAATTTTGAAACTGATTTATATTCTAATTTAAACGGTGCTAAAAACTATATAAAAGTGACTGAATTTTTTTAATCAAATTTTACTATATATATTTATATACAATGATATCTTTTGCAATATATAATTATGTATAAAATTATAGAATTTTTTTTTTGATTAATTGTCTATATACACTTAAATATGATCATATATGGTAGAATATATGGTAATATATGTATCTATATATATTTAATATGATCGGATATACAAGATATGCTGATATATAACATACGATACAATGATATATGATGATATATTACGCCACATTAAAAAATGTTCATAAACTAAGTATAAGATATAAACATATATCGTAATATATTGACACACGTTTAAGCATATAAAAGGATATCAATTTGTATATGAGTATATAAAAACTATTTTCATGTGAAAATGACACATCAAAACCCCGGGACATGTAAACTTAATGTTGGGTCGTATATTCCAGTGCTATACTCCCTTTTAATAGGTTAGGTCAAAATAACAAGCTATTTACATTTTAAGTTTGCATTGACTCAAGCGATTTTTTGAGTGTGTTTTAAGTAGAAGATATTAAAATCTTTTTGGAAATTACTTCTTTTGTTTGTTTGTTTGTCTAAACTTAAGTCTAACAATTATGCCCGTCCATTTTTAGGAGTATACAATTCATTTATATGCAATCCGAAACGTCACGGTAATAACCTTTGACTTGTACTTTAAACTTCTAATCTTTAAATTTCATTAGAAAACATCGTCTGAAACTGGAAGACCATCTTTGTTGGCTATAAGTTTCCACATATAAACAATAAATAAAGTAACTTAAAAGATATTTCGATGTCCTTAATTTTAAACACACTCAAAAAATTGATCGAGTCAATGCAACCTCAAATTTGAAATATCTTTTTATTTTGACCTAACCTATTGACCTAACCTATTAATAATAGTTCACATGTATCGGGGTTTTGGTGTGTCATTGAATTGGTGAATTGGTTACAGGATAAGTCACGTGATTGTTCTGATTGTCTCCTTTAACAATATAAAACTGACTGAACTAACGTCACAAAATATGTATAATAACAGGTCAGTTAATTTGAAATCTTATGGTGAGGAAATTGGTAGAGCAACTACTAACTTGTGTCGGTGGTGCGGTGATGAGGAAGTGGTGACACGCGCCTTACACTATAGTTGTCATTCCCCAACGCTATCGTTAAGTCGTTTAAAATGCTTTGATTCGTTTTTCTTTCAGAAACTGTATGAAGATATTAACCCACAGAGAATTAAAGTACAATAAGATGACCAATCTAGAGGATAATAACGAACTCGATTTAAGAAACACTCATGAGCCTGCGAAGAAGAAACCCAACCGTTACCACCCCAATTTTTCCCGAGGAATCATTTTTGACCTGAACCTGGTCTTGCGACCGTGTCGACCTCTAAACCCAAACACAAAACATTAAAGAAAGTGGCAGTGATTTTTTAATAATTTCATACCTTTGATGTTTTCTACTCCAAATAAAGTGATATTTTACAGTTATATTAGTTTTTTGTTTTTATATACATCGAGATTATTTTTATGTTATTTTCAATTTATAACGAGCTTTCAACCTCCGTATATTTACAAAAATAAAGCAAATCAAACATATTAGCTAGGTTGATACTAGTATTTCGATCTGGCTAAAGATCTCATCAGAACCCGAAGTTTTAGAAAAGCTAGAGCCTATATAATAGGCAGAACTTTAACAAAAAACCTATTAATAATCAATTTTGCTCCATTCTTGTCTTCTTAGTAATCAACCACGTGGTTAGGTCTTTTCCTATTAGTAAAACACTTGTTTCATTTAAGACACCAATATTATAGGCCTGATTAAGGTAGTCTAATTTCTAGGTGAATTTTTTGACTCCATACAAAATGGTTTTGCTTAAATTAAAGACTATGAAGAAAATAAATATTTTATATATTCGGATTGTTATTATACTAAATAATGTTGTAAAATTGTTAAATTTTTTTTTATTTAATGCGACTACGCAAAACGTAATAAGGCAAAACAGGCCTTCTGAAAGTTACTTTTTTTGTGAAGCACGTTATTTTTTTATATAAGATTAGCGGATAAAATCCCAAAAAGATAATGATAGATTTAATATGTGTGAAGAGGTCACGGTGTTTAAGTATTTGATGATCCACTAAATTCGAAATGTCATAAGAAAATTATCTTTTTTATGCTCTGCCGGACTGTCAGTTGGTTAGTTGGCAGCTCACACCATACGGGCACCGCAAAAAGTACAGTGCTTATAACTCCGTATTTAAAAACGACACCAATTCCTAATATCTCAGATAATTCGACCAATATATATTTCTTGAAAGTTCTGTTTCTAGCGCCGATAAGAGTGATAGAAGGGTTATAAGAATAAAGATATAAGATATATAAAGAATGAAGACAAGAATAAAATATATTGAAAAATATTTACAATTTGTGTTTATTAAAAAAAGAATTGTTAAAAATGATAGTAACAAAAATTTGACAAAAATTTGGTAGCACTTACTATGTTCTTCTACTAATTTCATTGTACTAATATTATGAAAATTTAGTAATTTTTTTGCTGATTTTAACAAAACGTGTTTAAATTGCAATTAAATAAATATTATGCTAAAATTTAGTAGTGGCTACTCATTTTTTCTATCCCTCCTCGGATGAGAAGACCTTGGAACACTTTCTCTGTGAATGCCCGGCATTTGCCGGGATCCGGGTCGAAATACTACCCAGTGACGGCATTCCTGGGTTAGTAAGGTGACATAGGACATAGAACCGATTGTTTAGAGCGCACAACAAGCCGACATTCTGGCTTAAGTATAAGTCCTCAGGGACTTGAGTCGGTTTAGGGAAGTATTTCCCTTCTCCGAATCCTCTTTTCGACCTAACCTAACCTATTTTTTCTATTTTATATCATTTATCATTAAAATTTAGTAAAAACAAAGAAATACCACAAGGCTCAAAATAGTTAAATTTCCAGTAATAACAGCAAAATTTACCGTAGTCATTACAGACTTGTTTTCCTTGGTGCAGCGCTTATCGCAGAATAAAATTACTCAAATAATATTTGTTCATCATGTGTTTATTTTGCTTAAAAAAGTTGCTGATGTCAAAACGAGTTGCCGGAATGATCTTTAACCCTCACTTCCATATCTGAGTCCGGAGGCATGGCTAGTCTATAACTGTTGCGTATTAAAATCACTTACAGCAACATATAGATATCTAAATCCAGCAATATATAAAACTTTTCTGCATTCTGTCCCTTATTAATTCTTTTCCCTATTATAATGGCATTTGTAACTGCTTCTCTACCTATTGAAATAAGAAATATCTTGAATTTTCTCTAAAATTTCTTGTATTTCAAAATTAAGTTTTATACGATAACAGTTTTAAATTGTGGTTTTTCTGAAAACAATCCCATCATATGCAGCTGATGCATTTTGGTCATCTTTTCGCAAAGTAGGAAAACAACTATAATCTCGACAAAACTTTACCAACAACACTAACAAACAGCAGCACACAATAACATGTTATCTTTTATCTGGTATTTCCATTTTTCACTGTGTTTATACTACTACTAGAAAAGAAAATCAGTTTTTAACCACAACTTGTCTAAGGATTTTTTTTTTATTTTTAATTTTTATTATTTCACTTTTTCCTCCTATTCATTCTTCTGGTATTTTGTCTACATATCTCAGTGTATGTGTGTATTTCATACATGGGCCTGAAATGGCACTAAAGAAATGTTTATTTCATTAACATTTCATTGATATCTATGTTAATGAAATTATTTTCATTATTTTTTTTTCAGTTTTCTTTATTTTTATTTTTATAGAAATCGAAATTATTTTTTGTTATTTTTTATTAATTTATAACGATTTATTTTATTTCAACATCCCGAAATATACAAAAATAAAGCAAATTTCATATATTAGCTAGGTTGATACATGTAATTCGATCTGGCTAAGGATATCATCCGAACCCAAAGTTTTAGAAAAGCTAGAGCCTTCAGAATAGACAGAGCTTTAACAAAAAACGTATTAATCATTAATTTTGCTCCACTATTGTATTCTTAGCTACCAAACACGTGGCTAGGATATTTTTCTAACAAACATCATTTTTTTATAATTATAACTAGCTGAAGTGCCCGGTGTTTCCCGGGTCAACTGTGATATTTTAATGCAGAAAAAATTTTAAGCTATTAAATAGACGACTTAATTATGTTGTGCTTTGCAGAATCGGTTAGAATTTAAACGTGAAACATGAAATTATAGATTCCATTTGAAATTTGTGAAATAAGGTTACAAAATTAAAAATTATTTCATATTTAAATACAAAATTATGCTTTCAGTAGCAATTCACGACTCTAAATCAATGTGCTTTATCAATTAAGATGTCTCATATTGATTTTAGTGCATGGTTTTGAAAAAGTTTATCCTTAAATAAATTTGTTTTTGTCTTTTTTTAAAGGAAATATAAAATTTTAGAAAAATTAGATCATAAAGACATTGCGAAAAAATCAGTAGGTATATTATACGGAGGAAAAGAATTCTAAAAAACGAAATGGTTTTTCCTAAAATGTGTTGATTGGATTTACTACTTTCAAATTAAAAAAATTAGCTTTATTAATAATAGTGGAATTTTTTGATTTGGACGCTTTTGCTCAAAAGTCGGTATTGAAGTGGGCTATGGTAATAAAACTTTTACTGATGCCTTCCTCGGGAAACATAGAATATATGTGAGTAATTTCAAAGAAATCCGCTAAAACGTTCTAAGAAGTTTGTATTCGAGAAAAACGAAAAAAGTTGGAAAAGGTGAAAAAAAATTTTTTTTTACATTTTTTGTCAAAAGTGGGCGTAGAAGTGGGTGTGGTCGATTAAAACTATACTACGATCTAAGTTGAGTTCCGAGGATTATTCATGCCAAATTTGAGGAAAGTCCGTTGAGAATTGCAAATTTGTATAGAGAACAAACAAACAAACAGAAAATGAGTTTTATATATATATGAAGATGATTTGAGTATTGAATTTCATAAATTAATGAGAATGGTTTGAAATTCCATTACCATTAATAATGAATCAATTAAATATTAATAAAAAAACAGGAAACATTCTGAAATCAGAAATGAAAGGTCTTAGCTCAGACTCATATTTCAAATAGTTAAATTAAGTAGAAACGAAATGAAATATATCAAGAAACGCAATTTGAACTCTAAGTGTATTATTATCTCACATATGGGCAAACAAAATTAATAAGTCACAATGTTACACTTGCCTAAAATTAAATCCTTCGGGAAGCCTCCCAAAGACCATTGGGTAAAAATGGAACGATATGGAATGGAACGGAGAACGAGTGGAAACGGAACACTTAACACATCTGTACGTGTTACGTTCGTCAAGCTGTGCTACAATTTTGTCCGTTTTTCGATATTTCGCTTAGTTTTCGAAATACTTGCCATTTCATAAAATGGCTATATATCCGAAACTAACCGATTTCAATTTTCATCAGTATCAATTAATGGTAATGAATAATTCCCATGCATATTGTATTTATATGACATCAACACCCTGTCTTCGTTACAGTCAACCCAAGTAAAGTTAGATTTTGAAAATAAACAGGAAACGGAAATTCTAAAGCTTGACTAACTAACAAATAGTAGCTGCTGTTGTTTAGTTTGTTGTGTTGTATGATGATGCGCATTGTGTAGCATTTGTGTTTAACAGCGGTTTGAAAGTTGTTGTGGTTTTTATTTACATTTGAAAAAAAAAAAATGTTTAATTTTTTTTGTCCTCCGTTTTTCATTTTCTTTTGACAAAGCACAATTGGCTACATTGTTGACAAACAACAACAAAGTTGTTTTTTTAACCAAACATCTTTAAAGACCAAATGGTGTCATTATTGTCCTGTAAAATCAACAGACACTAAAAAAAATTGTAAATTTAGCAAAGCTTTTGCTGTATTTAGCGATTTTTTTGCAATGATCCTCCCATCAGAAATGTTGCTGAATATTCTGAATTTTTTTTTAGTGTACAAGTCGGAATGATTATGCCTTTGCTGGATTATAGTTTAATTGACATTTTCACTTACAATGAAGACCCGAATCTGCGGATCTTAACGACCAGAACCTGCGGATCTTAACGAACTTCAGATATCTTGTAGGGCACTAAAATTTAAGGAACCCGTGTTTTTTTTTTGTAGCTGCCCAATCTCATGTTTAGGCAAATGGGGTCAAAAATTACACCATGATATGCTTTTTCGGTTTATTTCGTTCTATTAAAATAAACTATAGACAAGTTTGGAATCAAATGAAAGGTTTTTTGAATACACATTCACTGGTGAACAAATTTTGCCCAAAGACTTTCAAGTTTTTTTGTTACAAAAAAAATATATGTTTTGATTAACACTAAATATAGCGTTCTATTAAGGATATTTAGTTGTATTAAGCTAAAACTAATGCACAGCAATGTCTATTTAATTTAATCTATGGGGTGACTGAGCTTTTTCCGATTTTCGAAACCGTTCGGTTTTTATGCGACTTTTCCAGAAATAGTCAAATAGTTAAAAAATGTGGCAACTCTGGGGCCACTATATAGGCAATGTGTTAATCAACATTTTTGTTTTCTTGAGTACTTTAGCCCTAAGTCAAATAAATCTAGTTTTCGTAAATTAAAGACAAGTTTTCATGCAAAAACTAATGAATTTTTAACCCTTAAACGTGAGATTGGGAGCTAAAAAAAATGATTGTCTCTTTTTTTCTGGTTTACAACATATGCAAAATTCATTGAAATCTGCGAGTTTGGGTCGGGATAACTCTCTTGTTAGTCTTTTCATAGGAAATTTTTCAAAGGTTTAAGATTCCTGGTCCAGAATTTCCTGCACTAAACAAAAATTCAGTAAAGTCAGCAACATTTTTGCTGGGAGGATCTTTGCAGAAAAATTTCTAATATTAGTAAAAGTTTTCAAGAAATGCATTTAAAAAAAATAACGAAATTAAAAATTTCGCGAAAATGGCATGTGTTATGACTTCTCGAAGAGCAGATTTTGAATCTGGAGATCAATGTTTACAAGACTCAGCCAATATCTTTGTTTGGAGGACATCCGTGTTCAGGTGATTTTTAAGTTTGTGCAGTGAATAGAAGCTATTGAATATTATGAAACACCATCATTAACAAAATTTTTTTTGAAAATGGACTCATACCACTTTCAAAATAAATGGTTTATATGGGATAATCTAAGAAACCGTACGATTTCAGATTTTAAAAATAAAAAAATTTAAATTAGTGGGCACAATATTATTCCGGATTAGCTTATTTAAAATACATTAAAAAGCAATAATGCGCTCGCGTAAATCAATTGGTTTGAGTGCTAAAAAGGTTATAAACAAAAAACTGCAAAATTGTTCGCTTATAAACTTTTTTGGATTTTTCGGGTAAGCGACCACACGTTTTCGTGTAACTTTTCCGTCCGAATTTGGTTTCCAAATTTTTCTAACAAATCTGGTATTTTTGGAAATTGAGTTCAAAGTTGAGAAAAATTCAACTCTAAATTGAATTGCACATGCGCGGTGTAAATAATTACAGGGTCAAATCATATTTTAGTGAAAGACATAATTATTATCATATGTAAATATTAAATCGATCGCAAAATATTTTTTGTCTCTTTATCAAATTGTTTTTCAAAATATATAAAAAGTAAAAAAAAATTGTAGCACACAATTAGTGGCACATCCGCGGTTAAAAGAATTATGGGGTCAAATATGTCTTGAACGGTATAAATCAACATTACTATTATTATTATCTGAAAACGCTAAATTGATCGGATAAACTTTGTATTCTCTACAACATTTTTCTCCAAAAATCCTTAAAAGGCTAACTTAAAATTAAAGTCACACCTGCAGCTTCAAGAATTAAGTGATCCAATATATCTTGAATTGTATAATACTATCATAACAATCTTTATGTAAAAGTGCTATTAAGATCGGATTTTATTTTTTGGTTTTACACACTTTTAGCTAAACAGTACGCTAAAGATGCAACTTTAAATTGATTGACACATCCTCAGTTTTAAGAACTATAGTTTGAAATCTGGATTATATCACAGAGATCATCATTGCTATTGTTCTCTGTAAGTGCTAAAAGGTAAGTGCTAAAAACATGTCCTGTGGGAATTAATATCTTTTAATGTTTAAAGTTTTAATTGTCTAGTTTTTTAATATTTTTTAGTGCAATCACATGCCGTAAGTCCTTTCATTTGGATCTGTTCATAAAAAATATTTGTGAGTATGGCGTATGTACAGATTTAATGCCGTATACGCATGGATAAAACAAAACAGTATTTTTGGTGGCGTATACGTCAAACTCATTCTGAGTCAAAATTAATGTAACTAAAAAACCAAAAGGCTCCAGATCCTGGCTTTAAAAAAAATTCAAATTAATCACTTTACTTAAAGTATTAAAAAAACAAAGATAAAAAGTTATCGGTTAGTTTGACCTTAATTTCATTAGAAACTTAAAAATGTGATTTCCCAAAAATGTTAAATTGGCATATACGGCAAAGCAATTTTTTTTTTTTTAAACGTTTATTTAGCAAAATTTCTTATATTAAAACTCTAAACAAAAAAAAAAAACAATAGTAGATTATATAACTTAATGTACACTGTCCCGTATTCGAGCTCTCAAGTAAAATTTACATTTGGCAAAGCAATATTAAGCCGACGAAATGAAAGGAAAAAGTCGTTAAGTGTTAGTAAATTATTTACAGTTATATTAGTTTTTTGTTTTTATATACATCGAGATTATTTTTATGTTATTTTCAATTTATAACGAGCTTTTAACCTCCGTATATTTACAAAAATAAAGCAAATCAAACATATTAGCTAGGTTGATACTAGTATTTCGATCTGGCTAAAGATCTCATCAGAACCCGAAGTTTTAGAAAAGTTAGAACAAAGTTGAAATAAATATTTATTTAAAAAATAAATACATGTTCCTTTATTTTCAACTCAACTGAAAATTTTTTTTTAAACGCCAAACAGTAAACTACATAATATTCTGAGTGTGGTAGTCCGACAAATAATGTCGGACTACCACACTCGATTCCCGGTGGCGACAACATCAATTTAGAACAATACTTATATGTATGAGGTCTCTATCACTTATATGTATCGCTGCGCCCACCATCGGTGTTCCCATAGCACTTAACCCCACCGAAGCTAAATAATGAATCAGGGCTATGAAACAAAAAGCTTCAATAAATTCGCTAACTCTACATCAGGTGTCTAGCAACAACTGTTCTAAGACTTATCTACTCGCGCAATTACAGTGTTGCCATGTTTGAAGCCCTTCATCTTTCACCACCTTTCATCTCTCCACTATCCCCTTTTCAAAGAAAGCAACACATTTATTAATAGGAAGAATTTCCTGAGTGTTGCTTCTCTTAAAAGAAAAAAATTAAATTTAACAGGCATTAATATATATATTTTTACTTTAATCCAACTTTAATTCTTTACCGAAACGCCAGTTTTAAGATTACTTAAAACAGGTATTTAAAAAAAAAACAAAAATACGTGACAGTTATCAGACTGCGTCTCCACAAACTCTTTGAGTTGGTACCCCATTTGTCTAAAATATACTCCAAAAGAGAAATGGGATCATTTTTGATAACACTTTTTAGTCTTGGCGTTCCGTGCCGTAACGAATTAGCTGTTTTGTTTTTTGTTTATGGATAGTGTGTTTTTAAAAATAGCACATCACATAAACCACGCATGAAACAACTGTTTAGTTACTAAACGGAACTGAAAGACTTTCGTGTTTCACATTGGTTTCATTTTAAATGAGCGAATTGAAATTTGAGCAGCGCACATAAAAGCTAGCTATTTTGAAAAACCTCATATATTTTCTCTTGTGACCCAGCTCTTGTTAAGAAGAGCTTATTTCATATAGGCTTCTAGTTTTTTGTATGCTTTTAGAAATATTTCTAAAAGTAACCAATTAAACTTTTAGAGCAGCCTCCAGAACAAGATCGAGGAAAATTGAAGCTTACATTTCGATATCGAGAAAAAGATTTGTAGTGGTAACCGAGTTTTTTTTTCGCTAGCACATGGTTTAATTGTTCGTGTCGAATTTCTGCAGTAAAAAAAGAATTTCTGAAGTCCCAAACAAATATATCCATACAAGCAAACGATTCAGTTAGCGAAAAGTTTGGTTGCCTCAATGACTCTATTTTCCCTGTACGTATACAGGACGACTGTATAGGGGCATCCATCGATTTCGATTAAAATTTTATTTGCAATAGTGTGTCCTAATATTACACTCGATTTTTTATATCGATTTTAAGGAGTCGGATCAAAAACTGACAAGTCGGTATGATATCACTGTTTTTTTTTTTTTTGTTTGTATTGCTGCTGGATTGATTTCATCATAAAAGGAAAGAAATTTCCATATAAATTACTCAATTTTTATTCAATTCTCTAACATGATTAACAAAATGTTCGCTGGGTTAAACACTCGCGTTGATCCATGAACACTATAAAGAATTTGTTGTTTGATTACAAAAGAAAATTTAACCTAAATTTTGTATGTCTTATACAACAACAATAAAATTTACCACAATACAACCTTAATAAAAAAAGTGGCAGTAGGTAGTTGCTGATGTTGTTGTTGCTAAAAAAGTAATTTTTAAAATTACATCGTGATTTTAAACTAAATGAAAATTTTTCTTGACTTTACAAAGCCAAGCAGACAGACCAGGAACAGCACAACAGCAACAACTAACAAACAACACAGCACAAACAACAAAAAATAAACTGAGGTGCACAAAGTTCATAGCAATTTTCATGTTGTTGTAGTTACAACAACAACAACAGCGGAGTATATCAACTGCAAATTAAGGTTGTTCTTATTATTATTTGTTGTTATTTTCATTGTAGTTGTTGATGTTGTTGTTGCTGTGATGGTAAGTTGTTATTGAAGTTGTAGTTGCAGGCAACATCAACAAAGTACAAATCGCAAACAAGCGCCTCTAGTGACTTTTAAACAAGAGCACCAATAACAACATCTACAGCAACAAACAACTTTAAACATATCAACTTTATTATCTGAAATTCTTAAGGTTGGATTTTTGTTGTTGCTTCGTTGGTGTTGTTTTTTTTTTAATAACAAAAAAGTACGCGCGATCGCTCTCAATTTAAATTGCTGTTGTTGTTGTTGGCAGCAGTTTGTTGCTGGCGATTTTGGTCAACATCGTGTGCAAGAAAATTAGTTTCATTTTGCAGTTGTTGTTTCTTTTTTTTTATAATTTCAGTCTGAAAAAAAAAAAATTGTTGTAAAAAAAAACGAGCGAAACTAATCAAGTGCTAAAGCTAAATCCAATCGCTATAATACAAGTAACAACATACATGCATCAGTAACAACAACACACATGCGAGGGTTAATTGATGAGTCAGTAGAATTGTACGGCAGAAAAAAGACATCGCGAGTTTAAATGCTTGTAACGATACTCTGTTAAAGCTGGTATCGGAAATAGGTTTACTTATACACTCATGGAAATAGATCTGTAAAAATAGCAGAAAAGTCTAATAACAATTAGTTAAAAATTACGTTGCAAAAAAACTGCTACAAGCAGCAAATTTTTTTGCCAACTAAATATTAATAAGAACAGATAACTGTCAATTTGACAACATTTTTGATTTAGTTGAGCTTAAAATTTGTTAATTGAAAATAGCAATATACTTTGCTTAAATTCGCATAAACTTTTACTAAATATTTGTGTACTAAAATTAGCAAACAAATATCTGCAACATTTTTGATATATTTTCCTTAAAATTTAGTAAAATGCAAATACAAGTACATTTTGCTAATATCAACAGAAAGCTTTGCACAAAAATTGTAGATTTCTGATTTCAGAAGGGCAGATTTTTATTGACATTAAAAAGATCTAAAACAAAATTTAAAAATTTCATAGTTTTTATGATCTCTGTCTACTAATATTTAGCAAAGTTTTTGCTGATTTTAGCCGATTAATTTGTTGCTCTCAATCAACTAAAATTTATCTCAAATATAACTAAATACTCCTAGATTCAACAGTTTATTTTTTTATTCTTATCTTAACTGCTAATTTTAGCAGTTTTTTCTGCAAACGTTATTTTTGACTTAATTTTAGTAGTTTTAGCAAAAATTTTACTAATTTTTTTATTAGTGTTCCAGTAAAATGCCTTACATGGTTATATCGATAGCAAAATAATCTAATTAGGAAGCCACACAGTGGTTAATACGCAGATTTTAATGAAACTTGGATATGATGTTTAGGACACAAAAATATTAGACACGTATTTTGGTGTTAGGAGTTAAAACGAGGGGTCTTTAGGTCTTTGAGGAAGTCATACTGTTGTTGATAAGCGCCAGCGCTCTTATTAAAATATACTTTTGAAGCTCTTGACATGTATGATAGCTGTCTTTGGTCTATTCAAAAAAATTTCGATTCGATTTTAGTCGTTTTTGAAATGAATGTGTTTGGATTTCATTGAAAGTTAGTACATCGATTTTCAAAGTTCCTATGATATAGGTTGATTTCCAAGCCAACTGTCCAGCAAAAAAAAAGTATATCGCAGCAATGCCAAACTAACAATATTTGTTCTCCTATAAGAGACTACAAAAAAAAGGAATAATCTTATATCATTTTTCCATAAAATGGGTGAAGTAGGCGTGGTTAAATATGCAAAAATTTTGCGATAATTTTTAGTATATTACTTATTATTACTTTAATGAACTTGGTAAATACTAGAAATTTGACTATATCAATAAATTTGTTTATAGAGAATTAGAAAAATAGAAAGTTTTTTAAAAAATTCAGACTAGTTTCGAATATTTAGAGTAATATAAAACTCATGGTTTCGAAAATTATTTATTTTTTAGTAAAAAATTCTCATATTAGTTTCATAAAAAAGTAAAAAAAAAATTAATTTTCGTTACTACATACGAAGTTTAAATGTCGCAAAACTCAAGACCCATAGTTCAGAGTATACTTTTTTAATGGTCTTTGGTGCTCTGAATCGGAATCTGAATTCAGAACTTCCCCAAGTCATCAAGTTTTTTGATATTCTAACCTAAATCTGAACACAAACACAATTTTCCGTCATATTTAATCTTTCATATGAGATGCGATTTGTAAAATTAGATTAAAACTTAAAAAGTTAGAGCAGATTAAACACGATGTAATTTTGAAAAATATTCAACGCGAACTGCATCGAATTTTGAAAAACTAAATACAGCAGCAAACTGCCACGTGAAAGCACTCTAACGTACAACGCCTCACATTCCTTCTCATGAAACAGAAAAGGCCATTCTGGAATATAAGTATCAGCTATGAATAAAGATTTACGGGCTATGCCTTCGGACCGTATATAAACTAAAACTTGGGTTGGTTGAATGTACACAATGTGGACTGTTCACCCAGAAAACAGTCTCAGTTGTGGCCACCGAATTTGTTGCCATTCAAATTCTTGCGGTTACGACAATTATCGTAATGTTAAATTATACACACAGAGACATAAAGTGCCAACCGAATTGAAAAGTATATATTAACCCATATTCGGCCAAGAAAATTCAAACGTGATATTTTTAAAAATGTTTACTCTTTTTATAGTAATTTGAGCCTTCTAAATCCAAATCCGTTGCTGGTTTGCCGCTGCCTCGTCCATGAGTCCCGGAAATGGGTGTTCGCAAGTGCGAACACTGGCTGCTATTTGACGTGAATTTGCAATATCAACAAATTTTTGTTCATTTATGAAAATGTGCAAAATAAAATAATAACAAATGAGCAATGTTTCAAAATATATTTATTAGGATATTAAAATAATAATGTCTTATTTTAAATGAAATTTCTCAAAGCATTTTGGGTGCAAATGCACGTTGCATTTTTGGCACATCCATTTGATTGGTTTGCCACATTCTTTAAGTTGGCACCTGCGAGGTTTTCCTTGTGGCTGAACTGTTGGAATATGTTCCCCTACAATATTTGGCAATTGATAACCAACGCTTTTGTCGCATCTTTCCTGAGCGGATTCAGCATCTGTCTGAGAACTAAGTAGCAAAGATTTGCTTACGCTTACTCTGAATTTTTTTTGAGAAAGCATATTTTTCTTGTCTTCTTGTTTCAAAAAGCAGTGCAGTTTCCAAGCATTAGTGAGTGAGGAGCTTAGAACAGAAACAAATAAAGGCCAATACCACTTCTTTGACCTTATATTTATTCCGTAATTTGAGACGGCATTGTCGTGAAGGTCTACACCGCCCATCCCATTATTGTAGGAGTTGAGAAGCAGTGGTTGCGATACATTCTCGTATTTTTTTAAATCCTTTTTCCATCGCTTTACGCTGTGCATCGGTTCAATTTGTTCGAAGTTGGTGAGAACCGTTACCTCTTTGTTATCTGCCCAGCGACAAACCAAAATAGAATTTGTTCTATCATATTGATAATCACTTTCTCCCCGCTTCAGCTGCTTTCCTGTGCGTAGTGGGGCTTTTGCGATTCGATTGGGTCGAACGGTTCCTGTGGCGCAAAATCTTTTTTCACTTAAAAGACACATCAAATAATATGATGTGAAGATATTGTCAAAATAAATTTGATAGACAATGGGATCTTTTACACATTCCAATAGTCTTTAAACAACGTCTGCACCCAAGCCAATTTGACGATCGTAGTTGTCACTCGAACCAGAATATGGTATACAATTAAAGAAGTAACCACCACTCGAACACACACACCAAATCTTGTACCCAAAACGAATTGGTTTATTCCGGATATACATTTTGCATGACTGACGACCAAAGTATGGGACCATTTGTTCATCAATCGATAGTAGTTCACTCCATACACCGAATTGTATATATTTCTTGTTGGCAAGATCAAACAACGGGCGAACCTAATTGACAGTAAAATTTTTAAAAATCAAATTAATAGAAGAAATAGCGTTCTTTACCTTTGACAGCTTATCATCTTTATCCAGGTTATTATTGTTGTTGAAATGAAGAAAGCGTTTAATCTCTTTGAATTTGTTTCTTGACATAGTTTGCTTGACAATTGAATTTCTAAGGCAAGGATCTTTTGACCAGTAGTCATCAATGGATGGCAGGGTGTTATATCCTGACAAAATCAGTATTCCAAAAAAATGTTTTAAGTCCACATCATTAAAAATAATATTTGCAAGTTTTTGTTGCGCATACGTGTTTGACTGCATGATAATAAAATCAAACATTTCTTTATCAAAAAACTTTTCAAACAATTGAATTGGTGAGAGGTCACTGATTTCAGCACGTAGCTTTGCTTGAATGATTTTCAATGGTTCAGCATTAGGTTCCAAATTAAAATCGAACTGCTTATTGGCGTCACATTTCTTTGTCCATTTTGGGTGGTCAAAAGAGTCCAACGGTTTGTACTTAGGTCTTCCTCGTTTCAATGGTGGTGCTCCACAGGATGCCACTGACGGTAATTGCGACTTCAAGTCTTCAAAATCTTCATCATTTGCTTTTAATACTACATATGTTCCTGCAAGCTCACACGTAGAAGGTTCCTGGAAATTAAAGCATTAAAAGGATAAAAAATGTAATAACTAGTTAACTTACCATGTCATTGATTGGAATAAGGTCTTCATCAAACATTTCTTCATCTGTAACATCACCAATATTTTCTGGTGGTAATACAATTATAGACTCTATTGGGTTTTCAAGTTCTTCGTCACTTTCTATTATTCTTTCAATTTCTTTCATAGTGAGCACACGCCGATAAGCCATTTTTAATTAATTCACTTTGTAACGTTAAAACAAAAGAGATCTTTACAGCTCAGCAAATATCACTCAACTGTTTGTATTTGTTCAAAATACAATGTGTTGCATTTAAAACTTAAAGCATCTTGCATTTACCGTTATCTGGATTGCTTGTATGTTTTGTTAAATAAAAATACACTTGAAATCAAAAAAGCGTATTCTCCAAATAGCAGCCAATGTTCGCACTTGCGAACAATGAAACAAACAGCTATAATTTAGTAGAAAAATAATTTTTTACTTAGGTTTTTTATTTTTGTTTGGTCATTTAAATTATTTAGACAAATTCCCTTTATTTAGTTTGAACATTTTTTAACAATTTATGTTTTTTTGCAGTTATATAAAAATCTTCCTAAAAAGCGTCCTCAAAATACCCCTGCAGGCAAAACATAACACACATTTTTGATTTTTTTTTAACGGCTAATTAAAATTAAAACTTAATATTAAATAATGGAAACATTAGGTTTTAACAAATTAATGTACCAAACTTTGTAACTTGGCAATCAAATTCAGTAAATTTACTGTTCGCAAGTACGAACAGTGGCCGAAAATGGGTTAATAGTAAGAACTTAAAAATTTAATTAAGATATATTTTAGGTGTTGCAACTTAAATTCACTTGAATTAACCGAACTTTGTTGTGGAAAATAATATTCAATTGTACCAACCGACTGAAATTCGTAATAAACGAATTTGAGATGTAGTAACGGAATTGCAGTTGGCAAATAGCTAAATTTTTCTCTGTGTATATATATTTCGCTGTCGAACAATAAATAATAGGTTCAAAAAATAGGAAACTTCTCAGCCCATTTTTACCACTATAACATTCGATTATCCAAAAATGCTTTGTTTGATTTTGTTGTGGTCATATCGAGTTTCTAGCTTTGCTAGTTTATGAGAATCACCAAACTCTCATTTTTTCGGTGAAAAATTCTGATTAAAAAAGTCGGGCTATGTTAACAAATATCGTTACCATATTTCTCTGATGAATAGATTATGCATATAAAGATTTTTTTCAATGGCCCAATATCCTAATAAACACATTTAAACAAAAATATAAAATATTTTTGCGTTATCAAATATTTAATATTCAGATGCTCTGAAAGTGGTGAAAAGATCTTTTCAGTAAAACGACTTCTACGAAATATATGAATAGTATAAAGTGAGTTTAAATGAACAAAGTTTTTGATATATATATGGTAAATTTAGTTGAATGCAAATAAGAGAAATATTTGCTAACAAAAAATTGTACGCTTCTAATTTGTTTATTGGCATTAATAAATCGAAAAATATTTTAATTTTTTTTTTGAATATTTATAATTACCAAAATGCCCATTTTCACCTTCGTTAGCACATCTTGCAATTGGGAGGTTATTTTTAGAGTTAAATTGACTTCATTATAATTGTTTTTAAAATCAACAAAAATTATTCTCAGATTCCACTGGTTCAACACGAACAATGTTCTTTTAAATTGAGTAATTAAGTAATTTATTTGTTATGTACACCAGGTTGGGACGCCATCTTTATAAAGTGCCTTATGCATGCAACGAAAAGAGCATAATATTATGATAGTTTAAGAGCAAACTGTTATGATTGCAATGCCTGACAATCATAATATGATCGTACCAATCATAAATAAATATCGATAAATTTGTCATCGGTTATCATAATATGATCAAGCAGAATCATATATCATGTTCAATCATTTTTTTTGCGAGTGGGTTTGAGGGCAATTGCTAGTGCTGCACTATTTAAAAAGAAAAAAATGTTTCCAACTCTATAGTATTGGTTACTGATTATACTTCTTATAAATTTTAGTTTGGTGGTTGATATTTTATAAATTTGGTCTAGAATTTGAGTGAATTTCTAACAAGTCCTTTCTCTCATCAATCCTGTTCCTTATCACTTAACCCTCCCAACTTTCTGTGTTCATCGTTCAAATATTCAAGGTATGGGTTTACTGTTTTGGCCAGACCATTCATTCAATGCAAGTATGTAGAGAGTGTATTAAAAGATAAGACCCTCAAACAACACAAAAAATAAACTTAAACTGCATTAAAAGTTTTTTCACTAGTTTTTTTTTTCATTTTCTTAATCGTTTGTATTAGCCTGTATAAAAAAACTGAAGGGCAACTATCATGTCTGTTAAGTTTGGTTGGTTCTGTATATAATTTTCTGATATATTTATATTGGCAACGCCATTTTTTGTAGTTTCAACATAACATACTATTATTATAAACAAAGTTACAATTTTTGTTTTTATTATACACTCACAAAAATTATAACATAAATCTGTGTATTCCTATTAATTTGAACTAACAAGGAAATACCAACGCATATTTAAATGAAACTAATGGCGTTTTCTTTTCTGACAAAAATGTCACATTTCTTTTTACACTTTGCCCTCAAATTTCTCTCTTTGTGTTTTTTTCTAAAATAATTTGAATACTCTGAGATGGTACCGTGTTTATTTTTTCAAATATATTGCCATAAAAAAGGCAAAATGTGCAATTTAGGGCTGTTGTGCCCTGTTTTTTTTCGTTTTATATATGGCACAGAAAAAAATATTTCCATACTTTTTTCAATTAAGTCGGTTTGTTGAAAATTTTAAAATCTGTTAATTAAAAATTAATTGCATCAATTAAATATTTGCTTCAATTCATGACTTGTTTGACATTTTTTTATATTATCACTTAAAAGTAAACATCAACACATTATGTTTGTTCGCTTACTCAAAAATTTGTACAAGTTTGTAAAAGTTTTTACTGGAAGGTGTTCGTTTACACAAATACTCAGTAAAAAATAGTAAGAAGAGAGAGTAAACTGACAGGTTGTTGACAAAAAACTTACAAGTTTTTACTGGATAAATTTTTGCCAGTAAGAATTTGTAAGAAAAAAAAAAACATATAATTGAAAAAATATGCTTGTATTTTTAGTAAGCAAAAAAAAATTTTAAATTAAATTTTAATTGTCTATGAATTTAAAGTGCAAAATATTAAAGAATTAACTATGGAAGAAATTAAAAAACATTCTAAATTATTTCTGGTCGACAATTTCAATTAACTTTTATCTTTTCCATAACGACCAGTTGATTTTTTTTAATATTTGATATTTAAAATCAGCTGTTTTATACTTTTATACTGTTTTTTTTACTTTTTTGTAAATTTGTCTTACTCTCTGTAATTTTGTTATTGAGTAATTTTTACTGGACTTTACTGGGAAAGTAATCGAACACACTTATTGTTGTTGTTTTTTTGTAATATTTATGTAGTTGTTTTTTATAAATGTGTACGTATTAATAAAAAGTATTTTAAATTCATTTCAATTAGGTTTCATTAATTCTCAATAGGTTTATTACTTTATTAAGTTAAATAATTCTGTTTTATTGGTTTAAATCTGAATATTTATTTACACTAAAATATTATCATAAAATTGATAATGTAAATAATGTTATTTTTAAAGTATAGTTTTGTTTAATAAAACTTTAAAAAATTTCTTAAACAAAAGAAAATGCAAAAAAATAAATTAAAAATTATTTCAAACAAAAAAAAAACTTTCATTTTAACAAAAGTTCTAATTTCTGCCAAGAAAGAAAAAAACTAATTTCTGTGTCAATTTCATGTCGGTTTTAAATTCAATGTTATAAAATTAAAGCTATAAAAACATTTGGTATGACAACAACCCTTATTGTTTTTTGCTTTTTGGGAAGGTATACGATATTGATCACTTTTTGATCAAATGAGTTATTATTTAATTAAATAATAATTCAATTAAAAAGTTATCAATTTCTAATTGAATTAGCAACTTTCTTTGTTAGCGAAATTTTAGCAATTAAAGTTATTGAATAGGAGGTTTTCGTGATTGAAGTGAGTTTTTGTTTTTTATGTTATATGCGATAAATCTCTCACCTCGGTAGCCGAGGGGAAGTGTGCTATCGTCTGATGCAGAATGTCCCAGGTTAAAACCGTCATTGGACCACTACTTTTTTTATTTTTTTTATTATAATTAAAAAAAAAAAACAAAATTATGATACAAATTATTAAATAAAAAAAAAATATATGAAGCTAACATAAAATTTTTTAAATAATTAAAAAAAAATACAGTTATTAAAAAGAAAAATATATAAAAAAAAATTCTTTCACGTTGCCAGAGATTCGAACCCGGCCTGCTATAATATTATTTAAAAAAAAATGCAATATGTGATAAAATTGTGTTCTATGCTGATTGTAAAAATGAAGCATTTTAATGGGGCGAGGATCAAATGTTTGAAATATTTGCACTTTAAAAAGCAAAACTTATTTCCAGAAAAGAAAACACTATAAGGTATGTTATAGAGTATACAAATCCAAGGTTTGTCTCATAATATTTTTAATGCCTCATCCGATGTTGATCGGGTAGAAATGGTGGTTTACAAAAGGCGATTTTTCTACCACTCTTGTTCAGCAGCACGTGAAAAACCTTGGAAATTCGAACAAAAAATTCATGTACTAGTAAACAACTAATTTTAAAGTGAATTTGTCTAATTATGTTAATCACTTAAATTTTATGGCACACAATTTTAGCTAAATTACTCAATTAACCAGGCTTATAACTGAACAACACTCAGGAGATGTCCCCAATAAGTGCATTGTGTTGATGGTACAGAGATACAAGTTGAGGGACTCAAGTTCGATGCTCCACCCACTTTTTTTTTGGAAGCTTCGTCATATATTTATTAGCTGATCAAACCAGCTTAGCCGATATTTTTATAATTTTTCTTTTTTCAATTCAACCAATTTTAATTTAATAATTACGGAAGAGATTAAAAAAATAAACAAAAATCTAAAAATAGGATATTTGTGTTGTCACTCCCGAGTATAATATACAATAGCAGAAAAGCTAATAGGAAAGGAAACTGTAATTTAGCTGCATTACATTCGAGTCCATACTTGGGTGTGATCGCTAAACGGTCATGACTTGGTATTGTTACGTTTGTAATATAAGAAGAGCGCAGGTTTGATTCTTACAGCCGCAGATTGTTGAAACATTTATCATATAGAGACAATCTGACAATTATAAATACACAAACAAAATACAATTTAAATGAAAAATCACTGATGACGCCTGTCCATCAAAAGAGGCAGAAACTAGTCTAGTCTGATTCAAAAATTAGTAGTGTTTATAATTTTTAGAGAAAAACGTTTTTTCTGCTTCTTAACCTCAACATTTCTAATTTCATAACATTGAATTTAATTTTTGGCACAGAACAATTAGAAAAACTAATAAAAGTTTTTATATTTTGGCAACACTGTCAACACGATGGCATCAATTTATCTATATTTTAACAGGGTTGCAAATATTCCCGTTGCTGTTTTTTTAGAATTTTACTTGCGAGTTTAATTTTATATATATTTTTTTTTAATATGGAACTGAAAACTATAAATAGTTATTTAGATACAAAAAAAAAACCCAAGAAACACAAAACTTAAATATTTCTTCGCACTCAGATTCAGATGAATCAGTCATCTGCAATAAATATATATCTCCTGCTGGCGATATGGACCACTACAGAGCTCTTTTTAAAGAAAATTTAGGTTAAAAAAAAATACCGAAGTAGTAGTTTGCGAAACGAATGTTGTAACCGAAAAATTAAAATTTTGCAATGATAAAGCATATCATTATTAAGTTTTTTTATTACCTTTACTTTTAATTAAAATGCCATTTTTTTTTAATAATTACATCGGCTTTAGTCGGCTTTGTGATATCGCTGGTCATTTCTTTCTTAGCCGCCGCCGACGTTTTCCAGTCGACTTGTATCTCTGGTCAGGAAGATTAAAGTGTATTGTGCCGAAAGATTCAAGACTTTACGTAAGCAATGTTTTATTTTTTTTTTATTAGTTTTTATTCAAAAATTACAATTTGGATAAATCTTCTACCCCTTCTACATTGGACCTCTGAGGATTCACGGTGATGCGAAATGAAACATGTAAGGATTTGTCAGTAGATAAAGTCTGCATTAAATTAGCGGATGTTAAAAAAAAATTATTTATTGTAAAAATTACTAGTTTAAGGGTCACTCTGATGACTTCATATGTAAAAATTCAAAATTTTTAAAATTCAAAATTCAATAATTTTAGAACTAGCCATCGTATTAACGTAAAACTAAATTTGTTAGAAAGGTTGTAATGTAATAAATACACTACAAGGTATTTAAAATACATTTAATCTTGCTCTTTAAAATTCTTGACAAATATTGAAAACAATTTAAAAGTTAAAACAATATCATTTATTTTCTCCCAGTTTGCTTGCAATAGACTTGGCTAACAAGTATGGAAATTTCACAAACACAAATTTATTATGAAATTAAAGACTTATCTAACAAATTGTATCTCATGCCAATACAGTGCCTATTTCTGAAGTAATTTTTGTTTGAATTTTGAAAATTTTTCTTTTTTTCTTTTAAGGTCATCAGAGTGACCCTTAAACTAATAATTAATAGGCTAGAACCCTTGACTAGTGAATTATCTGGTTTTGTACGAAGCACAAGAGAAAACAAATTTAAAAACATTTTTTTTTCATAACCTCATATTTTGCACTTAATGCATTTCAGCAACCCCGTACACCCCTTTAAAACAATCTGAAACAATTCTCAAAAATCTTTGGGGCAATAATTATTCACATTCCGTTTCAAAAGTCACAAAATTACAAAAAAAAAACGTGGAATTGCCGAAGCTCCCTAGTGTACATTTTTGTATTTATGTGTACCGTATACCATACATATCATGTCGTTAGTTCAACTCAAATAAAATAGGGAGATTTTTATACTTTTATTACGGTTGTGGCTATAACTCAGAGATTAATCGAGATACTACCCTGAATTGTTAACACAAATGTAGAGGAGAGTTCCATAAAAAGCAGGGATGGCAGTTAATACCACTACAATACTGTTATCTATTCAAAACCCTTTCAACTGACTATCATTATCCCTAAAATACCGTTACCGAAATAATTGAAATACCGTTAACCCTAAAATACCGTTGGATATATAACTAAAGTATCAATATCCATAAAACACCGTTACCGATATAACTTAAATGCAGTTATCGCTAAAATACCGTTCTTAAATAATTAAATTAGCGTTACCCTTAACATACCGTTACTGAAATAATCTGGACTTTTCAATGTGAAAATTTGAAAGCCCTAATTTTTAAGTATAGTCTACATAACCGTGTAAATCGGTTTTCTGAATTCAAATAACCTTGAAAAATAAGAGGCATCTGTAGTCAGTTTCAACAGGTCAGAGCTGTGAATGAATCATTCATTTTTGATTTCAATTCATTACAAATTTGAATTGAATTTTGAATAATTCTTTTCACACAAAAAAAGAATTGAATGAAATTTGAATTAATTCAAATGAATTTGGTAAAAATAAATTGGAATTCATTTCCAATTCAAATGAATTCGGCAAAATGAATTGCAATTCATTTCCAATTCATTTGACTTGAATTGATTTTGAATTAATTAAAATGAATTAGAAAACTTAATTGCAATTCATTTTCAATTCATTTGTATTAAATTGATTTTGAATTAATTCAAATGAATTAGAAAAAATATTGCACCGTGTTATTAATCATATTTATAAAATTTTCTTATATGTGATGAAGAGTTTCATAAAATTCATTTGAATTAATTCAAAATCAATTTAATACAAATGAATTGAAAATGAATTGCAATTCATTTTTCTAATTCATTTGAATTAATTCAAAATCAATTCAAGTCAAATGAATTGGAAATGAATTGCAATTCATTTCGCCAAACTCATTTGAATTGAAAATGAATTGCAATTCATTTTGCCGAATTCATTTGATTTAAAATGAATTGCAATTCATTCCAGCCAAATGCACATGAATCGATTCAAATTTCATTCAATTCGTTTTTTGGCGAGAAGAATTAATTCAAAATTTTACTAATTCAGTACATGAATGATTCGCGAATTAATTCAAAAATGAATGATTCAGTCACAGCTCTGCAACAGGTGTAGACATTTTTTGAAATTACTCATATGTTTAACAAAACATTATCGAAAATCAATAAATTTAAAAAAAAATATTCACAGGTAATTAGACTTCTCAATTATCCGTATAATTTACATTTTAAACTTTTCTTCCATCCACCTCAACAACAACAGCCGAATAATATTTTAATCATATTAACCTACCACCAAGTGTACAGAATTATTTTAACAACGTTATGGCCAATAATCATAAAAATATTCCGACAACCGACAAAAAATGTGGTACATTTAATATCACTGTTTAAATGACTGTTTTGCACTTGTTAAGTATTCTTATGTTAATGGGTCGTCCAACGGAATGATGAAATGGTGCAACATCGTCAGGTTGCATTAACTACAGCAACAGTATGCAACATGAATCCCTGTTTCTTTAGACGTTGTTGTTGCTTGAAACAATGAAAATTTATTAAACGACTCAATAATATGAAATATATGCTGGTAATAAAAATTGATATAATACTTTAAATATCCAAAAGACAATTGTGTTCAACAGGTTGGCGCTTACTTGCCTGCCTGGCTGGAATATGCCGACAGAGGAAATGACCAGTAAAAAGCTTTAACAACCGTTTAAGTTATGTTACTAAAACTAGAAGTTCTTCTCCATATGTCAGTTTATTCAACATCAGATTTTCAGATATTTAATAGCAATCAAAGACTGTTTCGTTCTCATTGTTAAGCAATTGTATGTAATACACTCAAAAAAAAAAAAAAAACATCCAGTAAAGTCAGCAACATGTTTGCTGGGAGGATCCTTGCAGAAAAATAGCTTATATCAGCAAAACATTTGCTAAATTCAGTAAAATTTTTGCTGAATTTACTAGTTTTTTTTGCTGATATTAGCAATTTTTCTGCAATGATAATCCAAAGAAAATATTGCTGATTTTACAGACTCTTTTTGGAGTGTAGTAAACGTTTTTGCTTCAGTTTATTGTAGCATTTGTTGGTTGTTGAATAGTTTCGGTTTAAAAGCTTAAAGCAATCATTAAAAGTTTCTTTTGTCTTAATAAATTTTACTTAACTTATTCCTTCAACAATTAATAGCAATTATTTGTTAACGGTTTGGTATTACCGAATTTTAAGAACCTTACGATATCAAAGCTTATGTAAAAGCAAATACAAGAAGTACACTCAAAAAAAGTCCGTACAGTTAGCAAATAAGTTAGTTGAGTCAGCACAATTTTTGCTGGTGTGATCCTTGCAGAAAAATTGCCAACATCTTCAAAAGCGTGCTGTTTCTTAGCAAAACATTAGTAAATTCAGCAAAATGTTTTGCTGACACTTATTTCAATGCATATTAAAATCGACTTGATGAAATCAACGAAATTTTTTTCTACAGCTTAGTAGATTAAACAAATCTAAAGAACTCTGTATAAAATTTTTAATTTAATTTCTGGGAAAAATTTTAAAAATTTTAAATTCTATTAACATTTAAAGATTGATACAAATTTTTCAATAAAAATGTTTTCTTCTTCTTCTTCCTGTAAAGAGACTAACTAAAGAAATATTCTAAAGTAATTAATATAAAAATTAATTACGATTGTCATTATCTGACGGTTGCAAAACACTTTCTAACATGAAATTTGAAGGAACTTGCTTAACGGCGACTCAATCTCTAACCTACACTTGGTATCCAACTATTGTATGTGAATAAAGCGCATCATAAAACGTGATAATTACTTGTGAAAAAGAGATAGGATAAAGAAGAAAAAGCATTCTAATTCAGAAAAGAATTGTGCATTGGTATAAGTAATTCTGTCTCTTCTGATCGAAACAATACTTGTGTGTACGTAGTGTGACCAAACTCCACTTTAGCTACAGTCATCGCTGTGTCAACCGTGGCTCAACTGGTTAAGAGGTGAGATTACGATGCACAGCTTGATGCTAAGGCAATGAGTTCAAATCACAGTACGACACCAAAAAATAAAAAGTTTTTCATATAGAGCAAATTAACAATATAAAATACTTTGTTCAATTGACACATAAATTAACCACTGACGAGTCCCAGGAGGGGGACGGAACTGCGGCAGTCTGGTGTATCCCTTGTGTCCGAAAAATTTTTCAATAAAAATGTTTTCTTCTTCTTCTTCCTGTAAAGAGACTATCTAAAGTAATATTCTACAGTAATTAATATAAAAATTAATTACGATTGTCATTATCTGACGGTTGCAAAACACTTTCTAACAAAAAACTTTTAAATTTGTGCCAATCTTCAGTTAGAAACAAATAATAAAAATCACTGAAATTTTTAAAATTATTTAAATTTGAATTTATTTTTCAATCCACAAAAAGACTTAATTTTTAAGTTCTTGGAATTCCACGAATTTTGAATAGAAAAATTAATTATAAATTCTTTTTGAATTTCACAAAAATTTTTAATATAATAAAAATTTTAAGTATTTATGTATTTGATTCACAATTTATTGTAAAATGTTCATTAAATTCCTCAAGCATAACATTCAAGTATGTTTCCTAAGTCTTAGTATTGCTTTGTTATTAATCAAGTATGTCTCTTAAATCTTTTGTTTTTCACTCTCTATTTCATATATTTTAATCGTTTTTTATAGTTTTGTTTAACGTAACTCATTTGTATATACATATATTTAGTTAGAATATTGTGCTACTTCAAGATTAACTGTTTGCTTTTTTGTTGTGCGCAGTAAGAAAATGATGACTTGCTTAACTCAAACCGAGACATTACATACAGCCGACATAATCAACTTTATGAGAAGTTAGTCAGTCAGTTTATAAACACACTAAAGAAATATTTGCAAACCACTTTTTGTAATAAATTTTAATTGATTACGAAACTAAAAATGATAATGATACTTTTTTGCAACATTTAATTAGTAAGAACTATGGCTTTCAATTTAATATATTACACGTTTCGAATGATGCGATAATATCAAATACTTTAATCTGTATCTGGAGTAAACATCACTGGTTACTTAACTTATGAAGCTCTCGTACTTTTTCTTTTAGTTAAAGAAAAAATTGCTTAAACTGCAAAAATTTCAAATTTTTGTAAGCCTTAACAATATAGAGTATGTGAAAAATTGTAATTAATAAAACTCTGATAAAACCAATCAAATATGTATAACAGAGTTTAGTTTTTTAATTTAAGTGCATTTTCCTAAAAGCAACGATTTTAAATGCTGCATGTTAAAAATGTACTAATGTATATTTTCTCCATAGTAAAATCATACAAAATTAATTTTAATAGAATAGTTATAAAAATTGTATTTCAGATTGAATTTTCTAAAAATTTTGACAAACAATTTATTGGGGTTTTGATGAAATAAATTAAGTGGAACATAAATTAAGATAATGTTCTAAAATCTTGTAAATTCGATTAAGTGATTTTGTAGTATTAAAAAACAAAAATAATTGTGAAGTTTTCACTTTAATTGCAAGGATATCCTACATCCTTGGACCAAAGGCAATTAGTTGATAAGGTTTTAAGTGATCAAAATATTTTTTGTATGACGTGAGTAACCCTTTCGTATGTATGTTAGCTGATGTTTAAGCATGCTAAATCCATTCGAGTTAATTATTTATCTTCAACGGCTCAAAAAGTATGGCGGTTTAAAGTTTGAAGTAAATTAATAAATTAATAAATTAATTTTTTTGAGCTAGTAAGTCCTAAAATATTCATGTAAATAAAAACTAAATTTTTGTTTACAGTTTTGTCCCGACGTTTCGTCGATTATTTGTCGACTTCTTCTGGGGATTCGTAAATTTTGATATTATTGCATTCAAAAATTTTTTATAAATAATTTTACATTTGACATGTAACATGTAACATACAACAAAACACACGAATTTGACAATAAAAACACATCCTAACTTAATATCACAGATTAATTAATGGCTACTTTGTAGCTTGAATTTATGTTCTTTGTGTCCTCTTTCAAGTTCATCGTTTTACTATTACTATTTATTAATAATATTGCAATTATTTTAAAATATATATTACACCTCCAAAAAATATGAAAATACACTCAAAGAATTTTGTGGTCATATATTAGAACTTTAGAAGAAATCCACGATTATTTTTGAAAACTTGCATTTTTTGCAGGTTTAATGATACGAGTATAATGTTGGGGTTTAGGGTAACTTATTTGTAGGAAATCATATTAAATACTTTTGAATTCGCAAAATGAAAAATATTAAATATGGGTGCATTTTGCGGTTATGAAAAATTATTTGCTTCATAAAATTCAAAGTCCTTAGATCTTTTTGATGGCTCGGGCTCGAGGTCGTTTTAAAAATCATTTGAGTGTAAAAAAAAGTTCGCTTGTTTTTTAAAACGAAGCATAAATATTTGCTCGCTCTTTTGTAAAAAGGCAACAAGCCAACAAAATAAAGCTACCACACTTTTTTAAAACGACCGAGCTAAAAAACTAAAACGACCATTTTACAATTAAATTCTATTTTTCAAAATATAGAACGAGCATTCGGCTTTTTTCAAAAAAAAAATAATTTACAAATTTACAAAAAATTAAAAATATATTACAAAGAAATGGTGTAAAAATAAATAGTGTAAAAATATAAACATCACAAATAAAAACATTAATCAACAAAATTTGATGCAACAACAAGCAATTATTAATAATACACTCATAATAATAAATGCTAACTAAAAATACGAAAAAAATGTCAAAACAACAAAATCTTTTGTAAAATGAACAAATTTTCGTTAATTTTACAAAATTTTTGGTTATTTTGACATTTATTTGTATTTTTACGCATGGATTATTATCAGTGTAGGTTAAAGACATAGTCCTTCTACCAAAACATAGTCCTTCTACTCAAAAACTGTAATTTTAATTTTGTTTTTAATTTGCTTGAAACTTAAAACCGCCATAATTTTTGCGCCGTTAAAGATAAATTATTAACGCGATTGGATTTAGGAAGCTTAAACATCGGCTAGAGTACACAACATGTTATACATGTAATTAAAAATTTTTTAAATACATCCCTACAAGAAATGGATGACCGAAACTAACACATGCACATCTTGCATATTCCTCTAACTTATGAATTTATAAATTAGAGGAAGATGCAAAATCACACGTACACAATGTTTTAATCACTTTTTTCACATTGTCCTTAAGAAAATGATAGAAACTTTGTTTTACGCATTGATATATATTTCCATCAACAATGCCGGTCATTTGACCGGTCTGACCGTCACTGTTCTTGCTGGGTTATTTAGTTTACCTCAAAATGTCCGTAATAAAGTCTTGAAGTTCCCAATATATATTAATAAAAAATCGGAAATTTAATAAATTAAAATGGAAACCATTCCAAGTTGGTATTGGACAGATGCGGGTTAAAGAAGAAAACTTGAGCAATATTGCTAAAGACAAATAAAGTTGAATATTTCTTTGACTACGGACCACATACCAACTTAAATCGAAAGTTACACAGATCCAAGTTGTAATAATTCCTAAATAAAGTGACTGAAGTGTTACCAACATTAAACTAAACTTAACATACCTCATGTTAACTTTAGCAAAAAGTAAGCATCTTGACGAAAAACCGATATGGTCATATTGATGCTTTAAAAGCGTTTTCTTAACAGTTTTCCTGTTTGTTTTTTTTTTGCTTATTTTTCGTTTTCGAAAAGTCATAACTATATAGCAAAGATATTTGCAACGGATATGGCAATTAAATTTAACAATTAGAATTTATCAATGTTTGCAACCAAAGCTAAACAAACGAATGAACGATGCATTTCAAAAAAAAAATCCATTGATGCACTTGCAATGATTGTTGGATTTTGTTGCTGTTGTTGTGTTAGGCTCCCTCTACAACTTTGGTTTGCTCTCTATACATTCACTGACTGCCGTCTGTCTGTCCAGTTAAGTCCATCCATCTTTAAGCGGCATATTTTATATACATGATCTTTTGATATCAAATTGTAGCCGATATCCATCGCTTAGTGGTGCTATTTGTTGACATTGATAATGACGACAAAGTTGATGATGATCATCATGATGATGACTTTAAATGAACAATGACAATCTGTTGCTGCTGCTGTTGATAATGTTGCTATTGCTGCTGCTTCTCAGCGTATTTTTTTCATTATGAACAGGCTTGCCAGATTCGAGGTTTTGTTCCCAAATGTTGGGGTTTTTGGGGGTTAGATTTTTAAAAGAAGAAGAAGAAGAAAACATTTTTATTGCAAAATTAAACGGACACAATGGATATGCCAGACTTCCGCAGTTTCGTCTCATCCAAGGACTCGTCAGTGGTTAGGATAGGTCGAAAAGAGGATTCGGAGAAGGGAAAATACTTCCCTAATCCGACTCAAGTCCCTGAGGACTTACACTTAAGCCAGAATGTCGGCTTGTTGTGCGCTCTAAACAATCGGTCCTATGTCACCTTTCTACCCCAGGAACTCCGTCGAACTGACGAAACTCCTCAACTTCTTCCATCCTATGCCCCTAAGATCCCCCAATGTGGATATTGGATAGTATTTCGACCCGGATCCCGGCAAATGCCGAGCATTCACAGAGATAGTGTTCCAAGGCCTCCTCGTCCTCCCCACAGGTCTTGCACACTTCCGAGTCCGCCCTACCAATACGGTGGAGATGGGCCCTAAGTGTCGAGTGTCCCGAGAGGATTTCCATCAAAAGACTCAGTTCCTTCCTACTGAGATTCAGAATTTCCCTCGTCTTGTCCTTGTCCGGGTTGCCCCAGAGAATACTCGTAGTCCTGCCAACACCCGCATTTTCCCAGATGGTCCTATGCATGTTGTCAGCCCAGTCCACCAGCTCCGCCTTGAGAGCTCGAAAAGGCTTAGCGTTCCCCAAAGTGACTAATTCCAGTGAAGATCCGCCCCTAGCCAAATCATTAGCCACTTCGTTCCCCGCTATACCACAGTGTCCCGGCACCCATATCATCTCAATGCGTTAATTTCCCCTTTACACCTGAGTATCTCATTGATCCCACAGAGTGCGTAGATAAAGCCCGGATAGCCGCTTGGCTATCCGTGAAAATCACAATAGCACCGGTCAAGCCCATGATATTCACCTGCTTAATGCACTCCTTAACCGCGATTAAGGAGTGCCTGTAGTACGGTATTATGGTCAGGAAGACGGAAGTATTTGCGTACATTGAAGTCAGCGTCACAGAAGCCCAGACCCGTTTTCCCATCCAGTTTTGATACATCCGTGTAAAAGTGGATCCCCAGATGGTTCCCCAAGAAGGTCCCATTTAACCATGGTTCACTCTCGGGGATTAACGTGTAGAGCGTCGTGACAGACATCTCTGAAATCCTGTCGCAGTCCCATTCTGGGACGCAATACCCTGGCAACTGGTCCAAAAGTGTCAGTGGTCGTGTTAATTCAGTGGTTAATTTATTTGGCAATTGAACAAAGTATTTTATATTGTTAAATTGCTCTATATGAAAAACTTTTTCTTGGTGCTGTGGGCAGGGATTTTGTTGGGGATTTGAAAAATATTTTAGGGATATAAAAATATAGACTTTGGTCCAGACGCGGAGCCAGGAAAAGGCTTTAGGTTGAGGGGGGGGGGGGGGGGGGGGGGAGACTTAGAGTATTTATAATTAATTTTTTACTCTTGTTTACATTTTTGTATTGAAAAATTTTATTTTGCATTTTATTGCAAATTGATTAAAATAGCATAAAAGAACAAAAATAATTCATTAATTTTTCTTTATTTGCTATTCTTCTATGTTTACCGTTATATGTTATTATAGTTATGAAACACTAACAATATATTATCATACAATTTTTCTCTTAAATCAGTTAAGTAATCTCTTAAATTTCACAAAATAATAGTTCAGTTATCACATTCTTAAACCCAGCTAAAAAATTTAAACAAATTTTTATAATATTAGAAAAAATAACAAATATTATTTGTAATTATAGTTATGCCACGCAGTTTATTCATGTGTAATTACTTAATTTTTGTGTAATTTTGTGAGACATTATGTGTAATTTTGAATTTCTCTTGTGGCAACACTGGAACGATGACAATGATGATGATTATGGTTATGCCTTTTTGGATAGATAAAAACTTGATCGGCATTATTTCAAAGGATTCACATTGTTGCTTATATTATTGTTGTTGCTGCTGTTGTTGTTACTGTTATTGTCGTTGGTGATGTTTGAAATATAAATAACACAACAACATCAAACAAATATAAAAAGTTTGGTTGACTTTTTTTTTTTCAATACAATATTTTTGTTGTATTAAAAAACCAAATCGTGAACGTGATTACTTCGAGAAATTGTTAAATGTTATAGATTTGTTCCTTGTTTTTGAGTTGTGTTGGAAAGTTGTTGTTGTTATTGTTGCCTGTTACAAAAAGATCATGATGTTTATGATCTCAAATATGGTTAAATTGTATATTTTTATAATATATATTTTTCCAGAGGGATGGGTGGATTGGTGTATTGGAGACGGGAAATATAAAATACTTTAATGTTTTCATAAAATAGAAGAAATGCAGTTAAACAATATTGTAAGAACAAAAAACTAAATATGCCAGTGCAGGTGGGAAAGAATGATAATAATTTTCAAGCACTGGGAATTGGCATGTGCTATTATGTCGCAATTCAATACTTCTGAGCCAAAAGCTACTTTTCTCAATATTATTTTCAAATCAAAGAAAACTAAACTTTTATTAGCAGGTTTGCGAAGTTATTTATAACAATTTATCGAAATTTGGAAAGTGTTAGAAATTTTAGTGTAATAATCGATTTTTGTGTGGATAATTAATAAAAACAAATGTTTTTTTTTAATTTCAGAACAAAATTCGAATTTTTAGTGCAAAAGAATACTCAATTTATCTAAAAATAGGCCAATATTTTGTTTAATTACACAGGCCTACAAAAAAATTTTTTTTGTTTGGTGCCGCTAATTCTATGTTATAATTTGGTTAATTAGTCCGCTAGACGTCATGGTTAGCTGTCAAAATCGCGAAGCTACGTTCAGGTTTGTATCGATCGGTCATAACCTAAAAAATGTATTTTATTGTACTTAATGTCATTATAGTCAATTAATTTCTTTGATTAAATGATAATATCGATATGCCGTCGACGAGAAGGTGTTGTGTAAATAATCCAAATACATTTTGTTATATTTGTGGTGAATATGTAGTAAAAAAGTTTAGAAAACCTATAACAGATGCAGTGAAGAAGACATACGTTGATTACTTTAATATAGAGATGAATGCTCGAAAACTACACGTAGCATTAAAAAAGTAAGTATCAATTTTTTATTAGGGTACCGAACGTACTTGAAATCTGTTTTATTTTTAGCGGCACCAAAATCATTGTAGGCCTGTGTTATCATTGCTTTTCATCGATTCAGAAACGTCAATCGTGTAAATCGGCTGCATGTTGAGATAAATATTCGTTGAATACAATCTACATCAAATAATTTACAATTTGCTTGTTAGCAACACAGGGCGTATAAGGAATATTATTATACGTATTTTATGGTTTATTATACGCCGTGTGGTTCTAACTGGATCTGAACTTAAATACTAAAAACTGAAAATAAGTAATATTAAACTTTGGACAATTTGTAGGACTGTGTAGTTCTGAATTTTAAAAAATTTAATTTTTTTTCAAATTCTCATTTTCCAGTTCAGCATTTTGCAAAATCTGTTAAATTATTATGAATAACGAGCTTAAAAGCCAGATACTTCGTTACCGGTAGTTTTATATATCGAAATATATTAACACATTTTTGACACAGTGTTCTTTTGCAAACCATTTCATTTAAACGGTCATCTTTTTTATACTGAATTAAAATTATTAAGTGCTCGATAAAAATCAGCATATATGTAATCATTTATGAGCATGTACGAACTCGTATGGAGGCAAAAAAATCGCTCAACGTTCAAGGAAAATCGTATTCTAGGGATCAAAATAAGAAACTTTGCCATACCTCTAAAACGAATTCTGATGTCCCGACTTTTGACCCGTAGTTTAGAGTTTTGAAAAATCCCAATTTGACCCATTTAGAGTGTATACATTAATCTGCTAGAGCGTCTTTCGGAGAAGAAATAGAAACCTTTATCTTGGAAAGACTCCTCCTACTTTCTGAAATATCTCTATCCCGAGATTTGCACATTTTGCTATAAAAACACGTCTAAAAAGGCCCTCTTTCAACTTAAATTTTAAACCCTTAACGGTCACCTAGAATGATGTTTTATGCATTAATCTGCTAGCGTGTCTCCCGGAAAAGAAGTAGCTCCCATACTCTTGGAGAGATTCCTCCTATTTTCTGAAATATCAAAGTGGGCTTTTTCAAAATTTTACCCTACGGGTCAAAAGTCGGGACATCAGAATTCGTTTTAGAGGTATGGTTCCTTCGGCAAAGTTTCTTATTTTGATCCCTAGAATACGATTTTCCTTGAACGTTGACCGATTTTTAAATCGACCCGCCCTAATGTACATATATGACCGTGTATGGAAATGTATAGACATGTATGATTATATATGTAGAGATTACCTCAATTGTCGTTAATGCACATATATGAACATTTATAACGCCTCATATAAACATAGAAGAACATATTAATCATGTATGGATGCATGTGGACATGTATGAATAATGTGTGTTCATGTATGGATCCATGTACATATGTCGTGTATATTGTATATTTTTAAAAGGGTGACTTAAAAACCCTAAAATAACCTGATATCACGAGTACAACTGTGAATAAAAAAATTTTGGAACATTTTGATCCAAATAAGTATTTGCCAAATAATTATTTTTCCTTCATGGTTTAACTTTTTTCAGAAAAATATGATAATATAAAAAAGGATAATCTTTTATATTTTTGATTGTTATGTTGATATAAATGTATCTGTTAGAAATAACGTCATCAATTTTGTATAATTTTTTGAAAATCTGATAGATCAGACAATTAATTTTTCAAGTATGCAAATTCAAAAATATTTCAAAATTTAATCCGTTTCCATTCAAAACATAAATAATGGATGGTTAAAATAAAACTAAAAAATTTTAAATTGGATTACTTAAAAAAATTAGTTTTTCATACACTCAGGGAAAGTTTGCTTTAAAAATATGCAGTTGTTTGGGTTGTAAATGTCTTTATTTTTAATGCAAATGTCAGTCATTTGTAGAACAAATTAAAATATTTACTAACCTTGTAGTTCATTTAAAAAAACAACTAACATCAAATGACTGTTTTATGATTTTACATTCATTTTTTACAGTTGTTTTTTGTTATTTAAAAAAATAAAAAACAATAAATGTTTGTTTATTTTTTACTACAATTGTTAGTCATTTTTTGAACGTTAAAAAACAAATGACAATGTTAGTTGAATTTATTGTTAAGTAAGTCGTCCTTTCTTTAAGTGAAATTTCATTTGTTTTCAACTACAATTGCAGTGGTCTTTACCTACATAGTATTCTAAGTGTATATTTTGGAATAAAGATTTTTTCACAAATCAGGATTTATATGATGTCCAAGTTTCAACTATGGTTACTAATATTTCCACCAGAGGTCGTTTTAACGCAAAAAAAAAAATTAAATTAATTATTCATCATATATATGAAGTTTTCATAAATAAAATGAAAAGTTTCATACCAATTTATGTTTTTTTCGACCTGTAATTGTGCAATGAAAATGAAAATCATTCAAGTTCGAGATCATACTCTATATTTCTTTTTTAGGATATTGTCCTAACGAATAATGTATAAAGTTTTTTGTTTTCAAATTAATTAATTGGCCCTTTCAGGAGTGTGTTAGGTTAGGTTAGGTTGAGCTGGCCGGTCAAAGACCCCGCATAGACCATTAGGTCCCTAGCGTTACCAGATTATAAACGATAACCCCAACGTTAGGTCAGTCGTCAGTGATGGTAGCCAGAGTTCCACACACCCTCTTAGCAAATGACAGAAGTCTCAAGATTCCGATTTCTGAGATTTCTCCCAGATCTCGGAATAGGTGGTCCCCTAAACATTTCGCCCTGGAGCGTGCAAGAGCCGGACAGTGGCACATTAGGTGCTCCACCGTCTCTCTGTCCCCCGGTACCCCACAGAATCTACATTCGTCACTCTGCAGCCTTCCCGCTCTCTTGGCAAGAACTGCCGTCCAGCAGTGACCAGTTAACAATCCCACCAGAAGTCTACAGTTGCTCCTGGACAAGGACAGTGAAAGTTCGGTCGCTACGGGATCGTAGGACTTCCACATGACTTTAGATACTCTGCATGTTTCGGTATTTCTCCAAACCGCATTTCGGTATTTCTCCAAACCGCATCTTCGCATCATCGTGGATTCTACATCCCTTTTCAGAGACCGAAGTGGCACGCGAACATCCAATGCCATTTCAACTGGCAATTGGACTCCCCGTTTAGCCAGTTCATCCGCAACCTCATTCCCTTCAATACCCCGGTGCCCTTCCGGATCCAAGTCTCCCTAGAGAGTTCTTGCACTCTTGGACAATCGAAGAGTAGGTCAAGTTGGCGGCGATAGCTTTGATAGCCGCCTGAAATGTGTTGATTGATCTACATATTTCGGGAATTTTCTATGTTCTCTGTATATATTTTGTTTTTAAACAAAACAAAGTGTACAAAAAAGGGAAAAAACAAAAAAAAGTGTATTGAATATCTACCAACGGTAGACCTTACACACAAACAACAAGTTTTCAATTTATTTTTTGATCAATGGGGATAATCTTTAACTTAAGAGCTCATGCATTAGTTCTCATTTAGTGAGAAAACTAGTTTATATGAATGCTTGATGTATTGCATGGGATTGTTTCCTATTTCAAAATGTGTTCTGATAATGGGAACCTAGAAAATCTCGAAACAGATCTATTAACACATTCCTGAAAGGGTCAATTAATAAATTTGAAAACAAAAAACTCTATACATTATTCGTTAGGACAATATCCTAATAAAGAAATATAGAGTATGGCCTCGAACTTGGATAAAAATTTCATAAACTTTGTAAAAACAAAGTTTAGCTTTTTATTGAAATTTATAATTTTTATTTGAAATTTAAAAAATATCATTCAGACTTTCTTAAACTCAAAAACTATCAGAACTTATTTGAAATTCTGAAACATCAGTTAAATATAATTTCATGTGTTCTTATTTTTAAATAAAATTATTCAAATGTTATATGAAAATAGTCTGAAGTTTTTCATAGTAATAATGAAACATTTTATAAAAATGTATAAAACATTCATAAAAATTTTTGAAAATGCTTTATCATATTAATGAAATATTTAAAATCATGTATGAATCATTTCATAAAAAGTTGTGAATCTGCTTCATCATATTTATGAAACATTTCATAAATATGAGGAAGCATGTCATCAATTTAACCTTCTATGAAACAGATTCAGCAAATTTATGAACTGCTACATGCAGACGAAAATCAATGAGGTTTTTCATTATATTTGTGAAGTTTTTCTTAAATGTGATGAGACTTTTCCCTGAGCGTATAATTTTGGCACGCTGAATATGAATCTGGTACAAAGTTTTAAATCGCACTGTTAGTTTTTGAGATATTTAAACTTTTATATTTTCATTGAACCCCTTATTACACTGCGAAACTCGAAAAATAAAACAAGATCAATACACTGATCCAAAATATTTCGGCGTGTTTAAAAAAAACTGGCTTGACTGACTTACTGGCCGATGACGGGATGGGACCCAACGCTTGTGCTCGATATATGGCAAGACTAAGCATCGCCATTCCATTTCTGACTAATTTTCTAAGGCTCAAAAAGGCAGACTGGGAAAATCTAGACATAGACTTTTCTCTGTTTTGTTCTTCAGATGTTCATCTCATTTCTTTTGTTCTACATTTTTGGTTATCCTTTATTTTTACTCCGTACGGTGATGTCGAGCAAAATAATCAATTTATAGTCAAAGTACAAGGACTTGCCTCCATCCTATTCCAATAAATTCTAATTCAACAGTTTACAATATGTCCCTTTTTTATAAGCGGATTGCAATATATTTATGTCATTATATTCCAATTGTCCACATCCTTTGAAACATTCTTCTCAACAATATAGTGTTTACATAATAGTTTTAACAAAATCATTTACAATAATTTGTTATTGTTATTTCTTATGTAATTCGCTATTATCATCATTACTAGACAACTATAAAAACAACAAACTGCAACAACAGCAACATTTTAGACATACCCAATTTCGACATGATCTACATGAACACAAGTGCAAACTAACAATTAGCTTTTTAGGACTTTATGCACAATTTTCGTTAATTTTATTTGGCCTTATGGTCAAAGGCGTGCAAATTGCGGTACAGTAGAGTTAAGATCCCGCAGCAACAACAACAACTGCACTTACTTCATACAACAACAACAGCAAATAATCTTTGATTGTACAACTACACGAAAATCATTACGGTTTAAGCAATTTGCTAGTCCTACCACCACTTGAGGGCTATAAAACAACACAAAGAAATACAGAACAGAATTGGAAATAAAAAAAAAAAATATAACCAAAATCCGAACTCAAGATGATCATGCATAAGAATAGAGATGATGAAGACGATGATGATTTTAAGTAAAGCCAGAAGTTTACAACTTTGGCAATGGCATTCAACTATGTTACTACATCTACTAGCTGAGTTTACTAGATGAGCCCGGGATGTTAAACTATTTTACCAATGTGTCGAATTACACTGATCAACGTTACAACAACGACGACGAGGACGTTATGTTATTAAGTCAAGCAGCCATTACCATATGAAGTGAAGCTAAAAGAGCAGCAACAAATAACATAACACAATACAACACTAGAACACTAGAACACTATGAATGAAAAAGAAGCGGAAACTTTTTAGTTTACCAGCTTAATTAGTTTTTGGGTAAATGGCACCCAACGCAAAGCTTATATTTCCAGCACCTCCATCGGTATTTTGTAATATTTAAGATAAAGATGTCCTTAAGTTGGACCTTTAATTGCCAGCATCATAACTGTATTAGAATCTTAGTCTGTACAGGAAATGGCGCCCAACTAAAAATCAGATATTCGAACATCTCCATCCAATTTAAGTATTTTTTAAGAGATACTGGTTTGATATAAATTTAAAGAGGGTTCTATGAATACAATCAATTAAAATATGTATGTCCCAGTAAAATAGTAAAATCTAAATAACAGGTTGCAGAACAACATGCATAATAGGTTCTAATTTATGTTCTACAACATACTCGTTTTGTATGGAGTTTGTCTTATTACAATATGTTCTCTACCTCCAAACAAGAATAGGTTGCTATAGAACCGGTTCTAGAACCCACTAAGGAAAAGCATTACCAAATAAGTGATTATATAAGCACATATTTACAATTATCATTACAAATCTCAATATTTTTATGTGGGAATGTCGAGCGAAATAATGACATATCATTACTAACCAATTTACGAAAAAGAGAAAAAATAGGTGGATACAGTATGGATAAAAATAATGAGTCTTAAAAAGCAAAAAAAAATAAATTTAATAAACAAATATTGTTTATTGTTGTAAAATGTGCCCACAAGGGATTCGAACCTGGGACTACAGATTGTCAGTCAAGCGCTGTACAATCTGAGCTATCTCGGCATGATATATTTGATAGATAAAAACATAAATGAATTGCTTGCACAAAATGTCATAACTTTCCAGCTTACCCAAAATCAAAAATATGTACTTATATATGTCCTTAGTAGAGTTGGAAAAATAATGAGTCTAAAAATAGATTTTCGAATAATTTTTCGATCATTACTTTATATTTAAAATAATCATAAAAATAAGTACTTATGGGTAACGCATTATTTTTTGTATGGAAATAATGGGAAAATGAATATGACATTAGTACACTCATGGAAAAAGCTATTTTTCTAAAATATGATGAAAAACTTCATTGAATTTCGTCCAATGTAATACTTCATAAATATAATGAAGCTGTTCATAAGACAACAAATTGATGAAAGGATTCTTGATTTTTATGAAAAGTTTCATAAATATGATGAAGAAGTTTCAATTTCCGTTTCCACTCATATTTATAAAAATTATTGTTCGGGTAATAAATTAACATCACCGATTTTCTGTTGTTGGTTGATTTATATACTTGGTGAAAAACCTTGAGTTTCGTGTAGGTTAGGGATAAGAATGAGGCTGAAGATGACATAGTCGCTTAGGACGAAAGTGCGACACTCAATCTATGAAAATTCTTAATTTCTATTGATGATTTCTAAATTTCTAATTGAAATTCTGGATTTCAATTGTTAAGAAATAAAAAATATATTCACACTCTTTATGAAACTCTTTTATGAAATGATGAAGAGATATAAAACATTTGACACACATTTTCTTGAATCTCTTTATAAGATCTGTGAAAACTTCATAGACGAAATGAATAATTGATGACAAACAATTTATAAAACAGTTCCATCAGTATGATGAAACTTTTTTTGCTGAGTGTACAGTAATTTTATGTGGTTTGTTTTTGTAAATGAACTACAAATGTAGTCCCATCTGAAATTTCTTCCAAAATTTATTGGTTTTTAACTTAAATATAAATATTTACGGCAAGATTAACAGCAGGATATTAAAAGGATTATATTTAAAATAAGGAGCACATCAAAATATATTAATTGATGTTTATGACACTATATCATCAATATGATGAGACTGTTTTCGCTGAGTGTAAGCCCTTATTATGTGTGTTAAACTAATGCAGAGAGTAAGCTAGTGACATTACTGTGAGTGAGAAAAGTAATGACATGTTATTACTGTTTCTACACTGGCTAGTTCTGGGACAGTGAAACCTTACATTTTGACTCCCAGGAACCTAATTCAGAACTGGTTCCACGCAATCGGTTGTAAACGATGCTAGTCTGGAATACACTATTCTATTCTGGAATACATTCTGAAACATTTTCCTGCGGTATTAATAAATCCACAGAAATTAAATCACATTTCGGAATATAGAGTTTTGAAGCACATGCGAGAAAGGGCTGAAATAAAATAACTTTGTACTTTTTGAACACAGTGTATAAATAAATGGCTTTTATAAGTCGAAGGAGTAAGTAATACAAGAATATGTTGTATCCCCATATGTAAAAAGATAAAGATTAAGTCCCAACCAAATGGCTGGCTGGTGTGCATTGTATTGAGCGAACGGTTAATATTATAAGAATAGGCATTAAATTCTTTGTAGAATCTTGTAGTTTAACAAAGCGTGAATAACTTTTATTTATTTTTTTTTTCATTCTTCGCCCAATTCCTTTACATTAAGATCACTAGAAAACACTAGAAGTCCATTGCTAGCTCTTAATATTAAATGGTAGGAATTTTGCTTTTATTTTTTCAAAACCTTGAAAGGCGTTCTTAATGAGATTAGTTGGATTAAACATAAGAACTATGAACAGAAAAAAAAAACTACACAATTTTAACTACTTCTACCATGCGCCCAGTGTCTTGACTATTTTTGTTATAATTGCTCTGACATTGCCAAATGCCAACTATTGAAAATCTGGCAAGGTGTGTACATGTGTGCTCCCAGTGACATGTTAAGTTTTACTGCTTTTAATTACATTGAATCTTACAGCATAAAAGATCAGTTAATGTCTTGTAACTAATTTGAGTTGAAATGCCAATTGTCAGTGAATAACAATGAATGTTAATGTAATTATAGGTGAAATGAAGGTATTGAATGACAACTATGTTAGAGTTTGCATAAATTGAATAAGGAAATATGTTTGCTTTAAAAACTATTTAAGTTACTTACACTGGACGATTAAACATTACAAACAAATTATTAACTCGGGAATAAAATTAGTATAAGTCTAATAGAATTTGGAAGGGTGATTACAGTACTGAAATTCTTTTCCTCTTTATTGGACCAGAGCCTGATCTAAGCAGTTCTGTCATCTGAGTGCAAGGAACTTCCTATTTACACACCGAAAAAAAAATCTGCCAACCGAATTGAAAACTTCATTTTGGTGGTTAAAATTAATAAACCCGGTTGGTAAAGCCATATTCAGAAGTGATTTCTGAATATTTTGAGTGTTACACCTAAAATTTAGTTGTGTTAACCGAATTTTGTTGTGGAAACCTATATTTAGTTATAACAACCAATTTTAGTCGTATTAACCGAATTTTAGTTGGGAAATGCAAAATTTTTTTCTGTGTGTAAGAGAAAAATTTACTACATTCAGTTTCACTGTTTTTTTTTTTTACTTCAGGCTACATTCTGTGACCTAAATATAGTCAATATTTTCGACCAACTCGGTTAAATTAAATGGCAAGGGTGTTTTAATTCTCAAACCTGGAAAGAAGGTCCGTTTTTTATTAACACGGTGCTATAAAATTCCAAAAAATTCCAGTCACTTCCTAAGTGACCTAGTGTAGGTTGTAAGTCTTGCTGAGCGTATTATAATAAATGTTTGAGAAGTTTCAATATACCATCACATTTTCGATATAACGGTAAAGAGTAGTTGTTGCGACTGGCACATTTAAACATTTGTTTCGTAGTCATTTTTTATCCGATTTTAAAATTTTCTTGGGTATAATTCAATTCTTCAATCTACGAAAAAAAAATCTTTTATAGATGTAATTTCTCCATTTTGAAAATACAGTCAAAGGCCGGTATAACACTGACAAAAACTTTTACATTAAAGTTTAACAGTTATTTAAATAGTTAATCCGTAAAGTGGTTTCAATTGAATATGTAGCTTAATTACCAAAAAAATATATTTGTTAACCTTTCTGTCTGGTATTCGCTAAACAAGATTAACAAAAAAATGGAATTTTGGTATTAATTAAAATATACTGTTAAAATTTTCTATTTAAAAAAAGTTGTTATATTACATTGAGTATTAAAATAAACGAAAAAATCGATTGTTTTTACCGATTGGGTAAATTAATTTTTTAACAGTTGAAAATAAACTGAAAAATACACTTGTTTTAGACGAAAAGTAAATAGAACCTTTTAACTGATTTTCTATTAATTTAATATGAATATTCAGTAGTCTTTACAAAAAAAAAATTGTGAATGAACGAATTCTCGGTATAACGAAAATTCTATATAACACCATTGCCTAGGTAATATAAGGAATTTTTTAATGATCAGTTAGTAAAAATTAAAAGAAATAGAAAAAATTGTAATAAGAAAATTAATTTTAGTGGGAGCAGCTTTTTTTTTTTCATTTTGAGAAATTTAAAAATGTCCAGTTGATTGAGTACTAAATGTTGTTGCGATATAACGAATATTACGATATAACGAATGAGCCTGACAATATATCATTCGTTATGCCGAGATTTGACTGTGAGTAGAAACATATTTAAACTAAATAGAAAATAAATTTTTTTTGATTTCAAAGCTGTTTCTATTTAATGTAATGCCATTAGAATGAATTGAACTGTTGAATGGATTTGTGGCAATCGGAAATTCGACTACCAGAAGATCTCATACAACTTACTAAACTTCATTTGTGAAAGAAGCTCCATCCTGCTGGATAAGTATCATTTTAGTGACGAAGTACTAGGTTATACTTTTATAACTATGTTCTCTCTGTTGGAAAATGCTCCCGCTTCTCAGACCATAAAACATCCTTTTAGGTGGTGATCAACCCAATCACTGATTGCTTTAGTTAAATTTATACTGAACTGATCAGCCATTTCAGAAATCTATTCGAAATCCTTAACAACAGTCAATATCCTCGGTACAAATGTACCGTAATTATCCTCGGTACATTATTGAAATACTTTGGGTTCTGGAGCAGGGTTTAATCGCAGGTCGACCTAGTCCGATCGGGTCGTGCGGGCAGAATGACGAGACCGTAGCACGCTATTTTTATGACTATGCGGCCTTTGAAATTATATGGGTCCAATACATATCTGATAACAATATTTTACCTATGAGTAACCTTAGCGGAATAGGCTGACCAGGAGACTGGGGATTTTTTGAACAAGATGGAGTTTCTCGATAAGAGAGAGATTAAAAATAACGGGTGTATGTCCAAATGTTGAGGCAATAGTGGGTAGATTTTCGATTCCTCTTTTTCTAACCTACACTAAAAAAAACAAGTCCGCAACATTTTTGCTGGGAGTGTTGCTGACTATACTGACTTTTGTTTAGTGTAGTCTAAATGTAAATGAATAATTCTCCCTTTTTCTCCATATGTTAACCCATTTTCTAGCGCCAAATATAAACATTTTGCTAAAAGTTGGCTTCTCTTGGCAGCTGATTCAACATAAAGTGTTTAAATTTAAACTCTTTGTCACTATTTAATACTTAAATGAATTCATATTCCTATGGAACGCTTGCCATCACAAACTTTTTAATAATTTCACAATTTTTTTTTTTTCTTTTTGACAGTTATCAAATAAAACAACAAATGTAATGAAATTTAACTTCTCTCTATGTTTAAATGCAAGGTCGCTTAACATTTTATTTTAATACTTTTCTGTTTTTTTTTTGGAAGGGTATTTCAAATTAAAAAAGCAGAACTTTGCATAGAAAATGAAGAGCAAAAAAAAAATATAAAATTAAAAAAAGTAACGCAGAATAAAAAAATATTATTAAACTAACTAACTGTCGAGTTGAGTATATTATTTTGTGCCACCATGTTAACAGTAAAAAGTCATAAATTACATTTTGTAGGCGTTGGCAGGTGTCGCCAGTGCTGTCTAAAATCGCGATAAATCTTCATGTTGAAATAAATTTCATACAAAATTGCTTCAGTGAATTTTCTTCTCTTTTAGTTTTCAAATGTTGTTTTTGTTGTTGTTGCTGCAGTTGTTTTTTGTAGTTGTTGTTAGTCGGAAGCTGTATACTATGATGATGGTATGAGAGTATAATTTACAATATATATATACATATATATTTTTATACAAACGAATGAATATTTTATTTGTAAGATGAGTTGAGTTGCAAAATGTATAATATCATTCACATTTCTTCCTACTTCTTCCAGTTACACAAATAATTCATAGATGTGTATATGTGTGAGTGTTTTCCTAGTTAAAAGGGAAGGATATAGTACATAGAAGTGATATGAATAAGACAACCTAAAGTTCAGGAAAAAAAAAAAACAATATATAAAAAAAAAAAGCATTTGTATGTTAACAATATGTCACATAACAACATTTTTCGAAAATCAGTGGCGTAAAATGTGAAAAGGGCTGTGGAGTGAAACCTTTTAAAACCTAAAACAATTTAAAATTTATAGAAAGCAATGAGATTTAAATTATTACTTTTAATTAAAAAACTTTTTTTTTTAACGAACATGTAGGGGATACCCTTACAAATGCAGTACATTTTGTAGATATCAGAAAAATCGGTTATGAGAAGAAGGAAAGAGGGAGTACTGTTTGTGGACATTAGATTCGAATTCATCGACATTGTAATTCTCAGGCAAGACCACTGCGGGAAGTTTATTCCACATAAGGCAAGTTCGATTGATTGACGAATTTTTTTCAGTAATGCGCTATGCGATTTACTGGACCATCGGAAACAAACAGCTGTGATCTACTAGATAAGCGGGAGTAGAACAATTCCCATGGTAATAGTAATAGAACTGTGATACAAAGCCCACATTCAATATATGCTCCAATAGAGACAATAGAGTAGAATCTCGTCCTGTTACTAGTAAGCGCCAAGGACTTCCTTTGAACTCGGTTCAAAATCGCCAAAATAGACTGTAAAGCTCCTGCCCATATATCGTAGTTGTATTCCATCTTCCAACGTATAAAGGGAAAGAGAACAAATGGGGTAAAGTAGTTCCTACACCGATTTCAAAATTAAAGACAATTGAAAGTTTTTTTCTTGTTTTGACACATAAAAAACGTGTTTATTCACATCATACTGAATTTTCATGCCCAGAGCATCAACAGTATCTGATTTCTCAATAGGTATACCATGCATATTCACAGATGACAACGTTGGCTCCACATCCCTATGAGGCTACGTACAGCATTGGATTTTGCGTGCAAAATCTTGATTTAGCGTGTTATTCATAATCTGCCCTTTGCCCCAACCTCAACAAAGTTTTGACTAGAATCAAATCAATGACAAATGTTGCTGTCATCTGCGAAAGACTAAATAGGGTTGAAAGTTTGACCCAGAAGATAATTAATAAAGATAAGAAAAAGAGAGGAAGAAAGACAGAACCTTATGGCATACCTGGCTTATCACTTTATGAGCTCCCACGTATAGTGCAATCTCTGAGAGAGCTTGAAATAAAACGAGAGAAGTCATTACCGACACCAAAATAAATAAGCTTTAATACCAGTACATCAACACACGCCCTTGTTCGAAGAAGAGAGTGAGCCGCTCAAGGAATAGATCCACGTGAGTCCCAAGAGACCCGCTCGATTGTCAATTTAAAGTCTTCAAATAGAGTTATTAACTTTAAAACGTTAAAGATGTTTTGAAATTTTTCATTTCAGCATTTAAATGTACTACTTTAATGGCCGTAATTTCAAGCAATATATACCTACTGGTGCTTAGATACCTACCGTGTACACGAACAAAATCGGGTAGGTATCTAAGCACCGGTAGGTATCTATTGCTTGAAATTACGGGCATAAATAGTATAAATTTCTGTTTAAATATTCACACAGTGCTTAATGTTAGGCACAAAATGCGTATTAAAATTTTTACACATTACTTTATATAAAGTAAACACAAAATATAGTAATAAAAATGTTTGTCAACATGTTTTAAAGAATTAGGCATAAAATGTGTATAAGAAAACAGAAGTGTTTAAATTTTTTTATCTGTATCATACATGAGACTAATTAATTGAATAGACTAATTAATGAATTTCATTGATTTGATTTCATTGAGGAATGAATTATTTAAAGGAAGCAAATTATAATTGACAGAATAATGCTAGGTCTGGGAGAGATATCGATGGATTAATTTTTTATGAAAAAACCACAGAGTGTCTCAATTATTTGTTTACCCAAAAACGTACATGAAAATACCAATGTAATCACTCCGATTGGAACATTGGTTCAAAATGGAACGATATGGAATGATTGGAATTGATTGGAATCGGAACACTTAACACATTTGTGTTGGCGGAAGTGTAGCAGACTTGCAAGAATTTTGTCCGTTTTGCGATATCTCGCTTAGTTTCTGAGATACGAGCCATTTTACAAAATGTCGATATTTTTAAGTGTCCAGTATCCCCAAAACTAAGCGAGATAGAGCAAAACGAATTAAATTTTTTACAGTTATATTAGTTTTTTGTTCTAATATACATCGAGATTATTTTCGTATTATTTTCATTTTATAACGAGGTTTGAACCTCCGTATATTTACAAAAATAAAGCAAATCAAACATATTAGCTAGGTTGATACTAGTATTTCGGTCTGGCTAAAGATATCATCAGAACCCGAAGTTTTAGAAAAGATAGATCCTCCATAATAGGCAGAACTTTAACAAAAACCCTATTTATCATGAATTTTGCGCCATTCTTGTCTTCTTAGCAATCAAGCACGTGGTTAGGGTCTCTTCCTAACAAGCATCATGACGTTACTAAACTTTGAAGACCAAAAATGTTCTATTTATATAAAAAAATTTTAGTTTTAGCTAGTTTAGTTTTTGTTCCACAGGAGTATTTATATAGCCTTATAATATAAATAGGCTAGTTCCGAGGGAGATCCGGAGTGATAAATTTTTTACAGGGTGATTTCATAATTTTACTTATTTACGTGATAATACAAACATAAACATATGTTATTGGGTAATAGAAAGTTATTTCCTCGTTCCAATTCGTTTCCCGTATTCAGTGTTTCAATTTACACTCGCTAATTGAATTCGCGAATAATTAAATTTTCTTTAACAATGGAAAACAAATTTCAACAACTTAAGGTACGTTCACATTAATTAAATATTTGAACAAAATATTTGTTTACATATTTGCTTCCAATTGTGTCAAATAAAAAATTATTTTATTTTATGTTCAAACTATGATCAAATATTTGATGGTTTTTGTTTGTTCAAACAGCTCTCAAATAGTGTCAAATAAAATAAATGAAAAAATATTTGTCGAGCGTTCAGATTGAAACAAATATTTGTATTAAATATTTATTTAATCAAAGTGTAAAAAAACATAGATTTATTTAATCGAAAAACTAACTGTTTTTTTAAAAATTTAACACTCGGGATCTCTCTCGGACCTAGCCTATTTATGTTATAAGGGTATATTAATACTCCTCTGGAACAAAAATGTTGTCCTTTGGTCTATCTCGCTTAGTTTTGGAGATACTAGACATTTTAAAATATCGCCATTTTGTGAAATGACTTGTATCTCGAAAACTAAGCATGATATCGCAAAATGGACAAAATTTTTGCAAACCTTAACAAAACAGCTCCATACCCACAACACAAATGTGTACAGTATTCCGATTCCAATCATTCCCCGTTTAATTCCATATCGTTCCTTTTTGGAAAAATGTTCCATTCTGTTATCGGAGTGATTAAATTTTTATTTTCATCAAATTTCGCTTTTTAATATCTATTTACATTTCAGTTTTTTTATAAAGCCTTTTATTAATAAATTTATTAAAATAATTTATAATTGACGATTTTACCACCTGTTATTTGCCATTGTTTGTTCTTACATTTTTTTTGTAAGATCAAATAAATATTTGCTCAAATCACAAGAAAATATTTCATAGCTAGTGTTCACACTATGGTTAAGTTTGTCAAATATTTATTTGAATGCAAATAATTTTGTTTGACCAAAATCAGCTGATTTGCTGTTTGACACACAAAAATATTTGGTGTTCAGATTACGGCAAAGAAATATTTCATGTTTTTTGTCAAATATTTGACTAATCTGAACGTACATTTAATGTATTACATATTTTTATGTGTTGGTTTTTTTATATGTACATAATGCATTTTCATTGTGGATGAGATGTTTTGGCAGGTTAAATTTATTTTTTAAAGGATCAGTGTCAAACGATTGACCCAAAGTTTGAGTTCATGACAAATTTTTAAATTATCATTTTCTGGAAAAATTTTTTTTTAATTTTTTGTAAATAATTGCAATATAATAAATCCTAACAAAAAAACTTGATGCCAGAAAATTTTCAGTTTACTACTATTTAATGCCTTAATGCATTTTAAGCATATTCGCATATAAATTTACACACATTCTGTTTACAGAAGCGTGTTGCTAAACATTTCTTAAACATTTTAAACAGTACGTGTATTATATATTTTTGTACACACAATGTGTCTAAATATTGAATTTTAAACAAATTGCCTATTTTTGCCCAACTTATAGTGGGTAACAAGTTACCTCCTTTAAATAGAGTAGTTTTCAACAAAAATTTATTAGAGTGTGTACGTTCCTGTTTTAGTGTATTTATTGGTATGTGTGTAGGTATACTTAATACTCTTTTGCATTAGAATTTTTGGAACATAATGAAATTTTCTTGTCACAATAAAACAAATGCCAACCAACATGCACTCATTCATTCATTCATGCAACACAAACTAAATAAACAACCTACCAACAAGAAAAGTCTTGCAGTTTTTGTTGTTGTCAGCATCGTCTTTCAGTTGATGCTAACAAACTCATACCTCAACTTCCGACGGAAGGTCATAGCAATGAAAATATTTAAAATTTCAGAATATAAAACTGAAGAGTTGTAAATGAAATAAAATGCAATTCATAGTAGTAACGACATTATATAAACAAACTGACATATGAGATATAAACTACTCCACTCTATTTATTTGCTGTATATATTGCATACAGAGTTGTATTCATATTCTATTATGTAAATAAAAATGTAAATAATAGATGGCAAACATAAAAAAAGAGGACAAGAAAAACATTTGAATTTTTGAAATGAAATACGTAAGAAAGCAACACAACCGTGAGTTAGAGTACAAGTGATACCAGCACTAGAAAGATATTATGAAGTCTGCTAGATTGAGATAAAGTTACCCTACTTGCACATCTAAAACCCTTTTGAATTCAATTTCACGATCTCCACTCAATAGTTAAAACCAAATTGTTCGATGGTAGAATCAAGGGTTGTCATATATTTGGGTTTTTTAAAAAATTTTAAGATTTCTCTGATCTTCTTTTATTTAAATCTTCCTTTTTTAAACGAGCTTAAGATCATTTATTTATTAATTATAATTATTTTTTCCCAATATTTCATCTCCACATTTGGTGACCTCTTCAGGGAACAATTATTACAATTTGATTGAAAAACTTGTTTTAATAATTGGGTTTTAAGTTGAATAGATTAAACTATCAAACAAATTTTAATCGTACGATTTAGCGATTCATTTTTTTTTAATATTTGATTAATCGAACAAATAACGAATAAAATAGGTTTTAAAAATAGAACGGTGGATAATTGAAGTTTTTTGACATCACTTTGAATCATACGTAAAATTTTGAAGGCAACATTTAAGCAAACAAATGTAAGCGACCTTACGATTAGTAAGGAACAAATATTGCATAAGTAACGAATTACAAGTAGCGGATCCAGCCGTACACTCAGGGAACTTCTGCTTTAAAAATATATATAGTTGTTTGCGTTGTAATACAGTTTCTTTATTTTAAATGTACATGTCAGTCATTTGTAGAACAAATTAAATTTTTAGTTCAGTTAAAAAAAACAAACCACATCAAATGACTGTTCTATAATTTTACATTATTTTTTTAAGATCAGTTTTTGTTATTTAAAAAAATAAATGTTTTATTTTTTTTTACTAACATGTGTGATTAATTTTTAAAACAATTGTGGTTCATTTTTTGAACATTAAAAGACAAATGACAAAGTTAGTTGAATGTACTGAAATGTAAGTCGTCATTTCTTTAAGTGAAATTTCATTTGTTTTAACTACATTTTCAGTGGTCTTTACCTACAAAGTATTCTAAGTGTAGCTTTTGGGAAGGTATAATTTTTGAAAATTTTTGAAAACTTTTCTGATTTTTTGAAGATGGATGGCAACGTTGGATTGGACCAACAATTCCAAAATTTTTTAAAATTATTTTATTTAAAAAAAAAAAAACTCATTATGTCTCTCTCCAAAATTATCAGACCTTAAGGGTAGGTTTTGCTATAAAGCAGCGGAAATGCAAAATGGGTTAATAATTATTTCTTCTAAAGTGAATGGGAGACATTTCATAGTAATTTAGAAAAAAAAAAAACATTTCGCGGCCACACAATGCATATTTTTGATATGGTTTGTTTAGAAAATTCTCAATTCCGCTGGAACTCTTAAATAGAGATGTACTCAGTTTTGTAAAATCAAAGCACAGGAGAAAAAAATATAAAACAAATTTAAAAATTTGTTTTACCAATTCTGATAACAATTATATTTGATTTTCGTTATCTGCAGACATTTTTTGCAAATAAGTTGCAGATTGCCGTTTTTAGAATGGCAGATTTGTATTCGCATTACAAAAAAAAATCTTAAAAAAATTAAAGTTTCTAATTTTTGCATTTATTATTTTTTTTATTTATATTTGCAAATTTTTTGCTAATATAAGCAGCATAATTTGTTACTTTTAAAAAAAATGTAGATCAAATATAACTAAATATTTGTAGATTCAACAGACTGTTTTTTGATCTTCTTAGCTTACAATTATTTAGCGCAAAAAAATAAATTGCTAATTTTAGCAGTTTTTTCTGCAACGCCATTTTTAACTAGTTTTTAGTAGTTTTAGGAAAAAAAATTGAAATTGTTTTATTAGAGTAACTGGTTTTTTTCAACATTTTATACTTTTGCATTTTTCGATTTAAGTGCAAAATTTTAAATTTTTTTTTTAATATTCTGGAATTCATTTTATTTCTCCGATTACACTGTGCAACCAGAAATTACACAGTTAATGAAACCAACGGAATATAAAAGCAGACTATCAGTAGATCAAAATATACCGAATGTTTTGAAAACTTATGTCGAATTTAATTTTGATAGCGTTTTGAATTTTGGCTATTTTTTTACCGTTTATTCGATTATGGGTGAAATTTTGAAAAGTTACTCAATGCACACAACAATATGTTTCTACACATATATATGATTACATACAAGCCCATATATGATCATATACAAACACATATATTATCATATACAAGCTCATATATGATCATAGATGTTCATATGCGATCCCATTTTTACCAGGGTCAGTTACTTCATTAAAATACTATAAAATATAAAAAATTTGGAATGAAAAAAGCAAATCTTCAAAAGACCATAAATATGAAATCCGAACAAATTTTAGTCTATTTTCATATATGATCTTAGATGTTCATATACGATCCAATTTTTGCCAGGGTCAGGTTTTTCATTAAAATACCTAAAAGAATTTATAATCTGGTATGAAAAAAGCCCATCTTCAAAAGATCATAAATATGAAATCCGAAATAATTTTAGTCTATTTACATTCCCTTTATTTTAATTCGGGATACTACCGCTGAGCCAAAATTTGTTGCACAGTGTTATAAGCCTTTTTCCTATCAGAACATTTAAATTTCGATAAATCTTAAATTCCAAGCAATTTTTACGGATTTTTGTTACACAAAATTAAATATTTTATTATAAATTTAGCGGGGATTTCACATTTTTTATGAAAAAAAAAATTTAAACACGATACTATTTAGTTATGTTTTATTCCTTTAAATTTTTCTTACAAAGTTCTGTAAAAAAGATTTAGGACCATTTGAAACTTTTACTTTATTATTTCGAAACGCGATAAACACACACAGAGAAATATTTTAACAATTTCCAACTGAAATTCAGTTATTGCGATTAAAATCGGTTGTTAAAAATAAAATTTGACTTTTACAATAAAATTCGGTTAATAAAGGGTGTTTTTTATAGAGGTATAGAAATTTGAATTGGAATAAAACAAAGATGAATTTTCTAAATTGACATGAAATTAACTTTATTTGAAAGATAATCTTCTGGCATTATAATTTAAATATGACTTCTGGCAAATGACCGCCACGGCTGGCTCGGACGTAGTCTAATCTGTACGTCCAATTTTCGATGATTTTTTTCAACATTTGTGGTCGTATATTAGCAATAACACGGCCAATGTTGTCTTCAAAGTGGTCAATCGTTTCGGGCTTATCGGCGTAGAATATCGACTTCACATATCCCCACAGAAAATAGTCCAGCGTCGTAAACGCGGTGCGAAAACGCTCCATAGTTAATCGAATTAGTTGCGTTGTTCAGGTCTATTCATGTTGGAGTGCTAAACAAAAATATACCTAAAACAATTGACAGCTGACAAAATGGCCGCCAGTTAAGAACCAACTTAAAGTTCTGGACCTGTATAAAAAACAACCTTTACAGCTTTATTTTAGTTGCAACGACCAAATATCTAGAATTCACATTAGAATATTATTTCACTTAACGAAATTATTGGCTGTACCAACCAAAATACTCTTTTCAATTCGGTTGTCAATTGATTTTTCTGTGTGCAAACTTTTTTGGATTTTTTTTTTTTACCTATTTTCGGTTTAAGGCACACATTTTGAAAATGAAAATAAATATTTAAATCTCTGATAACAGAATTTTTTCTAATAAAATTAAAATGTTTGAATATATTCACAAAAATGCAACGTGAAAGCGACAGTCCAGTCGAGTGCCACTAATCATCCTCATAAGGCCAAGTTTTATAAAAGAAGTGTTTTTTAGAATTATTCGATGAATCGTCAATATTTATTACTATAATCATGAGTTTTACATTGTTCGTTTGAATTTTATTTTTATTCGTTAGATGAATCGAATAATTTTTTAAATATATAATTCGGATGAAACTATTCAAATCGATTGAGAAATTTACAGTTAAAGTTCTATAGATGTAATAGATTTTTGAAGTTTAAACAATGCAAACTTGTCCACATGCCAAGCTACTTTACAATGATACGCAAACAATTAACCACTGAATTCCTTAAATTTTTGTCTGTCACTGTAAAAATTCCATATCCGTAATTTAAAATGTAATATTTTTTCGGCTTTTCTTTTGATCGTTAGTTTTTAATTTGTCAAATAAAACGATGAACTTAACATATGAGTCATCTTTTTAATTACGAAAATAACATTACAAGTTTAAAGATTTTTTTTTGTGAATGTGCCCTTTGTATAACTTAATCCTCTAACTGGCAAACGATGTTCTGCAACGAAATTTATACCATGTGCTCCACTCGAAAAACAAATAATAAGTTCTTCAACAAAATTGTTTATCGTTGCCTAATTTAGGCGATATGAGCTAAAATATTTTAGGGTGCATTTTTAAAACTAAAGCATATAAAAGAGAAGTTATGGACAAAAAATTATTTCTCTTGCCAACATATAACCACACTCCAAAAACTGTTATTTTTTCTGCACCTATCTATGAAGATATCACGATTTTCGCTTTTTGGAAAATTCGAAATTAGGCGAAAAAGTATCTAAACTTCAACACTTTGGGATTAACGCTTTGCTATTAATACCTAATGTCTTCTTGCTGCAAAATTTCATAAAAATCCGTCTATTAGTTTATAAGTTAGGACAATGTCCTTTAGAGGCATCCTGATAAAATCCTGTGAGTCATTGGACTAAAGTAAGGACTTATTATTAAAGATAAAGCTTCAGTCTTACTTATATTTTATTATAAAGAGTTTTTAGTCAACTTAAATTGTTTTTTTAAATTTTTGAGAACTATTTTTTTTTTTTAATATTAGTTTTTGAAATTTAATGAAATTTTGAAGCTTTCTCGCTTCCAAAACGTAGACGACACACGAAAAATTCCTTAGCAAAATATTTAGCAAATTTAGTTTTATATCGGCATATATTAATTTCTAAGTATTAAACGCTCATTAGACGCATTTGTGGTAAATTTTATGAAGACTACCCTGAGGCAGCTTTACCCGTTAGAGGGTTAAACATTTTTCAACATTTAAAAATTTTAGCATATGTTACAAGTTTTAGAATTTTAAATTTGTTAGTTTTATTTTTCGAAAAACCACAAAATGAAATAAAAGATTTCATCATTGCTGTTGTATGTTGTTCCTTTTTCAAATCCTTTTGAAAATGCAACTCAGAGTGTTAACATATTCTAGGAGAGTAAGAAGTTTGCAAATAAAATTTATGTTTTTTGTTATTTTTTTTTTAACTTTTTTTCAATAAATATTTTTATGCATATGAATAGAATTTGTATCTCTAGTTGATGTCTAAGTAGGTGTGGTAATGTCTATAAAATAACCATAAAATGTAAATGAATATGTCTTGTTTTATGTTTGTTCTATGTAAGAATAAAAATTTTCATGATTTTTATATTTTTTTATAAATCATTAATAACATTAAGATAAAAGAATTAAGTAGATTACACATATTAAAAAAATAAGTGCTAAAGGAAGTATAGACGGAGAAGTGCAAACTTTAGTTTGGTTGGGGGATAATTAAAAACATTTGAAAAGTAAAAAGGACATTTAAGGCACTATGTTAAATGTCAGTGGTATTCAAGATAACTATTACAAATTTCTTAAAGTCTTATTATACATCGTGGTTATTTTTATGTTATTTTCAATTTATAACGAGCTTTCAACCTCCGAATATTTACAATATTTACAAAATTTACAAATTTCATTTATGCATAATGTGCCAATTAGCATTTAACTACGAAATTCAAAACCAGTTGTTATTTAATCTTTTCAATTTTACAGTGGGCGTTGTGGTGTAATGGTTAGCGCGTTGAACTGTTACACAGATGGTCCCGGGTTCGATTCCCGGTAACGACAACATCAATTTAGAAAAATAATATGTATGAATTTTCTATCAATTATATGTATCGCTGCGCCTACCTTCGGTCTTCCCATAGCACTTAACCCCACCGAAGTAAAATAATGAATCAGGGCTATGAAACATAAAGCTTCAATAAATTCGCACAACTCTACATCAGGTGGCGAGCAAAAACTGTTCTACCTACCCGCGCAATTACAGTGTTGCCATGTTTGAAGCCCTTCATTTTTCTCCACCTTTCATCTCTCCACTATCCCCTTTCCAAAGAAAGCAACACATTAATTAATAGGAAGAATTTCCTGAGTGTTGCTTCTCTTTAAAAAAAAAAAATATCCTTAAGACTCAAATATATATACATATATACATATATAAGATTTTTTTCTCACTATCGAATCGCAGCCAATGTTTTGCCGTTAGATATTTTGCTAAAATTGACTCTATTTGATACACCGAAGTCTTCGTTTATACCAGTTTCGCGACGTTTTTCCTTTCCACCTATCACAGATTTGACACTTTGGATCAATGGACCCTTCATTTCCCGTAGGGATTGAAGTGAACAGCAATCTTACATTTGCTTCATAATACGAAATTCTTACAATATAAATTTATGGGCATTCCGTTAAAAAAATATGCAGAATTCTCTGTCCCAGTTAAAAAAGTTCAAATATGGACATTAGGGTGGCAATGAAATGTATGGGCAAATTTTTTTTTTTCAGAATATTAAAGAATATCGCGCAGATTATTGTGCCACTTGGTCTAAAACTCACATGCTGAAAATTTGAGCCAAATCGGATAACTCGATCACGTGCACCTTTGAGGTCAAAGTTCAAATTTTGGGATATTCAGTATATTCAGCTGTAATGGAGCTAAAATAATGCTTTTTATATTTGAATTATACCCAAATCTGAGCGGATTACTGTGCCACATAGTCTAAAGTGTGCATGATGCAAAAATTAGGCAAATCGGATAACTCTAAGCCGTGCACCTTTGAGGTCAAAGTTCAAATTTTGGGAAATTCCTTATATTTTACTATAATTGTTCAAAAATTATCGCTTTTTTACGTATGTTGATTAAAATTGTTACCAAAATTGATGTCTTACGTATTTTAAAAAATATTCAGAAATATTTTCAGTAAATTTAACCCTTTTGTGATACGGAGGTCAAATTAACACTTGTTCTTGAATTAACTTCAAACTAAATATTTAAAAAAAAAATTTAATCAATCCTAAAACACGAAAATTATTTTGAAACTGAAATATTAACCCTTTTTAGCTACAAAGGTCAAAACTATTAATTTTAAAAGTTTTGTTTCCGTTACGAATAAAAAAATTAAAGAGGACTTTCCTCGTAATGACTACAAAGAGTTCCTGGAACTAATAATTATATTTTTTGGTGGAAGTCCTCCTAGTGGCATAAAATTTTTTAAACCAGGTGCTCTTCATTTAGCCAGATGGATGGCTAAGGGAATATGTTGCCTTAAGATATTGATATTTCGCAATCAATTACAGAAATTACAGAATTGGAAATAAATGGTCTGGTTGAAGTTGCAGGTTTTATTATAAAGTGTTACGCGTTTTGCTGGTTCCATTCAGTTAAAGCCGAGCAAGCTCCCTTAAACGACGAAACGAAAATCTTAAAACTTTTTTTGCTAAAGATAATTTATCAATTTTGATAGAACTAGTCTCTAAAAATACGAAAAAACTTTTGAAGAGATTCCAAATTTCAATGAATTTTTTACAACAAGACCCAAGTACCTGGAAAGATTGTGAAGAATATAGAAAAGGAAAATATATTATTCAAAAACTAAAGATTGTAAATGACTGTGCCGAGCGAGGTATTAAGCTTGTTGAAGATTATCATGAAAAGATCACAAAAGACGTAGAACAACGGCAATATTTATTCAAAGTAAGATATTTTTAAACTTAACTAATTTAAATAATTATTGTGTTTCTTTTCAGGTTGTTCAAAACTATCGACAACAGTATACAAAGCATGCTAATTTACAAAATTTAAGAAATGAGTACATTTAATAAAACTTATTGCAAAAGGACATTTACTTTATTAATATTAAAAACATAATTTTATCAAAATAAAACTTAAGGACTTTTGCTTCTTTACGAAAAAACATTCACATATAACTTTTTTTTCAATATTGGTTTTGAAGTTTTGGTCATTGTGACAACCGAAGCACAGTAGGGTAAACCTGTCTGTTAAAAATAATGGTTTTGTGTTTTAAAATTTATGTTTTACACTTAAAAAAAAATGGATTTAAGGCTAATTAAGGAAAATGGGTAATTTTGACCCCGTATCACAAAAGGGTTAAATTTATTGAAAATATTTCTGAATATTTTTTAAAATACTTAAGATATCAATTTTGGGAACAATTTTAATCAACATACGTAAAAAAGCGATAATTTTAGAACAATTATAGTAAAATATAAGAAGTTTCCCAAAATTTGAACTTTGACCTCAAAGGTGCACGGCTTAGAGTTATCCGATTTGTCTAATTTTTGCATTATGCACACTTTAGACTATGTGGCACAGTAATCCACTCAGATTTGGGTATAATTCAAATATAAAAAGCAGTATTTTACCTCCATTACAGCTGAATATACTGAATTTCCCTAAATTTAAACTTTGACCTCAAAGGTGCACGTTATCGAGTTATCCGATTTGGCTCAAATTTTCAGCATGTGAGTTTTAGACCAAGTAGCATAATAATCTGCGCGATAATCATTAAAAATCGAAAGTTGATTTTTTATTGTCACCCTAATGGACATATATGGAAGTGTACTTGATTCCATATATGCAAACGGTATTCATATATGGTCATATATGGATTTATATGTGTTCTCATATTTGCAAAAGGTATATGTGATGTCATATTTGTCTATTAAATTAATTAAGCAAATTAAAATTAACAAAATATTCTACTAGCGCAACAAAAATATGCTCAAAAATTGCTATTACGACTTTTTCCTAAAATCCTTTTAAAACTTGACCCCAAATTAAACATATTCATAAAAATTCTTATAATTTTAACAATTTAACAATTTTTGCGGATACAGAAAAATATAATCGGCACAGTACTGGCATATCGTAGGCGACAATAGGTTAATCGTTGTCAAAAGGTTCGAACTGGGTGGGTTTTAGAAAAATAACAGTGGTATGACGAAACTATATTTCTTGATTGGTTTTATTATTGATTCTATTCTTGATGTTTTATCTTGGGCGAATTTTAACGAAATGAAGTTTTCTTCACAATGTGAATGAAAAATTTCTTTAACTTTATAAAAACGCTTTATAGTTTTAATGAAACTATTTTTGATTAAACTTTTTCATTTTATCTTGGGCGAATTTTAACGAAATGAAGTTTTCTTCACAATGTGAATGAAAAATTTCTTTAACTTTATAAAAACGCTTTATAGTTTTAATGAAACTATTTTTGATTAAACTTTTTCATTAGGCGTCTGCAATTTTTAATCAATAAAATTAAATGTTTCATAAAATTTTATGAAAAAATTTATATTTTTATGAAAAATAATATATGCCGATATGTTTTAAAATAATTAGATGAAACTTGACTTAATTATTCTTTGAACGCTGAAATTAAATTAAATTTGTATTAAGTTGGGGTTAAAATTACCCAAAAGTTTGCAGAAAGTTAAAACACCATTTTCAATGCAAATATATGAATTATTAATTTATAAGCCTTTTAAATATGGATTTTTAATAATGAAATCCATATTTAACCCTTTAACCCCTGGGGTTATAAATGACCCAGCAATTTTAAACAATACAATACACTCTTTGATAAAAATATCTACATGAAAAATTTTAAAAGTTGTTAATTACTGTGTTAAACAAAATTTTCCCCTACCAAAATTATATATAGTCAAAATTACCCAAATTTTTAAACACACAACAATACATTGTTTGACCTGGGGCCCTTAACATTTATATTCATTTGTTTTGCCGCCTCTATAGCACTTGTTATGTCACATCGCTGACTTTATAATATAATAAAATATAAAAACTGCATGTTTGTAACTAATTGAATTTTACATTAGGTTGTGGCCGGTATCTAAGATAAGCATGCGTAATTTTTCTTTAAGATATACATTTAAGACCAATACAACTTGAAACACTCTGGTGTATAACTTACTAGGGTATTCAATCGGTTAACTCGATTTCATTGAATTTAACAACTTTTTTAGTATTTGCGTTTCTTTAAAACGTCAGAAAAAATTTTAGCTGAAACTATTAAAAATTTGTTCAAAATTACGTCGCAGGATATAATGCTAAAATGACCAGCTGCTTTGTTAAATATTGATATGATAAGAATATCGAAAATCTGTTAAATCTACAAAGTTTTAGTTATATTTGAGCCAAATTTTACTTAAATAAAAGTTGCAAATGAATCTGCTAAAATCATCAAAGTTTTTTATGCGATAAAAAAAAAAAATAGTTTAAATGTTTGCTAAAACTACTAAAAATTAGTCAACCTGATGTTGCAGAGAAAACTTCTAAAATTGACAGTTTTTTTTTATATATGAGCTAAATTTTAGTTAATTAAAAGAAATTATTAGACTTAGTTGAAATAGTTTTCTACTGCAAGTCCAAAATCGAATATGTTAATGTCATATTAGAGTTTATTTGTCGATTTTACCAAATCACCCAGTTTATACTCTAAGCAGACAAATTCTCATATACTTGATTTTGTCTGTTGCACGTAATGTCTCGGTTTGAGTTAAGCCAATTATCTGTTTCTATTGAGGATAACTGATTACGTGGGAGATGCCCATGAAACAATTGTATTGTATATCATGAAAATGTTCAAACTTTTTGAAAAGCAACAAATAAAATTTAATATGACAATATCATAGTAGATTGTGGAATTTAGGTAGAACAATATGGAAACTAAATATATGAAAATATAGAAAGTCCGAAAAAAAACAATTTTTGTATATTTTAATACAAAAGTTAAAACATTTCTGAGTTAGCAGTAGGCAATAAAAATCCACAAAAATATTTGAATTATTAAAAGTGTTTTTCTTAATTTTTTTCTTTTGCGCATACATATCAGCCCTTCCGAAATCAGCAGTTTACAATTTTTTTTTTAGAAAGGATGAGTTTATGAAAAAGAAGAATAAAGTTTTTCTGTAAGAATCAAACCTGCGCTCTTCTTACATTACGAACGCAACAAAACCAAGTCATGACCGTTTAGAGATCACACCCAAGTATGGCCTCGAATGTAATGCAGCTAAATTGCAGTTTTTCTTTCCTATTACCTTTTTCTGTTATTGCATATTATATTCAGAAGTGACCAACACTAACAAACACAAATATTCTATTTTTAGATTTTATGTTTATTTTTCTAATCTCCTCCTTCCCTATAAAAATATTAAATAATAAACCTAATATTTTTGTTGAATTTATCAAAATAAGCAAAGTGTTTTAATATTACGGTTTTTGTTGATTGTACATTGTTTGTATGCTCAATGAAATTTTGAACTCACAAGTTATATATTCAGAAAGCAAAAAAAAAAAATTAAAAAATTCGGGGGGTGGGCATCTGGGCTCCCCCCGGGTACGCCCCTGTGTCCAAGTCATAGACTGCTGGTATGTCATAGTATTCTTGATATTTGAAATAAAATTTCAAAAGCTGTTTCCTAATGTTTGCTTAAAGTCGAACTTATTAAAACGACAGAAAATAAAGTAAAACACTTCAACTTTAGAATAATTCAGAAGATAGTTTTTATTTTAGGGTGGTCTTCTGGTTTGAAATTTTTTTTTTCGCTATCTACTCAAACCAGGGACCGAAAATAACAGTTATTCCGAAAACTATAACTCAAAAACTCTCTATGTTAGAGTAAACGGAGACGTATACTATTATATACCAAACGATTCGTATTGAAGTGCTCTTTCAGAATCTATTGTGATCTTAAGGAAACGATCTCAACTCCACAGTTGAGACTAGATTAGATTAGATCAGAAGGCACTATGCACCGCGACCAATGTAGGTCTTTTGTGCTGCCTAAGGTTACCTACAGATTCAAGCTACCTATAAAGCCAATTATCCTATTAGGCAAAATCTTCGCGATGTCGGAAGGCGAAATGAAGCGATCACCTAGAAACCTAAGTCTCCTATCACAAAGCCTGGGACATTCGCTGAGAACATGCTCCGAGGTCTCAGACACCATCTCGCAAAACCTACACAAATCCGTGTCCGATTGACCCTTCTTGTGCAGATGGTATCTGAGATTACAGTGTCCAGTTAAGTACGACACCAGGGTCCTCAAACCCCCCCTTTCAAGCGACAAGAGTCGCCTCGACCCCCTACTGGAAAAAGAGATCAGTTGAGACTTATTTTTCAACGAAAAAATAAAAAGTCGGATGAAAATCTTAAGAAGAGAGTTTTATTTCGCCTTCATTAAATAAAACTGTTTTGAAGAGTTTTATTTTTCAGTCTAAAATAAAACACTTTTGAGGAGTTTTATTTTTCCCGTCAGAAAATAAAGCTCATTTGAGGAGTTTTATTTTGAAACTCATTTAAGGAGTTTTATTTTTCCGTCTAAAATAAAAATCATGTTGGTTATTTTTTTTGATTGATTTTATTCGCTATAATGTGTGTAGTAATTTATTTTTTTAATTTAACGAACACAACTTTTTCCAAATTTTCCGCGGAAAGATTTGAACGCAAATCGCTCAATACCAATTTAAGAGCAGATAATGCTCTTTCCACGTTTACCTGGGTTGCAGGTACACACTGTATAGTTTTTGCCAATGTATACAAGTACGGATAGTGTATTCTTTTAGCCTCCCAGAATTCAAAAAGAGGTTTATCAATAGACAAGGGCATTGCAGAAAAATTGTCGATTTCATAGAAAGTTTTTTTCATCCTCATTATCACTTTCTTCGCTTTCTTGTTCCATATCTACATACACACATATATAAGAAATAAAACAACAACCATTTAATAATAGGAATCAAACAATAACAAATTAAAAACCCACAATTTTTCATATTAATGACGATTTTTTCAATTGCAATGCAAGTGATTAGATAACACTGCCTTACAAATTGTAATGATCTGGCAAGCGGCAAGCTTTGAGTGTCAATTTACATAAAATGAGTTTTATTCTCTGACGGAAAAAATAAAACTCCTCAAATGAGTTTTAAAATAAAACTCCTGAAATGAGTTTTATTTTGGACGGAAAAAATAAAACTCATCAAAAGAGTTTTATTTAATGAATACGAAATAAAACTCTCTTCTTAAGAGTTTCATTCGATCTTTTATTTTTAAGTTGAAAAATAACTGTTTTGGATGTCTTCTTTTTTTTTAAGCCACAAAATAACTGTTATAAAGGAACTTTTTTGATATCACTTATAACTGTTACGGTCTCTGACTCAAACATATTTTCCTAAAAGGATTTTTCGAAATTCGAAATAGTTTGGGAGATACAGCCATTTTTGTGAAGCAATTGATTTGCCTAAATGATTCACGAAATATTAAAATACTTAAACGCGTTTTTCTCGAAAGCACGTTTTTCAAACAGGTACGCAGGTTTTCTCAAGTTCTACTTAATAGAGGTAGAGTTAGCGTGACTGTCGTCACATGCTCAAAAATTGATTACTAGACTTTAAAAAATTATCAAATATCGATTTTTCTTGTGAAAGGCGTGGCAGAGAAGAATGAGTGTATTTTCTAAAAATCATAACTACATTGCAAATTTTCAATTTTCTGAATCAGACTGCGCAGTTTCTGGTATTGAACCTTCGTCAGTGACCCTGTTTTTTTGAATAATGTAATATTTGTTATGTTTTTTATTTGTTCGATTGCGTCTATATGAAATTTTTCTGTGCAATCACTGACCGTGGTATAGATAAACTGATTTCTACTGCCACATGCACTCGCACTACACGTTAGACAGAGCGCTTTAGCGCACTGATCTATCGTCAGGTCGAGTTTTGTTGTGATTTAAACTAGTTTTATTAAATAGTCGGTGTTTTTCTTCTTGCATACATAATCTCAGAAATACAACTCCAACACAACACAACAGTTCTATTTTTAGAAACTTTCCTCACTCTAATGTCCACTGTTTTCCCATATGTTGTAAGTGACGCCACATCTATGATATATTCTTTGTATATTCGATAGATGGTGCATACGTAGTTAGGGAATTACCAGAGAGCAAAGTTTTGATATTTTGTTTGAGTTTGATTTTAACGTCTTTTTCAGACAATTAATACTATAATTAATATGCAATTTTATTTAATTTTAATTGTGAAAGGCGTGGTAGAGAAGAATGAGTGTATTTTCTAAAAATCATAACTACATTGTAAATTTTCAATTTTCTGAATCAGACTGCGCTGTTTCTGATATTGAACCTTCGTCAGTGACCCTGTTTTTTTGAATAATGTAATAATAATAATTCATTTTCAAACGGCCGCCATTTTGATAAATATTTTATTTTTTTATGATTGAGTATGGGACGATAAAGGCCGTTTAACTTTCAGATAACTATAAGTGCCGGAAAGCTGCGTACCAACAACACACATTTTTTTGGCAGAAATACTTTGGAGGCCGATAACTTTTCAAACAGCCCAAATTGATAATTTTGTATATTTCTTGATGAAAATTTTGCCGTTTTCTTTTCACAAGTTTTTAACCTAACGTGTATTTTTAATTTTGCAAAATTACATATCGGAACTACTGCTTTTGTATTTGTTTTGTGTTTTATTGTGTATTTTTAAGGAAAAATTTGTGAAATAACATAATTTGAATTAAAATCTAACTTCTAATCGACTAAATAAAAAACCTCAAAATCATGTTACTCGTCTACTCTAACAAAACCAGGCTCGAGTAATTTGAATACCCTACTAATAACTACTAAAGTCAGAATGGCAGCAGCGCCAACCAACGACAACGTTGTTAAACGTACCACATACCATAATGTGTATCATTAATTACTAGAAGGGGGTAATAAACTTATCACAATAAGAAATTAGCACACATCTTTAAATAAAAGTCATAAAAATGCACATTTAAATTCACTCTTTGAAAGGTGACTCCCTTAAAGGTATGAAGACCAAAGAAAGAATTTAAACAATTTCATAATTAAAACAAAAAAAAAAAATTCAAAACTAAATATACGATACAAAATCGCCGCAACAATTAATTTCATTTATAGTTTTTCCTCTGCCTCAACATTTAAACGAAATATATAGAGTCATTTCAAAATATTTCGATACAGTCTTCGGATATGTGACTACACTCACAGTATTTTTTCCGTAAAGACTAACTGTGTTTAAAACAGTTGTATTTTTTAATGTATTTTTAACTATTGAAAACTAATTGACAAAATCGGTAAAAACAATAGATTGTTTTCGTTTATTTCAATACTCAATATAATGAAAAATTTTTTTTTTTTTTTTTAAATAAAAAATTTTAACTCAATATTTTAACTATTACCGAAAGTACGTTTAATTTTGTTTATTGTATAACAGACAGAAAGTTAAAAAATATATTCCTTTGGTAATTTAGCTGTATATTCCATTGAAATTACTTTACCGATTCAATTTTTAAATAACTTTTTTATTGATGTTGCTCGAACGAAAATAAAAATACATATTTTTAAATTATGAAAAGTAAAATTTATATAAAAAAATAAAAAAACTCATAATTTGGCTTATTGAAGCGATTCTTTTAAGCGCAATAAAAACATGTACAGCTTCCTTACTGCTTCGTAGGATAAATAGATTCTTAAAAAGCTAAAATGAAAGATCAAAGTTCATTGATTGTTTGCATCGCTTTTTGTTGTGATTTCAAAAAAGTAATGAAATGAGCACTAAATAAACTCAACTCTTACTTATTCTTTTAATGAAATTTGATAAAAATTGGTTAAAACTTTGAATAAAAAAGTGTTGATCGAACGAAAATTCAAATATTAGAAACTGTTTAAAACTTATTGCTCATTTCATTACTTTTTGGAAATTACTATCAAAAGCGATGTAAACAATCAATGAAATGATTTCTTTAAGTACCTTTAAAATTATGTATAATGTTATATCATTTCCAGAGATGGAAGTACACTCTAAAAAATTATTGTAAATTTACTACTATAAAATGAGTAAGGTTTCATGTATGAGTACGGAAATTCGATAAATTTATACATCAAAATGCGTAAAACTATTTTGGGTACACTTTTTTTTTTTGTTTTTTTTTATTTTTTTTTATTTGATTTTTTTTATTTATTTATTAGATAATCTAGCACAACAAGATGTAAATCATATAAATTATAGTGCTAATTAAAAAACAAATTAAAAATTTGATATTTAAGATGCAAAGATAAAAATACAAAATTAAAAGTAACAAGTGTTTGAAATAAGGAAGGCATCGAAAGTTAGACAAATAACTGGCAAATTGAATATTTAACCAAAATATATTTTAAGCTCATTTTTAAATTTGTTTGCGTTGTTTATGACTTGAATTCGATTAGGAAGAAGGTTCCAAAGACTAGTGGTGTAAATGAAAAATTGGCGTTGTGATAATAGGCTTTTAAATTTTTTCTGGATAATATTATTCCCACGATTTGATCTAGCAAATTGTATTCTGCTGTATAGGCAGACTGGTTGCATAGACGTGATTATTTTATGGAATAAAATAAGACTCCTAAATTTAAGAAGGTTTTCAAAACTCATCTTATTAATTTGATATGAAAAACTAGATATAGATTCACGGCGCCCTTTGTTGAAGACATATCTTGCAATATTGTTGTAAGCAACTTTAAGTTTTCCAAAGTCCGCAGTGTCACAGTTTGCATAAATTTCACAGCCATATAACAGAACGGGGATAAGATACGTTTTTGCTAATAGCATACGTATATTAAATGGTGTTGAATATTTAACAATCCATAGATTACGAAGCATTCCGAAAATCCTTCCCACTATTGAGTTTATGTGGTTGGACCAAGTTAATTTAGAATTGAATATTACTCTGAGATTTTTCGATGAGTCTACGAGTTCGTTAATATTGTTGTTTATAGAAAGCTGAAGATCATTACTTAAAGTTCTTTTACTTTTTGACAGAAAGATGCATTTAGATTTTGAAGGATTTATGCTTAAGCCATTGGCAACAGCCCAGTTGTGTATATTGGCTAAATCACAATTAATATTTTCTACGCATAGATTTATTTCATTAATAGAAGTACTGTTGTAGATTTGGACGTCGTCGGCATACATATACACCTTGCTGTGTCTCATTACATCGGGTAAATCGTTTATATATAAACAAAATAAAAGAGGGCCTAGTATAGATCCTTGAGGAACTCCCTTTTTTACATGGAGAGCTGTTGAGTACCTTCCGTTAACACTTACAAGCTGCGATCTGTCAGTGAGATACGACTTAATAAGCTTGCATGCTAAACTAGAAAAATAAAACATTTTTTAAATTTTCTTCATTAGAATTGAATGATCTACATTGTCGAAGGCTTTAATAATACACGCTTGCTGTATTTTTACCCACTATGTGTTTACAACTAAATACATTATGTCTAAAATTATTATTCATTTGTTAAATAAAATTTTTACGCACAAAGTTTGTAAATATACTAACTTGTAATAGTAAAAAATACTCAGCATTTTTATATTGAAAAAAAATTCAAACAAATTCAAAAAGATTAAATGAAACTAAAAATTATTAATTAATTATTGTGTTACTATGCCAGAAAGATAAACTCTTTAAGTGTATTAAACTTGGCTTAACTCTTTCATTTATTTTTTTTTTTAATTGTATTATTTTCTTTAAAAAACTATTTTTATTTCATTTAAAATAATTTTTGTTTCACTAGTGTAAGATTTCTTTTAATTTATAACATTGCATTGTATATAAACAGAACATTTTATATATTGATTGTTAAGTTTTTTTATATAACGCATTATTAATAAAACTCATTCTAAACAAAATTTGTTATTCTGTTTTGGGCTGTTTTTCTTTATTACCACGGCAATGGTAAATATACGCTTTTTTGGGGATTTTTACGCATAGAAATATGTATTTTTACGTTTATAAACATGTATTTTTACGCATTTTATTTATTTTCATTTATTTATAAATTTTATCAAAATTTTACGAACTTCCATTGTTAATTTACCAACTTTGTGTTCACCAACTTACTCTTAATGTGCACATTAAACAGGTACCCAGGTTTTCTCAAGTTCAACTTAATAGAGGCAGAGTAAGCGTGACTGTCGTCACATGCTCAAAAATTGATTACTAGACTTTAAAAAGTTATCAAATATCGATTTTTCTTGTGAAAGGCGTGGTAGAGAAGAATGAGTGTATTTTCTAAAAATCATAACTACATTGCAAATTTTCAATTTTCTGAATCAGACTGCACAGTTTCTGGTATTGAACCTTCGTAAGTGACCCTGTTTTTTTGAATAATGCAATATTTGTTATGTTTTTATTTGTTCGATTGCGTCTATATGAAATTCTCTGTGCAATCATTGACCGTGGTATAGATAAACTGATTTCTAATGCCACATGCACTCGCACTACATGTTAGACAGAGAGCTTTAGCCCACTTATCTATAGTCAGGTGGAGTTTTGTTGTGATTAAAACTAGTTTTATTCAATACTAGGTGTTTTTGTTCTTGCATACATAATCTCAGAAGTACAACTCCAACTCCAACACAACACAACACAACAGTTCTATTTTTAGAAACTTACCTCACTCTAATGTCAACTGTTTTCCCATATGTTGTAAGTGGTGCCACATCTATGATATATTCTTTGTATATTCGATAGATGGCGCATACGTAGTTAGGGAATTGCCAGAGAGCAAAGTTTTGACAATTTGTTTGAGTTTGAATATTAACGTGTTTTTCAGACAATTGCAATTAATACTATAATTAATATGTAATTTTATTTAATTTTAATTGTGAAAGACGTGATAGAGAAGAATGAGTGTATTTTCTAAAATCATAACTACATTGTAAATTTTCAATTTTCTGAATCAGACTGCGCTGTTTCTGGTATTGAACCTTCGTCAGTGACCCTGTTTTTTTGAATAATGTAATAATAATAATTCTTTTTCAAACGGCCGCCATTTTGATAAATATTTTATTTTTTTTATGATTGAGTATGGGACGATAAAGGCCGTTTAACTTTCAGATAACTATGAGTGCCGGAAAGCTGCGTACCAACAACACACATTTTTTTGGAAGAAATAATTTGGAGGCAGAGAACTTTTCGAACAGCCCAAATTAATAATTTTGTATTTTTCTTGATGAACATTTTGCCGTTTTCTTTCCACAAGTTTTTAACCTAACGTGTATTTTTAATTTTGCTAAATTACATTTCGGAACTACTGCTTTTGTATTTATTTTGTTTTTTATTGTGTAGTTTTAAGGAAAAATTTGCTAAATAACATAATTCGAAATAAAATCTTACTCTAGTAATCGACTAAATAAAAAACCTCAAAATCATGTTACTCGTCTACTCTAACAAAACCAGGCTCGAGTAATTTGAATACCCTACTAATAACTACTAAAGTCAGAATGGCAGCAGCGCCAACCAACGACAACGTTGTTAAACGTACCACATACCATAATGTGTATCATTAATTACTAGAAGGGGGTAATAAACTTATCACAATAAGAAATTAGCACACATCTTTAAATAAAAGTCATAAAAATGCACATTTAAATTCACTCTTTGAAAGGTGACTCCCTTAAAGGTATGAAGACCAAAGAAAGAATTTAAACAATTTCATAATTAAAACAAAAAAAAAAAAATTCAAAACTAAATATACGATACAAAATCGCCGCAACAATTAATTTCATTTATAGTTTTTACTCTGCCTCAACATTTAAACGAAATATATAGAGTCATTTCAAAATATTTCGATACAGTCTTCGGATATGTGACTACACTCACAGTATTTTTTCCGTAAAGACTAACTGTGTTTAAAACAGTTGTATTTTTTAATGTATTTTTAACTATTGAAAACTAATTGACAAAATCGGTAAAAACAATAGATTGTTTTCGTTTATTTCAATACTCAATATAATGAAAAATTTTTTTTTTTTTTTTAAATAAAAAATTTTAACTCAATATTTTAACTATTACCGAAAGTACGTTTAATTTTGTTTATTGTATAACAGACAGAAAGTTAAAAAATATATTCCTTTGGTAATTTAGCTGTATATTCCATTGAAATTACTTTACCGATTCAATTTTTAAATAACTTTTTTATTGATGTTGCTCGAACGAAAATAAAAATACATATTTTTAAATTATGAAAAGTAAAATTTATATAAAAAAATAAAAAAACTCATAATTTGGCTTATTGAAGCGATTCTTTTAAGCGCAATAAAAACATGTACAGCTTCCTTACTGCTTCGTAGGATAAATAGATTCTTAAAAAGCTAAAATGAAAGATCAAAGTTCATTGATTGTTTGCATCGCTTTTTGTTGTGATTTCAAAAAAGTAATGAAATGAGCACTAAATAAACTCAACTCTTACTTATTCTTTTAATGAAATTTGATAAAAATTGGTTAAAACTTTGAATAAAAAAGTGTTGATCGAACGAAAATTCAAATATTAGAAACTGTTTAAAACTTATTGCTCATTTCATTACTTTTTGGAAATTACTATCAAAAGCGATGTAAACAATCAATGAAATGATTTCTTTAAGTACCTTTAAAATTATGTATAATGTTATATCATTTCCAGAGATGGAAGTACACTCTAAAAAATTATTGTAAATTTACTACTATAAAATGAGTAAGGTTTCATGTATGAGTACGGAAATTCGATAAATTTATACATCAAAATGCGTAAAACTATTTTGGGTACACTTTTTTTTTTGTTTTTTTTTATTTTTTTTTATTTGATTTTTTTTATTTATTTATTAGATAATCTAGCACAACAAGATGTAAATCATATAAATTATAGTGCTAATTAAAAAACAAATTAAAAATTTGATATTTAAGATGCAAAGATAAAAATACAAAATTAAAAGTAACAAGTGTTTGAAATAAGGAAGGCATCGAAAGTTAGACAAATAACTGGCAAATTGAATATTTAACCAAAATATATTTTAAGCTCATTTTTAAATTTGTTTGCGTTGTTTATGACTTGAATTCGATTAGGAAGAAGGTTCCAAAGACTAGTGGTGTAAATGAAAAATTGGCGTTGTGATAATAGGCTTTTAAATTTTTTCTGGATAATATTATTCCCACGATTTGATCTAGCAAATTGTATTCTGCTGTATAGGCAGACTGGTTGCATAGACGTGATTATTTTATGGAATAAAATAAGACTCCTAAATTTAAGAAGGTTTTCAAAACTCATCTTATTAATTTGATATGAAAAACTAGATATAGATTCACGGCGCCCTTTGTTGAAGACATATCTTGCAATATTGTTGTAAGCAACTTTAAGTTTTCCAAAGTCCGCAGTGTCACAGTTTGCATAAATTTCACAGCCATATAACAGAACGGGGATAAGATACGTTTTTGCTAATAGCATACGTATATTAAATGGTGTTGAATATTTAACAATCCATAGATTACGAAGCATTCCGAAAATCCTTCCCACTATTGAGTTTATGTGGTTGGACCAAGTTAATTTAGAATTGAATATTACTCTGAGATTTTTCGATGAGTCTACGAGTTCGTTAATATTGTTGTTTATAGAAAGCTGAAGATCATTACTTAAAGTTCTTTTACTTTTTGACAGAAAGATGCATTTAGATTTTGAAGGATTTATGCTTAAGCCATTGGCAACAGCCCAGTTGTGTATATTGGCTAAATCACAATTAATATTTTCTACGCATAGATTTATTTCATTAATAGAAGTACTGTTGTAGATTTGGACGTCGTCGGCATACATATACACCTTGCTGTGTCTCATTACATCGGGTAAATCGTTTATATATAAACAAAATAAAAGAGGGCCTAGTATAGATCCTTGAGGAACTCCCTTTTTTACATGGAGAGCTGTTGAGTACCTTCCGTTAACACTTACAAGCTGCGATCTGTCAGTGAGATACGACTTAATAAGCTTGCATGCTAAACTAGAAAAATAAAACATTTTTTAAATTTTCTTCATTAGAATTGAATGATCTACATTGTCGAAGGCTTTAATAATACACGCTTGCTGTATTTTTACCCACTATGTGTTTACAACTAAATACATTATGTCTAAAATTATTATTCATTTGTTAAATAAAATTTTTACGCACAAAGTTTGTAAATATACTAACTTGTAATAGTAAAAAATACTCAGCATTTTTATATTGAAAAAAATTCAAACAAATTCAAAAAGATTAAATGAAACTAAAAATTATTAATTAATTATTGTGTTACTATGCCAGAAAGATAAACTCTTTAAGTGTATTAAACTTGGCTTAACTCTTTCATTTATTTTTTTTTTAATTGTATTATTTTCTTTAAAAACTATTTTTATTTCATTTAAAATAATTTTTGTTTCACTAGTGTAAGATTTCTTTTAATTTATAACATTGCATTGTATATAAACAGAACATTTTATATATTGATTGTTAAGTTTTTTTATATAACGCATTATTAATAAAACTCATTCTAAACAAAATTTGTTATTCTGTTTTGGGCTGTTTTTCTTTATTACCACGGCAATGGTAAATATACGCTTTTTTGGGGATTTTTACGCATAGAAATATGTATTTTTACGTTTATAAACATGTATTTTTACGCATTTTATTTATTTTCATTTATTTATAAATTTTATCAAAATTTTACGAACTTCCATTGTTAATTTACCAACTTTGTGTTCACCAACTTACTCTTAATGTGCGTATTTTTTTCATTTACACACAAAGAGTAAATTTACCCAACTTATAGTAAGAATACAGTTTCCTACTATAAGTTGGGTAAATTTCAACAGAAATTAATTAGAGTGTAGATAAAAAAAAAATATTTGAAATGGGTAAGGAATTTTGACAGAAATTAGTTTTCATTCATTTGTTCACGATAAACAGTATATCATTTTTGATACTAAATAATACATAAGCTTTCACATGATGCGTTTTGGCATAAAAATAAATCTTTGATGCGAAAAAAATTTGATTAAAAAGACTTAAAAACAGTTGGAAAGCTGGTCCAAGCTTAAATAATATTGAAATTATAACAAAAAAAAAAAAATTAAAATAATAGAAAATTGATTATTGATTATAACAAGTTTTTGTAAAAATGTTGAATAATATTAAAATAAAGTATTTTTTAACCTACTCCCATCTCTGGATACGCACCCGATAAGAACTTTTTAACAAATTTTCCAACTTGAAAGACCCGCCCATTTTCAACCAGACATGACCACCAGCAAAAAACAAGCACTATTAAAGTTACTTATTTTCTCAACTTGTTGATATTTATAAGTTATAAAAGCTTAAAATTTTGTGTGCAACAAATTCGTTTTCACTTAAACTTTTAATAAAGGGTCCGCCATCTAACGTTTTTTTCTCAACTAGTGCTTATTTCGTGAATGGTAACACTTAGCTCATGTCTGATTTGACAGATAAGTAGTTTTATCTTCCGCTAAACGAATATGGTTGTGTATACGCTTGAACAACGCTGGGAAATATTGCGACATTACTTTGAAAATCATGGTAATGTTGCAGAATGTGTGCGGAAATTGCGTACGTATTTTGGAAGAAGAGAAGCACCGTCAGTTCCGTATGTTCGTTATCTTGTGAAAAAAGTGAAAGAAACTGGCATCCTCATCGATAAACCAAAGCGTGAAAAGCCAAAAACAGTCCGTACACCCGAGAATATTGCTGCTGTGGCAGAAAGTGTGCGTGAAGCGCCGAAGTTACACTCGATGTTTTGCGCCCAGTTTTTGAAGATCGCATTATCAGCCGCAGAGCTGATGTCGTTTGGTCACCTCGGAGCTGCGATTTGACACCGTTGGACTATTATTTGTGGCGTGCCGTCAAAGATAAGTGTTACGCCAACAAGCCAGAGACAATTGACGCTTTAAAGGACAATATTCGTGAAGCCATTGGTGAAATACAGCTGCACACAATCGATAATTCGATAATGTGCTTAAAAATTGGACCGATCGTGTAGGCTACTGCATGGCCAGCCGAGGCAGCCATTTGAATAAAATTATTTTCCATTATTAACCGGAAGGATTGTACTTTCAAATAAAAAAAGAAATTTGGGAAAATATGCAGTAGTTTTTTTTAAAGCATTTTCCAAAAAAAAAAAGGTTATTTGGCGGACCCTTTAGATATTATTACACAATCGTTTAAATGTTTTTTTTTAAATTTTTGCACATTCTATTATTTAAAAGTAAATTATTTATATTTTTTTTTTTATTTTAACAATTGAAATTAAATTTGATGTGCCTTTTTAATTCGAAAGGAATTTTGTAAATTTTATTATATATTGCAAGAACTTTTATTAAAAGTTTCTAAATTTTAAAAGAACTTTTAATTTGTTTCTAATTTTTAACGGAGTTTTCTTAATTTAAAAACCATTTTAAGTTTCATTTACTTTCTTTTCTCTAGTTTTAGTTCACTGGATAGTTTAAAAAGCTTTTGCCTTTCATTTCTGCTCTTTAAGAACGAAGCAGTAGGAGAAGCTTTCTATTTCCTGCTGGGGTATAATAAGGAGTGAGATCGAATAAATTCTAATACAGATTATCACTTATAACTTTTTTTATGTTTAAAAATGATCTTTTTTGAATCAAGATATCTTTTAAAAAGTCGTCAGATGATGTGTATAAATTATTAGCGACATCGGATCATTACTTTGTTTACAAACGAACTTTGAACAAAAAGTGAAAACAAAAAAAGTAGCATTTTTACAAAAAAAAACTTAAATTTCGTACACAAAAATATGCTTAATTTTTCAGAACTCAGAAAAATTAAATTATATTAAAATTCTTTTCAAATTATTGATGAAGGCTGCAAAGCAAGTTCCCAATACTGTCAATTTTTTTTGGAAATGGTCTGCTCCTATCAATTAGGGCACTAAAGATGGCAAAACAAGCTCCTTTACTCAGCTGAGCAAAAAGTGATAATCTGTGTTAGGATTTATTCGATCTCACTCCTTATATCACCACAAATTTTTTAAGAAATATCGAAGATGTAGTTTTTAAAACATTTGTCAATAAATAACGTTTAGGTCTCTTTTTGTATTAAGTGTATGAAAGAAGAAAGTCTTATCTTCAAATGAGCTAAAATGTATAAAAATCGGAAAATTACTTAACGAGTTGGAACAGTTTTGATATTTTTTGTAGTTTTGCTAAACATGTCGAACTTCGATCACCAATACAACGCGAACTATGTACTCCGAATTTCCAAAAACTTACTGCAGCACATGTATCATAAAAGGGAGGTAGAATATCATTGTGCTCACTTTCAATTAAGTCCAGACATATCCGTTCCAAAAATGGCTAAAAATCAAACAGAAATTTTATGGAATGACCCTATAAGAAAATTGTTTAGAATTGTATTTAATGCTAGTGTTCACAAAATATTTAATTGTCAGTTAAAAGTTGAGTTGTTGTTGCCATTGTTATTATTGTTGTTGTTGTTATTACGAAGATTATTGGTTGGTCAGTAGTCTGGTAGTTGTTTGTGGCCCATGTGTTGGCATTTTTAGAAGGTTTAATTTTATATTTGTTGCAAAAACAAAAACTTGGTCGTCTCCTCAAGGTAGTTATTATGATATTATAAACCTGCCAGCTTGGCCTGTTTTTGAAAACTTTAAATATCTGAAGCAGCAGCAGCAGCAGCAGCAACAACAACAGCATTTGCTTTATTTCTTGCACTGGCACACAGTGGTTCCAAACACAAAAAACATGGTAATAAATATAGATCTTTTAAACTACTGGTCCAATCGGGAAATGGTGTTCCCAAAAATTGAAAAGCGGGAGCTAACCTTTAAGGAAAATGTTTCTGTGGTCACCCTGTTTTAACACAGGGTGTGCTACAGGGTGTCAAAGTTGACCATCTCGAGTATGAAAGAGCTTTAAAGGGGTATAACTTCTATAACCATGCATCGATTTTAGTGTTTTTTGGACTTTTTTAAATCTAGGTTACGAGACAAAGCAAAAACATGCTTCATGTACCATAGTAACTCTTACAGTTAAAAAAATATTTCACTTTGAATTTCAAAATCTTCATTTTTCGCCTTGACTTTTTTAATAGTTTTGCCAATAGATTATTCATTTTTCAAAGAAAATGCTCAAAATTTTTTCAAGTCATTCTAATGACCTTTCTTAAACTCCTAAAGAAAACTTTTTTGAATTATCTTAAGCCGTTTCGCAGTGATACTATTTTAAACTCAAAAATTAAAAGTGTGTTCTGAAAAATGGGGTTTTTTGGTCAGATAAGGGGTAACTTCACACACCTTTATATATATTTTGCTGATATTTTTTGGATTAGTTTTTTACATAGTTTGATAGAGTAGACTTCAAAAATGCTTAATGGTATAGTTTAAAGCATTTTTGGATATGCACCCTACGTCCAGCATTGGTCGAAAATGATGAATTTTTGAACGGAATTCTATGTTTATGACCGTGATAAAAAAAAGTCACGCCACTTAGACACGATTTGAAATTTTTATACTGTAAAGAGATTTATTCTAATGAGTTTGCCACTTCATTTGCCGCCGCCCGCTCAAAAACGTAGCCTGGAGAGCAAATTTTGTGGAAAAAGTCATTTTTTCAAAAGCCTTTTTTTGATTTATAAAAAAAGCGTACTTATATTATCAATTTCAGCAAGATTTTATTTTATTTTTAATAAAACGTAAATAATTGTCCTACATTCCAAAAATCTTTTCGATATTGCTTATGGTTATTTTTACATAAAACATCAAAGTTCAATGTAGTATATCTAACTATAATTAATTGTACATTTATTGGCTTTTGCTTTCGGTAATGTTAAAAAATTTAAATAATTTCAGAAATTTTTTTACATATTATTAAATTAGACTTAGTTATCAATTCAACGATGCATAAATCGTTTATCTAGTGTAATAAATGAATTCAAACTATTGCGCTTAAATCAGGCATTTCAGGTCAAATTGCAGTATTTAACAAAATTATATATTCAGGTATACAGAGCGTGTTGCATTATATTTCTCTAAAAGGGTTACGGGTTTTTTTATTTTTTTAATACTATTTCAAAAACCTAATAAGATATAAATGCAGGTAGAAAATGCGTTTTATGATGTAACATTTGCATAATATATTGTTCTAATTTTCCATATAAAACAGGTAAATAACTACCATATATTCATTTATTTGAAAGACAAAATAATGTTTTTTTTTTTTGTTCTAAAGATAAGGTTTTATTAAATTTAACTGGTACAGTAGTAATTGTGCTAAAAATATGAATATATTCCTAAGGACTACACATTTTCTACAAAGTAGTCTGAAGTATCAAAAGTTAAAAGGTCGTTTATATGCATAGATTCAGAATCTTCCTTTTCAATGTCTATGCTTATTTTTGGTAACCATTTTGTTCTTATGGAGTAAAGTACTGGATCCGATGATATTAATAAAAATTCCATCAAATCGGAATTTTGAGCTATTCTGGAGCACTTACGTGTGTTAAAAAGCCTAAAATGTTTGACGTCTCTATTTCTGGCCTCCTGGGCTTCTTCAGTCAGTTCGCCTAAAGGCAACATACTGTTTTCTATTATTTCTTTGGCATGAGCTAATACTTTATGTACTGTTGGTGTCATTGGCCTCCAAGAGTACATGGTGAGTATAATGTCTTTTGTTTCATTGGCAAAGAGTTTAAATTTAGCCACATTAATAGGTTTTTTACTGTTAATGACTGCTAATATAACTTTAAAACGTTTTAGTAGGTTTTTATCGAGACCCGTAATTGAGGAGGTAGTTTCTGGATCTTCGAAAAAACGCCTTGCTGTATTTCCGTCATTGGAACTTCCAAACCCCTGAAGGGGCGTATCAATGATTAATCCAAGTCTTAATTTAAATTCATCTTGAATTCTTTTCTTCTCTTCTTTTCTCATGTTGTGTAGATCAGTGTTTTTGTTTACGGAAAGGCTTAGGTTTCCTGGAATAAGGCGGTATTTGAGATCGTATGCGAGGTGTAAACAATATTCCATAAATCTTATTCTGGCATGAAGTGGCGATATCCCAAACCTCAGAGCGTTTTCGTTCATAGAAATTGTATCACTATCTTCATGAAACTGTGAACTTAATTTTCCACATATATTACATTTCCAAGTAGATGTTGTGTCTGTAATTGCATTTGCAACTTTTCCATCAATCATTGTAAGTTGTGGTTGAAATGAAACTTTAATAACTTGTCCAGATATTTCCACGTAAAGTGGAGACAAGCTCGAAATTTCCCTTTCTATTGAATCTACTAAACTTTGTGTTGAAATCATGTCTTCTTTTACATATTCAAATCGTATTGGACGACATAAAAATTTAGATCCAGGGGTTAAATTCGTCCATATATCATTTGCAGACGAGGTTGAAGGTAATTTATTATACAACCGCATTCTTAACGGCACAAAAGAAGCCATAAAAATTGATGAAAAACTTTTTTCTTTGCTGCTTCCAGATGGTTGTTTGTATTCGGAAAACCCAGATGTGCCATCACAGCCCCATTTGAACATTAACACGACATCAGATTGCTTGCATCTTTCAATATCTTTGCTGCTAAATGTGGACATAATTCTAGAAACAGTATTGTCAATTAACTGTGATAGTTCAACTTTTGCGCCTTCAATAGAGGCATGCACTGGGGATGTTATTGGTTTTAAAATATTTTCTTTTGTTTCTTTTATTGCTTTACTGCTAGGAAAAATATCATATCCTTTTTCAATGAGAGCTTTTCTTAAAATACCATATTTATTTCTCGTTAACCCCAAATTTAGAAAAAGAGCTAATGCATCTTCACTGGTAAAGGAAGTTGATGATTTTGGTGTTGGAATACTTTGTATCATGCGCTTCAAACGCTTAGGAGACGCAGTTGGTAGGACGTCGACAATTTTCCCTGTTTCTTTAGGCTGTATACGTGTCAAAGCTGCTTTAAAAGAATCCTTTATTTCATTAGCGGAGTGTGTGTTAATCATTTCTTCCTGTTTTACCTTCTTAGTCCTAATCTGGACCTCTTCATAATCTTTTTTAGGGCGGCCCCTTTTTTTCTGTTCAATAACTACTGACATCTCCTTATTAAGCCAATCTTGACTCTTCTTCATAAATTTTTGTATAGAATAATCGGAATCTTTAATCCTTTTTTCATAAATTTTGTAAAAATTTTCAATTTCATCTGGCTTTATATTTAAGCCATACGAGTAGACAATGGTATCAATCAGTTTTCCTATTTTTTCCGATCGTATATCAGTATTGGCAAGAGTATCCCAAATTACTTTACAAAGGGAGCTATATTTTATTGTAACCTCCATGACTGCTTAACTCAAATAACCTCCTTTTAAAATTACTACGCTTATATATTACAAATATTTGTTTTTTTATAAACAAAAAATCGAGCAGGTACTGGATTTGTAAAAACAAAAAACTGAAATAGGTAAAATAAAAAAAAACGCATTATATTAGCCCATTAAAACAATATGTTATGCAAATGTTACATCATAAAACGCATTTTCTACCTGCATTTATATCTTATTAGGTTTTTGAAATAGTATTAAAAAAATAAAAAAACCCGTAACCCTTTTAGAGAAATATAATGCAACACGCTCTGTATACCTGAATATATAAATTTGTTAAATACTGCAATTTGACCTGAAATGCCTGATTTAAGCGCAATAGTTTGAATTCATTTATTACACTAGATAAACGATTTATGCATCGTTGAATTGATAACTAAGTCTAATTTAATAATATGTAAAAAAATTTCTGAAATTATTTAAATTTTTTAACATTACCGAAAGCAAAAGCCAATAAATGTACAATTAATTATAGTTAGATATACTACATTGAACTTTGATGTTTTATGTAAAAATAACCATAAGCAATATCGAAAAGATTTTTGGAATGTAGGACAATTATTTACGTTTTATTAAAAATAAAATAAAATCTTGCTGAAATTGATAATATAAGTACGCTTTTTTTATAAATCAAAAAAAGGCTTTTGAAAAAAATGACTTTTTCCACAAAATTTGCTCTCCAGGCTACGTTTTTGAGCGGGCGGCGGCAAATGAAGTGGCAAACTCATTAGAATAAATCTCTTTACAGTATAAAAATTTCAAATCGTGTCTAAGTGGCGTGACTTTTTTTTATCACGGTCATAAACATAGAATTCCGTTCAAAAATTCATCATTTTCGACCAATGCTGGACGTAGGGTGCATATCCAAAAATGCTTTAAACTATACCATTAAGCATTTTTGAAGTCTACTCTATCAAACTATGTAAAAAACTAATCCAAAAAATATCAGCAAAATATATATAAAGGTGTGTGAAGTTACCCCTTATCTGACCAAAAAACCCCATTTTTCAGAACACACTTTTAATTTTTGAGTTTAAAATAGTATCACTGCGAAACGGCTTAAGATAATTCAAAAAAGTTTTCTTTAGGAGTTTAAGAAAGGTCATTAGAATGACTTGAAAAAATTTTGAGCATTTTCTTTGAAAAATGAATAATCTATTGGCAAAACTATTAAAAAAGTCAAGGCGAAAAATGAAGATTTTGAAATTCAAAGTGAAATATTTTTTTAACTGTAAGAGTTACTATGGTACATGAAGCATGTTTTTGCTTTGTCTCGTAACCTAGATTTAAAAAAGTCCAAAAAACACTAAAATCGATGCATGGTTATAGAAGTTATACCCCTTTAAAGCTCTTTCATACTCGAGATGGTCAACTTTGACACCCTGTAGCACACCCTGTGTTAAAACAGGGTGACCACAGAAACATTTTCCTTAAAGGTTAGCTCCCGCTTTTCAATTTTTGGGAACACCATTTCCCGATTGGACCAGTAGTTTAAAAGATCTATATTTATTACCATGTTTTTTGTGTTTGGAACCACTGTGTGGCAGCAATTTTAACCGGAAGCCTAATTACAATTACCTTTAGGCTCTACCCACTTTTTCTTGTACTTCTTCGTCTTCCATTTAAACAGCCATATTAAAGATTGTTGTTTTAATTTTACCTTAGATGCCATTTTATTTCAGTTGTTTCGTGTTGTTGTATTGTTTTAATCGTTGGTGCTTATGTGTGTGTGTGTTGTACAAGTTGCCATTTGATTCCATGTAATTTTCATTTTTCTTTCCATTTAATCGTTTAATATTTTTATATAAATGGTCAATTTCTTTTCAAGTTCTTGTCTTGTAAAATATATTCTGATAGCTACTGTTTGGCGGGCTATAATTCTTTTCGATAGAAGTAGAAAAGGGAGGATGGGGTTTTTTTCTACAAGAAAATAAATAAATTATAAAATCATTTTCATGTTAAATGTTGAAATTTATTTTAACATTTATTTTACTTATTCTGTGCAACATGATCAATTTGAAAATGAAACATTCTTGGTAATATCTAAGTAGTAAAAGAATTTAAATTGTTCAAACTATTCTTGGAATACATTAATTCTGAGAAGTGTATTACGTGAATAGATTGTCACTGAGAATATTTAATTAAGTTGTTGCAGTATGATTAACTAAAGTTGTTTCAGAGAGAGGAGAGGTTTAAATCTATAGAGTGAAGCTTTCGGCGTTTGTTGAAGATATCAGAGAAATTCGTACTTGTCCCTTGGAGATACTAATCTTTACTGTGAGATTGTCTTCCGAAGGTTTCCAATGTTCGGCCAATCATTAAAAAGAGCGTAGCTAATGACTTAGTGTACTACTGCAATATTCTCAGCAGTCTCGAAAGTGATAGAGAAACTTTCACCTTGCCACTTATTAGTAATCGACAGTATAGATTAGATCGAATTCGTTCTACGGGAGTCCAGTAGGCGTTCCTTTTGCAACGTTGAAGTCGGTCCATTCATAGGTATGGTGACATTTATTTTAACATATATTTTACTTATTCTGTACAACATGATCAATTTGAAAATGAAATATTCTTGGTAATATCTAAGAAAAAAAATAATTTTAATTGTCCAAACTATTCTTGGAACCCATTAATCCTGAGAAGTGTATTACGTGAATAGATTGTGGCTGTGAATATTTAATTAAGTTGTTGCAGTATAATCAACTAAAATTGCTTCAGAGGAGAGAGAGGTTTAAATCTATAGAGTGAAGCTTTCGGCGTTTGTTGAAGATATCAAAGAAATTCGTACTTGTCCCTTGGAGATACTAATCTTTTTAACTCTTCATAATGTGAGATTGTCTTCCGAAGGTTTCCAATGTTCGGCTAATCATTAAAAAGAGCGTAGCTAATTACCTAGTGTATTACCGACCAATTGCAATATTCTCAGCAGTCTCGAAAGTGATGAAGAAACTTTCATCTTGCCACTTATTAGTAATTCGTTTTACGGGAGACCTGTAGGCGTTACTTTTGGAACGTTGAAGTCGGTCCATTCACAGGTATGGTGAGAGCAAATTGATTGCTTTAGATATACTCAAGGAGTTCGATAATATGTGATACTGCCAACTGGTTCCAAAGCTAATTGCACATGGCGATGAAAATGATTTATATCGATTTATCTCGCAATTTCTCAAAGATTGTACTATAACTTATCTAATGGGTTTAAGTTAATTTGAGGGGTACTTAGAGTTCTGTTCTTTCACCATATATTTTTCTCATCTTACCTAGTGATCTTCGTGATCAAATTTGGAATCCTACCTACACTTTTGTAGATGACACCAATATAATCCGAGTTAAATGAACAGGGTCGAATTTCATGCACGCAAGGTCCAATGATATATATTATCTCATAATAGGACCATCAAATCTACAATAAATGTATGTATAAATGGTTGTTGATGATAACTTGATGTTCTGGGCATAAAAATTCAGTGTAATGTCCGTTGTACAAGACACAATATTGAAGTGTCTTGATTTTGTTAAAAAAAAACACATTTGATCTCCTCACTATCTATTCGAATTACATCAGACAAAAAATGTAGTTTATAGTCCAAAAGATCGTACAACGCATAACAAAGAAAAATTAATTTTTCTGTCACACTAACCATGTGAAATAGTCTCCCTGCGCAAATCGTTAATTTTACCATCGCCATGACTTATTTCCCTAATATCAACCTACAAATGCAACGTATTTTGCATTTTGCATAAGTATTGGTTCAAAAGGCACATCCGATAGACTGTCCAAGTCCCAGATATCTAAGTTTGTCCGACAACAGATGCAGCACCGTCTTCTTCTCGTCGCCCACACAATCGTACGGTAATTCTTAAGGGTAGGAGGTAGTACATTTAACCTAAACCCAAGATAGTAATGTGAATATATATAATGTTAATGAGGCCTTTAATCATCGATGTGGTAACAGTTTGGTGGTCAAATGTTAAGCAGAATACTGTCGCGGCGAAGCTCTGTCAATTGCAAAGCCTGGCTTTTATTTTTATTAGTAGGCTTGTATTTTTATTAGTAGTGCTTTGAGAACTTTTCCCTTTCTCTCTATAAAGGCCAGTGATCGATTTAGTGATAGTTTTAGACCAGGGGTTTACCGGGTAACCCCTCAGACAGTAAAGGGACTGATTTACGTTTCGGTAGGAAATTTTTAAGTAATCGTGTTTGAACGCCTGAAAACAGACTCGGTCGTGGCTACCGTATTTGTTACCAATATAATGTCCTGGGTGCTGCGAACGAAATTTTCGGTTATGAAAACAATCATTCTATTGAAATATCAGAAGTTCTGCCTCGACAATAAAATTTATATTACCTCAATTCGGTTATAACTACCAAATAATTCGGGAGCCACAAGCGAGCCATTCGATTGGCTACAAAAATGGTTGCTACGACCGAGAGTTTCTTGAGTGTAATATTATGATTTCTAAACCTGTAAGAATTCCAATCTATTATTTTGAGTGTCGTAGTCGTTATTGGTAGGGGCTTAAGGGGGTGAGCATATTGCAATTTTTTTTATTGCGAGGCGCATTATTTTTCTGTTAGCATGGACATTCTGCTCTGTGTACTCTACAGTTTCTGGCTGTGCGGAATAGGGTCACCTTATAATACCGAAAAACAGTGGCCATGTAGGTAAGGGGTAGCGGTGAACTGACTAAAAGGGCTTCATCTCTACCACTAGTAAGCCCAGAGTAGTACCATTGTGTGTGCTTGTCAAACTACACTCAAAAACATAAGTTAGTAGAAAAGTTCGTAAAACGTCTTGTAAATTAAGTATACTATTTTTTATCATATTTTTTACTTAAATTAAAGACAAAATAAAGTATTTAAATTTAATAAAGATTAAATGTGTATTTGTAAACTAATTGTTTATAATGATTATTAATTTAATTTTGAAATTGAAAGCAAATATACGTTCAGGTGGACAGACTAAAACAAAAGACAAGTACACACATCTTATATAATTTTTTATGTGTCCTTTTTGTTATTGCAAACAAATCTTTGTATATGTCAGATATTGTTATTTTTTCATTTTGTTTCTAGAATTATCTAAGGCATTTTTCTTCCTTTAAAACATGCCATCAATTAGACAATCAGTTTTCAGTTTCAAGGATTGCCTCATGGAGCATTATCTTCTAACTGTTCCGATTGTGCCTCTAGCTCTTGAATAAATCTTTCCCTGATTAGTGGCACTTCGACAATAGCTAACGCTACTACCATGATAGTATCTCACAAGGTTTTCGTTAGATACTCTTAGTAAAGTAGGGTTTTCAACATGAAGATTGAGATCAGTTGGTAATAAGGTCTAAAACTAATATTTGTTGGCAGATTTTGAGATATGAATGCTTGAGTATAATGGATGAATTAATCACAGAACAAGGAAGCAAAAGCGCAGCTGCTTTTTCTCCTAATATCACAACATTTTCCAAATAAAAAAAAGAAAAAAAATACAAGTTTTATGACTAATCTCTTACAGCTCCTGTGACTAATTCTAGAAAAATATTATAGCCATAAAAAAAATTACCATGACTTAATTTCGTTATGAATGTCTTTGCAATGACTATATTCTAGTTCATGTTGCATAAACCATTTACAATTCAAAACTAATTTTGAACTTAAACAAATAAATGTCATTACAAATCACAATGGAATTCTTCTTATACACCCAAATGACTCGGCATTTGCTGCAATTCACATAAAACTACATAAAATATTTTAAACATAATATGTTCAGATCTTGGCTTAAAGATATGAATTACTCCATGTTCGCATGCACCAGAAGATCTTAGGCTAGGAGTTAGTTGAGATGCAGCAGCAAACAGCATCAATGGTGTTGTTTCATGTTAATAGACTGATCGATCATAAAAAATGATCGTATTGCGACAAGAGACACAAGAAGAAGCAAAAAAAAAGGATTCATTTGTTGGTTCAAAAATCCACCTTAACAAATACTCTAATATGGAACACCATGTTTAGTTAGCAGACATAATAGTTGGAAATTATTATTGTTTACCAGTTTTCCTGTCTTGTTTTTTGTTGTTTGCTCTTTAGGTTTATAACTTTTTGTCGGCAACATATTTTACCTATCCCCACGTGATGAGCAATAGTGTATTAATTATAAAAATCGCCTTTTCGGGTAATTTTGAAGCAGAAACCCGTATAAAGTGTATTTTGTAAAAAACCATTTTTATAAATTGTTTACCATTAAAGTTGCATTAGTCGATCAAAATAACTTAATAATATATTTTAAATTATTTTTTCGTAACGTGTTTATCGCGTAACAATGCTATAATATGTTTTTTTCCAAAATCCGTGAAATACTTCTAATTTGAAAATCTTTTCGTCCTTCAAGATCGATAGGCATCGTACTAGTCCGATTTCACCGGAGAATAAAATCATAATTTTTAAAACTTAACAGCGCTATGACCACCAATTCTTTATACCAGATTTCGTGCGGCCCTAAACCCAAAAAAAGTTAATATAAAAAAATAATTTTAAGTCCAAAAATGTATGCTTTTTATGAGGCAGAAGTTTAAAAACGCAAAAAAAAATCAACATTTACCAAGGAAGAAAATAAAATTGTTGTTCTCAAAATTTTCAAGTAGAGGACTTACAGATTTTTTAAGAGCAGAAACGAAGAGCAAACTTTACACGTCCTTTTTACAGTTTTATTAGTTTTTTGTTTATATATACATTGAGATTATTTTTTATTTTTAACGAGCTTTAAACCTCCGTATATTTACAAAAAAAAAAAAAAAAAAAATCAAACATATTAGCTAGGTTGAAACAAGTATATCGATCTTCCTAAGGATCTCATCAGAAGACGAAGTTTTAGAAAAGCTAGAGCCTCCAGAATATGCAGCACTTTAACAAAAAACCTATTAATTATCAATTTTGCTCCATTCTTGTCTTCTTACTAATCAAACATGTGGTTAGGATCTTTTCCTAATAAGCATCATGACGTTACTGAACTTTGAAGTCAAAAATTTTCTTTTTAATTAAAAAAATTTTTAGTTTGCTCTCTGGCTCAAGTACTATTTTTTACAGTTTTAGCTTTAACTTGCGTTTATTAAAAAAATAATTGTTAAAAGGTATATTTACAAAAATTTTACTAAAATTTAGTAGCGCTTTCCAATTTTTTTCTACTAATTTCATTGTACTAATTTTATTAAAATTTAGTAACTATTTTTTGCTGATTTTAAGAAAACTGTTAAATTTCTTACAGTTTTATTAGTTTTGTTTTGTTTTTACTACATCCAGATTATTTTTATGTTATTTTTAGATTTTAACGAGCTTTCAACCTCCGTATATTTACAAAAATAAAGCAACATATCTAATCTAACATATTAGCTAGGTTGATACTATTATTTCGAGCTGGCTAAAGATCTCATCAGAACCCGAAGTTTTAGAAAAGCCAAAGCCTCCAGAATAGGCAGAACTTTAACAAGAAACCTATTAATTATTTATTTTGCTCCATTCATCTCTTCTTAGTAATGAAGCATGTGGTTAGGGTATTTTCCTAACAAGCATCATGACGTTACTAAACATTGAAGACCAAAACTATTCTATTTATATCAAAAAAATTTTGTTTCTACCCTGGCTCAAGTAATGTCATTTTACAAAAATTCTACTAAAATTTAGTAGTGGCTACTAATTTTTTTTTACTAATTTTATTGTACTACAGTTCATCAGACATGTGCTTGCTAAATTTAGCAAAAAATACCTCAAGGCTCCAATTAGTTAAATTTCATGTAATGACAGCCATTACAGACTTTTTTTTTTCTTAGTGTAAAATAGTATTAAAATTTAATAATAGTGATAATACGTGGAACTACAATAATTCGGTTGCTACTGTGTGCAAAAAACTGCATGAAGATGATTGTCAGAATCTCATTAATTTTTTTTAATGTCTTGCCGTGTTACTTTAAAATTTGTGCGAAATATTAATTTGGATTTAAATTAGTCAAAAAATTGGTTTAAACTTCAAAAATGTTTATGCGGAAATTTTTTCTGAAACCCGCGAAAAAATAAAAATGTGTGTCTTTTTATTTTGTATACACGCCTGGGATATCTACAACTTGTTAACTAAAAAAACAATTAAAAGTTATAACCCTATTGCTCCTGCGCATGTTGCCGTAAATTTCATAGACCACTATGACTATTTTTGTTTGTGTGGTGCAGTTGCGGCATGATTGAACGTTTGTGTCATTTGAAACGTTACAACAATTCAATGATGTTAAAAACATAAATATAACTTCAGACTACAGATGTTTTTCGGCCACAATTGGAGCACTTCTGTTTTAGGTTCCTTTGTAGATCTTTTTTTTATGGAAGCTGGTGGTATAGGAGTGTTGTTGGTGGCGGTTGTTGCAGTTTTGGAATTAGATGATTTACGAGCACCATTAAAACGTAAATTGACTACATGTGTGCGTACGATGACGCGGCGTTTGTACTGATAGCCAGCCTGCTTTCCGTCGCACATGCGTATGAACAGCAAATATTCCACTCATATTTTAAGGTTTGTTACTTTTTCTTTTACTATTTATTTATTATTATTGTAGTAGATCTATTCATGTCGTATGATTGTTTTGAGTAGTTGGTCGGTAACTTTTAGGTTTTGAATTTTTTTTTTTTTTTTTGTCAGACAGGATTTTAACCAGCCCAACGTCAAGTTGTTTGGAACTTTTTTGTTGTCGTTTTATTTTTTGTGGTGTGGTTACCGCCAAACAATTTCACATTTAATGTCAAAATTTATGAGTGTATCAAATCGATATACAGAATAGTACTATTCCTTTGTGATGTGAGTTATTAAACAAACGTTATTAAAAATCATAGGCACATAAATTGATAGTCTATTGAGAATCAAGATCATTCTTGAATCTTAGTTCCTCCTTATATTTAAGAGAACTAAAATTCGAGCAAAAGTATTCAGGGCATACTAAGTTTTCTTCGAAATTGTAGAAGAAATGTTCGTTGAAGAAATGATGGAACAGAATCAGTAAAGTTAGCACTCCTCATATCCCTGAGAAAGACAATTAGGGTTGCCAGATGGGCTGGATTCGGCTGAATTGTAAAGCCTTTTTATACTTGTCCAGTATCCAGTTAAAATAAAATTAGTTCATCTAAATAGAAATTTTCAAAAAAAAAAATAAAATAACATTAAATCTTCTTAAGTTATAAATAGGATTCGGAAGTTCATGTAAATACATGTTTGTTGTCGTTAGCTGGAGGACTAAGTTAGACAAATATCTTTGTGAGTCAACAAATTTGCAACAAAATGGCATCGATTTGCTAATCCATATTTTTGAATATTTTAAATTGAAAAAATATTTTTACATATTTTGTAATAAATGCATATTTTTAATGCACATATTTGCATTTTTTGCAATAAATGCCTGTTTTTATGAGCAAATTTTGATATTTTACTGAAACTTTTTATAAAATTAGAAATGTTTTTTTGATACGTTTTTTTCATGACGAAGACAAAAATAACATAAAAGCACAATTATTAACTTTCTGACGGGGGTTAACATTAATTTCCAAGTTTTATTGTATTTCAATACTTTATTATCTTAACAATGTACAAAATTATTTTTTAAATAAAAATTCTTGATACGAAACAAAATCTGACAAGTTTTTTTCGTTAAAACATGTTTTTGAAATGTCCAGCTTTTTGAGAATCTAGATCTGGCAACCCTAAAGTCAATATTAGAACTGGCAACATTTGTGTGCTAATTGCTAGAAGAGTTGATAACTAGAACTATTTATTTCGCTGCCTCAAAAAGCCTACGCATATGAATACACAGAAAAAATTGTCAACATAAAATATGTAATTAAAAATTTGATTTGAATTTAATTTGTTTCTAAACAAATATTTAATTGAATCAACTAATATTTTAATTGACTTTTAAATATATAAATACATATTTTATTTATGCATTCACTGTATGCATTAATAGAAAATTTTCAGTATAAAATACCAAATACATTTGAAGTTAACAAACAAAACAAGCACACACTTTTTTTGTGAGTGCCATATTTTTTTTTTTGTAAAAGTTATTTATAACTTTTTTTTTCCTTCTTAATTTTAATAAAAGGTTTAATTGATAGTATAATTGCCGTGATAGGTGCCAAATCAATTAAAATATTAATTGATTCAATAATTTTTTTAATTGAAACCCGTTTTTAGTTTTTTCTGAGTACTTCTGTATATCCTCAAAATAAAGGCTATTTCTGCCTTTATTCGTACCTTATTTTAAGGAAAAAATTATCTTGGGCATCAGCGTCGAATTGGAAATTTCCTGAGAAAACTAAATATTTTGCTCACAATGATATTTAAACTAATCAAAAAGAATATAATCTTGTATTTTGAAATAATTTATCTAATATGTTTTAGTGTTGCAAATCAAATCTGGACCTTTTATGAGCACACATTTTTTTTTAACATTTAACCAAGATTTCGCCATGTCTATAGATTATTTTTTAAGAATACATACCATAAATGAAGACAACCATTTCAGACAAGATTTAATACAAAAATATTATGAAAACTAAAAAATTTTATTTCAATCTGAGATTAAAACTTTTCTATATTTTATAATTTTTAATGAAATTTACAAGATAAATTTGTTGCAGTTAATATGCGGAGGCTTATAAACATTGTAGCTGCCAAGTTTTAGTGAATTTTTGAACTTTTTCGGAAGCCAGACTCAAGTTTTAAAGTCACCAAAGCTGACCATTTATCGGTTTTTGTAGGTGATTTTCTTTTTAACATTTATTTCTTTTTTTTAAATTTTGGACAAGATCTTTTTTAGAAAAAATTATTTATGTTCTTTTTATTAAAAAACTTTTTATTTTGACCGTTTATTTTGGATTTCAATTTATCAAATTTAGTAGTATTTTTTTTAAGATGCAAAATACTCCAATCTTAAAATAAAATGACTAGAAATTAATATGTTTGCAACCAATTTGCAAAAACAATAAAAATTATGTAAGTGCGACCTAGTGAATTGAACACTAATTTTTTATTTTTTTTTTTTATTTTGTGTCAAAGAATTTATTGCAACTAAAAAAGGCGCTTATAAAATGAAGCTAAAAATTAAAAATATGGTAATAAAAAATATGTACCTGCTTAAAAGAACACTTTAAAAAAAAATAGCATAGGGTAATTTACCTTCTTTATTATATATTTAAGAATCAAACCTGCGCTCTTCATACATTACAAACGTAACAATACCAATTCCTGACCGTTTAGCGATCACACCCAAGTGTGGCCTCGAAAGTAATGCAGCTAAATTGCAGTTTTCTTTCCTACGAAAATAAAAAAAATTTTATATTTTGTAACGTACCTTTTGTAAATTACTTTTAAAATAATCAAAAAAAAAAAATGTTTCAGATTCTAAGTGATAACAAAACTTTTTGCTGAATCTACTAATTTTGTTGCTAAACATTAGCTCAGAAAAAATTTGTGCTGACTTAACTTCTTTTTCTGAGTGTATATATATCATCTTGCAGACTTTATATGAAAACACTATCATTTTCGGTATTATATCGAAGCCGATATCGACTTGACTTTACGGAAAAATGATTCTTTTCGATGTGATTTCGACACATTTTGCATACAGGGTGGGGTAAGTTTTTACCCAACTTAGTAACCCCTAATTATGAGATTGTGCAGCGAAAGAAACAAAAGTCTCTTAAACTTTTATTCTCTATAACATACCCAAAGTTCATTTAGACCTTCTGGTCCTGGTCGCGATACCTCCATTCAAATATTGTTTATCTTTTTTTATCAATTCTCTTTTTTCTTCTCAATTTTGGAAATACTTATAATATTAGTGTTGGTTTAAATTGCAGAGTTCTTTAAATTTTAGTTATTTTTATTTAATTGTAGCGGTTTTTTATTTTTTGTTATCAACTTTAGCCATTTTTCAAGTTTTAGTGATTTTTGCTGTTTTTTCCAATTCTTGAGTTTTCATAATATCTAGTAATTTAATTTAAGTGATTTTTTTCTAATTTGGTGGATTTGTAAAATGTTTTTTGTACATTCTATCGATCTTTCTAGTTGTTAATTTTAGCTTTGTTTTATTTTTAAAGATTTTTTAATTGTATGACTTATAATTTCGAGCGATTTTTACCTGTTTTTTTTGGAGACTTTTTTGTTCAGGCTTACTAGAGCAATTGCAAAATAGTATATTTTACTTAAACAAATAAATGCTTTTGCTCGGTTTCAGGACGAATTCCATTATAACAAATATACAAATGTTGCTTTATAGCTAAATGTAGCAGAACTTTTATATTGCATTACTACATGGTTGACAAACACTACCGTTTCATTACAATGGCACACAGAAAATATTATCAAATTAAAATATCTAATTAAAGATTTGATTTGATTCAATTAATATTTTAATTGATATTTAAATAAATAAATATATATTTCGAGTTAGACAAAATTCTCAAATTATTTTTTTATAAACTGTATGGTTAAATAGAAAATTTTCTGTGTAAAATACCAAATACATGTAAAGTTTACAAACAAAACAAACATACGCACTGACAAACACAAAAAGACACAGCATTACCAAAAACACATATACTAATTATCGTTCACACACACTTTTTTTTGAGTTTCATAATTTTTTTTGTAGATAGTTATTTATAACTGTTTTTCTTTTTAATTTTCAATAAAAGTTTTAATTGATATTATCATTTCCATGATAGGTGTAAAATCAATTAAAATATTAGTTATTCAACAAATTGTTTCATTGAAACCAGTTTTTAGTTTTTCGATATAAATGTTTTGAAAACACGATTCATATGTCTTCGGATATAACAGGGTTTACTTCAAAATTCTATCCACTAAATTTTGTTTAATCATCAAAATACCGTTATAAATTGTCATTTCGGTATTTTAGCGTTATTTTGACTTTAGTTCAAGATATTTCAAAATCAAGCAGGTAAGATGTCTTTTATTTAATCGATTTTTTTAAATTACCATTTCGGTCTTAACCCGAATTGTCCCACAATTATTTTTTTATGGAATATCCAATATTTGCTGGCATAAAATAGTTGAAGGGTGACTAATGATTACAGAAATATTAACAAAACATTTTTTCATTAGGGGGTTTGGTCGGTGGGGGGCCGTTGCCATATGGCAACACTGGGTCATACTGGAAATTTACATGCAAATAAATAATTTCTATGTTAAAATGTTTTTTAAATAATTTGGTATGATATTTTTCAAAACAATTGATGCACATACCAATATTACATTTTTTACAGGCAGTACGCACAGTACTCGTGCAGGTGTCTTCAGCACATTTTCTTTTCTTTTCTTTTCTATAGTCATTGGCCAATGGTTGACTCCATCATAACGAAGTAATTCCAGAACCGTTCCTTCCATTTTGTGCTTTCGTGTCGCACCAGGTCTAATAAGAGCTACTCCGTAATGTTTGCAGTAAAATGTCGCAATCTGTCGTCGAAATTCTAATTGTGGCATAGTCTGTTCTAGAGATTTCTGTAGTTGCCATGCATTTTGAACCGACACATCAACCAACCAAGTAAATATGGAACTCCACCATTTTCTGCCTATATTTGCAATTCGATTAAGACTTACGTTTTGGTCCATTCTATCAACGCCTCCCATATATTTATTATATTTTCCAATAACGTTCGGACGAGGCAAATTTATTTTTCGCATTTGTGCCTTGGAGTAGCGTTGGGTATTAGATACTGGATTCATGCCAAGTTGATGCAGCACATACTACCGAATTATCGACGCATTTTGTCAATACAATGTTTCCTTCTTTTATTTTTTTTTGAAACAGAATAACCACGTTCCATTTTTTTCAAATTGTCTTTGGACGGCAAAGGACAATTTTTTGGAATTCTGTTTTCTCGAATTGTACCAGTGGCATTATATCCTCGAGATTTCAAATATGACAATAATGGAATATTTGTAAATAAGTTGTCGAAATAGAATGAGAATGGCAGTGCCTGCACTTCCGGCGTGAAATCATCAATCATGTTTATAAATGGGGCAGCGCATTTTTCGAATCTCTCTTCATATTTCGAATTTGACCTTGGATTTTGGCCTTGATAAATCTCAAAGTTTATCAAATATCCTGCTGGAGTACATAACGACCATGCCTTCTAACCAAACCGCATCGGTTTACCCTTGATGAATTGCTTGCAGCCATGTCTGCCAAAATAGGCAATCATGCTCTCGTCATAAGACAAATACTGCTCAGGATGAAAATGTTTTTAGCATACTTGCCTTCAAATGGTCTGTTATAGGCCGTAGTTTCCACATTTTATCACTATCAGTAACTTCTTTACAACTGTCTTCAAAATGGAGAAATTGCAATATTTGCTGAAATCGATTCCTACGCATTGAATTCTTTATCAGAATATTTAACATGTCATGATCGGTACCCCAAGCCGTTATTATACGGCTGTGATAGTTATAACCAGTAACAATCAAGATACCAATAAACACTTTGAACTCTGTAGTGTTATATTAGGGTTTGGTTTCCCAAGAAATATAGCATATTTTCCGGATTCGTGGCAAATGTGTTGAATCAAATCATCGTCATAAAATTTTTCAAATTGCTCGTGTGGTGGTACTTTGCAGTCTTTATAATTTGCTGGTGCAAATATTGGAACCATATCTGTAGAATTATCTTTTATCCAAACAAATTGTTTTGTTTTATTGTGTTGTGTTGTGGTAATTCAATAGTTGATTTCGATGGAATAACTTTGCGTAATCTGCTTTTTATAGTTGAAGTCGATTGCTCGTTCATAGAAACATCCAAAAGATTTGTTTCTATATTTACTGCAGAGTTGTCTAATATGTCTGTCAAAATATTTTCATCAAATGTGAGTTCGTCATCCGATTCATCCAACTGAAGTGCACCAACTGTATCCACATGTTTTCCAGATCTAAATACTATTTCACAGTTTGCTTTTAGTTGACCTGCACATACATTATCTAGGATGGCCTCCTCTTCATCTATGCCATCGTCTTCACCACTAACCACCAAATTTTCGATTTCAGGCGGCAATATATGTATAGCTTCAGGTACGTCATCGTCGAGACTCAACTCTTCCAAATAGTCGATTGTCTCTTGCAGTGTTATTTTCCTAGACAAAAATTTAAAACTTCACTTTTTAATATTTTAGAAATTCCAGTATGACCCAGCGTTGCCATATGGCAACGGCGATATAAAATATCAAAAAAACTATATAAAAATAAAACATTTTCAAAAAGTTAATATTTCTAAATAATCTCCCATCTATCTAGATTATAATTCATCATAGAAAACCATTTGGATATAAACATTAGATATTACAAAAATATACTTACCTCTTCATGAATTCAGATTTGCACTTTTTTGACATTTTTTTTTACAACTTCTTTGTATGACTATCACGTAAAAACTAAACAAGATATTGTCTATCCACTTGTCATGGAAATCAACGGTACTGCTAAGAACACAAAATCGTCGCCTACTTAAAATTTTTAAAAAATCTGTAACTGCAGACCATTTCTGCGTTGCCATATGGACACACTGGGACAATTCGGGTTAATGTAATATACCGTTATTATGAAAACTTATTGAATGCCAGCCCTGATTACTTAGCTTAAAATTGATTTAATATGCAACTTTCTTAAATCTCTTCTAGCAAAACATTATGTTACTGATAACAATTCTTTTTTTCTCCTAAATATTAGTTATGCTTATCAAATATACAATACAGTGAACTAACGTAATCATGGAGAATCATAAAGGAAGAGAGAAAAAAAAACACAAGATGCAGGAAAAATGTAAATAATACCAGATGCTCGAAAATGCCTTTAAAAAAAAACTGAAACTAATGCAGCATGAAAGACCAAACAACTTTATTAAAGTGCTCCATTAGACTTAAGCTGTCAACACTATCATATAAATATACTTGATACTCTTTTTTCTATGCAGATGGATGTATGTATAAGATACTAATACTGTTATTTAAAAAAAAAAAGTAAAAAATAACTACAAACAACTATAACTGCTTACTGTTTACAAGAGTGGGTTAATTGATAAGTGATATTTATAAAATTGGTAAAATTCAGACCATTTTTGAATATTTAAATCGAATTAACGATGATAATGCTTAAAACATGATTGGCAAACACTACCATCGACATCATTACCGATAAAAAAATGTTATAACTACGATTCCAGTCTTCCAATACCACAGAGTTTATTTCAATATGTATCCATGCAATTTTGTATATCTACAAAATACCGTTATAAATCGGCGTTTCGTTATTTTATCTTTACACTCAGAAAAATAGGTTAATATATAAGTCAGTAAAATTTATTGTAAATTAAGTATACTGTTTTTCAGCTAACTTTTTAGTTATAATTCAGCACTTACTGCTTTGAACAAATGTTTTACTAATATTTTGCCGATGTTTTACTAATTTATTTTGCTAAACAAATTGTGCTGATAAGCACATTAATAGTGGGGACGACAACCATATTGAAAAATATACTCAGAATAAAGTACATGTCGCGGCATGTCAAAATGAAGTATAGAAAAGGAAAATGATACTAAAAAGTACAACTCTTATACGACACATAAAAAATCAACCACTCAGGTGAAAATAATAATATATAGTAATATAGGAATATGCATGGTTCCATGTACGAGCATATATTGCTTCATACATCAGCATGTATGACTATGTATGTCATGTATGGAAACATATACGGGTTCATACACGCAAAAAAAGTTCATATATGGTAATATAATATTATATATTTTAATTATTGTTTTGTTTTTTTAAAATCAGATTTTTATGTTGCAGAATTTAAAACTGTTTTCATTTTTTAAATGTCTTATGACTGTTATAATTAGAGTTTTTCATGGGAATTCCCGGGACGGGATTTCCCATGGAATTTTCAATGATGAATATACTTTTTGAATATACTTATTGAATATACTTTTTTAAAGGGTGGAAATTGAAAGTTGTATGAACGGATAAGATATTTGAAGAATCCTGAATTAATAAATGATGAAAATGTTCAAAATATGCTTTAAAATTACTTAAAAACTCTACTTCTATATGCAAAACACATTTTTAATTATTTTTGCCGAAATTTGTTAAGAATAAATCGACACTGCCAATGCAATGACTTAAATCAGTTTTAAGGAATTTGATACGATAAACTGAAGTTATTTAAGAATTTTCTCTGGCATCGCTATTGGCAGGCGCGGCTTCAAAAAAGTTTTTGGCGAGGGAAATTAGAGTATTTTAGATTAACTTTTTTAACCTTTGGTAAATTTTTCAATTGAAAATTTTTATTTTGTGGGAAGAAATGTTCCATTTTCCCAACCCCTGGATCCGAGCTTGATATTGGCAAGCCTAATTTAAGAATATACCTTTGGGTATAAAATACTTACCTCAGTCAAGTATGTTAACTTTCCTTCATCACACCTATTTTTTGTTACTCGAGTTTTACACTGTTGTTGGGGTGTATTTTTCCCCAGTGTTAGGACGGAAGGGTGATCACAGTGAGGCTGTTATCAGAAAGTGGGTCAATTTTTTAAAACCAAAGGTAAATTGGCGTATTTGATGCTTGAATTATAATAAGTATAACTAGAATTGTAACAATAAATGTTTAATTAAAAGACATAAAAATCCAAATTAGAATTTTTCACAGCTACTGAGAGATTTTAGTTTTCTCTGTTTTTCTCATCAGACTGGATGAGTCTATAAACGGGTTTTCATTTCTTGCATTTTGTACTCGTGGTATTAACAAAAATAAAACCGGAATGGTGTAATTTTGCTTGAAATGTAAATTACATTTAAATATTTAAAGTTGCTTGATTCTGTATCAAAGCACTGTAAAAATTTATACACAGAGAATAAATTGCTTGGAATTCCATTGTAACTAACAAAATTTAATCATTATTCAATAATTTTAATTGCTAGTACTTAAAATTCATCATCAGAATAATTAGACTATACTGTAAATAGAAAATATAAAAAACTTACCAAAACACAGTCACATCATTCAAATTATTGGTATTCCTTATCAATATTGAAAAAATACTATCTTCTACATTACCTTTAAGACCAACAACCAACCACTTTTCGGAGATTTTGTCCCTTGAATAAAATATTTGCAGTTCAAACCGAATATTAGTTTCGGCTGCAAAAAAAACAATCACTCTATCTAAAATATAACTTTACGTTAACAGTTTTAAAGTAATATAAAGTGTTTTAATAGTTTTGGTAACTCTAATAAAATATTGAGATTAGTAACCGAATTCCTATTGTACAAACAAATCTATTTTTAGACTAATATTTAAATTTGAAACTAGAAAATATTTAAGGTTGAAATTTAATAAAACATATTTAAATTGGGTTTAGGCTAGAGGTAAAGTACTTGCCTGCCAAACGGAAGATCGCCGGTTCGAGCCCAGTTCGAGGCATATAATTTAAATTTTGTTGAATGCATGTGAATCTATTTATAGAATATTATAGTACATAAACATAAAATATTCAATTGTTACAATAAAAATTCGAAATTTGTAAATAAATGTCGGTTGTTACAATAGTATTCAAATTTAATGTTAGTTATAGTACGTGGAAACACAAAAATTCGGTTGGCGAAAAATTCGGTTGCAACTACTTAACTGTTTTATTATATCTTTCTATGTGAGATGTTCTTTTAGCCAAAGTACTTCCAAATATTTGAATTTAATTTTACTTAAAAAAAAAAAGATATATTTGAAATAATTATGAAATGACCCTAGTTAAAAGAACTAACTATGAGACACTACCACCTTCTTTAAAAGAAATTGAGTATATAATATATACACAATATATACGAACATACATATGCATATATGAATGTATGTATATAGACATAAAACACCATGAGCAACATGATGAAATGAAAAATTATATTAACAAAAAGAAATAAAAAAAAAATTATAAAAAAATAAAAAATGACAACAGAGTTACAACAAAAAAAAAATGTATGCAAGTGTGCAAATGACAACACTGATACTAACCATTTCAACACACTTACACAAACACACATACATTTACACTAAAAAAAAATTCCATAAAGTTAGCGAAAACGTTAGTGGAATCAGCAATATTTTTGCTGGGAGAATTCTTGCAGCAAAATTGCTAATATTTGCAAAAGTGTTTTGGTGAACATCAGTGAGCTGATTTATAGGAAAAATTAGTAAATCCAGCAAAATGCTTTGATGACACTTACAAGGGAGGTACCACGACGTTTACCTTAGTGAACTTCGGATATGTTGTAGCGAATAAACATTTAAGGGACCCGAGTTTTAGCTGCCCAATCTAATGTTTAGGCGGTACTAAGTGGGGTCAAAAATAACCCCATTCTAGGTTTTTATCGGTTTATTCTATAAAAAGTAGCTATAGACAAATTTGGTATCAAATTAAAGGTTTGTTGAAGACACAAATTACACCCGCAGACATTCGAGTATTTTCGTTATTCAAAAAATGTGTTTTGAGTAAAAAGGGGTGTTTTTTTATACAGATATAGAACTTTAAGTTGGCAACACTTTTTAAATAACCGGCCATTTTGTCAGCTGTCAAGTGATTTATGTTTAGTTTGGTTTGTCATTTCAACATGAATAGACTGACGCCTTAACAACGCTTCCATATAGTGCAAAATTTATTTTTAAAATCATGGCTCTGTTCGAAATACTTATCGAGTACTACGTTCATTTTACGGTCAACATAATCGTCTATCAGAGCAATTAATTCGATTAACTATGGAACGTTTTCGTACCACGTTTACTCTAAATGATAATATGCATCCACAGAGAGTGCGTACAGAAGAAGTTATTGCTGCTGTAGAGCGTAGCGTAGAGGAACCATTTATTGGTTGTACAGTCGGACCAAAGCGTATTTTCTATTTTATTTTTGCCTGCATCTTCAATTCACCAAAATATGGTTTTGTATAGCACCACCAAGGCGTATTTTATATTTGCCTGCATCTTCAATTTTCAAATTTATCAAAATATCATTTAGTAATTTTTTAAAATTTGTTTTTTTAATTTATTTATTATTTCATTTATATTTTTTTAATATTCACAATTTGTATGTGAATATTATGAGCCATGTGTGGCTCTTTTTGATGTGTAGTATACGAAAGATAAAATTAAACGAATGAAATCGATCTCGTTTGCATTTTGTGTAAGTCTTATAATCGTTGTGTTTGTTTGTATCTTTTATTTTTCTCTACTTCGTCCATACAAGCTGTAACACCTCAATCTAGACTTTTACTTGTTCTTCATGCTATTAATGTGTTTATCAGCACAATTTTGGTAGCAACGTAAATTAGTTAAACATTAGTTCAAAAATAGCTTTTTGGTAAAAGCGTTTAACTACAATTTCAGCTGAAAACGCGATGTCAGCAAAAAAATTGCTGAAAGTTAGTTAAATATTTTTTATATAGACGTTTAAGAAAATGTTCAACTAACTTTTTTTTTAGTGTACAAATATTATATGATATAAAACAAACTTAACAAAAATATAATATAATATTACAAAATATATAAAGCCAGCAGTTTTCTAGCAGAGATTATGGGTAGAAATCATATACTACCTCTGCTCTAGAGTAACAAGAGGTTCCTTATTCAACTACAACAACATTAAAAATGTTGTTGTTGCTGTGAATGGCAGGGTTTCTAAGGAATCGTTTGCAGAATTCAAATTAAAGCATAGTTAATGAATTTGACTCTTTCATTAAATAAAAAAAAGATCTACAGAAAAATTCCCTATGTTGCACGGCATAATTTAATACCCAGCAAAACTTATCTTTCTTTTACCAAATTATCAGAATTCTGTTCACTAACAAGGGAGGTATCCCTAACCGGACCGTCAGATCTTAATGAACTTCGCATATGTTGTAGATAATAAAAATTTAATGGACCGGTGTTTTTTTTTTAGCTGCGAAATCACATGTTTATACGTTACAAAGTGGGATCAAAAATTACCACATTTAACGTTTTTTTTCGATTTATTTTCTTCTATTAAAAATAACTAAACAAAAATTTGGTATCAAATGAATGGTTTTTTTAAAATACTGGTGTACCAAGTATGCCCAAAGATTTTCAAGTATTTTTATTATTCAAAAAACTGCGTTTCGAGTAATATTAAATCTGGCGTTTTATTAACCAATTTTAGTTGTATTAAGCTAAAAATAATACATGGCAAATGCCTATTCAATTTAATGGGGGTTGTCTGAGCTTTTTCCGATATTCTGATATTGCCTGAGCTTTTTCCGTACAAATAACTATTGCTTTCGTAAATTAAAGACAAGGTTTCATACAAAAACAAATTAATTTTTAACCTTACCTTTTAACCCTTAAACGTGAGATTGGACAGCCAAAAAAAAAAATAAGTTTCTATTTTGTATGCTCCTTCACAACATATACAAAGTTCATTAAAATCTGAGAGTTCGATGCGGGCGATACTCTTGAGGGGGACTAATCCTAGACCTCTGTGTAGGTTGGCCTAGGGGTCTTAATAAAAAATATAAAAACATTTGAAAGGGTATTTTTTTTTTCAAAAAATAATTTAGATTTTTTTTTATAAACAAATCTATTTAACTACATTTTTTAAATCTTTTTTTATATAATTTCTGAACCACAAAATTAACAATATTCCAATTCAAATTTCTTCAATATCTTTCACACAACATAAGTTCTGTAGTTCTGAATGTCCCAACCCATATATTGGCGATATTTCAAAGCGCCAGGGTTGCCACAGTTTATGAAATAAATAAAAATAAAAAAAATCATTTTGGAAATATGCGTTTACTGCCAAACAAACATACTCCCCATGTTTTATTAATGTTTAGCAAAGAAATCTGCTAGTTTCAGCAATTTTTTCTGCAACGTAGTTTTTAACAAATTTTTGTTAGCTTTTTCTGATATTATTACAGCTTTATTTCTATGGGTGTATGTCTGCATTTGTAGTTATTTTTATTAAAAATTTCAATATGTTCAATACATTTGTCATTAAATCAACTAGATCATGTAGTTATTTTTAATTGTTAAAAGTTAATCGATTACAAATGCAGTTACACCAACATTAACAATTCACAAAACACCAAAAGAATGTAAATAAAATATTTAATGAAAATAAAAATTATTGAAATTCGAGGCCATATTCAATATTTTTTTATTAGGATATTGTCCTAACAAATACGAGAGCGGATCAATAAGTCCGTGACTTTTCGAACTTCCGTCGTAGTTATATGAAATGCAACACTGCTCCCATCAAGTACCACCTGCTAATAGACTACTGTCAAATTTTGAGCAAGTTCCTTCATTTACTTTGCGTTTAACAGCTGATCAAAACATACAACCTCGTGGACTTTTTTAAAAATGGAAAAAAGTGACGCTCGAGTGCTCATTAAACATTATTTTTTGCAAAAAGCTTGATAAATACTATGGAGACTCTGCACCATCGATTTTAATGGTAAAAAAGTGGTTTACTGACTTTCGTTATGGTCGCACAAGTACAAATGACGCTGAACGTTCTGGACGGCTAATTGAGGTCAATATACACCCGAAAATGTCGAAAAACCCCACGATATGGTACTGCCCGATCGAAGAGTAAAAGTGCTTGAGATTGTTGATGCCATAGGCATTTCATATTTCAGTATGGTTTCGATTTTAAATGATCAGTTGGGTTTAAGAAAGCTGTCTGCAAAATGGGTGCCGCGTTTGCTCTTAATTGACCATAAACGTAATCGTGTGACAACTTGAGGCGTTTTTGCGGCGTTTTGTAACAAAAAATGCAAAAAAAAAAAATTAATTTCGAAAAATTTCTAAAAAGTTTATAAAACTTTTGCGTTTAGAAATTTTTAAGTGCATTTTTGACTCGAAGGTGCAGTTTACTAAGATACTAAGTTCATACAATACGCTAGAGAATTTCAAATATAATTGTGAATTTCAGACGCTAAAAAAATACATTTTTAAAAAATTCACACCAATTCCATTTAAGTTTGTGATGTCCGTATCCGTGCACGGGCATCAATTTGGCATACCTAACACTTTCTACAATTACATCTTTTAAATGCTGGGTATCAATTATATATCTTTATTAAGACACATGACAATGAAATGACACCTAAATATTTCTCGTTTTAACAGCGTAAATGTAACAATTTTTATTGTATCGGTTTCAAATGACATTTATAAGATATGAGATGAGTAAACAAAATTAGTTCCATCCCCGAAACGATAATGATTTAGGTATTATTTGATTGTCGTGTGTCGTAAAAAAGATACATAATTCATACCCTGTTCTCAAAATTCAATTAAATTACACTGCGCAAAAACCGTATGGAAAAAACTTAAAATTTTGGTTTCATTGTAAACCACCATACAACTTTTGACCAAACAGCGATATAGAAAATTTTTTTCAGTGAATAAATCTTCAAGATCTAATGACTTAATTTTGTCTGCTGTTGCATCTGAAAGTTAAAAACTATGAGAAAAAAAATTAAATTAATGAGAACCTTAACTTTTAAATTGCCATCAATTCTTTAGGTGAATGTTCTTCAACGTGAAACTTTGCATGCCATATCTTTAAAGTATAGTCTTCAAAACCCTCTTCAATATTTCTCTCAATTCAAAAAGCCTTGCGAAATAAGAGCCATAAAATGTTGGTTTCAGCAGTTGGCGACAATTTTTGAACTAGCTCATATAACTATTAGCTGGGGCTAATAACCTGAAGAATACAGCTTATTTTAGAAACGATTTTAAACTTCGAATAAGATTTTAACTATTACCTCCACAATAGTTAAAATCTTATTCGTAGTTCAAAATCGTTTCTAAACTTCGAATAAGATTTTAACTATTACCTCCACAATAGTTAAAATCTTATTCGTAGTTCAAAATCTTTTCTAAAATAGGCTGCATTCTTCAGGTTAATATTCTTCAGTCAATATTTTCCATACTTACAGGGCCACAATCAAAAATATATTTATGCATTCTTATAGTATAACAGCTCTCAGCTTCACGGAAATATACACTTTATGGCATAAAACAACAATTTGTAAAAACAATTTATGATCAGAAACTAACAAATATTTCCCATAGCGCGCTTGTTACAAGAGCCATATTGTTTTTCTCACACAAATATTGTGTACTAAATATTTCATCAAAACCCTATGGGGAATGTGGAGTCAATTCACCTAAAAGTGACTGGTTAAAGGACTTATCACAGGACTGTTACAATTTAATACTGAAGTGGGTTAAGCATTATCAACTGTCCTAAAATTACCAATCCTGTGACTGGTAAAGGGAGGAAATACCACATAACCAGAATGCTTATTAACAAGAAAAAGCCAGTTAGCCAGAATTTTACCCATTGGAAGCTGTTAAGTTTTCGTTTATTTTTATGCCCATCTTTGGTTAGTCCTTTGGCATGCCACTATGTGGCTTAAAGCAGGACAAATGACCCCTTCCCATGACAGGGTAGGGTTTAGCAGACGACCGGTTTCTGGCACGAAGGGGCCGATCCTGTGGCACACGCAGGAACGATCCCATTCCCCATATGAAAGATACACACAGACTTTGTTAAAAAGTTGAAACAACTGCCTAACATAAATAATATCAAAATACAGTAATTTTGGTATGATGTCAACCTTAAAAAATATTGGAAATTATTTTTCTAAGTTAAACAACTGCAATTGCAGTTAAAATAACTACAACGGCATTACTACACAAATACTTGACCCGAATTAGCTGCGGAACTTTTTTAGGGTAGAGTTATTACAAATTTTCAACTGTAAATGCAGTTATTTTAACTTTCAGTTGATTTTATCGACGAGTGTACGTTTAGAGTTAAGTCCTTCCGAATTAATTTCAAAAAGAATTTTGTCTTTTAATCTCTGGCTACTGCTTCTGGCAACATTATGAGTTTCATGAGTGTCATTTATGCAGGCTCTGAAGTGAAAGAATATGAAGAAAATACAGTTTAAAAAAAAACTACAACAAAAAATCATAGAAAGAACCCTGATTATGTTAACGTTTCAACTAAAAGAGACATTTATTTGACTTTATGCAGGAATATATGTACAATTTAAGAACATATGACTTAAGAGAAGCACAATGATGGCAGCAAAATATTAAAAAATAAGTTCAAATAAAAATAATAATCTTAAATGAAGTTTATAATAAACCTTATATGGACCATAGTTTATATTTTAGTTATTAACAATTAAGGACCAAAAGGAATAGAAAATAATAAAAAGGTATATATGCCTCTGTACGAGTATAACCAAAATCGTTGATATTGATATTCAATTATGAATGTGCCATCGATTTAATCTTATTTAAAATGGTGATGTTAACAAATGTCAGTGATTCAACTGAAATCATTAAATGCAATATATATATATAATAATACTCATTTTCTATTTGTTTGTTCTCTATACAAATTCTCAACGGAATTTTCCTCAAATTTGGCATAAATAATCCTCGGACCTCAACTTAGATCGTAGTATAGTTTTCATCGACCACGCCCACTTCTACGCCTACTTTTTGCAAAAAATGTAAAATTTACATTTTTTTCACCTTTTTCAACTTTTTCGTTTTTTTCGAATACAAACTTCTAATAATGTTTTAACGGATTTCTTTGAAATTACTCACATATATTCAACGTTTCCCGAGGAAGGCCTCAGTAAAAGTTTCATTACCATAGCTATACCAATACCGACTTTTGATCAAAAACGTCAAAATCAAAAAATTCCACTATTTTTAATAAAGCTTATTTTTTTAATTTGAAAGCATTACATCCAATCAAAACATTTTATGAAAAACCATTTCGTTTTTAAGAATTTTTTTCCTCTGCATAATATACCTACTGATTTTTTCGCAATGTCTTAATGATTTAATTTTTTTCAAAATTTTATTTTTCCTTACCGTGCTTTGCAATAACAAGTTCATTAAAAAAAAAACAAAAAAAAATTTCTTTAAGGATAAACTTTTTCGGAACCATGCACTAAAATATGAGACATCTTTATTTATAAAGAACATTGATTTATGGTCGTGAATTGCTACTGAAAGCATCATTTTGTATTCAACATCTTTAAAGATAAAATAATTTTTAATTTTGTAAAACATTTCAAGCGTTATTACTACTGACAAATAATTTTGTGCTAAAACCAATTAAAAACCATGCCTCCGAAAAAACGATCTCATTTAGGTGGTACCCCAGCACAAGCCAAGAAAGCTCGCCTTAGACGAACGTCTGAGACATTGGAGCAGACCCATCAACGTCTTGAGTAGCAAAGAGCAAGACAATCTGAAGCCAGGGCTGCCGAATCTCCTCAGCAAAGCCATTCACGTCTTGACTACCAACGTGGGAGAGAGGCTAAGTCAAGAAGTGCCGAAAGACCTCAACAGATTCAACAACGTCTCAATGGGTAAGACAGGCTGAGTTTAGAGCCACCGAAACGCCAACACAACGGCAACAAAGACTTGACCAGACCGACTGCAACATGCCCAAATCAGGCACAGGGACAATAACTTAAGGTAGCGGGTATTAACCTAGAGTATCCATGTTTCTCACATGGCCAACTATATGTTGCATGCTCAAGAGTTGGCTGCACACAAAACCTCTACATATATGCACCTGACGGTAAAACCAAAAAAATTGTAAAATTCGGCATACGTTCGATTGAAAAACAAAAACTGAAACCTTATTTCATAAATTTTAAATGGAATGTTTAATTTCAAGTTTAACGTTAAAATCCTAACTAATTCTGCAAAACACAACAGAATTAAGTCGTATTTGAGTCCCAGGCAAGACTGGGTACAAACAGCTATTGTATATAAAGCATTTGCAAATTTAAAGAACTTCGATGTTTTAGAAATTATTGAGATCCCTCAAAATCCGTGGTTGGTCATAAACAATTTTGAAAGTTTTTGTTGTCTCTGCAATTAAGGCAATTAAAGTAAATCACGATTTTCTTTTTCTAATGACTTATAACTAACAACTAATTGCTGTTTATAAACCTTCACCTCACAAACGGTTGTAAAGCTAATAATTATAAAGTCAGCACTTTATAACTATCGTATGGATTATAAAATACATGTAGTATAGATGAACTACGGACTACTTACTACACTATTTACTCTAAGGAAAACTATAGCAAGAAAATTTTATTTTTTTTTAAGAATTATATTTTAACATGCCAATTAAAACGTCCTTTGTAATCATATAGAGCAGCGTAAGAAGAGAATTACTACAAAAAACAACTGAAGTTTTAAATTGTAGTAGTATGCTACAACATCATAAGCTGAAGTTTTGCACAATGGGCATATTTATATGGAAATCATACTATATGCCTTTTAGGGTAACCCGAAAAGGGGTGTTTTTACGAATTCGCTTGAGTAATAGCATTCAAACGATAAGTATTGAAGAACTGAATGTGAAAAATATAACAACAATTTTTGTAGAGGATAATTTTAGGTTCCGACACTCGTTCTAAGATGCCAAAATGGTATGTTTTGATCTAAACAATGTGTCTTAGTTTTTATTGAAATAGCATATCTAGCATGGTAATACGAAGAAGACTCGCCGATTTTTTCGCCAAGAAGAACCCATTAATTGCCGGCAATAATCATGTTCGTATTGCGGAAGTTTTTTCCGTCGGGAACAACTGTTACCCGAAAGCGACACATACAGGTAATACGAAAGCAATTTCCTTGGAAGATATATCCGCGATATTAATTATCTTCAAACTAATACAGGAAAGATAAGTCGGCGATAGTTTAAGATGTTATTTATCGCCGGTGGAAGATAAATCGGCAATATCACCTGGATGTTAATAAGAAGAAATCGCCCTAAGAGATAACAACACGTTATTTTATGCTATTAAATTTGATATTAACTATCGTCAAACTAATGCAGGGAAGATAAGTCGGCGATAGTTTAAGATGGTATTTATCGCCGAACTATCGCTGGGGGAAGATAAATCATCGATATCGCCTTAATATCACCTGGATGTCGAGAAGATATCGCCATACTGTCACCCAAGAGATAAAAATGCGTTAGTTTATGCTATTAATTTGATTTTATTTTTACTGAAACAAAATAGAGAAAGATCCAAAACACAATCCATCTAGGAATTCAGTCTTCTCAGGCCTTCATTATTTACGTTTTCTCTTCTCCGACGACTGAAGGGTATGGCGTTTGGCTAAAAGGAAGAAAACGCGGTTTTTTATTTATTATCTTTACAGAAATCTACCATATAAAACTAACACAAAACACTGGTTTGTTGAACATAGCTGATGATGTGCTGTAAGTACACTCAAAAAAAAAGTCCTTAAAGTGAGCCAAAAATTTTGCTGAGTCAGCTAAACTTTAGTCAGGAGGATACTTGCAAAAAAATTGCTAATGTTAGCAAAATCTTCTGCTGAAAATCAGCGAGCTGATTTGTAAATTCAGCATAAGTTTTGATAACACATTTAGTTGATTAAAATTTAAAAAATCCTTGCTAAAAGTTAATATAATTTTTGACGAATATTAGTAATCAGAAAAAAACAAAAAAAAAATTGTACAAAAATTATACTTTACTAAATTTATTTGCTGAAAATCCTAAAAAAATTTGTGATTCTTTAAAAAAATTAACAATGCATTTAAAACTATAAAAATGTCCATACATTTACGGCATGAATTAATTGAATATCTGAAAAAATATAGATATAATTATATATAACATGGTTATTTAAATGATGACAATTTGAAGTGTAATTCTAGAAACAATTTGTAGGTAATTCTAAAAACGAAACAAAAAAATAACAGCAAAAACGCATACACATAAACAACGATTTGTTTGCATATAGAGAAAGGAAATATAAAAGAAAATTACCTGAGATATGTGTCCTTCTCTTTCCCTTTAGTCTGTCTAATGTATATTTGTTTGCAATTTTTCCACCTTTCATAAATTACCACTTTACAAATTTAGTTTACAAATACACATTCTGTTTTTGTTAAATTTAAATATTTTATTTTGTCTTTAATTTAATTAATAATAAATTTCTATGACAAGCCGGAATAAACACAATATTTGATTATATTAGATCAACGCTTTACATGAATGCACATTGTTGGCGCCCCTTTGCATGGAAAACGTATAAAAAAATCGTCCATGGTTAATTTTTTTATATGACTTACAAGAGTTGAACTTTTTAGTATCATTTTCCTCGTCTCTGCTACATCTTGACATGCCGAGACATCTACTTCATTCTAAGTATATGTTTCAATCTGGTGTTCGACCACACTATCAATGTGCTTATATATTTTTAACAAAATAAATTAGTAAAACATTAGTAAAATATTTATTAGTTCAAAACTGTTAAGTGCTGAGTAAGTATAACTAAAATTTTTTCTGAAAACACAATTTCAGCAATAAATTTGCTAAGAAATATTATGCTTGAATTGCAAGACGTTTTACTAAAGTCCATTATCCAAAAAAAAAAAAAATTATACATTCGCAACAAATCATTTCAAAATGACATACGAAAATATTTTTTGAGGTTTTTTTCAATATCGCCAACATATCTTCTATCTGATAAAAATACGATATGTTTAAAACGTTACTTTGATAATTTGTACATAATGATGATATTGAGCAATATCTTCTAGGTGATATATCTTCCAAATGTTTGAAGGGAGGTCTCAAAAGTTTCGTTATATAGAGCATATAATGAGAATAATACGTATAAGTTTTTTTTAGGATAGTTTTCGTGCCCCACATCTTTTTTAAATTTTCTTTTATTTCGTATAAAAACACCCAAATAACACTTTCCTTCTGTGTTGTTTAGGTAAGTGCAATTTAAGACTTTTTGAAAAAAAATTCAAAATACTTACAATTGTGATAACTGAAAACTTAAAAATGCTTCAGTGGAACAAAACTTTTCTAAAAAAAAAGGAATATTTTTTTTTTCATAATATGCTCTACATAACGAAACTTTTGAGCCCTTTATCAATAAAAAGTAAGAGAACTTTTTTGAATAAACCATACTATTTTTTACATCTTAAATCGCGTGTCGTAACAAAAAAGATGTTATATGTTCCGTATTCAGCTCTTCAACATCTATCCCTATGGGGAATGAGGAGTCAATTGTCCTAAAAGCGACTGGTTAAAGAAGGACTTATCACAGGACTGGTATAATTTAATACTCAAGTGGGTTAAGCAGTGTCAATTGTCCTAAACTTACCAATCCTGTGACTGGTTAAGGGAGGACATACCACTTAACCAGAATGCTTATTAACAAGTAAAAGCCAGTTGACCAGAATTTTACCCATTGGAAGCTGTTTAGTTTTCGTTTATTTTATACGACATGACCGTTTTGCGAAAATCTTGTGGTATGTCCATCTTTGGTTAGTCCTGTGGCATACCACTATGTGGTTTAAAGCAGGACAAATGACCCCCTCCTATGACAAGCCAATATTAAAGTTGCCAGTTGTTTACTTAGGGTAGGGTTTAGCAAAGGACTGGTCTCTGGCACGAAGGGACCGATCCTGTGGCACACGCAGAACTGACCACATTCCCCATAGGGATTATTTGAGTGCTATTACTCAATTGTTTTTTAAACGGGACACCCTAATGTTTATTGTGGATGGTGCTTCAGAATAAAGTTTAATGTCCGATTTTATACACTTAAGCCAATTTTTTTTTTTTTAAAAAATGTTCGCTAATTGTTACCTCGTTTGTTAGGAAAACATATTTTCTTTCATATATTTTTTTTGAGAACATTTCCGAGTATACACAGAAAGAACTAAAAACGGATTTTAATTAAAAAATGTATTGAATCAATTAATATTTTCCACCTATCACGGCAATGATACTATCAATTAAACATTTTATTAAAATTAAGAAGGAAAAAAAAGTTATAAAGAACTTCTACAAAAAAAAATATGATACTCACAAAAAAAGTGTGTGATCTATACGTTGGTATGTAGGTTTTTTGCAATGCTGAGTCTGTTTGTGTGTGTACTTGTTTTGTTTGTTAACTTCAAATGTATTTGGTACTTTATAATGAACATTTTCTATTTATGCATACAGTGTATGAAAAAATAATATGATAATTGCTTCTAAAATAAAATATGTATTTAAATATTTAAAAGTCAACTAAAATATTAATTGGTGCAATTAAATATTTGTTTAGAAACAAATTAAATTCAAATCCTTAATTAGATATTTTAGGTTGGTAATTTTTTATGTGTACTGTTGTCTTAACACCGATTATTTTTATTTGAAAATGTCCCAAAATTGTAGGACATGTGTGTATTTTCCTTACAAGATGTTGTGTCGATTTATTTTCTTCTTTTGCATTTAATTATACTATTCACGAGATGTCACGGTATGTTGTATTTGCTGTCCCATAGTACCTGGTACAATTTATAAAAATTTACAATAAAACAACCAAAAGAAAATTGTTACAGTAAAATTGTCTGTCTGTCCGTCCGTCCAATGATAAATGTATACTTAATCAGCATTTAGTGTAATTTCAGCTTGTTGCAGTTGCTGTTTAAGCCCTTGTGCAACATTTCTTCCTTTAAGACATGCTAAAACCACTTCCTTAAGCTTTTTTGTGTTTTTTTTTTTGTCTTTTTCGTCTTAAATAAGTTTTTCTTTCTTCATTCACCAAGAGGAGCATGTGCACCTTTTTTTTCTTGGTTTTTGGCTCAATTGCATTTAACTTAGCGACCAATTATTTATGACATGAAATTACAAATCCATTTTGGTAAATTTTTCATTTTGTTTTCTGGAAAAAAGGTGAAACTTTTTGTTTTTTTCAATGGATCTCCTTGTGTTAGTTCCATAGTTATGGTCGACTTTTTTTTTGTTAAGGTAAGTGGTATGTATTTCATTTGAGTTAGTGTCGAGTGTAGTCAATGTCTTGTCTGTCTGTCCTGTATGAAGTTTTGTTAGTTTCAAATTTTGTATGTAGTAGCTTCTTCATATTATGTGTCCACCTATATTTCATTTATTTATATTCTTTCTGGTAAGAGATACTACATACATATGAGGCTTTTCAAGGCAACTGTCCAGGTAAAAGAATGTATTTCGTATCATTTGCAATCAGTATTTATATTATATGAATAGCAAATGGAAGAAGTCATTGTTAAATATTGGCTACACTCTAATAAATAAGTTAGTAGAAAAGTTAGTAAAACCTCTTTCAAATGAAGTATACTATTTTTCAGCAAATTTTGTGCTAAAATTTTCAGCTAAAGTTTTAGTTATACTTATATACTGTTTTGATCTTATAATGTTTTGAACTAATTGTTTACTAATATTTTATTAGTGTTTTGCTAATTTACTTTGCTAACAAATTGTGCTGATAGGCACATTAATAGTGTGCACTACAACCAGATTGAAAGATATACGCAGAATGAAGTATGAAGTAGCGGTATAAGTATATTAAAAATGCAACTCTTGTAAGATATACAAAAAAATCAACCATAGAAGATTTTTGTATCTGTGTTTCATACATTAAACAAAACTACGTCAACAATGTGTATACATACGTATAAAAATCAACCATGGAAGATTTTTGTATCTGTTTTTCATAATAAAACAAAAGTACGTCAACAATGCGTATACATACAGTAGGGAGTACTCATGAGCACATGTAAGTACTTTTTAAACCTAAATTTTCAGGGCGAAAAATGTTTGACACTAGAGCTAAAGTATACTTTTCTAAAGGTATAAGGTACGCTGAGTCCATATTTTTTCACAGAATCACTCTCCGCTTCAGGTGTTTTTCAAAATACTCCGATTTTTCACCTTCCTGAATATATATATTTTTTTTTAATATCTTTAACGGCAGCTGAACATACTTCTCTTACCCTATTTTCAGTTTTTTAAGATATCTTATTTTTTTTTTTCTTGAAATAATCGTCGGTTGAACATTAATATAAATTCGTTTTTTTTAAATTTTACTCTGGAGGAAATAATTTATATTAAAAATATATAAAAAACAAAAAAAATATATTTCCAGCAAGGTGAAAAATCGGAGCATTTTGATCAAAAACGACACTTTTCCCGTTAATGTAGCTCGAACGTGATGTAAGTGAGTGATTCTGAGACCAGATTCAGCGTACCTTATACCTTTAGAAAAGTATACTTCAGTCCAAGTGTCAAATATTTTTCGGCCTGAATTTTTAAGTGTAAAGAGAACGTATGTATTCACAAATGCTCCCCACTGTACATTGTTGATTAAAAACACTTAAATTTTGTGTTGTTACCAGCTTGTCAATTAATTAAATTAAAAACAAAATAAAATATTTAATTTTCATAAAGATTAACTCCCGTGAGATTTTATTTGTTCGGTTTTAGATCATGACAAATTTTTCTCTAAATTAACAGAAAAATTATAATTTTTATATGATAATTTACTTTGACTATTAGAAAAAAACACAGAAAAAGTTATTAGACACTAGCATGAATGGAATGCATTTTCTGACCCACTACGGTCTTCATCAACATTCTTCGTGCCATTTAGTGTTAATCGTAAATATCATCTATTTAACTCACATGTTAAAGAAATTGGGTAACTTTAAATCCCACATTACTCTGTGGGTTGAGTTAGAATGAAATTTACCACGAACGATTTCTATTTATAGTGTGTTTGTTTTTTCTCTAGTCATTATCATAGTTGCCAGTTTAACTTTCAGTTAAAACTTTAAATGGCAGTTATTTTCTCTAATGTCATCATATACTATCCTTCTACATTAGCAAAGCATATCAACAAACATTAAAGATTTTTCATTAACACATATGTCGAGCATATACATTAAACGATTTTTACACTGTACCTGGTGAGTGGTTTAATAGTGAACTTTTATCGTTGATCTATAAATTTATGTGTGAGATTTTATTTGAATACTCCCGTATTCATAAAAAATTTATATTCAGATTTCAAATACATTTTAGTTAAAACCCATTTACAGCCTTAAAACTGTATTCATAAACGAATATTAGCTTTTAAACAAGGTTTACAATAGGTATTTTAAGCTAATAATCATTTCTGAATACAGTTTTAAGGCTGAACATTTGTTTTAACTAAAATGAATTTGAAATCTGAATATTGATTTTTTTATGAATAACGGCGTAAATGTGTATTTATAAACTAAATGTTTATAGTGATGATTAATGTAGTATGGTCAAATTGCAAACAAATATAGGTTCAGGTAGACAGACTAAAGCGAAAGGCAAGGACACACATCTTATGTAATATTTTATGTTTCGTTTTTCTAATTGCAGAAAATGAGTTGTTATGCCATGTTTTGTTTCGTTTTGTATCTAGCATTACTGCATTTGTCTTTATTTAAAAGATGCCCTGATTTAGTCAACCATTGATGTAAGTAGTTGAAAGATAATTTTGTTTATGTTATATATAATTATTTCTATATATTTTCAAATATTAAATTAATTGATGTGGTCAATGTGTGAGTATGCAAGTTTTTTTATTTTCTTAAGTATTGTAAAATACTTTTAAAAAATAATCACAAAATAAATTAAGATTTTCAGTTATTACTAACGAAAGTATAATTTTAATTTTAAAACAATACACTGTGAATGCTATGCTATTAGCCACACTCATCGCTGTGTCGACCGTGGCTCAACTCGCTAAGAGGTGATGCCTGATAAATGGCTGTGGGTTTAAAACTCCCTATGACACAAAGTAAAAAGTTGTTCATATAGAGCAATTTAACAATATAAAATACTTTGTTCAATGGACCCATAAATTAACTACTGACGAGTCCTTGGAGGGTACGAAATTGTGGCAGTATGGCATATCCATTGTGCCCGTCAACATTTTTCAATAATTTTTTTTTTCTTTTTCTTCTTCCTGTAAAAATCTGACTAAAAAAAAATTATTAACCTTTAGCTAGGATTTTTTAAATTGTTAATAAACTAACCCTGCGGGAAATTAAGGGTCGATTGATCCAAAGTGGTAATTCTGTGATATATGATTGAGGGGCACATCACGAAACTGGTGAAACCAAAATTGTGGTGCACCAAAAAGTGTTAATTTGGGTGAAATAACCAATCACTTGACTATAGTTATAGTGACAAAGCATTTACTGGTTATCACCAGATATATCATGTAACTGGAAAAAAGGTAACATAACATCAAAGTGTACTGAAGCAACTAGGGTCGTTCCAGTTGAAGTTGTTACTGTTCATTGAACTGGTTCGAAATCGTTAGTAGTTGATAAAAACATGGCAATTAGTGCCAAAGGATTCAGTCCCTTGACTGCTACAAAGCGGACATAACACTGAAGGAATTTTATCTGTACCGACTATGTGGCAGTAGAAATGAAGACGTAACACTCCACTGGTTTAAAGGAACTGAGTACGGAACTGTTTAGGCAGTGACCAGGGTTGCCAGATATGGCAGAATATGATTTTTTGCACAACTTATTCAAAAACTTGAAACATTTCACAAAAATTTAAATTGAAATTGCAAAATTTCTGCATATTGGTTTCGAAATATCTTCACATACATACGACATAAAAATTCGTAGAAATTGTTCGTATTTAATACCAACGTTAGCAAATAAAAAAAAACTTGCGAAAAAAAATCTATATTTTGAACATCTTGATTTTTTGTCTAGTTTATGTACTTTTCCAAATTTAAATTGTTATAACGAATTTAATGTTATAGTTTTTTATTGGGTATAGCCAAAATAAGCTTATTTTAAAACTGATTTTTGTTGTGCCTTTTTGAAGGTGTTTTGAACAGGTGGTATGACACACTGTTTTGGTTAAATGCAGTGACTTGTTCCGGAAGGGCTATTTCTCAACCCGTACATAATATAAAACACGCCGAATAAAGAGTGACGGGTTACTTTCTAATTACTTTTCGAAAGCCCGGCGACATGTACCCCTTAGACTGTCGCATAACTATTCCAGTCATTTTACCCCTATCACAGAACATATTGCGCTGAATATATGACTAGTTTTTCTTTAAAAAATTTCCTCCAGTTCCACGATTCGTACACCTACACCAGTCACGTGATAAATGTTTGCCATTTGCTCTGTTGCATATCACCTAAATCCTTAAATGGTCCTACTTTAACATTACCTACTTCTAACTCGTCCCGTAGCATATTCATTTCAGTCAGTGCGGTGATAGGTTACCTTGGTCAAGATATTCGCCACGTCACACAGTGCTACACAGGTAGCAATTGTCACCTCCTATGACAAGCCCATGTTAAAAGTACCGGTCACTTTCATATAACAGAACCGGAACTAGGATAGGTTCATACACACAAAGTTCTAGTCAAGTGACCATACCAGTGACTGGTCCATTTCCCGTAGGGAAGTATTAGCAAAACCTTTGCTAAATCTACAGACATTAGCAACATTTTTTGCTGACTTTACTATATATTTATTTATAATTACAATTTCATTATAATTTAACGGAAGTTGGAAGTAAAAAATGTTTTAAAAATTCTGAATTATTTCTGAATGTTTAGTGTAATAAATATCCAAACTGAGAAATTTATGTGTTTTCCAATCGTCTCAGAAAGTTTCAGCGTGTTACTTGGGTTCGTTAGAAAGGAAATTTGTTCAAGATTGTGTATCGAAAATATTTAATAAATTTTGAAATATTTGTTTTTGTGTCGCTATACGTATACGTATTATTAACAACAATATCAATAATACTTATACGTACAGTGGCACTTTCTATAATATTTTAAGTTTAATATAATATTTGAGAGATAAACAACATTCAACGAAACAAAACTGAGTAACACGCTAAACATTCTGAGTCCATAAAAAATATCTCAACTTTTTTACACAAAGTATTCGGAACTTTTTCTATTTTTTTTTTTTTTTTTTAATTGTCTATAAAAAAGTCTATTGATTTAGTAGTATTTTCGAAAATTCCTTATATATTTATACCTTAATAATAACCACATCTACTACGTCAGCTATTTGGAAAAATTTCAATTTTTCTCCATATTTTATTAATTTTGCAGTTTGATATTGGTTCGACATAATTTTAATCTGACGGGAAAGTTGGTTTGGAACGTCTCATATTTATGGCATGGGGTTTCTTTCAGTTACCTTTTTTTAAGCTGGGGCTATAAGCAGCAATTTGACTTAAGTTGCAGTTGTTGACTTTTTGTAATATTTTGTTAATAACAATTGAAATGCTTTATAAAAAAGGGTGAATAAGTTTCTGTTCAAGAAAAAAAAAATATATAACGACATAATTACTAAGATGATTTCTTGAGGAAGTAGAGCAATGTTTAAAATAAGGTGATTACATACCTAGCAAATAGTTACGGGTTCTTTAATTCAAAGATGGTAAGCAGAAATATTTTCGAAATATTACGGTTACGGTTTTCAATATAAAACGGTACATATTTTGTTTTTTTATTTTTTTTTTAGCAATTTTTTATAGAAAAACTCTTAAGAGCTTCCGTTTTAATAAATAACAACTTTAAAAATACTTTCATCATGGACAAATTTACCAATAAATGTCATAGCAACATAAACTTTCGTAAAATAAAGCAATATTTTTTCATTTTACCAAACTTTTTGTTGTTTTGACATGATTTTCGTTTTTTTACTATGGATTGTCATGAGTGTAGCGAATATCGGTTACGGTTAAGGTTTCTGAAGATAATGGTTACGGCATTTAATCGGATACTATTTTAAATTTAAAATGGTATTTAATCGGTTACGGTTTCTAATGTTTTTTGAATTGTAGCGGCAATTAAATCGAATACGGTTTCGAATTTTACATATTATGTTACGGGTTTTTTAGAGTCTAAGATAATCTCTTTTAGAAAACCACGTCACAGTTGCAGGTTTTATAAATTGCCGGTTACGGTATTTAAATCGGTTACGGCTTTCAATAGTAAACTTTAATTTAAAAAGCTAATTACTTTTTTGTAGATTTTTAACGGTTACGATACCCGTCTTTGGTTAAGCGTAACGGTTTTCCTGTTACCCAGTATTTTCCCAGTGCTTGATTTTATGTACCACTTGCAGTTTCTGAATGGAATGTTAGCAGAACGCTAATATATTCAGGTAAGCCACTTTAAAAATAGCCCTTACCTTATGCATTACCTCTTTTGTTTTGTAAGGGAGATGCTAAGTACAAAATATTTAAATAATCTAATGAAAAACCATTAATATGATTAAAGTAAACTAAACTAACTTCATAAACCACTATTCAAAATGTGTCCTACAACATCTCCGGAATAATATTTAACCAATTATAATCGTCCATAACAAATTATGAATTTTAATAAGTTTTTCTACTCTGTAACAGGTTGTGAATACTTAAATTTCCATGCCCCTTTTGTGATTGTTTTAAGTTTTTAGCAAAAAATATTTTATAAAATAATAGCAAACAAATCTTATTTTCTATATCCTTAACGAATCAAAACTAAATACGTAACTACGAGTATTTAATATTCCAAGTTTAGTTAAAAACGCATAAAATTAAACCGCCATAAAAGCTACAGGAGTAGTGTATTATAATCATTAGTAAAAATCTTAACGGAAAACAACAGCAATGGAACAGCAGCAGCAGCAACATCAGCCAGCAACAACAAACGTTACAAATATAATTTAAAATTCTACTTGTAACATTAAGCCTGCAAAAGATCTTTTAACAAATGAATACCAGATCAGAGTTAAATGCAGATTTACAAATAAAAAAAAAAAAAAATATACATAAAAATCATAGTATGGAAAATAGTTTTAGATTTGAAATAAGAAAAGAATAGTTTTGAGGTAGACCAATAGACGACAAACCGAACTTGGGTTTATTTCCTACCCTACATTTAAATATCATTGCATTTGTTTTGTGAGAATGTTTGTAACGCATCTTGAAATTCGATTAATTCAATCCAGGAACACTTTTTTGGGAATCTGTTTCGAGCCCTTAAAATACTTGACTACACTCAGGGAAAAAAGTTTCATCATATTTATGAAACGGTATCATAAATCGTTTGTCATCAATTTTTCATCATATTTACAAAGTTTTCTTAGAATGATGAAAAGTTTTTTAAAAATTTATGACAAATGATTTATAAATCTTCATCATTTCATAAGACGTGTGAAATTATTTTTTTATATCTATTGAAATATAGAATTTCTATTTGAAATTTAAAAATCATCTATTGAAATTAAGATTTTGCATTTGAAATTAAGATAATGTAATTTGTAATTCAGATTTTCTGTTTAAAAATCAGAAACTATCATACACGCAGCGAAATAATATGATTGAACATGATTGCCGACAAAGTATCACCATGATCGTAACAATAATAAACATGATCCGAAGGTGGGTGCTGCAATATGTATGAAGGATAGGACGCTCAGACATATTATTTTTCTAAATTGATGATATCGCCGCAGGGGCTCGAACCCGGCACCATCAGTGTAACAATCTAACGCCCCAACCATTACACCACAACACCCGCAAATAATAATAAAACAAATTTTTAAACCTATCGAAAGGTAACATTATATTAAGGTTAACGGTAGTCAGCAATTTCGTAGCCTTCCAATAAGTTAAATAAAAAGATAAAAAGCAAAACCAATTTGTCAACTAAATGTATGTAATGTATATACATGCAATTGAAAACACTATAAATAACGGTATTTTACCGATAACGTTATTTCAATTATTTGGGTAACGGTATTTTAATGATAATGGTTGTTCGATTAATTCAGTAACGGTATTTTAAAGGCAATGGTAGAAAGTTGAAAGAGTTTTTAATCGATAACAGTATTTTAACAGGATTTGCCTAATGTTACCATCTTACAACTGCTAACAACCCAGGCAGAAAATAAAAGCGGGTCAGTGTTGGCAAAGCGTCGGCGACAGTCTGTTATGCTGTGGCAGAACGTGGGATTAACAATCTTGACAGTATTGTTCTGTTACCCGATTGAAAACAGTGGCCAACCATTGGTTTGAGCGAACTTGTCACCATGCCAGCAGTGACGTTGGAAATTAAAAAAATTTGGTGCTTTCAAAATACTTTAAATTCAATTAATTTTGAGAAATATGTATAATAAAAAGCTTTTAACAAGCTTTAATCTTAGTTTTATACATCATATTTAAATGTGTGAAATATAATAAAATATAAAAAAAAATGAATGCATCTAATTGGTTATAGGTACAATATTAGTTCTACCTTTGGTAACTTTTAACGCGGTGGGTTGCCAGAACTAATTTTTTAAACGGTTGGCAATTTCTACCTAGAACATACCAGTTCTTATCGCTTTAAATTGTCTTCGTCTAACCAGTAAAGTTTAATGTCCGAATAAAAATTTAATCAATTTAAATATTTAGAAAGTTTGAAAAGTTCGCAATAATTGGAATTTTTGTTTTTGGTAAGTGTGCCATGGAATAAACCATATATTTTTCAAATGTTATTAAATTATTAAAACTACTTGTTATACCATACAATTTGGCGAAATCTTAACTGAAATAAATTTATAAATTAATATACAGGAGCCGTTTTAATAAAAGCTATTAAACAAATATTGACTTTCACCGCTTACACCGTCATTACGCGTCTTTGATAGGTAAAAAATGGTGTGAGAAAAATGTATGTCATTTTATTTCGTATATAAATGCTTATATTGCACTTTTCTATAAACCCACTAGTTTATGAGTTATAAACTAAAACAGATATGAACTAATTTTAGTCCATTTGTATGGGTAAAAAGTCGATTCTGATTGGCCTGTTTTTTAGCAACATTTTTGCATGGAAATTATTGTTTATCCCCATTGTACCGGAACATGCGCGAGGAGCGGTAAAAATAAAACTTTTGCACATTTCATATACTTTGTAGAGCACCCTATTGTATATGGCTTTTTGATTTAAAATTTCAGTTTTTATTAAATAATGGCAGAATTATTGTACAACTAATTATAAAAATTATGTGGTACGAATTTGAGAAAAATTTAAAAGCTTAACCCTTGGTGACATGGGACCAAAGTTTCTCATAACAAAAATATGTTGTGTTACATATCATTTTAAAATTTTTTAAATCGCGCTAATGGTTTTCGTTATATTGTGACTTGAATTTTGCTCAAAATGGAGTTTTTCCCATTTTATAGATTTTTTTTTTTTTAAATAACTCCGATTTTCGACTTTTATTGCATAAAAGCCAAACCCTTGTACAAATATATCCAAAGATTTTGTGGTGCAAATTTCAGACAAATCGAATAATTCTAAACTATTTTTAAAGTTTATTAATTAAAAAATATGAAAAAGCAAACATAAAAGGACGTGGCCGTGACAGGTCAACCCAGCCCCTATATCTGCCCTTCAACATTTTTGTTTGTCATATTCATGTTTTATTGATTTTATTTCTTTATTCTGCTTGCAAGCAGTTCCATCCAATTTCGGTGTAGCGTAAAATTTTGATAGTCTTAATCGACGGAAATTATTTCACTTATTGCCCATGGAACACTTTAAAAAGATAGCGAACAAAGAAACAACCAACTGACATCATCTTCAAACGGATAGAGATGATGTTTAATGCCGCTGCCGTTTTTTTTTCATTTTCTTGGCAAAAACAACAACAGTGATCCCGCTGTTGCATAGATGATCGTTGTTTATTGATAAAAAACACAAAAATATACAAACAGTACAGAAGACATGCAGTGTGATTGCAGTTTTAAAATTGTAGTACATACTCAGAATACAACTAAAACTATTTGTTTAAGAAGAATATGCAACAAAAATCGACTACTATGTTTTTTTTGCTGCATTTTCTTTTCTCTACAAGCAGAGAAAAGAGCAACATGTTATTGTTGAAATACGCCAACAAATAATACGTTCTGTTTATGTAACGTTGTCATTAACGAAATTAAACTCCGTTTACGTACCGTTTCCTGGCTCCGTATACGGAACAGAAAGCGGATTATAAGGAACATTGAAATTGATTTGAATCCGTTGAAAGTCCGTCATTGACGGACCGTTTACGGAACGCAATGTCGAAAATAAAACGAACTCCGTTTTTAGGAATCCGTTTCGGTCCGTACCGTTTCATTCAAACGGATGATAAACGTAGAAGTCCGTGTTTATCGGCACGGAAATGGATACACCAAAACGTAGTCAAAACGTATTTCTTCGAAAATCAGAATATATGATCCGTTAATGTTCCGTGCATGTGCCAGCTTTGACGGATACATATTTTACGGACAGTAAACCGTAAAATCCGTATTCATGATTTCGTACATGTCGGTGAGTCCGTATAAATGTTTCTTGGAACGCAACTACCATAATTTAATGCTCATAATTATATTATAATCCCAGATCATTATAAAATCGTCCTTAATGATAATAATATGATCAGTAAGGTAATCCAAAAAATTCGGTATTCGCCACCACCACAACCCATAAAATATGCCTTTATAAATAGAGATGGTGTGCCAAACAAAATATCGCAAAAAAGATTTGTTAAGAGGTCGCAGGTCAAAATAGAAATTCTAAAGTTGTACTTGTTCTATTATTTTATTTGAATTAAAAATGAGAAAAAATTCAAAATAAAAATTATGATCGCAACACATTAAATCTAATATATTTTTAGGCGGATATTACGAATTTTTAATATCGGAGTCGCGATTGCGCGGAAATGGAATATTTCATACAAAAAAGTAGTCGAATTTGATAAAAAAAGATTTGAGACATTTTTTTATATGGGAAGTAAAGAAGTTGGATTTTTATTTATTTTCTAATTCGCTTTTATAAGTAATTCGCTTTTATATAAAAATACCTTTCAAAATGGTATGCACACTGTATATGTTCCGAAAGAAAATATTTACCTGGAGGTAAAAGACTGTTGGTGCATTTTCGCACAAATTTGATATATTTTTTATTATTCTCATTTTCAAATGGAAATATCTCGGAAACTGTTAGAGATAACCAACACATGTAAGCATTCTTAGTCGCTTTTATCAGATTACGAATATGTTAATTTTTTTTAAATCGGATTAGAAACAAAACAAAAAAAAAACGGCGAGCACTCAAAATTTTATATGCAAAAAGTTCCCTTTTTCTGTTGGTCGTCCCCGGACGGTTTGGAAGGTTCAAATCAAAACCTAAGCTCGATATTATGTCACATATACCTGTTCCAAATTAGAATGCAATCGGACTACTAAGTAAAAATGGCTGAATATATCCGACTTTCATAATTTTTTGGAACACTCTTATGTCAGTCACAACCATGTTATTTATTGTTACGATTATTATATGATAATGTCTTGTCCCCAAGCATTTTCAATTTTTTTTTCTGCGTGTAAGTAAATACACCACAGAAGAACTTCAACTTACGCGCTGAATTTAAATACTAGAAGCATTTTACCGCAATTGTAATGTCGAAAGTACATGATATAAGATTGTAGATAAATGTTATATTTTTTCTGGGTTTCTTTTCGTTTTCTGTTGCTGCTGCTGCCATGCAACACTTAAATTGATGTTATTGTGAATGTGCATTTTGCATTCGAGTATACGATATGAGTGGAAGATCTTTAAGGAAGTAGAAAGTCTTAGAGATTTTTGCTTTTCTTTTTTTGCTCCTTTTTTTTATTAGATCATTAGTTGTGTGTATTCAAAATTGATAACAATCATCAAAAAAAAAATAAAAAATCTTACAAGAGTTTAGTTGAATGAAACAAAAAATAAAAAATCACTACAAACTCAACTACACGCATGTTAAGTTTCCTTTACAAAGATGTTTAATTGCTCTTCGATCAGTTTTTGTCCCAAGGAAGTTTAAAGATTTTTTTAAATAAGACATAAAAGAGTTAGGCCGCCGCCTATATTGCTTTATCTTTTTGTGGAGATGGTAAATTTTTTTAAAGGAAATCAACAAATCTAGCGCAAAATTTTCAAATAAAAATCACACAATGATAAAATTAATGAAAATGTTAAATTGTCTAATGCAAATTAGACAGTTTTAAGTAGATATTAAATAAATTAAGTTTCTGCTGTGTTGCTAAATATTGATTATTTAGCAACTTTAAATATAAAGACACGCCAGATCATTGCTACACTGAACCAAAAGTCGTAAGTGAAATCAACAGAAAATGTTCGCTAAATTTTGACAAATTTTATTGTTAAAACAACAATTATATTATTCAAATTGATGTGCAGTATGCCTCTCCTATCAAAATCTGTGGAATACGCCCATTAACGGCTTTCACTAAAACGTTATCCCTTTAACGGGTATGGCTGCATCAGGGTACTCTTCATAAAATTTGCCACAAATGAGCGTCTTATACCTATAGAGCAATTCCATATGAAAACGATCAAAATTGGCAAATTTTTGGACGACCCCTCTCCGATTTTAAAATAAATAGTCTCAATCGATTGCCCAGCAAAAAATAATGTACCTACATATTTTTTTTTTTTTATAGTGACTGGTTTAGTGGTGGTGTGCACCACTGTCATGTGACAAAATTGAAGAATTCTTCATCAGGGACCTCATTGAAAGTTGTTTTAAAAAAAAAACTACTAAAGCGATCACAACGAGTGATAGCTCGTGGGAAAGGTATTGAATCAGGCTTTAATTAAAAAATAAAATTTTCCTAATTTTTCTCAGAAATTTACCTTTTTTCCCATGAAAATTAAATTTTCCCATGAAAATTAAATTTTCCGATTTTCCACAGAAGCTCCTAAATTTTCCGGCTAATTTTATTTTTTGGATTCCTCATAATTTTTGCTTTAAGAATCAGCAATAAAAAAATGGGCCCCGACTCCTTGTTTGGACAGGAGAAAAGCATTTAAGAGACCACCTTGTTCTCATTGTTTTTATATTTTTTATAATTGAATTATTTTTAATTATTTAACAAGAAAAATTAGGAAAATTTTATTTTTCAATTAAAGCCTGATTCAATACCTTTCCAACGAGCTATCAGTCGTTGCGATCGCTTTAGTAGTTTTTTTTAAAACAACTTTCAATGAGGTCCCTTATGAAGAATTCTTCAATTTTGTCACATGACAGTGCACAGTGGTTCCAAACACAAAAAACATGGTAATAAATATAGATGTTTTAAACTACTGGTCCAATCGGGAAATGGTGTTCCCAAAAATTGAAAAGCGGGAGCTAACCTTTAAGGAAAATGTTTCTGTGGTCACCCTGTTTTAACACAGGGTGTGCTACAGGGTGTCAAAGTTGACCATCTCGAGTATGAAAGAGCTTTAAAGGGGTATAACTTCTATAACCATGCATCGATTTTAGTGTTTTTTGGACTTTTTTAAATCTAGGTTACGAGACAAAGCAAAAACATGCTTCATGTACCATAGTAACTCTTACAGTTAAAAAAATATTTCACTTTGAATTTCAAAATCTTCATTTTTCGCCTTGACTTTTTTAATAGTTTTGCCAATAGATTATTCATTTTTCAAAGAAAATGCTCAAAATTTTTTCAAGTCATTCTAATGACCTTTCTTAAACTCCTAAAGAAAACTTTTTTGAATTATCTTAAGCCGTTTCGCAGTGATACTATTTTAAACTCAAAAATTAAAAGTGTGTTCTGAAAAATGGGTTTTTTTGGTCAGATAAGGGGTAACTTCACACACCTTTATATATATTTTGCTGATATTTTTTGGATTAGTTTTTTACATAGTTTGATAGAGTAGACTTCAAAAATGCTTAATGGTATAGTTTAAAGCATTTTTGGATATGCACCCTACGTCCAGCATTGGTCGAAAATGATGAATTTTTGAACGGAATTCTATGTTTATGACCGTGATAAAAAAAAGTCACGCCACTTAGACACGATTTGAAATTTTTATACTGTAAAGAGATTTATTCTAATGAGTTTGCCACTTCATTTGCCGCCGCCCGCTCAAAAACGTAGCCTGGAGAGCAAATTTTGTGGAAAAAGTCATTTTTTCAAAAGCCTTTTTTTGATTTATAAAAAAAGCGTACTTATATTATCAATTTCAGCAAGATTTTATTTTATTTTTAATAAAACGTAAATAATTGTCCTACATTCCAAAAATCTTTTCGATATTGCTTATGGTTATTTTTACATAAAACATCAAAGTTCAATGTAGTATATCTAACTATAATTAATTGTACATTTATTGGCTTTTGCTTTCGGTAATGTTAAAAAATTTAAATAATTTCAGAAATTTTTTTACATATTATTAAATTAGACTTAGTTATCAATTCAACGATGCATAAATCGTTTATCTAGTGTAATAAATGAATTCAAACTATTGCGCTTAAATCAGGCATTTCAGGTCAAATTGCAGTATTTAACAAATTTATATATTCAGGTATACAGAGCGTGTTGCATTATATTTCTCTAAAAGGGTTACGGGTTTTTTTATTTTTTTAATACTATTTCAAAAACCTAATAAGATATAAATGCAGGTAGAAAATGCGTTTTATGATGTAACATTTGCATAATATATTGTTCTAATTTTCCATATAAAACAGGTAAATAACTACCATATATTCATTTATTTGAAAGACAAAATAATGTTTTTTTTTTGTTCTAAAGATAAGGTTTTATTAAATTTAACTGGTACAGTAGTAATTGTGCTAAAAATATGAATATATTCCTAAGGACTACACATTTTCTACAAAGTAGTCTGAAGTATCAAAAGTTAAAAGGTCGTTTATATGCATAGATTCAGAATCTTCCTTTTCAATGTCTATGCTTATTTTTGGTAACCATTTTGTTCTTATGGAGTAAAGTACTGGATCCGATGATATTAATAAAAATTCCATCAAATCGGAATTTTGAGCTATTCTGGAGCACTTACGTGTGTTAAAAAGCCTAAAATGTTTGACGTCTCTATTTCTGGCCTCCTGGGCTTCTTCAGTCAGTTCGCCTAAAGGCAACATACTGTTTTCTATTATTTCTTTGGCATGAGCTAATACTTTATGTACTGTTGGTGTCATTGGCCTCCAAGAGTACATGGTGAGTATAATGTCTTTTGTTTCATTGGCAAAGAGTTTAAATTTAGCCACATTAATAGGTTTTTTACTGTTAATGACTGCTAATATAACTTTAAAAACGTTTTAGTAGGTTTTTATCGAGACCCGTAATTGAGGAGGTAGTTTCTGGATCTTCGAAAAAACGCCTTGCTGTATTTCCGTCATTGGAACTTCCAAACCCCTGAAGGGGCGTATCAATGATTAATCCAGAATAGCTCAAAATTCCGATTTGATGGAATTTTTATTAATATCATCGGATCCAGTACTTTACTCCATAAGAACAAAATGGTTACCAAAAATAAGCATAGACATTGAAAAGGAAGATTCTGAATCTATGCATATAAACGACCTTTTAACTTTTGATACTTCAGACTACTTTGTAGAAAATGTGTAGTCCTTAGGAATATATTCATATTTTTAGCACAATTACTACTGTACCAGTTAAATTTAATAAAACCTTATCTTTAGAACAAAAAAAAAACATTATTTTGTCTTTCAAATAAATGAATATATGGTAGTTATTTACCTGTTTTATATGGAAAATTAGAACAATATATTATGCAAATGTTACATCATAAAACGCATTTTCTACCTGCATTTATATCTTATTAGGTTTTTGAAATAGTATTAAAAAAATAAAAAAACCCGTAACCCTTTTAGAGAAATATAATGCAACACGCTCTGTATACCTGAATATATAAATTTGTTAAATACTGCAATTTGACCTGAAATGCCTGATTTAAGCGCAATAGTTTGAATTCATTTATTACACTAGATAAACGATTTATGCATCGTTGAATTGATAACTAAGTCTAATTTAATAATATGTAAAAAAATTTCTGAAATTATTTAAATTTTTTAACATTACCGAAAGCAAAAGCCAATAAATGTACAATTAATTATAGTTAGATATACTACATTGAACTTTGATGTTTTATGTAAAAATAACCATAAGCAATATCGAAAAGATTTTTGGAATGTAGGACAATTATTTACGTTTTATTAAAAATAAAATAAAATCTTGCTGAAATTGATAATATAAGTACGCTTTTTTTATAAATCAAAAAAAGGCTTTTGAAAAAATGACTTTTTCCACAAAATTTGCTCTCCAGGCTACGTTTTTGAGCGGGCGGCGGCAAATGAAGTGGCAAACTCATTAGAATAAATCTCTTTACAGTATAAAAATTTCAAATCGTGTCTAAGTGGCGTGACTTTTTTTTTATCACGGTCATAAACATAGAATTCCGTTCAAAAATTCATCATTTTCGACCAATGCTGGACGTAGGGTGCATATCCAAAAATGCTTTAAACTATACCATTAAGCATTTTTGAAGTCTACTCTATCAAACTATGTAAAAAACTAATCCAAAAAATATCAGCAAAATATATATAAAGGTGTGTGAAGTTACCCCTTATCTGACCAAAAAAACCCATTTTTCAGAACACACTTTTAATTTTTGAGTTTAAAATAGTATCACTGCGAAACGGCTTAAGATAATTCAAAAAAGTTTTCTTTATGAGTTTAAGAAAGGTCATTAGAATGACTTGAAAAAATTTTGAGCATTTTCTTTGAAAAATGAATAATCTATTGGCAAAACTATTAAAAAAGTCAAGGCGAAAAATGAAGATTTTGAAATTCAAAGTGAAATATTTTTTTAACTGTAAGAGTTACTATGGTACATGAAGCATGTTTTTGCTTTGTCTCGTAACCTAGATTTAAAAAAGTCCAAAAAACACTAAAATCGATGCATGGTTATAGAAGTTATACCCCTTTAAAGCTCTTTCATACTCGAAATGGTCAACTTTGACACCCTGTAGCACACCCTGTGTTAAAACAGGGTGACCACAGAAACATTTTCCTTAAAGGTTAGCTCCCGCTTTTCAATTTTTGGGAACACCATTTCCCGATTGGACCAGTAGTTTAAAACATCTATATTTATTACCATGTTTTTTGTGTTTGGAACCACTGTGCAGTGGTGCACACCACCACTAAACCAGTCACTATAAAAAAAAAAAAAATATGTAGGTACATTATTTTTTGCTGGGCAATCGATTGAGACTATTTATTTTAAAATCGGAGAGGGGTCGTCCAAAAGGTGATCGCTTTCATATGGAATTGCTCTATAAAGTAATATATTCTTATAGGAAAATAAATTTGCTAAATATTTTGCAAAGAAATTTTTCGTGTGCCGTCCACGATTTGTAAGCAAGAAAGTTTCAAAATCAAAATTTCAAAAACTATTCATTTTTAAAAAAATATAGTTTTCAAAAATCTAAAAAACCAATTTAAGTTCACTAAAAACTCTTTACAATAAAATATAAGTAAGATTAAAGCTTTATCTTTAATAATAAGTCCTTACTTTGGTTCAAGGACTCACAGGATTTTATCAGGATTCCTGTAAAGGACATCATCTAAACTTTTAAACTAATAGACGGATTTTTATGAAATTTGACAGAAGGAAGACATTAAGTATTAATAGCAAAGCGTTGAAGTTTGAACAATATAAATTGAAGTTTAGATACTTTATCGCCTAATTTCGCTTTTTCCAAAAAGCGAAAATCGCGTTTTCTTCTTAAATAGGAGCAGAAAAAAAATAGTTTTTGGAGTGTGGTTATATCTTGGTAAGAGAAACAATTTTTGTTCAAAACGTTTCTCTTATATGCTTTAGTTTTAAAAATGCACCCTAAAATATTTTGGCTCATATCGCCTAAATTAGGCAACAATAAACAATTTTGTTTAAGAACTTATTATTTGCTTTTCGGGTGGGGCACATGGTATGAATTTAGTTGCTAAACATTGTTTGCCAGTTAGAGGGTTATACAAAGTCCTGTTACCACATCTAAGGTTGTTCTTATATTTTTTAATGATCATTTGCAATTTTTTTTTATACATGTAAAATGGTTATAGCCGAGTTAAAATTACTTAATATAAAACAAAAACTTGTCAAGTGAACATTACATATCATATTGACCCATATACAAATAAATTCACATTATCATCAAATGTCTGCATACCATGGCGTTTACTCAAATTGACATTTATTAATCGTTAATTATCAGTAATTACCGAGAAAATACTTTTAAAAACTCATAAATTCTGAGTGGCAAACGGAAAAGGACCAAACACATATCTTTAACATATTTATGTTCTGGTTAATTTTTATTTTGGCGCTTAAATAGCTTTATGAAGGTAATTCTTCATAATTTAAGTGACTCAATAAAAATATTTATAACAAGTCACGCATGCGTGCAGCAGAAGTTAAATGTTTTGTTCCTTTTTTTGGCTGACAAAAAAAGTTTAAAAGCTTATTTTCTTAACACACATCATCATTTGCGTACTTCCTGTGATGCTAAGGGCACACATGTGGCTGGATCTCCAACAAAAAAAAAAATTAATGTATGCGGTTTTTGACAAATTATCAACTATCATATGTAAAATTATGCGGAATATTTGGTTACAGGGTGAGGCAGGGAAATTTAACAAGAACTATTGCCAAAGATTTTAAACATAAATGAATGGGGTTTTAAACACTGGATCAAAAGGTTTTGATATATAAAAATGATTTAGTGTAAACACCCAGTATTTAAAAGCCAAAACTCGCTTGGAATCTGTTGTTTTTCGCGAATATTTTTTTTTATATACCATATGACAAGCATTAAATTGAATATGGTATTGCAAACATATGCTGATTGCAGCGCTGCCAACTTTTTCGATCTGTCTCCATTTTGAAGATTTTTGAAATAAAATATGATTAAATGACAATTAACGATTTTACAAAAGGTATTGCAGGGAAAATGGAGATTTTTAAAAATGTTTAAATTTTGATCGAACTAGAGAACGTTTTATATATGAGGTACTGCAAAAATGTTCGACAATTGTTAAAAATGTTTTTTTTAGAAGCAACACTCAGGAAATTCTTCGTATTAATTAATGTGTTGCTTTCTTTGGAAAGGGGATAGTGGAGAGATAAAAGGTGGTGAAATATGAAGGGGTTCAAACATGGCAACACTGTAATTGCGCGAGATGATAAGTCTTAGAACAGTTGTTGCTCGCCACCTGATGTAGAGTTGGCGAATTTATTGAAGCTTTTTTTGTTTCATAGCCCTGATTCATTATTTTACTTCGGTGGGGTTAAAGTGCTATGGGAACACCGAAGGTGGGCGCAGCGATACATATAAGTGATAGAAACCTCATGCAAATTATATTTCTAAATTGATGTTGTCGTCACCGGGAATCGAACCCGGGACCATCTATGTAAGAGTCCAACGCGCTAAACATTACACCACAACGCACACAAGCTTTTATGAATTGAGAGAAGAGTAGACAGGGTTAAGTTAACTGTACTTAAATGCTATGAAATGCAAAGTCAAACGCCATCGCCGAAAGAATTGAGGCCCATTTAAAAACCAAAAAATTAAAGAATTGATATTCGTGCAAATAAGTAATACTAAACCAACTAAATTTCACTAAATCGGCAAAATAATTGCGGTTTTCTTCTCAGGTTATAACCCTCCGAGAAATGGACAAGTCACTGGTATGTTCACGTGACTAGAACTTTGTGTGTATGAACTTATCATTGTTTCGGTTTCGTTATATGAAAGTGACCGGTACTTTTAAAATGGGCTTGTCATAGGAAGTGGCAATTGCCACCATTGGAGCACCTTGTGATGTGTCGAATAACTTGACAAAGGTTAACTATCACCGACTGAAACGAATAAGCTACGTGACCAGTTAGAAGTGGGCTGTGTTAAAGTATGATAATTTTCGGATTTATGTGACATGCAACAGGACCAGTGGGAAAATAATTATCACGTGACCGGTGTAGGTGTACGTATCGTAGAACTGTAGAACAATTTTTGATGGAAAACTAGTCATATATTAAGCGCAATGTGTGCTGTTGCAGGGTAGTTCGAATGGAATAGCCCTGAGGGAAATGAAGGGTCGATTGATCCAAAGTGACGATTTTGTGATATATGATTGGGTGGCACGTCACGAAACTGGTGAAACCAAAATTGTGGTGTACCAAAAATTGTTAATTTGTGTGAAATGACCAATTACGTGACTATAGTAATGGTGACAAAACATTGACAAGTTAGTATCAGGTATATCATTTAACTGGAGAAAAAGTAAGATAACATTATAGTGTACTGAAGCAACTAGGGCCGATGCAGTTGAAGTTCTTACTGGTAATTGAACTGGTTCAATCCCGTTAGCAGTTGATGAAAACATGGCAATTAGTGCCAAAGGATTCAGTCCCTTGACTGCTACAAATCGGATATAACACTGAAATAAACTTATTTTAAAATGGATTTTTGTTGTGCCTTTTTGAAGGTTTTGTGAACACTGTTTTGGGGTAGTTAAGTGACAGGTTCCGGACGGACAATTTAGCAACTCGTATATAACATGACACACGGTGAATAAAAAATACCCGGCGACAAGTACTCCCTAGACCAGTACAGTGGTACTTCACAAATCTAATCCATTCAAACTCCCTCAGTAACAGCACACATTGCGCTTAATATGTGACAAGTTTTCCATCAAAAGCTGTTCTCCAGTTCTACGATACGTACACCTACACCAGTCACTTGATAATTATTTTCCCACTGGTCCTGTTGCATGTCACATAGATCCTAAAATTATCCTATTTTAACACTGCCTACTTCTAACTTGTCCAGTAGCATAATCATTTCAATCGGTACGGTGATAGGTAACCTTCATCAAGTAATTCGCCACGTCACAAGGTGCTCCAAAGGTAGCAATTGCCACCTCCTATGACAAGCCCATGTTAAAAGTACCGGTCACTTTCATATAACAGAACCGAAACTAGGACAGGTTCATACACACAAAGATCTAGTCACGTGACCATACGAGTGGCTGGTTCATTTCCCGCAGGGAGCTTTGTGAATTACCAATGCACTGGTCTAAGGAGTACATGTCGCAGGTTATGCGAAAAGTAATTAGCAAATTACCTGTTACTTTTTATTCATTGTGTGTCATCCCTGCAGGAAACGAAGGGTCGATTGATCCAAAGTGACAAATCTGTGATATATGATTTGGGGGAAAGTCTCGAAACTGGTGAAACCAAAATTGTGGTGCACCAAAAAGTGTTAATTTTGGTGAAATGACCCATCACGTGGATATAGTTATGGTGACAAAACATTCACTGGTTGCTACCAGATATATCATGTAACTGGAGAAAAAGTAAAATAACATCAAAGTGTACTGAAGCAACTAGGGCCGTCGCAGTTGAAGTTATTACTGATCATTGAACTGGTTCAAAACTGTTAGCAGTGGATGAAAACATGGCAATTAGTGCCAAAGGATTCAGTCCCTTGACTGCTACACATCAGACATAACACTGAAGGAATTTTATCTGTACCGACTATGTGACAGTAGAAATGAAGACATAACACTCCACTGGTTTAAAAGAACTGAACACGGAACTGTGACCAGGGCTGCCAGATATGGCAATTTCTCGCCAAACGTCGCGATCTTAAACTTAGTTTTTTGTTGGGTATAGACAAAATAAGTTAATTATAAAATTGATTTTTGTTGGGCCGTTTTTAAGGTTTTTTTGAACAGGGGGTAAGACACACTGTTTTGGAAAAGTGCAGTGATTGGTTCCGGACGGGCTATTTAGCAACTCGTGCATAATATGACATACGCTGAATAAAATCTGACAGGTTACTTGCTAATTACTTTTCGCTTGCCCGGCGACATGTACCCCTTAGACCAGTGCAGTGGTACGTCTCAAAACTATTTCAGACAAACTACCCCTGTTACAGAACACATTGCGCTTAATATGTGACTAGTTTTCCTTCAAAAATTGTTCTCTAGTTCTAAGATACGTACACCTACACCAGTCACGTGATAATTTTTTCCCACTGGTTCTGTTGCATATCACATAAATCCTAAAATGGTCATACTTTGAAACTACCATCTTCTAACTTGTCCCGTAGTAAATTCATTTCAGTCTGTATGGTGATAGGTTACCTTGGTGAAGTTATTCGATATATCACACAGTGCTCCAAAGGTAGCAAATTGTCACCTCCTATGACAAGCCCATGTTAAAAGTACCGGTCACTTTCATATAACAGAACCGAAACTAAGACAGGTTCATACACACAAAGTTCTAGTCACATGACCATATCAGTGACTGGTCCATTTCCCGCAGGGATATTATATACTAAACTGCCCATTTGGAAACAGTCACTGAACTTCCCCAAAACAGTATGTCATAGCACCTGTTCACAAAACCATCAAAAAGGCACAACAAAAATCAATTTTAAAATAAGTTTATTTCAGTGTTATGTCTGCTTTGTAGCAGTCAAGGGACTGAATCCATTGGTACTAATAACGGGATTGAAGCAGTTTAATGACCAGTAATAACTTCAACTGCAACGGTCCTAGTTGATTCAGTATACTATGATGTTATGTTACTTTTACTTCAGTTACATGATATAACTGGTACTAACTTCTCAATGTTTTGTCACCATTAGTATAGTCACGTGATTGGTCATTTCACAAAAATTAACACTTTCACAATTTCGGTTTCAGCAGTTTGGTGACGTGTCCCCCAAATCATATATCACAAAATCGCCACTTTGAATCAATCGATCCTTCATTTCCCGCAGGTAATAATGACGAAAAATGCCCAGCAAAACTTTCTATTAAACGGTAATAAGTTTGGGAATAAGAAATTAAGGTCGGTAACTGGTTAATTTTCTATTACAAACATGTCCTTTCTGGTAACATCTTACAAAACGCATATTACCTCCACCATAAATGTAATAAGTTTCTTATTATTTCAAAATTTGATTTTTTTATATTGGGTGTTCAATGAAAATGAAAAAATTTTGAACTAAACATTTTTTACATAAAAAAAAATAAAAATAAAATAAATAAGTTTGCCAGTACTATTTTTTTGGCACGGTTGACAGTTTCTACCTGTGTAGTAACAATTTAAGGAATAGTTTTTGCAAGTTATAATGCAAAATTCCAATTATGTTTGCAATTTTATAAATTTCATATAAATATATTAAAATTTCTGCTAAAATTTTTAATAGAAAGTGCAAATGAATCACCATCATCCAAATGCTGTACAGTGATGCTCAATGCAAAGCCGGATTCAAGGGTGTTGATAGCGAAAGCTTCTACATCAACAGTGGAGTAAGACAAGGATGCGTGCTGTCACCTACGCTATTTTTACTAGTATTGGATATGGTAATGCTAAAGACCAATAACGAAGCACCGGATGGTATTCAGTGGCACCTGAATCAGCGCCTACATGACCTGGACTATGCGGACGACTTGTGTTTGATGTCACACACCCTCGATGGTATACAGGAAAAGATAAACAGGTTGTATGAAAATGGCCTTAAAGTCGGGCTGAAAATTAATTTCCTTAAAACAAAAATTATGCGAATATCAACCGACAACATCACTCCAGTAACTGTAAACGGCAATACCATCGAAAATGTTACAGATTTCAGCTATCTGGGCAGTATAATAAGCACAGATAGCGGTGCTGATGCTGACGTAAAAAGCAGGATTAACAAGGCTCGTCATGCATACGCCTCTCTTAGTCGAGTCTGGCAGTCTTCTCAAATATCCAAGAAGCACAAGATTAGGATATTTAACACAAGTGTAAAGTCGGTACTGCTATATGGCAGTGAAACTTGGAAAGTAACGAATACTATTTCAACAAAATTACAAGTATTCATAAATAAATGCTTAAGGCGAATACTAAAAATATTTTGGCCGTTGCGTATAAGTAACCAAGATTTGCTGCAAACGTGTAACATGAATCCAATTGATGTTGAAATTCGGAGAAGAAAATGGAAATGGATCGGGCACACCCTTAAAAAGAAAATGCTGATATCGCTAAGGTCTGCTTTCAATGGAACCCGCAAGGATCAAGAAACAGAGGTCGCCCAAAAATCACTTGGCGAAGATCAGTTGAAAACGAATTCAGAAGCAAAGGGATGACATGGCCTCAGCTAAGAAACCTTGCCCAAGATAGAATAAGTTTTAGAAATTTTGTTCAGACCTTATAGAGATAGTTCTTAAATTCCTGTAAAGAAAAGAAAAAAAGAAAAAAAAAAAAAAAAATTTGTTTGTTGTTGCTAGAAGCTCCAATGGGAGTAATGTAATTATATTAATTATAAGTACATTACCTAAAATAAAAAAAAAAAAAAAAAAAAAAAATATAATAACATATATTACTAAGGCAACCAAAAACAGCTTTAAAAGCAATATTTTAAGCGCTTAAATAAAGCCCCAAAAACGATCCAATAAACCGCAAAAATCTTAAAATAAGCAGTAAAATTTAAAAATTGAACCGTTAAATTTAATTTTTTCATTAAAATTGTTACTAACTACAAATAAAATGTGAATGCATTTCGTCAATCAAACAAAATGACAATAGAGAAATTGTTTTTCTTAAGTTTAAACTGGCTTAACAAAATTTTTGATAAATCAATTTATTGTCCTCAAGTAACATTAACTTTTAAACTTTAAATTAAAAAAAAACCTTCAAAATACCGATTGCCAGAGAAAAGGGAAAAATACCTATCTATTACAAAATAAGCCAAAATAAGCAAATATCAAAAAATAAGCTAAAAACAGCTCAAACAAATATAGCTTAAAATGATCATCATTTCAAGATCAGAATATGTGTTCAATCCAAATAGTTCTATCCTTTTAAATGAAAAACAATATCTTGTTTTGGTTGCCCTATATATTACTATACGCAACTTTGTGTTATGTCTTATAAACTATATATTGAATCATAATAATTAATATATACTATAATTAGTAATATATGACACATACAAGTTTTTATTGATCAGGTCCTAAACAAATTTTGAATTTCTTATGGATTGCGTTAAAATTTGTGAGCGTATTGTTTTTCATTGGCCACGCCAACTTTTACTCGCACTTTTTATTTTGTGAGTTAATTTTTTTTTTTTTTTTTTTTTTGGATTAAAACTTTTTTTTCTTACTGGAACTATCTTAAAACTGGAACACGGGATCCTCAAACAGCAGGCAAGATCGCCACATAACATTCTTCTGCCACGCCTACTATTACGCCCACGTTTATAAATTTTTTTTATGTATTTTTCACTTTAGATAAATCATTTTTTTCTATCTGGAACTTGCTCAAAGCTGGCACACGTAATACTTATATACCACGTCACATACTTTTCATTGACCACGACTACTTTTACGCCCACTTCTTCATAAAGTTTATGTTTTACATTGGATGGTCTCTAAATTTGTTTTGTTTTTAACGGCTTTTATTAGAATTTCCTTCATATGACTCTAGTATCCCAGACAAGTTTACCGTACATTTTTATCGATAGCGCCCATTTTTAAGCACACTTTTTCAAAACCTCAATAACTGTTTTATGTTTTTGTTATACTCTTTTCATTTTTCTATGGATTTCTCTAAAATTTTGTATACAAGATCTCTTTACTACGAGCAAAATTGTCATACAAGTTGCTATAGACCAAGCCCATTTTCCTTTAATATGTGAAATATATGTATGTTTTTATACAGGTAAAGAACTTTAAGTTGGCAACACTTTTATAACTGGCGGCCATTTTGTCAGCTGTCAAATGATTTATGTTTAGTTTGGTTTGGCATTTCAACATGATTAGACTGACGCCTGAACAACGCTTCCACTTTGTGCAAATTTATTTTTAAAATCATGGTTCTGTTCGAAAAATGTATCGCGCACTAATTTTGTTTAACGATGAAGCTCACTTTTGGTTAAATAGATACGTCAATGAACAAAACTGGAGTGATGATAATCCTCAAGTGTATGTTGAGACACCGTTACATCCAGAAAAACTAAATGGTTGTTGTGCTTTATGGGCTGGTGGAATCATTGGTACGTACTTCTTTAAAAACGATGCTGGTCAGAACGTTACAAACAATGGTGACCGCTACAGAGCCATGATTACTGACTTTTCCGTTCATCAATTGAACATCCCTGATGTGCAGGGGATGTGGTTTCAACAAAACGGCACAACATGTCACACAGCTCGTGCCACAATTGGGCTATTGAGGGAAACGTTTGGTGACCTCATAGTTTCACGTTTCGGACCTGTGAATTGGCCTCCAAGACCGTGCGATTTAACGCCGCTGTACTATTTTCTGTGGGGATGTGTGTTTAATTTATAATGCATTTAAATTATAATGCTAGAAGATTATCTTTCGAATAAAGTAAATTTGATGTCAATTAAAAAAAAAGCATCCAGTTTGGATTTTCCCTTAAGAAATTTTTATTTTTCACTAGATTCCGCTTGCATTTTAAAAAGATCGCCTTATATATTTTTAAGCTTTAAGATTTGTAATAATATTATAAAAACGGGTCACACTGGAATGTGTAAGGTGGCGGAATCCGATTTGGCGTATGCTGCGACGAGTCGGTGTCAGAGGCTCCTGGGCGTGGGTAAGATAAGGAGTCGTAGAAGTCTTTAAGTCTTAAAGTATGAAACAAATTTTTGTTTTTAATATGTATTGTTTTTAAAGTAATTGAGTCCCTGGCAAGACCGGGTACAAACAGTTAGCTACACATAAAGTGATTATAACGAAGTTTTGAGTAAACTTTCTCCGTTTTTATTGAAATATATGTTAGTAGATTTGGAATGTAAGATTTTTTTTTGCAAATTTCTAATTTTCAACAAAATGGTCTGGCAGCATTGGCTGGTTGGTTGTTTTTTCTCTCAATTTCGATTCAAAATTTGGGTGTTAATATTTTATTTGGTTGATTGCATGCTTAGTAGCTACGGTTCAATTCGGTTTATTTATATCATGTTATTTTCATTGATGATGAGAGACCATGAAGATGATGATGTGGTTGGATGTCTTGTCTTGCATTCCTTGTTCTTATTTTTTTATATTTTTTTTTTTTTTGCTCCTTTAGACCTTTCATGTCTACTTGGTGTTATCGTACGCTGTTTGTTGTTTGTCTGTGATAACTTCTTCATTAATTGAGAATTGTTGTTCAATTTTTGGGTTGTGTTTTTTTTTTTCTTCGTATTTAATGCAGTTTTCATTTCGTTATTTAATGTTCCAATTCTCATTTACATAATTTATGATAAGCTAAGCTGAACAAACAATAATTTTTGAAATAATATCATTAAATAAAATGATCATCGTTATCCGCAATTCCCATTCCACATTGTCGTCGTCGTTATTCGTTGAATGTGTTGTCCTTGAAAATCGTACACAGAGAGAACTTACTTGAGCGAGTTTTAAAGCGATTTTAATGCGCTAAACTAACGAATGCGCTAAACTAATCTTAATGAAAAAGCATCATAATTTTTATGGAACTATTTTTAATAATACTTTTTCATTAAGCGTACGAAATTTTTTTCAAATATATTGATTTTTACAAGTTTGATATAATTTTTATTAAAAATAAAAATTATGTTTTTTCGACCTTTAATTGTGCAATGAAAACAAATATTATTCCAGTTCGAGGCCATACTCTATATTTCTTTATTAAGATATTGTCCCAACAAATAATATATAGAGTTTAGTAATTGACCACTTTCAGGAATTATTAGGTTCACATCATCAGAACACGTTTTGAAAGAAGTGACAATCCCCATCAAACATTCATATAACCTAGTTTTCCAAGTAAATGAAAACTAATATATGAGCTTGAAGTTAAATATTATCACCATTGATCAAAAATAAATTGAAAACTGGTTCGTTTTGTGCAAGCTCTACCTTTACTATATAAACAATACACGCGTTTTGTTTTTATTCTCCTTTTTATTTTCACACTTGTTTTGTTTTGTTTAAAAACAAGATGTAAAGTGGGAATAAACACGACCGTACTTTGTCTTTTTTATAAGTTTGATATAATTTTTATGATTTTTTTACAAAATTTTACGTAAATTTTCCAAGTAAATGAAAACTAATATATGAGCTTGAAGTTAAATATTATCACCATTGATCAAAAATAAATTGAAAACTGGTTCGTTTTGTGCAAGCTCTACCTTTCCTATATAAACAATACACGCGTTTTGTTTTTATTCTCCTTTTTATTTTCACACTTGTTATGTTTTGTTTAAAAACAAGATGTAAAGTGGGAATAAACACGACCGTACTTTGTCTTTTTTACAAGTTTGATATAATTTTTATGATTTTTTTACAAAATTTTACGTAAAACTGAATTAACGGAGCACTTGAATGACTGGAATTACTGTAAGAGATAAATAATAAATTATTGATATCATTTTGTAGCTTTGGAATTCTTGATTTAAAATATCGGCCATTCCACCGAAAACCGTGCAAAAGATTGAATGTTTTGACCTTGGGTCTTCCGTCTTTGTAATATAATTTTGCATTCAGAAACTCTATGGAGCCACTTAAAGATTTGTGGTCTTAGTTTTCAAATTTCGAAAAATCCGCGCGATTTAGTTTTATTGAAAAATGAGAAATATACAAAAAGTGTGTAATAATAAGATATAGTAATAATGATATTCATCGGATCATCACCGTTTAAATTGCATTGGAATGGTAGGCTCGCCTACTTCTTTTGCGGAATGACTTTTTTTCAGCGTCATAAAGAAATTTACATTGTCCACTCTCGATTTGAAAAAAATATGGATATTTGCAAAATATGGGATTTTTACTGCAAGACGATAGTTTATGTTTTTTGGGGTCCAGGGGTTTATCTATTATTACTTAATTATTGAAAAAATTCTTGCAACATGTTTGGTCTAATTTGGTCAATTGCAACATGATTTGATAGGAAATATATTTTTCAAAATTAAAAAGATTAAATCTAAAAATTTAGTGTTAAGGCGCTGTAAATGTCTCTCTTTCAAAAAACTATACATTTAATTTTTAAGGTTTTTTCTGTACTTGAAATATAAACGAATCTACTTAAATATTTTGTTTTAAACATTTATTTTTAACCCTTCCAAACCCATGATTCTGTCTATGAACAACATGATACTCGATACCAAATGTGGGCTTGAAAGGGTTAAAAATTAAATTTTTTTAAACAAAACATTTAAGTAAATTATTTTATCTTTTAAGTACAAAAAAAAATTAAAAATTAAATGTATAGTTTTTCAAAGATTGTGTTGCCTTGTTTTTCTAAATCGAATTTCCAAATAAATTGCATAAACATTTTATTTTTGGCGCTAGAAAAAATCTTAATCCGCAACATAAAAGAGGAGGAGTTTACCATTCCAATGCACTTTAAACTATAATGATCCGATATATATTAAATAAACGACGAATAGTCCAACTTACACACTTTTAGCTTATTTCGGGGTTTTTTCAAAAACAGAAAATCGCAAATAAAATTAAGGTTTTTATCGCATTGCAAGAAAATAAAAACGGCAATCTTAAAGTGGCACCATAGAGTGTGTGCGTGCAAAATATAATTTAAATCAGAAAACCCAAGGTCAGATTTTAGCCGATCTATCGTGGAATGGCCGATATATAAACTAATTTAAAATCATACAATATAAGAAAAAAACTAATTAACAATTCAACGAAAACAGCATATTCTGTTCGAAATATCGCTTAAACAACACCACATTTCCAAATCCTTTAAATGCAGTTTTGAAGTTCAAAAACTCAAGATTACACAGCTGCTTTAACCGTTACGATATGATATAAAATGTATTTTTGACAAATTTTTGAAAAACACTAGTCATTTTAAAAAATTTTCTCGGAAGCTAAGTGAAATTCCAAAAAAATTGTTTATGTGTAATTGTTGCACTACTTAGTCCCACAAAAGTAATATTATAATATCTGGAATAACTTGCCACAAAAGTTTATAGTTTTTAATCAAAGATGCCAATCCAGTCAAAATTACTAGTCCGGTCATTTTAGTGTTTATTTAAAATTTCAATGGACGAATTTCAGAGACACTTCATAGATCAAATGCAAAAACTAAATGATGTCAAGCAGAAAATTCTCTCCGTGTATACGAATATGTATATTTTTTTTTAAGTGTTTTTGTTAAAGTCTTGTGTAAGTTTCATATACAGATTAAAATAACAATTAACATGTTCGGAATGAGTCATTCATTTAATGCAACTGCTGCTTGTTATATCTAAATTAACTGACAACGATGAGTTGTACAGGTAATTGTAATTAATGTTGTTGCATTTCAAGATACTATTTCGTTTTAATTTTGTATACCAGGATATTAAAACCACATGAATATAAAGGTAAAAGTGTTAATTTTAGGGCGACTTTTTTATGGAAAATGACAGCAATTTGGAGAATAATTAAATTGGTCTGTTTATTAACGAAAGATTATATATTATAGCCTTATAATAAGATTGTTATTTCTTATTTTACTAAAAAAATTTAATGTGACATTTGTAAGAGTTTTTTGGTAAATGCATTGAAGATCTATTTTAAATAGTTAGTAATAATAACCACGGGCAATGAGTAGTCAATTGCCCTTAATGGGTCAATCCCGCAATTGTTTTAGGCAGAACACAACGTACAACTAGTACATGCCGAAGAAAATTGTTGTGGGTTCACAAAATAATGTATACACTATAAACTCAATTGCCCTTAATGGGACAATCCCTCATTAAGGGAAGAACATTGTTGTGGTTCACTAAATAATGTATACACTATAAAGTTTCTAACACCATATCTTTATTTCCGGAAAGATCAACGGTATTAATGACTTACAGCGGTATTAGCCAATTTCACCCAAAACAATTTCACCAAAACTTAAAGTTGGCTATTGAGATCATTTTCTTGTGGCTCACTTTAACGAACATACGTAAGCGCCATCTATCGAATATATAAAGAATATATCATAGATGTGGCATCACTTACAACACATTGGAAAAAAGTGGACATTAGAGTGAGGTAAGTTTCTAAAAATAGAACTGTTGTGTTGTTGGAGTTGTACTGCTGAGAATATGTATGCAAGAACAAAAACACCGTGTATTGAATAAAACTAGTTTTAATCACAACAAAACTCGACCTGACGATAGATCAGGGCGCTAAAGCGCTCTGTCTAACGTGTAGTGCGAGTGCATGTGGCATTAGAAATCAGTTTATCTATACCAGGGTCAGTGATTGCACAGAAAATTTCATATAGACGCAATCAAACAAATAAAAACATAACAAATATTACATTATTCAAAAAAAAAAAAAAAACAGGTTCACTGACGAAGGTTCAATACCAGAAACTGCGCAGTCGGATTCAGAAAATTGAAAATTTACAATGTGGTTATGCTTTTTAGAAAATACAATCATTCTTCTCTACCACGCCTTTCACATTATAAAAACTTAATTTTTAAAGGGCACTTTTTCCATCAACAATTTTGAGTGCTCGCCATTTTATTCATAATTTAAATTAAGTCTAATGGCTCTGTTTCTGCTCCCCGGTTAGTAAGGGTTAAAGATTTTTTTAATAAAAGTAAATATAATAATAGTCTTATCAAATTGAAGTGAAATTTTTCGGAAAATTATTAAAAATGTTATTCTGTAAATTTCCTAGTGGGTCTCGTTTGGCCAAACATGTAAAAAACTAACCCTTTATGGATCAAGTTAAATAAAATAATTATTTTTATCTAGTTTAGCTTTTTTATCAATCAAAAAGTTTTACAATCGCAAAGTCATAATTAAAATTAAGTTGCGTGCATTTTTTTGTCCCCAAGCCACCAAGGGTTAAAGACTTTTTTAAATAAAAGTAAATATAATTATAGTCTTAATAAACTTAAGTGATATTTTCCAAAAATTATGCAAACTTTGATGAAAACATTAAAACATTTGTTCAATTTTTGACAAAATGAGCTATTTTTATAAAATGTCCCGGAAAGACGTTGCTCCTAATACAAACTCGATTTAGCATTTTTCCAATTTATTTTTTATCTTTAATAATAACTATTATGTTATAAAAATAGTAATCGACATCTGTAAATTAGGCATTTTTAAAAATTAATTTTAAAAAATACGGTTTTCCATTATTATTAAATTCGTGGGTCATTTTGGATTCCCGGCTAAAGTGGGTTAATGATATTCGATGAAGTCAGAATTCCATATCTGAATAATTTTGATTATATTAAATAAATGAATGAAATAAATTTCCAAATTTCAAAATTTTCGAAATTTTTAATAACGAAATGGGCCACGGCTTGCGGCACGTGTTAACGTTTTCCAAAAAAAAAATGATTTCTTCCATTTAGAACCATTTGTATTAAAATACATTTGTAATAATGACAAATGTATTGTTAAGGGACGCCCTAGTATATATTTTGTAAAAAAGAAAATCAAACAAAAACAAAAATCTGAAATAATTTAAACGACATTTAAAAATAAATAACGATAAACAGTTGATTTAAATAAAAAGTAGTAGACCGGATTTTTTTTTTTTTTTTTTTAAAAGAGAGGCAACACTCAGGAAATACTTCCTATATTTAGTGTGTTGCTTTCTTTGGAAAGGGATAGTATAGAGATGAAAGGTGGGGAAAGATGAAGGGCTTCAGACATGGCAACACTGTAATTGTTTGTAACTGTTTTGAGTATACTAATAGATTACAAATATGTTAATTTTTTTTTTAAATCGGATGAGAAACGGAAAAATTTCGAAAAATGTTTATGCAAAAAGTGCCACCGCCGAGGGTCTGGGAGGTTCAACGCCAAATTTCATTGCAATCGGACCACTAAGTAGGAAATAGCCGAATTATTTACAAAAATGATGTGCTATATCCCACTGTGCTATATTGTGTTACCTTAACCGTCTGATTGGCATTCGTTTTTTTTTTTTTGCTTGTAGAGGACTATATAGTTTTTTTTTTAATACAAAACATCGATTTATTAATTTTTTTTTATTACATTTTACTACAAATAAAAAATTTAAAAACCTGTCTACGTCAGGGTCTAAAGGATCACATAAAAAAATATTTCTTAAATTGCGCCAAGTAAACATTTTGTTGAATAAATAAAAACATAATCAATTACTTTTTTAATTGACTCAATTACTTTTTTAATTGACTCAATTAAAAAGTAATCAATATTTTAAATAATATTGATTACTTTAAATAAACAAAAATATTGATTACTTTTTAATTGAATCAATTAAAAAAGTAATTGATTATTTTTTTTTATTCAACAAAATGTGTACTTGGCGCAATTTTTTTTTTCTGTGATTAGACAAAAATTAAGATCTATTTGATCTGATGCATGGGAACATCCACGACGACACCGGTACCGTGAAATAACTACCAAATGAAATAACTCTCAAAAAAAATGAAATAACTTCCAAAAATTTCCCATATTAAATTGGGATTTATTTCATTATGAAATAACCCCCAATGCGTTAGGACTTATTTCACAATTTTTAGTTAGGAATTATTTCCTTATGAAATAACTCCCAAATGAAATAATACCCAACCAGATTTTGTTGGGAGTTATTACACTTATTTTTGTCATTGGGAGTTATTTCACATTTGTTGGGACTTATTTCATTTTCATTTTTAAATGTGATTTTATCGTTGGAAGTTATTTCATTTTTGTTGGGAGTTATTTCATTTCTATTAAAATTACATTTTGGTAAATTTTATGCATTCTTGTCTTAAAATTGTCGTAAAGTAAATAATAGCAAATACAATGAGTTATTTTACCAAAAGGAACGCAGTTCTTGCTAGAGTTTTGGTAATTTTGGTGGCATGTCATAACGTCCAATGACATAATGTCCATGGACGTTATGTCACTCGAAAAGTGTCATAATGTCAATGGACTTTATGACACTCTGCAATGTGACATTATGTCCTTAAATGGAATGACATAAAGTCCATGGACATTATGCCACTTTTTGGGTGACATAAGGTCCATGGACATTATACTCCAGTGTGGAAACAGATCAGTAATTTTGAAGTTTCTTTTGTGTCGCACGCAGAAAAAACTTTATTTCGCGAAGCCGCCTGCCGCGTTCTACGGAGAAAAAAACCCTTAAGATCGGCCGAAGGCCGCCACCCAGAAGAACTTGTTTTTCAAATCAGATGTCGAATCCGTTGAAATCTTATATTTTTAAGACATCAAGTAATTTGTAAAAACAAGTGTTTCTGTGTGGCGGCCTTCGGCCGCTCTTAGCGGTTTTTTTCCTCCGTAGAACGCGGCAGGCGGAGTTTAGTATTATTTTGTGATATACATATATTTAAAAAAATTATATTGATATACTAAATATTATTAATCTTTTTATTTTAAAAAGTCTGAACGCTATGCCACATTTGAAAGTGACATAATGTCCAAAATGGTCAAATTAAAAATTGTCATAAAGTCCATGGACATTATGACACTTTTCGAGTGACATAACGTCAATGGACGCCACGGCCGCGAATCGAAGAATTCGATATTTTTGAATTGGGAATTATTTAACTTTTTTGGGACTTTTTTCATTGGGAGTTGTTTCATTCTTTGTTGGGAGTTATTTTATTATTATGAAATAACTCCCAAATGTTGGGGCTTATTTAATTTTTTCTTTGGAGGTTATTTCATTTATTAAAATTAAGACTAATTTCATTTTTTTTTGGACTTATTTCATTAGCAGTTATTTCATTGGGACTTATTTTATTTGGGAGTTATTTTACGGTACCGACGACACCCGGTTGTGTCCTTAAAAAAAAATCATAATTTTAGAATAAAATTTTATATTGCGTCCTTCTAACGCAAAACAATTTTGTTTTTAAACCTGGGAAAACGAACACATTCACGTCGAAGCTTTTTTAAAATAGAAACAGCATAAATTAAACAACAACACGTTAAATTGGAATATAAAACATTTTTTTATTTTTTGTCTAACTTTTGTATTTGAGTGTAGTGTTAGGATCTAATAAAATCAAAATATTTCCAAAGTCTAAAATCATTGAACTCGATCACACAGAGGAATAAAATGCCAACCGAATTGAAAAGTGTATTTTAATGGTAACAACTAATAAATTCAGTTAGTTTTTTTTTTGGGTGTTGCAACTAAAAGTCAGTTCAAGTAACCGAATTAACAGATACAAAACTTTTTTACTCTCAAGTTGGGTTAGTTTTTTGAAAGTCTTCCTCTATAAAAGTCAAAAAAAATTTCCTAATTGGTTGAGTAGTTTAATACTATTTATCTTATTTATTACCACAGTGCTCTAAATAGGAAATATTAAAAAAAAAATGGAAAACAAAATTTAAATTATAATTATAAAATACTCATATAAGCCATATTGTGATCAATTTTATTAACCCCTCCTGGAATCACTTCTGCCTCTTATAGGATTAAATATAATACCCTCATCATTATTATTCCGCTCCTGCCATAAATTTTCAAATCACAAATTAAAAAAAAATCACAAAACAAATTGTAATAATCCATTGAACATTTTCTGCTAGTTTCTGAGTCTGGCTAATTTTATTTTCTTGTTAATACAAACAAATAACTCTTGGCTAATAACTTTTCTACTACTACCACTACCTAAAATGCAAGCATGCCTGCACCAACACGACAAACTCTATACAAATAACAAACATAATTTTAGGCTTCATTATCATAAGTCAATATAGAGTCAACAATAAATTGAAAATTTCCAATCCTTTATCATCACAATAACCATGCAAGTAATTTGTCCAATATTAGACTCTGTAAACAGAGTCACACATACAAACACACACACACACACAGATCCAAAACTACTAAATCAGACTAAAAACGTAGAAAATGAACTTCTTTAGAATGCATTAAAATCCTACACACACTCACTATTCATACGAGTTTGCTATTAAATAGAAATTTTTAAAACAAAGTCATTATGGCATAATGATGTTGGAAGAGAGAAAAGAAATGTATGAATGAAAAAAAGTAACATACAAAATTGCAAAAACTAATAACAAAGTTCTATGTTGAGAAAATGGAAAATTGTGAAAATTGACCAGAGGCTAGAAAATGAATGTATGAGACATAACTAAATCAATACACAACCAATGAAATAACCAACCCACACTAAATAGTAATAAAGGGGTTCATTTAAAATTAGGAAACCCTGCACCGTGTTTCAGTAACTTCTGCAACGAAAAAAAGTTTCACATAAAACATGTGAAATACAACCTTGTTATGCTTCATATAGGGTGAGTCACAGACGATTAAATAAAAAGTCAATCAAAAAAGCCAATCAAACTCTGCATTCTCGTTATTTCTCTTTTAAATTACGTATTTTACAAAAATACTTATGTCTAAAATCTTAAAAGTAACAAGATCTGAAAGATTTAGCACTAAAAATGTAGTCAACTTTATCATCTCTTAAGTCACCCTGTAAAAATCATAGCGACCATGCATTTATCGATGCGAAAACTTCTCGCATGAGATACAGAAACGGGGTACTATTAAATTTTTCAATAAATTAACATACAGGTCTTATGAGTAATATGTTTCAGTTCTACATTAATATCACTCATACGTCCAGCTGAACACATTTTAATGTCAATTTAGTAGAGGGGTCACACATATAGTTCAACATAATTAATCATATCTTTGGAATTCATCTACAGATTTTCCTACACTGATAGAATAATTTTTAGTAAAATTTTTTGCTAAAACTACTAAAAATTAGTCAACAATTACGTTGCAGATAAAACTGCTAAAATTAGCAGAGTTTTTTTGGTAGAGATTAGAGTTTGGGTTGATACATGTATTTCGATCTGGCTAGAGATCTCATCAGAACCCTAGGTTTTAGAAAAGCGCTAGTGTCAGTTATATGAAATTATTTCAGTTCTTTTGTTTTGGTTTTTTGGTTTTTCTAAAAAATTTACCCAGCCAGAAAAATACGAACGGGCAAGCGTTGGTCCAGTGGTTTTGATAATTGTCAGAGCGTTGTATTTCTGAAGATTTAAGTGCTTTGCCAATCCCAAAATTATAACACCGGATAAAGCTTGGCTAATACTTTTTTACAGAGTTGGCGAAGCTTTGTGTAAACGAAATAGCCAACATTGTCAAAACACTAGCAAAAGCAAATAATATGTGGTCTAGAAATAGATTTTCCAAGATAAAATTTAAAAACAGTTAATTTCAAATTTGGAAATGTTGAGGTTAAGAAGAAGAATAAACGTTTTTCTCTAAAAATTATAAACACTATTAATTTTTAAATCAGATTAGACTAGTTTCTGCCTTTTCATGGACAGGCTCCTAATTTTTTTGGTAATGCCGGAACTCGAACCTTGGCCACCAGAATGACAGCTGACAGCTCTACCCACTGATCTAACGAGACACATAATACTTGATAGCTTAAAACGTAAATAAGTGATGACAGCTGGCTAACCGTTGCATATGCAACGTTGGAAAATCAAAAAATTTGTCTAAAAAAGATTTTTCACAAATATAAAAAAAAAACAATTTTACTATTTTTTAACAAAGTGTCGTAAATTTTAAAAACACTTTTTACTAACGTTGGCATTCATTTTTCAAATATCTTAGTGTATATAATTTTAAAATTCTAATTTTTAAAAAGGGATTTTCATTGTTAACATCACTAAGTAAAATTTCCCGAGATATTCCGAAGTATTTCCCGGAATTTCGGGAATTAAAAATATCGGGAATTCATCTTGTCATAAGTTTAGAATTTATCCATAGATTTTCTTAATAAATAACTTGATTTTTTCTTGGTAAGATGTGATCTACGCTGAAAATAAAACTCTAAACAGATTCAATAAAGTTTGATATAATTTTTATAAAAACAAAAAATTATGTTTTTCGACATTTAATTGTGCAATGAAAAAGTACGGTCTTGTTTACGGTTTTGTCTTTGTCTTTATTTTAAACAAAACAAGTGTGCAAATAAAAAGGAAAAAACAAAAAACGTTTATTGAATATCTACCAAAGGTAGACCTTGCACATAACAAACAAGTTTTCAATTTATTTTTGATCAATGGTGATAATCTTTAACTTCGAGCTCATATATTAGTTCTCATTTAGTGAGAAAACTAGTTTATATGAATGTTTGATGTTTGGCATGGGATTGTTACCGCTTTCAAAACGTGTTCTGATGATGGGATCCTGGAAAATTCCCGAACTTGATCTATCAACACATTCCTGAAAGTGCTCAATTAATAAATTTGAAAACAAAAACTCTATAAACTATTTGTTAGGACAATATCCTAATAAAGAAATATAGAGTATGGCCTCGAACTTGAATAATTTTAATTTTCATTGCAAATTCAATAAATATTTTTGCAAATAAAAAAGTTGTTTCGTGAATTCAGATTTTTTAATATATTTATTTCTATTTCACTAAAACTACTGAACTAATTAACAAAACTTGTCCCTACCTTCAGATTTAAATTGAACTGTGATGAGAGCATAGTACAATATCAAGGTATTCCTACAACACGCTTAGGTACCCATGTTAGAACATAAACTAATGGTATAAACAAACAAAAAAACTCATAGAGTTCTTTGGAATATGAAGTTTGAAAATGTAAAGACAGAAATGTCATTATACTAGCATTGGAAACAAGTGGTGGTGATGCTGGTAAACGACGACTTAAAATAGGGAGTGAGTCTAGTGAATAGCATATAGCTGGCCTATCGATTATACGTTAGGGTGGTTCATATATAGACCTTTTTTTTTGTGATTTTTTGTAGGCCAATCGGAATATATATTAAGCACCGTAAAAAAAACGCATGATATTTCAAAATTTTTTCATTACGGTTTAGGGCAGCTACCCTAAATGTTGGAGCTTTTGAAAAGAATTGATTCCTATATATATTTTTCGGTATGGGTGTATATTAGAGGGTTCTATAAAACCTGAATACGATTTTTTGGGCAGGATGGTCTAGGTTTTTTGTTTGCTTTATATACAAAAATAATATATATTTAATTTGGTGCAAATCGGATTAAAAAAGTCGTGCCTGAAATTGGGGAAACAATTAAAATACTTTTTCAGTTTTTGTAAAAAATGTTTACTGTTGCAATAGTTTTTATTATAAAGTACAAATTTATTGCTATAAAGATAAAATTATGTTTTCAAAAAGGTATAAAAATCCAAAATCGGTTAAGAACTAGCCCAGTAATAAAAAATGACCTAGGCCACTAATGTGATAAATACAACTTGACTAAGTAGTTCTATCATATATCCTAATCGTAACCAATTTACCGCAACATAAATTTTTTATGTAATAGACTCATAAATTGTGAGAAATTAAATATATATTTTTTTAAGATGTCATAAACCTGTACTGAAGTGATGTCAAAATAGGACAATATTTTTCAAATCTCCAATTTAAAATTTTAAAACATTTTCTTCTACAAAATCGAAAAATTTGAGATATTAACTTCAAATACTTGTTAAATACATTTAAGAGAATGATTTTAAAATATCGCACGGTACACTTGGGTAGAGCAATGTGTGAAGCTATTGTGCTAAAAATGTTGAAAAAATTGAACAAAGTTAACCCGTGCCGTAATGCATCGAAATTAAAGGAGATACGGCGTAATTTTATGTATATTTATACAAAAAATATGTAAATTCCTATTTTACATATTCGTCAAGGTCATTCCTTTAATCCACTAAAAAATTAGCTGTACTAAATTAACCCTTAAATGCTCTTGGTGTCAAAATAACCTGGAGCATTTTGTATTACTGTGCTATTTCTTAACCGATTTTGAATTGTTATACCTTCTTAAAATTTTATACTTATATCAATAAATTTATTTTCTAGACTAAAAACTTTTACATTAATTTTTTTTTTATACAAAAACAGAAAAAAAGATTATTTTTCCCATAAAACACTAGGCCGGTACCGAACCCTAAAGCTTGATAAAACACTTTGCGTTATTTTTTCATGGTGCTTAATATATCTTCCGGTTGACCCATAACAAAATCGAATGTTTATTTTTATGAACGGCCCTATTATACGTATAATGGCTTTATACCACATAAATCGATGACAGCCTTTTTGGCGTGGGTTAAGAGAACAACGGTTCTAACGCCCAACTACATTAGAAACTACTTGTGTATTTAATAGGGATGCCAGAACCGATATCCCGGTATTTTCGGGATTTAGGTAATCCCGAATTCCGGGATTTTCTTTCATAATTTTGTGAAAAATCGATATCTTTGGGAAAGGTATAATCATACAAAAAAAACTATAGTTTTCGCATCTTAAGTAATTTTTTACGTGATTAGCTGATGGTTCCTCACGAAAGCAATTTTTCAGTGGTACTCGACTTTTTGTTGAATTAAAAAAAAATCTTAAGTAAATTAGGTGACTAGCGAAAAATTGTATCCGAAGTTCAAAAATGTCCACTTTAAACCCAAAAAAATTTATTGGCAAAAATTGATGAACTCAAATTTTAGATGTTAGATTACATAATTAATAATTAATAATGTTTCAAAACATTTTTACCTTGACAATTACCGAATTCCTCTGCGAAAGTTGCACATAGAAATCATATACGTGCAGGCAATCGAATATGTTGCTTTTTGAAAGGTTTTGCTGTTGTTGCCGAATTTTTTCTTAACATAAGCAAATATCACAATCCCGAAAAAACCCGGGATTTCACACAATCCCGAAATCGCGAATCCCGGGATTTTTAAATATCAGTCCAGATTGGCGTCTCTAGTACTTTACTTACTACTCGCCTCATGTACTATACACTTTAATGGTTATGCAAGTATGAACAAACAACAACACTAAAAAGCAACACTACCAACAACAACATCAGGCATTATGTTAACATCTACATCTACATATGCAACAACACGTTAACGATTGTTTCACAATCATAAGTGCTTGTAGCAAACAACACTATTGATACGTTGCATAGTTGGGTTGTTCGTTTTGCTTTGGCTTTTTATTTTTGGGGACTCATATTCTATGATTGTCCTCAAAGAATCCAAATGGTCTTTCATCATTATAAATACACATCGAAACGCACTTACAAAGACAAAACATTCAAAAGATTACCATCACTATAACCCTTTCGGCAGAAACATCATTATACTTTGCCTTCTCCTCTCCTGCCAACCATCGCTCACTTAAGTTCTGGTTGTTGGTTAAAAACACATTTAAGCAACATTTTGCATTAAAGTTACACTTAAAATAATAAGTTGGTAAAAAGTTTTTAAAAGTTGTACTTTAAAAAGAATTGCAAATTTATAACTTATTTTTTGTTTAACCCGTTACTGCATGGAACTCCAGATCTTAATGAACTTTGAATACTTTGATAGTAAATGGAAAATAGGTGAACACCTATTTCGACATTTCAAAATATTTTCAATTTTTACGATTGTATTATCGAAAATTAAAAAAGAATCAAGATTTCGGATCACTCAGTAAGCAAAAATATAGCGAATAATTATAAAAACCAAAATAAGTATGTTATCATTTCTACATCATATCTAATTAGTTTGTTAAATAAGAGTACTGACCATTGATCTTAAATATTTCGGCCACGCTAATTTTAAGGCGTCCCTAGTTTTTTCACCTATAGTCAGGACTTTTTGCAAATTTGCATTAAAGTTTTTGATGCTTTAACTCAGTTTTTTATACATAAAATTTTTAAAACCAAATATTTTATCTTAGTTTTTTTATGCTAAATACATAAAAGATTTTCATTAACATTTGGGTATCAAATTTGTTTAATAAATGCGCAGCATTTTGCTATATTTTACTATTTTGCACAATTTATCACCCCATTTCGGAATCGATCACGGTATTTTTTGTGTATAAGCAAAATGACAAATCTGACCAATTATTTCGTTTAAAAAGAAAAAAAAAGAATATGCGCTTAATGGGAAAAACGCTAAATCTGCTTAAAATTTATATCAGAGCCTAGTAAAAAAGGGCGACCTATGAGTTGATGTTTTATTATAATATGTAAACAGATTTAAAAAATTATGTGTACCAAAATTCAGCAAAAAAAGTTTATTTTTCATTTACAACGATCTTTCAATCCCCGTATATTTACAAAAATAAAGCAAATCAAGCTAGGTTGATACTAGTCTTTTTATCTTGCTAAAGATCTCATCAGAAACCGAAGTTTTATAAAAGCTAGAGAATCCAGAATAGGCAGAGCTTTAACAAAAAACTTATTAATTATAAATTTTGATCCATTCTTGTCTTCTTAGTAATCGACCACGTGGCTAGGATATTTTCCTAACAAGCATAGTCACGTTACTAAGCAATTCGAACTAAAAATTTGCTTAAAACTTCAATAGCTGCATTACTAGCGTCTTTACTAACTTTTTTCTATGAGTGTACATATACATATGTAACACTCTGAAAAGAGCCATCATGTCAAATTAAATTAGCTATTGAAATAGCGAAATTATACTCTGCACCACTATGATTCCCGGACATTGCTGAAACGGATATTACACCGATTGCAAACATGGCCCCCAAAACTGAGACGGGGCCGAAAATTTTCTAGACCAGTGCAACTTTGATAGAATACCCAAAGTTGTGGTCAAAATGCCCAAAACTTTTGTAATTAAACAGAAAAAATAGTTACAATCATTGATTTTTGACATAGTAGATCAGAACATTAACAATATTAAAGTGTTCAAAGAAATCAAATATAGTCGGTATAAACACCTTAAGTTTTCTGTACATGTAGTGAATCATTTCACGGCTTTAAAATCTTTAAAAAACATAATAATTAATTCCATTTGACTTTAAATAATTCTATTTCCACAGATAGTGTTTTCAAAAACTGTTAACCGATCAATCGAAAAACAGGGTTTTGGGTCAAATTTCGGTTTCTGAAAAACCGGGTTTTGCTGTCGGTTATCAGGTTTTCAATTTTAGTTTTTATTTAAATCATCTGGGAAGCAAAGTTGGTATAAACACTTAGTTTTTAAGAATATCAATTTATTGTTGCTGTACATATGTTTCACTTAAACTTTAAAGGACTCAAATTATAACCAAAATAATGATAGTGAACGAAATTTTAATTTTATCAGATAGACAAAATCGCAACAAACTCAACTTGTCATATAAAATTTGAGTGAAATAAATTCTAAAAAATTTTCACGCCGTTAAATTAAAAAAATAAACTTTTTTAGCGGATTATAACTGCTTTTTTACATGAAAACCAAACAGTTGGCACCAACAGCGTAAACATTACTAATTTCTTAAATTCGTAGGTTTTTAAGAAACTACACATACTTAAAAAATATAATTAAAACAAAAATTGGGACAAGCGAGGCATTACTCGCGGATCTGGGTGAACAATCTGATCCCGATGAAAAAGTTCCTGTATACTAATATACAAATTGATATCATTATATATGCCTATATGTGTGGCACTATATTACGATATATATTCATATCTTACACTTAGTTTATGAATTTATTTGATATGGGGTAATATATCATCATACATGACATTGTTAGTTGAACTTACTGAAATGTAAGTCGTACTTTATTCAAGTGAAATTTCATTTGTTTTCAAGTACATTTGAAGTGGTCTTTACGTACATAGTATTCTAAGTGTGTTATGAAACACTACTCGTAACAAAATATTATTACACAATTGTTCTCTTAAATCAATTAAGTAATCTCTTAAATTTTACACAATAAGATATCAGTTATTATACTCTTGAAAACATTTGTAAGTTATGAAAAAATGTTGGTAATGTTTGAAAAAAATAACAAAAATAATTTGTAACAAAAATAATTTTGTATCTTACGGTTACCATGGATGGAACCAAGCCGAAAAGTCGGAAAATTACAATTTCTGCAATTTTCTAACCTATCCATATGGCACTTAAGAAAAAGGAAAGTTTACCTTAAAATTTTTGAATCCGTTGTTTTAGCTTGGAATATATATTTACGGAAGGCTTTAAGTTTTTTGAATGAATAAAAAACCAATTAATCATAATTCTAAACTGTCATTTTCACATTTTTACAAGCATTTTGTAGATTTTTTATTAAGAAAAATGTTGATTTAATTAAGGCTGTTAACATATTAACCTATTTTTTATATTCGTTTAACAGAAAACCCGTTTTCTCAAAAAGTCGGTTTTTTTGAAACACTATCAACAGAAGATGTAAAACTTTACCGACGTTTTTCCAAGTAAGATATTGTAGTGTGACTTCTTGTCATAAATGTCGAAAAAAGTTTTACTTACTTTTAAAAATTTATAAGTAGGTATTATTATTCTGATATTTGCCATAAACATTCTCACAAAAAAATCGTTGCCAAGTAATTAGGAGCATTTCAACTAATAAAGTTTTTCACAAAAGTTATGCGAAAACTAGTAACATTTTACCAAGTTTTTACTTGGTTCTTTCTAAGTATTGAATAATTTATGTGAAAAAACTTTATTAGTTGAAATGCTCCTAGTTACTTGGCAACGTGTGAATATAATAAAAATGTATATAATAAAAATGAGTACACCAGGTCGTATGAGTAATATCTGTAAGTGCTATTTAATTGATAACACTCATACGACCTGTTGTACTTGTTTTGATATTAACTACAAGAAGTCTATTTATTATTTTTCTAGATTTCGATACAATTTGGATATGGTCTCGAACGCGACATTCGTACTCATTTATAGTAATATATTATAAAGAAATCTTAAAATAATTTTTGTTGTCTTAATTTTTAGATGGCATTTTAGTAGCTCTATGTTAATTTCAAAAGGTAGGATTTCTCGATTTTTTGTTGAAATAAAAATGTGATCCCAAAAGCGAAAAAAAACATTATACGAAATGACTAGATGCGTTAGCAAATAATACGGGTCAAGTAGAAATGCATGATTTTTAAATCGTCTTTGAATCCGAATCTGAATTCAAAACTTCTCCAAGTTATCAAGTTTATGTGATATTGTAACCCAAAAAACTTTTCCTACCTAAAACAAGTTAGCGCTTATATTAAAAGTACTATTGATTTTTAAAATGTTTTTTAATTTATTCTTAGTTTTTCTTTTGTTGCTATCAGTAACCAGTAAGTCCCGGTTCACACACGGCAATTTTACTTGCGCAATTCTTGAGTTTATAGAAGAGGGAGGAAAAGAGAATGGAAGGAGGTACAGACTTGCCCGTACTCCAATTCCGTTTTGCTTTGTCATCCGCAATTTTCAACACGAACTAACGAAAACGAAAATTGCTGAAACAAACTTTTCCTGTGTGAACACAAAAGCAAGTTCAATGGAGAATTGAAGAAAAATTGCGCAAGTAAAATTGCCGTGTGTGAACCGGGACTACGTAATTTTTAAAAAACTGTTTGTTTCAAAACATATTTTGAATATGAAGATTTAAAAAGTATGATGTGAGCAAGATTATTCAAGTGCAATGTCATTTGTTTTTTGTTAAACAAAAAATCGTACAATACAATTTAAAAAGTATTTTGAAGATGAAGAGTAGTAGTTTAAGGAGTCAAGGTAAAGAGTTTCAAGTACGAGAAAATGATCTGAATACAACGAAAGCCATATTTTTTTCATTCCTAGGTTAGAATGTCTCAAAAACTTTATGACTTGGAGGAATTCTGAGTACAGATTCTTATTCAGAACGCCAAAAACAATTTAAAAATCATACTATGGGTCTTGAGTTTAGAGAAATTCAAAGTTCGTGTGTATTGAAGAAGATTAATAATTTAACTTTTTTTAAGAAAATAATATGAGAATTTCTTACGAAATTCTAAATTTTTTTCAAACCCATGGCTAACCGACTCTGAATATGTTATACAAGACAGTAAGATCCGATCATTAGTGTCCGACCGAACAGTTCGGCCAGAAAATGCATTTGGTCTGTATTCGGTATTTTAAAGCATTATGGACAAATTTGGCGGATGGAAAATGTTTATTGGGCTGATTAGATGCTATTTTGAGTGTCAAATTTGAAGAAAAGTCTGTAGTTAAGTAATTAATTCACTGGTCGGCCTCAGAAACTTTATAGCTAAACTTCGGTCTTTCTCCTAAATTTGATACACAAAATCGAATTAAATCGGCTCAACAAACATGTTTCCAATACCAAAATTTGTCATCATTGCCTCTAGATATCAAAAAACCGACAAAATATAGGTTTTTGGCCGAACTGTTCGGTCGAACACTACCGATCATTCCTTAAAAAATCGAAGATGTAGTTTTTGAGATATTCGCGAAAAAATTAAGTTTTTGCATTTTTGGAAACTTTCCTGAGGACAGAGGAGGACAAAATCACGACTTTTAAAAATTAATAAGGTTATGGCCACCAATTCTATATATATCAGGCACGGTGGCTTCAATGCCGTACTTTATATTTTAATCTGTTGTACAGTTTTTCTACAAAATTACTTTAAAGTTAAAATGAATTCTTATTTGAGGTACATATCTTATTCACAAAACTGTAGATTAAACTCGCTATTTATCGGTTTTTGTTATTTTTCCCAGTTTTATCGCTTAACTAGCAATTGCACTTAACAAATGGTCATGTAATTGAAATAGCCTATCAGAAAGAGGTGTTTTTGCTAGAAAGCAACTTCTTTAATATGGTGCCTCATATGCAAATCGCGAGATTTGTCAAAACTTTAATATATCGGCATAGCTTTACGAGATTAACGCCGAGTCCAACTTTAGTATGATATGTGAATACCTTTGTAAAGCATACGTTCGAGAAATCAGCCAAAAAAGTTTAGTTTTGAAAAAATTTTCCTAACACTTTAGTTACAAATATCTACAACAATGTAGGTTTTTGTTAAGAAAACTTTTGCAAATATAAATATTTTTGGCTGAAAATTTGTAATCATACTTTTCAAATGTATTTACACATCACACTAAAAGCTGTATCTTATGGTCAGCTTGGAAACCTATGGTGTCATCTAAAATTTTTGACAAGTCGAGGAGTTTGCTTGCAAACCACATTGATAAAATAACTGTTTTCTTACTAATATAACTCCTCCTAAATGACTCCTTCAACTATCTAAACATTCGATTGATTATTTAAAAATAGAATTCGCGAAAACCAACCAAATTCTAAAGACCGCTTCACATGGTTTTTGTTTTTAACCCTTGGTAATCAAAAATATAAAATAAATAATTATTAATACTGGCCTTGTCCTTAGATTTCAACAGCAAGAAATCAAATTTTTGAATAGGTATTTAATCTTATCCAACTTTATCTCAAAATGGGGGTATCTAGTAAAATCCGAGTTGATCCAAAACTATAGTACTGGATCAAATTAGATCAAAATTGATCTCAAAATTGGGGTATCCAATAATATCTAATTTAAGATCCTGATAGATAGCAAAATATCCCATGGGATTAATTTAGATCTAATTGGAGATAGCTAGAACCAAAAAGAAAAATAATTTTGCGTGGTTCGAATAAGATAATTTGAAATTAAATTAATTTTTGTACAATTTAAAAAAAAATTAAGAAAAATACTTTTTTCATCTTGCACATACATAATTATGTATGGGGATATATATAATAATATATAATTTTATGTTATGCGCATATAAAATATTACTAATGTTGGACCATATATAATCATATCTCAAACCAAATTTTTAATCTTGTGTCATATATGTAATCTTACATAACTATATCTTACATCATTTAGCCTCATTTTCACAATATCCCGTTAGCTACTAACTGGGACTTTAACTAACATATTTTTTGTTGTTTTCAATATGAAATTTCAATTTAACTGTTTGTTAAATTTTAACTGGACAATCAGTAATCGGGCCTTAATATCATATATGAGTATATATTGTGTTGTATTACAAATATGGCACCATATATAAACAAAACTTAGATCACAAAAAAAAAATATTATTAAATTATGTAGCTTATATTTCACCATATATGATTGCATATTATGTTATATATGAGAATATATTATTATATATGACAATAGATCTACCATATCTTATCATGTATATTTATATTTATTTAGTAATCTTATTTAATAAGGGTCAATATATAAAATATACCGTTATATATGTTACCATATAAGAACCATATAATAATATATGGCTTAGCATGGCACCATATATGATCACATATTATAATATATATAATATATATTATATAAGACAATATATATATTTTTTACTCGGGTATTAAAAACAGCAAGAAGATGCGTTATCGGAAAGCTGTGCCATTTGCGAAAAAACTGTGCCATGTCAAGTAAACAAGTTTTGATATAGTTATAGATTACTTCATAAAGTTGTTTATAATGATATAATGCAAAATATATATTTTCATATAAAATCATATGAAATTATATCTCAAATATATAATTATATATTTCTTTATATTACACATCATGTAGTGCAATATGTAGACATATATAATTACTTATCGATATATATTTGATTACCTATGTCACCTGTAATTGCATACATTTGGAAACAATTGTATCTAATTGGATGTAAATGTATCACATTATATATAATTTGATAGATTTGGATGTGGACAAAATTCGGATACTTTTGTATCAAACTGTATCTGATTTAATGAAATTATATCTAATTGTATCAAATAATGCCTGATTGTATCAGATCAGATCTAATATGATGTGAAAGGTAATTTTTTTTCAAAATTTTCGATACTGTCACATATCTAAAGACACTATCAAAATTTTTTGGAATGAATTATGCATATACTACTGACTTTTCTATAGAAATGTGACGCTTGACACATTTGCCTAAAGTCAGATTTGTAACAGACTTTTTAGTTACTGAGTTTAAATTTTTTTGTTTTCTTCAAATTTGTAATTTATTGACAATTCGTTTAGTGCTTAAGACGAAAAATACGAAAGAGTTTCATGAAAAAAGAAAAATAAATGTGTTTCATATGACAATTTATAAACATTCCTATTTTCAGTGTAATTACAAAATCATCAAATACTCTGTAGTACTTAGACTTTAGGGTTATAGTTTTTTTTTCTTGACTTTTTAATATCAATCTATGTATCTGTATGGAATTATTAAACTGGGTTACTAGCATGCACTCGAAGGAAAATCTCTATCGTATTAACGAAAACCTTCATTAATATAATAAAAACTTCATAGTTTTCGTCCAACGAACTTGTTTCATAAAAAGATGTTTGATATAGTCTGTTACGAAATTTTTTTTAAAAATGTATGAAAACTTTAATTATATTTATGGAAACAGTTCTTTACAGATTTGTTTTCCATGGAAAATGTTTCGTAAATATTAATAAGCCTTTTTCCATTAGTGCATACAGAAAGTTGAAAATGCTTTAATTTTCTACTGCTTCAAAGAGACATGTTCCGGATAGGTCCGTAGGACGTAGGATAGGTCCCAGTTACCGGTACTGTGGTGCCCTTTTATATGAAAGGTATTTATCACTTTAACATGGTGTTGTAATAGCAGGTGCGCTATAACACGATTAGATGTTAAAATATCTTTAAAATTTAAGAAATTCGAAATTTTTAGTACGCAGTATTAAAGTCCTCGACAAAACAAACATTTAGATACCCATATTGCTTATGCTGTGAGCTCAGGGTTGCCACTTAAAAAGTCGTGTTAAAGCCGAACGATTAAGAAAATTGAAAAATTAACTTATATGGGCATTATTAGATGTTTATTTGAGCTCACACCAACAATTTCGTCCCTAACAACTGTGATATTCGAAAAAAGTAGTTGAAAAAAAAAAAAAATGATCGAACATGCAAGGACATGTTTTTTATACTAGTGGATGCGTCTTCAGAATATCTTTCATACGATACCCAATTGACCTAGTGTAGCTTATATACGAAACACATTAAAAAAACATCAAATTGGGACATTTCTGACCCCACTTTTTAATCCCTAAACTTGAAATTGCGCAAGTTTACAAAAAAAATGTCTTTGTTTGTCGTTTACAACATATTCCAGTTTCACTATAATCTGAGGATTCACCACTGTATAGTTTCCTTGTATGTTTAATAAATATTTAGATTCAAATATAAACAGAAATTTTAAAAACTCCATTACAACAAAACAAATTATATAAAATTACAATTATTTGAAAAATAATTTAATTTTGTTTAAATCTTGATTTTTAGATTTTTTGAAAAGTGCGTTTTCAAACCCATTACTAAAATAGTTATAGCCCTAATATTTTGAAGCACCCAACATTAAAACCCCTTTACAACATCAAGTACTTTTGTCGTCCAACCATCACAGAGAAAACCGAAAATTTTGCATATTACCTGGAAAATGTCATTGGCAGCTGTGTTTTTGAAAACCACAAGTAGTACAAAATCTACGAGTTGTATGTTGTATTGTTGTAGATGTTGTTGTTGTTGCCATATGTTGTTGTTTCATAATAATATCTAACTCATCCTTTATGGTTTACAATATTGTATTCCCCGTATACACCGTGTTGCAAAACTATAAATACATATTAATTTCACCAAATTTCGTAATTTAAAAAAAAGTAGAAGAGTTTAACCGCCATAAATGTAAAACCAATGAAAAATTAATAATATTTAACAAAAAAGCAATTCATTTTGTTTTTATTTTACATTTTAAAAAGAAATAAATTAGTGTTTCAGAACTATAAATACAGTTACCTTAATATATCATAATTTACAAAAAGTTAAGAAAAATATTTTAAAGCAGCAGTTTTAATAAAGCGTGGGACCTTAATTTTTTTTTTTTTTTAATCAACTCGTAAATTCGATCAGACATATTGTTTACCATATTTATTTAAAGCTCCCGTTACAGATCTCCGCGCATCAATATCTGCTTATTTTAGATGAAAAACGCTTTCATATTGACGGTTTTCTTCGTAAACTCAACGTATAATTACTCCCCAAATATTCTCAATTAGAAAATGTATTCTTTGTTGCTGCCTTCAATAAATGGCATCAATTTCTCTTCTAATACTGTAATTTACTCTGCAGATTTCATTCTGGTGCTTGGAAATGCCAAATCAACCATACCGTCGAAACAAAAAGCGACCTAAACCATTAAGGATCCGCCTCCGAGATTTATTTTTACGAAATATCATGGTTCCTTACGTAAGTTTCTCCAATAGTGGTTCAAACCATCTGGACTATCAATATTGAACTTTTTCTCATCAGAAAAAAATCACCTTTAAAAGAATTTTTTGTTTAAACAGTCCTACTAATGCCCGTAATTTCAAGCAATAGATACCTACCGGTGCTTAGATATCTACCTGTATACACGAACAAAATCGGGTAGGTATCTAAGCACCGGTAGATAAATATTGCTTGAAATTAAGGGCATAATAACGGTGATTATTGAGTTTCCTTTGTCCAGTTTTTTTGGAAATTCCTTTAAGCGAATTCAAGTTGAGCAGTTTTGTAGCGTTTTAATAACCTTAGCCTACTTATGATTGATTTGGGTACATTTACCTTACATTCATCGATTATCGGATTGCGACTCTTCATTGAGTTGCTGGCACAGTTGATTATTTTACGCCGGTCCCGATCAGAAAGCTTTTTTTCGGGCCACCTGTTTTATGTTTACCATAAGCACTCAGATTATTTGCAAAATTTGTGACAACCACATGTGAATGGTTTATTTTGCTAGCAATTTCCCGAAAACTTAAGCCACTTTCTAAAAAGGCTGAAATTAGCTCATTTTCAAAATCACTTAGTTATATAACATGCGGAATTTTATTGAAAATTGATTAGAATTGCATAATAAATAAAAATAAATTCTTTAATTTTTCTTTACTTGCTGTTCTTCTCTGTCTACCGTTATATGTAATTACAGTTATAAAACACCAACAACATTTTTCTCTTAAATCAATTAGGTAATCTCTTAATTTTACACAATAAGAGATCAGTTATCTAACTATTAAAAATATTTAAAAGTTTTAAGGAAAAATTTGTAACATTGGAAAAAATAGCTTAAATTGTTTGTAATTATAGTTATGAAACGCAGTGTATGTTAGGTTTACAGTTAGTGAGAAAAAATGGGAATTGACTAAAGTTTACAAATCGCTAATTCAGAGTGTTTGTTATGCGTTCCATGCAAATCGGTTCGTTGGTAATATTTTTGGTACTTTTTAGCTTTTTTAAGATGTTATAAATAATAGATAAATTTACGGGTTCTTTATACCCAGCAAAAATACACCTTAACAAATAATTAGTCTAGGACTCTTATTTCGAAGTTTTGGACGTATTACTTTGTATAAATGTTTTTAAAGTAATGCAGATGGTAATATGTACTCATTACAAAGTAAGGTATATAAAAATAAGTAGCCATTACCATGAATTTGCTGGGTATGGACAAGTTTACTGTAAAGGCTTCCAAATTCACTTAGCTTATACCCTTATTAATGTATTAATTTGGATTTTAAAATTAAGTGAAAATTCTCTCTGTGCATTTACATATAATGGTTCTTTACTTGTAAGAATCATTATAAATTTATTTGTCACTCACTGTACATCTCTACGAAAACTTGGCTTATACCTAGAATCACTTGAATGTTTTGAAGTTGACCACATTTCACACACACATACTTACTTGCACCCAGTACATATAGTAAAAGTACTTCAATTATAACCCAAAAAAAAAAAAAAAAACAAAGCTTTTGATGATGCTCTGACTATGATGATGCTTTACTTTACTCTTAGCACATACTCCATACATGTTCGTTCATATGAAAGTTAAGGTATTTCCTTGCCATATTCTAGCATTTTTATAAAGTTCAAGAGGCGTGTGCTTGGTCGTTCATTCATACGCCATTCTGGGTCGGTTTGCTTCTATCCCAAAAAACGTTGTTTTGTTGGTTGTGTTTAGAAAAAACAGAATAAAGGAAAAGAGTACTTTAGCAGTACTTCACCTGTGACAGTACCTATATAGGATAATATTTTAGTACTACGTATGCGTACATACGTAGTTACCTTGATAGTAGATATATTGCTCAAGGTAAAATATATAAATGGCGGTTGCTTTTTGTAGTAGATTCTTGTGTATTGAATAGAAGTTGAAAAAATTAGCATATCGTGACAGAAGACCATGAAGTCAGAAAATCGTCAATATGATTTGAAAAAAAGATTTTTGATTGAACAAACAAAATGAAAAAATAAAATAAAAATAACTCACAAATTTTAGTTGTAGGTGTTACATGATATGTGTGAATTTAAGCTTTTTTTAATACCATCATTTAAAAAATTTATAATAAAAATGTTAAAGGTTATTAAACATGACTAAGAAAATAGCACTTTTAGTTAACCTCAATGTTGATTGTAAACAATATTTTATTGTTAAAAGCTTAACCAGGTGTAAATGGACCGATTGAGGTATTAACATTACTAGCACATTTTGGATACTGGCCTGGGGTATTTATAGCATTCTATATTCGTGGACCAAATTACTTTAAGATGACATTGTCTTACACTCAAATAAAAAAGTTAGTAAAAACAGCAAAAAATTTTGCTGAGTCAGCAAAATTTTAGTCAGGAGGGTGCTTGCAAACAAATTGCTAATGTCAGCAAAATCTTTTGCTGAAAATCAGCGAGCTGATTTTAAGCAACAAAAGTTTTGCTAAAACTTAGTGGATTAGAAATTAAAAAAACCCTTGCTAATAATAAATTAATAAAATTTTTGCTAAATATTAGTAGACTGAAAAAACGTCAAAAAATTTTGTAGAAAATTTTTACTTTAGTTAATTTATTTTGCTGAAAATCATAAAACATATTTTTGTGATTCTTTTTAAAATAATTTATCTTTCAACTACTTACATCATTGGTTGTCTAAATGATGCTATCTTTTAAAGGAACGCTAATGCAACAGAGAATTATAGAAACGAAACGAAAAAATAACAAAACGTAACATATACTACCCTTTTTTTGCAATAAGAAAAAGGAAACATAAAAATATATTTGTTATCAACTTGACCACTCAATTTGACTACAAATACACGTTTAATCTTTTTTAAATTTATATATTTTATTTTGTCTTTTATTTAGTTAATAGACATGTACTTTCACAAGCCGGTGAAAACGCAAAACTTAAGTGGTTTCAATCCACAATTTTGTTTTATATATGAAAAACAGATACAAAATCTTCCATGGTTGATTTTTTTAAGTGTCTTACTAGAGTTTTACTTTTTAGTATAATTTTCCTCGTCACTACTACATCTTGACCTCTAATTCATTCTGTGTATAACTTTTAATCTGGTTGTCGTTAACACTATTGATGTGCTAATCAGCACAATTTTTTTAGCAAAATAAATTAGTAAAACATTAGTAAAATATTAGTTAAACATTAGTTCAAAGCAGTTAAGTGCTGACTAAGTATAACTAAAATTTTAGTTTAAAACTTAATTTTAGCAAAAAATTTTCTGAAATATTGTATACCTGATTTACAAGATGGTTTACTGACATTTCTACTAACTTATTTTTTAGAGTGTAGGAAAAACAACTTTTTTTTACTTTGTCCGTGTATAATCCAAATAATTAAATCTGTAGCCTATTTTTATTTTGGGTCAAAATTAATAAGTACCCAGCCAGAAAAACACGAACGGCTTAGCGTTGGCATAGTGCTTTGAACGGTGGCACTAGCGTTGACAGAGCGTTGGATTTCTGAAGATTTAAGTGCTTTGCCAACCCCAAAATGATAACACCGGACACGTCTGGGCCGTTTCTTTTTTACAGCGTTGGCAAAGCAATGGGTAAACAAAATTGCCAACATTCGTAAAACACTGGCAAAACCTAATAATATGTGATCTAAAAATAGATTTTCCAAAATAAAATTAAAGAAAAAAAGTTAATTTAAAAAACGTTTTGGTCCTGCCGGGAACCGAACCCTGGCCGAACGATTCCCAGCCGAGAGCTCTACCCACTGAACTAACGAGCCACATAATACTTGTTAGCTTAAAACGTAAACAAGTGATAACAAGTGGCTAACTGTTGGTTGTGCCAGTTTGCCAGCACTGGCATAACGTTTGTTGGAATTAACTTGCCAACGCTGGAAAAAAAGTTTGTATAAAAAAAGATTTTTCTCAAATATAAAAAGAAAAATTTTAATATTTTTTTTAAAAAAAGTAGTAAATTTTTAAAAATCAATGCTTTAAAAGTACGTTTTTCTAATGTAGGCAAAGTGTTCTAAATCCCGACTTTGCCAGTGCTTTAACTTTTTGACGGTTGTATATTTTATAAATCCAGTATTGGCAAAGCACATTTTGCAAACGTTGGGAAAGCGTTGTAAATAAGGGCTTTACCAGTTCTTTAATTTGAATTTCTGCCAGTGGTACTAAAAATAAAGTGCTTTACCAGTGCTTGATTTTTCCAACCATTTGCAATTTCTGGCTGGGTAGTAGTACGATTTTTTTTTATTATTGTAAAACTGCGTCAAGATCAATATTATAAAAGGTCCAGAGTCACGCATTTTTTACATAGCTGTGAACAAAACTTATTAAAAAATTTCTGGTCTAGAGGTCTTCAAAAATTAATATCAAGAAGTGTCAAATCTACACAGCTGAAATATTTAAATTCCGGGAAGATCGTTTTTTGTTAATTAGTAGACTGGTGTTATTTACACTTCTCTTGAAATTTTTACTTACATCTGCCAACATCACAAATTTAGAAAATTATTACAAATTAGTTTCCTATAGTATTAGATTCCATAGTATTCCAGTATCCTTTGGTGTTTTCAAAGCTTTTAACCTCCCAGAAGTAAAATAATGAATCAGGCCAATGAACAAAAAAATTTCAACAAGTTCGCGAGATCTCACTTCAAAGACTTATTATCTAGCGCAACTACAGTGTTGACATATTTTAAGTCCTTCTTCTTTGAACACATTTCATAATTCCCATATCCACTTTTCAAAGAAAGAAAAACATTAATTAAGATTAATAAGTTTAGCTTCACATATTTTTTAATTGAAACATCAAATTGTTCGATAACTAAAAACTAAATAAAAAAAAACGCTAAAATATGATATAAAAATAAGCTTTTGTTCTAAAAAGTATAAGACTTTGCTCAAATTAAAATTTTTTTTAATAGAAATAACATTTTTTATCGAAAATTGAAAGGCAAGATCAAAATATATAACAAATTAATGCCAGAATTCGTCAATTGTTGTAAAAAAGATAAATATATCATTCATTTTGCAATACGACGCACAGGAAAAAACATGAAACAACATATTTCTGATTGCGCTGAAACAGAGGATATTTTGTGTAACAAAATTCCGTAAAAATTCTAGGAGTTTTAGATTTATAGTAATTTAAATGATTCGATGGAAAAAAATAAACGCCAGAAAATTGAACAAAAATTATTTATTATTTTATTTATTTTTTTTTTTTTATTTTTTTTTTTCTTTTTTTTAAGAGAAGCAACACTCAGGAAATTCTTCCTATTAATAAATGTGTTGCTTTCTTTGGAAAGGGGTTAGTGAAGAGATGAAAGGTGGTGAAAGATGAAGGGCTTCAAACATGTCAACACTGTAATTGCGCGAGTAGATAAGTCTTAGAACAGTAGTTGCTCGCCACCTGATGTAGAGTTGGCGAATTTATTGAAGCTTTTTGTTTCATAGCCCTGATTCATTATTTTACTTCGGTGGGGTTAAGTGCTATGGGAACACCGAAGATGGGCGCAGCGATACATATAAGTGATAGAAAACTCATACATATTATTTTTCTTAATTGATGTTGTCGTCACCGGGAATCGAACCCGGAACCATCTGTGTAATAGTCCAACGCGCTAACCATTACACCACAGCGCCAGAAAATCATAGCAATAAATTACACTAAAGTTCGAAAATTAAAAATCCAAAAAATTGCAAAATAGCCAAAAACTAAAAATTACTTTTCTTTGGTTTTAAAAGAAGAAATTTTATTTTTGAAAAAATTTTTTCAGATTTTATTCGACAGAAAAAAAGTCTAGTCTAATTTAAAAATTAGTAGTGTTTATAATTTTTAGAGAAAATCGGTTATTCTTCTTCTTAACCTCAACATTTCTAAAGAAAAAATTGTTTGTTTAACGAACACTTTGATGACCTTAAAATAAAAAATTTAAAATTTAACACCCATAAGAAGTTTAAATTTGGAAAATTCTAAATTTTTGCATTTAAGGTCATCCAAAGTAAATAATTTGTAATAATTTGATTCACGAATCATTTTTTTTGGGAGCCTGGAACTCATGAGTAGTGAATTATACGGTTTTGCAAAAATATGACACAAGAAAAAATAAAAATGTTTCTTATACTAATTTTTCGGATAAAAACGCATCTTGCATTTCCCGTACTCCTTCAAAAAATCAGAAAGATTTATGTAAAATTTAAAAAAAATGTTCAAAAATGATCACCCTCTCCAAAGCGTTGAACGAAACAAAAAGTAAGTAGCTTTTTGATAACCATCGCAAAAAACTAAATCTAACTTCCGTACTAACATCTTACCTTAAAAATACTCATTTATATTATAATTAACCTTATCTAAAATTGAAAAACGAAGAAAAAAAAACTACATTCCTGAAATAGAAATAAGAAATATACAACATCATTAATCTTGTTAACATTCATTTTTTCTTTTATTTTATTTTAAACATTGAAAATAAAATGCATTGAAGCAAAAATAAAAGGAACAAAAATCTAAGAAAACAAAATGAAACAATGGCAGCATTAAAAAAAAAATACAAATAACGGAAATGATAAGGACTACAAAAAAAAAAAAAAAAAAACTTTGAAAAAAATACTAAATGAGAAATATTTTAGATATAAGAATATAAAAAATAATTAAAAAGTCTTCAATCATTAAATAAAAAAAAAAGCATTAGCAAATGTAAATGAATATAAAGAATTTCGCACCACCAAAATAATAATAAAAAAATTGAAAACCAAATTTGAATTTCTTTTGTCCTAATGTATGCACAGTAGAGAGTCCCGTTGAACTAAAATTTTTGAGTACTAGCACTCAACTGATGCATATTGAAGAGCTGAATACGGAACATATAACAAATTTTTTTTTATGAGGGTACTTTTAATTTCCTAATTTGGGGCCTATTGGGCCAGATCGTCTGGGCAGCGACAGGCGAGGCTGTTTATATTTCCCTCTGGGGAGAGGTCGCGGAAACCCTTGTCTATGACGAGGGGCGAACTAAGGACCATGACGGGTTACCTCACGGGACACTGTGGCCTTAGATATCAATTGTACAAGATGGGACGATCCTCTACGGATACGTGCAGGTTTTGTGAATTGGAACCCGAGACCTCAGAACATGTTCTCTGCAAATGTCCGAGGCTCCCCGACAGGAGGGTGCGTTATTTTGGTGGTCGAATAGTGACGCCATCGGACGTTTGGAATTGTTTACGTTGTATTATAGTTGGCTTCTTAGGGAGCCTGAACCTATAGGGTTTATTTGTTGGCAGCACAAAATATCAACTTCTGGTCGCGGTGCAAAGTTCCACTCTAGTCTAATCTAATAAAATTTCCGACACACGATTTAAGATAGAATGGAATGTTTTGTCCAAAAATGGTGGTCGTACTTTTTCGCGAATTAAGGCTCAAAAGTTTATTTATAAATTTATAAAATTTTTCATAATATTTAAAAGTTTATAATATTTATAAATTTTTTTTAGAACAGTGTCGGTCCACAGCGGCATTTTTAAATTTTCAGCTGGATTTGATAATTGCACACAGAGAATAAATTGTTTGGAATTCTACTGTAACCAACAAAATTTAATCATTAATCAATAATTTTAATTGTAAGTACTTAAAATGCATCATCAGAATAATTAAACTACCCAGCAAAATAAAGTGGAAGTAGTGCTTTCAGAACCTCTTTAACTTGACTTCCAAAGCATTAGCATATGCACATTTTTTACTTTAATAGAATTTATTGTTAACAACTGCTAAAAATGTTAAGTTAAAGTTATTTTAAATAGCATTTGCAGCACAATATAAATTAATTGCTATCTAAATTAATAACATCCTAGGAAGTACTTTTTCATTAGTTCATATATTCTTTTTTTTATATGAAGGTTGAGGCGGTAAGTGGTTGGATTTACAATCAGAAGGTTGCGAGATCAATTCCGGGCCGGGGAGATAATTTTATTTTTTTATTTTTTTTTTCTAATTAATTTTTTTAGTATTTTTATTTAATTTAGTTTTTTCTGAGTATTTTAAGAGAATTAAGTAATTTAAAAACGACAAATAATTAACATCCAGACTTTAATCATAAAGAAATTTCTTTTTAGAAAATTGTTATCCAGAGTGGACAAATAATTATTTTATAAAAATCTATTTTTTGCCTTTGCGATGGAACTTTTTGTAAAACTTATTTAAAAATATAAAAAAACGTAAGGTTTTATATTTTTTATTGTTATGTTGATAAGAAAATGAAAAGATGTATTTCACTGCTAAAAAATTAGTTTATCGAATTTTTCATATTTGTTTCAAGATATACTTTTTAGGTGAGCCTTGAAACGTGTACAATATTCAAAAACAATAGGTTAAAAAATTTGATTTTGGCTTAAAAAATCTATTTGTTTCGGATTGCAAAAAAAAGTAAACACGAGAAATATCGAAGCCAAATTTTAAAAGCTAGCTTATTAATAACAATAATTAATTAGTAAATTAATTAATTAATAACTTTTACTTATCACTATATCACTTTAATTTACATATAGAGTTTTTACCGACCTCTTTCTCCAAATCTTTAGAAAAAAAATACGGGAAGCATTAAAAGATTTTACGTTCCAAGGCACACTAGTTTCATTGCAGGCCACTTTTTCCTACCTGTAGTTAAACTACTTCTCCAATATTTTTTTTCTCAATGTCATTATCTTATTAAAGACACTTCTCGTCAAATTAATTATTAAAAAAATATTTTAAAATATGCAATGAATTCAAAATTGTTAAATGAGCATTTTTATTATTTCTTAATATTTTTTAACCTCATCAAAACTTAAAAATATTTCAAAAATAATTTATATCTCAGTGATACGAAATCAGATATTAAAAATGTTTTAAAAATCATTATTTTATCTTTCTTATTATATATTTGTGTGGCATATTTTTCTTGTTTTCATAAAAATATATCAATATTTTCAAGTTAAGTTCGTTTTAAGTTTGTTGTATTGCATAAGTAACTTTGGTGCAAATGGTAAAGCGGTCTACTTTAATACAGCAGATCGTAACTCTGATTCGTGTGTTCAATACACGCTGGCGCCAAAAGATTTTTTTTTTTTAATATTTAAAGAAACATCCCTAAAGTATGCTGCACATTTTTATGAAATAAAAATGTTAATATATATTAGAAAAAGACCTTCCATGAACTATTAAAAATAGCATCCATGTTATATATTCACTCCATCCGCCCAATGACACGACAATGTTAAAATCATTAAATTTGCACCACATCCGGCTCAGTAGATGTGTTGTTTTTACTACTTCTTCCTCAGCTCTTATTTTGCTGGGTATGTTTTAAACAGAAAATATTTAAAATTAACCAAAACACAGTCACATTATCCAAACTATTGGTTTTCCTTATTAATATTGAAAAAATATTTTCTTCTACATTACCTTTAACACCAATAACCAACAACTTTTCAGAGATTTTATTTAATATTTGCAGTTAAAGTGGAATATTAGTTTCGCCTGCAAAAAAAAAAAAATCACTCTATCTAAAATATTAGATTTCGTTACCAATTTTGAAATAATATAAAGTTTTTGAATAGTTTTGTTAACTCGTATAAATTATTCGAGTCCAGTTTGCGGAGAAGAATTTTTTATTAATAAAATAGTTATAAAATAATATAAATTTTGTTTTATAGATTTGGTAACTCTAATAAAATATTGAGATTAGCAACAGAATTTCTATTGTACATACAAATCTATTTTTAGACAAATATTTAAATTAGAAACAAGAAAATATTTAAGGTTGAAATTTAAAAAAAAAAAATATTTAAATTGGATTCAGGCTAGAGGTAAAGTACTTCCTGACAAACGGATGATCGCAGGTTCGAGCCCAATACGAGGCATATAATTTTTGTTATTAATAATAAAATAAATTTTGTTGAACGCATGTGAATCTATTTATAGAATATTACAGTCCATAAACAAAAACTATTCATTTGGTACAATAAAAATTCAAAATTTGTAAATTAATCTGGGTTGTTACAATAGTTTTAAAATTTAATAATAGTGATAGTACGTGGAACCACAAAAATTCGGTTGGGAAAAAATTGGGTTGCAATTACAAAGCTGTTCTCTGTGTGTGGAATTATTTTGACTTTTTTCACATATAGTCTTAAATGGTGCCAAACTAAGGTCAACGTTTCAAAAACAAGTAATGATGTTTTATTTGAGTGTTTTTATACGAAATGTAAAAAAACATGAAGTTATTTTGTACTTAATGAAAACTAAAAATGCTGCAGTGGTCAAAAAAAAATGTATAAATATTTTTCGCATAATATGCTCTACATAATGAAACGTTTGATCAAAAGTTAGACAACTTTTTTTGAACAAAACATAGAGCAATTCCATATGAAAGCGATCACCTTTTGGACGACCCCTCTCCGATTTTAAAATAAATAGTCTCAATCGATTGCCCAGCAAAAAATAATGTACCTACATATTTTTTTTATAGTGACTGGTTTAGTGGTGGTGTGCACCACTGTCATGTGACAAAATTGAAGAATTCTTCATAAGGGACATCATTGAAAGTTGTTTTAAAAAAAACTACTAAAGCGATCGCAACGAGTGATACCTCGTTGGAAAGGTATTGAATCAGGCTTTAATTGAAAAATAAAATTTTCCTAATTTTTCTCAGAAATTTACCTTTTTTCCCATGAAAATTAAATTTTCCCATGAAAATTAAATTTTCCGATTTTCCACAGAAGCTCCTAAATTTTCCGGCTAATTTTTTTTTTTTTGGATTCCTCATAATTTTTGCTCCCGACTCCTTGTTTGGACAGGAGAAGAGCATTTAAGAGACCACCTTGTTCTCATTGTTTTTATATTTTTTATAATTGAATTATTTTTAATTATTTAACAAGAAAAATTAGAAAAATTTTATTTTTCAATTAAAGCCTGATTCAATACCTTTCCAACGAGCTATCACTCGTTGCGATCGCTTTAGAATGACAGTGGTGCACACCACCACTAAACCAGTCACTATAGAGCAATTCCATATGACATGTGACAAAATTGAAGAATTCTTCATAAGGGACCTCATTGAAAGTTGTTTTTAAAAGATCCACCTCTGGTGGATATTCAATACACGTTGAATAATTTTCATTTTCATTGCACAATTAAAGGCCGAAAAAAACATAATTTTTATTTTTAATAAAAATTATAACAAACTTGTATAAAAGGCAGAGTACCGCCAAGTTTACTTCCCCTGTTTTGCTTACAAAGTAAACAAAATATAAAAAGGAGAGAAAAACAAAAAAAAAACGTGTATTGAATATCCACCAGAGGTGGATCTTGCACATCAAACAAGTTTTCAATTTATTTTTTGATCAATGGTTATAATCTTTAACTTCAAACTCATATGTATATTAGTTCTCATGTAGTGAGTAAACTAGTTCATATGTATGTTTGATGTTTGGCATGGGATTGTTACCGCTTTCAAAACGTGTTCTGATGATGGGAACCTAGAAAATTCCCGAAATAGATCTATCAACACATTCCTGAAAGGGTCAAATAATAAATTTGAAAACAAAAAACTCTATAGATTATTTGTTAGGACAATATCCTAATGAAGAAATATAGAGTATGGCCTCGAACTTGAATAATTTTCATTTTCATTGCACAATTAAAGGCCGAAAAAAACATAATTTTTATTTTTAATAAAAATTATAACAAACTTGTATAAAAGGCAGAGTACCGCCAAGTTTACTTCCCCTGTTTTGCTTACAAAGTAAACAAAATATAAAAAGGAGAGAGAAACAAAAAAAACGTGTATTGAATATCCACCAGAGGTGGATCTTGCACATCAAACAAGTTTTCAATTTATTTTTTGATCAATGGTTATAATCTTTAACTTCAAACTCATATGTATATTAGTTCTCATGTAGTGAGTAAACTAGTTCATATGTATGTTTGATGTTTGGCATGGGATTGTTACCGCTTTCAAAACGTGTTCTGATGATGGGAACCTAGAAAATTCCCGAAATAGATCTATCAACACATTCCTGAAAGGGTCAAATAATAAATTTGAAAACAAAAAACTCTATAGATTAGTTGTTAGGACAATATCCTAATGAAGAAATATAGAGTATGGCCTCGAACTTGAATAATTTTCATTTTCATATGTAGGTACATTATTTTTTGCTGGGCAATCGATTGAGACTATTTATTTTAAAATCGGAGAGGGGTCGTCCAAAAATTTGCCAATTTTGATCGTTTTCATATGGAATTGCTCCATACTATTTTTGTCGGAACCTAAAATTACATTCGAACAAAATCTTCCTTATATTTTTCGCATTCAGCTCTTCAATACGCATCTTTTGAGTGCTCTTATTCACTCAAATTTGTTAAAATCATCTTTGTCGGGACACCCTAATGAACAGGAAAACAAAATGATAACTAAACGAAGTAGAAAAAGTAATACAAAATTTTTCTAATGAATTAAACATTTTTTTTTACAAGAAACAATAATGAAATCAAGTAAGAAAAAAAGTATTTTTTTGCATAATTTTTGTCTTTAAATGAATTTTAATTAACTATTTTTTTTCTTTAGAAGAAAAGGACAGTTTACTTTTAAAATTCTTGTTTTATCTCTAACCGCTCATGATGAAGTCGAAAGGCTATTCCCGAAAACCTTAGGTTTAAAGATTCATCAAACGTATTAATTTGTATATGTTAAAAAATCGTTAGCTACACTAGATTACAGCAAAAATGTTACAAACATGCAACTTAATAATATGTATTTAGGTCCCCTAAACCCGAAAATCGCATTAAAACCATTTTTGAAGTAGTTTTTGAAATATTTTTTATTTTTTAAATTAAAATTTTTTGTAATTTAACTATTTTGACTATATAATCAAGCTACTTTGGTCAGTCAAATTGCAAAACAAATATTGTTCAGTGCGCAACATATCTCTTGAATATTCTTAGAAAAAACTTTCACTACCAAATAAGTGGTTATATAATGGAAATTCATAGCTTTGCACAACTTATAATTTGGCGTCTTAACTCAATATTTTTCTTTTGTGAGGTCATATTTGTAAGTAGTCGCGCTTACCAGCTCGCTTACAAAGTAATGGAATATAAGTTGTTATCAGATTCTAAATAATAAGTGATTACAAACTTGGTTACTAAAAGTTGGAAAATAAGTCGTTAAAAAAGTGACCACAAAAAGTTTGTTATAATTTTTATTAAAAATAAAAATTATTTTTTTTAGACCTTTAATTGTGTAATTAAAATGAAGATTTTACGCAAAACAAACAAGTTTTTAATTTATTATATTTTATCATTGGTGGAAATCTTTAATTTCGACCTCACGTTCTAATTTAGTGTGACAAGTGGGGGATATGAATGTTTGATGTTTGCTGGGGGTTGTCACTTTTTTCAAAACATGTTCTTAGGACGCGAACCTTTAAAATTTCCGAAATATATCTATCAACACATTTCTGAAAGTGCTCAATCAATTAACAAATTGAAAACAAAACTCTATTGATTATTTGTTAGGACAATATCATAATAAAGAAATATAGAGTATGACATCGAACTTGAATATTTTTTTTCATTTTACTGACCACAAAAATATAAAAAATAAGTATAAATCCCACCATTCATACTTAATGTTAAAAAAGAAGATTTAGAAATTAAAAAAATTTTTTCGAGTCTCGTTACGCGGAGTCCGCCCAGATAAAATTTTAAAAATCTCTTGTTTGGACAACCAATATGAAACAATTGAAGATTTTTAACGATTTTTTGTAGAATGCCGGCTTATTCAAAAATGGACATATATAACAGACATGGGCAAAAGCAGCCCCATGTGGCCCCAGCACGGCTTTCGTGCTGCACTAAGCCCAAAAACCCCCTAAAAAAAATAATAAAACAAACATTCCGTTTAGTAAGGTCGTGTATGAAACGGCTGCAAAATATTTTTTTTGAATAAAATTTCACTAGCAATTAGGGCAAGTAATAATTTTGACATTAGCAGAGAAATTTTTTAAAGTTTAAATTTAAAAAGTTAAAATTAAAAAATTAAAATTACATTTAAATCTTGGGGTGAAAAGCGTCAAAGTTTGATTTTAAATTGCGAATACCATCGCTAGAGGGCGCAATAAGTGTACAAAAATTTCAGAAAAAGCTTATTAAGACACTATTACATCCTTTTACCATATTTCATCAAAAAATTAACACGGGATCGATGAGTGGTATAAAATGGATTAAAAAATATTAATATACTAAGAATATTGGTCAATTAATTGTAGCGAACTTATTTGTAAGATATTTATTCTTCACAAAAAACAACAAAAATCTAAATATTTATTTTTTCCTTTATTACAGTTGTAAAAAAGTTGAATTTGTCTAAAAAAAATCTTTTTACGCATCAAAAGCTTCAAATTTTTTCACTACAGGAAAAATATTTTTATAATTTCACTTTGCTACCATTTCACACACGCCCTAAATAAAAAGTTAATTACAAAAATTTTAAATAAATAAAAACTTAAAAAATAACGTTTAAGGAGTAAGAAAAATTTATAGTACTAAAGGTCAGAATTTGAAAATATAATTAAAAATGGAGCCTCAACAGAAAATCATACGGCTCCACAAAGAAACACAATGCATCTGAAGTCTCCACTTAAACCCTGGGAAAAATCGACCGTGGCTCAACTCGTTAAGAGGTGAGATTACGATGCAAAGCTTGATGCTAAGGCAGTGAGTTCGAATACCAGTACGACACCAAAAAAAAAAAAAAAAATTTTTCATAGAGAGCAAATTAATAATATATAATACTTTGTTCAATTGACACATAAATTAACCACTGACGAGTCCCAGGAGGGGGGCAAAACTGCGGCAGTCTGGTGTATCCCTTATGTCCGTAAAATTTTTCAATAAAAATATATTTCTCTTCTTCTACCTGTAAAGAGACTAACTAAAGTAATATTCTACAGTAATTAATTCTACAGTAATTAAAAATAAATTACGATTGTCATTATCTGACGGTTGCAAAACACTTTCTAACGAAAAATCATTTATTTTTCAATAATACGAAAATTCCTTTGGTCATTCATTGATTCATTAATGCATTCAGTCCTGGTCATTGTAGCACTTAAATTTGGTAAAACATTAGGACTCATTTAAACTTTATTCGTAATACACTTTATTCGGAATAAAATTATATATTTATAAAAACCTTGACAAATAGACTCCAGTGTGAGCCCCGATAGCCTAGCTGGTAGCGTGCTGGGGTACCAGTGCGGGGGGGTCGTGGGTTCGATTCCCATCAGAGGCATTGGTATGTTTTCGATACAACGCATCGAAAGCCATAGTAGCGAGTGCACGGTTAGGGTAATAAGATATAATTTAAAATTATATGCTTATTAATTAAGAAAAAAAAGGTAAATCACATAAAAAAACATGCGATAGAGGCAGTAATAGGATAGGGGTCATTTTGAAAATAAAAATTTTGATGATCATTTTCTATCAAATTAATTTTTTATCTAAAGAAATATATGTACAACTTGTTTTTGACAATTTTACGAAAAGTTTTATAATATTTATGTAAACTACATAAATATGAAAATTCTCAAAATTCAATAAGTTTATGCACTAATATTTGAAAAATATGTCAGCATAATTTTTTTTTAGAAAACTTAAGCTCTATATTTCAGAATATCACTTCCATAGAGCTCTTTGTTTCAGATTAGTATTTGGGCGACCACAATACTTTGATAAGCATTATTATGAGTCAAAATCTTGTTGCGTGTGTAACCATAAAGTTTAATTTAGGGAATTTATTTAATTAAAGGCAAAACGTCGTGATATATAAAAAATCTTTCATTTTAAAAAGACTTCTAATAAATCATTTATGGTAGAAATACAAATATTTCAGACAAAAATTTTTTTTTTTTTTTTTTATATTAATTATTAATCATATAATTACAAATTATATACTATTACCCTAACCGAGTACTAGCTACTATAGCCTTCGGCTCGTTGTAGCGAAAACAGACCAGTGTCTCTGGTGGGAATCGAACCCACGACCCCCGTACTGATAAGCCAGCACGCTACCAACTAGCCTACCGGGGCGCACACAAACAAATTTGGTTTTACCGGTTGTTTGCATATTTTTCTCCGACATTTATTTATTTATGTGTTTAGTATGAATACAGGTTTTAGGTGTCAAAATTTTTAAGCTAATTTAGGTTTAAAAAATTTAACTTTGAAGATCCTCACTATGTCTATTAAACAAGCTTTAACGTTTTCCCATATGGTAATTTTATATAATATAATTTTATATCCAAAAAAACGTGACACAAGCCTGAGAAAAAACTGCAAATCAAAATCTGGAAGCTCGATTTTCACCGTAGACGTATGTTCTAGTGGACTTTTTTGCTCAGTACAATCAGAAGAATCAGAAACGCGAAGCGCCCATTAAGATGTTCGAATCGCCCCACCCTAGTGTTGATAGATCTATTTCGGGAATTTTCTAGGTTCCCATCATCAGAACACGTTTTGAAAGAATCCCATGCCAAACATCAAACATTCATATAAACTTGTTTTACTCACTACATGAGATGTAATATATGAGCTCGAATAACTAACTAATAACTAATTTCTGTTAATACATTTGCAGATATATCGTCAAAATAACAATCAACAAATAGTTTAAATACATATACTTAATAATTTTTAAAAAATGACGGACATGTTTTATTGGTTGTATAGTGATCAGCCATTCATCAATTTCACATGGGATTTTGTTGATTTAACCGCTGTTTTAGTTCAGTGTTATGCAACGCAGTGTATCTACAAAGTTTGGTTGAAAAATCTCCAGACGATCTATGACATGGCATTAATGAGTTAATATTTATTTCTTAAAAACTCCTTAACCCATTTGATACCACTCTCGATGCCTCAGGAATTTTTGACAAAATTTGGCAGAAAGATGCAATTGTGTCTGAATAAGCTTTTTCTGAAGTTTTTGTAAACTTATTGTGGTCCCCTAGCGGTGTTATTGGCAATATAAATTTAAACTTTGACGCTGTGCATGTTCTTAACGGGCTTAAGTTTTTCTCGAATTGTCATTTTTGTTTGTTTTTAAATCAAATATCCATCAAACCGTAAAACACAATTTGATCTATCGGATTTTCCCGATTTTTGAGAATTTTTGAAAAATATTGGGGTTTCTAAACAATTTTTTAAAATTTTAATAGGGCAAAACTGGCGCATCAATTCTCAAATTTTTTTTTTTCAGTTTGTTGAAAGAAACTGGCTTATTTTTTACATTACAACTGAAACTGAAGTAATTTTTTGGATATTTAAGTTTTGACGAAATTTAATGATTTTTTAATTTTAATTTTACATAAAAAATTCAGACTGAACATAAAAATTTTTCTTATTAAAAATATTTTATAACACCTGTCGTCTTTCTATAAATTAAACATTTTTAACAAGAAGAGCTATAAAAATTGTCAAAAATTTTATTTGTTAATTAATTATATAGAAAACAAACAATAGATTTAAATATTTTTTAAATTTTTAAAATTATTTGTACAGTAAATACCTCAAATTTTGGTTATTATATCTCTCTTCTATATAAAATGATCGAACCTTAAACGTAGGTGGTGCTTTAAATAAACGGCAGTGTAAAATGGGTTAATTATGGCCTATCTTTGCAGTATACATTTAATTAAATCTATAGCATATAATTTTGGATGTTTTTTTTTTACTGTGCATAATTTAAGGAGCTGCCAACAACATCTTAGAATTGATTGCCTACTTAAAGGTTTGTTATTACATTAAAAATTATAGCATACTAATAGGGATTTCTTAATTATATATTCTGGTTTTTGGTAAATTTAAATACATGATTATTTATTTTCATTACACATTATTGAAAGCGTAGTTTTGCTGAAACCACTTTTATATGTAAACAACAACAAAAAACATAACATAACAAAACATTTCGTGCTCTTTACAATTGTTTTACCTCAAGATTACTTGTCATTACCTTTTTTGAGGTCAGTGCACCACATGATTATAGGACCTATAATTTTCCTATAATATTCGTGTTTATGTCAAATTGTTTTGTGGGCTCAGCATGTTATAATATGAAATATATATACTACATACATACATATGTACACAAACATACATATGAATGCATAAATGTTTGTATGTTTATGTAAAAGTTGTTGTAACACGTACATTTATAACACAACAACAACTACAATATACACACACAGAGAAATAAAGTGGCAACCGAATTGAAAAGTGTGTGTTTTGTATTAACAACTAATATATCATATTCAAATATTTTAATTGTTGCAACTAACATCCAGTTGTATTAACCGATTTTTTTTTTTGTGAAAACCAATATTCAGTTGTATCAACGATTTTTGTTGCAGTAACCAAATTTAAGTCGTAGTAACCGAATTTCAGTTGGCAAATTGCTAAATTATTCTCTGTGTACATACAACTGCATAATGTTAAATGCATGAGTTGCATACAAACAAAGAAATAAAATTTATTTATGAAATGACTCGTTCATCGAACGAAACGAACGAACAACAGGAGAATTTTGAGGTTAAATACAAAATTTTAATGCGATAATTTGACCAGGCATTGTGGTCAAATTGGCTAATTGAACAGGTGTGGTAGCAATCAAAAAAGGAGCCACAATTGTAACGCAATGTAAAGTGAATAATAATATTTAATAACAAATACTTCACATAGAATGCATGCATACACAGCAAGTGTATGTTTAGATAGGCTAAGTTAGTAGAGCCTTAAAGGAATTAAATCGTTAGTTTGAGGGGGATTTTTTTTATGTTTGATTGTTAGCCTCAAAACCAATATTCAGATTTACATTAAATATCAAAAAGATGATGTTACACTCTAATTAAATTCTGTTGAATTTTATCCAACTTATAGCAGGAATCTATTCTCCAACTATAAGTTGGGTAAATTTACTCTATGTTGGTAAATTGGTGCACACAAAAATGTATAGCAACATTGTTCATTACACATAATGTGTGCGAATTTACTTAGAATGTGCGTAATGGATTTTTTTAGTATTTATATCTTCACATACATATTTTCATATGCAGAAAAAAAAAATTTCGGTTTCTGCAATTTATAAAACACAATTTTTATTATTAATTTAGCAATATTCATCTATATTAGGAAACTATCACACAATGTAAAGAAGTAAAGGCACACACATGTAAAGGGTGGTTAAATTGTAAGGGCCGATGTTGAATGTGAACCACACCTAAACGCCAAGTTTTTTTCCGAATTTTATTTGACATTTCTCTATTTCAGACTTACTCAATTTGAACCATGGAGAGATACACAATCCAACAACGTGTTAAAGTTATCCAGACTTATTATGAAAATGGGCGTTCAAATCAAAATGCATATCGTGCACTTCGTGATTTTTTTGGTCAATTTGATCGTCCAAATGTGCGTACAATCGCAAAAATCCTGGAAAAATTCGAGCAAACCGGGTCTGTAGAAGATGTGAGAACACCAGTGCATGCTCGTACAGCTCGTACTGCAGAAAATATTGCTGCTGTTCGCGATAGTGTGGCTGAAGAGCCGTCCACCTCAACTCGTCGTCGTGCCCAACAATTGCACCTCTCACGCTCGTCGTTGATGAACATTATGCATAAAGACTTGCATTTACACGCTTACAAGGTGCAATTGGCTCAAGAACTAAAGCCTCTTGACCATTCCAAACGTCGTGAATGGGCAGAATGGTGGCAAGAAATGGCAACAGTGGATGATCAATTTTCGAAGAAAATCATCTTCAGTGATGAGGCACATTTTCACCTCAGTGGATTCGTCAATAAACAGAATTGCCGCATTTGGGCGAATGAGAATCCAAGAGTGATTGTCGAAAAACCAATGCACCCACAAAGAGTGACTGTTTGGTGCGGTTTATGGGCTGGCGGCATCATCGGGCCGTATTTTTTCCAAAATGACGCCGGTCAGGCAGTTACTGTGAATGGTGTTCGCTATCGTGAGATGATAACGAACTTTTTATGGCCCGAATTGGAAGATATGGATGTGGACGATATGTGGTTTCAGCAGGACGGTGCCACTTGCCACATAGCTAACGAAAGAATGGCTCTTTTGTGCAACAAATTCAATGGCCGTGTTATCTCACGTAATGGCGATGTCAATTGGCCGCCAAGATCATGTGATTTGACACCGTTGGACTTTTTTCTTTGGGGTTATTTGAAAGAAAAGGTGTACGTCGATAAGCCAGCAACAATTCAAGAGCTAAAGGATGAGATAATTCGGCACATTAACGGCATAGAACCACCATTATGCCTCAGCGTCATCGAAAATTTGGACCATCGGATGGAGGTGTGCCGCCGCGGTCGCGGCGCCCATTTGGCCGATATTTTGTTCCATACATAATTGAGTAATACCAATATATAGTAATAAAATAAAATTACAATAATTTCCTAAATAGTTTGTGTTTTATTCAAAATCAACATCGGTCCTTGAAATTTAACCACCCTTTATATATAACGTGTGCTTCAGCGGCTCAAGATTGCTGTTTCCATAATGTGTCGCTATTTAGCTATTATTTCAATTTGTTGTTCAATTTAACGTTTATTTGTGATTTATGCATTTTCAGGCGGATGTATTCTAATAAAATTTGAAGATTTGAACCATATGACTCTGAACTAGAGATGGGCACGTGAGTGAATTTTGATTCATTCTCACTAGAAAAAAATTCCACTCGCTCACAATCACTGACTAAGAAACATTTCTATTTCACGCTCACGTGAGTAAATTCAAATTTTAATTACACTCACCCTTGATTCACGTTAATCACGCAAATTCACGAAATAAAATCTTTTCGGGAAAAAACAAAATGAAAAAATTAATATAAATTGTGAATGCTTAACTCAAAATTGCTCTGAAGATTCGAACCATATGACTCTGAACTAGAGATGAGCAGATGAATTTTGACTCACGCTCACGATAAAAAATTCCACTCACGCATAATCACGCACGAAAAAATATTTCTACTCAAACATTTGTTATTTTTCTGTTTGCTCATGTAATTTCTTGTAACCTAGGGAAACTTATAACTAGGGCCACCACTAATACTGATTGCTTTTCATTTGAAAGGATACACCTATTTATATTCAATACAAGTGCTGAAAGTTTCAAGTTAAATATAAAAGTTTCAAGCTATCAGTTGGAGATTTTTTAGTTTATTTTTCATATTTTTCTTATTTTGTAAATATTTCTTATTTTTGTATTTTTCTTTAAAATTTAGTTTGTTGTAGCTTTTTGCCTTCAAAATAAAACTTTTATATCTTTCTTAACAATCAGTAATTTTAAGTTTTTTTTAATTGAAAATTTTTTTAATCATAAGTTTAAAAAATTAAATAAACCAATATGAACTTTAAAGCTCAAGAATATATATTTCCCTATTTAACCTTCATTTTTCACCTGTATTTTTCATCTCAAGCCTGTGTAGCACTAAAATTTTTTTTATTTTTTCCAAAAACCAGCAAGAAAATATTTTTTTGCGCCTTTTTTACCCGAGTACACTAAATATTTGTTCATAATACACTCAAAAAAAGTTAGTAAAGTCAGCAAAAAATTTAGCTGAGTCAGCAAAATTTAAGTCAGGAGGGTGCTTGCAAAAAAAATTGATAGTGTCAGTAAAATCTTTTGCTGAAAACCAACGAGCTGATTTTTAGCAACAAAATTAGTACATTCAGCAAAAGTTTTGCTAACACATAGTTCATTAAAAGTTTACAAAAATCCTTGCTTAAAGTCAACAAAATTTTTGCTGAGTATTAGTAGATTGAAAAAAATTCAAAAAATTGGTTGACAAATTATGCATTAGTTAATTTATTTGCTGAAAATCCTAAAAATTGTTTTGTGATTCTTTTAAAAATAATTTACAATAAGTTTTAAAATAAAAAATGTTCATAGTCTCACATTGACGACATGAATTAATGTAATATCTGAAAATATATAGAAATAACAACAATAATATGACACAGTACAACATTTTTCAAAACATGATTTTGGGACTCTATTCTGAGAATTGCATGTGAAAGTAGTCCCAAAAATAAGATATTCTTCATCATTCGTTTTGTCAAGTTGGCTTCATTAACAATTTAATGGCCATACAAATTTTATGGCTCAAGGTGGATGTTTAGCACTCTTTCTATATTTTAACACTCTCTTTTGTGTCTGAAGCAAAGTTTTAGATATTGAATAGGAGAAAAAAAAATGAGGAACAATCCTACCCGAATAAGTTGCATCCGGTGCCTTAAAAATCGCAAAAATGCCTCATTTTCCATAAAAAACGGAATTTTTATTTTCATGCAAAATAAAGTTTATAATAATAGCATATTTGTGGATTTGAAAACATAATTTTAGTAATTGATTTTCTGAAAAATAATATACAAGACGTTTTACTAACTTTTTTACTAACTTATTTTTTTTTAATTGTAGTCACTAATTCCACGACTAATTTGAGTGAAAAATAAAAGTATCTAACCTCGTCTTTGGCAACACATCTATAAAATTATGGTTCCTATGCTCATATATAACCTCTAATACCACATTTTTCGACACTTGTGGCTTTTTAGCACTTGTTTTCAAAGTCTGAGTAAAAATTTCGTAAAAGTTTTTACAAATCATTTAATGCTTTTGTTGTTTATGTGCCAATGAAAGGCAACATAAACTTCCGATAAAGCTGATTTTGGGTAAACGATTTTTGACACATTTTTCAAAGCTAACTAGTTTATAAAAAATTAAAACTTTTACATTACAGTCTTTTCCACTTATCTGAGAGTACTTGTCAATTGTCGAGATTTTATTTGATAGAAATTTAAAAATTAATCTTTTGGTGTCACCACTTATGATAAGGATGGCAAATGACGGTACCTCTTAATTGATCTTTTAAAAATCCAAAATAGTCATCCCAAAACATCATAGTTAAAGAAACACAATAGACCATCTCAAAACCCACAATTAAGACCCAACAGTAAATCTGATAAAACCAATTAAGGATCCACACCAAACCTACTAAAAGATTAATTAATGATCTACATTATATGGTATTTTGGAGTTTGATATCGCAGTATTTAAACCTTTAAAGAATTAACTCCTTTAAAACTGTGTTTATTACACTACACCACACACTAATATGTAAATATGGCACGGTGACAGCAAAGTGTTTTGTAATAGATGTTATTGAAATGCCATAGAAATTTGTTTAGATCTTTTTCTTCAAAATGTTCTATTTGTCAGTTATGATATTTGACTGGTGACGATGCGTGCGTGTTTAAGGTAACTTTTGGGTTCTTTGTAAAAGCGTCACTTTGTTAATTTGTAAGAAATGTATGTAAGTACATTTTGGTCATTGTCTACTCATATCAGACGAAAAATTAAAGAAAAGTTACGTGTATGTAAAGTATTTGTGGTTTTAAACCATAAGGTTGTTATTTTCTAAATAATTTCAGAGGGGTTTTTTTTTGTGTTCAAGTCGGCACTGTTTAAGAAGTTCTGGCTTTGTGAACATCGACATTTAAATGTTGACAGCTTTTGTAATGATTTCGAATAGTAAGTAATACAGTTCGTGAGTAAGTTTTTTGCCCAACTTTGCATGCTCATTTGAACTGTCATCTAGATGACAGATGAAAGAAATTTTAAATACATGCATGAATTGGATAATTTGTTAACACAGTTCAATTCTTTTGTGGTTTTTTGGTTAGTTTGTTCTTTTTTCAAGAGTAACAACTGTTGCAAAGTGATTTTTTGTTTTTCTCTGTGAGCATATAAAATTATTTCCTTTAATTTCATTTATTTGATCAGGTGCACAATATTTTTTTTTTTTTAGTATAATTTTAACATTATAAAGGAAATAATAACTATAAGTATGTGAGTTTGTTTAACTTTTCAGGCCACATTTAATTTCATAAACACTCATTGTAAGGCTATGTTATCATTAATAACAGGGTAGAAGAAACTTTTTTTTAGAATTTTCGAATATGTTTGGAAGACTCAAATGTTATATGTGTAACATATGCACTTAAATAAATTGTTGCCTACTTTTAGGATTAATAGAGTTTCTTCACTAGTCGCACCCTAAAAGCAGGCAACAATATTTTTATTTGTACAGTAAGAAAAGGAGTCAGTTAAGCTGTGCCTCTAGTTATGGATCAAGTGGTATATCCGGAGTGGTATAATTTCGTTAACGGAACAGTTATCATAACCAAACTTTTGCAATCACTTTTAACTGATATTCAGTGGCTAATGTTTGAGTCTGTTTTGCTGATAGTTGCGATTTTAAGTCTGTGATTATAAAAACTAATATTTGAAGTTCCAAATCATGATTCCCGATTTAAAAAGTTTCGCCTTACCTGTTAGACATACACACTCACAAATCGTATAAACTACAGCTATAATTGCTTGCAATTTTCATAGTTTGGGTGTAGTACGTTTATTTTTCAATATTATTTTGCGTTCATTTAACAATGCGTTTCATTTAACAATGCGTTTCATTTTAATTTGTTCTGATTGTTGTTATTAAAATGTTGTTGCAGTTGATGTTCGTTGTTGTCTAGCTTTATATGTATGGCATAAACAAACGTTGTTACCAAAGTAGAGTTGTCAAATAGTCGACCTATTTTAAAAACCGGTTTTCGAATACTTAAAAACCCGGGTTTTTAAATTTAAACCCAGTTTTTTCGATTTTTATAAATCGCTTTGTACTAAAAAATTACTAAATATTTAAATTACGACATTTAAAACGTCAAGTCTCTTGACAAAGGTTACGCTGTTAGAATTTTCTGCGTAGCAGGGGAAAGTGGTGTACCTTGAAACGTTTCATAAAAATGGTCTTCTACTTAGTGTTTTATTTAGCCTGGCGCCCATGTTTACCATAGATCTATGTCCGTAAGTTAAATAAATTCTAATAAAAATGGGGTGGTATACCTTGACACGCCCAGAGGAAATTTTCAGAAAGCTTTTAAAGTCAATTAAAATTGTATAAGTGCAATAAATTTTTTAGAACTAAAAAAAATATTAATAAAGATTAATACTAATATTTCGATCTGGCTTAAGACCTCATCAGAACCCGAGGTTTTAGAAAAGCTAGAGCCTCCAGAAAAATAAATATAGCCTCCTGACTAAAGGATATGAGACCACCTCAAATCAATTTATTTCAAAGTTTTGGTTTCTGTTTGACAAAAGAAAATAGGAAAAAAGTCTAAAAATTACTCTAAACAATTTTTTTTTTTTTTGGTATTTAAAAGTAAAAACTGTTATTGAACAAATTAGGAAAAATGTTTATTAACTTAAAGAAATTATGAAAAAGTCATAAAAAATTGTAATGAACAATTTGCCGACATTAATGAATTTTCATTCAGTCAATGTAATTTTTAATTAAATTAATGAATCCATTTCAGTAAATCGTATTATGGGAAAAAGTTGTCAACCCTGAACGTAAAAACCATACGTCAGTCTGGTAACATTGTGAAATAGAGACAGAGGAGATTAGAAAAATAAACAAAAATCTAAAAATAGAATATTTGTGTTGTTAGTGTGGTCACTTCTGAGTATAATATACAATAACAGAAAAAGCTAATAGGAAAGAAAACTGCAATCGATTTAATTGAAAAAAATTTTTACAAACTTTTTTCAATTAAATCGATTGGTTGAAAATCTTGAAAGCTGTCAATTAAAAATTAATTGAAGCAATTAAATAATTGGTCAAATTCGCAACTTAAATCACATTTTTTTTATATACAGAAAAAATACTTCCCTACTACTTTGTTGAAAATTCTTAAAGCTTTGAATTAAAAATTAATTGAATCCATTAAATATTTGATCAAATTCGGAACTTGCTGGATATTTTTTATACTATCGCTTAAAACATATTGCTGTTGTTAATTTAATTAATTCTCATTAGGTTTATTACTTTATTCAGTTAAATGATGTTATTTCAGTGGCTTAAATCAAAATATTAATTTATTCTAAAATATTATCATTAAATTGATAATGTAATTTTTGTAGTTAAATTTTGTTTAATAAAAATGTAATCATTTTTTTATAAATAATGTGGGTATAGTCAAATTTTAAAGTTTTAATTTTTTTGACCAACACTGTATTTTATAAGACGCTAAAAACAATATAAACATTCTGCTGAGCTCAATTCAGTATTCGAATATCCACAATAAAAGGTTTATAGCATTTTTTTTGCGGAACTTTTTTTAACTGTCGTTTTTCTGGGTCTTTTAAGTCCTTTTTCAAAATATACCAAAAAAGGGTCCTAAAATGAGCGTTTTGAAGTTTAAAATGTTCCAACTTTAAAAGGAATTTTTAAGTTAAAATAAAAACTTATAATTTGTGTAAATAACTTTTAACAAACGCAAAAACAAAAGCACAAAAGGGTGGAAAAAGCAAAAAACGGAAGAAAGCAAATTAGTCCTCACAGGATTTCATACTTGATAAGATAAGGATTTTCATACTTGACAGAACCCTTGCAAATTATTTCAAAAAAATCGTATTTGCCGAGAATGCCGAAAATGCCGAGTTATTCGAGGAAAAAACCGGTTTCTGGAATATCTCAAAAACCGCTCCTTTTGAAAAACCGGAAAAATAAAAAAAAACCGGTTAATCGTATGTTTCGGAAACCGGTTTTGACAACTCTATACTAAATAGAGTTGAGTAAATTATTGTAATTTTAATTGAACTTATTGTAAGTATTATGGATGTGAGTGAGTGTGCATGTTAATATTTTTAAAATGCCTCTAGAACAGGGCTGGCAAAACTATGACATGCATGCCAATAGTGGCACCACTGGATTCTACTATACAAAAACAAGTTTACATTTCCCGGGGTTTTGGTGTATGATTTCAATAGTTAACATTTTGCTTAGTTTTAAATATTAGTTTTTAATATTTATTATCGATAAAAAAAAATGTGAGTTTTTAGCAGATTATGGGGAAATTTTTCAAAAAGATTGTAAATCACATTTTAATGTAAAAAAGTGTCAAAAACCACTCTTCATTTTACAAAATTACGATTAATAACCAAAAAAAAACCGTTTTTCAGAAATCAATGTACCACAAAATATTAGATGTACGGAAGTATTTCGGAAGATAAATACAACATTTTTAATTGTTTTTCAGAAGTTATAATTTTATTTCAACAATTATCAATTGTATTTCAGATTTATTAATTGGATTTCATAAATTATAAATTGAATTTAAAAAATTATCAATTGTATTTAGGATTTAATAATTGTATTTCAGAAATTATCAATTGCATTTGAAAAATTATAAATTGTTTTTCAGAAAGATTCCAATTGTATTTCTGAAATAGTCAATTGTATTTTAAAGCATATCAATTGTATTGCAGAAAATATTAAGTGTATTTAATAAGTTCTCAATTGTTTTTCAAGAATTATTAATAGTTTTTCTGAAATTAAGATTTGTATGGATTTCAGAAATCATGAATTATATTTCAAAGCAAAAAATATATTTTAAATACATTATAGGATGGATTTTTTATAACCTCTGAGATTCAATTAATAATTTAAAACTTTTGATTTTTTCTGCAAAAAACTTAGCAATTTTAAAATACAATTGATAATTTTTGATAAACAATTAATAATATTTGAATTATAATAAATACTTTTTGAAAAACAAATAATACTTTCGGAAATATATTAATTATATTTTGAATATAATTTAATATAATTTATGAATTATATTTCAGAATTTATAAATTTTGTTTCAGATTTAAAAACATTTTCTAAATATATTATAACTAGGATAAATTATTAATAACTTCTTAATTACATTTGATAATTTCAATTTACAATTAATATATTCTAAAATACAAAGGAAATATACAAAAAAAAATTATAATTTATAAAATTCAATTGATAAGTATGAATATCAATTTATAATTTCTGAAATACAACTGACAAATATTAAATTCAATTTATATTTTCTGGAATACAACTCATAAATCTGAACACCAATCCATTATTTCTGAAATACAGTTATTATATTTTGACTTCAGATTCTTGTTATTGACCTTCAAATTAGAAAGAAAACTGGGTGCATGTACGCCCCCTCCCCATGTACGCCGCAACCAACAACAAATTGTTTTGTAAATCGAATTTTTTAAACTTCTCAGCCATTTTTTCGAATATCCAAAAATGATCTGTTAGGTTTTGTTTTGAGCATTAAATGAAGCTGCTTGTCAAATTTCGTGGTTATAGCTATGGACATACACCAAACGCCCCTTCTTGTCGAATATAAAGGCCGATTAAAAAATAGTACTTTGTTAACAAATATGGCGACTATATAGCCTTGCTGAACAGTTTATGCATATGATGATTTTTTCAATAGCCAAGATCCCAATAAACACATTTAAGCAAAAATATTAAGTTTTACTACATTATCATATTTTTTCAAAAATGTGTACACTGATGTGTTGAGTTGGGATTAATCGTTCATTATCGTCCAATTCGAGTCAGTGAACTAGTTCGTTCAAATCGTTCAATCGTTCTTTTTTGCTTTGACTTGTGACTGATCTGCGTGTTGTGAGCTGTGTCGTTCGTTTGACAATTATTACGCACTATTCATGTTTTACGGGTTTTTTCACCAATTTTACTGTACATAGACAAAAAAGTGTTATAAAATTGCAATTTATTTATTTTGTGTAGAAAACATTTTATTTGTATGACTATAATTGCTTTTCCTAATTTGAAACAATATTACTACTATTAAAAAAAAAATACAAGAGATGCAATTGTTCTATGAATAAAAAGAACGAGATGAACGATTGAACGACAAGATCGAATATTGGTGAACGAATCTAATCGTTCAATTCAGTGAGTCGTTCAATTGAACTAGTTCGTTCATTTACGACACAACTCTACTAAAGTGTATTTTTACAAAAACAAAATTATCTTTTTCTGGCACGCAAATAAAAAAGTCTTGCCTTCCCTGCTCTAGAATAATCTGTAAAATTAATATAATAACAGATAATATTCGTTTAAATATTAAAATTAATTTTGTTTGTTATAATTTACTCGTTTATCTATGTAAAGTATTTATATGAAGGTATCCCATATACTGTGGGGCAAAAGTATGTGGAGAAATCAGAAAACATTTTAAAATGTCTTTAAATCCTTCATTATTTAAATTGTATAGCTTCCGTCGGTGTTTGAGTCAGCCTACTTCGAAAGGCTTGATCAAAAACATCAATCAATTTGTTCGCCATTTCCATTCAATTTGTGCTACATACAAATAAAATTGAATTTCGTGAATTTCTGACATGTTTTCAAACATAAAAGTAATAATTTTGACCGCCAAATAAAAATACGTGTTCCTTATTTTTTTTTTTCTTGTTTATCACATATCCGAAGTTCATTAAGTTCGGAGATAACTCATTTGACCTGCTTACAAAATGACACGAATTGCTGCATGTAGTCATGGAAACAATTAAAAACATCGAACAAAGTTCAGAAAGCCTCTCAATGATAACAACTAGCCTTGTGTTGCCAGCCATATGCCAGTCTCCATTCCTCCGAAGTCTACATTCATTCTAGCCTTAATGGTCTTTACCATTGTACAGTCAAGGAAAAAAGTCTATATACACCCTTTGATTTAGGGGTTTTATAGAGTTTGCGAAGAAAATTAAAAAATATATTTATGTAAATATTTATTTATATTATTTATAAAATAAAAATGTAATTCTTTTACATAATAAAAACAATAATAAGAAAATCATTCAAAATTCATTGGGAAAAAGTCTACATACAGCTACAAAAATTAAACATTATTTCAAAATGTTACATAAAAAAAATAAAAAAATTTTAACTTTTAGTATTTGGTCGGTCCACCTTGAGCATCAATAACTTCTGGCAGACGACAGGGCATTGATCTCATCAAATTTTCCGTAATATCGGGTGTTATTTCGGCCCATGCACGAATAAGGGCGGTTTTCAATGTTTCACGACTGCTTATGTTATATTTTCGTACCGATTTTTCCAAAACGTCCCATATGTGCTCTATAGGGTTTAAGTCTGGAGACTGGGGTGGTGAATTGAGCTGTCTTGGGGCATAGTATAGAAGACAGTCTCGAACAACGTGTGCAGTATGCTTAGGGTCGTTATCTTCTTGAAAAATCCATTGATTTCAAAAACCCAAGCTATCAACTGATGACTGCAGATTATGTTCCAATATGTTCTTATATTGATAGCGGTCCATATTATCCTCGACAAAAACCAAACAACCAACTCCAGATGACGCAATGGCGCCCAAACCATAACGTTACCACCACCATGTTTGACAGTAGGTATTGTATTCTTTGGATCAAGTGCTGCGTTTAGTCTTCGCCAAACTTTGGATCGACCATCACTTCCAAAAATGTTATACTTAATTTCTTCGGTATATATAACACGCTTCTAAAAATCCATATCCTTGCCTAGATGTGCTTTAGCAAACTCAAGGCGAAGTTTACGATTCTTCGCTGAAATTAGTGTTTTTTTGAGTGCCACTCTGCTATTAAATCCATTGTCATGTAAAACATTTATTATTGTTCGTGGAGTAACAATTATATTGGAACATTTTTCGATGTGTTCCGCCAAATTTGGGGCACTTATTTTCGGATCCTGATTGACTACTTTAATATTACTGCTAACATCGCGTCTCGAAAGTTTCTTAGGTCTGCCAGATCGTGGCTTACTTTCGGTACTATTGGTATTATTATAATTTCTAATGATCGTCTGTACAGTAGCACGACTTAATTTAACTGTCTTAGCAATTTCTCCATAAGATGTAAGGATGTAAGCCATGCTGTATGTAGACTTTTTTCCCGCTAATAATTATGTTTTTCCCTAAAAATTTCTATGTTTTACTTTTTTTCATATTTTTTTTTCTTCAAATAATCTTTATTTTAAATGCCTTAAACACTGATATAAAATGTTTTTCAATTATCGCTACTAATTTACTAGAACTTCAAATCCGTAGGGTGTATGTAGGCTTTATTCCTTGACTGTATATAAATGACGTAAATCTTCTTTCGAAATGGTAAGAAAAAATTTTAAAAAGTCATAACTATTTTTTTTCTATAATTTTCATAGATTAATTTGAAAATTCGGTTTACAAGAATCAAAGTACCACTATATTTTCGGAACATAAAAAGCATCGTTTTTTTCAAATTTGTATCAGTAAAAGTGTATAGCAACAGGCAATATGCTCTAAAATATAAATTTTTTTCTCACAAATATTCACTAAAAACTGAAAATATGCTCTTAAAACACACATTTTCTTTAAGGGCTTGAATTTTAAAACTTATTTTTCTGTATAGTTTGAATAAATATGTGACATTTAGTTTCAATGACAACAGAAAAGGGAATAAAAGAATGACTACTGCTAAATCGGTACAGTCTTAAAACAAGACATTTAAATTTGCAAAAATGGTTTAAAACCCAAAAAAATATTTTTTATTGAAACATCAAAAAAAAAAAACTGAATAAAAAAAATAAATCCCTAACATATGTGACTTTTTCCACGAAAAGGGACCTCTGCGCCGAAAAGAAGTTATTGAGAAAAACGCGTTTAAAAAAAGCGCTTCGTTTTTCCGTGTTTTGCGCATGGTTATGCAACTCTTCCTTCAACCTGATCATCTGACGATGTATTTCGACTCTCTGGTACTTTGTACGATGTTCACTATGCAGTGTTGCCTCTATGAAAATTATTTCTAACAGTTAAAAACCTGTTTTTGCTAATTTTGTTTTCAAAATTACTAGAGCTGTTTTATTCCTTATCAAATTATCAATGTTTTGGATTTAAGCCGATATAATTGAATCTATTAATTATTATTATTTAATTTATCTATTATTTAATTAATTTCCTGTTAAAATAAATCTTAATTAACGTAAGAAAATGTGTCTGGAAGACAAATTTAAGAGTGTTGAAGAACAATACTTCAGCGATTGTTTGGAAGAATGTTTACGTATAGTCAGTGATGAGTCGGATGCATTTTCGTCGCCAGAAGTTTCAGAAGCGCTGCAATTATCTCTTCAAGATATTGAGGAAGAGCAAACTTTATCGCAGTTTTTAGAAAAACCTTGCTGTACGAATGGATGCAATACTGTAATTCCGGAAGAACGAATTGTTTTTTCAAGAAATAACTTTTTGGAATTACAGAAAGATGAACAATATTTAGTTATTCTAAGCCAAATTCAGATATATTGGCGAAAATCAAGTATGGACGTAAGTCAACTCAAGACAGGTCAAAAGGTCACGTACTTTTTTACTTTCATCAGTTGCCCATCTGCCGCAAAATGTTTCTATTTCTACACGTTTGTGGACTGAAGAGGTATAAGAGTTTACTCGCACATTTCGATCGCCATGGTGTTGTGATGCGAATTCACGCATCGAATCCGGCCGCACTGCACCCGGAAGAAATCACTAAAGTAGTAGTTTTTATAAAAAGTACGGCAGATCAATTAGCGATTCCATTACCCGAACGTATGATTCGTTTCAAAGATTATAAAGTAATGAAACTCCCCTCATCTGAAACAAAATCCTCTTTGTATCGAACGTACATATCTTCACTTCAACCAGAAGATAGAAAATTGAGTAATCAGTCATTCAGGAAAATCTGGAACCTTTATGTACCATATCTCACCATTATGAAACCCTCCGATGACTTATGCGACGTTTGCGTTATGCTATAAAAATATGCTTTTGTTCTAAAAAGTACTAAAATAGGATCAAAAATACGATTTTTTTATTAAAAATAAGATTTATAAAATATTTTTTTTTGTCAAAAAATGCAAAAATATTAGCAAAATATGCAAAAATATGCTATAACAAATCATTGCCAGAATTCGTCAATTGTTCTAAAAAAGATAAATATCTCTTTAATTTTTCAATACGATGCACAGGAAAAAACATGAAACACAACATATTTCTGGTTGAGCTGGAACAGAGAATATTTGGTGTAACAGAAATCAGTAAAAACTTCCAGGAATTTTGAATTTATAGAAGTTTAAAGGTTTCGGTGGAAAAAAATAAACTACAGAAAATTTAACAAACAAATTTAAATTCTGCAAAAAAAATTCAATTAAAAAGACAGGAGGAAACCAAAGTGTAAAAGGTTGGAAAAGGTTGGAAAAAAACTGAAAAGTCAAAAGTTTTTTAAAGCCAGAAAATCTTAACAAAAATTTACAAGAGCGCTAGAAAATTAAAAAAACAAAAAATTATAAAACATCCAAAAGCGACAAATTAATTTTCTCTGGTTTTAAAAGAACAAATTTTCCGAATTTCTTTTTAAATTTTATTTAAGTGTTTGACAAATTTGTTTCAGATTTTATATAGCCTCATAGCAATAAAATCAATCATTTTTTAGACTCAACTTCTACCTACTGTATATTCCAAAAGTCCGGAATGGAAATTCTTTATTACTGGAAACCATATAAAAAAAAAATTCAAGAAAATCTGAGAATTGATAAAAATCTATTTTTTAAAAAATTTGACGTAATGTAGACATTTTCACGAGTCTGCCTGCAAAAATTCAGCTCGATTGGATCACGGAAAAAGGGTTAAAAATCGATCCAAAGTCTTTCACACAGGAGGACAGACGGACACTACGAGCTTTATACTTTATACATAAAAAAAAAAATCTGATGTGTACATGAAAATCGCCGATACACGTGCATTTTTATTTTTTCTCCCCTTTCCGAAAAAGTATATTTGGTTTTTGTAACGCGGTGAAATGGTCAGATCACTTTAATATGGCATTGTTAAAGGAGGGGTTAAATTGATACATTTCTGATATTTTGTAATGTGTTGGTTGGTTTGACTAAAAATTGATTTACAAATGAATTAAAATAAAATTAAGAATTAAGATAAATATTCTATGCGTTAGTTGGGTTATATCACAGAACGTTTTTCTTACAAGTCCTATTTTAGCCAATCATGGAAAGGGTCCTTTAAGTGCAATCTTCATTCCTCGTAAGTTTTTTGAATATTTATTGTCAAAAATCGTACATTTTTTTGGATTTTCTTTTATCACAGTGTATATGGTATATTTATATCGTTTTATTATTTTTTAATTTTTTTTTGTTTGACTGTGATTGGTTTGTTTGTGCACGCACTTTTAGTTTAAATAAATTGTGTTACATGGTTGATTTTACTGGTTGGGTGAATAGTAGTAATACATAACATACACATGGTTGCATGACATGCCCATTTGTATTGTATTTGATTCTGTTGTAACTTACTACTCACTATTGCTCGTATTTTAAATATAAATTTATATATATATATATATTTTTTTTGTATGTGATTTTTTGACATGTTGACAGTTGATTATTCTGACAATTTAACTGGTTTCAATGTAAATCAGTTTCAAACAGAACGTAATCGTAATTCTCTGAATTGTTGTTATTATTGTTATAAAAATTGATAATTGTTGTACCGCATATACTACAAATACGCTTTATTTCTTATTATTATAATAATTATTTCCTTGAAATTTTGTTGAAATGACATGTAGAATGTAAATTAGTTTAAAATGTTGTGGAAAAAAAATGTTTTTAAAATCTAAATACTAAAAGTATAAAAATTTAATTACTAACAACTGATCTTAATGTGTAATTATATGGAATTATTGGTCCAAAAAAGGTTTTCAATTACGAAATTTAAATTCAACCACGTTGGGCGCCAAAAAATCCCATAATGGTCCGTTTGCACATACAGAACAGTATCAGATAAAGCCCCAAAAATAAAAAAAAACATTTAATGAGACAGACCAGTGAATACGATTATACCAGGGTAGCTTGAGTACCCAATGAAACTCGAGTAGTACGCGAGTTCGAGGTACTCGTCGACTACTTCGTGTAGTGAAATATCACTATTTGTTAGTTTAAAATCGTGTAAAAACCTAAATATTATAGATAAGTATAATAAGTGTATACTGTTTGGAAAGGTAGACATCCAAAGCATATTCCTTAAAAATATCATCTCAATCGAATAAACATTGTGTCTTGGGCCAAGTACTAAAAAAAAACTCGATCAGATTGCAAAAAACATTTTTTTTTTGTTATTTAGTTTTTTTGTGAGTTGGCTATATTTAAAGATATCTCATTTGAAAATTTTAAATGTTTTGATAAAAAGTACGCAATTACTCGAACAACTTCTCAAAAAAACTTGACCATTTCCATTAAAAAATGTAGAAATATAAAAGTTTTATGTTATTTTATAAAAAAAAAAATGTTAAAACTTGGTACGAACTTGGTACGAACTTACACTCTTTAAAAACAAAAAAGTTTGTTGAAAAGTCTGTTGAACGGGTTCCAATTCAATATTCATAATTTTTTGTATTGTAATCCTTTAAATCAGTTATTAAGCTTAAGCTTAAGTTATAAGTTATCTCATTTTACCAGGTATGGCAGACAATACCGCTAAAATACAAAACCCTTTCAACTGGCTATCGTTATCCTTAAAATACCGTTACCGAAATAATTGAAATACAGTTATTCGTAAAATACCGTTACCGATATAACTAAAATACCAATATTCTGAAAATACCCTTACCGAAATAACTAAAATATACCGATACCGAAATAAGTGAAATACTGTTAACGCTAAGGACCCGAATATATAGTTACACTTGCCAAATCGGTTAATGTCCATGTATTTTACCTCAAGAAGAAATTTCATCCGTATTTTAACTAATTTTTCGACCTAAAATTTAGTAATTATGCCAGTTAATTCAACATACAATAATTTTCAAGCCATTAGGTTTTTGTGTCTCCGATATCAGTCTCACTTGCAGATGGTGTTATTTTCAATGTGACTTATCCAGCGTGAATCCCAAAAAACTGTTGCCATCACCTTATTGGCCACGATTACGTTTATGGTCAATGGAGAGCAAACGCGGAACCCATCTTGCAGACAGCTTTCTTAAACCCAACTGATCATTTAAAATCGAAACCACACTGCCATATGAAATGCCAATGGCATCAACAATCTCACGCACTTTTACTCTTCGATCGGTCAACACCATATCGCGGATTTTTTCGACATTTTCGGGTTTAATTGGCCGTCCAGAACGTTCAGCGTCATTTGTACTTGTGCGGCCACAACGAAAGTCAGTAAACCTCTTTTTACCATTGAAATCGATTGTGCAGAAGCCCAATAGTATTTATGAAGCTTTTTTTTTTGTTTGATTGACGGTTTTTTTCGCAAAAAATAATGTTTAATGAGCACTCGAAATTCACTTTTTTCCACTTTTAAAAAAATCCACGAGGTTGTATGTTGTGAACAGCTGTTAAACGCAAAGTAAATAACGGAACGTGCTCAAAATTTGACAGTAGTCTATTAACAGGTAATACTTGATGGGAGCAGTGTTGCATTTCATAAAACTACGAGCAAAGTTCGAAAAGTCACGGATTGATTGATCCGCCCTCGTATTACCATTAATATACACTTTTCAATTCGGTTGGCACTTTATTTCTTTATGTGTAGCTCGAAATCGATTTTGAGCAAATACTTTTCCGAATCAAAGAATTTTTAACAAAAACTGACAAAATATTTAACAAAATATCCATTTTAAGCAATATATGCATTTATAACCGAATATGCAAAAATATACAAAAACAAATCATGGTATTGATTTGGTTATAATGCATATTTTGCTATAAATGAATATCTTGTTGAATATTTTGGCATTTTTTGTTTGCAAATTCCTTGATTCGGAAAAGTATTTGCTCAAAATCGATTTCGAGCTACTGACCACAAACATGCATTTGCATGAAAACCGCTGCCCCGCTAATGACAATTTTGAGTTAAGTCATTTTTAAGTGATAACATATTCACACTTTATAATTATACAGACAAATATAATTTTAACAAAACAATAGCAACAACAACTAAATAATTATCATCATCAGACTCAAAACAACATGTTCTTAAAACCGTTAAAGTGTTAGCCATTTATCAGGTAAACTGCACATAGTACATATTCGTCTTTACCATCAAGCCATCAAAAGACATCGAAATGTCTTAACACTTCTTTACTTTTGCATTGCCATGCATTTTTAATTCAACATTTAAACATATGATCAAACCAAGTGTTTAAATATTAAAATTTTTAAGATATTTTTCACAAAAAACACAACCATTTTGCAGCTGTAACAAACGACTAAAAGTGGCTGGCTAGCAAAAAACAAAAAAATTAAGAGACTAAAAACATTTGTTGCTTAAAAATAATAATTTAATTGACAAGATTTATCGTTAAGGCAATTAGACTGGCAAACTATGCGCTAGCAAAAGTGCAACAGCAACAACAACAACTACATAAATATGCAACACGAGTGTTTTTTTTTTTTTTTTTGTTTCAAATCATTTATTATTTTCGAAATTTCTATCTTCTCACTGCTCGCGTAACTCGGTGGTCATTGGATGTCTTTCTACACTTCTTAAACATGATGGCATTTTAAATTTTCTTTGGTTTTTAGCTTTTTTTTGATTTCTTGAAGGCAAACGACAATGCAACATTCTTGTTGTTTTATTAATGCAAATGGTAAAATGTTAATACATTTTAAACACTCTTTCGTTGCTTCTTAGTTGGGCCTAAAATGATGATGATTGTTAGCATTTGGGGTTTGTTCATTCGCTTAATAATATTAGTTGGTGATTTGTAATTGTTTTGGATGATGTTCAAATTGTTGTTAAAGAAATAATAATGATAAACAATTATATGCAGAATATCCTAATGATTTGAAATATTTTACAGAAGAAAGTTTTATGCAAAATAAAAATTTTGCTAGACATTTATTAAACACAAGGGAAAGAGGTCTACAAACTGTTAAACTCATAAAGGAGTCCTTATTAAGGACACGTCATAAAGCCACCGAACATTTTTTCATCAAACTGCCGACTAGGGTGTCCCGAACGTTAAAAACATCGAAAACTTTTTTCAAAAATGTAATTTAAATTTGTAAAAATTTAAATGATTGAATTTTCTTGAAAACTATTCTTCAACGATAGATGCAAACAAAAAAACTTAAGACTAAAATGATTCCAGAGGAAAAATAAAATTGTCGTAATTTAAAATATTGTATTGAAATATTATAGCTATAAAAAAAAGAGTTGGCATAAAGGAAGTTAACCGAAATTACTTTAAAATTGTGCATTCGCTAAAATTTCTACACACATAAAAAAATAAAATTAGTTCAAAATTCTATTAAACAGGTTCCAATTCAGATGAGCTAATTTTTTCGTTTACATCAATTATTTAGCTAAAGTTATTTCACACAGAGGAAAATGTAGCTATTTACTAACTGACATTTTTTTACTACGGCTCAAATTCGTTTATTACGAATTTCAGTCGGTTGGTACAACTCAACATTAGTTTTCACACTAAAGTTCGGTTAATTCAACTGAATTTTGGTGGCAACACCCAAAATATTCAGAAATCTAATGTAAATATCGCTGTAATAACTGAATTTATAAGTTGTTACCATTAAGAAACATTTTTCAATTCGGTTGGCTCTCTATTTCTCTGTGTGTAGATATCTCATTTTACGTCAAGAACAAATTTCATCCCTATTAAAACAAAAATGTCGACCTAAAATTTACACAGAAAAAATTATCAACCTAAAATATCTAATTAAAGATTTGATATGAATTTAATTTGTTTCTAAACAAATATTTAATTGAATCAATTAATATTTTAATCGACTTTTAAATATATAAATACATATTTTATTTTAGACGCAATTATGATATTATTTGTTCATACACTGTATGCATAAATAGAAAATTTGCAGTATAAAATTTCAAATACATTTGAAGTTAACAAATAAAACAAGCACACACACAAACAGACTCAGTATTGCAAAAAACACACATACCAACGTATAGATCACACACTTTTTTGTGAGTATCATATTTTTTTTTTGTAGAAGTTATTTATAAATTTTTTTTCCTTATTAATTTTAATAAAATGTTTAATTGATAGTATCATTGCCGTGATAGGTGCAAAATCAATTAAAATATTAATTGATTCAATATTTTTTTTATTTGAAACCCGTTTTTAGTTTTTTCTGTGTAGTAATTCTCACATTTACAAATGTTGCCAATTAATTTGAAGCATAATTTTTATCAAACCATTATTTTTTGTGTATCCGGTATCAGTCTGACTTGTAGATGTAGATTCATAACTTTTGTATATGATGGTTCTTAACGTTAAAATAACAATAACGAAATAACTTTAAAAACTTATAACCCTAGATCACTCTAATGAAATAACTTAAAATACCGTTAACCTGAAAATATCCTAACAAAATAACTCAAAAATAGCGATGAACTCAAAATAACGAAAATACATCGAAATACATAATTTTTCTCTCAAAATCATTATTACTTTAGAATTAAAGATAAAGAAGTTCATAAGGGTCAATTTTGTCATCCGACTTTCTTAATATTGTTAACTTGAAAATTCTACGGAGCACTATAGATATTCCAGTTTATGAATCTTTAAGCTTTTAAAAATTCGCGATTTTTTTTTTTTTAAAAACTTGAAAACTAATTAACTATAATGTCCTACGGTCGGCGATGCCAATTTAGCGATTTAGTACTAACCAAAACTCGCATTATTTTCTGTTAACGCTTTAAAATAGGCGCTAGGTTGGCGCTTTTCTCTATTTTACATAGCTCTGTTAGCGCCTTTTTAGTAAAAGGTTTAAATTTTATAATTTTTTTTTTTTTAATTTAGCGTATAGCCAATAGAACATTTTCATAAATTGTGTAATAATTTTTTGTTATGATTACCTTACAAAATAATTAAAATTTGTTCACAATGTGATTTTTGTTATAAATTTGCAGTAAAATACATTTATTTCAAAATTACAAAATTTTTAAAGCAATAAGAATGTTAAATTAAGGTTTTTAGTCATAAAATAGTGCTATTTGCGCTATTTTGTAGAATAAATAAACTGACAATGGCCTTTAAAGGAGTTTTGCTTTAATAGAGTTGGAAACACTATTTCTAATGAATAAACAACCCTTTTTTTAAATAATATTTTAGCGCTTTCTGTTTCATTTTTATTAGGCTCTTTTTGTTGTACCTCTCATCGCGTTTTGTTTTTAAATAGTTGGCATCACTTCCTACAGTTTCTATAGTGGCTACTTCAAAAAAGCTTAAGAAAAGATAAACTAAATTAAAAAATATACAAATTATTTCAAAAGTATTCTATATTCTTTTGAATACATCAACAACAAAACAATTTCCACGAAACTCATATGACAATGTGTTTATGACTGAAAACATATAACATCAACTACCCGATTTCCTCCACCCCTTCTGATTTCAATCAAACTTGGTATTAAAGATGTATAACCTCGTCTATGTGTAGGACAGTTAATACCAGCAGATCATAAAATATCGCCTTTCAAAATTTGAAAAATATTCGAAAGTCGTCATACATGATATTTCATATCATTTTAACGTATTATTGATAACTTATTTTAAAGCTACTTAAAATGTGGTTTTCACACAAATTATTTTCTTCTCCACGGCAAAATGCATTGTTTTCAAAAATCGCGGTTCAAAAAGCTGTATTTCAAAAACTGATTTTTTTAAATTTGTATCGCTCCTTTACTGCAAAAGGAAAATTTTTTATTTTGTAGAAGACGAGTTTAAAGTTTTCAATTTACTCCCACCTTGTAGAAAAAAATAACGACATAATTTCTCTCAAGAGGTGAGTATAAAAGATGTCAATAGGACTTTTCTAAACAATATGATATGCGATATAAGGAATAATTCTGCGTCATTACCTCAAAAATCATATGTTTTGAGTTGTGACATTTTTGCAGTAAATGAGCGATATGTTTATTATAAATTACTTTCCTATGCCGTGTTCAAATCCCTATGTGGAGCTCTTACGGTATCTTAAGTTATAAATAAAAATGTGAAAAAATTTAACAAAAACCACGATAACAAATACCCATATAGGGATTTTGTAACGGTATAGAAGAATAATTTATAATTCACATATACTTTTTAAAAAATTTTAGAAAACCATTTTTTTATAAATTCAGTGTTTTAAGCAACGGATTTTGAAAAATGCACTTTACTGTCAAGGAGTGAATTATTTTTGTCAACCAGTAAAACCATGATTTAAGAACCTTTAAAATGAGGTATTGAGGTACAATGAATATTGTAGCCGTTAAAAATATATTGGCAATTATGTGCAACTACTTTTGCAAAACTTTTATTGTTAGTTTTTTAAATAAATTATTTTTTTTATGTAAATCTTATTTCTACTATATGTACGAGGGTGGATAAATAAGTCCGTGACTTTTTGATTGAAACAGTTTTTTTTGCAAAAAAAAAAAAATATTTTTCAACATAATCTCCTTTTAGCTCAATACACTTAGTCCTACGTTTCTTCAATTTTTGTATCCCTTCCAAAAAATACAATTTTTCGAGCTCCATAAGATAGGCATTTGTTTGATCAATAATTTCATCGTTGGAGCTAAATCTCTTTCCACCGAGCCATTTCTTTAGGTTTGAAAATGGGAAACAGTCACTGGGGGCTAAATATGGAGAATATGGCGGATGAGGTACCAATTCGAAGCCCAATTCATGAAGTTTTGCCATTGAGACTGCTCACGTGTGTCCCCGTGCATTATCTTGAGGAAAAAGAACTTTTTTCTTGGCCATATGAGGTCGTTTTTTTTTAAATCCTCGTTAAATCGGTCCAAGTGAAAGCAAACGCTGCACCTATCTTGCAGACAGCTTTCTTAAACCCAACTGATCACTTAAAACCGAAAACACACTGACATATGAAATGCCAATGACATCAACAATCTCACACACTTTTACTCTTCGATCGACCAACACCATATCGTGGATTTTTTTCAACATTTTCGGGTGTGTTGAAGTTCAGCGTCATTTGTAATTGTGCTACCACAACGAAAGTCAGTAAACCACTTTTTTACCATTGAAATTGATAGTGCAGAGTTCCCATAATATTTATCAAGCCTTTCCTTGGTTTGATTTACGGTTCTTTTTTCGCAAAAAATAATGTTTAATGAGCACTCGAAATTCACTTTTTTCCATTTTTAAAAAAATCCACGAGATGTATGTTTTCTTAAACACAAAGTAAATGACGGAACTTGCTCAAAATTTGACAGTAGTCTATTAACAGCTGATACTTCATGGGAGCAGTGTTGCATTTCATATAACTACGAGGGAAGTTCGTAAAGTCGCGGACTTATTGATCCGCCCTGGTACTATATGTTTTTTTTAGCTTTTTATTCATATCTTTGAATCCTGTAAGAGCACCATATATTAATTTGGCAACGGCATAGTGTAATAAATTATAATTAACATATATTTTTTCTGAAAATTTACAAAAATCAGTTTTTTAAAATACAGCTGTTTAATTTGCGGATTCTGAAAAAGTTCTTTTCACCTACAACAAATTATTTTATTGCTTATTTGATTTAAAGCACTGCAATGGTGGCTTTAAACTGAGGTATTAAGTAGCTTTAACTATTCAAAAGACATGGACGATTAAGTACTACTAGTTTTGTTAAATTTTGGATTTTTTTTCTTCCATATTTTAAAACGCGATATTTCCTCAACCGTTGGAGCCAAAACGTGTACGATGACATACTATTTCTATGACACTTACCTTCAATATCAAGTTTGGTTAAAATTTAAGGGGCGTAGAGGACGAAAATTGGATATTTTTTGTTATTTTTATAAGGAATGAGTCTTATTAGTTTCACTTTGTTGAATTGTTCATCAAAATTTCACTTTGATTAACTCTCGCCCTGTGTGAATGTGAATAAACCACTCACAGAAAGGCCATCAAAATATAATTTTCCAAGAAAATTAACAACATTGAAGGGATGCCTAATATACAGTTGGTTGCATGATTTGATAGATGAGTTGAATGTGCATTTGCTTAGTTAATTTGAAAATACAAAATTCCTTTTTTTCTCGTTCTTCATCAGCATTTCCTTCGTCTTTCTGTTGTGAATTGTTTGTGTGATTGCAACATCTTAATCTTATGCAACTATTAAATGTTTACGTACATTAGCGCCCTCTGTTGTTTATATGAGTGCGAGTGTATGCGTATGAATGAGTGTGTGTGTGTGTGGGTAGTGCATTTATTTGTTTCTTGTGTGTGAATTGTATACCAAAATGCGATTGCATTGTGTTCGTACCACCGACCACAAGCAAGTGCAACACAGTGCAAAATCCATAAATTTCCACCTTGTCAACTTTTGATATTAATAAATTACCAACAAAGAGCATAATTAATTAAATTTGTAGTATATTCTACGCAAGAGAACGAACGCAAACGTTTGTTCTTTGTATCTTATTGTAGGTACCTCTGCTATAGAGCTTTTGGTCATGTCGCGTCCGTGGTTCCTACTTTTTTTTTTGCTTTGTTTTTGCTACTGAAGCATAAGTAAAATGCGTTGCAGTGTCTATTTGCATGTGTGTGTGTGTGTGAGTGCTGCTGATTGTGTACACTCCTAGTTTACGTAAAAGTGGCATCATTTATTTGTGTTACCAATTTTCACTTCGTTGCTCACGCCTCGTCGGAAGAAGCTCTAGCCCAAAAGTGCAATCAACAAAAATGTTGTTCTTGATTACGTATTTGGGTTGTCTCAGAACAATTTTGTGAAAAAAATAAAAATCTTCGATCGAGCACTTTTTGCTAAAATCTGCTTAAAATAAGAGTTGCAAATAACGAAAAGATTGTACATTTTACATACACAGTGAAATTTCTCTGACGAGTTTTAAACTCAATGGAAAAGTTTCATCATATTTTTGTAATGTTTCTGAAATTTTCGTCTAATGTAACGTTTCATAGTATTTATGAAACATTTAAATGTTTCACTATATATGTGAACCATATCTTTTATTAGTAAAGATTTCATAACTTTTTTTGCAAAAAAAAAAAATAATTGAGACCATGATATGGTCATTATAATACTTGTTGTTTATGAAATGTTTCATTAATATTGATGAAATTGTTACATTCGATGAAAATTTATGAAACTTATTACTGGTTTTCTGTGGGTGTAATGAAATTTGTTCAATGTGAATGAAAAATTTCTTAGACTTTATGAAAAAGCTTAATAGCTTTAATGAAATTACTTTTAAAAATAATTTCATTGAGCTTTAATGAAATTATTTTTAAAAACTTAGTTTTTCACCATAAAATAATTGTGACCAAAGAACCCAAATACCTTTTCGATCGGCTAACACTCACGTTATCACCCAGAAATAATAGTATAATTCAATTTCAGCATCGTAATGCAGCTTCTGAACAGCGCTACTTCATGATAAGAATCCATCTCTAAAACCACATTCCATATGATTTGCAAAAAATCGTCAACGCAATAAAATTCCAAAGATTACTAAAACAATATTATTCCTGATAATTTAAATTAATTATTAATTATGTCCTTTGTTTTGTTTAAGGCCTAATTTTTAACACAGAAACTTATTACAATTTAAAAAACTTGTATTAAAACAAGTTTTTCAAATTGTAATATTTGTAATATTTGTTTTTAAAGAAATTGTAATATTTGTTCCCTGAAGAAGTCACCCAATGTGGAGACGAAATATTGGAAATAGATAATTAATAAATAAATGATCTTAAGCTCGTTTAAACTAAGAAGAATAAAATACAAGATGATCAAAGAATTCTTAACATTTTTAATATTCCTTTTATATAATCTTAAAACATTTTTTATTATTTTATTTTTTTTTAATTAATTTTTTATTTTTATATTTATATAATATTAATATAGTTAAATTTAATAAAATATTATTTCTCAGATTATTGTACTAAATTCAACTCTAACGTACCTGATTCAAATACTGTAATTTATAAGAACTGTATCTTGTTGTATTAAAAAATAAAATGTTTTAATAAAAATACATATAAAAATTAAAAATATACACGCAAAAAAAAAAAAAACTTTTTCAAAAGTCGTATGAAATTTAGTAAATATAATCAAAGTTTTCATAACATTTTATGAAAAACTGCATTAGTTTAATGAAAAGTTTCTGTGGCCGAGCTCCAGTGACATTTCATAGATCTTATGAAGAAATTCATTGATACCATGCGGAGGGTTCTCTCAGTGTATATAAAATTAACCGAAATGACTTCAAAAATATACATCCTCTAAAAAGTCCACTCTGAGTTTAATGGGGCAGTTTTTTTACACTTCTTTTAAAGTGGACTGGCATCTGCTGTCGCAAAGCTTTTGTACGGCTACTTAAGAAGTGCGTACCTTATTCGTATAAAATGAGATTGTTGAAGAGCTTGTTTAAACACCTTTAAAATGATATGTAATATTTTATCATTTGGTGAGATTGGAGGAAGTTAAAAATATTTTATTTCAAAATTTGGCAACATTTTTAAAGAAATTGTTCCATTTTTTATTCACCAAATTTGTACACATATTTTGGCACGAAACAAAACTTAAACCTTTCTTAAAAACTAAAAACTTTCGACCTTTCGAATGATATACCACGTGTTGGCATTTTCCAATATGAAACCAATATTTTAATAAAAAAGGCATAAAGCATTATTTGTCGTCCGACAAAGACTTACTTTTGTGTAGTTGGAAGGATTGTTCAACTTTAAACATTCATAAAATTATAAAAAAAAATATAATTATATCAAATTTTTGTAAAAAAATTTCGTAGTATTGAAATCAAATATTTTTTAACCCACTCCTTTCTCTGAATAATATACACTATGATGTCTCTTTAAATAACGATTTGTCGATTTTCGTTCATTAAATTCCCAGTTGTATGGGTTCCAAATGAAAGAAATAAATTTTTTATTGTTTTTTTTTTTTAAATCGTTAAACCATAAAAAATGTCGGCAGAAAATTACCCTGTTTTTTAAAACAGTGTATTTTTATTGAACAAATTAAAGAAAAAAATAAATTTTTTGTTTTATTTATTCCTTTAATGAACTCAAAGTTATTCAGATATAAATTCTGACTTCGACGGATATCGTTAACCCACTTTAGCCTGGAATGAAAAATGACGCTCACATTTTATAAAAATCCAGAAACGTGTTTTTTAAAACTATGTTTAAGAATTATTTCAAATCAATAACTTGGGGATGTCGATTGCTATTTTCATAATATTTTAGTATAATAAAAAAAAGAAAACAAAAATTAATTGAAAAAATTATAATTCGTGTTTGTGTGTGAAGAAACAACGCAATCAAAAATTTGCATTATGAATGCATTTTCACAAAAAAGTGGTTGCTTTTAATTACAAATTGTTAAAAAGACAATTTCAGCTTTCACTTGCTTTTTAAATCTTGGAAATAGTTCAACTAATTTGGGAAATATGGCTATTCAAAACTCACTACTTTTAGCATTTTTTTGTTATGTTAAAAAAAAAAAAAAACGGGAATAAAAACGCTTTCTCAAGTCACACAAAATAGTGTAACTTAAAAAAATCACATAAAGTATTTTGCCGCTTATGATATGATATATAGTTTTAAAGGCAATTTTGGAATGATTCACGTAACACCAACACTTTAAACTTCAAGCCTAATATTGTAAAGTAGTTTTACCTTTTTTACGATTTTTAAAATTTTTAAGACGCCACATTTCGTGAACCAAGTGTTCTAATGAGCCAATAATTGGTGTCAATCTTAGTTACATAAGAAACAATATTTGTGCCAAACTTTAACAAATTTTTAATACGGGAGGGAAATCAATTGGTTGGATTTATTTATTTTAACTCATATAGGTTCTTTACCACCAAACACGAATAGATTGCCTTAGAACCGGTTCTAGGTACAGTGACACCGTACATTTTAAATACCAGGACCAGTTCTAGAACCGGTTACAAGCAAACGGAGGTAAATGAAGCTGCTCTAGAATAGATTCAGAGGTAACCACTTTTCATCCAAAATGAACCATTTTCGTCCAACTTTCGGCCCTGGTTAACGTTTTCCAAAGAACTCACTTTCTTCAATTTAGAATCTATTTATAATGGACACCCTAATGCATGCTAATATTATATATCATTTTGAAGGTACTTGAAAGATTTATTATTCAAAGATTTATTTTAATTAGTCCTGATCCGTCAAGCACCTTTTAAGGTAATCGCAATAAACCTTTCTAACTTTAAAGACCAGCCCATGTTAAAAAAAGAGTGACCGAAAAAAAAGTCGCATTTGTAAACTCAGTGTAGACATTTTAATGGAAGCACAAATTTGGAGTAGTTCGGTTTACTTTTCTAGTCCAAAAATAACACATTTTTGGTATTGGCAACTGTTATTTATTTACAGCTATAATATTGCAATGCAAATTTTAAAGAACGCCATATCAATTGTATTTTTCCTCAGGGTTAAGTTTGGTCTTTAGTCTCTTTTTCGTATCTCAAATAGTTATCGAAAAAATTCGAAGATATAAATTTTTTGCAAATTTTAAACAGATTTCTGCAGAAAGTGCTTAATCAAAGAGTTTTATTTTAATGGCAAAATTGTTGAGACAACCCAAATACATAATAAAAAAATACACTTTTGGCTTCTTCCGACGAGGAGTGTGCTGCAGTTATTTTTATTGTTGCTTTAATACAGACGGATTCATGGTATTTTATGTCCGTATTTACACAAATAGATGTTTACTATTTGCTACTGTTGTCATCAAGAGTCCAAAAACTATATGGAGTCTTGTTGTCATTACGCGCTGTTGCATTTTAACTTAAAATACACTCCTAGTATGCATTGATTAGAGCAGCCGTCGGAATTGTTTTTTTTTTTAATACCGACGGTATGAGTCTAACTATTACATCATTTGTTTAATTTTAAGAGATGTTCAAACCAAGCAACATTTTAAAACAAAAATATTATTTGTAGTCGCTTAAAAAAATTTGGGGAAAAATTCAGAAAGAAATCATCCGTTGAAATTTATATGTATTTTATTTTCGCTACGAACAAAAAAACGTGTTTTTGCACATTTCTAATTAATAATACACTCAAAAATAAAAGTCAGCAACATTTTTGCCAGAAGGATCCTTGCAGAAAAATTGCTAATATCAGCAAAAAAAAATAGTAAATTCAGCAAAAATGTTGCTGAACTCTGCTAAGTTTTTGCTAATATTACGCTAAGTTTTTGCTAATATGCAAGGTTTCTCCCAGCAAAAATGTTGCTGACTTTACTTACCTAATTTTTCTAGTATATTTTTCTTAAAAAAAAACTTTTCAAATTATTCAGATATTTCATATACTGTATTCGATATCATCCGTTGAATATGATGTATTAATTAATACGGCAAATATCTAGGAAACCTGATGTGATGGGAAAATTCTGATTCAGATCAGTAAGATTCGGATTTAGCGCATATCGAACCAGAGTTAGAAAACTTGTTGGCCTACGCAATTTAGTGATTTAAACGACTAAAACAACTCCAGACCTTGAGTGGTTAAAAAATTGTAGCAAATTTTTTTCCAGAGGCGGCACATAATTATTTAAAAATAATAAATTTTTTAGCTTTTTTCGATCGAATGTGTATTCAACAGTCTCGGGTTGATATTTATATTCAAATTTAACTTTGCTGCTAATATTTCCACTAGAGGACGCTTTAAAGAATAAAGTTGATTGACCCACTTTAACCGATGTGTCTTTCAAGACACGTTTACTTTAAAGTATTGGCAAAAACGGAAAATCAAAAATTTAATCTATTAAAAAAAAATAATAAAAAAAAATATTTCCTTGATTTTTTTACGATTTTTTAATAAGTCACCTATTTTGACACTTTTTCAAAAACTAAAAAATACAAAAATAGGAACAGTTCAATTTATAATAATTAATTTGTATATTGATAATTTTTTTATATTAGTAAACCTTGGTGTGTCTTTCAAGACACGTTGTCAAAAGTGTATAGTAATTTTTTCAATCGTTGTTGAAAAAGGTAATTACTGTTAAAATAACTTAAAACTAGCTTTTGAAAACAACTAACAAATGTAGTAAAAACAACTAACAATGTCATAAAAACAACTGACAATTTTTTACTACAAAACTTTTTAAATAACTGTATAAATTGGTAAAAAAAACTACTGTTTTTAACAGTCATAAAACTAATAAATCATTCCGACAACGAAGCGTTTATAGAATTTATGTAACAGTTTTATAAAATTTTTTAATTTTAATAAGTTTTCTTGAATTAATAAAACTTTTCATGAATGTCTTGAAAAATACATTGGAACTAAGTCAATGAACCGCTTTCATATGAGTGCGAGGAAATGTGTGAAATTTTTTTAACAATTCAAAAATTTCAAACAGGTTTAATATTTGAGCCATACAATTCTTTAAGGAGATTTTGCATAAAACAATTTTCTTTTAAGGAACTACTTTCATTCAAAAATTTTAATTTTTAGAATTACGAATGTGTTGGACATACGTCGTATACCTATATAAAAAATATTTGAATATATATGAAAAAAATGTGTTTATTGTTAAAAGTAAAAGCAGAGTTTGAGATCTATGTAATCTATGATGTCCAGAGAATATTTTATGAACTGAAAGTCACAACTTTTTATAATTTTATGCAAAACAAAAGTAAAATTAAAATTTTCTAGTAGTAGTAGTAGTAGTAGTTGTTCTTTATTTCATATATTATAATGTATAAAGTTTACAAAGAATATGTTTAATATTAGTACATTATTATTAAGTAAAAAAAAAAAAAAAAGAACTTACGACTTTGACATTAGTCGTCAGTCGGATGAGTGATTTTAGTTTTCCATTAATACTTTTTTCATATTTCATAAAAAAAAAAATATATATATATTTGATTTATAATTATATAATTAAAGTTTGTTTTTCTCATTAGTTTAATAATTAAATTCTTCAATTAAACTTTTTCGATATTTAAGAGCATTGATAATATATTTTACCAAACAATCCCAATCCGAATATTCCCCATTAAGGATTGCTATTATTAAATCATCTGATAACCATATATATCCAAAGTATTGGTATCTGAATGATTTTAATATTGGACATCGTTCGATAAAATGTTGTATATTCTCTATTTCTTTGAGGTTGCATAAAGAGCATAGCTTTGATCTAGTTGAAAATCTTGTTCCATTTAATTCTATTAAATCACATCGTGATTTAAAGATCCACATAATCTGGTTTTGATTGTAAAATTTTCTATGTCATTTCAATTTCAAATAAATAAAATTTGGTGTCACTCTTTCAACAACAAATATGTGGGGAAGACAGTCATAACTAGAGTCACAACTATTTTCATACGAATAGGTTTAAAAATTTGTAATAGGACTCAATTATGATCAATCAGTGAGAGGTACTTTCAAGTTTTTGGAACAATTATTAAATCATTATGGATACAGTGTTCATTTTTCGACACAGTACATTTAAACGGCTACATTTACGTATGACTGCTATGTTGTTGAAAAAATATGAACATGTATTTCTCTGCTAGGAATTAATTCTTCGAAAGGATATAATTTTTGAAAAATCTGACCGATCGTACGATGAATTTTTCAAGTATACATATTCTAAAATATTCCAAAATTTATTCCGTTTTCACTCAAAACACAAAAAATTCATGGCTTTTAATAAAATTATAAAACTTATATCGCCAGGGTTAACATATGACAAATTAAAAAAATGGTCCAATACCGGGATCTTTTAAAAAAATTATTTTTCATATATTTTTGAATAAAGATTAGTTCACTATATGCTGTCAATGTTTCGGCTTGAGCTACTAATATTTCCGCCAGAGGGCGGGTAAAGGCAAAACAAATTACAACAATTTCTTAATGAAGCTTGGTTTTATATACATATTTGCAAATTTTGGTTGAAAAATGTACAGCGAATCTATTGTAAGTAACAGGCAATCGTAGACAAGAATAAATTTATCTAACTAATGAAGTCCAAAAAAAATTTCAATTATTCAGTTACATTTTTTAATAATGAGAAATATTAAGAAAATTATAAAAAATTTTGAAAAATATTGAGAAATATTGAAATTTTTAAAATAAGGTTTAGACATTAATTTTGCCGGAACTCTTCACAGACCCCCTGGAATAATCCTGCGGACAACTGGGTTCCTCGAACACCTTTTTGGAAACCGTGGATCTAAGGCCTGCTCAACTTTTATATTGAAAAGGATAAAATCCGTACCAGGTATAAAATTTTTCGTATCTTAAAGTGGAGAGACCTCACAAGAACTATCAAGTTTTCATAATTTTAAATTTTGTTTCGTAAATTTTCCGAATTTTTTTTTTTAAATATTTTTTATTGTTAACTCAGACATAATTAATATAGAAATGTTGCGGTTAAGAAGAATAATAAACGTTTTTCTCTAAAAAATTATAAACACTATTAATTTTTAAATCAGACTAGACTAGTTTCTGCCTTTTTTATGGACAGGTTCATCAGTGATTTTCCATTTAAATTGTATTATTATTTGTGTCTTATAATTTGTCAGTTTGTCTATATATGGAGCATTCCATGAAAAGTGGAAATCTGAGCAATGTTACAAACATTAATTTTTTATTTACTTTTGCACCTACATAGTGAGATTATGTTCTCATCTAAAAAAATATTTATAAATTATGACGAGTAGATCACATTTTTTTAATTACCGTTAATTTTTTGAGAGTTGTTGTTACTATGCTTTTTTATTTCACTTTACACAATTTGTTGCGAGGTCGCTGTCACTATTGTTTATCAGATAGAAACTAAATTTCTTTTCTCAGTTCAAGTGTGTGGTTAGCAGTATTAAACTGAATAATAATTAGTTTGTAAAGTGTTTTGCTGACGAGAAATCATTTACAACGCAAAGGTAAGTTTAAACATCCCACACGTGACGCTTAATTCCTTATTATAATAATAATTCTAAAACAAGTTAACTATACAAATTTATTTTTGTTGTTTACAGCTAACTTTTAGTGGTCTAAAAACAAACTAAAAAATTTTGTATGTAAACGCTTTACTAATAGTTAATAATTGGTGATAAAAAAGTGTCTGTACGTGACACTGAGGAAAAATAAATCTGAATCTTCCAATTTTGATGGTGTCTCTAAACTAGCCTTATTGCTGCTTTAATATTTTTAATAACACAAATATGACTGATCAACCAGTGCTAGTCGTATGCGGAAATTTCGCGCAAAGCGTAAAGAGGAAGATCCGAACTTCACCGCTAATGATACCAAAAGGATATGTGAACTTTTTTTTTTTTTTTTTTTTTTTTATTAAGTAGTTTTTATTTTCAAAATGTAGTTTACAAATTTTAATTTGAGGCCTCAGCACCAAAAATGGCATTAAAGAGGCAAAAGGCAACGGTTAATCATTATTAATACGTAATTATAAAAAACTTTACTAAAAATAATATTTACATATTTACAAATAAATGTATTTACAAAGGTTAAAAAATAAAGTATTTAATTTGTTCATTTTATTTTAATTTTTTAATTATTTTTTTAATTTTAATTTTTTTAATTTTAATTGAGAAGTGTTTCACGGCTAACCAACAAATGAGATTTTAACGCTCTTTTAAATTGAGATAAGGGCATAATATTTTTTAATGTATTTGGAAGATCATTAAATTCTTTTGGCCCAGCAAAGCTAATTCGCTGCTTTGACAATTCCAGACGACATCTGGTTACAAATAAATTTTGACTCTGTCTCGTAAACCGATGAGAAACTTCAACATTCTGTTGAAACCGGATCGAAGTATTTCCAAGTCTTCTTGTTGATTTAAAAATATATTTTAGAAGTTGCATCTTATATAGTCCTCTTACAGGTAAAATATTAATGGCATGATATTGAAAAAGATCTGATGTATGATATCTTATTGGCAAGTTAAAAACAATTTTTAAAGCCTTGTTTTGTGCTGACTGTAAAGACTTCATTGAATCAGTATTCTTCCATCCATAAATCATGGGCAGGTATGACAAGTGGCTATGTATTAAACTTTCATAAATTAGCATTTTAGTTTTTAAATCAAATTTGTGCTTAAATTAAAACACCATCAATATAAACTGACATTTTTGGATCATTCCTTAGAACGTATGGCTTAAATCTTATGAATTTAGTTTTGTCTGCATTCAAAACAAGTTTATTGAGCCTTATATATTCAGCTAAAATTGAAGCATCATATCCAACTTGGGTTTCTAGCACTCTAGCATGCTTATAGCGATAAAGTAAGCAAATATCATCCGCAAACATGAACAGCTTTCCATTAAATTTGATATTGCCAATGTCATTAATATAAATCTTAAATAAAAGTGGACCAAGCACACTACCCTGAGGTACTCCACATTTCACTGTTAGCAAAGAACTGCAAGCGTCTCCAAATTGTACAAAGTGCTTTCTACTTTCTAAATAGCTTTTTAATAACTTAACAGAGTTATTAGACACACCCATTAACTCTAACTTGCTGATCAGGATATCATGATCAACTAGATCAAAAGCTTTTGAAAGATCAAAAAACACTCCAGCCACGCCATTAAAACCAGCATCAAAGCCTCCACAAATGTAGTCGATGACGTTAACCACAGCTTCATCTGTTCCAGAGCCTTTACAAAACCCAAATTGTCGCTCAAATAATATGTTATTCCTTTCCAGATAGTCGGACAACTGATTAAAAATTAAGCGAAAAAAAGAAAATCTTTCGGAAAGTGAGTTAAAAGCTATGGGACTTAAGGAAAGGGATAAGAAGAGACTGCAAAGAGCCAAAAAACGGGTTCAAGATCAAAATATTGCTGTACCTTCTGTAAGTACCGAATTTCCATACAAATCAAAACAAACTTTATCTAAAGCTCTGCAAAAGGCTCTAAAAGCTCTCCCTCAATCACCAAGAAAGAAAAGAGCGGTAGTAACGGAACTAGCGCGTAAAATGAACATTATTCTAGCCGAAAGTCCAAAGACAAGCATATCAGGCATATAAGATACACGTTACGAGGATGTGAAAGCCTTTTACTACCGTCCGGATATTGTATATACCTGTCCAGGCGCAAACGATTTTGTCATTGTTTGGGAAAATGGCATTAAGAAAACATGTCAGAAGCATTATTTAACCATGTATAATATATGTGCCATCCTCGGAAATTTATCAAAAAATTGTGTCTGCATCACCATGGGACAATACCCAAGCGATAACTGGAATTTCAAATTTCCATTATATTAAAACAAAAGAAAAAGCTGTGGAGTGCAGAAAACATAGCTTATCCGTTGACAAGAATGTATTCAACTATTGGTTCTTGCTTATTTTATAGATATAATTTTAACTATGTCCCGTACATGACGCGAATTGTCTGCAAGTGACAAAATATAAAAACATATTTTTAATGATAAATATGTGTTTTATTTAATTTTTCTTTTCGCCAACAGCAAGCTTGATTCTTACTAATAATTTGCTTCTTAAGCACTTTTTCTCCATGTTTAATAGTTTCGCTGAAATTTGCATTCAACAATAACAATTTCAAATGTTGGTTGACTCGAACTATCCCACACGTGATGGAGTTTGTTTGCTTTTTTTCTTCAGTATTTCAAGAATTATTTAAAAAGTTTCTATGTAGGATTAAATAATATTATGCAGTCTATTAAATAAAAGAAAAAAGATTTGATAGTTGCTTTACCAATTAGGAAGTATATGTACTATAAGTGCTAGAAATAGTTGAATTTTTCCGTACGTGACAGTGGAATGCTCCATATGATAAATTTTTCAACAACATGCTGCTGTAAGAATCAAACCTGCGCTCATCTTACATTACAATCGTAACAATACCACGTCATGACCGTTTAGCGATCACACCCAAGTATGGCCTCGAATCTAATGCAGCTAAATTGCAGTTTTCTTTCCTATTAGCTTTTTCTGTTATTGTATATTATACTCAGAAGTGACAACACTAACAACACAAATATTCTATTTTTAGATTTTTTGTTTATTTTTCTAATCACCTCCGTCTCTATTTCACAATGTTACCAGATTGACGTATGATTTTTACGTTCAGGGTTGACAACTTTTGCGTTTTTTTTTTTAAGTTGAGACATCGCCACAGGGCAAATTTTATAATATGTTTTGGACTTTTTTTTCAAAATCCGTTTTTTTAATTTAAATGTTTTTGGAGTTTGTTAAAAAAAGTTAACTCACGCCATATTCCACCAGATATTTGTTTCTTTTTTTTCTTAATATTGAGGGCCTAAATAGCATATATTTAGAATTTCAACTAAATGGGACAACGGACTCTAAGTTAAAAAAAAAAAAAATAGTAAAAATTGTGCAATAAATTTTAATAAGAAATGACAAAGTTTGGTTACAAAAAAGGCAAAGTTTGGAAACAAAAAATTTATTTTTTGTTTTTCAATTTATATTGGTATATTGTCAATATTTATGCAATTAAAGCTGCTTAAGACTTCAATACTTCATTCAAACTTAAATTTCAATTAACTAATGATTGAACTCTCAAAGAATAATTTTACAAATCGAATGAATTCATTATTTGTCCCATTCGATTTTTTTTAAGGGACTTCAATTATATTTCATCAATAAATTTGGTCCGTCACTGAAATCACTTGTTAAATTTTTACACAGTGAACTAAAAATCAAAAACTTTGTTTTAATCATAGTAGGCCATATCACCAAACAAAATTTGAAAACAAGGAAATTAGAAAACACCCAAAAAAAACAAAATCATTAAAAATTTTGTTGAAAAACAAATCAATGTTTAAAATGTTTTTTATAGGTATTATTTTTTTTTTTTCAAAATTATAACAACCATAATATTCCCAGTGACAAGAGATAAAAAAAAGAACTGAAAATAAAATTCCAAAAAAAAGTTTGTAATTTTGAGTAGGAAAATAGAATAATGAAGAAAAAACTAGGTGTACCAAATAACACATCTAATGGCTTTTTTGTTTTAAACAACAATAGCATTGTTATTATCCTGCAGAATAATACAAAAATAACAAGAAAAAGTCAGTCAGGAAAACAACAAGAAAATTACAAAAATAGCAAAAAAAAAAATAAACGAAACCGAACAACAAGGATAATTAATGATATTTTGTAAGCTTATCTCTGTTTCACTTTTAGCCTCATCCTTAATATTGTTTTAGTATTAGTGAGCGTATGTATTTGTATATGTGTGGGTGTGTAATAGGACTCCTTCAATGTAAACATGTAGAATAGCAAACAAAACTTACTTTTTTTTTAGAATGAAATAAAATAAACTTTTTAGAATACTTACAAAAAAAATATATGTATATAACAAAATGAAAACGAAGCTATTGTATCATTATCTTTTTTCTAGATGTATGATATCTAAAGTTAATTTAGTTGAAAATGACAAAGAAAAAATTGGTTAAAATTTCAATTGGTGAAGGTCGACTAAAGATTGCTCTATACTCAAATAAAAAAGTTAGTCAAGTCAGCAAAAAATTTTGCTGAGTCACAAAATTTTAGTCAGGAGGATGCTTGCAAAAAAATTGCTAATGTCAGCAAAATCTTTTGCTGAAAATCAGCGAGCCAATTTTTTGTAACAAAATTAGTACATTCAGCAAAAGGTTTGCTAAGACTTATAAAATTTTTGCTGAGTATAAGTAGAATGAAAAAAACTCAAAAAATTTGTAGAAAATTTTTACTTTAGTTAATTTATTTTGCAAAAAATCATAAAACATATTTTTGTGATTCTTTTTAAAATAATTTACAATACGTTACAAAATATAAAAATTTTCATACTCCCACATTGACGACATGAATTAATGTAATATCTGCAAATATATATAAATAATTATATAAAACATAAACGAAATTATCTTTCAACTACTTACATCAATGGTTGTCTCAATGATGCTATATTTTAAAGGAACGCTAGTGCCGCAGAGAATTATAGAAACGAAACGAAAAAATAACAAATTGTAACATATTCAATCCTTTTCTTGCAATAAGAAAAAGGAAACATAAAGATCTTTCTGTATACCTGCTGTATATTTGTCTGCAACTTGACCACTCAATTTGACTACATATACACATTTAATCTTTTTTAAATTTAAATATTTTATTTTGTCTTTTATTACTTTCACAAGCCGGTGAAAACACAAAATTTTAGTTGTTTCAATCCACAATTTTGTTTTATGTATGAAAAACATGGTTCATTTTTTTATGTGTCTCACTAGAGTTGTACTTTTTAGCATAATTTTCCTCGTCACTACTACATCTTGACATATAATTCATTCTGCGTATAACTTTTAATCTGGTTGTCGTTCACACTATTGATGTGTTAATCAGCACAATTTGTTTTAGCAAAATAAATTAGTAAAACATTAGTAAAATATTACTAAAACATTAGTTCAAAATAGTTAAGTGCTGACTAAGTATAACTAAAATTTTAGTTTAAAACATAATTTTAGCAAAAATAGTATACCTGATTTACAAGATGTTTTACTAACTTTTCTACTAATTTATTTTTTTGAGTGTACCTTTGTCACTGTGAAAATAGGTGTATCATAGACATAAATTAGTGTAAATGTTTCCAAAGTTACCAAGTACAGCTACAAAAGTTTAACGACAAATATGTTGATGGTATTTGATTAATTTTATAAAGAATAATATATACACGCAGAAAAAAGACACTTCTGCATTTAAAAATTTGTAGTTGTTTGGGTTGTAATACAATTTCTTTTTTTTTTTTTGATTTAAATATCAGACATTTGTAGAACAAGTTTCATTTTTTAATAACATTGTATGTCATTTAAAAAAACAAACCACGTCAAATGACTGTTTTATAATTTTACATTCTTTTTATACAATAGTTTTTTGTTATTTAAAAAAATATAATAAAAAAAATAATTTTTTGTTTATTTTTTCCAAATGTACATATGTGGTTTATTTTTACTACAATTGCTAGTAACTTTTTCAACAGTAAAAAAAAGCACAAATATTATTGTAGTTGAATTGAATGAAATGTTAGTCGTCTTTAAGTGAAATTTCATTTGTTTTTGACTACAATTGCTGTCGTCTTTTCCTACATAAAATTCATAGTATATTTTTATAAACATTAAAATTTTCAAACCTAAACAAAGATATATTTGCAATTGTAAATTTTTTAGATATTATGTTTGGGACACGCAAATATACATATAATAAATATATATATATATATTAGAGCGACTCGCCGAAAAAAGTTAAAAAAGTGCCCCTCTGAAAATGTGATTTAGTTTGTTTTATGACTATTGCATGAGCCTTCGCGAAAGAAAAATTTTGATATCCATATTGGCCATATTAAAAACATCCGCCAAATTTTTGTAAATCGCGAACTTAAACGAATATGAAAAAAAGTGTTTACATACTTTTTTATCCTAAAAAGTTATTAAAATATATTGATGTGATTGCAAAATTATTATATTTTTATTCAAAAATCTGCAAAAAAAAACATTTCACGGAATTTGCACGTGTAAAGTTCATGCTCACTAATGTCTTATACACCGTTGGACTAAAGAAAGAAAAATTTTGATACCCATATACTAAAAACATCCGCAAATTTTGGTAAATCGCGACCTAAAACAAATAGTCAAAAAAAGAGTATTTTATAACTTCTTTTATGTCAAATACTGATTAAAATATATGATGTGACAGCAAAATTATTATATTTTTGTGCTAAAACCTTAAAAAAAATACATTTCACTGAATTCCGCGTGTATATAGTGCATGCTTCTTCATGTCATATTTTGGAAATAGTCATAAAACAACCTAATTCACATTTTCAGAAGGGCATTTTTTTTACTTTTTTACGCTCCATACAAGGCGAGTCGGTCTAATATATATATATATTTGCAGCCAAACATATATCGGCCGTTCCGCCAAAGACCGAACAAAAAAGGACATTTTTTGATTTGAATTAAATTGGATTAAATTGGATTTAGAAACTCTATTTAGTCACTATTTAGAAAATCTTCGTTTCTAGTTTTCAAATTTTGAAAAATCCACGGTTTTCTGCCTGAGCTAGTTTCTTTTTCAAAAATCAGAAAAATCCAAATAGTGTATAAATTTGAATATTCGTATTTTATTTAATATTCATCGGATTATCACCATTTGAATTGCACTGGAATCATATAATCCCCTACTTTTTTTAGCTTTAAAAAGGAATGCACTTTTTATGCAATTTCTGTTTTAAATGTACTTTTTTAAAATTTGGCCACTCTCGATTTGAAAAAAATATGCATATTTGTAAAAAATGTCATTTTTACTAAAAAAAATAATGCTTTCGTTTTTTTAGGTCCCGGGTTTTATCTATTATTAACGTTTTATTTCCACAGAAAATAAAACATTTTTTAATTTTTTTCAAAATCAAAAAGATTAAATTTAAAAATGGTCAGCTACGGCGCCGGTTTTGTCTCTCTTTTAAAAACTATATATATTTAATTTTAAGATATCTTCTTTACGTGAAAGATAAACGAATCTTCTTAAATATTACGTTTTTAAAATTATGGGTGACGAATTTCCCTGTTTTCCTAGCCTGTTAGTTAAAACGAGAGCATATTTTTTAAATCATTTTTAATTTACTTTTAGCTTATTTTTTCTTAAAATTTTTTTACGTTTTTAATAAACAAATTTTAACTTAAAAAAAACCTCTGAAATTAGATTAATTAAAATTATATTGAAAATCAATAAAATCTAATTAAAATTAATTTAAGATATTTAATAAAGGGTCCGCCAAATAACTTTTTTTTTTGAACTCCTGAACCAATTGGACTTTGTATGGCATCATACCAAGGTCTTTATGCTAAATTCATCTCAATGCTGTCTCCGAAATGTTCAATTGTTGAGAACGACGGTCAATTGATGTTGATGGCGCTTCACGCACACTTTCTGCCACAGCAGCAATATTCTCGGGTGTAGGCACTGTTTTTGGCTTTTCACGCTTTTGTTTATCGATGAGGATGCCAGTTTCTTTCACTTTTTTCACAAGATAACGAACATACGGACCATATTCGTTTAGCAGAAGGATAAAACTAATTATCTGTCAAATCAGACATGAGCTAAGTGTTACCATTCACGAAATAAGCACTAGTTGAAAAAAACGTTAGATCGCGGACCCTTTACTAATACATAAATATTAAAAAAAAAAAAAAAAAACTACATACGAGAGCGGATCAATAAGTCCGAGACTTTTTGAATGAAAAACAGTTTTTTTTTTGCAAAAAAAAAATATATTTCAACATAATCCCTTTTAGCTCAATACACTTACGTTTCTCCAATTTTTGTATCCCTTCAAAAAATAGGATTTTTCGAGGTTCATAAAATAGCCACTTCTTGGCCATATGGTGTCGTTTTTTTTAAAATCCTCGTTAAGGCGGTCCAATAAGTTGGCATAATATTCGCCGTTTATTGTTTTTCCCTTTTGAGGGTAATCGATGTGGATTATGCCACGTGCATCCCAAACAACTGTTGGCATCACCTTATTGGCCACGATTACGTTTATGGTCAATTGAGAGCAAACGCGGCTCCCATCTTGCAGACAGCTTTCTTAAACCCAACTGATCATTTAAAATCGAAACCACACTGCCACTTTCACTCTTCGATCGCCCAACACCATATTGTGGATTTTTTTTGACATTTTCGGGTGTATTGACCTCAACTGGCAGTCCAGAACGTTCAGCGTCATTTGTACTTGTGCGACCACAACGAAAATCAGTAAACCACTTTTTTTACCATTGAAATCGATGATGCAGAGGCCCCATAGTATTTATTAAACTTTTCGTTGTTTTGATTGAAGGTTTTTTTTCGCCAAAAATATTGTTTAATGAGCACTCGAAATTCACTGTTTTCCATATTTTAAAAAATCCACGAGGTTGTATGCTTTGAACAGCTGTTAAGCGCAAAGTAAATGACGGAACTTTGACAGTAGTCCATTAACAGGTGATACTTGATGCGGGCAGTGTTGCATTTCATATAACTACGAGGGAAGTTCGAAAAGTCACGGACTTATTGATTCGCCTACGTACATAAATATTACAAAATGTAACAACAATATGTTTTGAGCGATAGTATAAAAGATGTTAAGCAAATTCTGAATTTGAGCAAATATTTAATTAATTCAATAAAATTTTAATTGACAGATTTTAAAATTTTCAGCAAATCGATTTAATTGAAAAAAGTACGGAAATATTTTTTTCTGTGCAGGAAGTAACTAGCATATCACTAAAATAAAAATTATTTCTGTGATACATATCAGTATAAAACTTATAATAACAAGGCTTTAAATTGCTTCAGGTGTAGGGTAATAGCACTAAAAAAAGGTAAAACTTCAACATGCCAGACAAGAAACAATGAAGTATTTTAATAGAATTTGTTTTTATAAAACAAACCAAACCATATCTTAAAATTCCTATCTTCAAAAATGAATTCATTTCAAATATTATCTTTTAAAAAAAAAAAAGAAAAAAAGAAAATTATGCGAAATCGAATTAGAAAATTGTCTTTCTATTTGTTTTGCACATCTTTTCTTCGAAGCAAACAGCTATGATTTGTTGTTTTGGGTGAGCACAGGAGCCCTGCGAGTCAATGAGTGTGATGAAATGAGGTGGGGGTTGATTTAAAGGAACTTCTTTTAAAGGATATTTTTTTCTGTTTGATTTCACTGTTTTTTTTTCTTCTATTGTTTACTGTCGTTTTTATACAAATGTAAATTCGTATATTGTGTTGACTGAAAGATCTATTTGTAGCTAAAGTAATCTTAGGCAATCTCGAGGAAAATGGTAATAAATCAGGATTAAATGCATAAACACCACATACTATACTAGTTTATATACAGACAAACAAATGAACAAAAAACACACACACAGTATCAGTATCAGTAGAATATAATACGAATGCGTGTGATTGCGTTTCATTTGTTAGCAAACAAACGCCAACAAAAAAAAAATAAAAATTGCCTTTAGTTAGGCGTTATCAACATTGGAACACCCAATATACCAGGAGGAATACTCGTAAGTATATGGGCTAAATAACTAAAAGTTTCCCTTGGAAAAAACATGTTTCTATTTTCATGCTGTAATGATTTATTACCAAATGTTTTTATAATTTTAATACATTTCACTCCCTCCTGGGCTGTCCTAATGCCAGGGTATTAAAAATACAGCTTTTTCACCTTTTTTTTTTTCTTTATAAGAAAATATTTTTTGCATTTATAATTATGTTTAAAATTGTATTTCTAATGCAGTTTAGAATATTTCTTATTTTAGTTTTTGTTTTAACTGATACTAGCCTGTTATTGGCATTATCCTTTTTTTTGTTTTTTTACGTTTATTAGGTGGGCTCATAATTTTAGGGGGTGTTATTAAACTTACTAATAAAATAAATAGTTTTTAATTGAAGGAGCTATGTTATGTTGATGGACTATTAAATTTACTACATTTGAAATCCACAGTCGAAATTTCCTAGTTTTGAAAACAAATAATTACACAAGTGGACAAAATCATAACTTTTAAAAATTAACAATTATATATATTTCGGGTACGCTGATTTCAATGGCGTACTATATTTTTCGATGTATGGTACAGTTTTTCCATTGAATTACTTCGAAATTTGATGCATGTAAATGCAGATTTTATATATAATGTTTTTAGAATGCAATCAACCTGACTCCTTTCTGTTGAAATGTAAAGACAACCTCTGTATACTTATTTGAGGTACATATTTAATTCACAAAAACTGTACATTACACGAGCTATTTAGTGTTTTTTTCTTATTTTTCCAAATTTTTACGGTTTAACCGAATTTTATTGATAAACTAGCAATTGACCTTAACACACTTTTGACACAGTGTTCCTTTTGCGAACTTAAACAGCTATAATTTTTTACTGGAGAAAGATAATTAAGTGATTCAAAAACCTTAAAATTACTTAACATTTTGACTACAATCGTGAATAAAAAAATTGTTTAAAGTTGTTAGCCAGAGTTGCCAAATAATTATTTGAAAAAATCGATTTTTTATCTTCTTTGATGGGACTTTTATTCAAAAATTAACAGTGTTAGAGAGCTTAAATCCGTCATTTTAACAGAGCGGTCTAATTTGGACTTAAACTTAAAACAAAGCTTCATCAGTTTTATGCATACAAGATTTTTTGAGATAGTACAAATTAATGGTGCTCAAATTTGCTTACTAAAAAGTAAAAAATTAGTTTTTTTTTTAAAATCATCACCTGGGATATAAATATGAATTTCGAGGAATCACTTTAGATGTAAACCTGGACTTCTCAACATACGTATAAATATGAATTTAAGAAAATGCGAGGGCGGATCAACAAGTCCGTGACTTTTTGAACGAAACACATTTTTTTTGCAAAAAAAAAAAAAAAATTATTTTTCAACATAATCTCCTTTTAGCTCAATACACTTAGTCCAACGTTTCTCCCTAACAAAAGTTAGGATTTTTCGAGGTCCATAAAATACACATTTCTTGGCCATATGGGGTCGTTTTTATTTAATTCTTGTCAAATCTGACCAATAAGTTGCCATAATATTCGCCGTTTATTGTTTTTTCCCTTTTGAAGGTAATAGTGCATCATGCGTGCATCCCAAAAAATTGTTGCCATCACCTTATTGGCAGACAAGCTTACCTTGGTCTTCTTCGGAGCCGGTTCACCAGGTGAAACCTATTGTTTAGACAGCTGCTTGGTCTCCGGAGTATTGTAATGGATCCATGTTTCATGCACAGTTACAAAACGCCGCAAAAACTCATTCGAATTGCGGTTAAAAAACTCCAAACAATCCTTTGAAGTTGTCACACGGTTACGTTTATGGTCAATTGAGAGCAAACGCGGCACCATCTTGCAGACAGCTTTCTTAAACCCAACAGATCATTTAAAATCGAAAACACACTGCCATATGAAATGCCTATGGCATCATCAATCTCAGGCACTTTTAGCCTTCGGACGGCCAACACCATATCGTGGATTTTTTGACATTTTCGGGTGTATTGACCTCAATTGGCCGTCCAGAACGTCCAGCGTCATTTGTACATGTGTGACCACAACGAAAGTCAGTAAACCACTTTTTTACCATTGAAATCGACGGTGCAGAGTCCCCATAGTATTTATCAAGCTTTTCCTTGGTTTGATTTTTCCATTTTTAAAAAAATCAACGAGGTTGTATGTTTGAACAGCTGTTAAACGCAAAGTAAATGACTGAACTTGCTCAAAATTTGACAGTAGCATTTTTTGTAACTACTAGGGAAGTTCGAAAAGTCACGGTCCTATTGATCCGCCCTCGTTATAGGGATTTTGAAAAAATCAATTTTCACCACACAGTTCTTATATTAAATAACTTAATTAGTTTAAATTTTATAAATTTAAAACGGATTTTATATAAAGAATCTAATAAAAATTTATTTTTAAGTAAAGAAAACCCGTAACCTCTGATTTTTGTTATTATTGCCACCCTAATACTCATATCTGTGTATGTGTGTGTGTTTTTGTATTTAATTCAACATTTTCTAATTTCCTTAACTTTGTTATTTCATCTTCCTTTAGCTCTTCTCAAATAGAGTAAAGTAGAAAAAAAAATGTCAACCTTTCTTTGAGGCAATTTATCATTTTGTTGTATTTTTTTTTTTCGTACTATCTCCAGCTCATTTTCTGGCCTTTGTCGTTGGCTGTCCGTCGCTTGTACAATTTTACTGTTACTTATCGGAAATGAAACCATCAGCATTTTTATTTTCCCATTTTCTGTATTTGGCCATTATATACTCCTTTTAATAGAATATCATCTCATCTCATTGTTTGTTTCATTGGCTTTTTTCGTTTTTGAAGACTTTCTTGTATGTATGTTTTGTAAACCTTTTCCTGGTGTTTACTTGTTTAAATTTGAGATAGGAGGTCATTTTTTCCGAAGGAGATTAGAATTGTTTGTTAAAAATAATCGAGGATATTAAGGGTTAGCAGAAGGAGTGAAAGTTGATAAAAAAAAAACAACACAACATAAAAAGGATTAAAGCATTTATTTTGCATTAAAATTTATTTAAATGTTTACAGGATTTCTCTAAAAATGTAAAGGTTGATAAACATCTTTCAACTTTCAAGCTAAAAAATTTCAAGTAAACTATTCTTAAATTTATTTCGTTTTTTAAAGTTTTCTATTGCAAATATTTGTGGTTTCGTACTTAGACATTTTTAATATTCTTCATTAATCTTAAGTCTATATGAAGAAAGAAAATGTTGTATATCATTCATTCTATGAAAGAAGATGAAGAAATTGGCATTTTTGGACCACATGTTTTACGATTTTCTTTATATTAAAAACACATATTCTCTATGAAGCCTACAAATGCTCAAAGCAAAATTTTTTAGAACATATTACCTTTGAAGCTGTTCTAGAACAACTTCTTTTACCACCGTTTACATGGAATCGGTTCTAGAACGGCTTCGTGGGAGTCGAAATGTATGGTGTCACTGCCCCTGAACCAGCTCTATAACTGGTTCTAGAACCGGTTCTAAAGCAACCTATTCTTGTTTGGAGGTAAAGAACCTAATGCAAATAGGACGAACTCCATATAAAAAGAACAAGTTGCAGAACAGAAATTAATACCTGTTATAATACAGTATAAGCTGTTCTGCAACCCGGTATTTTGATTTTACTATTTTACTGGGATCTCGATATTATTTTTTTGAAACTTTGAAAAAATCCCGATTTTTTACGGTTTGAATTTTTGAGAAAATTAAAAAAATTCCCAAAAGTATGTAAATTTTAAGAGCCATATATTCGAAAGTTGTTAACGGATTTCTCGGATTCAAAAAGAATTAGACACATATGATTGTGCCCTTTCACAATTAAATAAAAACATACGTATTAAAAAATTGCACTTTTGATGCAAATGCAATTTTAAGATACATTTTCGAAATATTAATTTTTTAAACATGCATCAATCGAAAACTTTATATTTTTTAAATAAAATTCTATTTTACGATTTCTGTGAAGCAAATGTATCTTATTTTGCTGATTTTTTTAAAAACATCTTATCTATTATTTTCCATATAAAAATTTTATTTTTTTTATAATTTTAATTTTCCACATGTTTTAAAAAAGTTTCAAATTCAGAGCACGCAATTAAAAATAGAAAAACGCGATTTAAGTCGATTTGCCAAAAAAATTATTTTTGATGCAGTTAATAAATCTAAACAAATCACTTTTTATAAAGAACCCAGCTAAACCCCACTACCAAAGAATGGGTTAAGTAATGTATCAACATAGGGCTTTACTAGGGTGGTCTTTCGATGTATGGGCGAAAAATAAAAATGAGATTTTGACTGTACCTCCCCCTTAAAATATTTGTTAGGGTGTCAAAATACGCCGCGCAAAAAATTAGAGTTCTAGCATAACGGGAAGATGTCCCGCATCGCGCTTGAAAAACGGGCCCGTTGGAAAAATGGGCATAATTTAAAAAAAAATTACAATTTTTTTTCTTCAAAATTAAAAAATATAAAATAATTTTTATGTTGTGTTTAATCATAACTACTCAAAGTGACTTTTTTGCATTTTTGAAAATTTTATTCAATAAAAATCCAAAACCTAGTGTTTGCTGTCAAGTATTTTATTAAACACATCTCAAGTATTAAATAAACCAAGTACTGTGGATATCCGTTGGCAAATTTTTTTTTTAGAGAATTTTGATTCTCGGGGATTTCAATGTTTTTTTTTTATTTTTATACATTTTTACTTTAAAACAAGGTTTTAATAATATTTCATCAATATTATTGTATATGCTCTTTTATATGATTGTAATAACTTTATTATAAGATACTATTTTTTCTGTTGATAGTTAACCCATGTTAACCTGGGGTCAAATATGACCCACGTTAACAAATTAAAGGTTGTTAATGACACTGCAGAACGGGCAGTGAAGCTCATGGAGGGCTACAATAAAGTATTGTCACGAAACGAGAAGGAAAAACAAGTAATAATGCAAATTGTAGCCGATTAGCGGAAGCACTACCCTGATGCAAAAAAATTTACACTATTAAATAAAAAATACGTTTTTCAAAAATACTCCTGAATATGTACAAAAAAATCAATTTAAATATGAATACAAATATCGGAATTTATACTAAATAATTAATTTTAATTAATTTTAAAATGTAAATAAATTACAATTAGAAACATAAACAAAAATTAATTTTATGTCATCTTTGTGATTTTTGACTCTTTAAAATACGAGGGTCAATTGTGACCCCATGAAAACACAGGTTAACTGTGAACACGAAAAATTATACTTTATAATAAAGTTATTACAATTATATAAAATAGCATACACAATAACATTGATGAAATATTAAAAAAATCTTGTTAAAAAAAAAAGTCTATTTAAATTTAAAAAAACGTTGAAATCCGCTAGAATCAAAATGCTCTTACAAAAATTTTTGCCAACAGATATCCGTAATACTTATGTTGTTTAATATTTGGGATGTGTTTAATAAAATACTTGACAGCAAACACTAGGTTTTTGATTTTTGTTTAATAAAATTTTCAAAAATGCGAAAAAGTCACTTTAAGGTACACCCAAAATATTTATTAATTTTTTGACACAAAGTTAGGGTAAGTTAGCGATTTTCTGGGAAAGTAATATTTTTTATCTGAGTAGTTATGATTAACCCAACACAAAAATTATTTTATATTTTTTTAATTTTGAAGAAAAAAAAATTTGTAATTTTTTTTTAAATTATGCCCATTTTTCCAAGGGGCCCGATTTTCAAGGGTGATGCGGGACATCTTCCCGTTATGCTAGAACCCTAATTTTTTGCATGGTGAATTTTTGTACCTAAACAAATATTTTAAGAGGGGGCAGCCCCAAAAATCGCAAGTTGAAAAATAAGGACCACCCTAGGCTTCACGCATTACATTGAACCTTAACTCACTAATGAATTTTACAGGCGAAGAGCTTAAAAGTAATGGGTGGACTCATTACCTCGTAGGGGATAAAGTAACTGGTTACTTATATGGTTACTTGGTGGGGAAAAGTAATGCGTATTTATATATAGATTTCCATAAAGAAAAAATTGATAAAAAAAAAATTATTACAAAAATTTTTTAAATTATGTATTTATCGTGGTCACTCGGGGACTCGAACCTGACGTCTCTGATTATTAGGCGAGAACTCTAACAACTGAGCAATCGTCACATATAATAATGGGGTGCTTAAAATGTAAATGAATTGTTGTTTTTCGAGTTTTTGTTGGTGATATTAAACATATATAAATAACCCTCATAGTTACAAAAAATCACAAAGTAATATGTCTAAATATAGATTTTAAAAAAACGATTTTAAATATTACTTTCCGTTTATGTTTCCTCCTTTACGTACTTGATGATCGGTAAGTAATTTTTTTATGTTTTGAAATAATGTAATACGAAATTATGTATCATTACAAGGTTCTCTATTAGTTTCCGCTTATTGGTAACTCATTACTTTATGTATCGAAATAATGTTGAAGGTAAGGAGTATTCATTACAATGTAACCAATTATTGCTAACGCATTGCTCTATGTTTCGAAATAATGCTAAAGGGTAAGAGTATTTATTACAAAGTAATGCATTATGTAACCCATTGTGGGTAACTCATTACTTTTAGTTTGAAAATAATGGTAGAGCTAAGGAGTATACAGTACAAGGTAATGCATTGTTTTATCGCACCCATTACCAAAGTTTCCTGGGAATGTATAGTGAGTTTTAAACAGTTTAAAAACCTGTTCAATATTTTCAATTACAAAATATATAAAAAAAATTTTTTTTGTGTGGGAATAATGAACAAAGTATTAAAAAAAAAAATCGTGAAAATTAGATAGCAAATTTAAATTTAACAAAATTTAATTTTATATAAAAAATGTTAAATATTAAATTTATCAGCGTTTAAAAAAAAATTACGTGGGAGCACAACTCCAAATACCACGATAGCAACTTATGCGGACGATACGGCTATTGTTGCCACCAGTGACTCAGAAACGGAAGCATCTTCCTTTGTTCAAAATGAACTCAATTTGCTAGAAAAATGGCTTTTAAAATGAACTCTTAAAAATCAACCCATACTACATTTACATTAAGGCGGAATGTTTGCCCTGCTCTTACCATTTATCAAGAGGAAATACCTAAAAGTGAAACTTTCAAATATTTGGGAATGACAATAGACAGGCGCCTTACATGGAAACCACACATCAAGGCGAAGCATGAACATCTAAAACTGAAATGCAAGAAACTTTATTGGCTATTAGGACCAAAATCCCAACTAAACTTAAACAATAAATTACGTATCTACAAAGCTATACTTAAACCAGTTTGGACCTACGGCATACAAATCCGGGGTACTGCGAGCAAATCCAATACCGACATCTTTGAACGGTTCCAATCAAAAACGCTTAGGTTAATTACTAATGCACCCTGGTTTATAACTAATAAACACATCCGTCTCGATCTAAAGATGCCAACGGTGAGACAAGAAATTCAAACGTATAGTGAAAAATATCTGCAGAGGCTGAGTGATCACATTAATCCTTTGACTACATCCCTTCTTGATGACAGCAATGAAACAAGGCGATTAAAACGAACTCATATACTGGACTTGCCCTTCAGAAACTAATTCTGAACTCGCAAATATTAAAAATGATTTAAATAATTGTTGTACAAACATATTTAACCTCTTAGATATTATTGTTATTATTTTCTTATTACCTTTTGCAATTATTTAATTAAAATTCATAAATAAGTATTATTAAAAATTCATTAGATAACTGATAGTTTATTGCAAAAAGTTATGTGGTTTAATGGAATCACATAACACCTTTTAATTAATATCATGTTAACAAATTTGTTTATTGTCCTTGGACAGATTGTAAATAAAGAATAATTGAAAAAAAAAAAAAAATAAAAAAAAAATTGCACTTGAATAAAAAATGCATTTCTTTTGATATGTATTATTTCATTACATAAGTGTGAAAAAGGGACAATTATATAAATCGAATGCTTTTTGAATCAGAGAAGTCTGCACTTAGAAAACTATATAGGTTAAGACCACTGTAAATGTATTTAAAAACAAATGAAATTTCACTTAAAGAAAGGACGATTTACATTACAGTAAATTCAACAAACATTGTCATTTGTTTTTAATGTTTAAAAAAATTAACCACAATTGTAATAAAAATGAACCCCATATGCAGTAAAAAATAAACAAACTTATATTTATTTTATTTTTTTAAATAAAAAAAAACTACTGTATAAAATGAATGTAAAATCATAATACAGTAATTTGATGTGGTTTGTTTTTTTAAATGAAAGTAGTCAAAAATTTAATTTTTATACAAATGACTGTTTTGAGTTTTTTTTTTATTTTTGAAATATTTTAAATTTTTTTGGAATATTAACCGTTAAAAAATTTGAATATTTGAAACACTGAATGTGGGGATGTGTAATGGGTTCCATGGAGTATGTGTCTACAAAAAATTAACCAAATTTGAAGACCCTCGGTCTATTTCATTTGTGATGTATCATGGAACTCATGTTATACAACAACAATTTTAATTCTTTAAACATTCATTAGAAACCGATTTTCATTTGCTACAAATTTAACCACTATAACACATGTGTGTACGTACACACAGAGAAAAGTTTAGCCAGTTTTCAACTGACATTACGTAACTACGACTGAAATCGGTTGGTATAATTGAATATTGGAGTTTTCAACAAAATTCAGTTAATACAAATAAATAGAACAATTTTTGGTCTTCAAAGTTTAGGAACGTCATGCTGCTTGTTAGGAATAGAACCTGACCACTTGTTTGATTACTAAGAAGACAAAAATATAGCAAAATTGATGATGAACTGGTTTTTTGTTAAAGCTCTGCTAATTATGGAGCCTCTAGCTTTTCTAAAACTCTGATGAGATCTTTAGCCAGATCGAAATACTAGTATCAGCCTAGCTAATATGTTTGATTTGCTTTATTTTTGTAAATATACGGAGATTGAAAGCTCGTTATAAATTGAATACAACAGGACTTGAATTACAATACTGTTTTTTAAAAATAATTGCGTTAATGCTCGGTAGACCCAACCGACACAAAAATTAAAATGTTCTACTTGAAACTACCACTATGAAGTAACGAAAGATTTTCAATGGTTAATAAAATGGCAATACAAAACTAAAAAGCTTTAACATTTAAAGCTGTTGGCTAAACTTGTTAGAAAAGACAAAAATAACTAATGTTCAATTAACATCATCGACTTTCTGTGGTTGGTTGATATATATACCTGAGTTTCTTGGGGGTGATGGATTAGAATGAGGCTGAAGATTACCTAGTTGCGTAGGTCGAAAGTGCAGCCCTCTCTCTAGCGCTCATACCCACAAGATTTTTTTTTTCCAACTTTTCTTACATTTATTAACAATTTTGTGGTTTCTATTTGTAATAAAAACATTTAATTATGATCTCAGACCTGATAATTCAAAATGAAATGCAATAAAAAATATATTTTTTTTCTTATTTAATTTTGAATTATTTACAAATAAAAATAGAAAAATCGTACAAATTACAAAACTTTTAGCATTAAAAAACACCAAGTAATATAAATAAATAATTACCACGCATTGCAACAGGAAATCAAATTTATAAGCTCAAGGATATGAAAGAGTACATGAAGACTCAAGTACTGCAAGTTAATAATGTCGATTTTTTTGCTTGAAAAATGCATTTATTATAATAACAAAATAAAGTGCTACATTATTCAAAGTATTGTCCATCGTTAGCCACTACTTTTTCCCATCTTTCTGGTAGCATATGGATTCCGCGCTAAAAGAACTGCTCCAGTTTTGAGGTAAAGAATGAATCAAACAAATTTCTGATACCCTGTTTTGAAGTGAAGCGTATTCCTGTAAAGGCGTTCTGCTTCGATCGAACCAAATGTTAGTAAGAAGGGGCAAGGCCTGGGATAAAAGGCGGGTTAGCCAAAACTTCCCATCCACTGTTTACCAAATAGTTTTTGACCGGTCTTGCAACATGTGGTTGAGCGTTGTCATGATGGAAGATTATGGCCTCGTGTCTGGTCGAATATTCTGTTCGTTGATTGATTTTTTTATTTATTTATTTAAGTCTACGGAATAAATCCTTACAGACTATTAACATAATAATTACAAAATTATAAATTAATATAAGTACAATATTTTTTTTTTTTTTAAATAGTAGAATTTAAAAACAAAATGATGTTGCGTTTAATGATATTAACATTTGAAGAAAAATCTAACAAACTATAAAGATTATTAAAATCATTACACATTCTTATAAACGGATCAGCATCAGCATACATTTGACGATAGAATGGAGTATATAATGGAGTATAATTACGTGTTGATCTTGGAGGAACGAAAAGTTCAAAATTTTCTAACAGGAAATCGGAGCATATATCACCATTAATCAAATTTAATAAAAATGTAACGTTTAGCATTGTCCTTCTACTTTTCAGAGTGGGAAGCTTAACGAGGTTTAGTCTGGTTGCATATGAAGGTAGATTATTAATGGTATTAGGGTAGGTGCTTCGTAAGCAGAACAGCAAAAATTGTTTTTGCACTGATTCAATTTTTCCAATTTGAACAATGGATAATGGATCCCAAATCACAGATCCATATTCCAAAATTGGTCTCACGAGCGATGTATATAATTGTTTTGTTACATTGGAATCTGTAAATTCCTTAGCCCATCGTTTTATAAAAGCTAAGGTGCCACGAGCTTTATTAATCGTCAATAAAATATGCCGTTTAAAATCCAATTTTGGGTCTAAGAGAATACCCAAATCTAGAATATTATCTATTATATTCGGCTTCGGCTTTGATTTGGCTGGTTGGCCGGGTTTTACATATGACTTTTTGAGCTTGGAGTTATCGTAATGTATCTATTTTTCATCAGCAGTAACAATACGATGCAAAAATTAATTCTTTTTGTAGCGTTTAAGCAGCATTTCCGACATGCAAAATCGCCTTTCAGCGTCTCTCGGCTTTAATTCATATGGGACCCAATTTCCTTGCTTTTGAATGAATTCCAATGCTTTTAAACGTAGGGAAATGGCTTGCTATGTGACTCCCAATGACAATGCAAGTTCTTCTTGCGTTTGACAACAATCTTCGTGGAATAATGCTTCCAATTCCTCATATTCAAACTTTTTCGGCTGACCAGGCCTCTCCTCGTCTTCAGTGTCGAAATCACCACTTTTGAATCGCGCAAAACATCGTTCACAAGTTTATTGAGTTGGTGCATGTTGACCGTAAGCTTCTACCACCAATCGATAACTTTCAGCAGCCATTTTCTTCAAATGAAAGAAGGTTATCAGACTTCCCCGCAAAACAACTTTTTTAGGCACAAAATTCAACATTATTATAGCGTTTGAAAAAATTGCTTGATAACACTTTGGCGTCTATCGAATACTGAATTATAATGACAGATGTTTACCCTCCAAAATACCATATTTGTTATTATTGACACAAACCATATGTGATAGTTATGCCATATGTTGTCCAAATCGACATTACGAACTTGTATAACAATAATATCCTCAATGAGAAACTCCTCTAGATCTCAGTAGGAAGTCTGGTTCAGAGAAGAATAATCCAAAACTTGAAAATTCGTGGTAATTATTTATATTACTTGGTTTTTTTTAATTTTAATATTATTGTAATTTGTCCTAATTTGCTGTATAAATAAAAAAATGTAATAAAATTGGAAAGAAACATTGTTATAATAATTTCAATTGTAATTATACAAAAAAAATAATTCGATCGCATGTACTGAATATGATTTTCTTATATGGTAGACATAACTATAAATGTTGATAGCTGCAACCGAATAACTCGATAGTAGGTGTAACTACCTAAATTCGGTTGGCAACGAATTCGATTGTCACAACGAATCTGTTCTCTGTGTGTATGTATGTTAAAAAGTAAGTGTATGTCTTACAAGGAAAGTATTTTATGGCCTACGTTCAGATGTTAGTAAAATTTGGATATGTTGTAGAGGGGAGTGAACCAATTTATACATATTTATATATAACCTTTATTTTAGCTGTCATCACTCATATCGAGGGGGCGAAATTGATTTTTTTTTTTGAATTTTTATTAGTTTTTGTACAGAATTAGGTCTGCCGCTTAAATACCTTTTGTTTGACACAAAATGTTCGATCAAAACCAAAAAAAAGAAAAAAAAAAACGGAAAAATAATGCTTTTATAATCCCCCCCCCCCTCTTTTTATTCCTTAAGTCTTTGCTATGACACTCAAGCAAAAGCTGGTCTGAATTAATTTTTTTTTTTTTATTAGTTAATAATTATATAATTACAAATTACATGCTATTACCCTAACCGAGCACTAGCTGCTATGGCCTTCGGCGCGTTGTAGCGAAAACATATCAGTGCCTCTGGTGGGAATCGAACCCACGACCCCCGCACAGATAAGGCAGCACGCTACCAACTAGCATAGCGGGCTCACTGTATTAAATTTAATTCTTTACAATACACACAGAAATATCAATGAAAATCAGCGTGTATAAGTTAAAATACTTTCCTTGTGAGTGTAAGCTGTGGTTGTTTGTAGTGTAATAACGCCAGTATGATGATCGAACCATTAAAATTCTTTAAAATAAAGCTGTTTCTTAATGTACACGTATTTTCAAAGAAAAACGAAAAAAAACATTCATATATGGAAGTAACATCCATGCATACAATTCAGAATGACATCCAAGAAAATAAGAGCAAATTTTAAAAAGCACTGGTATGAACCAACATGTACGTGTACTAAACATTTTACCTATTCGAGGGTTAACCACAATCCCATATATTTGCAAATTTATATATCACATTTGTAGAGTTGAAACTCTTCTAGAGCAAACATTTAAAATGTATGGTGAAAATTTTCACACGCGTATTTTAAAATGAAAACATACACATACAAATGGAAATGGAAATGGAAAAAACAACAAATTTGAAAGTAAACACTATGCATACCAAAATTCTAATACTTACAACTGTAAAATGTCTGTACAGGATAACCCAATAAACAAAAATCAGCATCTCAAAAACTGCTAAAGTATGTGTAAGTAAAAGCAAAATAGCAATTCGATCAAATCGATGGTAGTGCGATTCCGTAACTTATTAATGAAAAAATTCGATCGTAAAATTGTCAAAATTCGATAATTAACAAAAAAAAAACTTTGTTTAGAGTTATTCTTAAAATTTTTCTAACGATATTTGTTGTTAAAAAAAATCGTTAACATACGAGGGCGCATCAATAAGTCCGTGACTTTTCGAACTTGAAATGCAATACTGCTCCCATCAAGTACCACCTGTTAATAGACTACTGTCAAATTTTCAGCAAGTTCCGTCATTTACTTTGCGTTTAACAGCTGTTCAAATAGTAAAAGTGCGTGAGATTGTTGATGCCAGTTGGGTTTAGGAAAGCTGTCTGCAAGATGGGTGCCTAAACAATGGGTTTCTCCGGGTGAACCGGATCCGAATAAGGCCAAGGTAAGTTCGTCGGAAAATAGGGTGATGGCAACAGTTTTTTGGGATGCACGCGGGATACTCCACATCGATTACCTTCAAAAGGGTAAAACAATAAACGGAGAATGTTATGCCATCTTATTGGGCCGATTTAACGAGGATTTAAAAAAAACGACCCTATATGGCCAAGAAAAAAATTCTTTTTCATCAGGATAATGCACGGGTGCACACGTATGCAGTCTCAATGGCAAAATTCCATGAATTGGGCTACGAATTGGTACCTTATCCGCCATATTCTCCGCAGTTAGCCTATTTCCTATTTATACTATTTCCAAACCTAAAAAAATGGCTCGGTGGAAAGAGATTTAGCTCCAACGATGAAATTATTGCAAAAATAACTGTGTTTCATTCAAAAAGTCACGGACTTATTGATCCGCCCTCGTATCAACAAAAAATATTTTGAAGTTCACGTTAACGCATATTAATTAAAAATTAATTGCGACTTAATGACGTTAAAATAACGCTGTACTAAAATACATTATAAAATTTGCCCTGTGGCGGTGTTTCAACTTAAACGCAAAAGTTTTCAACACTAAACGTAAAAAACATACGTCAATCTGGTAACGTTGTGAAATAGAGTGGGAGGAGATTAGAAAAATAAACAAAAATCTAAAATGCACTAAAAAAATCACTTGAGTCAATGCAAACTTAGAATTGAAATCTTTTTATTTTGACCTAACCTATTAACACGGTGTAAACCGCTGGATTCTACGCTCGAAATAAAGTTAACGTATCCCGAGGTTTTGATGTGACATTTGTATTTAACGTGTAGCGTTTCTTTGTAAAGGGATAGATTTAAGGTGAAATTTTATGAAGGGCTCCAATATTATGGTAATACTGTAATTGTGCAAAATTTGAAGTCTTCGAATAGTTGTTGCGGTCTATCTAATGAAGAGTTGACGAACTTTGTTAAAGCTTTCTGGTTCATAGCCCTGTTATGCTATTTGACTTCAATGGGGTTAAGTTCTATGGGAAAACAAAAGCCAAAGGAATATGTATGAGAGAGAGAAGAATCAAACATATTATTTTACTAAATTGATGCTGTTGGGAATCGAAACCGAAACCGCTCTAACCATTACAACAAATTTCCCATTTTACTGGGACTACGACAATTCACACAACTGGAATTATATTCTTTTGAAAATCGGCTTTATTTATAGTGGGAAATAAGTGCATTTTTAATTGGGAATTATAACGAAAATCGTGTTAGCCACAGTAAAAATCTAAGGAGATTATAATTCCTAAAAGTACATTAAACGCGAAGGGTTATCTCTACAAGCAGGTCGCTAAATGGTGCTGGGCATTTTGAAGAGAAATAAAAACAGCATAATCATTGCACCCAAGATAGGCCTTAGAATTTGGGAGACGATGCACAACTTAATCGGGATATTTTTAATATACCACCGTTTATGAAAATCCTACAAACAGAAGAAAGGGGTGCAAATTACAAAATTGTGATAAATATTTGTAACAAACATTTTTTTTTTTTTTTTGGGCGAAGTGATTTCAGATTTTAAGCACATCCTAAAGATGTAAAAATAAAATGTTTTAATTTTTATGTTATGGGATATATTATTTTAAATTATTATTATTTTGTATTTTAAGAATCTCAATAGCCTCCAAATCGGATAGCAAAGAAGAAAAAGAATACAAAACGTACAAAATCCTTGAGATGCTAACAGAATTTAAGAGTGCAAGGATAATATTTTTCAATACACAGATAAACCTCTTAATAAAGAACAGTTAAAGACAATTCAATAAAAAAAAATAGCATGAAACTGTTGTCGTAAAAATATTGTACAATAAGGTGTTTGAGACAATTTACGAGACTTTGATAGAAAACCCTAAACAAAAATATAAATAGTTGTTAATTCAATTTAAAGTCGATGCACTGTTACGGAATACGTCATAAGAGCAGACCATTATTATAAGGTTTTACTGTTTATGTTAGCACAACAACCACATAAAGAAGAACATGTCTACATGTTTGGTGGTTTAAAGTTATTCTCAAACGAAACTATAAGAACCTCTTAGTTATTTATCTATTTTCATGTATTACGTTTCTGTCTTTCTGATGTTACGTTTTTGCGGTTAAATTTCGTTAATATTTGAAAAAAGCAGCAAGGAAGATATGGAATAAAATCCCCTAGACTAAACCCGGTGATGCCAACTTTCTTGAATCAAAACGCGCAGTCAAGCGCCTAAAAAAGCGCCGGATGATAAATTGTATTAAATTGTCTACTTTTTAAACTAATTTTTTTCGTAAAAACAGTAAAAAAGCCTTATTTTAGGAAGAAATAGCTGAATTTTATATTCTTATTGGATAGGAAATTTCGAAAATTGTTAATGTTTTTAATGCAAATTTATAGCAAAAATCATTTTAGGAACCATTTAAAATTATTTTTTATGCTAAATAGTAAAAATATGTATAAAAAAGCAATATTTTTGACGAAAAAATTTTATTATTAGCTAAAATTTTATTAAAATTAAACGATTTACAAAAAAGGCAGTCAAAAAGCTACATGAAAAAGCTAAAACCATCAACCTAGCTCAGTTTTTTTTAGAAACAACTCTAACAGAAAAAAAATGCAAGTTTTGGGTAGCGCTAAATCTAGCGCGAATAGTGCCAAATTGGCATTACTGATGAAACCACACAGCTGAGCAAAAAAACAAACAAACAAAAATCGTAGAGCGCTGAATTAAACTGAAAATCCATTTTTATTTTTGGCAAATTGAAAATAACAAATTCACATCTTGTGTTGTATAACTTTTCCTCCATATTTCCCCGTCTAAAGATGTGTGTGTTTTTGTGCAAAATTATTAGCGTTTGTGGTTGCTCTTACTAATGCTGCTCCTAATACTTTTATTTTTTCCGTCTTGCTTCAAAATTTATATGTTACGGTATTGTAATATGGAAATAATCGCTTCACAACTACCAACCTCCTGTTTTCTTCTACATTTGCTAAAATGAAATTTTGTTGCAATGGCAGCTAGAAAGAATTTCAATTGAATCTCGTACTTCTTAAGATCGTACATCTAAAAGCGACAAGCTTAAATGAACGTGACAAGCACATCAAATCAAGCAGAAGGAAGTGGAAATAAAAAAAAATATTTTATTAAAACTGGGATATAAGGATTTATCTATAACTTACAAGAGTATTTTGTAGGTTTATATAAGAATGTCCCTTAAAAACGAGTTGTCGATTTTTGTTCATTACTCCACCGCTTTTATTGCAAATGCTTCCAAATGGAAAAAATCGATTACGGCTGTAAATGGCATATTTTTAATAATTAGAACAAGCTGGGATATAAAGATTTATCTATAAGTTACAAGAGTATTTTGTAGTTATACATTAGGATGTCCCTTAAAAACGAGTTGACGATTTTTGTTTATTACTGTAAAGGTTTTATTGCAAATGGAAATGGAAATGGCATATTTTTGATAATAAGTGCAGTTTTATTAAAAATTCCTGAAATTAGAAATTTTTAAAAATTAAACTTTTTATTTCATTTATTCCTTTAGCCCTCAAATCGGCCTAAGTTTTTTCGCAATGAAATGTATACCACTTGTTAGTCACGAAAAATACACTTCTTCTACAAAAATTTTTTTCGTTGCCTATTTTAGGCGATATAGGCCAAAATGGGTTTAGAGCGAATCTCAAAAAGTAATAAATAATAATGAATAAGTTTAGTCATTAATTATTTCTCTTACCAAGATATAACTGCTGTCCAAAAATTACACTTTTTGTGCTTTCACTGAAGAAAATATTGCGATTTTCGAAAAACACAAAATTGAGCGAAAATGCACCTTAACTTCTACTTATACTCAGAAAAAACTAAAAACGGGTTTCAATTAAAAATTTATTGAATCAATTAATATTTTAATTGATTTTGCACCTATCACGACAATGTTACTATCAATTAAACCTTTTATTAAAATTAAGAAGGAAAAAAAAATTATAAATAACTTCTACAAAAAAAAAATATAATACTCACAAAAGAAGTGTGTGATCTATACGTTGGTATGTGTGTTTTTTGCAATGCTGAGTCTGTTTGTATGTGTGCTTGTTTTGTTTGTCAACTTCAAATGTATTTGGTATTTTATGCTGAAAATTTTCTATTTATGCATACAGTGTATGAAAAAATAATATGATAATTGTGTCTAAAATAAAATATGTAAAGAGTGTCCCAAGAATAGAGCAATTTTTAAATTTTAAATAAAAAAAAATCGTGAAACTTTATTATATCGTAAAGTAGACAGAATGAGGTTATGTATGGAGCAATATATCGTGCAGATGGCCGCCGCGGCTTTGCTGGCATGCACGCGATCTTTTAATGAAATTTTCAATGACCGTTTTGCATGAATGCTGCGGTATTTCATTAATGCAACGTCCAATTTCCTCTTTTAAGGCTTGAGTCGTCGTCGGCTTATTCGCGTAAACCATAAACTTCAAAAAACCCCAAAGAAAAAAATCTAATGGTGTTAAATCGCACGATCTAGGCGACCAATTCTGATCTCCAAAACGCGAAATAACACGTCCGGGAAATGACTGATGCAGCAATTGAATTGTTTCTCTGGCTGTATGACATGTGGCGCCGTCTTGTTGGAACCACATGCCCTCCACATTCATTTCTTCAATTCTAAGCAAGAAAAAACTGGTTATCATTTCACGATACCGAACACCATTGACTGTTTGCGCTTGACCTGAATCATTTTCATAAAAAAAAGATCCAATGATTCCTCCAGTCCAAAAACCACACCACACAGTGACACGTTGAGGATGCATTTGCTTCTCGTGAATCACTCGAGGATTTTCCTCACCCCAAATGCGACAATTCTGCCTATTGACGAAGCCATCAAGATGAAAATGGGCCTCGTCACTGAAGATGATTTTTGCGAACTGTAGCCGCAAAACTTTCACCATTTTGGTAAAACAATTTCACAATGAGACTGCGTTGTTCATTCGTGTAGCGCTCCATTTTTACTAACCTCGTACCTTCTACTAGCAAACAATAACGATTGTTCAAATGTCAAACAATGACACTTCGAATGTTGCCAGATTTAAAAATTGCGTTCTTCTTGGGACACCCTTTATTTATATATTTAAAAGTCAATTAAAATATTAATTGATTCAATTAAATATTTGTTTAGAAACAAATTAAATTAAATTCAAATCAAATCTTTAATTAGATATTTTAGCTTGATAATTTTTTCTGTGTATCGATTAAACTTAAAGACTTTGCTAATACTATTTAATATAATCATAAATTTCATCCGTCCATACGTTTCCAAGTTAAGGCGATATGCTATTGTGAAAAAGCCTAATGTGATTCTGATGTCAAATTCGGATTCAGCGCAGCTCTAACCTTTGCAAAAGTATACTCTGGTCTCAGGGTTAAACATATGTTGGCCTGTATTATCTTTACTTTCATTTAAAAGATCTTTAACCCTTAATTACCTGGGGACAAAAAGACCGATAAAACATAATTTAAATTATGACTACAAAAAAAATATTATGACTACAAAAATGATACAAATAAATATTTTATGCAATTTGATCCATATAGGGTGAACGTTTTAACCTTTTTGCAAAAAAAAACCCTAGGAAATTTACAGAATGACTTCTTTCAGATTTTGAATAAATTTAGATATGTGAACAGGCAAAATTCTTTTCCGTACCAATCTTATTTTTAATGGTTAAAACGGTTGGGATCAAAATGACTCCATTTTACTTTTTTTAGATTTTTTACATTTATTCCAAAAAAAAAATATACAATAATGGGTATTAAATTAAAGGAATTGTAAAGATCAATAAAACGATTTACCAAAAAAAAATTTTCCTTGTTTTTCCTTGGATATTTTGGAATCCAACTGTTTTACCCTTAAAAATAAGATTGGTACTATAAATAACTCCTCTTATTCGTTAGTTTAGTACCCTATACCACATATCCAAATTTAATAAAAATCTGAAAGAAATCATTCTATAAATTTGCTAGTGAGTCTTTTTGGTCAAAAGAGAAAACATTAACCCTATGTGGTCCAATTTCATTAAATAGTTCTTTGTATATTATTAATTTAAATGCATAATGTAGTCATAATATAATTTACATTATATGTGTTTTTTTTTTGTCCCCGGGCTACTAAGGGTTAAAGATTTTTGAAATAAAAGTTAAGATAATAATTGTCTTATCAAACTTAAGTGATATTTTACCGAAAATTAAGCAAACTTTGAGGAAAACATTTAAATTTTGTTTAATTTTTGACAAAATAATCAATTTTCATAAAATGTCCTGGAAAGGAGCAGCTTCACACAATAATACAAATTTTATTTTTTCAATTTATTATTTTGAATTATAATAGTAAATATAAAAACAGCTAAAGTGGGTTAATGATATCCGATGAAGTCAGAATTCCATATGTGAAAAATCCTGTGTATACTAAAAGAATAAAAGAATTTTCGGCCAAAATTCGGCACGATTTAACGGCGCTTCCAAAATAAAATCGATTTTGTACATTTGGAAATATTTGCAATAAAACTGGGGGGTGTCATGACAAATATATTTTTGAGGGACGCCCTATTATACATATTTACATGGGTACTATAAAGTACATATGGGGAACTTCACAAAGTTTCGACACTTTGAGGTAAAATATTTTTTAAATATTTTTTTAATCATTTATCAAAAATTATAACGTTTTAAAGTTTCTAGCAAATTATAATTTCTGCAATTTAAAGATCTCATGCATTTATCGCATTTAAAAACATATATTAAAAGTTTTAAAATTAAAAATAAAAAAACACACTCAAAAAAAAATTGTTGTCATATATTAGAACATTAAAAGAACATCACGATTATTTTGGGAAACATGCATTTCTTGCTGGTTTAATAATATTTTGTTGGGTTTAGTCTTAATTATTTGCAGGAATTCATATTAAATACTGTTAAATATGCAAAATTAAAAAAATTATATGAGGATGCAGTTTGAGGTTAAGAAAATGTTTTTTGTTTTAAATAAAAGTTAACGTCATTAGAATAGTTTTTTTTGATGTACGTTTTATCGAAACTCATATAGCGCTTTAGTTGTCACAAAGCAAAAGGTGTTGTGAAAAAACTGGTGCTGTAGCCACAAGGAATGAAAAAGATTATATTTGTGTGCACTTCATATATTTAGATCTCCGTAAGGATTCACTCCATATTATTAACTATCCAGGTAGAAAAATGCAATCGTGAAAGCGTTTCAAAAGCTCTTCAAAATGTGGTTCAAGCTTTTTCTGAACATTTCGAATTTCAGGTTTAAAGGGTTTTACGGTGAGGGGACGGTATTTTATTTTGTATTTTCGTACAAAAATAAACAAACAAAAACTTTGAGCTTACTGTTTTCCCTAACAATGATACAGGTTGTATGTAAGCAGCTTACCCTAAGCAGCTTACCCTTACAAATATGCAGGTTGTAATGCAGAAAGTTCCATATCGTGGATTATAATCGATCTGTAAAACTTTTCACGAGTAATTTCCGATTGTGTTTGGTATTTTTGAGTATGTAATAAAAATAATTAGTACTTTAACTGTTTCGGAAGAGCTAGTATGTGGAACGGTAAAAGGAAACAAAATAATTATATTATATGAGCAATTCCATTTAATATCACCGTGAAATTAATCGATGTTTTCCGTCTTAGATAAAATTTTGCGAGTGTAAGCGGTAGTGAAAGAAAGTATTAAAAAAATTTCTTTTTTTTTTTGAAAACTCTGGCAACCCTATAGCTTCAAATTGTGGGGAAGGGACTTCACTTAAAAGTTCATAACTTTTGATGTGTAAAAAATATCGACAATTTATTTTTGCATAAGAACGGCTAGGTTTTGGGGTATAAAAAATAATGGATTATAAACGATCTGTAAAACTTTTCACGAGTGATTTCCGATTGTGTTTGGTATTTTCGAGTATGTAATACAAATAATTAGTGATTTAACTGTTTCGGAAGAGCTAGTATGTGGAACGGTAAAAGGAAATAAAATAATTATATTATATAAGCAATTCCATTTACTATCACCGTGAAATTAATCGATGTTTTCCGACTTAGATAAAATTTTGTGAGTGTAAGCGGTAGTGAAAGAAAGTATTAAAAATTTTTTTTTTTTTTGAAAACTCTGGCAACCCTATAGCTTCAAATTGTGGGGAAGGGACTTTACTTAAAAGTTCATAACTTTTGATGTGTAAAAAATATCGACAATTTATTTTTGCATAAGAACGGCTAGGTTTTGGGGTACAAAAAAATAAATAAAAAAAAATTTACACATTTTTTAATAATAAAAAACTTGATGTAAAGTTTTTTTTTCAAAAATTTTTATTTTTACCACAAAACCTAGCCGTTCTTATGCAAAAATGAATTTGTCGATATTTTTCACACATCAAAAGTTATGACCCTTTAAGTGAAGTCCTTACCCCACAATTTGAAGCTATAGGGTTGCCAGATTTTTCCAAAAAAAAAATAAAATTTTTTTTTTTTAATACTTGCGTTCACTACCGCATACACTCACAAAATGTTATCAAAATCGGAAAACATCGATTAATTTCACGGTGATATTAAATGGAATTGCTCATATGTCAAAAATGTTAACAACAAAAAACTAATATCTGTAGAATTTTATGTAGAATAAATTATGTTACACGGATTAATACGGAATTTTTAATTTTCCCTATAAATTCCATGATAAATTCAAAATATTCATCAAAATATTAATATTCTCATACAAAACCTAGCAACAAAAATATTTGATCCCTCGAAGGAATAAAATGTCAATGTTTACATTAACAATGTTCAAGGTATACAATTGCAATTTAAACAGTTTTTAAACCAATTTTTTTTTTTGTAGTTTTAAATATTAGAAAATGTAATTATAAAACTGATATAACAAAGAGTAGACATATGTACAGTGAAGCCTTTATTGAACAGAACATTTTCTTTGGTACATCACTATTCCTTTAATATCCTTTCAGACAAGTCTATACTGTGTGTATATTTATATTGTTTATGTTGGTGTTTATCCAAAGTTAAGTTATGTTTCAGCATGTCTGCATTACAATGAAAATATTCGATCGAGGGGAAAAAGTATTTCCAATGTTAGAAGAAAATATTATTATTTTTTATAAATTTCGATTAGAATTCTAGAATAAATGTTTTGGTTAAGAGGCTGTCACTATTTTTTGTAGTAGGTATTATTTTTAGAGACTTCCTTAAACCAGTGACTTGTTGATAAAGTCAGGCAAAAAAGTAAGTAGAAAAAATTTTCAATTGCGCATTACCAATTTTGAACTAATTTTTAGTACCATTTTTTATTTTAGTAATATTTTTTGCTATTCTCATTTTACAAATTACTGAATTTTTGTACTAATTGCTGTTGCTGAATTTAGCAAAATATTTTACTCATTTTGGAAAACCAGTTGCTAAATTTAGCAACCATTTTCGTAATTAAATTTTTTTTTTTTTTAATAAATTCAACTTTTTTTCCACAGTTACACTCTAATTAATTTTTGTTGAAATTTACCCAACTTATAGTAGGAAACTATACTCCTACTATAAGTTGGGTAAATTTACTCTATGTGTGTAAATGAAAAAAAAATACACACATTTCGTGTAAGTTGGTCAACAAAAAGTGTGTCAATGTACTATGCAAGTGAGTAAAATTGTAATTAAATTTAGAAATAAATTAATAATTTTACTGAATTTTTGAAAAAAAAACATGCTTTACTTGTAAATATACGGATAAAATGCGTAAAAATACATTTTTATATGCGTAAAAACCCCCTAAAAGTGCGTAAGAAAACAGCTCAAAAAATGTTTCAAATAAAACAAAAAATTCATTTTTAGAAAGAGTTTTATTAATGTGTTTTATAATTATAAATTTAATAATAAAAAAAATTGCCAAAAATAAAAAATATCACCAAAAATGAGAAAAATTGCTAAAAGTGAAAACATCGCCACAATGAAAAAAAAAAAAACTTAAAAACGGCAAAAGTAAAAAAATGCAAAAATTTAAAAAAATCGCCATAATTGATAAAAAAAAATAGCTCAAATTGGAAAAAGTTGTCAATCGATGGGAATTCAATCATTGCGAATTCAATAACTGGGAATTCAATCTATTTTTTACTCAATCGATTTACAATTTGCCGAAATCGGCGAAACTAAAAAACATAGCCAGAATTGAAAAAAATCGCTAAAATTTAAAAATATCGTTAAAATGGAAAAAAATATCCAAAAATTTAAAACAATCTCCAAAATTGAAAAAAAATCGACAAAAATGAAAAAAATCACTTAAATTGAAAAAAATCGACAAAATTTAAAAAATTCTCCAAAATTAAAACTTAAATCTTCTTCCTAAATTACAATGGAAAGCCTCACAAAAAGAACAGTATCAGCGAAAACTCGATTTTAATTTAAGAAAAATACCTCAGAACACAGAACCAACTCTAAAAATATTATGTGATACAATAAAGAAATCCTCAATGAAAGCAATCACTAAAAAACGGAGTTTTGAGCCAAAAGAAGTCTGGTATAATCAGAACTGCAATACAGTCAGAGAAAAATGTTTTAAATTGTTAAATACATATAGAAATACAAAAAACGAAGAAGATAAAGCAAAATATCTAGACTGTCAGAAGGAATATAAATCTGTTTGTAGTTCAAGAAAAAAAGAATATTTACAACAACTGGAGGATAAAATAAACAATATTAAAGATACCAAGCAGTGGTGGAGTATTGCAAAAGAAATAAGAAATCATAAATATCAAATTTGCCCTGAAGTTTCAGTGTCGCTATTCAAGAACTATTTTCATGAACTGTTAAACCCTCAGCAATCTACTCTTTATTATTATTATGCCCCCATGTTAACTACGGACGCCTTCCTTGATAACCCTATAGAAATGACAGAATTGAAAAATATGTTAAGAAAAGTAAAATTAAACAAAGCGGCCGGTGAGGATCGAATACCGTATGAATTTATAACAAATGCCAGTGAAAAATTTCTACATCAGCTTCTGAAAATCTACAACAAAATCTTTTACACTAGTGAAATTGAAGATTCTTTCACAAAAACTATTATATTCCCAATATACAAAAAGCCTGCGAATTATAGAGGCATTTCATTTACGAATTGCATAGTGAAGATTATGATGGGTATCTTAAATGAAAGGCTTTACACATGGACTGAAAATAATCAAATACTTACAGAATACCAGGCAGGATTTCGTAGAAATTACTCAACAAATGACAATATTTATAATCTTTCAGCTATTGTTAGCATTAAATTAGCGGAAAAGAAAAAAGTGTATGCATTTTTCGTTGATTTTAAAGCTGCTTTCGATAAGGTATCTAGAAATGAGTTAATATATAAGCTGTATATGTTAGGAGTCTCCACTAAATTTGTAAAAATCATTGAGAGTATTTATCACGACACTAAATCAGCTGTTTGGACTGGTCAGGATTTTTCTGAATATTTCGAGACTGTATCAGGTGTAAAACAAGGCTGCCTCTTATCGCCCATGCTGTTTGCATTATATATTAATGATTTACATGATTGTTTAGAAGGTGGTCTTAATATTGATAACTTAAACATTCGCTTGCTGCTTTATGCAGACGACATAGTCATAATGGCAGATGAAGCACATATACTTCAAAAAATGATTATAAATCTTGAAAAATTTTGCGATGCATGGAATTTAGAAGTTAATTTGAATAAATCTGAAATTCTAGTTTTTCGTAATGGTGGTAGGCTAAATCAGCATGAAAAGTGGTTGTTTAAAGGTGAACCTGTAAGGATATCGTCTGAATTTAACTACCTTGGAGTAGTTTTTACTCCCAAGCTTAAGTTTAACAAACATGTTGAAAAACGGAATAAGCAAGCTAAAAGCGCTATTAACACAACTTGGAAAATCTTTCTTGGCAAAAAAGAAATAAATCTGAGAATGAAATGGAAACTTTTTCTAGCAGTATGCAGATCCATACAATCATATGCAGCACAAGTGTGGGGGTTTGGACATTTTACAGCTGTTGATAATCTTCAAAGATTTGTTATGAAGAAAATTCTAAATTTACCAAGTAACACACCAAACTATTTTATAATGTTAGAAACATCTGCTGAAGAAAATCATCTCTATACAATGGGATTGCATTTAAAATACATTAACAAAGTATTGTTTACTTATTCTGAAAACAGACTGCCTCATCAACTTACTCAAATATTAATTAGTCGAAATCTCTTTTGGGTTAAAGATGTTAAAGAAAAGGCGGAAGCGATATATATACAGTGGCCTGGAACAATGCCAACTCAACATCAATGGAACATGTTCAGTATGGAACTTTTGAGTCGTATAAAAGAAAAAAATATTCAAAGTAACGAATTCAACAAATTACAGAGCACAACGCGAATTTATAAATATCTGGATTACACGAGATCTTTCCTTTACCTTAATGATGAGCACACATTAGCTGAAATAACATGGATAATGAAAGCACGCAGCGGTTTGATATATCTCAATGGTAATCGATATGGCTTAAGCGAAGAACAAAAACTGTGTACTTTATGTAACCTTCAACAAAATGAAACATTTCAACATTTCTTTGGGACCTGCCCGGTGCTTAAAGAATTTAGAATACAAAGCTTCCAAAAAGCATTATTAAGTGAAACGGATATGGTTAGCATCCTTGATGGTTCTGAAGATGGCGATTGGAAGAATTTAATAAGTTTTTTGAAATATGCTCTTATGTATAGAAATCTAGTGATTAATGAATTTAACTAGTCAAAACTCAATTTAAAAAATAGCAGACAGACGTTTATATCAAACATTGTCATAAATTATTTTTTTTCTCATTCTTTTTAACAAAATTATAATCAAAAAAATTATTAATTTAATCTTGTAAATTATAACATTATTATTTTGTAAATAAAGAACTATTATTATTATTATATTTAAAATTAAAAAGAATCACTAAAATTTGCCAAAATTGAAAAATCGTCAAATAACTTCAAAATTTTAAAAACGGCAAAAGTAAAAAATCGCGAAAATTTGAAAATAATTACCATAATTCATAAAAAAAAAATGGCAATTTTTTTAATTTTTGGCGATTTTCCTTAAATTTTAGCGTTTTTTTTTTCAAATTTGAAATTAGCGATTTTTTTTTTATTAATTTTAACGTGTTTTTAATTTTTTGTGATTTTTTTTTTCTTTTAAAAAATTTTTAAATTTTAGCGATTTTTTACAATTTTGCCAATTTTTTTCAATTTTGACGATATTTTTAAATCGATTGAGTAAAAACCGACGGAATAAATCGAATGAAGAATTTAATTCTTTAGAGCTCTGTACATAAATTGTATTTTGAAAATATTTTTCCACAAAATATATTTTTCTGCAAACACTTGGAAATAAACGTGTTTGGTACATTAGGAAGTTTTTTAATACACTATCACAAATATTTATTTTTAGCTTTTTTCAATTTGTTTTATTCTTTTTTTTCAATTTAAAAATGTCAAACTATTTATTACTATTATAAGTTAGTTTAATTTTTGCCATTTAGTTTATTTCGCCAATTATGAGGCTTTTTCCCAACAAAACATTTAAATTTCCATAAATCTGAAATTCGAAGAAAATTTTACGGATTTTTGTGACATCTATTTAAATTACTTTTTACACATTTTGAGTGGGAATTTTGACACTTTTCCTGACAAAAATTAAAAAATAACGATAATATTTATGTTTAAAAAAGACTGTAAATTTTTGATTCCTACACATAGAGAAATAAAGGGCCAACAGAATTGAAAAGTAACAACCTATTAATTCAATTAGTACTACGATATTTAGATTAGATTTCTGTATATTTTGGGTGTTACAATTAATATTCAGTTGAGTTAACAAAATATTATTGTGAAAACTTTTATTAAGTTGTGTCAGCCGACTGAAATTCGTAATAGCCGAATTTGAGTCATAGTAACCGAATTTCATTTGGCAAATAGCTAAATTTTTCTTTGTGTGTCTAAAACGAATTTTTGAGTTTTCTACCAAAATTCTGTAAAAAGAGAGATTTTAGGCTTACTTTAACTCTGCCTTTTGCCTCGTGAGGCGGTTAACAACTTTTGCAAAATATTTTTCCATTTTCGGGTTCAATCACATATTCTAAAAGCGAAAATAAATATTTAAAGCTGTGATAACTTTGTTAACAGAATTTATTCAATAAAATAGGAATATTTGAAAATATTCAAAAAATGTCGTATGGTACTGCTGACACGCGTGTCCTATTTTTGCCAGCACTGATCAATTAGGGAAAACTGGTAAAGAATTAAAAAAACAGAGTATTTTTATCAGAGTTCGAAAATTTATGTACGTCTAACATAACGTTCCTATCAAAAAAACCAATACAACGATCTCTATTGTTTCGTTCGTATTTATAAACACAACACAAGTGCTCAAATTGTTGTTTGTAATATAACAAACGGAACAAAACGAAAATGTTTCTTTCGTCAAACATTATTATTTCGTAGTGGATATTTGTGTTCATTCAACTTAAACATTAAAACGCGTTTTTTACGTTGTGGTTGGCAAAATAAAGAAATGATTTTTGTGCATGTTATCCTAGTTTTTTGCTTAGTTTTATGAAATTTCACAGGAACTCCTCCGTTGAAAAATTTTTATTAAACTAATGCAATTATTTATAAAATTTAATAAAAAATTTTTTCACTTGTAATATGACCTAAACACTAAGAACGGTTTACGAATAGTTTAGTTTCCTTCCATAAACACAGCAAAATCAAACTGTTTTAAATATTGGACAAACAGAAAAAAATCGTTTAGTTTGGTCTCTCATCGAAAACTAGTTTGTGAAAGTGTTTGTGTTCTGTTTACAAATCAAAATGAAAATAAAGAAACTTTGTGTTTATGTTTCCTGTGCACAGCAAAATGATTGTGTTGAGTTTCAGCAAAAAGCAAAACAGAACGATAGAAAACCGTTTTCTTGTGTTTAATTTCGAACTCTGATTTTTATTGTACTTTTTTAATTTTTGTTCTGTGAAGTTCTATTGCATGTGCTAAAATTTAGATAAGTTTTATGCTGATTTTAGCAAATTAATTTTAAATTGCAGTTTACTGAAATTTTACAAAAATTTAGTACCAGTTACTATTTTTTTTACTAATTTCATTTTACTACAGTTCAGCAGACATGTGTTGCTAAAATAGTCAAATTCTCCGTAATAGCAGCAAAATTTTCCTTTGCCATTACAGATTTTGTTTTCTTAGTGTAGTGCTTTGGGATAAGAACATCTAAATCGCTTATCCAAATTAAAATTTGCGATTGCATTTACACCCATAACGCCACCCTGAGAAGATATCAGGTTAAAAAAGTTCCCATTGTTGGGGTCAGTTAAATTTCCTGCTGCTTTCTAATATATTGCTTGAAATTACTTTTATCCATAACCAATTTTTTTGTATATGTGTGAGTGTTTATGAAAATTGGCATAAATAGATAATATTTAAACTTGCTTAGCCTAGCATATTTTCCCAATTATCTTTAACGTTTGTTGCTTACTATATGTATGTGTATGCACTAGGATATCTGTGTGTGTGTGTGCTAATATAATGCATGTATATATTGCAAATGCTGACATTTTAAACAGCAAATGCAATTGTTTGTCTAAAATTTTGATTGGGCTTTAATTAGAATAACGCCTCTTAAAAATTTTTCTTTTTTTTGAAAATATATGCAAACAACGCAAACATAAATTCACGAACCAAAATCTAAAAGGACAATTGCTATTACAAATATTTCAGATAGTATTTTTAATTAGTAAAAATGAAGAAAGAGATTGGGTTGGATTTTCGTTACACTCATAGAAATAAACCTGTAAAAATAGCAAAAGAAGCTACTAAAAAAATTAGTTAAAACTGAGCTTGCAGAAAAAACTGCTAATATTAGTAGGTTTTTTACTAAATATTAGTAATAAAAGAATAGCAAAAATGAATCTGTTGAATTTACAAATATTTAGTTATATTTAATCTAAATTGACAAAAATAACAGTAACAAAATAATTTGCTAAAATCAGCAAAAAAAATTACTAAATATTAGTAGACAAAAAAATCTTTAAAAAAAATTTAAATTTTTAAAGTTTGTTTTATTTATTTTTTTAATGCGAATAAAAGTCAGCCCTTATGAAATCAGCAATCTAAAATTTTTTAACAAAAATTTCTGTTGATTTTACCAAAATCAAATGTTATTGGCATTATGCTAAATTTAAGGTAAATATAGCAAACATTTTGTTAATATTACAGCTTTGCTTGCTATTTTGAGTCTACAAATATTTAATAAAAGTTTTTGCTAATTTTACAGAGTATAATGCTATTAACTATAATTCACATCGAATAAACCAAAAATTTAGTAAAGTTAACAGATTAATTTTTGCTGTTCTTATTTTATTACTATTTTTAGCAAACAAATCTGCTAAATTTAGCAATTTTTTCTGCAAGCTCATTTTTAACTAATTTTTAGTAGCTTTTTGTGTTATTTTTACATGCTTATTTCTATGAGTGCACTAAAAGGTATCTCTATTTTCTTAGACCTGCCTGCCCACTGTGCAGTATTGTATATATTAGAGTAGCTATAATGGACTTGTGTAGTTCGCGAACGAACAAGTTCAATTGAACTACTTACCCAATTGAACTACTTACCCAATTAACGTCCGGCCCAATCTCCTTGGCGTTTGGATACTACAGCAGAAATGTGGTTTTGAAGACAAAAATGTTTCCCTTGAATGGCATATCGAGGGCCTATATTCAAAACCCTCTATCTTTGATTTTCACGAAAATGACTTTTTGATAGTAAAATGTTTAGTAAAACAGCCCCCATGTATGGTGTGAATTTCATAACAAAAATATTTTGGTTTGCTGTTTTATTTGCATTTTTGTTATTTCTCTATCTTACGCAATTAATTTTTCTGAATGCAAAACCCTCTATCTTTTCAAATAATAAATTTTCAAATATTTTTTTGGAATAATTTCTTCTTGCAATACATGTTTTCTTAATATTTTTTTTTGCATGCTGAACATGAATTTTACATTTTTTAATCGTTTATTAAAATAGCGAAAGCCGATTCTGAATTGAATTAAAATGAAAATATTTTACCTTTTGGTTTTTGGAAAATATAATGTCCATGGCATAAACATAAATGGTTAATCTTGCAACTTGCCTAAAAAAAGTGTCTACTTTTAAAGTGTCATCTACGATATTATTGTCAAAAAAAAATAATTTATATGATATTAAAAATCATAATTAAAATATTATTGTCGCGTGATAAACTTACATAATGGTAAGTTTAAAATTTAGTTTAATAATTAGATTTTAATAATAAACTTTTGATATTTTGTGTGAACAGAAAAATAAAGTGGCTTCTAATTCCTTGCAACGTATAGCAGTCCATTATGCATCATCCAATGAAGAAATGGAGGATAGGCGGATAACAGGTATGTTTACACATAACTAATTATAGCAGCTATAAAACAAAATACATATCTACCCAGATTCCGAAGACGAGAAAATCAACAATAATGTTGTCGTTTACATTTAAAAGCGTATTGCTTTTCGGATTCATTGCCAATTACGATTTTTTTCGGATGGTTGTGGCTACCAAAACTGCAACCATTATTTATGCTCTATATAATTTTGCTGCGGAAAATACTAAAGTTATTGAACAGAAGTTCTTAGAGAAAGGCCATACGCAAATGGAGTGCATTTTTCTTCCATTAGACCAGGACGAGTAAAGAACGATCCTACTGTGTCTAATTTAAGATCTCATTTATATCTTCCTAATTTAAGATCTCATTTATATCTTCATAACATATAAATTAGATTTTGATACAGATTACATGGATCTACCTGTTCGTATTCAACCTTACACAGGACATATTGAACCAAAACCTCTATATACTACTCACTATCTATACTCTACACTATCAATTCAGCCAAATAAGTGGAATAATATGCAAGATTTGAAGAGCGTAATACCACCGGAATAACATTATTTTTAAGATAATTTCCTCCAATCAAACTCCAAAAAAACTTACAAAAAGCTAAAAACACATAACTTTTTGTTTCATATTGTTTATTATTATTTTTTTATCTTATGTTGTATTACTAGCCTTTATCTTAAATAAATCACCTTAAAAACTGACAAATGGCATAAATGAAATCAAAATAATTTATTTTTAATAAAATGCAAAACCCTCTATCTAATCATTTTCATACATAAACATTGAATATTTTTGAGAAGCAAAACCCTCTATCTATAATAAAGTCCCCAATAATGCAACATTTTCAAAGCCAATTATATGTAAGATTCAGTAGTTGCTTTAAAAAATATTGTAGAATACCGAATTTTAATAACTCAAGTAATACGCGAAAAAAACAGTTTTTTGGCTCTCCTGAAAAGTTGTGCTTTCTAAGATAGAGGGTTTTGAATATAGGCCCTCGATATGCAAAACCTTTAATACAGAAATCTCAATTTTAAAATTTAAACATATGAACACCAGGGTGGCCCTTAAATAAAGCGTGAATAAAAAAAAAAAAACGTTACGAAATTCAATGATTGTGCTGATCAAAAGATATTTTGAGGTGGCTCGATTCGACTGGAATGTTGAAAAATTACGATTTTTTACCTTTTTATTTTGTTGGAACTTAATACCATTTCTCAGCCTGTCTTGCCCAATTTACATTTTTGGCGGATATTAAAGAAGAGGTGTGCAGGGTGCTTGCAAAAAAAATTAGTTCATTAAAAAAAAATCCGTGCTGAAAGTTAATAAAATTTTTGCTGAACATTAGTAGACTAACAAAACTCAAAAAATTTGTAGAAAAAATATACTTTAGTTAATTTATTTGCTGAAAATCTTAATTTTTTTTTTGTGATTCTTTTAAAAAAAATTTGTACCTCGTTTATAATAAGTGAGATAGAAAAAACTCGACATATTTTCATTTACAACTACTTTTGTGTAATACACGGAACTTATTTCTTGTCAAGTAAACTTTAAGAACGTTGTCAGATTATGTGTGCAAAATATTAAAAGGTTATGCTAATTATTTCGCTTTCAGATGTCAACTGAACAAGAAGTGAATAATGGAATTCTTTTGGCATCTTTAGTGCCCTAATTGATGGAAGCACCGATTTACAAAAAAAGTGACAGTATTGGGAACTTTTTCAGTAGCCTTCATCAATCATTTAAAAATAATCTTAATATCAATTGATTGTTCTGAGTTCTGGACAATTAAACAAATTTTTATTTGTAAGCAATTCAGGATTTTTTTTTTTAAATGCTACTTTTTTTGCCTTCACTTTTTGTTCAAAGTCCATTTGTAAACAAACTCTTATTCCGAGCTCTATAATGTTTTGTTAACATAATCTGACGATTTTTTAAAAGAATTTGATAACAAAAAAAAGTTTACTTTTAAACATAAAAAAAGTTATAAGTGATAATCTGTGTGGAGAATTTTTCGATCTCACTCCTTAGAGCCAAAAACGAGTAGTTTTCAGAAACTACTTGTATAGTTGTCAAATTTCATACGAAGTTTAAACCGAAAACTAAAAGTTTTCAGAAACTTATAGGTTTTGGTTGCAGTATAAATGTAGTATTACAATATGTTACAACATATAAAAAAGCAAACATAAAAAACATGTGTCCTTGTCTTTTATTTTAGTCTGTCTAACTGAGCGTATATTTGTTTGACCGCACTATATGAATATCACTATACATGAATATCACTGAAAATCACCATGAATATTTACTGCCGTATTCATAAAAAATCTTAATTCAGATACATTTTAGTTAAAACACATTTTAAGCCTTACAACTGTATTCATAAAAGAATATTAGATTAAAATACCTATTTTAAACCTTATATAAAAGTATTCGTTTATGAATACAGTTTTAAGACTAAAATTTGTGTTTTAACTAAAATGTAAATGCTGTTTAATATTTTTATGAATATGGGGCTTAGTTTACAAATACACATTTAATCTTTACTAAATTTGTATATTTTATTTTGTCTTTAATTTAATTAATAGATAATTACTTTGACAAGCCGGTGACAACACAAAATTTAAGTTCTGTAATCCACAATGTATGTATACAAATTTTTGGCGCTATTTTCTTATATATGAAAAACTAATATAAAAATTGTTCATGGTTGATTTTTTGATATGTCTTACAAGAGTTGTACTTTTTAGTATTATTTTCCCTACTACGTCTTGACTGCCAATCTGGTTGTCGTCCACACTATGAATGTGCTTCTCAGCAATTTTTTTTAGCAAAATAAATTAGTAAAACATTTGTAAAATATTAGTAAAACAATAGTTCAAAACAGTTAAGTGCTGAATAAGTATAACTATAATATTAGTTGAAAACACAATTTAAGCAAAAAATGTTGCTGAAAAATAATATAACTGAATTACAAGACGTTTTACTAACTTTTCTACTAACTTATTGTTGAGTGTTAAAAATTGATTATTTTTCGAATACGGAAAATTTTTTTCTGTTTTTTTTAATAACAACGTCTGTGTCGACTTTAATGTTTCACATCACTAGAGTCGGTTTTCTACTTGAAATATTCCAGAATTGATTTCACTAAAGCCGGTTGCTCAGTCTGTTACTTTTGCCACAACTTAGCGAACAGAAAGTACGCTCAGAGAAGTCCTGCAGTTGTTTTAGCTGTAATTGCATTTGATTTTATTTAAAAAAATACAGCTTTACTATTGTTTTGGTTAAAAAAAATCTATAGAATAATACTATAGATTGAAAATATAAAAAATCTAATTTATTGAAATTGTTAGTTGATTTTTACAGTTAAAAACACTGCATTTTACAGTCAAATTAAATGAAAATGTTTTAGTTATTTCAACTGTGGTTTTAGTAGCTATTTATTACCTACGTAATTCCTCCAGTACGTAAAACTTTTTAATTTAAATTATGATTGTTCCACAGCCGGATATTTTAAAGAGAAGCATTAACTGGTTGGTACGCAAGTCTTTGCGGACGTGGCACTGATTGTATATTTTACTAAAAGTATTAGTTTTTTCATTTGCTAATTGCATGTTTTACTATTCGCACATACATACATTTTACTATTATATGACAATAGATATAGTACAGATATTTCATATCAGATATAAATACTACACTCAAAAAAAAATTTAGTTGAAAATTTTGTTAAATGTCTGTTTCAAATATTTAACTAATTTACAGAAGTTTTTTTTGCTGAAATTGAATTTTATAGCTAAAAAATTTAGTTAAAAGGTTTTACTCTAAAACTAATTTTGAACTAATATTTAACTAGTTTTTGTTGCTACCAAAATTGTGCTGATAAACACATTCATAGCACGGGCAACAAATAAAAAGGCGTGAAATAGATGTCGCAGCTTGTCTAGACGAAGTAGAGAGTAAAGAAAAGATACACTCAAAATATGTCGTTGTTTGGGTTGTTATACAGTTTCTTTATTTTTAATGTAAATATCAGTAATTTGTAGAACAAATTACATTTTTTAATAACCTTTTAGTTCATTTAGAAAAAGAAACCACATCAAATGACTGTTTTATGATTTCACATTAATTTTTTTGTTATTTGAAAAATAAATGTTTGTTATTTTTTTTTCTAACATGTGGTTAATTTTTACTACAATTGTGGTTCATTTTTTGAACATTAAAAAACAAATGGCAATGTTAGTTAAATTTACTGAAATGTAATTCGTCCTTTCTTTAAGTGAAATTTCATTTGTTTTTAACTACATTTGCAGTGATCTTTAACTACATAGTATTCTAAGTGTACAAATAAACACAACCATTATAAGACTTACAGAAAAATGCATCCACTGTTGTCTTCATTTATTTAATTTTTTCTTTTGTATTCATAACTAAAAAATCAAATGGATCCGGCAAAATTGTATTATATTAACAATGTGGAAGTCCTGACTTTTTTATATATATTTAAAACAATCTCACAAAGAATTTAGATTTAAATTTCAGCATAATAAATTAACTAAAGTACAAATTGTATACTAAGTTTTTTTATTTTTTTTTCATTCGCATTGAACTAAGTCTCACCAAAACATTTTGCTAAATTTACAATTTTTTTGCTAAATATCAGCAAAACACATTTGCAAATATTAGCAATTTTTCTGCAAGGATCCTCCCACAAAAAAAATTTTGCGCTGAATTAACTTTTTTGCTAACTATACGGACTTTTTTTTTTTGAGTGTACCAGTAATTTAAAACCCTGTCAATATTTTGTCTATACATTTATTAGTTGATAATTTGTTATTCATTCAAAATTTCTTGATTTGTGTAAAAATAAAAACACACACACACACAAAATACAAATGCAATTATGATTTTGTCATTTTTAATATTAAATGCGAACGACTACATAATTTCAAAATTATCCTGGTTGATAGACTTTTCTCAAATTAAAACGAGTAAAGTCTATTTAGCCGTTTTAATTGGAATGACTGCTTTTTTTTGTGCATTTTCTTATTTCAAAACCAAATTTAGTTTATTCTTTTTGTAATGTGTGTATTGAGTTGGAGAGTACGTGCCTTTTTGTCTAATTGCTTTGTTTTATTTGTGGCGCCATATTTTACATTTTGATTGACTTTGATTTGATGGAGTTTCTTGAATTTAGTTTCTTTTTTTAGTTTTTCACTTAATTAAGGTAATGTCACGATTGAGTGTTAAATGTCTTCATATGTCTGGCCATAATTGTTGTCAATCTTTCACTGATTTCTTTTTTAAAGCCATTTAAGGCTAAAAATTATAAACATTGTTTAGTGTCATTTTAAATTGTGTAGATATTTAAGGAAATTTTTTAAATACTTTTTTTTTTTGAAATTAATTATTTTAGTTGCACGTAATATACACACCGCCATTTTGGCATTTAACTAATGTGGTATAAGTAGGAAATGAAAATTTATAATAAGAAGTGGGTGCAGCGAGGTACTTATAGATTAACACTTTGACCACCGAACCTAAACCGCCGCAAAATTTTTTTGACGAAACTTCTTATAGAATTGTGCCTAAGTCTAAAAATAAATTTAACGCTATTTTTGGCGCTTCGCTACTCCCCCTATTGAAAAAATATAGAACTATAGTTAAAACATTAATCCCTCTTTTGCTCGAACGATCAAACGATTAATTTTTAATAATTATTCGATTAATCAAACGATTAACGAATACAAATAATTTTAAAAATACTTAAATAGTTAAAGTAATGTACCCTATCATCTCAAAATTTTAAGAATTTTGACATCAATTTATACCATAACAATACCAATTCACAAATGTAATAAGTTTAGACTATAGTAACGCCAAAATATTTCCCAGTTGGCATTATCTAGTGATGAAAAAATTGCAGTTTTGATAATCGTTAAAAAGTTAAATATATATCGACGCTAGTTTTAGTATGTCGAGCTGTTAAGATCTCATTTTAGTTGCGGTAAATGTGGTATCATTGTAATATAGAAACATTTTTGATAGTTTTGTATAGTTTAAACTTCAAAAATTATGCTATATTTCAACGACATCACTTTATCTTCTAAATTTTTCATATTTCTTGCCTAAGTGAAATATATTTTTACCCATTATTAAAAACTCTTGGAAAACTATTGATAAAAGTTTTAAAATTTCAGTACTTTATCAATAGATTTTTGATATTTTTTATTCAAATTTTCACATAATTGGTAAGTTTTTGGAAAAGTTTTACTAGATTAAGTTTTTTTTTAAATTATTCGTTTTATTGGATTAATCGCCAAAATTTATTCAAATTGTTCATTATTCGAAAATCATGTTTTTTTCAAATTGTTCTTTTAGTTCGTTCGATTAATCGAATAAATTTTTTTCGAGTTACAATCCTAGTTAAGATATTCTGAAATTTTTTATTTTTCCGTGAAAAAAAAAATAAAAAAAATAACAGAGAAAAATTTAGCTATTTGCCAACTGAAATTCGGTTACTACGACTCAAATTCGGTTATTACGTAAAACCTCTTAAAATACAGATGGTGCAAAAATTGAAGCCACACGACCTATCACAGCGGCTAACTTTTGGTGAATGGGCGCTGGCAAAGTTGAATGAAGATCCACTTTTTTATCATAAAATTGTGTTCCCCGACGAAGCTCATTTCTGGTTGAATGGATACGTGAACAACTAAAATTGCCGTATTTGGTGTGAAGAGCAGCCAGAAGTATTGCAAGAACTGCCAATGCATCCCGAAAAATGCACTGTTTTATGTGGATTATGGGCCGGTGGCATCATTGCACCGTAGTTCTTCAAAGGCGACGAAGGCAGGAACGTTACTGTGAATGGCGAGCGCTACGGTGCTATGATTACAAACTATTTAATGCCCAAAATGGAAGAACTGGACTTGTTTGACATGTGGTTTCAACAAGACGGAGCCACATGGCACACAGCACGCGAAACAATGGCCCAATTGAGAGGCGAGTTCGGTGAACAGTTTATTTCACTTTTGGGGCAGGTAAATTGGCCTCCTAGATAAAATTCCAAAGCTCTTAAAAAATCACCCTTTATATATAATTTCATATCACATCATATCTTAGCTGATCCGAAAAATGGCATACATAACAGTATCTCATGGCATCCCAAGGGAACTCATCTGGTATAATATGATCCGAAAAATTTGATCAAATTATATATAATTTGATAAAATTTGATATAACTTCATAATATTTCACATTCCAAATAATAACGAAAATTTAAATATAAATCAATAGACTGGAAAACTAGACGTCATTTTAATTTGATTAATATGTGATGTCATATCGCACACCTAGTTCAAAAGTGACTTAACTCAAAATTTTAATTTTTTGTTTTTATATGCTTAAACTATTCACAATACACATGTTTATCTATAAAAAAATATCAGTGTAGTTTGTTGTTATTAACTGTTGCTAAAAAACAGTTACGTCTTTCTTTATGTTTCAATTGGTAAAAAGTTGCAAATATTTTTTTTCGATTTCTGAAAAATTAAAAATTTTGAGTTGAGTCACTTTTGGACTATGTATGCGGTATACAATTATATATAAAGTAAGTATATATGATACAATAAAACCAAACAAATTTGATAGTGATAGAATTTTTCTTTTTAATATTTATATAGTAATGCCATATATTATATATAAAAGTGAGAGAATTCGTTTTGTTTTATTGTATCATATATATTTATATATATTTATACATTTAAGTTTATATGATATCATATTAATAAGATGAGATAAAAAAGACCAACTTATATTACATGATATATATAATATATGGTCACATATAAAATTATATATATTTCCATCACGCTATATATAACTGTATATAAACTTTTATCGTCGGGAATATAACAAATTTTCTTATATCTAGAATTTCTCTTAAACTCCTCTTCATTTACAAATATTCCAAAAATTTTTCTTCTAACAACTTCAAATTATCATTATTATTATAATAGTTTCATTTTTAGTTTCAGTACTAATCTCCCCCTTTTTTTCTCTTATATTCCAAACACTTAATACATCCATCATATTAAATGTTTTATGACACATTATATGTATGTCTTCCATGTTGGCAGTGTCTAGTAGTAGTGGAAAGTAAATCCCATTACAGTAATTAAATCACATCCATATGAAAATTACATAATTATACACAAAATGCCAGGGTTTTTTTGTTCAACATTCATAAATAAATGAATACTATAATATTACAATATAAGAGAGACCGAGAGTCCACCAAAGCATCATAAACATATTAAAAATTAATTTACTTAATATTAAAATTATAACGAAGAAAGGGAGGAAGGACGAAGTTGTGGGGCAACATAAAATTCATATTAAATATGCATACAATTTTGTAAATGCAGAGTGAAATTTAACACTTTTAAACAATTAACAGGACTAAAAAAGAGGGTAAATTCTTATCCAAATTAAGGGTTTGGTTATGAATTCCATAAGGATTTTCTAATAAAAAAAATTTAACTGACTCACTCAGTGCTGGTCAAAAGGGGTAAATAAATATACAAGGATATTTTGATAACATATAGATTTTCGTATTGTTTGATTTGTTAGGATTCAAACAACATACTACAAGACTAATTAAGGTTTTATTATGGTTTAATTATGAAAAATGGTAAATTATGGAAAATCAATGTAAATGCGTTTCAAAATTTTTAAAATGCTGCAGCTTTTTATGTAAAATTTCAGATATAAGAACGGAATGTATTATCGATTACGAGTTCCGAACCGTTATAATTTGGTTCTTTGTGTAGGTAACGGTAAGTATTTTAAAAAATAACGCTCACTGTACGAGTATTTGACTAGGCATTTTAGCAGTACGGTTTTCTTGACGTTAACGGTAAGTATTATAAAAAATAACGGTCATCGTATTTCCATTTAAAATTGAGAAAGTTCTAAATAAATTGTGATTTTCTATTTCAAATTAAGAAAATTAAAATTTTGCATTTAATATTGAAAAAACTCCATTTGAAATTGGTATGTTTCTTTTTAAGTTTCGAATATTCGAATTCAAATTAAGACTGCTGACTTGAAATTAAGAAAATTCCACTAAAATTCTGATTTTATATATAGTAAAGGGTATTTTTTATACAGGTATAGAACTTTAAGTTGACAACACTTTTTTAACTGGCTGCCATTTTGTCAGCTGTCAAGTGATTTATGTTTAGTTTGGTTTGGTTTTTCAAAATGAATAGACTGACGCCTGAACAACGCTTCCAAATTGTGCAAATTGATTTTGAAAGTCATGGTTCTATTCGAAATACGTATCGCGCTACGTCCATTTTACGGTCAACATAATCGTCCATCAGAGCAATTAATTCGATTAACTATGGAACGTTTTCCCACCATGTTTACCCTAAATTATAATATGCATCCACATAGACGTCGCACAGTGCGTACAGAAGGAGTCAGCTGATGTAGAGCGTAGCGTAGAGGAATACCCCAATCAGTCTATCCGCTATCGTGCACAGGAATTGAATATGTGTCTATCCACTTTATGGAAGATTTTACGGAAAGATCTTGGAAGCCGCACGATCACCTAGCAAGGCGTAGATTCGGTGAATTTGCCCGAAACAAGATTGACGTTGATCCCGATATTCATAAGCGTATTTTGTTAAGCGATGAAGCTCACTGGATACGTCAATAAACAAAACTGCCGTATTTAGAGTGATTATAATCCTCAAGTGTATGTTGAGACACCGTTACATCCAGAAAAACTGCCTGTTTGGTGTGCTTTATTTACTGGTGGAATCATTGGTCCGTACTTCTTTAAAAACGATGCTGGTCAGAACTTTACAGTCAATTGTGACCGCTATAGAGCCATGACGGCGCAACATGTCACACAACTCGTGCCACAATTGATTTATGGAAGAAAACGTTTGGTGACCTTATAGTTTCACGTTTCGGACCCGTGAATTGGCCTCCAAGATCGTGAGATTTAACGCCGCTTAAATATTTTCTGTGGGGATATGTGAAGTCACTAGTCTACGCCAATAAGCGCGAAACGATTGAAAACTTGGAGGACAAAATTCGCCGCGGTATTGCCAATATATGGCCACAAATGTTGGAAAAAGTCATCTAAACTTGGACCTCCAGATTAGACTAAGTCCGAGCCAGCCGTTGCGGCGGTTATATGCCAGAAGTCATATTTAAATTATAATGCCAGAAGATTATCTTTCGAATAAAGTAAATTTCATGTCAATTTAAAAAATCTTTATTTTATTCCATTTCGAAGTTCTATACCTCTATAAAAACACCCTTTATATAGTATAAGTTAGTTGCACATAATTGCTTCTATTTTAAATCTACTTAGATCTTGGTTTTACTGGTATAGAAAAGTTATTTACTTATAGAAGTTTGGCAACGGCAAAAAGGAAGAATTTATTCTTTAAGAACAGCTGTTTTTTAAAATACAGAGGCTTGAACATTGAATTTAAAAAAAAAAAAGCATTTTATATTTGAAAAAATATGTTTATTCTAGTTTTTATGTCCGAAATTTTTTTATGAAAAATTTAAAATGTAAAATCTTAATTTCAATTGCAGATTTCTTTATTTAATATGAAAAATCTGAATTTCATGTGGAATTTTCTACATTTTGAGTAGAAAATACCAATTTATGTATTATCAATTTGAAATTAAGAATCTGAATTTTTCTTGAAATTTTAATGAAATTAAAAATCTGAATTTTTAATGAAAAACTTGAATTAATTTATACCTTTTCCAACTTAATGCACTTAATTTCAATTAGAAATGTCGAAGTATATATTCAAACCAGTTCAATGTTATGACCCCGATTAACCAGGCTCGGTACCATTTATTTTAGTATATCTGACACTGCTTAACCCACAGAATAATAAACTATACCAGTCCTGGATATAGTCCTACTTTAACCAGTCGCTGCGTAGGTCAATAGAGCGTAACTAGATGTTTGTAGCCGGTCTTGCCTTTGACTCCATTACTTTTAATACAACAGATATTAAAAACAAATTTTTGATGTATACCTTAATATTTAAAAAGTTAGCGATTTTTTTCTCAGATTTCTTTTCTTAAATTTTATCCACGCCCAGGATCCTTAGCAAAGCCAAGCTTTAAACGCCCCCACGACCGACGCCCATGTTAAAGTCAAATGCCAAATTCGAAATCCTTAAGAAAATCAAAATTTGTTTTACAAACAACTAAAGTGGGATATGCAAATTTCACATGTGTTAGGAGAAATGGGCCTGATCAATAATGGCAATTTTGGCCATGAAAAAGGGATATTGTTATAGAAAGTTTAAGTGAACTCCTTTGAAAAATGAAAATGGGTATAACACCTAAAGCGTAAATACAATTTTTTAAAAATGGTCGTGGTATGGCGACCTTGCCTGGCCTTGCCTGTGATATTGAGACCTGACCAGGGATATGAGAATCATGCGAATTAAATTCGATAGAAATCCGTTGAAAACAAAAAAAAATAAAAGGGACCATTCAATGAAAAATTTTAAATTTACAAAAAACGTTGGCATAAAAGTAGGCGCGGTCAATGAAAAGTATGTGGCGATCTTGCCAGGGCTATGGGAATAACTTTTGCCAGTTTTGAGAATGATCCAGTGAGAACAAATACTGGCGTTAAAGTAAGCGTGGTCGATGAATGTATGCGGCAAACTTGTCTGTAGTTTGAGGATCACGTGTGTCAATTTTGAGCAAGTTCCAGTGAATAAAAAATGTTTTATCTGTAGTAAAATAATGAACTCAAGAACTTGTAAAAATGGGCGTAAAAATAGGCGTGGCAAATAAATAGTGTGACCTCGACTGAATATAGTGACCTCGACTGATGTATAGCCACCATGTGTACCAAAAAAATAAAAAACAAATTCATATTTTTATATTCCTAATGCTGAAGACCATATTAAAACCTCTAACGGGTAAGGCTGCCTCAGCGCAGTCTTCGTTAAATTTACTACAAATGTGTCAAATGAGCGTTTTATACTTAGAATTTAACATATTCCGATGGAAAACTAAACTTGCTAAATATTTTGCGAAGAAATTTTTCGTGTGCCGTCCACGGTTTGGAAGCGAGAAAGCTTCAAATCAAAATTTCGTATAATTTCAAAAAATTATTATTTTTGTAAAAACATAGTTTTCAAAAATCCAAGAAACCAATTTAAGTTGGCTAAAAACTCTTTATAATAAAATATAAGTAAGATTAGAGCTTTATCTTTAATAATAAGTCCTTACTTTGATCCAAGGACTCACATTATTTTATCAGGATTCCTCTAAAGGACATCATCTTAACTTATTACTTAATAGACGATAGATTTTTATGAAATTTGGCAGAAAGAAGCCATTAAGTGTTACTAGCATAGCGTTGAAGTTTGAAAAATATAAATTGAATGTTATTTTAAATTTATAACGAGCTTTCAACCTCCGTATATTTACAAAAATAAAGCAAATCAAATATATTAGCTAGGTTGATACTAGTATTTCGATCTGGCTAAAGATCTCATCAGAACTCAAAGTTTTAGCAAAGCTAGAGCCTCCATAATAGGCAGAACTTTAACAACAAACCAATAAATCATCAATTTTGCTCCATTCTTGTCTTCTTAGTAATCAAAAAAAAATTTATATAAATAGAACATTTTTGGTCTTCAAAGTTTAGTAACGTCATGATGATTGTTAAGAAATGACCCTAACCACGGGCTTGATTACTAAGAAGACAAGAATGGGCCAAAATTGATAATTAATAGGTGTTTTGTTAAAGTTCTGCCTATTATGGAGGCTCTAGCTTTTCTAAAACTTCGGATTCTGATGAGATTTTTAGCCAGATCGAAATACTAGTATCAACCTAGCTAATATGTTTGATATGCTTTATTTTTGTAAATATACGGAGGTTGAAAGCTCGTTATAAATCTAAAATAATATAAATTTAAGTTTAGATACTTTTTCCAAACAGCGAAAATCGGAATATCTTCTTAAATAGGAGCAGAAAAAAAAATAGTTTTTCGATCGTGGTTATATCTTGGTAAGAGAAATATTTTTTTTCCAAAACTTCTCTTTTATATGCGTTAGTGTCCAAAATGCATCTTAAAATATTTTGGCTCATATCGCAACGATAAACAATTTTATTGAAGAACTTATTATTTGTTTTTCGAGTGGAGCACATGGTATGAATTTCGGTGCAAAACATTGTTTGCCAGTTAGAGGGTTAATTTATTTCCCCATCTCAGAAACAATTTTACTATTGACATGATCACCAAATTATACTGCAAATATACCACCAATATGTAACATTTTTACACAATGCCCAAAAAAAAAATAATTTCAGGATATCGTTAAAATTATTAAAAGAAAAACGTTGATAATTTAATTGAACTCTTCGAAGAATACAACAGGTGTAGATGTCATAATCAAATTAATGAGTTTAGCGCTAAACTAAATCAACTTAATCCTTAAAAACCGTTAAGAACATACAAGTATTTAAAACGGAAGTACCTACTTAATTTTAACAAAATGTTATTTATTTGTGCAACGTTAAAAAAAAAACCCTTGAAATTATTTCGAAAACTTAACAAAATGCAATGTGATTTCTTTTGATCTTGCAGTAGCGAAATAAAAACCGCCAAACAGTGAACAGAACCGATCATCTCAAATAAAATGAAATAAAAATTTGCGACAAAAAATTGCAACAGCAAAACACATGCTCCACATATTTGCTGGACATTTATTGAAGTTAAATTCTACCAAAAACATAAATAAAACATAATCCCGACGAAGACAACGACGACTACAATGAAGACAATGATTTTTGTTAAAATAAAGATAATGATGATAATGACTATGACAATAATCATGTTAATGATGTTGGTGATAAAGCGTTTAGATTGTTTTGAAATCTACTAGATGTTTATTTAGAAATCTTTATGAAATCAAACTGCAACTTTGATAATCAAAAACATTTCATATGGAAATTAAAAAAACAAGTAAATTCATTAAATGTGGTTTTACCAAATTTTGTTATACCCTCCCAGTGTACAAATGGAGCACAAAATAAATTATGAAAAAAATGTATGAGGTCAAAAAAAAATGTTTGTGGTAAAAAAATGTTTGTGGTAAAAAAATGTTTGTGGTAAAAAATTTTTTTAATTTAAAAAAAACAAGTGTGATAGATAAAAACATTTTTTTGTGGAGCAACAAAAAAAAATTCATGGTCGAAAAAAATTTTAAGGTGAAAACAAAATTGAGGTGAATTTCAAATATTATTCACCTCTAAGCGTCAGGTGAAAAAATATGCCGCAATATATACAACAGGGGCTATTATGAAATTGTACTAAGAAACACATTTTGTATGGAATTTATATGGACAATTTAGAGGTACCTTCATATTTTCACTCATAACTGTTGACCCGCTGGACCGATTTTGTTCATTTTCACTACCAAACTTTTTGCGGAAGTTTATATAAATCTAGCTGAACATGAGCAGGCTCTATTGCGGTTTCACTCAGTGATCGCCATTTCAGCAGACAGACGAAATCGCTAAATCGTCTTAAAAATGCATAAGGAGCAATAATATATATTCTCCATGGAGTCAAAGACCTATATTTTGACACATTACAAACGGAATGACAAGCTGATATATAGACTCATCACAGTGTGTGAATAAATCTAAGGAATCATTTTGAAAAAATGATTCCGTCGAGAGCTATGTAAAAATTAACTCTCGTTCGATGGCAGAGTTTACAAAAAATATGTCGTTATGACAAAAAATGCATTCACAATAAGTAATGTCATAGATTTAATATTAATCAAAGTAATTATTTAATTTTTTTCCATATTTTTATTAAATATAATCTTAATTAACCAAATTTCTAAACAATATTTAGTATCCACATTCTTTAAGCCATAGTTTTATATCGAAAACTAGTTTAAAGTAGATTTCAGCTGATCTCTAAACATGTTATAATCATGATTATAACAACTAAACATATGAGGAACTTCAAAAACTGTCGACGCCTTGAGGCAAAATATTTACAAAATTTTATTTTGTATAACATTAATAAACTTTTCTGTATGTGTTAGCAAATGCTTAAGCATGCTAAATCCATATGCGTTAATCATATATCTTTAAGGGAGCAAACATTATGTCTGTTTTAAGTTGTGGGCACTGTGGTGTAATGGTTAGCGCATTGGACTGTTACACAGATGGTCCCGGGTTCGATTCCCGGTGACGGCAACATCAATTTAGTAAAATAATGTATATAATGTATATGAGTTTTCTATCCCTCATATGTAACGCAGCGGCCACCTTCGGTGTTCCCATAGCACTTAACCCCACCGAAGTAAAATAATGAATCAGGGGTTATGCACCAAAAAGCTTCAATAAATTCGCCAACTCTCCATCAGGAGGCGAGCAACAACTGTTCTAAGACTTATCATCACGCGCAATTACAGTGTTTCCATGGTTGAAGCCCTTCATCTTCCCCACCTTTCATCTCTCCTCTGTCCCTTTCCAAAGAAAGCAACACATAAATAAATAGGAAGAATTTCCTGAGTGTTGTGTCTCTTTTTAAAAAAAAAGTTGAAAATAAAAATTTTAAATATTAAAATTACAGTTTTTGCTTGCATTTAATTAAAACAACATCAATTACCACATTTCTAAATGTATCATTCATTCTTTATAGATAATGAAAAAATAGGCATTTTCGACCTTAAGTCTTCCGTTTTTTCTATATATTACAAAAATGTATTCCCTAGGGAGCCCAAAACTCATCTCCAAATTTAGTTTTAAAAAAAATTCTAAATATCCCTAAAGTGTGTCGCCTTTTAAGAGCGACATCCCAGCAAAAAATAGTGCTTCCCAGAAGCGCTTGCGGAAGGCATTATTTAATTACGAAGCGCTTCCTGAAGGCATTTCAGAAGGCATGATTTTTGTTCGCGATGTTCCACTTGGTATGTCTCTTTTAAGTAGGTGAAAAGCGCTTCTTTCATGTAGTCTTAGAAGCTATAAATTCATGCCTTCTTAGGCAATAAGAAGCGCTTTTTCTTGTGCCTCCAGAAGCGCTATAATAATGTGTAATTAATAAAAATTAAAGCGCTTATTCACATCACCAAAGCAGTAAAATATGTACTTCAATAAAGCGCTATTAAAAGGCATTCTTTTCATTGACTTCCAGAAGATGTTCTGGAAGAGCTTCGGGAAGAGCTTGTGGAAGAGCTTCTGATAGAGCTTCTGGAAGAGCTTCTGAAAGAGCTTCCGAAAGAGATTCTTTAATTTAATTTTCATACAGTTAATGACGTTTTTACAATAAATAAATAAATTAAATTGATTTATTGATACTTTATTGCTTCATTGTATGCATTATTTACGGCTTCATTGTATGCATTCTTCACGGCTTCATTGTATGCCTTCTTTACTGCTTCCTTGTATGCATACTTTATTGCTTCAAAGAAGGCATTTTGGGAAGCACTACAGAATACCTTAAATAATTGCTTTATAGTATGCATGGCGGTGAAGCGCTATTTTGGAAGCATATAAAGGCAGCAACTGCTTTCCAAATCGAGTTTTTTTTTCTGGGATACTAGAAGGTTTCCAGGCAGAAAAATACAATCGGCACAGTGTTGACAAAGCATCGGCGACGGTCGGTTATGCGTTGGCAGAACTTGGGATTAAAAATATTGACAGTGTTGTCCTGTTACCCGATTAGTGACAGTGGGTCAACCGTTGGTTTTAGCGAACGCCAACGTTGGCAAAACGTTGATAATTACAAAATTTGGTACTTTTAAAAATAGCTAAAATTAAATTAATTTTGAGTAATATGTGTACATTTAAAAAGCAGCAATACAGTTCGGTTTTAATCTCATACATCATATTTAAATGTGTGAAATATAATAAAATAGTTAAAAAAAATATACTTCTAATTGGTTGTAATATTGGTAAAATAAAAAACAATATTGACAAAGAATTTTGCAGGTGGAACTGGCAAAAAACATGCTTTGCAAACAAAGTATTGTTTTCCTAGATCAATATTAGTTACAGCTTTTGGTAATTTTGAACAAAATGCTACGGTTGGCAATTTCTCCCAGGGTTATTTTCGGATTTCGAGCGTTAGACTTTTGCACTAATGCTATATGAAAAATGCATTTTTTATGCAAATGCAGTTTTCGAAATTGTTAATTTCCGAAATTGCCTAGGCAGAAAAATACATTCGCTCACTGTTGGCAGAATGTGGGATAAACAATCTTGGCAGTATTTTCCTGTAACCCGATTGATAGCAGTGGACAACCAACGGGTTGAATGGACTTGCCGCCGTTGGCATAACGTAGGTAATTCAAAATATGTTGTTCTTTCAAAGCACCTTAAATTTCATAAATTTTTCATAAATTGCATCATTTTTAAATATGAGAAATATAATAAAATGTAAAAATAGATAATCCATCTAATTGATTGTAATATTGGTAAAAAAAATAATAATAATAATAATTGACAAAGAATTTTACGGGTGGTATTGGCAAAACACATGCTTTGCAAACCAAATAGTGTTTTCATAGTACAATATTAGTGATGTCTTTGGTAATTTCTAACAAGGTGTGTTTTAAAAAAAATACCAGTGGTGCTAGTATAATTTTTTTCGTATGGTTGGCAATTTAAGCCTGGGTGTTCTCAAACTTAACAATTTTTTAAACATGGATAAATCGAAAATTTAAAATTATTTTTATGGTATTTTATCTGAGACGCAAATGACATTTTCTCGATTTTAATCAAAAAATTTAATTTCTTCACTCATCAATAGTACAAAAACATGATTTATTTAACTTAATTTGTCTAAAAAAACTATTTTTTATGCAGACGTATTTTTTTCAATAAATTTTTTTGCACAAAACATTAATTTTTTATTTTATAAATAATGTATCGTGAGTTTAAACGAAAAAATTAAAAATTTGTTCAAAGTATAAAACTACAATTGATATGAATACAAAAAATTTAATTTTTTGTATGAAAATAATGGATAATGTTTTTTAGAAAAAAAAAAAAATGAGAATATTAGATGATATGCGATGATAAAAACTGAAATTTAAATTTATATGAAATTTTTTTTAAGCAATTTTAAGGAGGAGAACAATTTTGAAAATGCATCTACAAATTATATTTGCTAAAAAAATTACTTTTTTTAATATGTATTTTTTTTTATTGTAAAGGGTGTTTTTTATACAGGTATAGAACTTTAAGTTGGCAACACTTTTTTAACGTTAACACGTTTAACACTTTTTTCACGTTTCGGACCCGTGAATTTGCCTCCAAGATCGTGCTATTTAACGCCGCTTGACTATTTTCTGTGGGGATATGTGAAATCGCAACTGTACGCCGATAATCCCGAAACGATTGACTACTTTTAGGATAACATTCTCCGCGCTATTGCCAATATACGGCCACAAATGTTGGAAAAAGTCATCGAAAATTGGACCACCAGAATAGACTACGTCCGAGACAGCCGTGGCGGTCATTTGCCAGAAGCCATATTTAAATTATAATGCCGGAAGATTATCTTTCGAATAAATTAAATTTCATGTCAATTTAAAAAAATCATCTTTGTTTTATTTCATTTCAAAGTTCTATGCCTTTATAGAAAACACCCTTTAGAAGTAAGAAAAATGATAACCATATGAATCGAATGCTTTTTGAATCAGAGAAATCCGACTTTTGTAAATAGAGCTCTTTAAAACTACACTCAGGAAACTTCTGCTGTAAATATTTGTAGTTGTTTGAGTTGTAATACAGTATCTTTATTTTTAAGCGAAAAAACAGTCATTTGTAGAAGAAATTTCAGTTTTGACTACAATTGTAGTGGCGAAAGTTTTTGAAATATCGCATATATTAATTTTGTAGTATAAGAACATAATACAAAGTTGTAAAGCAGACATAAAATAATGGTAGAATTTTTTTTCGCAATGAAAAAATATAAATCGCGAGAAATCTATATATGAAAAAAAACCTAAATCCTACTACTACTTCCACTCATAAGCAATTGATCGAACAAGACTGATGATAGTCAGGCGAAAAAAAAAATTACTAAAAACTATATATTTTGTAGTGAAGGACCGGATTATGTTGTTGAGTTTTTGTGTGATGTGGTGGTAGTACTGGTTTTCCGAAAAAAAAATCACTAAACTTATGGAGTGATTTTTTTCCTCTTCTTCGTAAGAACAAGTAGTAGTTACTGTTAATACTGTACGACTGTTGCTGTTCCTGTTACTACCACTGTTGCCGCCGCCACTGTTCTTATTGCCATTTGAATTGTTAAGATTAAACTTGTAATGTTGGCGACTTAAAATTTATTTAATCTTTTTTTTTTTCTTCCAACTTTTTGTTTTGTTCAAAACTTTAATACAGAAAGAGAGCGACTTGTATGTGGCGGTGAACTTCAAACATTTTAAAAACTGTAGCTTATACATAATAATTTTTCACATACATTTAATCGGACATGTATCAAGGACTACTGTATTAAATTGAAAATGGCAAATAAAAATGTACAAAAATTAAAAATAATGCTGCTTCGGTTTTATAAATCTTTAAATAAGAAGAAAAAAAAACTCTGCTATAAGACACATCGAATGTATCGTATTGTAATTGACGGAATGCATGGATTTCATCTAAGATTTTAAGAACTTTGTTCTAAACAATATATCTAATATCTTAAGGAAAAGCTATAGGATTTAAAGGATCTTCTCCTATATAAACCACTCGATTTTGTAGAAATTTTTCTATTAAAACACCATTAGTTTACCATAGAAAGTGTCTTGAGTTTGTCGTGAGCGAGAGTTTAAATTATAATAATCACGTCAGTAGTGCTTGAGTAGAAATAAATTGTGATTACAAATTTTAGCTCGTAGCAATTCGCAATCCGGAGGCAAAACTCAATTAGGACGAACGCACTCCTCCTTCTATTTTTTATAACTTTGGATATGCTGCATAAATAAAAATTCCATATTCGATCTGTCTCTGGTTTTGGGCACACTCAGAAATTTAAAAGGTCGAAATGGGGTTAAAAATTTAACCTTTCTTAGAATTTCTTTTTTCAGCTTCTTTTAATGACATCTTATCCATATAAACTATATGCAAATGAGTTATCGTTGAAAAGGGATTTTTAAAGTCTGGTACAATTTGCTTTATAAGAAGAATTATACTGCAATGGCTTCCAAATTCACAATTTTTAATTCCCTATTTTATTTAAGCGAATGCGCATTTTTTATGTAAGTGCTAATTTGAATTTGAACGCATTTTTTCCAAAGGAGTTTTTTTTTTGGTACATTGCGTTCAAATATTTTTTATATAAACTTAAGTTTTTGAAAAAACTATTTTGGTTATTTCGTTGTTCTTTCATGTTTTGACATGTGCCGGCACAAAAAGTTGGTCTAAGATTTCATGTAAAAGAATACAAATCGGGGAATTTAGCTTGGAATAATTTCCATTCCGAACATGAAGAGAACAACTATTCTTAAATTACACAGTACAACATTTTTCAACACTTGATTTTGGGACTAAATTCTGGGAATTACACGTGAAAGTAGCCCCACAAATAAGAACTTCTGCAATTATAATTGAAAATGTTCTAAATTTTGTTTCCATGCATAGATAACATATAAAAATCTCATATTTTCTGTGTAAGAATAGCTGTAATATGAATCGGAATTTTTATTTTCATGCAAAATAAAGTTTATAAAGAAAAAAAAACAGCATATTTGTGGCTTTGTAATCCAGTTATTGAGCAAACAAGGTGAAAAATACAGAAAAAAAATTGATATTTATAAAGAAAAAACAGCATATTTGTGGATCTGTAATCCAAAAAAGGTGAAAATGGGAAAAAGGGCATTTTTGCGATTTTTAAGGATGCACTTTTTTCGGGTAGGATTGTTCCGAATTTTTTTTTCTCCTATTCAATATCTACAATTTTGCTACAGACACAAAAGAGATATTCCGTACGGTAAACCGAGATATAACCGTGTTAAAATATAGAAAAAGTGCTAAAAATCCGCCTTGAGCCAAAAAATTTGTATGGCCATTAAATTATTACTGTAGCCAACTTGACAAAAATAATGATGCAGAAGTTCTTATTTTTGGGGATACTTTCACGTGCAATTCTCAGAACTGAGTCCCAAATTAATGCGTTGTACTGTGTTATCTTCATTCTTCTGAAGCAAAACGTGAAGACAACAATAAAGGTAAAAAATCCTTATGCATTTTTAATCTTATTTAAGTTAAATTGTATTTAAAACTCTTTCCAGAGTCAACAAAAATAATAAATCCACTAACACAATGCGATGAGTTCTTCCTACCAATGATTCGTTTCTAATTTATAAATATTAAAAATTATTTTCTATTACAATAAATACATAAAATTCATAAAAACAAAATATCGAAATTTAATTTATTTAATAAAATTAATAGAAAAATTTACTATATTCAGTTAAATTTTTTGCCGTTTCTGCAGTTTTGTTTTTTTTTTTTTTTGCAAAAATGTTACTAATATTTAGTATTTTTTACTATTTTTTTGTACTAAATTAATTTTACTAGTGTTTAGTGCAAAATTTGGTTGATTTTTGCAAATCGATTTCCAATAAAAGTTTACTAAAATTTTACTAAATATTAGCAACTTTTACTTATTTGATTACTACATTTCTACTCTTTTGCAGATGACAGCAACATTTGTCATTCATTTTCATTCGATCACAGGCCAAGCTCTTTGGAGATAGAGGGCATGCGGCAGAACATGAATGACACACTCAATCAAGACCTTTCTACAATCTCCGAGTGGGGTCGCGCGAATAAGGTCGATTTTAATGCACGCAAGACCCAATGTTGTATGTTAACCCACAGACGGGCTGTGGAATTGACATTGTCATCTGTAACTTTGGATGGTATAGGTATTGAGGAATCGGATACTCTTGATGTTCTGGGCATGAGAATACAGTGTGATGTCCGTTGGAATAAGCACGTATTTCAAGTGTCGAAAGAGGCATTCAAGTGTCTCGGTTTTCTAAAACGGTGCAAGACTTACTTCACTCCATCCGATCTCCTTACTATTTATACCAGCTATATCCGGCCAAAAATGGAATACAACTCTCATATATGGGCAGGGGCTCCATTGTCTATTCTGAAGCTTCTCGACCGTGTTCAGGGGAGGGCGGTGAAGCTTATCAATGACAGTAGTGTATCCAACTCTATTGATTCATTGGAGCATCGTCGGAATGTGGGTTGTGTGACACTTTTCTATCGATATTACCATGGGAGATGCTCATCTGAGATAAGTGAACTTATTCCACGAGCCCGAGTTTTTATTCGTAATACTCGCTTATCTAGTAGAGCACATCCGTTTGTAGTTGATTGTCCTGTGTTTCGCACAACGCATTATAGAGAAAATTCGTTTTTTAGTCGAACGATTCGTATGTGGAACAAACTTCCCGCAGAAGTCTTCCCTGTTACTTACAATTTAGAAAAATTTAAATCAAATATCCACAAACACTACTCCCTCTTTCCTCCTTCCCATACCTTATTTTCCTGATCAATACAATGCACTGCATGAGTAGGGGGCATCCCCTGAGTATTGGTTAAATTATAAAAAAAAAAAAAAAAAATTTACTTTACTAAAAAATTACAGTCACGTTTTGCTTAAATTAGCAAAACGATCTGCTGGCCTAATATTAGTAAATTTTCTGTTACAGTTACAGTTTTTTCTGTAAATTTTACAGACTTTTTTATTTGAGTGTATAAATAGTATACAACATTCTTAAGAATATTAAGTAAAATATTTCCTACAATAAATTTAGTATTTCAAATTGGAAAAACTACAACGATTACGCAAACAATCAAAGCAAGAATTTATATGAAAAATACAATGTTGTAGTACGGGTCTAGCATCCCAGCAAAACCACATATTACTAAATAATGGCTAAAGTAATGTATCGCAATAGGGCTCCACACACAGAGAAATAAAGTGCCAACCGAATTGAAAAGTGTGTATTAATGGTAACAACTTATAAATTCAGTTAAAACAACGATATTTACATTAGATTTCTGAATATTTTTGTTGCTGCAACTTAAATTCAGTTGAATTAACCGAACTTTGTTATGAAAACAAATGTTAAGTTGTGTCAACAGTCTGAAATTCGTAATAAACGAATTTGAGTAGTTGTAACCGAATTTCAGTTGGCAAATAGCTACATTTTTTTCTGTGTGCACGCATTACAATACACCTTACTTCAATGATGATTTTTACAGGCGCTGAAGCTAAAAGTAATTTGTGGACTACATGGTTACCGAGTTGGGAAAAGCAATGTGTATATTAATAGATTTTCAAAAAAAAAAATCTATAAAATATATTGCTTAAATAAAATAAATAACGTGGTGGTGCTGAGATTCGAACCTGGGGTCTCTGGTTATTAGGCAAGAGCTCTACCAACTGAGATATTGTCACATTTACTAATGACCTACTTAAAATTTGTTGTGCTTCGTGATTTCGTTTGTGATGTTAAAAATATATACCTTACCCGCATGTTTACAAAAAATCACAAAGTAAGGTGTCTTAATATGGATTTAAAAAAAAAATATTGTAAATATTACCTTATGTTTATATTTCATGCATTATGTTAATGATTTACGGTAGGTCATTATTTTATGTTTTGAAATATTGTAGAAGGCAATGAGGTATGATTAAAATGTAATCCATGAGTGTCTAATTATTACCAAATCCTTTGTTTACGTTTCAAAATAATGTTAAAGAAAGGGAGTACAATACAATGTAATGCATTATGTAACCAGCTATTGGTAACGCATTATTCTATGTTTCAAAATAATGTTGAAGGTAATGGTTATTCATTACAAAGTTATTCATTATTGAAACCAATTATTGTTAACTCATTACCTTTTGTTGGAAAATAGTAATACAGGTAGGGAGTATACATTACATACTAATGCATTCCTTTATCGCACCCATTACCAAAGTTTTCCTGGGAGATTAAGCTCCAATTTACGTAAGTACTGCTAAAAAACAAAAAACCACCTCCTGCTTCCAACACAAGCTCACTATAAGTAACTAAAACTATGTTTATATTTTAGTTTATTTTTACGTCATTTTAAGTGACATGTGAATTTTGACAGCTGCACCTTAGGCAGGTATAAAGCAACAATAACTACTACGGTTACTACAGTTGGGGAAAATTATTATTGTAAAGTTCGTGCTTATAAACGAACTGAATTGCAATTAGAAATCAACAAGAAAATCGTACTAATTTTTATATATAGAAAACCTGGTCACAATAACCACCTCTCAGATTCAGACGTAAATACATACGTACTACGTATTTTGTAAATATACTAACAAGGGAGGTATCCCGACCCGAATCGGCAGGTCTTAATGAACTGCGAATATGTTGTAATTAATAAAATTTTTTTTGTAGGTGCCCAATCTCATGTTTAGGCGTTACTAAGTGGGGTCAAAAATAAACCATTTTACGTTTTTTGGTTTACTTCGTTCTTTTACAAGTAACTAGAGAAAAATTTGCCATCAAATGAAAGTGTTTTTGAAGACACTTTCACTGGTGTATAAATTATGCCTGAAGACATTCATGTATTTTTGTTATTAAAAATAATGTGTTTTGAGTAACTTTAAATCGGGCCATATATTAAGGAATTTTTGTTAAATTTAGCTAAAAATAGCAACTGCCTATTTAATTTAATCGAGGGGGTGTCTAAGCCTTTTCCGATATTCGAAAGCGTTCGGTTTGTATGCGACTTTACCCAAAGTGTTTTTCCCCCATATTTCAAATAATTCAAAACTGTTGTAACTCTAGGTCCACTATATATTCAATATGGGTATCAAAAGTTCTGTTTTCTTGAGTACTTTAACCCTGAGTACAAATAAATTTAGTTTTCGTAAATTAAAGACAAGTTTTCATATAAAAACAAATGAATTTTTAACCCTACTTGTACACCCTTAAACGTGAAATTGGGCAGCTACAAAAAACACGTGTCTCTTTCTTTTGCCCCTTTTCAAGATATGAAAAGTTCTATAAATCTACGAGTTCAGGTTGGGATACCTCTCTTGTTAGTAACAGAACACAAAGCGGAACCTTTGTGTTGTTGCATCATGGGGTGGTAGCATGGTGGAATGACTGAGTGAGGTATAAATCCGTAGGGGGTCCTTTTTTCAATCTTACAATTTACTGTTTCAATGTGTTGGTGTATGAGGATATGGTATTACTTCCGTTATATTGCCAATTTACAATTAGTGTCGCGTGTTTTTTTTTTTTTTTGTTTTGTTTTTGCCACCACACGCGTGAGTTAACTTTAGTTGCGCAATTATTATTTGGCTTGAAAATAAATTTTAAGTTGTTTAAAATAATTTTTATTTAAAATGTGTTGTATTTATTTTTGTTACTCTTTGCATTTTTTAGGACGTGTTATTGAGAAGTTTTTCTGCTATAGAGAAACGGAAGTTATATAACTTTGTTTAAAAAGTATATGGACAAGATAAGTATTTCAAAACCTGCTCTACTTATTTTCAAAACAGTCCTCAACCCAACACGATTCAAAGCTGATCAAATTTTGGTTTCGAGAAAGTTGGTTTCGCATCCAGAACTTCGCATTCTATTTCGATTGAATTCCATTAAAATCAAATCCGAGTTTTATTTAAATCAAATTTAAATCGCAGGGAATTTATTTTTTGGAATTCATTCATTCGTTAGAATTCACTAGTATTTAAGGAATTAAATCAATTTATCTAATTCGATTTTATCAATCATTGAATCCCATTATTGGGATTTAAATAATTGGGAATTCAATCAATGGGAAGTCGATCACTGGGAACTAAATGATTGGGATTTCAAGTATTGGGAGTTCTGTTCTTGGGAATTCTATCATTGTTCTTGGGAAATCAATCGATTTTTTACTCAATCGATTTACAATTTTTGGAATTAAAAAAAATACTAAAATTTTCTTGGAAAATCTAATGCAAATTTGAATAATATAAGTCTAACTTGACTGTTTAATAGTGCAATAATTATCGTTATAACCACTTTTCTGTAAAAACGCCCTCAAAATGTCTCCGCCTTTCATAATCAGGGGAAATACGAAATTCAATGTCACTTACTTGAAATAGTACGAACTACGAGCGCAATAATAAATTGTTTTGAATTTACAACTAGTGGACACTAACACCTTTAATTTTGATAGTACTCGGTAATATATTCCGTAACTTCTTGCATCACTGCACTCAAAGTAGCAACAAAAAAATTACTAAAAATTAGTTAAAAATGACGTTGAAGAAAAAACTGTTAAATTAGCAATTTTTTTGCGCTTAATATTAGTAAGATATGAATAGCAAAAATAAATCTGTGGAATTTACAAATATTTAGTTACATTTGAGCAAAATTTTAGTTAATTGAAAGAATCGAATTAATCTGCTATAATCAGCAAAATAATTTGCTAAATACTAGTAGACAAAAAAATCATAAAACAATTCGAAATTTTTAAAGATTTTTTTTTTATTTTTTAAACGTATAAAAATCTGCCCTTATGAAATCAGCAATCTAAAATTGCTAAGCAAAAATTTGTTGTTGACTTTAGCAAAATAAACTGTTATTTGCATTCTACTAAATTTGAGGTAAATATAGCAAAAATGGGCTGAATTTCAGTTTATGGGGGACACCCCTAGAGAAAAAATCTGAATATGCCATCCCCTTCAGAATGTTCCCAGGAGTACGAAAATCATAATGAATAAGGGGGCTCACGCCCCCTATGGGCGTGGCAGTCGAAAAACGACCCGGCCCACCTACGTAGACAATATGGGTATCAAATGAAAGCTAATGTCTTCACGATTCCAAAAATAGCCATAGTTGCCAGACCGGGCGGTTTTTGCAGCCGATACGGCCATTTTTGTTAAATAGGGGCGGGGGTGAAAAACGACCCATGCCACCTACTTAGGCAATATTGGTATCAAATGAAAGAAATGTCTTCACGATTCCAAAAATACCCGTAGTTGCCAGATCGTCCAGAATTTGAGGAAGATATGTTAATTTTTATAAAATGGGGGAAGGACTTTTTTTTGTTTATTTCTTTTTAGCTCGGCCAAAGGCCGAGCACTCGAGATCCCCGCCGTCTAGAATTAAGACATACTGGAGTTAAAAACCCCTAAGCCCGGCCGTAGGCCGGTCACGCAGAAAACCTTTACTAAGCGAAGCCAGTATAACAAATTTTCATTAACCAATCAGAAGCTTTCAAGAGTTTTCCTCGTTTCTTAATTTTCTACTTATCCTCATTTATCCTGGGTAACGCTAACAATAGTAATCTTTTCGCACAAAATGCTCATTTTTGTTTGATTTTAACAAAATATAAGCAAAAAAAAAGGAAAAAAAAAATTTCCCCCACCCCAAATTTTGCCAAAATGGCCATATCGGCTACAAAAATCGCCCGATCTGGCAACTACGGCTATTTTTGGAATCGTGAAGACATTAGCTTTCATTTGATACCCATATTGTCTACGTAGGTGGGCCGGGTCGTTTTTCGACTGCCACGCCCATAAGGGGCGTGAGCCCCCTTATTCATTATGATTTTCGCACTCCTGGGGTCATTTAAGGGGGCGTGGCATTTTTTTTTCCAGGGGTGTCCCCCATAAACTGAAATTTTGCCCAAAAATGTTGTTGATTTACAGTTTTTGTTTGCTATTTTTAGTCTACAAATATTTAGTTAAAGTTTCTGCTAATTTTAGTAGAGTAAATTGCCACTTTCAATAAACTAAAATTCCCATCGAATATAACTAAAAATTTGTAAAGTTAACAGATTTACTATTGCTGTTACTATGTGATTAACTATAAAACATGCTGTTACTAAAAAACATTTGTGCTAAAATGTCTTCTAATTTTAGCCGTTTTTACTGCCACGTAATTTTTTGCTATTTTTATGTGTTTAAATCTATGAGTATGTTTTTCTATACTATACCCCAAAACAGCAATTTAAAAAAGATTTTTAGCTCATAATAATTTATAAATGAAACACTATTTGTCTTTTTTTTAATGTAATATTTTATTGTTACATAAAAAATTTTAAAATTGAATGGAAAGAACTGAATGTCAAGTTATTCAATCGAACGAAACTAAATCGAATAATTGTATAAAATTCTATTGAATTTCCAACGATTTAATTCAAAGATTGAATTCCCAACTCTTGAATTTCCAAGGATTGAATTCCCAATTATTGAATTCCCAACGATTGAATGCAGTGATTGAATAAATTGAATGATTAGAAATTATTGAAATCTTTAGAAATAAAATCAAATGAGACCAATTTAGAGGCTCTATGCAATAAGTCCCAGGTGCAAAAAGTCCCAGTGAAAAAGCTCCCAATGAAATAAATTCTAAAAAAATTAAATAAGTCCCGTCTCGTAAAAGTAAAATAAATTCTAAAAAAATGAAATAATTTCCAAAACAAAAATGAAACAAATCCTAGGTTTTGGTTGTTATTTCATCATGAAATAATTTCCAAAGAATAAAAATGAAACAACTCCCAAAAATAGTCCATGCAACACAAACGAAATAAGGCCCAAATTAATTTTGCCAAATAAGAAATGTATGAAGTGTAAAAAAAAAGATAATCACGCAGAAAAAACTTCATTTCGCGAAGCCTCCTACCGCATTCTACGGAGGAAAAAAAACCCATAAGACCGTCCGAAGGCCGCCACCCAGAAGAACTTGTTTTTCAAATCAGATGTCGAATCCGTTAAAATCTTATATTTTTAAGACATCAAGTAACATTTATTTGACCCGTCATAACTTTTTATGTCACAAAATACCAACCCATACCAAGATTTATTGTTTTTTAATAATTATTTTTTTAAAAGTCTATTGAATTAAAAATGTTACGTATATAGTAGTATCTAAACGTTAAATAGACAGAAGGACAATGCTCTACTCTTTTATTTAAGATAAAAAACAATCAATTAGCTGTTTAAATGACAAAGCTATGATTGGTGAAATTATATTACTTATTGTCTTAAAAATAAGATTTCAACGGATTCGACATTGGATTTGTAAAAACAAGTTTTTCTGTGTGGCGGCCTTTGGCCGCTCTTAGGGTTTTTTTTTTGAGTGCGACACAAAAAAATAAAATTGAAGCAATTTTTTTAAGTTTCTTTAAAACTCTTTTGTTTGTGATCACGAATCAGCCAAACAAAAAACCGTCATAGCGCCCAACAAAAATTGTTAATAATGTTAAAAAAATAATGAATTTTTGAAAATGAATAACTCCCACTAAAAATGAAATAACTCCCACAGCAAATGCAATAACACCGAACAAGAAAATAAAATGAAACAAGTCCCACGCTAAGTTCTGTTGGTACTTATTTCATTTCGGAATTATTGCATTATGAAATAACACCTAATAATAAAAATGAAATAACTTCTAAAAAAATTTAATAACTGCAAAAGAACTGGGTATTATTTCATTTGAAATTACTCCCAAATTTGTATAAAAAATTTTTGGGACTTATTTAATTTTTTTAGGGGCTTTTTGCACCTGGGACTTATTGCATAGAGCCCAATTTAGAATTCATTTGACTTTTACAATTGTGATTTGTGAATTCAATCATTCCATAGCCCGTCCATCATAATTGATAAGTCTAATGAAGAATTGAATTTTTTAAAGCTGTGTGCTATTGTTTCTCTTTGTATTCGAGTTGACTCTTTTCGGTAGAGTGTATTCGAACTGAATCCGAATACTTTCTTATCTTAGTGTGTATATGAATGTTTTAACTTTAGTTTTATTTTTTTAGAAATTTCGTGAATACCTGCAGTGTTTTGCTTGATTTTGTTCATGTTTAATGTTATTATTTTGAGTTTTGGTTTGTATGTGTGGGTCTTTGAGTAGTTTCATAACTGTTGAGGTCAACTGTTAAAGGTTTTTGAAAATATTATGACAGTCATTGAAGTGCACCCAATTAACTTTTGACACAAACTTTTCAAATCGTTTTCAATGCAGTAATTTTACTCATATGAATATTAAAAATTCAAGAAGTGAATAGTAAATAAATTTTTTTCTTAAAAGGTTAATATTATTGCTTCTGTTAGTGGTTATTTTTTCAATAATTTATTACTGGTAATTGACTTATTAAAGTTATTAGAAAAATTGTGCTCTTTAGTATTTTTTAAGGACATTTATGAAACAAAAAACAAGGACTTTCTGTTACTTATTGAATGAGTATGAGTAAAACTTTTGATTTTTATTTTCAAAAACTTTTAATCTTTCATTTAAATCAAAAATTGTGCTAAAGATTTGTCATTTTAATAGTCAGAAAATTTTCCAAATTGCTGACTATAACCGAGTATAAACGATTGAAATGTTATTATTAGGTCAAGGAATTTTCTGCAAGTGCATATTTTTTTTTTTGATTGTCTGAAACTGTTATGAACTAAATTTTTATCTGAAGCAACAAATTCAATACAAAATGCCATAAATTTGTAGCTACTTATTTTGACAAAATGCACGTTTTTGCATATTTTAACCTTTAATGCATATTTTGGACTGTTTCAAGGCATATTTTGCACTTTTTTATGCATATTTTTCATTTATTAGTAGTTTTTTTTACTTTATTTGAGGTGGGTTGAACAAGGCAATTCCATGGAGTTCAGTCTATATTTTATCCATTGTACCATGTTTTTTTATTTTGTTAAAAAATTGATGCCTTCCAAAAATACCGTGATTAAAAAAGCGGAAAATTGTGGTTTAAATCATTTTTGAATTGTTAGCTTTTTTTATTAAAATACATTGAACTATATTCTCTATAATCAGTTAATATAGCCCAGTAAAAAACGCTGTTTACCTGCAAGCAGGTTTGTAAGGGAGTAAGCCAAAAGGAATCCCTTACAAACCTGCTTACATATGCCATGATTTTTATATGGCGAATTCCCACTTGGAAGCATTACTTTTTGGCAAAATAAGCGCGGGTTTTAGCGCTTACAAAAAGCTGTGATTTCATGGCTTTCAGTAAAATCATATTTCATGTCTCCACTATTACGATTAAAAGTAATAATATGAATAATGTTTAATTTATTTTACATAAAATTCTACAGACATTAATTTTAGACATAAAATAATAATTTTATTTTTTTACCGCACCACGTGGTAGCTCTTCAGGAACAGTAAAATGACTAATTATTTTTTTTAACATACTTGAAAACACCAAACACAATCAGAAATCACTCGGGAAAACTGGTTCAGAACGTTTATAATCCACGAAATGAAACTTTCTGCATTACAACCTGCATCCTAGTAAGGGATTAACGTAAGCTGCTTACAACCTGCATCATTGTAAGGGAAAACAGTAAGCTCTACAAAATTTTTTGTTTATTTTTATAGGAACAACATAATAGTAAGCACTTACTTCAGCGCATTTGTTTTATCCTGCTTCTAAAAACACGAAAATTTTTTACTGGGAGGTTTCAAATTGTTTTATTATTAAAGGTAAAAATAGCTGATGAAAAATGCTCCTTAAAAAAAATTACCAAATATTAATTAGGCCTAGGCCATGCATTCAACCAGCTCTATATTATTTTACGGTCATGATATAAGCTTTGATGGATTAACACCATAGCTGATAAAGCGGCAAGGGGAAACTTAAAAAAGCTGTATGAATGCAACAAGCAAATATCCATGAAACGCAAAAACTCCAATACACCAATCAAGGATAAAAGTGGACAGGTTTTAACCACTGATAGTGAGCAATTGATGAGATGGTTTGAACACTTTACAGAAATTTTTAAAGCTCCAACTGATCCACCAAACTCTAATCCAGCGGTACTTCAATAGCCCTTTAATTTTAATTTTAACTCAATTTAGCGAATTAACATCAATTACCCATCACACAGCGAAATAGAAAAGGCAATAATTGCAATGAAAACCGGCAAAGCTCCATGAATTGATGGGTTAAACATTGAAGTCATTTCGTCAAATCCCATTGAATCTTCTAAAATACTATTTCCACTTTTCAAGCAAATTTGGACAACTGAAATATTTCCATCTAATTGCATACAGGATACAACGACTGCAATAACTGGCGCGGAATTATGCTACTGTGCAGCTGTCTCAAAATTTTCTGCAAAATTATACTTAACCGTATCGAATCCAAGATCAACGAAACTTTACGAAAACAACAAGCAAGTTTCCGGCCCCAAAGAAGCTGCATAGATCAAATTGCAACTTTACGTATAATAATGGAGCAAATAACTGAGATGAATGAATCTTTACACCTAGTTTTCATTGACTTTGAAAAGGCATTTGACCGCATAAGGCACAACAATATATGGGCAGCTATGCAATACAGGGTAATACCGCCAAAGCTATGTAATCTTATTAAGTCGCAATACTCAAACTTTCACTGTCGAGTGCGGCATAATAACCGATTGTCAGAGGCAATAAATGTTACGGCAGGAGTACGACAAGGATGTATTTTATCACCACTCTTGTTTTTAATTGCGATCGATGAAGTTTTAATAAGCGCAATAGACAACCATCCTCAACGTGGCATCATCTGGCACCCTATCAAAATGGAACATCTCAACGACCTTGTATACGCAGATGACATTGTTCTCCTCTCAAGCAGAAAATCTGATATGCAGTCAAAAATAAATGATTTCGTCCGAATTGCTGATCTAGTTGGTTTAAAAATCAACATAGGCAAGACAAAGTATATGAGCAACAAACAGGAAGAACAATCATTTAATGTAGCAGGGCCATCGAATCAATCCACGAATTCACCTACCTGGGAAGCCAAATAACAGCCGATGGCGGAGCACGTACTGACATTCTACAAAGAATTAAAAAGGCTAAAGGGGCTTTTGCAGCATTGTATAACATTTGGCGCTCCAATTCTATCTCTACAAGCACCAAAATCCGTCTATTTAACACAAACGTAAAATCTGTACTGCTTTACGGTTGTGAAGCTTGGCTGTCTTCAATAGAAATGAACAACAAGTTACAATGCTTCGTAAACAGATGCCTCCGATATATTCTTCGAATATGGTGGCCTAACAACTGGATCTCTAACGAAGAGCTATACCGCAGATGCAAACAAAAGCGAATAAAAGTCGAAATCCCAGAACGAAGATGGAAATGGCTAGGCCACACATTGCGCAAACCTACTGACGACATAGGGCAAGAAGTACTCGAGTGGAACCCCCAATGCCAAAGAGGGCGAAGAAGACCAAGGGGAATTTGGCGATGCAGCTTGTTAGAAGAACTTAGACAATATGACCAACATCTCTCATGGCCACAACTAAGGACAATGGCACAGAACAGACAAGAATGGAGAAACTTTGTAATGGCACTATGCTCCGATAATTTGGCGTAAAAGCATTTAATAGTAATATAAGCTTTGAACTTTCCTTTTTTTTAATGTCAGTGAAAAACGTTGAAATTATTACACCAACTTTGTTTAAATTGCATTTAAAATATAATCTATCTTTAAAATTGTACGAAATTATTATTCTTTTTCTCAATTCCATATACAAAATGTTTTTATATTTTTTTGTATTTGACAAATGTATCTTTCCGCTATTTTAAGAATCAGTTTTAGAAAATTTCATTGCGGTATTCTTAAGAGTAAAGTGTTTACTTATCTTTATCATGAATCATTAGAAAGCGAAAAAATCTAATTTCTGCGAGCAATTTGTTTACATAAATCTAAATAAATCTATTAACCAAATAAGAATTATAAGCATTAAAATCAATCTTATAAAATTCGAGCTATAAAAAATATATTTGGTATGACAACAACAAAATTTTAAGGTCTTTTGATAAGGTATACGATATTGATCACTTTTTAATCCAATCAATTGATTTTTAATTAAATGTGTAAATAAATATAATTGAAAATAATTCAATAAAAGAGCCCTACATTTTTAATTGAATGAAGACTTGTTGTTGTTGGCGGAATTTCAGCCACGGCTGTTTCCGTGGTTGAAATTAGTTTTTATTTTTTTTGTGTTATATTCGAATTAAGAAATTTGCATCATGATACCGGACAAAAAATTACCCAAAAAAACAAGTTTCCTAATATCGTTTTTACCGCTCTGAACAGCAGAAATGGCACTTACCCAGCAAAAAAAAGACATTACCATGTAATTAAGCGTATAAGTAGTGCACAAAGTGATTCACTAGTTAGCAGGCCATGTACCCCCTTTATAACTTTTGTTAGCGATAACCCAAAATTCATGGGTGGTCCTTACCCTATCGCTTGCAAAAAAAGTGAGAACAATGAGTTACCTGTTTGAGTACACATAGTGAAAGAATAAGTAATTACTTTTAAATAAGGAATAAGTGGTTACTCACAATGATAGAATAAGTGTTTACCAAGCAGTTACAAAATAAGTGGTTATCTTTAAGTTATTTTTTTAAAGAAATATTGGAAAAAAATTTAAATTCACTTGTATACATTTTTAAAACAAATTAATACCAAATACTAGAAATGCATAAGTAATTCCATAAGTAATTCAATAACGCATTATCAGTAAGTCATTATTTTGTAATTTAAATTAATGCAATAGCTAATAACCTATCATTACTTGGTAATCTATACAGTTATGAACTGGCATTACCATGTTATTGCTGGGTATAAAAATAAGGTCAATCTTGGATTTGAACAATCTTTTACATAGTTATCCAAGTTTTATTCACATCGGTGTATAATTTCTTGGAGGTTTTCCTTATAAGGACCACAAATATTCACAAAAATTATAAAGACCGAAGTCAGAAAGAAATTTCAAAAAAATAACATTATTATGCTGTTTAATAATATATTTATTTCAATATTATAGTTAAGATTTTATATATTACTATAGTTATTTCAGTTTTCTGTGATATTTTTATTTTTTCATATTGACAGCAAATATTTTTGTTTTCCCGCCTTTTTTTTAAAATCTGTTATATGTATATAAGTTTTTAATTAATAACAGAAAAATTTTTCAATCAAATTATAATAAAGGGTCCGCCAAATAACTTTTTTTTTTAACTCCTGAACCAATTGGACTTTGTATGGCGTCATACCAAAGTCTTTATGCAAAATTCGTCTCAATGATGTCTCCGAAATGTTCAATTGTTGAGAACGACGGTGAATTGATGTTGATGGCGCTTCACGCACACTTTCTGCCACAGCAGCAATATTTTCGGGTGTACGCACTGTTTTTGGCATTTCACGCTTTGGTTTATCGATGAGGATGCCAGCTTCTTTCACTTTTTTCACAAGATAACGAACATACGGACCATATTCGTTCAGCGGAAGGATAAAACTAATTATCTGTCAAATCAGACATGAGCTAAGTGTTACCATTCACGAAATAAGCACTACACCTTTTACAACTGTAATTCAAAAAATATCAATTGAAATTCAAAATTTCCATTTGAAATTCAAATTTCCATTTGAAATTCAAAAAATATCAATTGAAATTCAAAAATTCCATTTGTAATTCAAAAAATATCAATTGAAATTCAAAATTTCCATTTGAAATTCAAAAAATATCAATTGAAATTCAAAAAATATCAATTGAAATTCAAAATACATCAATTGAAATTCAAAATACATCAATTGAAATTCAAAAATTTCTATTTGAAATTCAAAAGTTTCTATTTGAAATTCAAAAATTATTCCATTTGGAATTCAAAACATATCAATTGAAATTCAAAAATTTCCATTTGAAATTCAAAAGTTTCCATTTGAAATTCAAAAATTTCCATTTGAAATTCAAAAATTTCCATTTGAAATTCAAAAATTTCTATTTGAAATTCAAAAATTTCCATTTGAAATTCAAAAAATTCCAATTGAAATTCAAAAAATATTCCATTTGAAATTCAAAAAATTCCAATTGAAATTCAAAATACATCAATTGAAATTCAAAAAATATCAATTGAAATTCAAAAAATATCAATTGAAATTCAAACCACATCAATTGAAATTCAAAATATGTCAATTGAAATTAAAAAGTTTCCATTTGAAATTCAAAACATTCTAATTGAAATTCAAAAAGAATTCCATTTGAAATTCAAAGAATTCCAAATGAAATTCAAAAAATGTAAACAAATCAAAATGTAAACATTAGGCCAACACTTTTTTAAGTATTTTGGAACAATTTTTTAAGTATTTTGGAACAATTTTTTACCGGCCCAACAACAAATTATATAACAACAAGAGAGAAATATTATTTTTTTATGTATTGTTCTTGTTGTTTTTGTTGTTGGGCCGGTAAAATATAGTTCTGAGGGGTTCCACTTTCACTCGGTATTTTCTTGCATTTACTACCATTTTAAAATTACATTCCACAGGATCTTTATGATAGTTAAACTAATTTTTCAAATTAATGGTTTCCCACTTCAGCGTTTTCTCTTTATTAATGACAAGCGAGTACGTGAGTGAGTAATCCATCCAAACACTTACTCTGAACGTCACTAGTTTATACATCAATAGTTGCATGCATAAATATTTTATGGCTTTATGACAGGTTATTACAAATATTTTCCAACAAAATCTTGTATACTCTCCTGCAAAAAATGCATTAAAAGTTTTAATAATGTTTTTATCACCCATGACAAACCAAAATACTCAAAAAAAGTGTTGGCCTAATGTATTAATTTCTTAAATTGATTTGTTTACATTTTTTGAATTTCAATTGGAATTTTTTGAATTTCAAATGGAATATTTTTTGAATTTCAATTAGAATTTTTTGAATTTCAAATGGAAATTTTTGAATTTCAATTGACATATTTTGAATTTCAATTGATGTGTTTTGAATTTCAATTGATATTTTTTGAATTTCAATTGATATTTTTTAAATTTCAATTGATGTATTTTGAATTTCAATTGGAATTTTTTGAATTTCAAATGGAATATTTTTTGAATTTCAATTGGAATTTTTTGAATTTCAAATGGAAATTTTTGAATTTCAAATAGAAACTTTTGAATTTCAAATGGAAATTTTTGAATTTCAAATGGAAACTTTTGAATTTCAAATAGAAACTTTTGAATTTCAATTGATATGTTTTGAATTTCAAATGGAATAATTTTTGAATTTCAAATAGAAACTTTTGAATTTCAAATAGAAATTTTTGAATTTCAATTGATGTATTTTGAATTTCAATTGATGTATTTTGAATTTCAATTGATATTTTTTGAATTTCAAATGGAAATTTTGAATTTCAATTGATATTTTTTGAATTTCAAATAGAAATTTTGAATTTCAATTGATGTTTTTTGAATTTCAAATGGAATTTTTGAATTTTAAATGGAGTTTTTGAATTTCAAATGGAAATTTTGAATTTCAATTGATATGTTTTGAATTACAATTGTAAAAGGTGTAGTTGAAAAAAAAAACGTTAGATGGCGGACCCTTTAATTGTTCCCTGAAGAAGTGACCCAATGTGGAGACGAAATATTGGAAATAAATAATTATAATTTATAAATAAACGATCTTAAGCTCGTTTAAAATAAGAAGAATTAAATAAAAGAAGATCAAAAAAACTTAACAATTTTAATATGAAATTTATTTTATTAGATTATACTAGTGGCACTATGCACCGCGACCAGAAGTTGGTATTTTGTGCTGCCAACGAATACACCCTATAGGTTGAGGCTCCTTACGAAGCCAACTATCCTACCAGGTAAACAATTCCAAACGTCCGATGGCGTCACTATTCGACCACCAAAAAAACGCACCCTCCTGTCGGAGAGCCTCGGACATTTGCAGAGAACGTGCTCTGAGGTCTTGGGTTCCAATTCACAAAACCTGCACGTATCCGTAGAGGATCGTCCCATCTTGTACAATTGATACTTAAGGCCACAGTGCCCCGCGAGGTAACCCGTCATGGTCCTTAGTTCGTCCCTCGTCATAGGCAAGAGTTTGCGCGACCTCTCCCCAGAGGGAGATATAAACAGCCTCGCCTGTCGCTGCCCAGGCGATCTGGCCCGATCTGAAATTTATTATGAAATTTAACTATTTATGCAAATAGTCTTCTCATCTGCATTTATTTTACATCCATTTTTTTTTTTTTTTTTGTTTGCAATTAAATTCCTGAATTGAAAACGTTTTCGCTTACGATTAAGCGCAAAAAAGATAACTTTTATAAAATGCAAAAACTCATTGAATAATTAAATTAAATTTCTCTATATCCACCTAATGATTAATGACTATTAGTTTTTGTTGTGTACTTCCGCAACCCCTAAGGATTGCATAAAAATATTGCAGTTTTTTTTTTATGTTTCTTAATTTTTTTGAGAATTTCATTAAATCAAATCTACAATAAATGAACAAAAACAATTACTACTCAAAAAGGACAAAAATGCCACAAAAAAAAAAACACACACACATTCATTAATTTATTTTGTAATCTCATTCCAAAACAAGAAAATAAGAAAATCACTGACTAACGTCAAAAGCAATCAAATTAATTTCTTGACAAAACACCAAACAAAAAAAATTATAAAAGAAACTATTAACATAACATTACATACAAAACAATCAACCATCTATATCTGCCCCCATCCCAGGATGATGCACAGTGGGATACTTATATTACAACATTTTTTGGCAATGAGGCTGCCATTTCTTACTCAGTTTAGTGGTTCGATTGCAATTGATATTTTGGAAGAGGCATAATTCGCTTAATATCGAGCTTAAGTGTTGATGTTGAATCTCACAGACAGCTGCAATATGGACCCACCAAAGTGGGGCCCTTTCTACATAAATAAATTTTGAGTGCAACATTTTTTTTTTGTTTGTTTCTTATAAACAAAAAATTCTCAGGTGGAAAATGTTGAAAGCATACTTAGTAAAATTCATTTTCATTAAAATTCTGTCGATTTTACCACGTTTAGTACAAATTATGTATACCATTTTGTAAATTTTGTCTTTGCGTATACACGATTTTAACAAAATACTTTCCATGTGACAAGTCATATCACACATTATGAAAAATTACTTAACATTTGTACACTCAGGGAACTTCTGTTTTAAAGATTTGTAGTTGTTTCGGTTGTAATACAGTTTCTTTATTTTTAATGTAAATGTAAGTCATTTGTAGAACAAATTTAATTTTTTAGTTCATTTAAAAAAAAACAAACCACATCAAATGACTGTTTTACGATTTCACATACATTTCTTACAGTTTTTTACTAACATATGTGGGGTTCATTTTACTACAATTGTTAGTAATTTTTTGAACAGTAAAAACAAATGACAAATGTTAGTTGAATTTAATGCAATATTAATCGTACTTTCTTTAAGTGAAATTTCATTTGTTTTTGACTACAACTTCTGTCGTCTTTACCTACATAAAATTCTTAGTGTATCCATGTATACAAATGTACCTATTATGTAAAATCGTATAAAATTGTCAAACTTATATAGTCAACCTTTAATATTTGTTTGCATTTTTAATCAAATAGAACTTGGTAAAATTTAACAGTATTAATTTGGACGAAATATCAAATATCGCTCATTTACTTCAAGAACGTCACAACTCAGAAAACATGGTTATTGAGTTAATGACGCAGAATTATTATATTATATTTTGTCGTTATTTTTTTCTTCAAGGTGGGAGTAAATTGAAAATTTTAAACTCGTTTTCTACAAATCAAATTTTTTGAGTTATGACCTTATTGAAGTAAATGAGCGATAAAAGATAAATTTTAACACTAATTTTAATTCTTTTTTAAGGTTTTTATGTATTATTGTTTCATCATGAAGCTAAGAAGTAAGAAGGAAGCTAAATAAATAAAAGGGACAATAAAGTATTGATGATGGTACACTTACAAGAATTTTTCCATAAAAGTTCATCAGTTATTTAAAATTGTAATCGGTGAAGTTGTTTCAATGGAAAACACAGTTAAATTACCAAGAAAGTTTGATATCATTTTTATTAAAAATAAAATAAAAATTTTCATTTTCATTTTCACCAAAGAAATATATTTTTTAACTTTCTGTCTGTTATTCAATAAACAAAATAAACAAAAAAAACGGATTTTCGGTGATAGTTAAAATATTCAGTTAAAATTTTTTATTTAAAACAAAAAGTTATTTTATAATATTGAGTATTTAAATAAACAAAAAAATAATCTATTGTTTTTATCGATTTTGTCAATTAATTTTTCAACAGCTGAAAGTAAACTAAAAAATACAATTGTTAGTAGTCCTTTTTTAACTGATTTTCAGTTAATTTAATGTATATATTCAGTAGTCTTTACGCAAAAAAAATATTGTGAGAGTATGAATAATAACAAAATACTGTCTTTGTTATAACACATTAAATAAATTATATTTTTAATACACATTTGACAAAAAAATGCATTTTTATTAAAAAACAGTAGATAAATTAAATAAAATACTTAGGGATGTTTATCAAAAAAAAAAACTATTTACATTATTAACATTTCTACTTTAATGTCATAAAATTAAAGTAGGAGTTTTTCCTAAGTTTTTTTTTTACTAAATGGGATTATATTTTTCTCCAAATCATTTTCCTAAGTAGATTGACAAACTTTACTGAAAATAGTTATTACTTGAAATACTTCTACTATACTTGGTAAGATTATAACCTTTTTTTTGATAAGCGTGCCCCTAGATTTTTTTTTGTGTGTGTGATTTCCAAAAAATTTAAAATCTGTGATTTGCTAGTAGAGGCTTATATTTATCTAGAAGTAAATTACTGTTGATGGTTTTTGCGGTGAAATTCGTCAAAATTTGGTTTCTTTTTCAGTTTTACTGTCCCACAATTTGCAAAAAAAAAAAACTGGACATAAGTCGAACAAAATTTTAAATTTTACATTTTCAAATGGAAATATCTCAGGAACTATATGAGATATCCCGGACATTTAAGCATGTACTCTTTTAGAAGATTAAAAATATGTTGATTTGCATGCTAAATCTGCATAACTTTGGGGAGTTAAAATTTTGTTAGAAATTCGCAAAAATTTGTTTTCATTTTAAGTTTTACTGTAACTGAAAGAAATTTTAAAGTTTAACAATTAATTATTTTTTATTTATTAATAACCAATATTTAAAAAAAAAAAATTGGCTTTGATTTGGTCCCACAATTTGCAAAAAAAAAGACGGGACATGAGTTGACCTCTGCACTCCACCGTATTGGTAGAGCGGGCTCGGGAGAGTGTAGGGCCTGTGGGGAAGACGAGGATAACTTGGAACACTATCTCAGTGAATGCCCAGCATTTGCCGGGATCCGGGTCGAAATACTATCCAGTGACCCAATATCCACATTGGGGGATCTTAGGGGCATAGGATGGAAGAGGTTGAGGAATTTCGTCAGTGCGACGGAGTTCCTGTGTTAGGAATATGACATGGGACCGATTTTTCAGAGCGCACAACAAGCCGACTTTCTGGCTTAGGTATATGTCCTCAGGGACTTGAGTCGGAGTAGGGAAACATTTCCCTTCCTCGAATCTTCTTTTCGACCTAACCTAACCTCTGAACTGGACATGATTCATCTCGGGAACTATAAGAGATAACCCGCACATATAATCATATACTCTTTTATGGTGAACACTCAAAATTTCGTATGCCATAAGTGCCCTGATTTGGGGTGTAATATTACTGTCATCGGGGGTCTGTCTGGTTCCAAGTCAAAATTTAGGCTCGATATTCCTTTACTTATGCTTGTTTCTTATTTCATTACAATCTAACCACTACATAAGAAATTATTTTCAAAAAATTTTGTGATATATCCCACTGTGTGCTCTTCGACCAGACCTCATATTGTTGTGCAAAAATTGTAAGCGAAATAATGTTAATAGAAAAAGATTGCAAATATCATAGTTAACTGTTAATATCTTCTAATATCTGCTTGTACATACAGGTCTTAATAAATTAATAAAATCCCAAAACAGAAAAGTTTCTGTTGGAAAACAAAACAATTTTAATAAAATCACATAATGAACCTGAGATTCACAGCCAAAACCAGGGAAAAAACAAATCAAGCAAACCAAAACAGAAGTAGAAAGACGGGACAACCTGAATTTTCGGCATTGAGTATTAAAGTGATGGTGTTGGCGGTGGTGGTGGTGGCAAACAGTGAGCAGTCAAAGTAATATTGCGTTTATAGCTTAGCAAAATAAGATTAATGATTGCCATAAATCCTGTGACATGTAGTCACTGTGCCATGGCCTACAAAAAATACATTTGAACACAACAACAACAACAACAACAACACCATAGTTATGTGTACGTGTATGAATGGATAGAAACATTTAGAAATCAACGTCGAAGATTATTATGTACAATTTCTGTCCATTTTTATAGATTCCCCCGATAATATGAGTTACAACATCCACATGCAGACACATACATTTAGAGTTACAATACAGTATCATAGTAAAAGTTGAGCTTAGCCAGGCTACATTATACTGATTAAAGAACTTTTTGTTGTCCTTACTAACACTATTTGTTCATGGGTGCTACTGTGTATTGACGCCCCACCACATAATGTCCTCTAAATCTATAGGGGTACACATAATCTTAAGTAATATTAGAAATAGGAAAGGCAACATTAAAGAAAATAAGAAGAAAAAAAAGAGTAAAGTGTCACAACCCTTAGAAATAAAATACACTTGGAAAATTTGATTAAAATTTTTTTTACAGAGCTATCCCGAACTTAATGCCGAAGGACCTTATGCTAATTTCAGATTTGGGTATTCAGGTAATACATTTTTAGAATATGTTGAGTATTGTTTATAGAAATTTGAGTTGAATTTCTCTAAATTGAAAAGTTCAAGACGATTTAATCCATGAACGTATTCTTTTTGTAATGCATTGTGCGATTCACTGAACGATCTACTACAAGCGGATGAAATCTACTGGAAAGCGTGTGTTATGAACAAAAAAAAAACACGGTCGCTTGGGAAAAGTTCACTTATCTCACCAGAATACTTCCCACACGGAAATATCGATAGCACATTATGTGGATAATAACGAGCACCGACGCCCTTTTCTTGCGCACGGTCCAGAAGCTTCAACTGTATTAAAATGCATGGCCAGCTTCGTCAACACTTAGTTAGACTGCCATGGGTTCTAATGGACGTTGAAATTATGATGAATCATGTTGAGTTGGCGATGAATTGGTCGGCTCCGATGCTAATGGTAGTACTTTTGGTAGGCCTGTACTTTGTGATAGACGACATATGATATAGGGAGACTAAGACGTCGTTGTCTAATAGAAGAACTCTTCTCGATTTAAGCAAGCCAACAATCACCATTCTTAGGGATTCTTACGTAACACTGCGCGATAGAAGATATGTGCTCTTTCCCGTGCGGATTACTGTAGCGACTGTGGGGAGAGACTGAAAGAACCATGACTCAAACATTTGTTAAACATATTCTTCGAAAATATGGACAAACTGCGGAATAAGTCTCTGACCGGTCTCGCATATTATTTGAGGGATTCGGATTGGTTTTACGGATTTTGTGTACGCGTTTTCCATGTGTATGCAATGGAGACTAAGTGAAACGTAATGGCTGTTATGGGCTCCGACTAAACTCCCCGTTTGGCGAGTTCATATCCATTAATACATTTTTCTCGGTGTATCAAATTGCTCATTTAACAGTCACACCAGAAACTTTATTCCTTTTCACTATTTGGCACAGCAGCAGTCAAACATATTAGTAAACATACCTCGAGCGCCGGCGGCAACGATAGCAACCCCTCACTTTCTTACAATGTTTTGGTCATCACCACTAATAGCTGTAACTGAAACAATACAAAAACAACTTATACTACGACAATATTAAAAGTAAAACCCGTTAAAAAGGGGGAGAAAATAAAACCACCCAACGACGATGTTGCAGTACACAGCCAGGAAGGTATCGAAATGTCTATGAATCATACAAAAGAAAGAAATTCATCATTTCATATGAGGAAAGCGCTGGCTGTGCTAGTAGTAGAGAGATACAAACAGAAAATAAACACATAAACAACATGGAACGATGATGATGAGGACGACGATGGTAATATGTTGCAAAAGTATAAAGATGAAGAATGAGTTAGTGCGCTGCTGGTGCCATATCCTTAAATCTAATTACGACTTAATCAGAATTACAAAAAAAAAAAATAATAAAGCAACAGCAGTGAAAACAGCAGCCGTGTTAGACAACACCCTTAGAATAATAACACTGCCGGCTTGATTAAACATTTTTTTTAGGCTGGATGGCAGGCAAAAAAGCATCAACTGTAAAAGGAAACAGGAAAGAAAATCCCTTTTAAAGCTAAATGTAAAATTTAACTAAAACCCTTAATTTTCTATACGCTCAATTGCTAAAGTCAATGAGTGAATGACTAAATATTGTTGTTGGTGTTGTTTTAAAAAGGGTGTTTAAAGTATTAATAAAAAGTTGTGTTGTTTTAATGCAAATATTGCATTATATCCCATGTTGTCTAGTGTAATTGTGTGTAAGCGTCGTTGTGTGCGTGTGTGTGTGTGTTGGTTTGTGTGCGTTGAAAAAAAGCTTACATGTGTTAATCACACAGCTGAGGTTCTATTGTCCTTTCATTGTTGTTGCTTTTGTTTTGTTGTTATTGCTACTGCTACTGCTGTCGATGTTATTGATGTTTTAATGATGTTGTTTTTGTTTTGATTTTGTTATAAAAAAAAAATATACAAACAACAACAAAGCAGATTTTTTCGTTGTTTTTATTAAGCTTAATTACATTTTCAATGGAATTGATATTAGAAGAGGAACAACGAAAATTATTCATTGTTGTTTTATGCAAAACATGTGTTGTAACTCTGACACTCTTTTGTTTCAAATATTTTCCAATGGCATAAATAGTTGAACAGATGAGGTTTAGGTACTTATTTGGGCCTCTTGATTTCGTGTTTTCTGTATTTTGGGCTAGTTCACTAAATATATACTTTTTGGAGTTTTCGTCAGAAATATGTTAAAAATTGGGGTTCAAAAAAGGAAAGTGTCCCTCTTAACGCCCAATACGTCTTGGCTTAATCACAGATAAGTAGGGAATGTGTCCTGAACTTCCCAGAAAAAATTTCAAATGGTGCGGACTTTTTCATTTCCTGAGCTACTTCTTGGAATTTAAGTCAAAAGGGAAAAAGACTTCCCTTCAACGAACTATGTATATAATATGCTAACGAAAACGCGGGATTTTAATTCAAAAGGAGGGACATTTAAAATTGTTTGTCCAATAATAGGACTTTTATAGCAAATGCAATTCTTTAGTTGAAATTACTTGAAACTTGTTTGAAGACAATCTGAAACTGACATATTAATGCCAATTTGTGTTATATCAAAATGCGTTTCCGAGCAAATTTTACTTCGAAAACTGTGTGGAATTATTGTCACTTTAAAATTTTCTTATCTTTATAAAAGTTTTCCTTTTGTTTGAGTTAAATTTGAGTATTTCGGTATTTTTTTTTCATAAATAAATATTTGTCACTATGTCCAATCATTAAAAAGGCTTATGCAAAATTCTATACAAAAAATAGTTGTGTACACTGGGAGAATTATATGCATGCTATCAATGAATTTGTGTATTAGATCTATGAATTGTCACTGGAACTCGTCTATTTAAACTTTTTTGTTAAATTAATACAGTTTTCCATAAAATTTAATGAAAATTTTCATATTATTTATTAAAAATTTCAAACGACTGAAGAAAAAGCTTCATTAAAAATAGTTTCATTAAAACTATGAACATTTGTTATGAAGTTTAAGAAATTTTTCATTCAAATTGTGAAGAAAACTTCATTAGTTTAGTGAAAAAATTTAATTAAAACACCTCCATTCTCTCTGCGTATAAAATTGTGTTAATTTACTATTTCTTTGTTAAAGTTTTTTAGTTTTTTAATACTTTTATGAAAAAAAAATATAAAAATTTAAATAAACTTACGGTCTGTTTTTGTAAGACTTGTCACTCAAAAAATTCGTGTAAATGAGTGAAGAAATTCATTTTGGGGTTCTGTATCGCAAATGTCACTTTCAATTGAGTGAAAACGTAAGAGCTGTCGCTTTCGTCTCTTTTTTTTTGGTTCCACATTGCGATTTGAAACGTCACAAACGTAAAAAACAGACGTTCACAAAAAAGTATTCGTCAAAGAAAAAAGTATTCACAATTTAATATTAAAAAAAAAGTACTTTTTAACAAAAAATTTTAATAAAAAAAGAATAATCATTTTTATTTTCATTTTTATTTGTAAATGTTTTTGTTTTTTTATACAAATTATATTATTACCACCACTTTTATTGTTTTCTAAACAAAACCAATTAATTTTTTTTCAAGCAAAAATCAGCTGTTTTTGTATATATTTCATTTACAGTGTTGGGTTGCCATCTACCAACGAAAAATGAGTTATTTGTATATGAAAAAAGCTAACAAAAACAGAAAAAGAATATCATGGCAATCTCTACTGTTTGACATAATATAAAGCTCTACGTACTCAAACGTAAGTCAGACGAACGAATTATAAAAACTCATTTCCTTACGTATTCGTTCGGGTGCCACACGTTCGTCTGAAATTATACACGTATTGTTTAAAAAAGTTAATTTTTTCTTTGCATAATTAAGAAATCATTTTAGGCCATCGAATTCCCTTGTGGCACTTTTTAGGATTCGATCGGCAATAATCAAAAATTTCAAAATCACTGGTTCTGTTCACTTTATTTTAATTAAAAACTCTGAAGCTTATAAAATATTAAATGGTTTTAAATCATTTTACTATTGTTTTTAAAAAAATATATAAGGAAGTTCTAAAATTAAGACCGGATCAGCTTGCAAAAACCGGAATAATCCCGCCAATAATTCTAAGTAATTTTTTTTTTTTTGAATTTTCAAGTCTGAGTGATATTCTGAAATTGTATTCTATAGTTCAAGCAATCATTTAGAATTTAATTAGGCCTTTAAAACAAAAGTACATTTTAAAAATTTTGAAATTTTTTCATCACTCGAGGTAGTGCAATATATCTCCCTTTTCACCCACTCTTTTCTCAACTCTGTTTTATACACAAAACAAAAAAAAAATTTAAGCAATAAGTAATAAATTCAGTTGAAAATCGTTACATGTCAATGCATTAATCGCACATAATCCCATTATATGATGCTCACTAGGATATCACAACACCAACAACAACAACTACAATAGAGGAGGCACACACACAATGTAAAAAAATTACAAAAACAATACGAAAATATTGTGATACATCCTTGTTTATCCAAGCGTTTTGTATGCGAAACCATATAGAAAGTAAAGCTTTTAATACGATATGATATAATTTTTTCAAAAAAAGAATTACTAGACTCTACAACAACGGTTCCCACCAACTTTTGATTCACGGACCCCTTGACGTATTTTTACTGGCTCGCGAAACCGAAACAAATTTTTTGTTTTTCATATATTTAAGATAATGCAGAAGTAAAAATATTATTAAGTACAAAATCATATTTATTTTAAACAAAAAAAAAAAAAAAAACATAAAAATCAAGAGCAGTAAACCCCAATTAAGATGAACTCCGAGGGACAAAAAAAAATAATTCCTTTTAAGCGATTTCCGTATTTTCTGGAGTAAAATTAATTTTAATTTTTTTTATTGTCCACAAAAGATTAAAATTTTTTATAAACGTTTTAAAATATTATGAAATTCTTTCATTTGATTTCATAAATGGATAGTTTTTGATACATTTGGGAAAGAATTTCAGTGTGTTCGGAGTAAAATATGTTTAAGGTTAAAAAAATTAAACAAAAAAAAAATTGCAAAATTTTAGGTATTTTGTATTAGAAATGAAAAATTATGTAAAAAAATTTTTTTGTGGGACTGTCAAAAACACTTCATCTTAAGCAAGTTCGTATTAACAGATGTTACTTTGAAGTTGTTGCCAAAATATCATTACTTTCAAATTAGTTCGTCATAAAAGAGCTTTTATCTTATCGTATCAAACGAGTTTACTGCACTAGACTTCTGTAAAGAATCATCAAAAACACAAAATTGTTAGGAAAATTTGTACATTCAAAAACTTTCAAAAAAATTCTTAATTAAAAAGCCTCTTTAAACAACTACATCCATACAAGATGACTGTGACCGGTCACGACTTTCTATACAAAACAACAACAAAATTCAATTTTTTTTTGTCACGTCAATATCAAGTAAATAAAATTTTCACAGAAATTGTTGATAGAAAAAGTCAGTTATTAAAACAACTTTAACATTTCGTTGCACAGTTATTGAAAGGACCTATTGTAAGAAACAGGCAATTTTTGATAAGAATAAATTTATCTAACTAATGGAATTCAAAATATGTTCACATCTATTTTTTTTTTTTAATAATTTTAAATATTAAGTAATAAAATTGTAAAAAATATTGTGAACTTTTTTAAAATTAATTTTCAATGAAAATAAAATTATTCAAGTTCGAGGCTTCGAGCTCATATATTAGTTTTCATTTAGTGGAAAAACTAGGTTATATGAATGTTTGATGTTTTGCATGGGATTGTCACTTCTTTCAAAACGTATTCTGTTGATGAGAACCTAGAAAATTCCCTAAATAGATCTATCAACACATTCCTGAAAGTGGTCAATTCATAAATTTGAAAACAAAAATTCTATAGATTATTTGTTAGGACAATATCCTAATAAATAAATATAGAGTATGAACTCGAACATGAATAATTTTCATGGTAGAAAAAACATTATTTTGCATTTTTAATAAAAATTATATCAAACTTTATTGTCAATTTATAACAAGCTTTCAACCTCCGTATATTTACAAAAATAAAGCAAATGAAACATATTAGCTAGGTTGATACTAGTACTTCGATCTGGCTAAATATCTCATCAGAACTCGAAGTTTTAGAAATTTTAAATATTAATTTTGTCCGATCTTTTAGTGGACGCCCTGGAATATCCCTACCGACCCCTGGGGATCCGAGGACCGTTATTTGGGAACCGTTGCTCTACACCATTTAAAATTGTTATTAAAAAATCACACAGTAATTTAAAAAAATACCAATTTTAATTTCTAAATTGCAATTGATTTAAAAAAAATACCAAATATTATTCAAAAACACCACATGTAATTTCAAAACTAAATATGTGAAACAAAAAATACCATATGTTATTAAAAAAATTGCATGTGTTTTTTAAGATACAGCAAACCTAAAATGAAAATCCCATTTGAAATTCAAGAAATACCATTTGAAATTCGAAAATATTTCAAATTTAATTCAGAAATTCAAAATATAACAAATTAAATTAAAAAAAATACCAAATGATATTCAAAAAGTACCAAATCAAATTCAGAAAATTTCATTCACAATTCAAAAAATTCCAAATATAATTCAAAATAATAGTATTCAAAAGTTAACAAAATGTCCTTAAAAATATAACAAATGTAATTAATATATAACAAATGTTATTCGAAAGATTCCAAATTTAATTCAAAAAATATCTATAGAATTTCAAGTAATGTTTTTTTTTATTATATTTGGTATTTTTGGAAAACATTTGTTATTTTTTGAATTACATTTACTTTTTTTTTGAATATCATTTAGTATTTTTTTTTTAAATTTGATATTTTTTTAATTACATTTGGTATTTTTTAAAAATTAATTTAAATGGTATTTTCTGAATTGCATTTGGAATTTGTTTGAATTGGAAATGGTATTTTTTGATTTTTTTTTAAAACAAATGTGATTTTTTGAACAATATGTGTTAGTTTTTTAATTACAAATAAAGTTTTTACGATTCCAATTGCTCTTTTTTGAATGTTAAATAGAATCTTTTGAATTTGAGTTGCAAATTTGAAATTAAATTTGTGATTTTTTGAAAATCAAATGCAAGTTTAAATTAAATTTGTTATTTTTCGAATAGCAATTGCACACAGAGAAATAAAGTGCAACCGAATTGAAAAGTGTATATTAATGGTAACAACTTATAAATTGAGTTAGTACAACGATATTTACATTCGATTTTAGAATATTTTGGGTGTTGCAACTAAAATTAAGTTGAATTAACCGAATTTTGATGTGAAAACAAATTTTCAGTTTTAGCAACCGACTGAAATTCTTAATAACCGAATTTGTGTCGGAGTAATCGAATTTCAGTTGGCAAATTGCTAAATTTTTCTCTGTGTGTGGAAATGGTGTAGTATTCATATGTAACGATATTTATGGAGGCTGGGGATGGTGATTGTATGAGTGAGTTTTTTGGGTGCGAGTGTATTTTAATGTTTAATAGTATCGCAGCTTGTAGGCTTGTTTTTTTTTTTTTGACAAATGGCTTTTGTTTAATTTTACAGATAAAACACGTTAGATTTTCCAACAAAAAAAAAGGAAGCGTTAAATATGTTTAAAATGCAATTGAAAATATTGTTAGCAAATAAAAAAAATTAAACAAAACATATACATTACAGTAACGGTACCCAAATGGGGATCCGTAGGAGTATGTCAGGGCGGCCGCGAGGACGAACTACAAAGATTCTTTACAATAAATTTAATAAAAATTCTCAAAATTTCATTCAATTGTATTAATAATTCAAATTATGAAAAAAAATTTATTGATTAATTGAAATTTTTTGGACTCCATTAGTTAGATTAGTCCATTAGATACCATACGTAGTACAGTGGAGTATTTGAAAAAAATAATGGAAATAAATATGGAACTTCTAAACTACTGATCCGATCGGTACTGATCAAATTGGAGATTGTTAAAGATGTGTTAATCTTTTGTAATAAAGTGATTGGTTCGCCCTGTTTTAGTACAGTTTGTACTTATAGGTTGTCAAAGTTGACTACCTCGTGTATAAAAAATCTTTTGGATGGTGTAACTTTTGTAAATGGGGACCGATTTCTAAAATGTTTAGCCTGGTATAATTTACGTTATAAGATAAACAAAAAATATGTTATCTCCTCTACTTTAAAAGTTATTTAAATTCAAAAATACAAAATTTAGGTTTGTGCCATAAGATTTTTTGGGTTTTCTATATAAACAAATTTATTATTAAAATAGCAAACTTTTTTAAATTAGCTTTAATAGTTTAGTCGTGAAAAATCCTTAAATTTAAAAATTTTAAAAATTTATGAATAATTATATTTGTTTGCCAAAAAAGTATTTGCATTTCTTTACATTTTCTTGGAACTTTGTTAAAAACCCAATACAAATTTTAATATTTTCTGAAAGATAGGACTTAGAGAAATATTTTAAATGAAATTTCACTAGCTTTTGGACATGCACCCTACGTCAGGCATTGGTCGAAAATGAAAAAGTTTTGAGAAAAAAAATTGCATGCTGAGTTCAGAACTTTTATTGATTTCGGATTATGTAACAAAGTCTTCTGCATATTTGGTATGAATATGAAAGATTTTTTGAAAAATTAAAAATTTTGAAAATAAAATGTTTTGATCCCAAAAAATTCATATTCTAATTAATTTCTTTAACTGATATTTATGACTATAATGTTTGAAAAAATCGTTCAAATATCATTTACAGGCATTAAGATCCCAGCAAAAAATTTCCAAAAAGGTAAGCGGGTTTGTAATCAAGCATTTTGGGCAGAACGCATTCCTTACTAGATTACCTACTCGATTCTTTTAACAGGGCGTGAGACTAAAATAATTGATTCTTTAGAATTGATTATTTTTTTACCGAAGAACCATTTACTTTATATTTTTAAGAACTACATACATTTTTTAATAAAGAAATAGTTCCATTGTAAAACTACGAAGTACTTACACAAAAAAAAAAAATAAATAAATAGTTCCCTACAAAAAATAAGAAGTACTTACATTTAAAAAAAGAAGTAGTTCCATAAGTAAATTCAACTCTTACTCACACGTGATTCTCATAGGTCACTCAAATATAACGATCAAAACTCATACGGACATAAAGTGAAACATCGAATTGTTATGATAACATGTGTTTGTCATAATTTTGGAGCTATATACCACGAAAATATAAATTAAAAAAAAAAAATGAACAATTCAAAATTGAAAAACAAAAATATGACTCACGCACAATCACCCTCGAAAATTTTTTTTACACTCACTCACGGTAACGTCAGTAATTTCAACTTCCACTCACAATTTTCTGCTCACGTGCGCTTCCCTAATTTATACCTAACCACAGTTTAACAAAATTTAGGCAACATGCAATTTCTGTTTTTAGTATTATTTTCCTGCAAATAAAAATTTGTTTGAAAAAATATATGAGATAAATTAGGAACTACTTCCAATAACGTCCTTTTATTAAGAAAAAGTATATGATAACATTGTTATTTTTTTTTAAGTAAATAGTTACTTTGTTATTGTGTTCATGCTTTCTGGTTTAAATTTAAAGAATTGATTACAATACTACTTGCTTTTTTGACTCTATCGTTGGAATGAGTTTGGTATTGCAGTTACTAAATTTGGCAATGAGATATGTAAGCAAGTGTGGGCATCACCTTCTTTTTGGAATGTGTAATTTTTTCCTGGGATATTAAAAGCTTAACTCAAACCAAAAAAAAAAATATTTTAATTTATTAGCATTATTCGATTTGTCTGAAATTTTCACCATATAATCCTTGGACCTAGTTGTACAAGAAGTTGCCTAATTTCTAATGAAAGTCGAAAGTTGTAGTTATTTTTAAAAAAATTCTATAAAATGTAAGAAACTAAATTTTGATCAAAATTCAAGTCACAATATCTCGAAAACCATTAGTGCTGTTTAAAAAAAAAAACTAAAAAAAATTAGTGTTCAGCGTGCAATTGACGTGTCAGACAATATATTTATGTAAAGAGAATTTTAAAAAATTTTCAAGATTCGGAAACTTTGGTCAAATTCGTTCTACATACTTTTCTATCTAGTGGTACAATAAGCCCCATAATATTTACTCAAAATCGAAATTTTAAATAAAATTTCCATATACAAAGTAGTAAAATAATAAAATTTTAGTGCGAGCTGTAAAAAAAAAATAAAAAAAAGTTAACAATTTATTAATTTGTAAAATAAGAATAGCAAAAAAGTTTACTACAAAATAACTTTATACTAAAAATATTAGAATAATACTAGTAAAGATATATTGAAAACGGTTTTACTAATTTGTTTACAAACTTTTTTTTGAGTGTAGAAGATTTACCTTAGTTATAATTTTTGAATTAAAAATATCAACGCTTTACCCGTATTGTTTTAGATACTTGATGAGAAGTAAAAAACAAAAAATAAATATTGAACTAATTATATTTTTAAAGTTTTATTTTTTTACTTCTCATCAAGTAAATAAAACAATACGCGTAAAGTGTTGATGTTTTTCCTTCAAAAGTTATAATTTGGGTAAACTCATACCTTTATAACTCGAATATGTAGTTATCTTTGACGGCACCCCACAATAAGTAGTCCAACGGTGTCAAATCGCAGCTCCGAGGTGGCCAAACGACATCAGCTCTGCGGCAGATAATGCGATCTTCAAAAACAGGGCGCAAAACATCGAGTGTAGCTTCGGCTGTGTGGCACGTAGCGCCGTCCTGTTGAAACCAAATGTTGCCAATATCCTCCTCTTCAATTTTTGTGAACAAAAATTCGTTCAACATGGCCCGATAACGATCGCCATTGACTGTAACGGCCACTCCTTGCTCATTTTCGAAGAAAAATTGCCCAATTATGCCTCTGGACCAAAATCCGCACCAAACAGTGACTCGTTTTGGGTGTATCGGCTTTTCAATGTATACGTGCGGGTTTTCTGTGCCCCAAATGCGACAATTTTGCTTGTTTACATACCCGCCAAGATCAAAATCAGCTTCATCTGAAAAGATGATTTTTTTGGCAACATTACCTTACCATTACATTACACCATTACCATGATTTTCAAAGTAATGTCGCAGTATTTCCCAGCGTTGTTCAAGCGTATACACAACCATATTCGTTCAGCGGAAGGATAAAACTAATTATCTGTCAAATCAGACATGAGCTAAGTGTTACCATTCACGAAATAAGCACTAGTTGAAAAAAAACGTTAGATGGCGGACCCTTTATTACTTCTTCACAGCCGTTTAAAGAATATACAGATTTCTGTTCGATATATTTGCGAATACAGATTTTTATTCGATATTTTTTGCAAAATAGATCATTATTAATTTATAGAACCGAATGAAAGAAAAAAGTAAACGGTACAATACGAGCTATAACACAATCTTATTGTTTTGCGATTTATTTATTATTTTTTGTTAAAAATTTAGATATTTAAAAATTTTGCTCCCTTTCTGGAAATACGATCCTTTGGTCATAAATTTTAGTTTCGATGTGCACAAGGGGCGTACTAAATCTTGTATGTAATTGTATAGTCGTATCGAAAATAAAGATGGTAAAATTTGTTTTAAAATATACAACAATAGATGATAGTACGATACAACATTTATACCTATGTTTAGTGTACTTCACTGAGAGAATTATCTTCACTTCAATAATAAATTTCTTCATAGCTTTAATGAAAATTGTCACTGGAACTCGTTCATTGAAACTTTTCATAAAATCTATGAAACAGGTTTAATTAAATCCAATGTTTATGAAATGTTTGTAAAATTAATGAAAATCTTCATAAAACTAATAAATCATTAATACAATGAAGCGTTTATAGAAATTATGAAAGAGTTTCATCAAGAAGTTTCCTTTAATTAATAAAACTCTTCATGAATGTCTTGAAAATGCATTGGAACTAAGACAATGAATTGCTTCATATGATTTTTAAAAAATTTCATTGAAGTCTAAAATTAATAAAATTCTACACTAAAATAATAAAGCACTTTATAAAATATGCTGAAGACTTTAGAATACAATCTTTAAACCAAAGTTTCAAATGTATGAAAATTAATGAAATTATGAAATTTTATGATAAAATAAAAAATTAAGTCTTTGAAATAATTTATGTGCTCTAATGCAAATTTTCATAAAATTTATGAAAAATACTCATTCGATTGTATAAAGATATTTTATTAAATGTTTTTATTTTAATGAAAATTAAAATTATTCAAGTTCGAGGCCATATTCTTTATTTCTTTATTAGGATATTGTCCCAACAAATAATCTATAGAGTTTTTTGTTTTCAAATTCCTTATTTGACCCTTCCAGGAATGTGTTGATAGATATATTTCTGGAATTTTCTAGGTTCACATCATCAGAACACGTTTTGAAAGAGGTAACAGTTGAAAGAGGTAACGTTTTTAAAGAGGTAACAATCCGATGGCCTCGAACTTGAATAATTTTCATTTTCATTGCACAATTAAAGGTCGAAAAAGACATAATTTTTATTTTTAATAAAAATTATATCAAACTTTTTTTATTTTATATTATTTTGTTTTATAAAACTATAAAAGTTTATGAAAAAAAGTTTATTAAAAATTTCTTAATATTAATAAAATTTCTTAGATATAACGCAATTCCTCATTAACTCTACGAAAAAAAAGTCTATGAAATTGTTTCACTAATATCATGAAGGATAATTCTTTCAGTGTATGTTCAGAATGAAAACCTTACATAAAAAACCCAGTCTTTGGCAACTTGAAAATAAAATGTTACCATCTCTATTTTTTACAATATAAAATTTACAACACATAGTACACCTTGTGAAACCCCTTAATGTAAAAAAAAAAATTTAAATAAAAAGCAGTAAAATTTTTTCTTATAAAATTTTAAATAAAATACAAAGTTTTTTTTATAAACTCTATTAATCGACCAAAACTGTTACAGTTATTCTTTATTCGAAATTTGCCATGTTAACTTACCCAACCTATTGTTATATTAAAATTCATCTAGTAACGGTTAACCTATTAAATACTCTAATATTTACACAAATACAGCGAATCAAACATATTGGCAAGGTTGTTACTAGTATTTCGATTTGGCTAAAGATCTCATCAGAACCTGAAGTTTTAGAAAAGGCAAGGCCTTCAAAATAGGCAGAAATTTAACAAAAAAAAACTATTAAACATCAATTTTGCTCCACTCCTGTCGTCTTTGTAATCAAACACGTAGCTAGGGTCTTTTCCTAACAATAAGCATGACGTTCTACTCTGGCTCTAGTAATAGTTTTTTACAGTTTTATTAGTTTTTTTGTTTTTATATACATCGAGATTATTTGTACGTCATTTTTAGTTTATAAGAGAATTTATGAAGAAAATCAAACATACTAGCTAGGTTGACAAAACACTAAAAGAATTTTATGTATTTTAAAACAACAAATTTGTAGTACACTCAACAAAAATAAGTTAGTAGAAAAGTTAGTAAAACATCTTGTAAATCAGGTATACTATTTTTCAGCAAATTTTTTCGCTTAAATTATGTTTTAAGCTAAAATTTTAGTTATACTTAGTCAGCACTTAACTGTTTTGAACTAATGTTTTACTAATATTTTACTAATGTCTTACTAATGTGTTTTGCTAAAAAAAATTGTGCTGATTAGCACATCAATAGTGTGAACGACAAACAGGTTAAAAGTTATACGCAGAATGAATTAGATGTCGCGGCATGCCACGATGTAGTAGTGACGAGGAAAATTATACTAAAAAGAACAACTCTAGTAAGACATAATATAAAAAAATCAACCATGGGAGTTTTTTGTATCTGTTTTTCTTACATAAAACAAAATTGTGGATTGGAATAACTTAAATTTTACGTTTTCACCGGCTTGTGAAAGTAATTGTCTATTAATTATATAAAAGACAAAATATAATACTTAAAATTTAGTGGCCAAGTTGATAACAAATATACAGCAGGTAGACAGACTAAAGCGAAAGACAAAGAGGCCATTTAAACGAGGCAATTTTTGCATGCAATGTAGAGTGCAATTATTGTTTGTAAGCAAACGGGGTAGAGAAGCAAACGGGGTAGCAAAAATTGCACGATTTTCGTTTTTCAAGATATTTTTGACATTTCTTTTTGCTATCGTTCGTATTCTTGTTAATTTGCTTTATTCGTATTCGGCTTCTAAAGTGTTGTGTATCGAAAATATTTCTTAAAATGAAAAAAAAATAATGTGGAATAAAGAACTATTTATATATTATTTTAAATTATAGAGGGTCCGCCAAATAACTTTTTTTTTTTTGAACTCCTGAACCAATTGGACTTTGTATGGCGTCATACCAAGTTCTTTATGCAAAATTCGTCTCAATGATGTCTCCGAAATGTTCAATTGTTGAGAACAACGGTGAATTGATGTTGATGGCGCACACTTTCTGCCACAGAAGCAATATTCTCGGGTGTACGCACTGTTTTTGGCTTTTCACGCTTTGGTTTATCGATGAAGATGCCAGTTTCTTTCACTTTTTTCACAAGATAACGAACATACGGATTATATTCGTTCAGCGGAAGGATAAAACTAATTATCTGTCAAATCAGACATGAGCTAATTGTTACCATTCAAGAAATAAGCACTAGTTGAAAAAAAAGTTAGATGGCGGGCCCTTTATTATTTTATATTATATATATTATTAAATTATATTATTTTAAATTATCACTAATAAATTAAATTTCAACGAATGAACAATTAAAGAAGATTGGCAAAATAAACGTCAAAAAAATTGCATGCAAAAACTCCTCGTGTAAATGTTCATGATTTTTAGAAGTAATTAATTTCTTCGTTTAAATTGCCTCAAAGACATACATCTTAAGTAAATTTTTATGTTTCCTTTTTCTTATTGCAAAAAAACTGGTTGTATATGTTACATTTTGTTATTTTTTCATTTCGCTTCTATAATTCTCTGCAGCATAAGTGTTCCTTTAAAAGATAGCAGCATTGAGACAACCATTGATGTAAGTAGTTGAAAGATAATTTTGTTTATTTTATATATAATTATTTCTATATATTTGCAGGTATTACATTAATTCATGTCGTCAATGTGGGAGTATGAAAATTTTTATATTTTGTAACGTATTGTAAATTATTTTAAAAAGAATCACAAAAATATGTGTTATGATTTTCAGCAAAATAAATTAACTAAAGTAAAAATTTTCTACAAATTTTTTGAGTTTTTTTCAGTCTTCTAATATTCACATTAGCAATTGTTTTGCAAGCACCCTCCTGACTAAAATTTTGCTGACTCAGCAAAATTTTTTGCTGACTTTACTAACTTTTTTATTTGAGTGTACTACAGATTTTAAATTGAAAACTTGTTCATATTAACAAATTTAATTTTTGGCCAAAAAGAAGTAAATGTTTGAAATTAAAACCTAACCAACAAATAGTGGATTTTAAATTTATTTAATATTTACACACAGAAAATTAAAGTGGCAACTGAATTGAAAAGTGTATTTTTCTAGCTAAAACCAAAATGTTAAATTTGTATAGCCATATTTAAATGTGATTTCTCAATAGGGTTTTGCAAGTGAAATTTAATTGTGTTAACTGAATTTTGTTGTGAAAACCGATATTAAGTTGTAACAACCGTTTTTAGTCGAAGTAACCAAATTTTCGTTGGCAACTGGCAACGTTTTTCTTTGAGTGTGATAGTTAGGCTGTATGTATTAGTTTATAAAAGAAAGTACCCTCAAAGTAACTTAAATTTAATATACCCTAAATTTTTGTTTTAAAATAAAAACATATTTCATATATGAATGAATAAAATTTTGTCTACATACAAAACAACTTATTATAACCTAATACATATTGCTATTAATTCATACTTTCCTTACATCCTTCCTACAATCATTCCATTAAGAAAAACAGAACACACATCTTGATAAGTTTCTTTTTTTTTGGAATTGTATATGGGATATGAATACTTGTAGTAGTTACATCCATACATATCCATAAACATGTATGATGATGTCAAGCGTGCAGAACAAATCGCTGAGAAAAATACGCAATTTAAATGCATAACACACAAAAGGACATGCCTAATGCCAATAATAGAAAAAAGTAAATCCTTATACATTTAAACATAAATCCCCATATAAAAAAGTATATTAGGGTGATACATTTCTAAGCTTTTGCCAAAATTCTAAAAACTTCCTATTATTATTACTACTATTTCTTAATCATTAACCCCATGTGATATAAACATGCGGCTAAAAATATCACAAATTATAATAAAGCCTGGAAAAAATATTTGCTCCAACATATAATTGCCAAATTCCCCTTTTTAGAGTACATAGTTTTTGGAAAATAAAAGTAAATTTTAAATTTATAATAATAAATGTCCCTTTAAAAATAAGTTCCACCTTTAGACACATATGAACAACTTTATACACCGACTTAAGAAGAAAAGTTAAGAATTGTTCATGTACCTTTTTTTTATTTTTCGGAGACATTTTGTAGCAGATTAAGTTCTATTCGCACATGGATGCGTTGAAATATTAGTAAAACTCATACTCCAAACTTATAGAAAATTTCTTCAGAATTGGATTTAGGAATGGGTTGCATTCTTAAAAAATGCTCATAGGTTATGTAGTCATAGTATGTTACAGTAATTGGAACATGCTGCAAGCATATAAAACGTGTTTTTTATGACTTTTAACCCTCTAACGGGTAAGGCTGTCTCAGGGCAGTGTTCATAAAATTTACCACAAATGCGTCAAATGAGCGTTTTATACTTATTAATTATTAAATTCCGATAGAAAACTAAATTTGCTAAATATTTTGCAAAAAAAAATTTCGTGTGCCGTCCACGGTTTGGAAGTGAGAAAGCTACAAAGTTTTCAAAAATCTAAAAAAAAAAACAATTTAAGTTGACTAAAAGCTCTATATAATAAAATATATTTAAGATTGAAGCTTTATCTTTAATAAAAAGTCCTTAATTTGGTCCAAGGACTCACAGGATTTAATCAGGATTCCTCTGAAGTACATCATCTTAACGTATAAACTAATTGACGGATTTTTATGACATTTGCCAGAAGGAAGACATTGAACAATATAAATTGAAGTTTCAATACTTTTTCGCCTAATTTCGCTTTTTCCAAAAAGCGAAAATCCTGAAATCTTCTTAAATAGGAGCAGAAAAAATTAGTTTTTGGAGTGTGGTTATATCTTGGTAAAAGAAATAACTTTTGTTCAAAGCTTCTCTTTTATATGCTTTAGTTTTCAAAATGCACCCTAAAATATTTTGGCTCATATCGCCTAAATTAGGCAACGATAAACAATTTTGTTGAAGAATTTATTATTTGTTTTTCGAGTGCAGCACATAGTATGAATTTCGTGTCAAAACATCGTTTGCCAGTTAGATGGTTAAAACAAGGGCAAAGGAAAATAATACAAAGAACTACTAAATAAAAAAGTAAAAATATAAAGACATATTTTCCTAAAGCAGGTTGTAGTCATAATTTGAATTAAGTTTAGTTGTATAAAATTTGAGCGATGTTATACGAAAACTATGAATGGTGTTATTCTGAAAATTTCCTAGTGGGTCTTTTTTGGTCAAATTTTCTTTAAAATGTATTAGAAAAAAAAAATTTTTTGCACTGTTAAAAAATTCGTGGGTCTTCTTGGATTCCAGGCTAAAGTGAGTTAATGATATCCGATGAAGTCAGTTTTCCATATCTGAATAACTTTGAGTATATTTAATGAATAAATGAAATAAATAATTGAAGACAAGATATAAAAAATTATTTTTTTCAAAACTTCGCATTTTCAATTTTTCAAAAATGGGCCATTTCGGCCAACTTTCGGCCAACTTTCGGCCAACTTTCGGCAAGGGTTAACGGTTTCCAAAAAAAATAGATTTCTTACATTTGGAACCATTTCTAATAAAACTAGGAGTGCAATGAACGACAAATTGTTGTTTTAAGGGACATCCTAGTGGATACTACTAGTTCAGTCATAAATCCTTCACTAATGTTAAGAAACCAGTGGACGATAAGAGTCGAACGAAATGTTAATCCGGAGAAGACGGTTTTGATACTCTTTACTAATAGTACCAATACAGATCCTTTGAATCTTCTTCGGCTGAGCATTATCAACTTTGTTCTGTAGAACCGATCCAATTTCCAGGGCGTACTATTGGATCGCAAACTATCAGGGAAATCGAGTGTTGAGCACAGGGTCAAAAAGACCACACATGTGCTCAATATATTCAAGAAACATTTTTTTTTTTTTATTTGTTGTTGTCGTCACCGGGAATCGATGCTGTCGTCACCGGGAATCGAACCCGGGACCATCTATGTAACAGTCCAACGCGCTAACCATTACACCACAACGCACCACAAATTTTACTCTATGGAGTACTAGTTTAGTGGACTGAATTTGCAGAGGAGAGTTTAATTAATGCAGAAGTTTGATAAGTACCTTTACACTGACTGCTGCACTAGATGTAATCTTTAACCTGCAACCAATTGATTTGGTGGCGCAATGAACCCCGAATAAATCCGCTGTTCGGGGACTTTGGGACAATTAGCGCATAGGTCTTTTTGACATGGAAGGATGATTGCAGCTGCAAACTGTAGCAATGTCTACTTTCTATATAGGGCTTCATTGGTGGTCGGAGCTCCATCATAGGGGAATACGGATTTTCACTCATAGAAATAAACCTGTAAAAAAAGGCTACTAAAAATTTGTTTAAAATGAGCGTGCAGAAAAAACTGCTAAAATTAGCAGATTTCTTTACTAAATATTAGTAATGTAAGAATAGCAGAAATAAATCTGGTGAATTTACAAATATTTAGTTATATTTCATCAAAATTTTTGTTAATTGAAAGTAACTAACTAAATATCGGTAGACAAATAAAAAAAATCATTAAAAAATGTGAAATTTATAAAGTTTTTTTTTAGTTTTATTTATCTACAAATTTTTAGCATAAATTGTTGTTGATTTTACCAAAATAAACTGTTTTTTGCATTCCACTAAACTTTTTTTTAATATATCAAAAGTTTTGTTAATACACTTACAATGCTATGTAGGTAAAGATCACTGCAAATGTAGTTAAAAACAAATAAAATTTTACTTAAAGAAAGGACGACTTACATTTCAGAAAATTCTACTCACATTGTCATTTGTTTTTTAATGTTCAAAAAATGACTAACAATTGCAGTAAAAATGAACCACATGTTAGTAAAAAATTCACAAACATTTATTTTTTTTAAAAATTAATGTAAAATCATAAAACAATCATTTGATGTGGTTTGTTTGTTAAATGAACTACAAAGTTAGTAAGAAATTTAATTTATTCTACAAATGACTGACATTGACATTAAAAATAAAGAGACTGTATTTCAACCGAAACAACTAAATATTTTTAAAGCAGAAGTTCCCTGAGTATAGTACAGTTTTTGTTTTGTTATCTTGAGTCTACAAATATTTAGTAAAAGTGTTTGCTAATTTTACAGAACAATATAACTAAAATTTTGTAAAGTTAACAGATTTTTTTTAATGTTCTTATTTCAATAGAATTTAGCAAAAAAAAAACTTGCTTAATTTAGCAGTTTTTCTGCAAGGCAATTTTTAACTAAGTTTTATTTCTATGAGTGTCCTTGCTCCGGCATCAGAATCAATTAAATCTTTATGAATGATTCTACGATGAAGGAGGGAATCTGAGTTACGGTTTTCTGGCTAGACCTAGATATTGAGGAGTCCTATAAACTAGCCGATGACTGCAACATTTTTCAGGTTGAATTCCAGGCTGCTGATAAAAGACTACCCCTAAGATGGATAGTTCCTACATACATTAATATCTTAATTGATAGCTGGCCGGATAAAAGGCTGATCGCCGCATATCCGGAATACTCTTTAATTGACCAAAGACCTTTCAGATAGACTTGGTGACTATATGAGAGTACATATCTATTGTGTTCATGTACATGTGGCACAAAGGGACTGACTGGTGAGGAGGGGGTCCAGTTGACAAAAGAAGTACAATTCTGATGGAGGTACAGATCGGCTACTGTTGTCATGCGGTTCTTGGCAAAATATTACAAAAGCTTTCAACTAGTAATTGTATATTTTGTGGGGTACCGATCGAACAAGACATTTGATCGTATTATGTGCCACTGTTTGGCTCTTGTATGCTTCTGGGGAAGTTAGTTGGATAATTATATATTGCAATATCTATGAAACCTCTGAAATCGGAATAAAATTATCAATTTGCATTTTCAAAAATATTTTGTTTTAAAAATATATTTAAGAAAAACGAAAATCACTATGTATTAAATTATAAATGTACCCGTTTTCTGTGTGTTGTGTTCCTTTTTTGTATCGAAATTTTCTATCTTTCAAAACATTCATGTTGGTTAGTGGATTTTAAAATCATGCCAGAAGACTATGACTCTTTGTATGTACAAAAACAACGGTCGGAGTGTACAAACTAATATAACGAACGAATGTCGTAAATATCCAACAAATATGAGTCACAAACAGTCAAGTACTGATAAGAAAGAAAACCTATCAAAAGCTTAAGCAGGATACACACACACAAATTCCAACTTAAGCACACACATACTCATACAAACACAAATTTCGAATACAAGTACAAAGAGCAGTAGTGGACAAAAACAGACTGCTATAGATATAAGACTATGGAAAACAGCAGGATATTATATGATGAAAATAGTACATGTATTTAATACAAAGGGAGTTGCATCAAGAATAAAGGATAACACACACACACAAAAAAGACCCATACAAATACACTGAGATACTGAAAACTCTAAATCGCTAGCATGATTTTCTAACATCCAGTAGACCACGAACGAAAATGAAGAAGAACGTACCAACCATCCAATATGTATGTAGTAGTCATTTATTGCTTTTGTTTTTTGTTGCTGTTGTAATCGTATGTAATGTTAAGATATAGAATAGGACAATAATAACAACAACAGCCACAAGGACATACATACAAACGACACTTACAGGCATACACGAATCATACACACACATGCATTTACAAAGCCTTTAATGTGTCTCTAAAGTCATACACACACATACATACAAAAAGGACCAAACTATACTTGTATTGTTTGAATGGTGTAAAGTCTAAACACACAAAATGATTAATTGCCATGAGCTTTGATCGGTTAGATGATGGTCGGACTTTCTACATTCGTTTCTTTGGTCGACTGAACGGACGAGCGGGTGGTCTTCCACGTGGTTTAATATTTGAAATTGGATTAATACAACAGTTATTTCGTATTTAATAACACAGTGCAACAGAAAAAAAAATACCTAGGCAATAATACTAAAGGAACTGCTGGTGAGAAAGGCGAAATGGATCTAAAAGCAGCGGAAAAGGTAATAGAGGGTGTTTTTTATAACAGGCCATTTTGTCAGCTGTTAAGTGATTTATGTGACGATAGAACAACGCTTCGAAATTGTGCAAAATTTATTTTAAAATCATGGTTCTGTTCGAAATACGTATCGCGCACTACGTTCATTTTACTGTCAACTTAATCCACCAGAGCAATTAATTCGATTAACTGTGGAATGTTTTCTCACCACGTTTACTCTGAATGATAATATGCAAATGAAATTCAATGTTTACCAGCACGGATCGAATGCTTACCAGCACGGGTCGAATGTTACCAGCACGGTTTTAATTCAGATAGTTGAGGAATTTAGCTTGTTCCAGAACTTCCGACCTAACATAAATATTTTTAACTCTATCTGCAACTTTTCTACCCATGACATAAACAAACTATTCTAATGTTAACCGAATTGATAGGATTAAAACTAAATTTATCTGAAAACTTTTCAGGTCCTCAAAATATATTTTTATAAGTGGAAGAGGTTAAATCGGTATTTTTATCTAATTTCGTATGTTGAAAAAATGTGATTTAAATACAAAAAATTACCAGATGAATAACAAATTATCAGAGAATACAGTATTGGACCTCTATAGTAAATAGTTATTCTTACAAATATTCTTAGCCACAGCGTAGGGGAACAATTTATAATAAACATATTTTGCTGAATTTACAATTTTTTTGCTGATATTACTCTTGCCTTCTATATTCAGGTCAGGGTTGAGGTCAACAATTTTACTTGTTTTAAGGTTTTGTACGGAATGAGTCATATCGTAAATGTTAATTTATAGTCGGTTGGTTGGAACACGGTAATGTTTACCGTGAGAATTGGTTCAACACGCAGAGAAAAAATATGGTTGCAATATGATTGCGGCCACAAAACTATGCTTCCTGTAGCCATAAATGGTTGTTTCAATTTAATTATTATTGTATCAATCATATTTAACCAATAATGTGGTTGCTTTAATCATGTTATAGTAAAAAGCTCTTTTTTTTCGGTTACCATATTATTTGGTTGTCTACAATCATAATATAATATTTATTATCATATTCCTCTATCTAACTGCAGGCACATTATAGTGGCGCCAACTATAAAATGATCTGTTTTTATGAGCGTCTTCGCTCTTTAAGTGACATTCTTGTTTAAGATTTTGTGAAAGGAGATGTGAGAAGCAGTCAGTGTGAACAAATTGAATAATATTAAACAAAAATACATAAAAATATAAAAACAACACAGTGTGTTAATTGTAATGGAGATATTTTAAGTGGAAGAAGGAATAATTTGGTAGTCTCAACCCGGTATACCATGGGAGTCTAGGCAAAAGTTAAATTGACACGCAGCCCTTAAATGAAGTTATTGTTTATTATACATAAAACTGTTGTAAATGAAGTTGAAAGTGATTAAAAGTGATTTATTTTTTAATTTGTTGTACTCAAGCAAAAAAAATTTAAGAAATATGAATGAAAAATTTTACCAATATACACGTGCTTTTAAGCCTGTAGTGCGATATTATCATAATATGGTAAAAAATAATGATGAAATTCTTTTCCAGAATTATAATATCATAACTAGGACTATAATATGGTTAAAGTGCAAATATTATGATTGCTACAAACATATTATGATCATTATAAATGTATTGTGTAATTGTATTCTTAACAATATTTTAATGCGTATTTATGCTGTAATCACCTGTTTCCATTTTTCCTGACCAAATAAGATTTGTGCTGAAACATAGAAAGTTAAGTTTTGCTTTTTTAGATACTAATATAAAAAATGTAAGTAAACATCGCATAATAATGATTTATGTAACTCCTTAATAACACAAATCTTATTCGTCAGCCAAAGACAATTTGATTACTAAAATTATTTTAAAATATACTTATTTAAATGTGTAAATTATTAAATACATAAATATTCGTATGTACTATTTAAAAGAAATGCATAACTTTTAATCCAGCTTCAACACAATGCTGTTAGAATATTATAGGAATCATACTATGATAATATATATATTTATTATAAACATGTCCATAACAATAATATTAATTGGAAACCATAAGCGTATGGGCTTCACGACTATATTAATATGGTTACCCTAACCATGTTTTTTCTGTGCATGTATAATCTTGATGTTTGTATGTAAAAAACACATATTGAAATTACTTTTTCCATAGCCAATATCTTAGGTTTGTTTTGTGTACAAACAATAACTTTAGGGGGTCTTCTAGATTTTAAAACAACATGAGCTTCTAAGGTTTTTTCCTGTATTTCTCATTGCAATCATAGTAGAAATGAATTAAAAACTACTGAAAATTTCAGTATCACAACAAGCATTGTTTAATCATACAACTAGTATTTACTTTTTTAAGTTAAATAAGAAAATCAAGCTGAAATACGATGAAACCTTTTGTAGCATTTCAATATTTCTTTCTCCATAGAATTGTTTGAAATTGATAGACACACCCACTCTTTAAAGTCATTTTAAAAAGAAGTCCATGAGTTAAAAAAAAAGTTTGAACTAAAATGACCAAAGGCTGGTCTGTTGTCTACTCCAATGTTGTTGCTGTTGGTTATTAACTATTGTAGTATGAGTATTTTGTAATTTTTCAAAGGATAATAATGTGTCCATGGCCATGGTTAGAGGGAGATAGTGGCGTTGATGATGATACTTGTTTTAGAGTCGTTAGTTAGTGTTGGACGTTGTCTATGCGTGTGTGTATTTTATAAACACAGCTTGGGACCATTTTTATCCTTTTTAAAATCCTCTAATGAGTAGGGTAGAAAGTTACTTAAAGCTTTTTTGCACTGTTAATTTAAATAATAGAAGAGAATTATCATGATGTAAAATAAAAATAAAAACAACTGGTCAATGTGTGGCAAGTATTATGGAGAGATTAAAATTTAAAATAGATTTAAAATTATATAAGCAGTTACACTTTAAAATAAAGAAATAGACAAAAGTTTATAATAAAATCAATGTTCTTGTCCAGCAAAATTTTTTATAACTGGTTACCTATGAATCTCTTCCAGAACAGCATCTTTTGCCGCCGGTTGCATGGAATCGGTTCTGGAACAGTCTATATGTAGTAAAAATCTAAGTTTCCATAACCTAACTGGTTCTAGAACCGATTCTAAATCAACCTGTTTTTGTTTGGAGGTAAATAACCTATTGCAAATAGAACAAACTCCACATAAAATGAATTGGTTGTGGAACATAAATTGCCCAGCAACATTTTTTAGAAAAGATTACCTCTGAACTTATTCTAGAACCGCTTCTTTTACAGCCGGTTACACAGAACCAGTTCTAGAACAGGTTTCTGGGAGTCCAAATGTAAGGTTTCAATGTTCTACACGCAGAGAAAAAATCTGGTTGCAATATGATTGCGGCCACAAAACTATGTTTCCTACAGCAATAAATGGTTGTTTAAATTAAACTATTATTGTATCAACCATATTTCACCAATAATATTGTTGCTATTATCATGTGCTAGTAAAAATTTCTCTTTTTTCAGTTATCATATTATTGTATTGTCTACAATCATACTATAGTACTTATTATCATATTCCTCTATCTAACTGCAGCCATATTGGAGGTGCGCCAACTATGAGATCATAAGTCGGTTTTTTTTAAGAGCGTCTTCGCTCTTTTTGTTTCATTCTTGTTTGATATTATGTGAAAAGAAGTTGTAAGAAACAGTCAGCCCCAACAAATTAAATAATATTAAACAAAAAGACATTAAAAAAGAACAAACAAAGTAGTGGTGGTAATTGTAATGGTGATTTGTTTTATGGAAGAAGGAACAAATTGTAGTCTCAACTCGATCTGCCCTGGAAGTATAGGCAAAAGCTTAATTGTCGCGCACCACTTAAATAAAGTTATTGTTTATTATAAAAAATCGATAAAAAAGTGCTTTATTTTTTAATTCTTTGTAATTACGCAAAAAAATATTGTTTAAGAAAAAAATGTGAAAGAAAAATTTAAACAAGATGCACGTGCTTTTAAGTATGTAGTACGAAATAATCATAATATTTTTGCAATAATCATAACAAGGTTATAAATGATGACGAAATTCGTGTCCATGAATATAATATGATAACTAGGAAAATAATGTGGTTATAATGCAATTATTATGATTGCTGCAATCATGGTTTGATCATTATAAATGTATTGTGAAATTATATTCTTAGCGATATTTTTATGGGTGCATTGTGTTGTAATAACATGTAAAGATTGTATTGCTGATATAATATTTCACAAAGCTTATTCTTCAGCGCAAAGACAATTTGATTACTTAAATTATTTTAAACCTAAGTTTATTTAAATGTGTGAATTATTAAATAAATATACTATGAAAAACACGCATATCTTTTTAATCCAGCTTCAAGAGAATGCTGGGAGAATACTGTACGGCTCATATTATGATAATTCATACAAATTTCCAAACTATAATATGACAATATTGGAATATATTTGTAACCATAATATGGAAATCTAATTATGATATTATGATACAGAAGCAGATAATAGTATGGTTGTCACAACCATAGTAACATGGTTGTCGCATTCATAAATCCAAAAATGTATGATGCTCTTCAAATATGGTTCCCTCAACCATGTTTTTTCTCTGCGTGTAGAACCAGTTGTAAAGCAATCTGTTCTTTTTTGGAGGTAAAGAACCTATTGCAAATGGGACAAACTACATATAAAAAAACGGTTGTAGAACAGAAATTTTTACCTTTTATAACACAGTATAAGTTGTTCTACGACTTGTTGTTTGGATTTTATTATTACTGGGTGGTTTTAAAATTTTGGAGAATTCAAACCCAAGACTTCCTACGAAAAGCTGGTACACTTTCCATACATCCCTAAATTTAGTATTTTAGTATATTTCTGACTTAAAATTAAAATTCAATCTTATATATGGGCAACTTCAAAAATTTACAGCACCTAGACATTTTTTTTTAAGGTTTTTTTTTTTTTGTCTGACATCAATGTCGATTTGTGTGTGTATAAGCCGATATTTTAGCGTATGAAATCGGTTCGCGTTAATCATTTTTATTAAGCGGCGCAAATTTTACGGCGGTTTTAAGTTAAAAATTAAAAAAAAAATATTAAAATTACAGTTTTTGTTAAAATTGAAAAAGGATAACGCGTGTGGATAATACCCCTTAAGGGCTTTCTTAGCACACTAAAATATTTGTAAAAGCTTCAATACTTTTTAAAACACACTGAAAAAAAAAATAAAAAAATTTTTTTTTTTGATCGTGAATGCATATAAAAATTTATTTAAAATTGTTAAAAATTTTACAAAATTACGGCTAGTAAAAGACATAATTTGTAATATTTTGGGAAAAAACTATTTGCCTATCGCTAATGGTTTAAGAGATATAACCATTTAAACTTTAACACTCATGATTTTTTGCTATTTTGATTTGTTACCTTTGAAAATTTGTAAAATTGTTGTGCAAATTGGAAGCTGTAACTAACGTTTTGTTAGTTAAATCTTGGGTTCCAGTGATAAATTCTAAGCCGTTTTCAATTTTTTTTAATCCGCAATTTTTTGTTTTGATGGCATTGTTTTTATTATTATTATTATTATTATTTAAAACCGAATACCTAATTGACTTTCTTACACCAATTTGCGATTTGTTTTTTTTTTTGCTTTTAATTTTTATTTTTTCAGATTGGCGATATTCGCGTCTTTTTTCGGTTAATTTATTTCGCTTCTCCGTTTTCTTTTTACGAATTTCACGTTTTTTAATGTATAATCTGAAACCATTTTACTAATTTTTATTCACGACTGTTCACGCGAGTTACGGCACCTCAACAGTAACCATCATTTATCATTATTATTATCATTACTAACACTACTATTATTATTAACACTATTATTATTATTATTAATATTACTTTAATTAAGATTTCATTCTAAACGTTCTGCTTTGTTACAATTAATGATTTAATAGTTTTGAAGTGCTGACATTTAAAATTCTAAATAATTTTGGTTGTTTACATTTTTCAAGTACATTAGCACACTTAAATTCTTGGTAAAATTGTAACAAAGAACAATGTCCTTTTCTTCAAGCAAAGCAATGCATTTTTGATTTAACTTTGTCGCAACTGTAGAATTTTGCCTACAGTTGATGTTCTAATTATAAAATCCAGACATTGTTGCAACATACAAGCTCTGCTTGTAAGTGGCACAATGAATTTCTTTGTTTAGATTTTTCCGATCAGCAATATTGATTATTCTGTCAGTATTGACTGAAGAATATAATAGATTGATTTTCTGGAGATCGATTCACTTACAGAGGGACCATTGAATATAGAACATTATTAAATTAACGGAATTCGTAAAATAAAATATATAAAACGGATTTGTAATTTTGTAAAATATATAAAACGGATTTGTAATTTTGTAAAATAAATAAAACGGAGTTTGTAATTTTGTGAAATAAAATAAAATAAATTGAAGTTTTGTAAACATTTTAAAAGTGCATTGAATTTTTGTGATTTTGGAAGTTTCCTATGAAATAATATCTCCTGGAGACTTAACTGGCGCAGTCAACGGAAGCTTGTATTAACAAGCAACGCTCTCAACGACAACAACAACACCTACAATACAAAAGAAGACAACTGTAATAACAACAACCGCAACAAAAAGCAACTGCAAATATAAAAAAAAAGAGAAGAATCCACAATAATAATAATGCAAATCATCATTCTTGGGGCACTGTAAGTCTTGAAATTATAAACATAAACACAGATAATTATCATAATTATCATTATTATCGTGATTTTTTTTTTGGGATATGTGATTAAGTTATAAATTATTAAAGAAAATAAAGAAAGAAAAAGAAGATAAAAGGAAAGAAAATTTACCAAACAAATATTGCAAGTTAATTTAAAAAAAAACAAGAGATATTACCGGTAGTGTCCAAAATCTTTTATTCGAAATTTTATTTCCATAAAACTCTGGAAAGGAAGAAAGAACGGAAGATAAAAGAATTTGGATTTGTTGAATAAAAACTCCAAAGGCTCTTTCATTTAAATCCTATTTCTATAAAACTCTGGAAAAGGAAAAAGAAAATTAAAGTGTTTTTGGAAAGTGTTCTTATATTTACTTTTGGACTTTTTGTTCTCTCTTCAATAAGAAGTGTTCGTGAAAGTTGTTCAATTGTAACAACACGGGAAAATATATAATTTCTTGTGACCTTAATGTCAAAAATTTCAAAAAGGTTCTCCCCTTATTCGAAATTGTTTAAAAGCAGATCCCTAGAAGCTATTCCGGAAACTGTTCAAGCGGAACTCTCCAGAATGACCTCAGTTCCTGGATCAAGTGGGTTGCAAACCGTACCAACTGGTACGGAGGGTATTATGGCAACACAGGGCGACATTTTCAATTCCTTGAGAATTCCTGATGCCATCAAAGATTTGCCAAAATTTGATGGAAATCGAAAACTCTTATACGAGTTTATTAATAACGTGGAAGAAATTCTTCTACATATACGAGGAACGGATAACACTCCTTATGGTCAGATATTATTAAGGGCCATTCGGAATAAGGTAGTGGACAAGGCGAATGAGGTTTTAAATATGTATGGCACTCCACTTATCTGGGACGACATTAAGAATAATCTGATTCTCCATTACTCGGATAAGAGAACAGAAACGTCGCTAATTCGAGATTTACATTCTATTAAACAGGAGAATAAGTTATTAGAAGTATTTTATAGTGAAATCGTGGAAATACAGTCGACACTGTATAACAACATCCTTATTCACGAAAAGGACATGGGTGTTATTCGGGCTAAAAAAGACCTTTTTGCGGAAATGTGCCTTAATGCTTTCCTGACAGGCCTTAAAGAACCATTGGGTTCATCAATCAGGGCGATGAGGCCAGAGTCTCTGGCAATAGCTCTGACATTCTGCATAAAAGAGCAGAATATATTTTATGGTCAAGCCAGAAATAGGATGAATTTTAAACAGTCTCCTGGTTATCGGGGACAATCCGATTATCGTGGATATAGACCACATTACAATTATACTACTAGGCCATACGATAGGCCTCCACAACTACAAAACCGTAGTCAACCAGGGTATTTTAGACAAAACAACCCTTCTACATTCGATAATACGGCGACAAGACCTTTTAACGCTAAATCATTCACCAACCCTTTTAACTCAAAAGCATCCAATAACACTTCCTTTACAAAGGCAATAAGACCTACGAATAATACACCAGAACCAATGGAAACTAGCACTACCTATTCTCGTTTCGGAAATAAACAGAGTGGGTACATCAAATCGTCACCTAGTGCGAGAACTTCCAACTCCAGAATGGAGTTGCATAATATTGATAATTATCCACCACCTGGCGAATTTGGGAATCACGGTGTGAACTTTTCGGTTGTTGAGGAATCCCAACCTATTGAGGATAATCCTCCAGGAACAGAAAATTATCAGGATCTAGACGGTTATCAATTTAGAACAAACAGACCATCAAAACGTTATACCCTGAAACCTAAATCGAGAAATATTGTGAAACTTCCTGTGAACATACAGAATGGACAGATTAATTTAAAAGATACGAAAATAAATGAACATATGTTCATCCAAGGTGGCCTTTATCAGTCAAACGATGGTTACAGCTATATGGACGTTGTGAACACCTCAGACACAGATCAGGTCCTCTTTTTGGAAGACCCGTTAGACGCAGAGGCGTATAATCCTCATGACTATGTGGAAATAAATAATTTGAATGTTCACATGGATACCTGTAACACCCCGAAAATGGATATTCGACAAAAATTGCGACTGGATCACTTAAACCCGGTCGAAATTAGAGAAGTCTCAAAGATTCTACGCGAATATAGGGATATCTTCTTTAATGAAGAAGATAACTTAACCTTTACAAACAGAATCAAACATTCGATCCAAACTTCAGATGACATACCAATTTATACTAAATCGTATAGATATCCGTATGTGCACAAAGAAGATTATCAAATTATCTACAAGAAGGGCAAAAGTAATACAAACGCTGATGCATTGAGTAGAATTAAAATAGATACAGATAAAACCCAGTCGGAAATTCAGATTCACCACAATGAGGAAATTTCAGAAGAAGTTTTACCGCAGAATATGGATGATACACTATCAATTCAAGGTACACAGGGTTCAACCATTCATTCAGCCATTGAAAATTTGGATGACGGAATTTATATTTCTGAGCGCCCTCTGAATGAATTCAATCTACAATTGGTATTAAAAAAAGATTGCCCAGAATCATCAATGACTCTTGAAACCATTTTTCGCAATAAACAGCGGCGTATAATTAAAGAGAAATCATTCGACGAAGGAAAAATTACTGAAATTATTCGAAAATACCTTCCGCCCAACAAACTTACAGTAATATTTACAGACGATGATACATTCAAAATGGTACAAGCAGCATACTCTAAATACTTTTTCCACAGTAAACTCTTCAAAATACTCAGAAGCATGGAAATCTTAGAAGACATAACAGAAGAAAACGCACAAGAAGCCATAGGGGCATTAACGAGACTCATATTCACCTGAAGAGGAAATATTTTTTTCCCTGTATGAAGGAGAAGATCACTCGAACAATAAATAATTGTATCATTTGCCGCACACAAAAGTATGATAGGTGTCCTCCAACTATAGAATTTATGAAACCAGAAACACCTTTGAAACCCCTGGATATTTTACATATCGACCTTTATGCAATAAATAAAGAACAAATTTTGACGATTATCGATAAATTTTCTAAATTTGCTTTCACTTCAACACTTCCTAATAGGACAAGCTTGTCAGTGGTTAAAGCCATAAATAACTTTGTATCTCTCTATGGTATTCCCAGAAAAATAGTATGTGATCAAGGGTCTGAATTTAACTCAAACATATTTAAGGACTATTGCAAGCAATATGACATAAACCTTCATTTTACTTCGTTTCAACAAAGTAGCAGTAATTCTCCAGTAGAAAGGCTACATTCTACGTTGACTGAAATATATCGTTTAATAATGATAAAGAAGAAAAATTTAAAATTGTCAACGGATCATGAGGATATTTTCCGAGAAGTTTTAATAACTTATAATAATGCCATTCACTCAGCCACAAAGCTAACCCCATATGAGCTGTTTTTTGGTCGACCCTACACGTTTGACAGGCAGATAACATATAATAATGAGCATGAATACTTAAAAAAACTCAACGAATTTCAGGAAAAATTATTTCCTTCAATTAAGGAACACATGGAAAGACAAACGGAGAAAAGGATCGAAAAACTTAATGAGAGAAGGTCCAAACCACTGGACAGAAACATAGGTGAAAAAATTCTGCGAAAGGAATGTAAACGAAATAAAATGACACCAAGATTTTCAGAGCATAAAATTAAAACTGATAATAATGTAACAATTGTAACACAGAAGGATAAGAAGATCCATAAAACACGACTCCAAAACAGACGAAAATTCGAAAACCTCTCATAACTTGTTTTGTTTTAATTAATCTCATTTCAGACTTGCATTAACAACTGGGCAAGTCATCAATATTCAAAATGTAGATCATAATCAAAAAGATAATGAAATTCGATCTGGGACCAGCAAAAGTAAAAAAAGGATATCGTAATCTAATGCATATTATTAATCTTGACGACTACGTTTCTAACATAAGGAGTATAGTTAATACTATTAATGCAATAAGAGAAAAAGGCCAAGATGATGGAATCCAAAATCTGTTATCAATGTCAGATTTCCAATTGAATGAACTCAGAAATAGACTCAACACCCTTTTGCCATTTAAACGCACAAAAAGAGGACTTATTAACGGACTTGGATCGGCAATTAAATTCATAACAGGAAATATGGACGCTGAAGAGGCAAAGAAACTCGATATGGAAATCAAAGAGATGAATAATGAAGGGATTTTGTCACACAGTAATTGGAGGGAACAAAAGCTTTTAAACAACAAGATAATACAGAGATTTGGGAACATAACAGAACACATAAATAGGGAACAAGAAATTATATCAAGAAACTTCATATTAAACTCAAATAGAATTAATAAGAATTCGAAAGAAATCTCAGAAATGCAATATTTGAATAGGGTAAATTATAACATAGATCTGTTGTATAACCATATAACGAATATAGGCGAGGCAATTATTCTCGCTAAACTGAATATTATTTCTAAATACAATCTGAATACTGAGGAACTTGCTAAAGTAAGAGATATCATGGAATATGATAAATTCCCAAATAGACAAGACGTCATGGAATATGACAATTCCTTGGGTTCAAGAAACCTCACTGCATATGAGAATTTCTTGAGTTCAGATGGCAAATATCTAAGAAACCTCACTGAATATGAGAATTTCTTGGATTCAGACGAGCATATATACGAATTGCTCGAGCTACAAGCCTTTTATAACGGTACAAATATAATATTTAATTTCAAAATACCAATAATAAGTAAAGAGAATTACAAACTTTATCACATTATCCCATTACCAATTAATAACACTAAGGAGATAATCATTCCTCCATATATAATACATAACAAACATAAACTACACAAACTCACGAGCATTTGCCCCAGGGTGGAGAACATTTTTTATTGTAACTCACTACAAGAAGAACTGATGGAAGATTTAACATGCTTGGGACCACTGTTCAACGGAGGAACGGCACACTGCAATCTAAAGGATTTGGGAAAAATATCCAAAATCCTGCAAATAGAAAACAACTTTATTGTATTTATAAATATACCGACAGTACTAATAAAATCTACTTGCAGAATAAAGACTCCAGTGGGAATTAAAGGCACTGGCTTAATTTTCTTCAAAAATTGTAGCATCGAGATCAACAATATAATTTATTACGATGAAACATCCATATTTTGGGATAAAGTCAACCTTCTACCAAATGACAACTCCACAATTAAAGTGAACTCTACAACTAAAGTAACAACATTAATGACACTAGAACAACTAAACATTGATAACATCAACAACATCACAACATTTAAAGAAACAGCAATTATCCATGTCGGCTCGATCTATGCTGCACTAACAACATTACTCATCCTAATAATAATAATAGCATCAGTATCATCAAGGAAACAAATAATTTATACAACAACCACATCAGTTCCCGTTCCAGCCCCAACTAATTCATTGTGGCCTTCACTCTATTCTACGGGGGGAGGAGTTACGGCACCTCAACAGTAACCATCATTTATCATTATTATTATCATTACTAACACTACTATTATTATTAACACTATTATTATTATTATTAATATTACTTTAATTAAGATTTCATTCTAAACGTTCTGCTTTGTTACAATTAATGATTTAATAGTTTTGAAGTGCTGACATTTAAAATTCTAAATAATTTTGGTTGTTTACATTTTTCAAGTACATTAGCACACTTAAATTCTTGGTAAAATTGTAACAAAGAACAATGCCCTTTTCTTCAAGCAAAGCAATGCATTTTTGATTTAACTTTGTCGCAACTGTAGAATTTTGCCTACAGTTGATGTTCTAATTATAAAATCCAGACATTGTTGCAACATACAAGCTCTGCTTGTAAGTGGCACAATGAATTTCTTTGTTTAGATTTTTCCGATCAGCAATATTGATTATTCTGTCAGTATTGACTGAAGAATATAATAGATTGATTTTCTGGAGATCGATTCACTTACAGAGGGACCATTGAATATAGAACATTATTAAATTAACGGAATTCGTAAAATAAAATATATAAAACGGATTTGTAATTTTGTAAAATATATAAAACGGATTTGTAATTTTGTAAAATAAATAAAACGGAGTTTGTAATTTTGTGAAATAAAATAAAATAAATTGAAGTTTTGTAAACATTTTAAAAGTGCATTGAATTTTTGTGATTTTGGAAGTTTCCTATGAAATAATATCTCCTGGAGACTTAACTCGCGCATAAATAAAATAAACTTAATTGAAACTCAAATATTTATTCTTAGAAACATTCAGCAAAGGCTATTATGATCATAGAGTTTTTATAATAAAGCAAGTTCTTTAAGATGTCATTGCATCGGCGGTAATTTGGCGGTTTTCGCGGTAGTATGTTTTAATTGTTTTGTTGAAATTTGTTAAGGTGGCCCTCGTTAATATTGTTTAAAAATATAGTCTTACTCTCTAGGGGTTCGAAAAAAACGCGTTTTTTTTTTGCAAATATTAATATTGGACCGATTATAAAATACTTGTTGGGATTCTGGGTTACTTATTAAACTGAATTCAAAAATAATTCTTTTAAATTTTCAAAATCAAATATTTCATACAAGTATGCTTTTTAAGGTTAGAAACATTTTGTTTCCTCCATAAAATTTTAAATCCTTAAAATTGTTTGGTGCGTTTTCGATTTTAGTATCAAGCTCAGTAAAGTCTTCCATTCGATGTACGTTTGAGCGGAATTGATACAGCGCTTTAGTTGTCACAAAGCGAAATGTGTTTGGAAAAAACTGCCGCTGCACGCGCCAGGATTGAAAAAAATTATTTTTTTTGCACTTTATCAGTTTAGTCCGTCGCGAAGAATCTATTTAGAAGCCTAAACATATTCCCATGCCATGTTTTGATATAAAAAAAAAGCTTAAAAAAAATTGTTTTTTTGCAAAAATTTTCAAAAGTTCATAAAATTTTTGTGTTTAAAAATTTTAAAATGCGTTTTCGCCTCGGAGGTGCACTTTACTAAGTTACTCACATCACGCAATACACTAGCCAACTAAAAAGACAATTCAGATTGTCAGACGCAAAAAAGGTACATTTTCAAAAAATTTACGCTAATTTCTTTTAAGTTTGTGGTGTCCGTGGAACGTTATTGGTGCGCTGACACCAACTTGATATACCTCAAACTTTATAAAATTACGCCGTTTTATTAATTCTGCGCCTAAAACACATTTTAATTAAACGGCGCAAAAACCCTAAAGCTTCAAAAAGTTCAAAATTCGAAAAATTTTGGTTTCACTTTTAAACCACTATGCAACTTTTCACCCAGCAGCGATATCAAAAAAATTTGTTTTGTGGATATATCCTCCAGGTCTAGTGACTATATTTTGTATTGGCTTCGATCTGAAAGCTAAAAACTATTACAGAGAAAACGGAATGAATGAAAAAACTCTTGCAAGTTTCAAGTCGTTTTTTTAATTTTTCGAATTTTAGATGACCACCAATTCTTAAGGTGAAGACTTTTCAATGTAAAACTTTGCACGTCATATCCTTCAAGTATAGTCATCCAAACCCTGTACAACGTTTTTTTTCAATTCATAAAACTTAACGAAATAAGAGCCATATTATGTCGGTTTCAGCAGGTGCTCAAAAAATTTGATATAGCCCATATGTATTTTCTATTTCAAAATCTCAAATATTCCCTTTAATAATAAACATAACAATCAAAAATATTAATATTCGACAATTTTCTCAATTTTCCAAGCACCAGATGACGCCATTGTACTTTATAGCAGAAAATATTGAAACACGTAAAAAGGGAGCATAGTAAAGCTTTAATCCTAAGCTAATAACTCACTTAAATGGTGCGTACAACATTATGAATTCCATAAAGATTTGAAAATATAAAAAACAAACCCTCACAACATATGACAACAAAATAGGAAAATATAAAAAAATGAAATAAAATCTAGGGAAAAGAACATTTGGCACCAAATTGCGAAATGAAATAAAACAGGGTGGCAACAATTTTGTTTCACCAACCATATTTTCAAAAACATAGGGTCAAAACAATTGCCCTTATAAGCAATAGAACACTGGTGTTTCCAAATCTAGTAATATGCCGATATAAAAAGAAATGGCAAAAATTTGTAAAAGGAATAGAAAAGGTAATAGAAAATTAAGGTTAGTTAAGAACGAATAACTAGTAAAGACTTTATATTAAATAGAATTTAAAGCGTACTATTCGTTTAAAATTTCAAGAATATTCAGCCAACCCGCAGTGAATATTAAAATTTTTTTAAATTAGACAATTTTCGTATTAATTACCTTTTAGTTATAAAAAATTTTAATCATTAAAAATTACCCAAATAGGCTTCTTAGAAGACCCAAAACAATTGATAAACTTTCCCAACGGTCAAATTTAAGATTCGTAAAAGAAAGTTTTAAAATTGTGTTCATTTGTTGGGTAAAGTGGGAAATTGATCTGGTACCAAAAAATCATATTTATTTATCTTCTTTTCAAGCATCTATTACTTATACGCTGAAAAAAGAGCATCATGTTATAATTTAAACACGTAACAATTATAATATTGTTTCCATAATCATATTATTATTCTAGATGATGATAAAATCGTTGCCAGTAATCATAATATGATCAGCTAGAATCATGTTTATGATTGTTAAGATCATTATATGATAATTTTTTGTCGGCAATTATGTTGAATCATATTTTTCTCTGCGTGTAGAGTGGTTCGTGGTCTTAATTTTTGTGTTAACACGCAAACATTTATTTAACTTGTCAGTTGAGTTTTCGAAAAAAGACCCACATTGCCATAGGCTTCTCTAACAGGCAAAAACTTTTCTGGTAATATTTTAGCAGAGATATTAAAAATCCTTTTAAGCCAATTTTTAGGGCTTGCATTTATTTGCAAGGGACCGTTCAATTTAACATGACATAGTTATAACAGGGATCAATTGACACAAAGGCACTTTATTATATATCCCAAGACATAATAATCCAAATACGAAATTAATTTCAAAACAACGAACAATTTTGTAAAATGGACAAATTTTCGTTTATTTTAAGAAATCTTTTGTTGTCTTGATATTTCTTCGTATTTTTACACATGGATTTTTATCATTGAACCCAAAAAGATGTGTCACCTAATTGGCACAATGAAACGTATTACCTGAATAATTTAAATTAGTTTAAATGATAGAATAAATAAAATATTTTGTTTTTGTTGTGTATATCCGGGTAAAACTAGATATATATGGTCATTAAGTCTAAATTTCAGCCAAATCGGTCAATATTTAGACGTCGCTATAAATGAACGATTTTTCAGGGTTAGGCCAAAAATTTATCAGAAATTCAAATATTTTGTGGTTATAAAAAAGTTTTTGCACAGACTTATAATAAAACATTTTGTAAGTACTTTGGCCGTCTAAACATGATTCTGAAGCCAAAACACCGAAATTGTAGCAACTTCCCGAAATATAGGATTAGCGTATTTCAAAAAAATATTTGTTTCAAAAATGTCTATTTTAAATATATGTATTTCTGGATCTACAGAATGGATTTCCAAGTTTGACCCTTCGTTTTATTTATTGAAGTAAATATTATGAACATGCGTTTTATATGTCAAATCTGAATGTTATAGGTACAATTCCAAAAAACATTTTCGGTGTTGAAAAATAGCTTTGCAAATTTCCCGACAAAATTTTACTCAATTTTACCGCATTATTGACCAATAAAACATTTTTCCCGGGTAAGGGGGTAAAAAAAGAATGGTTCATTACTCGGAAAGGCGAGCCGGTGGAACGTTTTTGACTTCAGATTTGAATTTAGGAGGCCAAACACATGAAATAACTTTCTTTTAACTTAGTATTATCCTTTTTAATTCTGCCTTCAGATAACTTTATATAATTATAGAGAGAAATGTGTCCATTTAAATTTTCATAAATTTAGAGCCATTTAAGATCATATAAAATACCAAATTATATAAATACACTGTAAAAGAAGAAAAAACTGTCATATTTCTGACTGTAAATAAACAAATATAATAACGCAGAAACACTCTTAATTGCACATAACATAAGGGACGATACCCAAAAGTCGCATTTTATAGCGACCTCTAAATATTTTCCGATTGAGCCAGTTTTTTGGTATACACGTATATTTTGATAAAACGAACAAAAGCAAGCTTATGGAGAATGAATCGGAATATACTTAAATTTTTCCTTACCAGCATATCTGACTTTGAATGGAGTCACATTACGGCTTATATAATTATTAAGTTTTTTCTTTTTCCAGGATTTCTCATTTCCCGGGAAAGCGGGATTCGTTTTTGAATATCCCGGGATCCCGGGAATTCCAGCTCAGTAAGAAATTTATTAAAGTTGACAAAAAGTCCTTTAAAAATATTCATTCATTGGACTAAGCAAAATTACATAAAAATCGCACTATCTCCGCTTTAGAATCTTAAATTTTTTAATATTTATAATTTTCTTTATAATTTTTGTTAATACTATTATTAGTGTGTTTTCATGAACAACAATTTATCCTTCATGACATTAATGAAACAATTTCAAAGAATTTGTTTCATAGATTCAATCAAAAATTTCATTATATCCAAGAAGTTCTATTAATATTAACAAATTTTTCATAAACTTTTTTTCATAAAATTTCATAAAAAACAAAATTCATTTGATTTCATAAATTATCACTTCCTAAATTTAACGAAAATTTTCTCTAGAGCTAATAAAATTATTTCAAAGAATTAATTTTTTTTTACTTTTTCATAAAATTTCATAATTTGATTAATTTTCATATATTCAAACTTTATTTTTAATATTTAATTCTGAAGTATTCAACATATTTTATAAAGTTCTTTATTATTTCAATGTAACTTTTTATTAATTTTGGACTTCTAGCAAATTGTTTAAAAAATCATATGGCTTAGTTCCAATGCATTTTTCAAGACATTCATGAAGATTTTATTAATTCTTCGTAATATTAAAAAAATGTATAAAACTGTTTAATGAATTCTATAATTGCTTCATTGTATTAATGATTCATTAGTTTTATGAAGATTTTCATTAATTCTACAAACATTTCATAAACATAAGTAAACCAGTTTTACTGATTCTATAAAAAGTTCCAACGGACTAGTTCCAGTGACAATTTTCATTAAAGCTATGAAGAAATTCAATTCTGAAGTGAAGGCAATTCTTTCGGTGTAGATTCATCCATATTTATTAGTAAAAAAAGAGAAATCGTAAATCTCTCAGCAGTTGAGAAAAATGTTAAATTATATAGCTGATAGCAGCCGCAAGATGATTAACAACTAGGCTGAGATTAGTATTTTATACCCAAAACTCGATACTTAATAATAGCGATTTCAAAGAATACAGTCGCACAATTTCTACGGAAGGTTATTGAATCAAATAATATCCGTACGGTTGACCCCAATAAGGACCCTTAAAACTGATTTAAGTCATTCGTTATAGAGTGACTTTGAATTTGAGATTGCATTTTCATTGCTAACGTACAGTTTTTGTACTATATTATAGCATATTTTGAACATTTCCATCATGAAATATATCAGAGTTCTTCGAATATCTTAGCTGTGTATAGACTGAGAGCATTATCAGCATCATTTCAATGAATTTTTGTATTAAATCTATGAAGTGTCACTGGAACTCGACCATTAAAACTTTTCATTAAATTAATGCAGCTTTTCATAATCTTTTTTGAAAAATTTCATATTATTTATTAAAAATTTCATACGCCTAATGAAGAAGTTTTACTAAAATTTGTTTCATAAAAATTGTGAAGCTTTTTCATAAAATTAAATAAATTTTTAATTTACTTTGTGTAGAACACTTCATTAGTTTAGTGAAAAATTTCATTAGAACTCGTTCAAGAAAATTATCTGTGTACAATTTTGAATTTATACTCTTTAAAAAGTATGTTTACATAGTAATAACATTGAGAAAAAAAAAATCCCGGGAATTCCCGGAGTATTTCCCGGGATTAAAATACCGTGCAAAACTCTAATCATTATAAACAACTACATCTGATCATTTTTATTGAAAGAATTTTGTATATGGTAACTTGTACTATTATATGTCTCAAAATCTTACTCCATATATACATAACTACATAAGCGATATAATAATCATTCAAATATATGTAGTGATCGATATGATTATATATGGTCCCATGCTAAGTTTTATTAAACTATATGTGACGCCATATTGAAGATATTTTCCATACAATTTTCCTTATAATTAATTGATTACCCAGCCAAATAAAAAGCTATAAGATTAAAAGACGTTGGCTAAACTTGGAAGAAAAGAAGAAATTAACTCATGTTGTTCTGGTAATCAGTTAACATCACCGATTTTCTGTAGTTGGTTTATATATATACCTGATCAAATCTTAGTATCTTGTGTATGGTGGATTGAAGATGACCCAGTCGCTCAGGTCGAAAGTGCGGTACTCCCTCTAGCTCTGATCCACACACATTTTTTTTCATTTTACATTTATTAACAATTAGTGTCTTCTATTTGTAATAGTAACATTTTAATTATCTCAAAACTGACAATTTAAGGATAACGCTAGTTAAATGAAAGGGTTTTAAATCGGAAAACTTAAGTTTTTTGGAATTAGGAAGTATTCTATCTTCTTCATTTGAACATTTTTTAATCTGATTTTTGGACGAGTTTTAATAACATTTTCTTTCAGCATAATGAAGATTTTTTCTAAAAGAGAATAAAATATTTCTTGCATTTTATGAAAAAGATTTATGATTTAAGCGCATGAACTCTTTAATAAATAAAATAAAACTTTTAAAAAACCAACATTTATCTAATGAAAAGTTTCAATGTACGACTTAAAGCGAAACTTCGAACATTTAATGCAAAAAGTCACTAATATCTCTCAGTGTATAAATTAATTTATCAAAATTTGAAACTTTCTGAAATTATTATATAAAATTTGGTCACAGTCTCTCAAGTTACTTTTAAAGGCAAATTTCCAGTTCATTTTTATTTTTTTATATTTATTTGTAGTTCTTTAGAAAAATAGCTTTTAGAAAAAATGCGATATAAGAAAAAATAAAAATTTTAAAAGTGACTGAAAACCGAAATTTTTTTTTTTAATGGGAACTAAACTATTTATTGGGGGATGCTTAGAATTCCCAGTGTATCTACGTTAATATTGTCGAAAGGACTAAAGGTCGTATACTTCTTAATTTAAAGTTACAAATGGCATGAAAAACTTACTATATCATCAAAATATTGTAGAGTATTATCATAGAAGGATATTGTAATTTGTATGCCAAGGACAAGTGCAACATAATAACACATCATAATGTTCATATCAACATTAAGGTAAAATGGGTTACCAAGGGTTACTTCGATATCCACTACCAATTACAATTGTTTTGCCCTTATTTTTGCTGGAAAAATGCGTACTAAATTATGAAAAATTGAGTTATAATGACAATAATACTTACAACAGCTTGTGCAAATTGTTTGTTGCCAAAAAACACAGAAAAAGAAAAATATATGCAACATACACACACATTGCACAGTGGGATGTTTTTTGGAAATAATTCAGCCACTTCATATCAGATTGCCATGAAACTTTACTCAGCCAGGGTCAATGTAATTTCATGCTTAATCGAATCTTAATATTAAGTGCCAAGTGATTCGGTTAAATCTTTTTTGATTTCGGATATCTGACAAAGTTTTTTGTTTTTTAATTTTTGTGAAAATCTTGAATGTTTATTTTGCAATAAAATATTTCTCCATGATTTTATTGTAATGATATTTAATACAAAGCTGTACCTTTGCTTTTTTTTAACAAAACAGAACACAAAAATTGATAATAGTAAAAGGCTATCCCGCAATTACCAAAAAAAACTGTAACAAATTTCCAAAACTGTGATTTTTACATTTATTGCTGTATTGTCCACATTTAAACGCGATGTTTTAAAGGATAACGCTATCATATTTGGCATAAATTGAAGCACGTGCATCCGTTTTTAGTTTCCAATTTCGGTGGTGTACTCAGAGAAAAATTTATTAAATTTGAGTAAAAAAATTGTGGAATTTGGAGGAGTCTGGGCGGGATAATTATAGCTATCTGTGGAATATTATTTTCATAAACCCAACTACAGGAAATAGTCTTTCAGAAAAATATAAACACTATATCTGCTCCTGACGAAACTTTTAATCTGGAGACAAAAGAGTCTTGCTACCTTTTTGACCAAAAAATTACTAATATAAGGTTTTTTTAATTTTCAACTTTAGAGGCATTTTGTTTTCAGATTTAACAAGATATAGCACTGAATGAACACTTTCCACTGCAATCGGTCTTGATTTGCCTTTTCCATTGGCAAAAACCCTAATCAGGTTATTGAGAAATTAATAAACTTTGATTTTCAAATTTGTATAACTTATGCACTTCAAGAGATAACCTGCACGAGTAATCAAATTTATTGTAGGTCATTACAAGCAGTTAAGTTTTTGAAAATCGGTTAACAAATATATGTATGCCGATGTGCCCGAATTTGAAGTCTAAGTGATGGATCTAGTATGGCCTCCTTTAAAACTTTCCCCTCAAAAGAAAAGCTTCATCATATTTTTCAAATGTTTAATAGATTTTTGTCCAATGTAACGTTTCATAGTATTAATGAAACATTTCCTAAAAAACAGAAACAAGTTCATCATATTTATGAAATGTTTCACTATAAATGTTGTGTTTTAGTAATTATATCATTATTTTTGTGTAGCAAAAAGTTTATATAGACCATGATTTTTATTTTTGAAATGTTTTATAAATATTGATGGATTTGTTACATTGTACGAAAATTGATGAAACTAATTCCTGCACTCAGGGAACTTCTGCTTTAAAAATATGTAGTTGTTTTTGTTGTAATACAGATTTTTATTTTTAGTGTGTATGTTAGTCATTTGAAGAACAAATTAAATTTTTTACTAACTTTGTAGTTCATTTAAAAAAACAAACCACATGAAATTACTGTTTTATGATTTTACATTCATTTTTTACAGTTGCGTTTTGTTATTTAAAAAATAAAAAAAATTAATGTTTGCTTATTTTTTACTAACATGTGGTTCATTTTTACTGCAATTGTTAGACATTTTTTTTAACATTAAAAAACAAATGACAATGTTATTTGAATTTAATGAAATGTAAGTCGTCCTTTATTTAAATGAAATTTCATTTGTTTTTAACTACATTTGCAGTGATATTTACCTACAAAGTATTCTAAGTGTTTTATTCTCTGGGTGTAACTTGCAATTAGGTTGACTTTGTCAGTGAGACAGCAACAAAGAAATGGCAAAATTATTTCTAAAATATTTATGAAACAGCCCACTGTGCATTTTTTGCAAAGTAGTAAGATATTTTTGTTGTTACTGTTGTGTTCATATATGCAAGTGTGATAATTTTTATTGTTACACTCCCCAATTTTGTTTTATTTATAAACATAAATCTTTTTACAAATTTCATAATTTTTTTTTGTTCCAAAGGTTTCTCTCTTTGTCATCAGCATCATCAACATCCAGTGACAATGAATGGAATAATATTTTCTGTTTTTCTTTTTTTTCAGTTACATGTAACATCTGTATTATAATTTTTTGAATGATTTGATGTTGCATGTTTCTGCAAAAAAAAAGTCATAGGAAATATGACAATCAACAGAAAATAAAAGGAAACAATAAAAAGTTATGTGGGCGTAAATTTTTACAATATTGTTTGTGATTATTGTTTATGAAAAGTGTATTATATTGTTATGACGATGATGATTGCAAGGCCTCTATGGGCTATAATGTCCCTTAAAATACGATTTTTCGATTTTTTTTTTCGTTAGACAAACCTTTGCCCACATCCGCCACCCTTGAGACCAATTTCATTGCAAATGGTTCCACATTGAATAAATTGATTTTTTTTTGTCAGAAAATGTTCCATTTTTGAAAAAGAGTAATTACCACTTTCTATTTGGGATTCGTTAATATGATCTTAAACAAAACAAAATTAGCACTCATGTAACAATCTTTAAATCAACTAATATGAAAAATCAAAAAGTGTAATTTTATTATCCCAAAATTCGAAATTTCGAAATACTGAATCATGTATTCCATTTATTTCTTAATGCAGATATGTAATTCTGACTTCATCGGATATCATTAACCCACTTTAGCATGGAGATATTGCTATTTGGATAAATTAATAGTTGTAATTAAAGAAAACTATAAATTGGTAAAATGATAATTAGTGTTTGCGTGTAAAGCGTCCCTTTGAAGGACATTGTATATTAAGTTGATCAAAAGAAAATGCCACTTAATAAAAATAATAATTTTTTGTAATTTGATCCACATAGGGTTTATGTTTCCGCTTTTTGCCAAAAAAAAGACCACTTAGAAAATTGACAGAATAATAAATGCAATTCATTATCGTTCCGAAAAAAAATAAACATATAGACTCATTCCGTATAAAATCATAAAAAAAATATTCAATTCTCGACCTCTACCCCATTCAATTTTTACCAAACTAGATATGGAAGGTAAGTGTCATATAAATATGTCATCGTACAAAGTTTGGCTTGTTATCTCTAACGGTTGTGGAAATATCGCGTTTTTAACTAAGAAAAAAAAATAAAATTTAAAAAAAGTAGTCGTACTTGATCGTCCATATCGCTTTAATTGATTCCTTGATACCTAATTTGACAGCCACTTTTAATAAAAGAAGCGAAACAAAAAATTGCTTTAAGGTAACACTCATTTTTTTCAAAATCCGCGGTATTTATTTTTTAATAACAAAAAACAACTGTAAAAATGAATGTAAAATCATAAAACAGTCATTTGATGTGGTTTCTTTTTTAAATGAACTACAAGAGTAGTAAAAAATGTAATTTTAAAAATAAAGAAACTGTATTACAACCCAAACAACTACATATTTTAAAACAGAAGTTCCCTGAGTGTACGTAAAACTAGAGACCATATACAGTTAAACTGCGTTTCAGTTTTTCGCTATAACGTCAAAATTAATTTTAAAAAGACTTTTAAATTTAAATTCTTCAAGATAAATATAAAAATACTTGTACTCATGATATGATTTAAATATTGTTATCTAATGAAAGTTAACAATAACACCATATCAGTTAACAATAAAACATGTGAATAATATTATAAGTTAACAGTAAAACATTAAAATACGTGCAATATTTAGATCTATATTTTTGTGTTGATATATACTTGCACATATTTTAATATTTTACTGTTAACTTATAATGTTAATCGAATGTTTTATTGTTAACTTATATGGTGTTATTGTTAAGTTTTTAGATCCGCCCGGAAGATGAATAGCGACGCTAGTCGAAATGTTGGCTTGATTAAGAAATTTTTATATAAATAAAAAACTTAAAAACAATTCAGACCTCCTCAAGCTTGATTATTTGGAAAACCAAAATGACAAATCATTGTTTAAAGGACGCCCTAATATGGATAAATGTTTGATGAAATGCTATTGATATGTTACTATTTACTAGTAGTTATAAAGTATGAATGTTCTTTTGAACTTTAGTTTGATTGATTAGTTTGAAACTGCACACAAAAACAAAAATGTTTAATGAAGAGATTATATTGTTGTGATGGATGTTAATGGTTTTAATTGAATTACCAATTATGCACAAAATTCCGGCAATTATTAATGCAAAAAACGATTATGGTTTAGGGAAAGGAAAATTATTATAAAATTAATCGATTATTTATGATATGGATGTCAAATAAGGAAAGCGATACAATGACACAAAATAGGAATTTATTTTCATATAAGAAAAGTAAATCTTTAATAAGGATCATCAAAGTAAATTTTAAAAAAGGAAGACTATGCTTTATTAGAAATAATTTTTTATTCAAAAATAAATGTAATTTTTTATATTTAAATCATTTAACAACCCTTTAACCCCTGCTATTGTACCCACATTCAAAACAATTGGCTTTCCTCAAATCCAGGCGCCTGTATTTAAAACTTTATATGTATAAAATAAAGGCAACCACTCATAACTCCTCAAGTATGTTTGTGTAGCCCCTTAAAAGAATAATACAAGTATAAACCATTTTTATATACCCTGTATTAATAATAAAAAACAATCCCAATATACCCAAAAAGCTTAACTTAAGGATACCACATCAACAATAAAAATGTCAGTTACAACTGTCATTTTGGGTGTTATCTATCTATATATTTGTGTTGGAGTATATATATAAAAGTTTAAAAGTAAGTAACGTTATGCTAAAGCCAATATAAGGGGGTAAATTGATAAGTTTCTTACAACGGATACAAAAATGTATGGAATATATAGGACGGTCATAACTAGACTTGTTTTTTTATAGCACATTACACGGTACTTTTTCATTTTGTTGATGTCTTCTTGGCATTTAATCGAAAGGATCTATATCAGAGCTGGGCATTTTATAGCACAATTGGGCAGAGACCACTTCAAACATATACTTATGCTCTTTCTTTCTGAGACTGCGACAAGTGTACATGCGGCGGATGCTTTTATATTTTTTTCAGCAATACTTTCCCAACAAACATTTCTATTTAATAATGAATTACGAAAAATATTTTATGATTGATAATGTATTTGGTAACATGCAATGCATTTTCTGTTATCAAATTTAAAACACATTTTATTAATAAGAAATTGTCATAACAATATAAATAAATCAGTTTGGAAGTATAAGAAGTTCCGTTTGTATATCAACATTATTGTTAATTTATTTTCTACGTTTTTCCATTCCAAAAACTTCAGCATTCCTTTCTTTAACTCATTCCTGCCTATTGGGTATTTAAATACCCAAAAAGGTAAAGCCAGGTAAGAGTTGCATCAAAATGATTTTTACAGATAGGTGAAGAAAGGATTAAAATACTTTAGGAAAATGTTGGTGTCAAATTGGGGGTTGGTAATTATCTGTTCAATTGTCTGCAAATTTACATATTCTGAAAAATTGAAAGAAAGAATTGAAATTGCCTCTGAAAAATTGGAGAAGCTACACATCGGAGAACTTTATTGCTGGTTAACAGACTTGGGCGATGTCAATTACATTTCAAAATCGTTTACTTGTGAAATTTTTCTATATCATTAATAATTTCAGACCTACGCTCACACTTCACACTTGAGGGCTTAAACGCTTCCTTGGGAAATTTTCAATTCTGTCAATACCAGACATGGGACATAATTCCAATATCTTTGTATTTAATTACAGGCCAATTACTTTTTTATGTTCAATTACATGTAATTGGGTGTAATTGAGTAATTGCCCTGTAATTAAATACCCAGATGTTGTTACTAATCCCCATGTTTGGTATTAAAGATTTTACAAGTTTTGCAAGGAAGCGATTAAGCTTACAGGTGTAAGTGTAGGTCTGATATTATTAATGATATAGAAAAATTTCATAAGTGAACGATTTTGAAATGTAATTGACGTCGCCCAAGTCTGCTGGTTAATAGTGGTAGGTATTCTTTAAAGTGCAAAAAAATTTGTAGCTGGGTAGGACCACTCACTTATGCTACAGGTATGATTTCATGACATGAACATTAAAATACGTATTTTACAGCTTTATGAAGTACCCTTGCTTGAAATATCGATTATTTTCAAGTAAAAATGAAGAGTTTTACATGAAAGAGCATAACAAAATAATTTAATTAAAAAACCACAGAGGAATTATTTTATATCAGTTGTTAATGCATAAGTCCCAAGTTTGGGAAATCGAAAAGAAAATTATATCGAATAACTTTCAAAACCTTAAGTAAAGAATGTGTGAAATTTCATCGATATTGGACAATGGAATCGGGGGTCAGGCATTAATGGGTTAAGTCATACAAAATGTTTGGACAATTTCAAATATGTATATTTAAGTGAAAAGCGTAATACATTACCTACACACAAAAAAATTGTTGCCAATAACTTGACTAAAATAGCCCTATCTATCTTGGTAAATTTTCCAAAGTTTTTAGCTAAACAATTTAAAAACTTATTTAAATTTTACAAAACCAACCTATTTAAGCCAAGTTATTGCCAACTATTTTTTGTGTGTAAGGAACTATAATGGTAATTTGAAACGCTCGATTTAGTGTTTGCTTGGTAGTACGCTGACACACACAACCTCATTTTACGCTCTGCCGACCTATGATCTATATCTAAATGTGGTACTGATGGAAAGAGATTATTAAAAGCCGTTCATGGATGTATTTAAAATTTTTCGGAAACTTTGGCAACCCTTTGAAATGAGATATAAATATATTAGAGTCCATATTAAAATTTTTACCCCTGGTAGTAATTCATATTTAATTTAGTCTAGGGGTGTCTGAGCTTTTTGCTATATTCGTTATCGTTCGCTTTCTATGCGACTTTTCCCAAAGAACTTTTTCCCATATATTTTAAATAATTAAAAAATGCCAGAACACTTGCTCCAAGATATGGGTAATATGGGTATTAAAATTATGTTTTTTAAGTACTTTAACTCTGTGTGCAAAAAAATCTAGTTTTCGTAAATTTCCAATAAGTGTTCATGCAAAAACTAATTTATTTTACAAAAACTAATATATTTTTTACTAAAATAATAAGTGTTAACTTTTTTTGTTCCTCTACAACAGACATGGGCGACTTCAAATTACATTTCACAATCATTCACTAATGAAATTTGTCATATAATTAATAATTTCAGGCTAACGCTCACATTTGTTGACTAAAACGCTTGCTTGTAAAATTTAAAATTTTGTCAATACCAGACATGGGGCATATTACCAATATTTGCATATTTAATTACAGGACAATTACATTTGTAGGTCTAATTACATGTAATTGGGTGTAATTAAGTAATTGCCCTGTAATAAAATAAGCAGATATTGTTACTAATCCCATGTTTGGTATTACAAATTTTACACGTTTTCTAAGGAAGCGTTTAAGCCTACAAGTATGAGCGTAGGTCTGAAGTTATTAATGAAATTTAAATATTTTACTAGTGAATGATTGTGAAATGTAATTGACTCCTCCCATGTCTGCCAACTCCTTTGGCATTTTTGTGCAATACCTCAATTTCTTTTGGCACCTAATTTAAAAAAGTTATATAACAATTTTCAAAACAACTCAGAAGGTCCACTTTAGGGATCATGAACTTTACAGTGGACTTTAATTAAAATACTCTCTAAAAGCATATGAAATAGTTAGAAAATAACATAGATTAAAAATTTTCCTGCAAACATTTGAAAGATATAATTTTTTTATGTCATTTATAAATTGATAATAAAATATTTTGCGATCTCCAGATTAACATTTTTAAACAATGGGCTTCTACTGTTAAGAAATAGTACAAATAACATTTAAAACCTGTGTAAGTTTTAATTTAAATATTTCTGTAAAGATATTGAATAAAAAATCAACCTATTCTTCCTTGTAACAATGGTCAAAACTGTTTGGTCATAGGAGAGGAGACAAATTAAGAGAAAAAAATATTATAAAGGGCTTTGACCAAAATTATTCTTTAAAACTAGTGATAAGCTTATTTTCTGATTAGTTAAAATATTTATTGAAACCCGACTTATTTTTGTCGGTTTTCGGTTTAAGTTTTAAGGCTAGAAAACCCGCGGTTGCGGTTAAAACCGAACAGCAAAATCTACCTTCAACAAAATAAAACATAAAATGAAATTAGCATAAAATTAAAAATTCGTAGTTTTACCCCTTGTATGATAGCAGGGAAATATATTCATTAGGGTTGTCTTTCGGTGTATGGGCGAAAAATAAAAATGAGATTTTGACTGTACCCCCCTTAAAATATTTGTTAGGGTGTCAAAATACGCCATGCAAAAAATTAGAGTTCTAGCATAACGGGAAGATGTCCCGCAACGCCCTTGAAAATCGGGCCCCTTGGAAAAATGGGCATAGTTTAAAAAAAATTACAAATTTTTTTTTCTTTAAAATAAAAAAAATATAAAATAATTTTTGTATTGGGTTTAATCATAACTACTCAGATAAAAAATATTACTTTCCCGGAAAATCGCTAACTTACCCTAACTTTGTGTCAAAAAAATTAATAAATATTTTGGGTGTACCTCAAAGTGACTTTTTTGCATTTTTGAAAATTTTATTCAACAAAAATCAAAAACCTAGTGTTTGCTGTCAAGTATTTTATTAAACACATCTGGGAAAATAATATTTTTTATCTGAGTAGTTATGATTAAACCCAACACAAAAATTATTTTATTTTTTTTTAATTTTGAAGATAAAAAATTTGTAATTTTTTTTTAAATTATGCCCATTTTTCCAAGGGGCCCGATTTTCAAGGGCGATGCGGGACATCTTCCCATTATGCTAGAACTCTAATTTTTCGAATGGTGAATTTTTGTACCCAAACAAATATTTTAAGAGGGGGGGCAGCCCCAAAAATCGCAAGTTGTAAAATAAGGACCACCCTAACATTCATATTAACTTTCAGGAGATATTTTGGCCTTATCTCGAATTTATCTTACCGAAGATAACTTGGCGATAAAAACGTCTTAAAGTATCAGTTTATCATCCCGGCGATAGTTTGGCGATAAAAAATGTCAGAAAAATATAGCCGATTTATCCTCCTGGCGACAATTTGGGGATATTTTATTATCATCGAATTATCTTCGTGGAAAATTGTTTTTGTATTTCCTGGAAGTATCGCTTTCGGGTACCAGTTACTTCTGACGGAAGTAACTTCTGCAATACGAAAATGATTATTGCCGGCAATAAATGTTTTCTTCTGCGCAATATGATCGGGGAATCTTTTTCGTATTGCCATGTGTGTATTAAAATTAAAATTTATTTAAATTTTTCTTTATGTATTGCTTAAAGCTAGAGAGATATTGGAGCAAAATTGATGATTATAATTTTGTTTTCGTTAAAGCTCTGCCCATTATGGAGGCTCTATCGTTTCTAAAACTTCGGGTTCTGATGAGATCTTTAGCCAGATCGAAATACTTGTATGCTATTATGTTTGATTTACTTTAGTTTTGTTAATATACGGAGGTTGAAAGCTTCGTTATAAATTAAAAAAAAATATATATTTTTTGTTGTGAAACATGTTGAATAATTGTCCAAAATAGACGAGAACATTTAAATTGATGCATGAACAATTTAAGAAAGACTAAATCTTGAAAATAAAAAACGCAAAAATAAGAAAATATATCATTATGAAAATTTAAGTTTTTTAAAATTTTTATTTTATTTATTACATTTGTTTATGAAATCAATTAGTTTAATTAAAATTGGAAATAAATTTCTTATCGTGTACAGAAATCGCACTTGGAAAATTCTTTAAAAACTACCCAATAAAATTGCTGGTTACCTGTAAGCAGTTTTGTAAGGCAATATTTCTGCCTTACTCCCTTACAAACCTGCTTGCTGGTAACCAGCAATATTACTGGGGCGTTTTAAAGAATTTTCCAAGTGCAATTTTTGTAAACGGTAAGAATTTTAGAATTCTTACATATGCCATGACTTTTATATGGCGAATGCACACTTGGTTTAAGCGGTGATTTCATGTCTTTCAGTAAAATGATATTGCATTACGATTACAAGTCATAATATGAATATTATATCATACTTAAAATTCTACTGATATAAGTTTTTGTTGTTAAAATTATAGACATATTAATATAACAATTTTTTTTGGTGCGGTAACCACGTGCTAGGTCTTCAAAAATAATTAAATAACTAATTATTGTTTATAACATACTCAAAAACACCAAACGCAATCGGAAAAACTGTTACAGATCGTTTATAATCCACGATATGAAACTTTCTGCATTACCACATTTATTCCGTGTAAGGGATTAGGGTATGCTGCTTACAACCTACATCCTTGTAAGGGAAAAGAGTAAGCTCAAAATTTTGTTTGTTTGTTTTTATACGAAAATTATTTGTTTCTTTTGCTGCTTCTTAGTATAATGTTTCTAAAAACACGGAAAATTTTTATTTTGATAAATTTTTTACGGTTTTAGCTAAACATCGAGTTTAACGTCAAGTTTTATAAATCAAATATATAACTTGAGTGAGACTACAGGTGTTGGCCTTACATTTCAACTGAAATGAGTCAGATTGATTGCATTTTAAAAGCGTTGTATGTAAAAATCTGCATGTACATGGGCCTAATTTTAAAGTCATTTTGTGAAAAAACTATACCATACATCAAAAACTAAAGCACGAAATTGAAATTAGCCTACCCGAAATATATAGAATTATTAATTTTTAAAAGTTAAGATGTTGTCCTGCTATGTTATCAAACTTGGTAAAGTTTTGTTAATTATCTTCAAAGTGAATGATATAATTTGTTTTAATTGTTTTAGACAATGTTAAATTCAAAGAAGGTCTATGAACTTATGTTGGGTCCTTCGAACCGACAAATTAAAAGAAGAAACAAGGGACCAATATTTAGCACATGTTTATCTCTAAAGCTCACGCTCTCTCTCTCTATTTGAGTAAATTACATATTAACCCTCGTTGTGATTTCTCTTTAAGCCAAACAAACGAATGATAAAAGTACCAACTGCTATTACTACTCCTACTTCAACTGATGCTGCTGGTTTTTATTATTATTTTTACTATATGGCGTCAGTGTCAATTCAATTTCATTTCATTGTGTCATAACAATAACATAAAATTAAAATAACATAAAAAGGAAATTGTTTAAGTAAAAAATATACGAAATATACAAAAAACTGATTGTGAGATGAAAAAAATAAAATAAAATCAGCAGCAGCAACATCAGTAGTAACAACAAACAGCCGGCAGCAAATCAACATAGCGTTAAAATCTCTTTTTACAAGCATTACAACTATTATGAAATAAACACAAATATACAGAGATACACTATGATTAAAAAGTAACGTTATAACTTAAATTAAACACCATTTCAGAGAGAAGTTCTTAAATTTAAAGCAGAAACCTAAGAACCCAATAGTTCGAAGGGCAATTAATAGTGTAAGACTTTATTAAATAATAAAGATGCAGTAAGCAATTGCAAAGCTTTACTGGCATCAACTTGGGAACATTTAACACATTTAATACCAAAAATGTATAGTCCTGCGAACCTTCAAATACATTTAAAGTTTGCTATTTTAATATTAGGCATGTTGTTTCATTTGTAATTCAGTCTTCTTTTAAAGCAAAGTGTTTGTAAGGTTTTTTTTCTATTTGTAGTTGCTATTGTTATTATCCCTGTTTATATTTCGTCACTCACTTTAAAGTGAACATCAAAATGATAACATCACTAGCAAAAAAGCATAAAACTCATATGGCAAAAAAAAGGGAAAGGATTCGGTAATAAACATACACTAAAACATATGAGGGGTCTTATAAAAAACGGAGAAACATCATAGTGAAATAAAAAAGTTTAACAAAAATTGTAAACGTAAACGTTTTTCAAAAATTGTTTTTTATATGTTTGAAGGAAACGGAAACACATCAACTCAACGGAAGTCAAAAAGTCGCATAACAATGTTGCTTAAAATACAAATACATAAACAATCACACACACACAAATCTTTTTAGGTTATGTTGTATTTCATATTAATGCTGTCATACCAACAATGTAAAAGGATCAGATCATTTTGTTACAACATTTATAGCGCAAAAAGAAAAACCGTGTTTTATAATAATGCTGTCGCTTTTGTCGCGTATTTTAGTTATGTTGTTTTGTAATGAATTCATTTGGAAAATTAATGAATGTTATCTCTGTTGAAAATAAAATTATTATTGGGGGGTTTGTTACAGAAAAAAAAATATTAAACACGATGAGGTAATAAAAAAATTTGTAATACTCTTTCAACACTTTGCCGAATATTAATATTTTCTGCCTGAACAATTACAATTTCTACGATCTGAGACAAAATAAGAGTTATGCCACCCGATATTTGCTTCCTAGATTGCCTTATTGAAATTTACTTCCCATGGACCGATTTAACGAGGATTTAAAAAAAACGACCCCATATGGCCAAGAAATGCCAATTTAATGGACCTCGAAAAATCCTATTTTTTGGAAGGGATACTTTTTTTATTCAAAAAGTCACGGACTTATTGATCCGCCCTCGTAACTTTAATAGCCCACTGCAGAAAAAGTAAATAGCTCTGATGATTAATTTTGACAACAGTGTACAAGAAGTTTGCGGACTTTCACCCAAAAGTGAATATTTTTAAAACAATATTAATTTTATAAGTTAATTACCACTTTAACCAATTTTAACCACTTTAACCAATGAGTGTCGACGGAAATCACATTTACGACGACTTAGATCTCAAAAATCACTCCGGTTATTGCAATACAAACAGAGTTTTCATGTTTATTATGAAATATACAGAAATTAAGTATTAAATGAAAAGAAAACGTGTAGGCAACCTTTGAAACTTATTTTTACCTCCTGAATACCAAATTTGCGCGATATGTATTTCCGAATGATTTTTTGTTTATTTTGTCATCTCCATCTAATACCCAGCAAAACCACACATTGCCAAATCATGGGTAAAGTAATGTATCGCCATAGGGTTTCATGCATTACTTTACACGTTACTTCACTGATGAATTTTACAGGCGATGAGACTCAAAGTAACTCATTACCTTGTAGTGGGTAAAGTAACTGGTTACTTATATGGTGGGAAAAAGTAATGTGTCTATAAATAGATTTTCATAAAAAAAAAATGCATAAAATTTTTTTTTACAGATATTTTTTTTTATTAAATAAATAAGTTTTTTTTTATTAAATAAATAACTTGGTCATGCTGGGATTCGAACCTGGTATTTAACAATTAGTTAGGCGAGAACTCTACCAACTGAGCTATCGATAAAATGAGTTTTTGTGCTTCGTGTTTTCGTTCGTGATATCAAAAATATACACCTTACTATTATGCTTACAAAAAATCACAAAGTAATGTGTCTATAAATAGATTTGCAAAAATATATATTAATAATTACTTTACGTTTATAATTCATGCATTATGTAATTGATGATCGGTAAGTCATTATTTTATGTTTTGAAGTAAAGTAAAATGTAATGAGGTCTCATTACAAGGTAATCCATGAGTGTTCAATTATCGGTAACTCATTACTTCTTGTTGGAAAATAATGATACAGGTAAGGAGTACACATTACAAGGTAATGCATTACTTTATGGCACCCATTGCCAAAGTTTTGCTGGGTACTTCAATTATACTACAACCAAAAACTAGTAAAGCTGCCAAAAACAGTGTTGCCAAAAAGAAAGTTGCTAAAAAATCACCCTTTACAATTAATATTGTACTAGGAAAACACTATATAGTGTTTTCCAAAAATATATTATATAAATATATAAAAACAAAATATATTTTGTTTTCAAAGCATGTGTTTTGCCAGTACCACCCGTAAAATTGTTTGTCAATATTGTTTTCAAAAATATTACAACCAATTAGAAGCATTTTTCACAGTTTTATTAGTTTTTTTCGTTTTTATATACATTGAGATTTTTTTTTTTGTTATTTTTAATTTATAACGAGCTTCCAAACTACGTATATTTACAAAAATAAAGCAAATCAAACATATTAGCTAGGTTGATACTACTCGTGGTATTGCAATATGGCATTTTTAGTTTGTTATATTTTACGCATTTAAATATGATGTATAAGGCTAAGACCGAACTGTATTGCTGCTTTTTCAATGTGTTTTATTATACATATTTCTGAAAAATGTTATTTAATTTAATATATTATAAAAGTACCAAATTTTTTGAATTACCAACGTTATGCCAACGGTGTCAAGTTCGTTTAAACCAACGCTTAGTCATTGTTAGCAATAGGGTAACAGGGTAATGCTGTCAAGATTGTTAATCCCATGTTCTGCCAACGCATAACTGACCATCGCCGACGCTTTGCCAACACTGTTTCGATTGTATTTTTCTGCCTGTGATGTTATTTAAACATGACAGAACAGGGTTTTTTTCATCTCTTTCTGGGCGTTCTTTTATGACAGCTCTTCCATTTAAGCTATATCGACATGTTTTCTTTTATAGACAAAAAATATTATATATAACAACGCAGGCAAAAAAATACAATCGGTACAGTGTTGGCAAAGCGTCAGCGATAGTAAGTCATACGTTGGCTAAACATTTGATTAACAATCTTGACAGTACTGTTCTGCTACTCAATTGAAAGCAGTGAAGAACCGTTGGTTTGAGCGAACTTGCCACCGTTGGCCATAACGTTGGTAATTCAAAAATTTAGTGCTTTTAAAATAGCTTAAATTAATTTAATTAAAATTAATAATTAAGCAGATATACCGCTCGGTCTTACACTTATACATCGTATTTAAATGTGTGAAATATAATCAATTATTAAAAGAAAAATTCTTCTAAGAGTGGTACAGGCAAAAAACATACTTTGCAAACAAAATAGTGTTCTCCTAGTACAATATTAGTTGTACCTTTGCTAATCTTTAACACGGTAGTAAAATAGCAGTGGTTTGCCAGTACTATGTTTTTGGTACTGTTGAAAATTTCTGCCTGGGAATATAAGCACAAGTATGCATTACCAAAAATGATATCCTTACCAAAGTAAAAAAATAATTTATTCTAAAACCAAATTCTTGAAATAATGATAAATAAAAAACAGAACAACTTTTTAAATTTTTTTGAATTTATCTATAAACTCTCGTACAAAAAAAAAACAAAAAAATCTAAAAAAAAAAAAAATATAAAACATATAAAATAAACAAAAAAATATAAATCTTAATCTAAAATTATCTTAAAATCTAAAAATAAAAAAATATAAAAAAAAACAAAACAAAACAAAAAAATCTAAAAAAAAAACAAAAAAATATAAAAAAAAAACAAAAAAATCTAAATCTTAGAAGCAATTTACACGAAGAAATTAATTGCAGGCAATTTTTGAATTCTCTTTTAAAGTTGCTTCTAAAAATCATGAACATTTACACGAGGAGTTTTTGCATGCACTTTTTTTTGACGTTTATTTTGCCAATCTTCTTTAATTGTTCATTCGTTTAAATTTAATTTTAATTTAAAATATTGAATAAAGAATTGGAACGTTTTACCCGGTCCAAATAAACAGGATCTTTGACATTATAAAGTTTCTCATTTCCCTGGTACTTTATAAGTAAAAGTTCCACTAGTTCTTTATTCCACATTATTTAACGAAATATTTTCGATACACAATACTTTAGAAGCCGAATACGAATAGAACAAATTAACAAGAATACGAACGATAGCAAAAAGAAATGTCAAAAATATCTTGAAAAACGAAAACCGTGCAGTTTTTGCTACCCCGTTTGCCTACAAACAATAATTGCACGCAACATTGCATGCAAAAATTGCTTCGTGTAAATTGCCTCTTAGTCTAAAATCATCTTAAAATCTAAAAATAAAAAAATATGAAAAAACAGAACAAAAAAATATAAAAAAAACAAAAAAATCTAAAAAAAAAAAACATAAAAAAAGAGGTACAAAGTAAGTTGCCTCCAAGTGGTGTACCTTGGAAACGATTAAAATCGGCTAAAAACTTACGTAAGATTCTTTATTATTCTCTTGCATAATAAAAATTCAAACGAGATTATACTTTTAATATTTATTCCAAATTGTGCCGATCTGAAATATAAAAATATGAATAACTTTTGAAAAGGAGCAGGTAGGATTTCAATTCCAACGGATTTTGTACCTAAAATCATCAACAAATACAACCCAGCTTGCAGTTTTTGTCGTCATTTTTGTGCAACCTATCGATGCTTCCTGCCTACCGTGTGTATATCACGAGTATTTATAATAAAATAATGAAAAAAAAGCTAAAAATTTAATTATATTAATATGATTTTTATAGAAAAGTTATAAGTTAAAATTAAACGAAACTATCCGAAAAAATGTGATAGTGCAACGGAAAACTTATTGGGATTTGGTTTAAAACATAAAGAATAACATGGTTTCTTCGAAATACTATTTCACTTCTAAAAACTATAATTCGAGCCAATTTAAAAAATGGCTCAAACATGCGAATAAAACGTTTCTATGGTAGATTTGAGATGTTTATAAAGTTTTTTTTTATTATTACAAACTTTTAATTCGTATAACTTTAAATAATGTATATATATAATATTGACGTAAATGTGCGTCAAAATGAAGATATATTTAGTAAATGAAAGTTGCGCTTGCTTATGTCGATATTATTTGATAGAGTTTCGCCTTTAACAATCAATGTTCCATTATGAATTCGATAATAAATTATAATGACATAATCTGTTTTCATATGTTGCCTCGTATATACAAATAATTCGAATATTAAGCCTTTTGAGGTACAGCAGCGTAATAGTCATTTGATTTTATGGGATAATCATAATTTAAAACTTGTTGTCCAGCTGAAACCAATTTTCCGGGAAGACCATTATTTTTGTCGCGGATATCTCTATACAAGGTGTAAATGGTGTATAATATAAATGCTGTTAAACCTATAAAGAAAAATTATATGAAATTATATATTAATAGCAATAAATAAATCGGAATCGTTTAAATAGTTTAATTTAGAATCTTTTTATTTGCAAAAAAAAAAACCCGATTTTTTTGAGAAATTTTAGAAAAATATTAACACTCAAAAAATTTTACTCACAAATTTTTTTCATATTTTTAAGATGCCAATTGAGACAAATTCAATACTACATTCAGGGAACTTCTGCTTTAATAATATGTAGTCATTTGGGTTGTAATACAGGTTCTTTATATAAATGCCAGTCATTTGTAGAACATATTAAATTGTTTAATAACCTTGTAGTTCATTTATTGGTATGTCTCTTTTCAGCAGGTGAATAGCCCTTCTTTCATGTATGCTAAGATTTTATAAAATCAGGCATTCGTACAAAATGGCCAATTAATACCATTAAAGCTCTTATTCACTTCTCCAAAAAAGCAGTAAAATATTTCAGTTCAAAAGATAACTTTGCAAAATTTTCTATGAAAACTCCAACTAATTCTTTGGAACACATGTTTTGAGGTTATCAGTTCTAAAAAATTTTGCTGGGTTAGTCTAATGTTTCTCCAATTTTTGTATCCCTTTGATTGACAGTTTTTTTTGAAATAATGTTTAATGAGCACTCGAAATTAACTTTTTTCCATTTCTAAAAAAATCCACGAGGTTGTATGTTTTGAACAGCTGTTAAACGCAAAGTAAAAGACGGAACTTGCTCAAAATTTGACAGTAGTCTATTAACAGGTGGTACTTGAGTGTTGCATTTCATATAACTACGAGGGAAGTTCGAAAAGTCACGGACTTATTGATCCGCCCTCGTAATATTGTTGCATATTAGAAAAAACAATTAAAACAATTACACAAAATAAATCGGTTTTTGTTAGAAAAGTTGCAATTTTATAAAACCTTTTGTCTATATACAGTAAAATGCGTGGAAAAAACTCGTGAAACATGAATAATGTAATAAATGCGTAATAAATTGTCAAACGAACGATCAAACAGGTCAAAACAAAAAAGAACAATTAAACGATTTGAACGAACTAGTTCACTGAGTCGAATAGAACGATAACGATAGAGTTACCAAAATGAACGATTAATCCTAACTCTACTATTAATACACTTATAATAATCCATGCATAAAAATACGAAATTATTGTCAAAACTAAAAAAAAAGCAGTGGCTGCTTGATTCACAACGTTTTTCTAAATCTCCAACTTCTTTTAATTACCAACTTGTTTCAGATTAACTAATTATACAATATTTATGAAATTTTTTTCAAAAAACCTACATTTCAGATTTATTTTTTTTAAATCTGGCAGCTTATCAGGTTTGAGCTGATACGGTCGGCCACAGCTTCGGTCGGCCCATGCTATCTATGGCAAGTAAGCCACTGATGACCAACAGCTTTCGTGTCTGTTGTATAGTGATTGATCGTTTTTAATAACTCTTGTAGAGAAGTCATCAATAATTTCGATAAATTTCGCGTCATCTATCTGGTCAACAATATTAATTTCTTGCTAATTGTTGATGAATCCAGTAAATTTTTTGCTTTAGGTCGATAACCAGAATCAACATCCAGAGAGTTAAAGATAAAATAGTGAAATTAGAATGCATACATTGTGAATTTCAATATCTTCAGAGTTTACTGAAACTTGATTTAATTCCAGGTATGGTGTGCAGAATTTTTTATGCATAAATCAGACTTAGTTATAACACGATAATAGGATAATACCAAAGCAAAAGATTATTCTATCACTTGGAAATATTAGATATTGTATGACCTTCGGAAAAGCCCATAAATAATCCTAAAGAAACAAAAAGAAATACGCGCAACAAAATGCGATGAAAAATAAAAAGCCCACAGGATATGCTGCGCTTACAATAACCAATAAAAATGATTACAAAGCAGAAAAACGTATAAATAAATATATTTTCATTAATTTGTTGGCAAATTAGTTAAGCTAAGTATTTTATTTATGACCTGTTTTCTTGTGTTTCTTTTTGTTTTTCTGCTCGTGTTTTCATTACAAACTATTATAACAAGCCTTGTCTGTGGAGACAAATTAATGGAAATACAATAATAGTTAGAAAAAAACAACAAGTTTACATTGTTCGGAAACATAAAGAAAATGAAAGAAAAAACACTTTTTTGTGTGTCTTGGGTAGAGCTTTAAAGAATAATTTGAAATTGTAGCGTACATATGTTGTTGTGTGGGGGCGTTATCATACAAATGTCACACAAGAAAATTGAGCACAAATGTATAATTAACTGTACCAAGTCGGAAAATACAAAAATATAAACATAAACTTCCACAAAAGATCATTGTTACAAAAAATGTGTCCTTCGAACCGGCAAATAAATATATTAAAACTCTGTCCCACGAAATGGATTATAAGAGATGGTTCAAAGGACCAATGTTTAATTTGAAATCGTTTGCAAAAGCTTTTTTTTCCTGTAGACCAACACTCAGGGGATGTCCCCTATTTATGCATTGTGAATTGTTTTGATATCAGAAAAATAGGTTATGGGGGGACTAGTGTTTATGGATATTTCACTTGAATTTTTCTAAATTATTCCACATGCGGGTGGTCAGACTAATGAACGAATTCTTTATGTAAAGCGTTGTGCGATCCGCTGGTCAAGCGTGAGTTACGAACAAAAACACGGGCCCTAGGGATAAGATCACTTATCTCAAAAGAACACATTCCATTGCAGCATCGCTAGAACGATGTCAACCCACATTCCGACGATGCTTCAATGGAGCTTTATACCCTACTGTCATTAATGAGCTTCGAAGGCCACTTTTGCCCACTGGCCAGAAACTTTAAATTATACTTTGAAGTCCCTGACCATATATGGCAGTTGTATTGCATCTTAGGTCACAGATATGATGGTGATATGAATGAGTGAATTAATTATTTCACCACTAAAGAACGCCAAGGCACTTGAATACTTCTTTCGACACTTGAATGATACAATGTGATATTTCCAGCTGATATCACATTGTATTCATTGGAAATATCACGCCCAGAACGTCACGACCTTCAGATTAATTAATATTGATATGACATTGTTGACCCCACTGCCCTATATGTCAACAAACAACATTGATTCTTACGTGCAACAAAATCAACAATATTCGAACGACCTCAATAAGAGATTGTCATAAGGTCCTGCTTGAGTGAGTCATTCATATTCTGCATTTTGCCTCCAACCACCACAAGACTTGACCTGTGATCGGAGGAAAATGAATGGCAAATTTTGCTGTCATCTGCCATAGATTACATTTATGCAACACACGATCGAATGGTCACCAAATCTGTGAATATACCAACTCTAACCCTCCGAAGGAAACGACATCAGGTCTCCCGTAGAACGACTTCTGCTAAAGCTATTCTGTAGATCATTAAGAAGTGAGTTGGACTCAAGATAATTAAAAATATGGTTATTAACCATACTCTCCATAACCAGTGGAGGTTATAACGTTGAAGAGCACTGTTTTAGGACCAGTGCTGGTATGCCAACAGGGCTAGCTGACTTATTTATTTCAAGATTCGCAAGAATCATTTTAAAGGCTAGAGCTCGAAAGAATATCTTAGGCATAGTATGTTATAATCGTTTGAGGTCGGGCTTTCCGGCAGAAAAGAATTTCCTGCGAATAATTTTTTCCAAAAAGTTGGCTTTATCAACCGGGTCAGCGAATATTTGGTCATCCTCTATAAGAGTTTTGATTGAAGAACTAGCATTATCCCTTAATCTTTTAACAAAAGATTAAGGGATAATTCACGTCTTAGAACACACAGAAAAATATTTTTTTATTTGCCAACTAAAATTTGATTTCTACAACTCAAATTCGGTTTTTATAATTGAAATCAGTTGGTAGAACTTAGTATTGATTTTCACAACAAAATTTGGTTAATACAACGGAAGTTTAAATGCAACTCCCAAAATATTCAGAAATCAAATTTGTATACGGTTGTACTAACCGCTTTTATTGGTTGCTTGCACCAAAATACACTTTTCAATTCGGTTGGCAGTATATTTCTCTGCGTATAGTTTGCCACATTCCGTTCTATCCTGTTTGCGCAGCAAGTAAGTAGTTGCTCAGCAGACCAATTACTGAAGGCTTCCTCTCTGTATCTGACTGCATTTTTGCACATCTGGTTAAGCCAACACTTATGTGGGGGCTTAGCTAAAATGTACTTTAAAGGGATGAAGGCATCAACGTTGTTGTCCAAGAAATAGAGTTTCCAATTGAGTTGTCAATAAAAGTCGTTAAGTTGGCCCAAACGAAACTTTTCATAAATAAATACAGAGCGCTTTGTGGCTGCCTGTGAAACGTTACAAAGTTCGGATTTTGAAAATGATACGGAAATGAGCCATGTGATTGTGCGCGACGAAAAGCTGGACGTAAGTGCTAGAGTTGCGAAGCCATGAAGAGTTGTGTATTCGGGCAACACTTCAGGATTTCCTAAATAGAGCCGGAAAGAGAATCAATATCTTATTAAAGATTCCATCAAAGAAAACACTAAAATATCTACAAACGATATTCAAATTAAATATTCCTCCTTTGAACCCAATTAACTTATTTACAAAAGCGGATTTGGGACACACAGTTAGTACAGAACAGATGAAAAAAGTAAAAACAGATTTCCAGCAAAATGTTAGATGGCATCAATTATAACACTAAAAATGTCAGTGTATTTGTGTTTGGATGTATGTTATAAAGCACAATGATGATGACTTCAAGAAATATTAGTGGGTATGTTTTGGAATAAATACTGATGATGATTTTGCAATTTGTTAGCTTTTCTCGAAAATTTTTGTTTTCTTTCGTTTTTGTGATTTTATTGTAAAATGCTGATTCGTCTACATTTACAATATCTTCTTCTTGATTTTCTTGATATATTGTACGTTTAACTACTGTTGGTTTATAACGTTTCCGTTAACTATCTCCCTCTGCCTCCCTCTCCTTCGTGCTTTCTTCCATGCTATTCCTTTTGTCATTTCTCATGATAATGGATGGTTGTTAGTTAATGCTAAATCAGCAAATTTTTGTAGCAATACGCCAGCAACAAAAACTGTTTGTTAAGTGACAAATTTGACATTAACAGAGTTAATAATTCAACAACTAAGGATTTAGAATTGTAGATGAATATTTTTTTTTTTTGTTATGATTTACTTATCGTACATTTGCTAGATAATCTTTTTAAATTCATTAAGAGAAAAATAAGTGTAATATTTGTCTTGAAAGATATAAAATGATATTAATTTGTTTTATGGGAGAGTAAAAAAAAAACAAATTATGCCTTAATTTCTTATTCATGCAAAAACATGCATATTTTTTATAAGGGTTATATGGTAAGGAGAATATAAATAAGGAGTTCATGTTTAGCAGGCGAAAATATTAAACCAACAGATAGGTAGACCACAACAGGAACATTTGCTTTACAATCAAGACTATAAAAGAACACACAGTTTTATTGTTACAGCAGAATTTTTAGAAAACTGGAAAAAAATGGTTGTCACAATGAATCTATTTTCTCTTTGAATCTAAGACCTCAATAGACAAGAGAAACTAGGGTGATTAGACAGATGGTATGTCAGCAGTGACTACATACCCTTCAATATATAATATTTCCTGGCAGCAGTCCGGTCTCCTCGTGGAGCTGTTCCGAGTTCAACATATGGACACATCCAAAAGCGATTTGGAGTGCATATATTGTTCAAATTACGCACCTTTCCTTTGTGTTTTATTGCGAGATCCAAATTATGTAACATAAGTGAGAACTGAACGGCCTATAGACGTGTATATCAACGTAGTGCCCACGAGAAATTTGAGGATCCTGTAGTAGCAAGAACTCACTTTTCCTCGACATATTGAAAGGTAAGAAGGAAGGCGAAGAATATGCCCAATATGCACGACTATTGCACTATAACGGAGACGTCATGTTCCTAAAGATCAAAAACAGTGTGGCCTTTGCAGATGAAAATTTCCACACCGTGGCAAAGCTAAGAATGTGACAAGGTAATAAAATATCTTGTGGTTATCTATTCTACTTAATGAGTTAATCATACAGTCGTCATCACAAGAAACAAAATATACTATTTGTGAATAGACAGGCAATCTTGCTAGGCTTCTTTAATTAAAGCAATTCACCAATTAAACTTCAATTGATTGAAACTTCAGTAGGTCTTTTTAAATCAATACTAACGGGCATATTTTGAACCAACCAGCAGAAGCACTCCACAGAGACTGATCTTCACGAAGTAGAGGGAGTGGTGGAGAGATCTCTGAAACATAAACACTTCACGGTTGCATTCTTGGATATAAAAGAAGCCTTGAATAACCAGTCAAATAACCAGAAGGACTCGACAGAGACTGATCTTAACGAGGTAGTGGGAGTAATGGTGAGATCTCTAAAACATAAACAGTTCACGGCTGGTGCGTTCTTGTATATAAAAAGAAGGTTTGAATATCTTAAGAACTGAACTTGACATCCGGTGGTAAATGTTGTTGTCTTTGAGGATGACGTAGTGATATTAGTACTAAGTTTTTTCTAGATGTGATAAGTGGTTTCACCACCAGCGCTTTCGATTCACGATTAATCTCGACTACATGTAGTGTCTGGGAGTGAATCAGAGCAAAGAAAAACTGGTATATTTTACTAGGAGGACAAATTTCGGTCTTTAGACTTAAGGGGTGGCAAGACTTTGTGATCTCTTGGGCATAATAGACAAAAAAATATTGTGTCAATATTATAGACATTGTTTGCTATTTTGAGTCTAGAAATATTTAGTAAAGTTTTTGCTAAATTTACAGAGTAAAATTCTATTTTCAATTAACTAAAGCTCACGTAGAATATAACTAAAATTTCGTAAAGCTGACAGATTTATTTTTGATGTTCTTATTTTATTAATATTTAGCAAAACAAATTTTCTGAAAGATAATTTTTAAACAATTTTTAGTAGCTATTTCTGCTATTTTTACAGCTTTATTTTTATGAGTGTAGTATAGAGGTTCGCGATTTTTCGTACTAAAACAACAGGAAATGGTTTCTTTCATCGGTATTCTAATGGAATGCGTTTTTTTCTATGAGAAGTAACACTAAAAAAATTAAGCCTATTAATGTGTAGTTTTCTTTGTAAATCAAAATGAAAGGTGGTGAAAGATCAAAGGGTTGAATAACAGCAATACTAGAATTAAGCGATATAATCATATTGTAGAACATAATAAAGCTTTTTAGTTCACAGCCCTGTTCTGTACTTCGGCGAAGTTAAGACCAATTGGAATGGCGAAAGATTGCGCTGGGATAGGATAGAATACAGCAAAGTTAGACAAATTATTTTTCTAAATTGATATTATTGTCGCTGGGAATCGAACTCGAAATTTTCTGTGTAATTTTTCAATGCGCTATTCATAATAATATAGTGACCAGATCGCAGCCGTCAGTGTTGTCCGGATGAAACTAAAACTGGAATTACTAATAAGCGGAAACGTTCAATAAAACTCAAGTTTTCGTAATCTACTAGTAATCTTTCTCTTTAACTTCCATCCGCATATGAATGTCCCTAATATTAAATATTACATACAATTATTTTAAGCATCCTTATGCATTTTCACACCAATTTTTCAACACAACGACCTTCCATGTTTGTTTTGGCACATTGTATAAATGTGTGTTTGTGTTACTGAATTTTTCACAGAAAAATCCCCCAAAAATTAAAAATAAAAAACTGCAGAAACCAAATAAAAGCAAAAAAATAAAAGTGCCACAAAAAGTGGCAAGTAACCAGGCACGTAGCTAGGGGGGGGGGGGGGCTTGGGGGCTAGAGCCCCCCCCGAAATGATTTGACAAATTTAAAAACTTAATACAATTTGTTAGAAAGTAACAATGTTATTGATAAATTTAATATGAAAATATTTATTTTTGACTTGGAGCAAATAGGAAATAGTTTTATATGGTTCGAATCTTAACATTTCGTAAGAAAACATCGCCTGCAAATGGGCGGCTATCATTGTTAGATTTGATTTTCGACACAAAGCAATAAATAAAATCACTTCATAAGAGATTTCGAAGTCTTTGACTTAAAATATAATCAAAAAACTGTTTGAGACAATGCAAACTAAAAATTAAATATATCTACACAGAAGAAACTAAAATTGAGTTTAATTAAAATACTTGTTGATTCAGCAAAAGTTTAACTGAATTCCGTTGTGTTGATGCAATTGTAGTAACAACTAAAATTTAATTAATATTATTTCCAATTACATATAGTATTATTCACATCTATTAAAAATTTAATTGAATATTGTTTACTATAGGGAAAAATTACAAAATTTTAAAAAAATCACCAAAATTGTAAAAAAAATCGATAAATTTAAAAAAATCGAGACCATTTCAAAAAATCGCATAATTTGAAAAAAAATTGCCAAAAATTAAAAAACAATCCTCAAAATTGCAGAAATTTAAAAAACTACCAAGATAAACGCCAAAATTCGAAAAAATGACCAAAATTAAAGAAACGCGAATTTTTAACTTTAAACGATTTTTTTAATTTTGGCGACTTTTTAAAATTTTTGAATTTGTTTCAATGTTGTTATTATACGTTATAAAAACTGAAAAATTTTTTTATACCAAATTCATTTTCAATTAAACAGTTAATTGAAAGTAAGTTTGAAATCGAACAAAAGTTTAATTGAAATTTTTTTGACAATGATTTTTTCTGTGTATTTAGACTTAATCTTTTAAAATGGAGATACCACTAAGACTCAAAATTAAGTTTACTTGTGCCGTAAAAGTCGTTACTTTACTTACAGTGCAATCTTTTTATTTAAATTTGATTTGCTACGCACGCATCTGGTAACATAGTTTTCAGTATTTTTTTACGATATCTCAAATATTTTTTTTAATTTTTTGAAACAAATTTAAGCCTCAAACTTTGATCGATATGCATAATGGTTAACGTGGTCCAATGTGACTCAAATTTTCTAAATTTTTTTTTTTAGACTAAATGTAAACAAATTTCTATCGGCGATCCCTGAAATGCGACATTTTAAAATCAAGCAGCTAAACCAGTCTTTGTGTTATAACGATGTTGTTTTTTTTAGACATTTTAAAGGGTTTTTATTTAAAAAATTGATTAAAGACAATTTGAAAAGCGTTTGAAATTGTCAAAAATATAAATCAGCCGGGGTCCACGACATAGTGTCAAAATGGTTTTCAAAATGTGTGTTTTCTCGAGCATTTTAACGCTGTTTTTAAATAAGTCTAAATTTCCTAAACTTTAAACATATTTTCATACAAAGATGTGTAAGTTTCACCACCAATTTTAAAAATAGATACGTTTTTCATATATTTTTGCTGCTTTATCACCTATCCGAATTTAATTAATTTCAAAGGGAATCCATCGGAAAAGCTTTCTTGTAAGTTTCAGGCAAATTATATAGGATATTTGCTTTAAATTTGTTTTTTGGACGGTTATAAATCTTTAATTTCCCGAGTTAAAACGTTTGCATAAAATAATACATTATTTTATATACACTTATAAGGTTTTGTCTGCCAGTGCATTCAACCGGACATACTTATATAAATTCATATATAAAATTAATTTCGTAGAAAAAATAATGCAATTAAGAACTACGTTATATTTATATACCTAGACATTGCAAAATAATATATATTTTGATATTATATCATATTTAAAAAAACACAATTTTATTTTAGATAAAATTGTATATTACCCCATGCAGAGTCACACTAGAAAATTTGTCAATTATATTTTGGATGTAAATATGTATTACATCAATACAATAGAACAATTAATTGCATCATTTTGTGTATAATTTTATATACAAAATTTACCCTAATTTATATAGACATCAAAATTCGCAAAATAATGAACACAATATGAAAAATGAAAAATGCATTTTAAGGAAATGCACTTTATGCGGGTGGTTTTTGTTTCAAAAGGACCTGAGAAAGCGATTTCTATTATTAATCCATGATTGCCCATTACGTGTAGGTAAAAATTTAGCAAACAAAAAAAAAAAAAAAAAAAGCTGTAAAAATATATAATCAAAATAAAACAATCGAAAAGCCCCCCCCGAAATAAATTCCTAGCTACGTGCCTGCAAGTAACAATAAACCAAGAAGGAGAAAATTGTTTAAAACCTCATACCTTGCCATCAAAAAAAGGATATAATGAAATTTGCTTATACTACCAAACATCTCATACATTTGAGATGTAAACGAGTAGTGGTAAAGACGAAGGGAAACATGAAGGGAAGGTGGTAGGTGGATTTTTATATGATGTGTTGTGGTATTACGTTTGCCCAATTTAAATGCGCGTTCACATATATCATTCCGGTTGACAGGACAATTCTCTTATCTACAAAAATCCAACAACACAAGTAGCAGCTCTAGCCTTAGCTTCACCACTTCACATCTATAGGATTCAGGCTGGCAGGCAACAACAGCAGTAGCATCAGGCAGCCACAGTTATATACGGTGAAATATTGTATACATATTCATACATAAAGATTTCAAATATATTTTTGCCATGCAAAAATTGTTTCATTCAACATCTCACATGTATGCAGCAGCACATCATACATTTTTTTTTATTTTTTGGTATGAATATTAAAAAAAAAAATGTAGTAAAGAATTTCTCAACGAAATTTTTTACCGTTTGACTGCTTCGCTCGAATAAGGGTATAAGTGACAACGTTTCTTGAATACTCCGATATTTAATACACAACTACATTTACCTGTTTAGTGTGAAGAAAAATGTATACAAATTTTTATACATTTCTGACCGCCAATCTTTCAAAAAGTACATTTTCGCGGTGCACAAAACTTACGAAATTTTAACATTGTAATGTTTTTTAAATACTGCACATAATTCATTATTATATTATGCGCATATACAACTTTCTAAATCAAAACTTCTATCCAGAGCCAATACATATTAACATACAGCTGTGAAGTCTGGACAATGAAAATGAACGATATAAGACTGATGTTATCATACGAACGCCGAATTCTAAGACAATTATCACATTCGAGAAACTTATATCGAATAAGATAAGTATACTCTGGGAACATCTGCTGTAAATATTTGTAGTTGTTTGAGTTGTAATACAAAGTCATTATTTTTAAATGAAACAACATTCGTTTGTAGAAGAAATTTCTTTTTTGAGTACAACTGTAGTTCATTTAAAATAACAAACCACTTCAAATGACTGAATTATAATTTTACATTCATTTTATGCAGTAGTTTTTGTTTTATTTAAAAAAATAAAACAATTAAATGTTAATTTATATTTCACTACAAGTATGGTTAATTTTTACTGTAATTGTGGTTCATTTTTTGAACATTTAAAAACAAATGAGAAAGTTAGTTGAATTTACTGAAATGTAAGTTGTCCATTCTTCAAGTGATATTTCATTTGTTTTAAGCTACATTTGCAGTGGTCTTTACCTACATAGTATTCTAAGTGTAGTTCCCGCTGAAATTCGCCCCGCTTTAGTGCGTTCCCCGTTTAAATGTACAAAGAATGCAGGCAAAAATATATTTCACGCAAAATGCATGGAAATAATTTTGTTTAAATGCGTCTCGCTTAAATGCGTACCCCGCTTAAATAATTTTCTAATGCTGAGTTAAATTAGGAATGAAATACATCGCTTAAATTGCTTCTTTTTTCTCTTTTTTACCGGTGGCAGTCAGCAATGATAACTCCAATTTTTAAAAATGGAAAAATGGGATGATGTAACTTGTTACAGACCTATTTCTAAATTATCTTGTGTCTCAAAAATATTTGAGCATGTCATCTATAAAGATTGTTTTTTCTTACAAAGTCGTGGATAACACCTAATCAACACGGGTTTTTTTACGGGTAGATCAACGACAACGAACCTAACTGTATTTAGTGAATATTGTATTAAAGCTCTGGAAGAGGGTAGTCAAGTTGACTCTATTTATAACGATTTTTCAAAGACTTTTGACAAAGTGTCTCATACCATTCTGTTTTTAAAACTACAGCAGTTTGGTCTTCATTCTCTTTTCCTAGATTGGATTAAATTATATATATCATATAGAGTATGCAAGGTTGTCATTGAAGGTTTTGAGTCTAAGCCTTATTTTCAAATGTCTGGCGTGCGGCAGGGCAGTGTTTTGGGTCCACTTCTTTTCAATTTGTTTATTAATGACATTTCAGCTTGCTTTAAAAAATCGAAATTTCTTTTGTATACGGATGATCTAAAAATATTTCGTAAAATTTCCTCATTTCAAGATGTTTCTGAATTACAGGTTGATTTGAATAATCTGGGTGCATGGTGTACGTTAAATAACTTACATCTTAATCTTTTTAAATATTTTCATGTTTCTTTTCAAATTATAACGAGCTTTCAACCTCCGTATATTTACAAAAAATAAAGAAAACAAACATATTAGCTAGGTTGATACTAGTATTTCGATCTGGCTCAAGATCTCATCAGAACGCGAAGTTTTAGAAAAGCTAGAGCCTCCATAATAGGCAGAACTTTAACAAAAAACCTATTAATCATCAATTTTGCTCTATTCTTGTGTTCTTAGTAATGAAGCACGGGGTTAGGTCTTTTCCTAACAAGCATCATGACGTTACAAAACTTTGAAGACCAAAAATGTTCTATTTATACAAAATAGCAAATCTCTGAATCCTATTATATCAAATTTCAATCTTAACAACCAAAACTTAAAAACTGTTAATCATAGTGTGGTTTTCGACTCGTCGTTTTCTTTTGTACCACATGTGGATCATACTATCCCTAAAGCTTATAAAATGGTTGCATTTTTGAAAAGAAATTCTTCTGATTTTTTTGATCCTAATACTTTGAGGTTAATTTATACTTCGTTTGTTAGATCAAAGTTAGAGTATGCTGCAGTTATTTGGAATCCTTATAACAATACTCATGTCACTCGCATTGAGAGAGTACAAAGAATTTTCATTAAATTCGCTTTAAGGTCACTTATCTTTATTGATCCCATTCCTTCTTATAAATCGAAATGCCTATTATTAGGTTTGCAGACTTTAGAATATCTTAGATTATACCAGTCGCCGTTACTTATCTTTGATATAGTAAATGGTGTAACTGACTGTCCTGATTTGCTGTCTCTTATTCCATTTTATGTCCCTCCTAAAATTTTAAGATTTATTGATATTTTTAATGTGACACTGTATCGCACTGAATATGCTCTTAATAGTACGCTGACTCGTACGTTTATTCATTTAAATGAAATGAATTTTAGTCGGCAACAGAATCATGAACGCAAATCTTATATAGAGTTTTCCACGTCCAAGGATAAATTTAAGCTGTTTCTTAATATAGTTTTTGAGTAATTAACCTATATTATATTGAAGATATTATATTTAGTTATATTAAATTTTTGATTTAATCATAGTCTGTAAGGAATTTTTGTTTCCATGAAATGAATTTTTTTTACATAAAATATTAAAATTTTTTGTTAAACACCAAATTATGTTAAAAACTTAACTAATTTTTAACTTAAACTCAAAAATAAATCAATTTTATTAAGTAAAAAGTGTAAACAACTTTTTTACTTAAAGAAAAATATTTTACTTAAATGCGTTTTTACGCATTTATGCGATATTTTCCAAAATGAGTTACTGCACATTTATCCGAGTTTTCGGATAAATTAAATGCGCAAAAAACTCTGCATTTTTGATTGCGCCATTTAAGCAGCGACTACTGTATTACAATGAACTTCACAGCTGGATCGACGCAAGAATCGTTATAAACCCAGTGTAGAAAAGCATTACCATAGAAGAACATATATGGTAATGACAAGAACTTAAAATTGTCATTACAAATCACATTACTTGTATACAGGGATGTCGCCCAAAGTAATGACATATTATTACTAACACACTTACGAAAAGAGAAAAATATGTGGTTACCTATATGCTTACCAGTGCAGACATACATATATATTGAATCTAAAAATAAATTTTGAAAAAATAAATTAAATAAAAAAATATATTTGGTGAAACCTTTTTTTTAATAAAATGTGCCCACAAGGTATTCGAAGCCGGTGCTCCAGGTTGTCAGTCAACCGCTCTACCAACTGACCATTCTCGACATGTTATACTAAATAAATAAAAACATGAATCACTTGCTTGAACAAAATGGAAAAACCCAAAATTAAGTAGTTATATATATACTTACTAGAAGTAAAAAAAAGAGTCTAACAATAGATTTTCAAAAACTGATTAGACCATTATTTTATATTTAAATAATTATGACAAAAATAAGTACGTATGGGTAACGCGTTATTTTTATATTGAAATAATGGTAAAAATAACTATTTATTAGTATGTACTTATTATTTGAGTTAAAGTAATGAAGAGAGTAAGTTGGTGTCACTACTGGGAATATTTGTTAAAGCTCAACCAATAAAATGGCTAGGTCATATTGTGTGCATGCGGGGCTATGAAGCAGGCCAAGAACCCGAGGACAGCCGAAAAAGGGTTGGTTTGATTCTGACTTAAAAGATCTGAAGACGATGAATATTACAGTAGTCACTTGCTCCGCAGAGGGAAAACTGGAAAGCATTAGTTGAGGAAGTCTTGGTCCACAAAGGACTGTAAAGCTAAGAAGTTTATTAAAATATACATAAAACAATAAATGTGGCTTATCATGTTTTTACAATAAGCCCTTAAATTAGGCTTGACGTATCGAATTGTGGGCAAACATAATAAAACATGTTTTTTAAGAGTTTCCAACAAGTATCTATCTTCTTTTGTAAAGTTCAGAAAACGTATTATATACCCTTATTCGAGCGAGGCATTCGTTTGTTTAATACATTTTTATAGAATTTGTTCGTTTTTTTTTTTGGCAAATATGAAAAGTGGCAAGTGTTATTTGTGTACGAATCCTTCATGTTATTTACGCAATTCACACATTCTTTCCGTTTTGTTCTTTCATTTCATCCATTTAATCTTTTTTATTTATTTTTTTGCTCCCATTTCAGTTCTGTTTTGCATTCATATGTAGCGGAAGTAAATTTATAAAATTATCACATGTCCTTATAAAAAAAGTCTTCTTTTTTCTAGGGTTTTATGTGTTCTTTCTACTGGGTGACAAATTGATATGAAGGGATTTTTTTTGCTATGAGATGCTTGTGGAATGGTTGTATAAGATAGTTGTTAAAACAATGTTGAAATGTATGTGAAATAAGACGTTTTTATCTGAAACTTAAAAGAAAGTTGCACACTAATCCCCTAATGGGCAAACTAGCCTACACGCTGGATATATAAAGTCTATATATTTATTAGCTATTTCAAAAATTTTGCGGCTCCTGTTGAAACTGACTTTAGATGCCTCTAATTTATCAATATTTTTAAATTGCGAGAAACGATGGGCAGACTTATGACATATAAAGTTTCACGTTAAAAAGTCTACACTTAAAGAATTAATGGACATTTAATAATCGGAAAATGAAAAAGTAACTTGAAACAAACTAAAACTATTTAGTTTTTTTTTATTTTCTTGCTCATAGTTTTTAAATCTCAAAACGGAGTCCCTACTTCTCTAAAAAAGTAACTTCCTGCTTCATGAAAAGTAGTATGGTGGGTAACGATTGAAACCAAAATTTCCAGATTTTTAAACTACCTCAGGTTTTTCATATGGCTTTTGTGCCGTTAAATGTTTAATTGAGTTTTGATAAAAGTATTTAAAAAATGGTGTAGTTTTATACAGTTTGAGCTTTTATTGATGTCAGCGTATTAATAACGGGTTACGAACATCACAAACTTATGAGGAATTGGCGTATATTTTTAGAAAATGCGTGTTTTTTTTTTGTTTAGCGTATTGCGTGAACTGAGTTTCTTAGTAAACAGCACGTCCGTGTCAAAAATGCATTTTAAAGTTTTTTAAAGGAAAAATTTTTTAAACCTTTTCTTATAAAAAAAATGGCTTGCTAAAATAGGTATAAGGTATCTAGGGTGAATCTTCACGACGGACTAAATAGATAAAGTGAAAAAAAAAAAATTTTTTATTCCTAACGGCTACAGGGTAGTTTTTTTCAAATACATTTCGTTTCAGGTTTTCATCCACTGCTAACGGGTTTGAACCAGTATCAATTTCAACTGCTTCTGTACACTTTGATGTTATGTTAGTTTTTCTCCAGTTACATGATATATCTGGTATGAACTTGTTAATGCTTTGTTACCATTACAATAGCCAATAGTCCGGTACACCACAATTTCGGTTTCACCAGTTTCGTGACCTGCCAGCGGCAACTCTAAATATAACGTACACTTGGTATCCAACTAATGAATGTTAATAAAGCTCATCATAATGTGATAATTACTTGTGAAAAAGAGATAACAATAACATTATAAAAGAGAAAGCATTCTAGTTTAAATGTATGTATGTATTAGTTAAAACTGTCTCCTTTGATTAAAACAATACATTGTGAATGCTGTGCTTAACAAAACTACACTGAGGCACACTCAACGCTGTGCCGACAGTAGCTCAACTCACTAAGAGGTGTTACTACGAAAATACTTTGTTCAATTGACACATAAATTAACCACTGACGAATCCTTGGTGGTGACGAAACTGTGGCAGTCTGGCACATCCTTTGTGTTCGTTAAATTTTTCAATAAAAATGTTTTCTTCTTCCTGTAAAAATCTAACTAAAATCTTTAACCCTTTATAGCCTCATGTAACATTACTGTAACAAACCCCAAAATCCCGAAATAATACATACTGAATTTATTTAGCTCGCCTACTGTGACATACCACTGATCAAATTAGTACCAAAAAAATATCATAGATGGCGTAATTCTTTTGACTTCCGTCAGTTTGTCCCTATTCGTTTTTGAATAATACGAATAGAGACAAGTTTGAAAATTTGAAATTTTATAAAAAAATACAAAAAGCGCAAAAAATTGGGTTGTTTTTATGAAAACCTGTAGGTAAGTGAATAATATTTTTTACTTATTGTATACAATGCATATTTTTACATTTTTACATGAACAAATTATATTTTTGTGTTATGTAACAGTAATGTCACAATCCCTAAAATGTCAAATAAATAATAAATAAAGGATATTTTTTAATCTCTAAGTAATACGTTTTTTTTTTTATTTACCTTAACCTTTCTCGTACCAAAAAAAAATTTTAATTTTTTAGTTCATAAGCTACAAAGGGTTAACAGAGTTAGACAACTCTACGGCGGATGGCGCACAATAATTTTTCTAAGACTTAACATACCGCGAAATTATAGTTTTGCTATGTTTGAAGCCTTCATCTTTTACCACTACTCTATCCCCTTTCCAAAGAAATCGAAACATTAATTAAAGTATCCTGCTAAAAATCGACATATATGGATACATATATGTCCACATGCATCCATACATGATACATATGTGTTTATAAAGCATTCTAATATGTTCATATGTGGAATCATATATGTTCCTCTGTGTGCATTAACGAAAATTGAGGTAATATTTACATATATAATCATGCATGTCTATACAATTCCATACATGGTCATATGTGTACATTTACGAAAATTTGGGTAATCATAATAAATATATATGATCATATAAGAACTCTTATGATTATATACATATGAATCCTATATGGTGGAATGTGGATATGTATGTATGTATGGTCTAGAATCATTTCATATATGAGCATGAATGAGTTCATACATGTTCATAAATGGATGCAAATATGTTGATTTTCGTTTATTTTTAATAAAAAAAAATACTTTTGACACAGACGATTTCCATTGTACATTCAATAATTAAAATCTTGCTCGAAACTTCCTTCGAATAAAAATTAAAAATTTTTTCCTTAATCTAAATTCTTTAGTTTTTATCATGCACCCACAATGTCACAACTTCAATGCAACAATGTACATAATGTTATAAATTAGAGCAAAAAATATTATGATACAAAACTACTCCAAATACAATTTACTCAAGATTATTCGAAAAACATGAAACATTTTACGTAAAACGCATAAAAATTTTTGACATATTGCAATAAAACGATAAATCTCAGCGATAATTGCAATAACAGAAATTCAAACAACAATGTGACATAGACATGGTATAAAATAACATTTTGTTAACGTTAGAAACAAAACAATATCCCAACAACTTTATTTGGATTTTCTCATTTTTTTCTAAAATTTTTTAGATAAACATGAACTAAAACATGTTGTTAAAACAGCCCACCCGCAATTTTGAACAATTTTTGCAATACCCAATATTGTGTATAGACACGGATGATTATGGAGACATTTTGACAAAAACTGAAACTGAGTATAAGGGGAGGCATGGGAGATTAGAGGAAGGGAACTTATATATAGAGACGCAGAGTATGTTACAAGTTTTAATGTGAGAGTTGCCAATAAATTGCAAATCAAAGTCACATTTTTGGCACAAACAGACATATTAGCGTCCTACCCACCAACTGTGATATGATATGTTTAATTTTGTATGGAGTACTTGTATTATTTGCTATGGAAAATGTTTGTATGTTAAATCGAAAAACACCAGCAACAACAACAAGAACAAATATAAAGCCAAGTTATTTTAAACACATCTACAAATACAGAGTTGTATCGAATAACGCCAGAAGGCGTTACAGTATGTCATTCGTAAATAGGAAGGTATAACAATATAATCGTCAAGTAGGTGAAAAAGTCATAGGGTTTCAAATAAAGTAATAATTTTTCAAATTATTTGTATGTTAAAATCATTTGTCATCGTTGCGCTGCACGCACAGACACAAATATTACCCTACTTTTGTCTATTAAGTTTATTTGTTGAAAATTTTAAAAGCTTTGAATTAAAAATTAATTAAATCAATTAAATATTTTTTCGAATTCGGTACATGCAAACATCAAAACATTGTTGTTGTTTTTTGTAGTATGTATGTTATTTGTTTTATGTTTATTTATGTTGTTGTTTTTTGTAATAGAGCAATTCCATATGCAAGCGATCACCTTTTGGACGACCCCTCTCCGATTTTAAAATAAATAGTCGCAATCGATTGCCCAGCAAAAAATAATGTACATACATATATTTTTTTTTTTATAGTGACTGGTTTAGTGGTGGTGTGCACCACTGTCATGTGACAAAATTGAAGAATTCTTCATAAGGGACCTCATTGAAAGTTGTTTTAAAAAAACTACTAAAGCGATCGCAACGAGTGATAGCTCGTTGGAAAGGTATTGAATCAGGCTTTAATTGAAAAATAAAATTTTCCTAATTTTTCTTGTTAAATAATTAAAAATAATTCAATTATAAAAAATATAAAAACAATGAGAACAAGGTGGTCTCTTAAATGCTCTTCTCCTGTCCAAACAAGGAGTCGGGGCCCATTTTTTTATTGCTGATTCTTAAAGCAAAAATTATGAGGAATTCAAAACAAATAAAATTAGCCGGAAAATTTAGGAGCTTCTGTGGAAAATCGGAAAATTTAATTTTCATGGGAAAATTTAATTTTCATGGGAAAAAAGGTAAATTTCTGAGAAAAATTAGGAAAATTTTATTTTTCAATTAAAGCCTGATTCAATACCTTTCCAACGAGCTATCACGAGCGATCGCTTTAGTAGTTTTTTTTTTAACAACTTTCAATGAGGTCCCTTATGAAGAATTCTTCAATTTTGTCACATGACAGTGGTGCACACCAACACTAAACCAGTCACTATAAAAAAAAAAAAAAATATGTAGGTACATTATTTTTTGCTGGGCAATCGATTGAGACTATTTATTTTAAAATCGGAGAGGGGTCGTCCAAAAATTTTCCAATTTTGATCGTTTTCATATGGAATTGCTCAATATGTATATAGTTATTTTTTATATAGTTTGTTTTTTTCGGACTTTCTTTATTTTCATCTATTTAGTTAGAATATTATTCTACCTCAAGTCCAAAATTAATATGTAATTGTCATATTAGATATAGGTTGTTGCCTTTCAAAATGATTGATCATTTTGATGATAGACAAAACAATTGTTTCATTGGCATCACACAAATCTTCAGTTCTTATGTTCCAATCATTTGTCATCATCTTTGCACTGCACTCACAGACAAAAATATTTCTCTACTTTTTTCATTTAAATCGATGTGCTGAAAATTTTAAAAGCTGTCAATTGAAAATTAATTGAATCACTTAAATATTTGCTCAAAATCGGAACTTGCTTTACATTTTTTTTATATTATCGATCAAAAGCAGACATCAAAACATTGTTGTTGTTTTTTTGTAATATGTATGTAGTTGTTTTTTTAGATAAGTAATAAAAAATGTTTTAATTTTTGTAAAAATATAACAAAAAACCAAATATTGTTTTTCGGATTTTCTTTATTTTTATATAGTTAGAATATTGTTCTACCTCAAGTCCAAAAATCTAATATGATATGGTCATATTAGATTTTATTTGTTGTCTTTCAAAAAGTTTAATCAATTTTATGAAAGACAATATAATTGTTTCATTGGTATCACCCAATTCTTCAGTTGTCTGCAATAGAAACAGATAATTGGCTTAACTCAAACCAAGACATTTCATACAACAGACAAAATAAACTCAATGAGAATATTTTTGGCTGCCTTAGTTTATAAACTGCCTGTGGAAAATCTTTTTTTTTTTTTTTATTAATTAATCATATAATTGCAAATTATATCCTATTATCCTAACCGAGCACTTGCTACTATGACTTTCGGCGCGTTGTATCGAAAACATGCCAATACCTCTTGTGGGAATCGAACCCACGAGCCCCGCACTTATAAGCCAGCACGTTACCAATTAGCCTACCGTGGCGCACTTATATCATAATTAGTTTTTACAAATATTTGAATTTCGGCAAAGAATTAGTATTATTATAAAACTAAGATACTAACATATAATAATTGGAAATTTTTTTTTGATATTTCTTAAGAAGAAATGTTGGGAATTACTACCGAATTTACTTCTTTCGATTACAATGAGTTATGGAAATGAAAATATAACGTATTCAAGGGAATATTTTTAATATATTTTACTTTACAATATAGGAGTGTTATACCTTTTTGGAAAGTAAATTTAAGGCAGATTTCAATTCTCTTATTAATTTTTAAATTTAATAATATAAACACATACAAATTGGTCACAAAAATGTGTCATCTACATGTATCTGGGTCATCTACATGTATATGTATGGGTCATCTACATGTATCATATTAGATAGAATTTGATACCATTTTATCCGAGATTCGTCCATATCCGAGACATTAAATTATATCTAATTAGATATAAATATATTTGATTTTATAAAATTTAAGCCGATGGAATGTATGCTTTAAGTTATGCTTAAAAGTATTTAAGTTGAAAATTTAAATTTCTAGAAATCAGAGACCGAAAATAACAGTTATCCCGAAAACTTTAACTCAAAAACGCTCTATGTTAGAGTCAACGGAGACGTATACTATTATATACCAAACGATTCGTATTGAAGTGCTCTTTCAGAATCTATTGTGATCCTAAGGAAACGATCCCAACTCCACAGTTAAGAGTTATTTTTCAACGAAAAAATAAATGATCGGATGAAACTCTGAAGAAGAGAGTTTTATTTCGTCTTCATTAAATAAAACTCTTTTTAGGAGTTTTATTTTTTCCGTCTGAAATAAAACTCTTTTGAGGAGTTTTATTTTTCCAGTCAGAAAATAAAGCTCATTTGAGGAGTTTTATTTTAAAACTCATTTAAGGAGTTTTATTTTTCCGTCTAAAATAAAACTCATGTTGTTTATTTTCTTTTTTTTTATTGAATTTATTTGCTATAATGTAGTAATTTATTTATTTATATATAACTTTTTCTAAATTTTCTGCGGAAAGATTTGAACGCAGGTCGCTCAATACCAATTTAAGAGCAGAGAATGCTTTTTCCACGCTTACCTGGGTTGCAGGTACACACTGTATAGTTTTTACCAATGTATACAAGTACGGATAGTGTATTCTTTTAGCCTCCCAGAACTCAGAAAGAGGTTTATCAATCGATAAGGGCCTTGGAGAAAAATTGTCGATTTCATAGAAAAAATTGTCGATTTCATCCTCATTATCACTTTCTTAGCTTTCTTGTTCCATATCTACATATATAAGAAATAAAACAACAACCATTTAATAATTGGAATCAAACAATAACAAATTAAAAACCCACAGGTTTTTTGATTTTTTCAATTGCAATGCAAGTGATTAGATTACACTGCCTTAAAAATTGTAATGATCTGGCAAACGGCAAGCTTTGAGTGTCAATTTACATAAAATTAGTTTTATTCTCTGACGGAAAAAATAAAATTCCTCAAATGAGTTTTAAAATAAAACTTTTTTCTTTTTAAGCCACAAAATAACTGTTATAAGAGAACTTTTTTGATATCACTTATAACCGTTACGGTCCCTCCTAGAAATCAATAATTTTAAAGACCCATTTTTTTACGAAACATAAAGAAATCTTTAAAAATTTTGTTTTGCAAAAATGCGTCCATTTTTTAGTTTGAAATTATATAAAAGAAAGAACTTCAAAATGAGTTCAATGCAAAATTAATACGAATATAGTGAAGCCATAACTTGCAGATAACTTAATTTTTTATTGAACTTTACCAAAATATGTATGGGATTATATAAAATGCTATATAAATTATAAGGAATATATTTCCAGTATAACGTCACATAAAACTTAAAAAGACTTAGCATGAGACCATATATAAACATATCGATCACTACATATATTTAAATTATTATTATATGGCTTATATAGTTATGTATGGAGTAAGATTTGGAGTCATCAGTTACCATATACAAAATTCTTTCAATAAAAATTATCTGATATATTTGCATATAATGGTATAAGCCGTTATCTGACTATATTCAAAGTAAGATATAACTAAATCATATTATATATGACTAGATATAACTACTTTTACCCTGGTCGGGAAATTTTATTCACCACAAAAGAACTATATTGGTGCTTAGTGATATTTGCTCTAATATACTTATTGTTGAAGTTACTTTTTCGCTTATCCAACACTTAGTAAATGGTTTTATAGACATTTATAGGAAAGAGGTGTGTAGTTTGTTAAACAACATCTCTTGCAAATGGTCATCACATAAAATGGACCTTTGTGTCCATATGTATCCATGCATTTACGTATATATGTATATACGTCTGTGAATTCCTTTTAATACCCACCTACTACTTGTTTTTACCATTTGAAGTTTAAGTATTTTATGACATTTTTGGTCATGTTGCCACATGTTTCCAATATAAGGAATATAACTGTATGGTGTTCTTGTTGTTGTTGCTGTTCATTTCAAAAATTTCGTACATGTTTTGTAATGTAAAGGCAAATTTTGTAGGTGGCCAAGGCACGTACAGACACACATACACACACACACACACACACACACACACTCAACTTATTGAGATGAGAGGTCAGTCAGGTTTAGAAAATGTTACCACCACCCAGAAAATGACATCACATTATAAACGTATCGACATGTTCTTGCATTTGCCTCAATATCATTTTGACATTATATTTGAACAGTGGTGGGGCAATAATGTTTTTCGGTAGTTGTTGTTGGTGGAATGTTTGCAAGTAGTTGTCATCTTAGTAGCAATATTATTAGTTTTGTGGTGCTTGGAATAATGTCTAATGGTTGGAAGGTAGGAGTGAGTACTTTACTGTGTCTGCCACTTTTAGCATCTAATTTGCTTAAACCTTTTGCTAAGGTTATATTGTATCGTATATCTGCTGATTTGAGAGTGTAGACTCTTGATATTTTTTTTTTTTTTGGTGAAATTTGACATGTTTCCAATTGAACTTATTTCTTTTTTTTTTTGAAAATGTGTCGTTCATATTACCATCAACACCAGAGTCTCATATACACATTTCATAAAGGATGTTCTTTACACAGGTATAGAACTTTAAGTTGGCCTCACTTTTTTAACTGGCGGCCATTTAGTCAGCTGGCATGTGATTTATGTTTAGTTTTGTTTGGCATTTCACCATAAATAGACTGACGCCTGAGCAACGCTTCCAAATTGTGCAAATTTATTTTGAAAACCATGGTTCTGCTCGAAATACATATCGCGCACTACGTCTATTTCACGGTTAACATAATCGTAAATCAGAGGAATTAATTCAAATAACTATGAAACGTTTTCGCACCACGTTTACTCTAAATGATAATATGTATCCACAGAGATATCGTACAGTGCGTATAGAAGAAGTCATTGCTGTTGTAGAGCGAAATGTAGAGGAAGATCCCAATCAGTCTGTCCGCCAATGGTGACCGCTATGGAGCCATGATTACTGACTTTTTCGTTCATCAATTGAACAACCATGATGTGCAGGAGCTGTGATTTCAACAAGACGGCGCAACATGTCGCACAACTCGTGCCACAATTGATTTATTAAAGGAAACGTTTGGTAACCGCATAGTTTCACGTTTCGGACCCGTGAATTGGCCTCCAAGATCGTGCGATTTAACTCCGCTGGACTATTTTCTGTGGGGATATGTGAAGTCGCTAGTCTACGCCGATAAGCCCAAAACGATTGACCACTTGGAGGACAACATTCGCCGCGTTATTGCCAATATGTTGGAAAAAGTCATCAATAATTGGACCTCCAGATTAGATTACGTCCGAACCAGCCGTGGCGGTCATATGCCAAAAGTCATATTTAAATTATAATGCCAGAAGATTATCTTTCGAATAAAGTGAATTTTATGTCAATTTTAAAAATTCATCTTTGTTTTATTCCATTTCTAAGGTCTATACCTCTATAAAAAAACACCCTTTATAACTAAATTATATGTTTTAGCACGAAAACCTTAACTTGTTTCCTATTACATATTTTGCATAAGTTTTCATATGTTTCGTATGAGTGTTTTTTTATTATTATTCAAATATAATGAGAAAACATGTTCAAACATGTTAGTTGTGTTATTGTGTCCATTTTAAAAACTCTCAAAACTAAATGACTTTTCATGTCACGTGTCAATTGAGCATATACTTTGGCAATTTTATCATTATGCCATAGTTAGTAAATAAATATGGTAGTAGTGGTAGTAGAAGTTAGTAGCAATAGTAAGTAATAGTAGGTGTTACCGGTACATGTTCTTTAACATACAATGTCAATTTGTAAGCGCTTGCTTAACTTCCAGAATGGGCGTTATTCTGTTTTCTTTATCATAACGCCCACAATTTTTTTTTTTTTATTCTACGAAAGTGTGCTGATCTTTAGTGTGTTTTTTGAAATGATTTGTTATTGTATGGACATTTACACCATAATTATAACAGTTTGATAAATAATATTTTTAATTTAAATAGAGTTTGGTGAATGAAATGAATATTATAATACCGAAAAGAAGTTAGGTTTTGTTTCAGCTAAAAGTGTTGACAACTAAAAATTGTTTAAATCTCTGTGTGACTGGGTATTAAACTACGTCACATCAAAAATTGAATTCCTCTACAAAATATGCAAGTTTTCTTTAAATCTGAGGAAAGCCATTAGCAGACCTTCCTTGTTAGTTCAAACTTATTTATTTACATAGCTAACGCTATTGCTAGAACACGTACCGAATAATTTGTAAGTGGTAAAGAAATTTTAGTTAATTCTCATGAAGTTGAGAGAATTTTAAAACTATTAAATAAAAGTTTTGATACTTAGAATTTAGTAACAATTTGTGTTATATTTCATTTCCACTTTTAAAAGTAACAGTCCTAGTTTGAAGATGTGTACTAATTTTAATGTAGAGCGTAAAAAAACAAAAAAGTGATAGAGCAGAAACAAACTAAGGTATTATATAACCAAATCTTACAAGGAAAGTTACTCAACCTAAAAATTGAATTTTTTCAAAAGCTATTTGGAAAATTGTAAGCAATATGTGCAGATTAATAACGTTGAGCTTTCAATAGGTGATGTTTAGTATGGAGTTCCTCAAGGAAGTGTGTTGGATCCTTCATTCTTTAATATTTATCTGAATGATATTAATAACTTGGAACTTGTTGGGAAAATTTGCATGTATGCGAACGATTTATGTTTAATATATCCATACAAAGAAAATTTAGTTTTAAAAACATTCTCACAGTTTGCAAGAATTAATAAAATGGTATTAAATCCAGGAAAAACAAAACTTGTAAAGGGTGCTTTTTTATAGAGGTATAGAGCTTTCAAATGGAATAAAACAGAGATGAATTTTTTAAATTGACATGAAATTTACTTTATTCGAAAGATAATCTTCTGGCATTATAATTTAAATATGACTTCTGGCATATGACAGCCACGGCTGGCTCGGACGTAGTCTAATCTGGAGGTCAAATTTTCAATGACTTTTTCCAACATTCGTGGCCGTATATTGGCAATAACGCAGCGAATGTTGTCCTCCAAGTGGTCAATCGTTTTGGGCTTATCGGCGTAGACTAGCGACTTCAAATATCCCCACAGAAACTAGTCCAGCGGAGTTAAATCGCACGATCTTGGAGGCCAATTCACGGGTCCGAAACGTGAAACTATGCGGTTACCAAACGATTTCTTCAATATATCAATTGTGGCACGAGCTGTGTGCCATGTTGCGCCGTCTTGTTGAAACCACAGCTCCTGCACATCATGGTTGCTCAATTGTTGAACGAAAAAGTCAGTAATCTTGGCTCTATAGTGGTCACCATTGACTGTAACATTCTGACCAGTATCGTTTTTAAAGAAGTACGGACCAATGTTTTCACCAGCCCATAAAGCACACCAAACAGTCAGTTTTTCTCGATGTAACGGTGTCTCAACATACACTTGAGGATTATCAACACTCCAAATACGGCAGTTTTGTTTATTGACGTATCCATTTAACCAAAAGTGAGCTTCATCTCTAGGGATGCCAAACGGGAAATCCCGATTCCCGATATCCCGGGATTTTTCGGGATTAACAAATCCCGATTCCCGGGATTTTTTTTTTTTCAATCCCGGGATTTTGTTGTTTACTTTTGTTTATAAAATATAGCGCATCATTTTTTCTCCTACACTATTTTTTAATTTTTGTTTCATATTTTTTACAATGGAATACTCTTTTCGACATGTGTCAGCGGTTTTCCGAACTAGAAATACCTGTAAAACAAGCTTTAATTGATTTGAAATCGCAGCCTTTCTATGATGAAGAATTTCTTTTGCTTAAACAAATAATTAACATATTAAATCCAATAAAAATTACACTAGAAGCTCTTTGTCGTAGAGATATGACTTTGTGTAAGGCAGATGCTGCTTTGGCGTTCATGTTGAATGAGATTTCAACAATGGAATGTGATTTAAGCAACGATTTATATAGATCTCTTCGGAAGAGAATAGAAGAAAGAAAAACAGTATACTCTACTCTTTTAAACTTTCTACAAAATCCGAAAATTAAATCCGATTTCGATAACAATTTGGATATAATTCTGTTAAAAGCTGAATTAAAACTTTTAATATCGCGTTTTTCAAAAATTCAAATGATTTGATATTACACGAAATTGATGACAGCATATCAGATGAAGACTTAGAAGAAGACCATGATATTTCCATTGTGCAAAAATTGAACGATGCTATCGAAAAATGTAAAAGCCTAATGAAATCAGTTCAGGGACATAATAATGATTTAGACACACAACTTGGCATAGAAATTGACCTGTTTGTTTCAGGAGGTGTAAGAGGTAAATATTTGCAAACTGCATACAGCTTTTTGCAAACCATTTTACCCACAAGTGTAGATTGCGAAAGATGCTTCTCAACGGCGGCGTATGTAGGCAACAAAATCCGTTCAAGATTGGCTGATGAAACCTTAGACGCTTTGATCTTCCTAAGAAGCTATTTAAAACAGTAAACAGTATTATTTAATTATATTTATTCACCATTTGAAAAATCAATGGAAAAAACGTCATACAAAAAAACAAATTTAAATCAAATTTGCTACATTCTTTTGTTATTTGAAATCAAACAATCAAATGTGATTAATCAATTATAAATTGATATGAAATAGTCTTAAGTTTTGTTTTGTTATTTTTTTTTTAAATTACATAAAATGTAATCTTTTGTTTTTGTACATCTATTCTTTTCAAATATACATAAAATATGTATTGTAAAAGAACTATATTAAATAAATATGAATTAAATGCATTTAATATATATAATTTTTTTTTTTATTTAAAGAAATAATATTAAAAAATAAATAAATCCCGAAATCCCGAAAAATCCCGAAATCCCGTTAAATCCCGGGATCCCGAAAAATCCCGAAATCCCGAAAATCCCGGGATCTCGGGATCGGGATTTCAAAATCCCGAATCCCGGGATTTTTAATTATCAATCCCGATTGGCATCCCTATTCATCTCTAAACAAATTCACTTATGAAAATCGGGATCGGGATTTCGAACAGAACCATGATTTTCAAAATAAATTTGCACAATTTGGAAGCGTTGTTCAGGCGTCAGTCTATTCATGTTGACATGCCAAACTAAACATAAATCACTTGACAGCTGACAAAATGGCCGCCAGTTAAAAAATGTTGCCAACTTAAAGTTCTAAGTATACCTGTATAAAAAAACAGCCTTTACGATTCACACCTCAGATTAATTGAAATGTATCAGAAAGTACAATATATAGCAATGGAAATGAAATTGTTGAAGTTGAAGTTGACTCTTTAAAGTATTTAGGAGTTGTTCTTCTAAGTATCTTCTCATGGCAAAATCATATTCAATATGTACGATCAAAAATGTCTCCAGCACTTGGTATATTATTTAAACTTAAATATAAACTTGATAAAAAACTAAGTTTATAATTTTTCAATCACCTATTCAAAGCCATCTAAACCACCTTACACTTTTTGATGGATTCAAAACAAATCGCTAAAGGCTGTATTCAATCTCCTCCAATTGTATCTGACTTTGTCGCTTTAAGAAGATGTTGCTAAAAACATATTACCAATTTATGGTATGTACAAACTGCAGTTATTTATATATGTTTTTAAGGTAATGCATGGTATTGAACATCATACAATTAGTCTTCGTTTTTATGAGTGAGGGGTTAAAACATCAGGCTCGGATCCAGGGGGGATAGCGATGGTTTCTATAAGTATTAAATAAAGTCTCGTTATTTCCTCCAATTTATCGAATTCAGTTTTGTCCAACATCGATAAACGGATCAAGGCTGCATACAAGGGAAGAATAAGAGGTAGTATAGAATTCAAACAGTGGCCGAGAAAAGAATTTATTTTAATTCTATCGACATTTATAGTTCCATTCTATAATGACTACAATATACAAGTAGCAAACGAATCCTTTAAAATAAACCCCTGGTGCATCACATTTCTTTTGAGAAAAAAAATAATACTTTATCACATAATAACAATTTTCTTTATTTCTTTTTATTTAATTTAAAAATTAAATTCGCATTCCTTTTCACAAAGGATATCATTTTAATGAATTCAAAAACCCCCAGAAGAACTCATACTGATGAATTAAATAAAATGCAAGCAAGAGAAAAAATAGCAAAACAAAAAAAAAAGTAACACAAATACAAACAAGAAAAGGAATTGTATACCAAAAAAAAAAAAAAAAAATGTAAGTCGACGATAGTGCGTCCCCCCCTTATACGTACAAACAAACTCACATAGAGCAAAACAAACGCCGTCATGCATACATTTCAGTGACAGGACATGATTAATGGTTGTCATTGCCAAACAAAACATAAAAAATTGTTTTTCTTTAACACAAACAAACGCACACACACATACACATACACACCATATCCTTAAACACATACATATACAAAGAATTTTTATCGGATAAAATGCAATGTTACTTTATTTTTCATTTTTTTTTTCGTTACCATCATATCATCATTGTAACATACACTACTACTATTACAATGCACAGTGGGGGGTTTCACAAATATTTTGGAAATAATTAAGCCATTTCTTAATCGGATTACAATTTTACACAACCATTGTTGAGTTTATTTCAAGCTTAAGTTTTAAAGAATGGTTCATTAGATACATCAGGGGCTGATCAATTAGACTCCAAGTTAGGGCACCTCGGATATTCAAAAATTTTTAAAGCTTTACAATTCTATATTTATCATCCGATTTTCAAAAACAAAAAAATTTAAAAATTTTTGTAATCTGCTTTCAATAACAAAAAAAATAATAAATATGATGACCGATTCATGAAACCAAGTTTCTTTTATCCACCTTCAAAATGTACCTTTAAATGTTTTATGATGATTCCCAAAATATTTCGGGTCTAGCTTTGAGATACCCTGAGCTGGAACATTCTTAAAAAAGGTATTTTTTTAGTTTGCCCTACTTTGGAGTCAAATTGTTCAGTCCATTATGGATCTAGGGTTCTTCAAAATTTAAGCTTGAATAACGTTGACAATGGCTGTGTAAAGTTTCATGGCAATCTGACCAGCCGCTCAGAAATGTCTGAATTATTTCCAAAATATTTGTTTAAAACCCCACTGTGCAATGGTTGATGATGTTAATGATGTAAGTGCGGCGCAGTAGTAGCAGGAGACGAAGAAGAACTTAACTGTGGTAGTGATGAACTTTAAAGCAGTCAAACGTACGTACTAAAACGTTAATGAAATTACTATGAATATTTTAAAAAATATATTGCAAAGAATGATGTACAAGAAATAGCAGTTAATAGGAAAGAAAACATTAGTGTTTGAAACAACCATTTGACAGGATAACACCACCCTCTATTAACAAAAGAGCTTGATTATTTTGTTTTTTTTTTTTGCGGATATTGATATCGCGTTTTTCATTTTTTTCTCTAACATTGCTTATTTTTTCATTGTTCTTGATGTAAAAGTTGTCCTTGCTGTATTGGTGACAAGGAATTCCCTAGCAATTTCGCAATTGCGTAACCTCTGCTTTCCTTGCCTACGATATCAACTACACTCAATAGGATGTACGATTATAGAGAGATATACGCGGAATACAGGTGGATTAATTAATAAGTAACTTCAAATGGTACCTCGAGTGACATTTGCATGAACCTATTTGAAAATTGATGTCCGCCAATTCAGATTTTGGTACTTGAGCGTGTTAGTTAACTTTGTAGTACATAATTTTTTCCATCTATCTGTACCCAGTTAGAAAAAGACAAACGAAACACCGCTGGCAAGGCACTTTAATAAGTTCTGACAACAAGTGCTTTCCCAATCCCAAAATGATAACATCATTAGGCAAAAGGTCCATCTGTTTAAAAAGTGTCGGACAAGCACTGGGGAAACAAAATTTCCAACGCTTTCAAAATGTTGGTAAAACCATGGAATAGGTGGTCTAAAAATTTGTTATCCAAAATAAAATTAAAAAACCCAGTCAGAAACTGTTAGTGGTACAAACAAAATTAAGTACTGGCATAACACTGGCTAGCCGAGAAATTGTAAATAAATTGCTGCTTTAACACTTATTTGAGACGCTTTACCAGCGTTTTGCCAGTATTTGTTTAACAATAATTTCAGTTGATAAAAAGTGTTTTCTCACCGTTTCCGGTCAGAACTTACGGCTTAAATGTCTAACCACTGGTGGAGGATTTATTTAAAAAAAATTGTGATGCCTTTTTCAAAAAAGTTTCTAGTTAGAAGGTTCTGAGTTCGATTCCGGTTTCAGGCATAATTTTTTTTGTAATAATTTTATACTTTTTACTGTTTTTTTTATTGTGTTGGAAATTGGCTTGCGTATTGCGTAAACTGAGTTTCTTAGTAAACAGCACCTCCAAGTCAAAAAGTCATTTTTATTTTTTTTATAAAAAACATGACTTGAGATCATAGTTAGGTATTTAGAGTGAATCTTTACCATAACAAAACTGATAAGAGGCAATTCACATGCTATCCACCCCTGGCCCAAAAGAAAAGATTGCCGAATTTAAGAGCTCCACAAGTCTGCCCATATTCCAATAGTGCTCAGTAATGCACAGTCTAAATTTAAGTCAAACTGGTCAATATTTAAAGGTTGCTATAATTTAACGATTTTTCAGGGTTGAGCAGAAATTAAACAGAAATTCAAAATTTTCATGGATATAGACATGTTCTTACGTAGACTTATAATAAAACGTTTTTTAAGTATTTTGCCTTAAACACGAATCTGAAGTCAATAACCTAAGTTAAACACCCTACCGAAATTTAGGCCGTGTGTACTTTAAGAAAAAAATTGGTTCAAAACTTTGCTCTAATTTTCATATATTTCTAAACACACTTACTGGTTTTCCAAGTTCGACTTATTGCTTTATTTACTGAAGTCCATATTATAAAGATATTTTTCATAAGTGAAATTATTTAGCAAATCTAAATGTTGTAAGTACAATGCGAAAAAGGCCAGTTTTGTATTTGCATATATACATTTGCACAGTTCTCGACATAACTTTACTCAAATAAGAGTAAATTAAATGTAGTATTCAAAATTAAACAGATTTGCATACCGTTTTCTCAATATTGACCAATAAATCAGTTTTGTCCGGGTAAGAGGGTTAAAAAGAGAATGGTCCGAAACTCGGAAAGGCGAGCTGGTGGAAAGTTTTTGATTTCAAATTTGGGTTTAGAAGGCTAAAATACTTTTAAAAAAATTTTTAAATCATCGGCAATAGCGACAGAGAGCGATGGATATATTTGCATATTCATGAATTTGTAGCTAGTTAAGATCATACAAAAGAGTGGATATAGTATTTAAATTACCAAATTATATAAATACGCCTTTGAAATCAGCATGCCCGATATATATAGAATTGGTGGCCATAACCTGATTAAGTTTTAAGAGTTATGATTTTGTCCTTCGATAACTTATCAATACAACTACCGATTTTGTGATATTTAGAATGTTTTATACAGGGTGGGTCAACTTCGACTGACTGATTTGAAATGATTATAACTTTTTTATTTTTCCAATTTTCATTTTATTTTTTGCAGGTAATAAACAATTTAATCAAATTTGATAATGTCATCATACTCAATGCAAGAAAGTGTAAAAATTATTGAATTTTGATTAATTTTGCTTGCGAGAGAAAATTACAGCTTTTTGAAAAATCTCATTATGAGCGATGAAGCACATTTTCATTTAAATGGATACGTTAATAAATATAACTGCCGATTTCTGGGTACCCAATCTTAGTACAGTACATCAGCGACAATTACTCCCTCTCAGATGCACGGTTTGGTGTGGAATTGTGGCTGATAGAGTTTGCGGTTCATATTTTTTTGAAAATGAAGCTGAGGAACCAGAAACCGTTTCCTGGGCGGTATATCGGACCATATTGGAAAATTTTTACGTCCGGTAGTTCTCAATAATCCTGACATATGGCTCCAGTAAGATGGAGCTACAGCTCATACCGCGAGAGACACAATGGTGTTGCTGCGAGAACTTTTTGATGACCGAATAATTTCAAGAAATGCTGATTTTGCGTTGCCACCTCGCTAACCAGATTTGACTTCCACTTATTTTTTTTTTGTGGTGTTTCTTGAAGGGACGGGTTTACGCCAACACACCACAAAACATTTAGCAACATAAGCAGATTATTTCCACACTTAGAGTACTATGTACGTGATGAACACTACAAATGTAGTTGAAAACATTTCAGTAAATTCAACTAACATTGTCATTTGTTTTTAAATGTTCAAAAATAACTAACAATTGTAGTAAAAATTAACCACATGTTAGTAAAAAATAAACAAACATTTATTTTTCTTATTTTTTATATAACAAAAATCTACTGAAAAAATTAATGTTGAAACATAAAACAGTCATTTGATGTGGTTTGTTTTTTTAAATGATCTACAAGGTTAGTAAAAAATTTAATTTGTTCTACAAATGACTGACATTTACATCAAAAATAAAGAAATTTTATTAAAACCCAAACAACTACATATTTTTAAAGCAGAAGTTCCCTGAGTGCACAGAAATTGCAGAATTGGAACCAGAAACGTTACACAAAGTAATGCAAAACTTCTTGTAAATAATCATTAAATGCCAACACGAAATCATTAAATGCCAACACCATTTAATGGATGTCATTGTTCATACTTAGCTCAAAAAAATTTTATAAGTCATACTTTCATTAAAAAAAAAAATAAAATAAAAAACTGTAGAAATAAAAAAAGTTGTAAGCATTTCAAATCAGTCAGCCAATGTTGGCCCACCCTGTAGAAGGTCGATTATATTGATGATACTTCCACTACTTACGCAATATATTTCAACTACTGTTGCTGTTGATGCTGCTTATGTGGTGTTAATAGTATTATTGTTGTGAACGCTAAAAGGAAATAGAAAACACTCAAAAGCTTGCCGCGTAAAAATAAAATTTAATTTATTATTTCTCACAAAGCATTGCTAATCGAATTGCGTTTTAATCAATTGAATTGAAAATTAGAAATAATGATGAAAATGGGATTTAAAATTCATACAAAAGGGATGGATGATGAATGTGTTCTTGAAATCCCTTTAGAAGAAAAAAAAGTGTAGCACACTAAACGCAAAATCTACTAGAAATGTTAAATAGAAAATAAATTGGGGGAAGTGATGGGTGAATAGGAACCATATTGAATAAATTTAAGACAAAAGCTGTGTTTTCTTTTTAAATTGTTCTAACAAAGTAAATAAAAGCAAGCAACTTTAGATACGAGCATTTTATACAATCAATTCTTATCTATTTTTCAAATGAAATAATGTATAACATTTAGTTTGTTTGGTCGCAGTTACCTGAAAACCGGAGGGAAAAAAACTATCTTTAACTTGTCGTCCTGTTTTCTTTGTAAATGTGTGTGCAAAATACTATCACATGATTGTAACATTCATTCATTTATGCAATGAATTTCCTTTTTATAACTTAAGTGAATATAAATGCAGATTAAACGAAATTTTGATGCCCTACTTGGATTAGTTCTAATATCGAAAAAGTAATTTAACTCATACATACCATACGGGAATGGGACCTATCACAGCACACGTCAAGTGACCGTTTCACGGAACATGTCACAGGACTGGTGCTAAAGAACACATCCTGGAACTCATAAATTGAATAGCTCAAAAGAACATGTCACTGAAGTTATTTTTTATTTTTTATTTTTTTTTCTCCGATTTTATTTAATTAGTCGGACGAATATATCCACCCAAAAAATGTTAGTAAAAATACCTTTAATTGGAAACCAACTTATTTAATTAATTTGGAAGAAATAATTAAAAAAAATATGATTTACAACTTTTATCCTTTTATCTATTTTTTTTTAGTTCATTCAGAGTTCTCCCTTGAAAGATTTATCTAATAGATACTTTAAATACCCGGTAACTGTTTTCACCTACCATGGGACCAGTACTTGCAAACCCATCACGTGAAAGAGACTTTTATAGCGATCACGTGATAGGTACTTTCAGATCAATTCTTGTTTTCACCTAGCACAGGGCTGGTACTTTCAGACCCATAATATGATAGAGACTTTTAAGCCGGTCACATGTTTGGCATTTTAGAAAGCGACGGAAAAGGTCCCAATTCCCAACTGATCCCTTTTTTCTGCACGGTACTTTTTGAGTCGAAATAGTAATACAATTCCGGGTAAATTTTTTTTTTTGAAAATAGTACTGCTTTTATAAGACATTCAAATTTCAAATATTATGTACCTTAAACCTATAGTTCTTTTGAGCTCAAATAGTACCGAAACTCCGGTACAGTACTTTTCGCTAATAGTCACATCTCGCAGTTGAACACAAATTGTGGACTATATCGCTAATATGACTATATGCCTAATTTTTATATATGCCATTTCTTTGCATATAAACGACTTCGGATAAGTCATCAATTAATGTGACTATATAAAATTTTATTAGGGTGGAAAAGCTGAAATATAAAATCTATGTTTGAAAAGCTTCAGCTCAATCCTTCAAAAAGCTGTCGAAAACTTTCTAACTAACAAAGGTAAATAGTTCAAAATTCAAAATCCTCCAACTCGGAGAGTCCTTGACCGATCCCGCTGATATTTTGTGTCATAGCTGCTACCCAATACGACTCAACTTAGTGCAAGTTTCATCCGGGTCCCAAGACATCGGTTTCAAAAGTTCGGTCACTTGAGATAAAATCCTCTATATACATATCATATTCGATACAATTTGATAAACCATTTTTCTTAACCGTGGTTTTTGAAAACAATGCATTTTGCCGTGGAGAATTGAATGATTTATGTATATAGTAAAACCTTAATTGAAGTAGCTTTAAAATTAGATCTCAATGACTCTCGTGGCTTAAGAAGTTAAAAAGATATGGAGTATTATGAAGGATATTTTGCATAAAACGAGATATTTCAGGATCCACTGGGATTAGCTGTGCTACATTTGGACGAGGTTACAGTTATATGGAGGAAATCGAGTGGCTGATTTTATATGTTTTAATTCTTAATCCTTAAATCAAAATTAAAAAAAAATCTTGTAATTATTTTGTCAAAAGTTGAACAAAATTAAAATGTTTTCATAATTTCTGAAAAAATATCATCACTGTAATTTGACCAAACTATACTCAAAAAAAAATAATAATTATTAGAAAAGTTATTAAAACGTCTTGTAAATCAGGTATACTATTTTTCAGGAAATTCTTTACTAAAATTATGTTTTCAGCTAAAATTTTAGTTATACTTATTCAGCACTTAACTGTTTCGAACTAATGCTTTACTAATATTTTACTAATGTTTTACTAATATATTTTGCTAAAAAAAATTGTACTGATGACTAGTACGAATGACAACCAGATTGAAAAATATACGCAGAATGAAGTAGCTGTCGCGGCATGTCAAGTTGTAGTAGAGAGAGGAAAATTATACTAAAAAGTCCAACTCTTCAATCAACCATGGAAGATTTTTGTATCTGTTTTTTATACACAAAACAAAATTTCGGATTAAAACAACTTAAAGTTTGTGTTGTCACCGGCTTGTGAAAGTAATTGTCCATAAAGACAAAATAAAATTTTTAAATTTTAATTTAATAAAGATTAAATGTGTATTTGTAAACTAAATGTTTATAATGATAATTAATGTAGTGTGCTCAGATAGACAGACTAAAAGCGAAAGACAAGGACATACATTTTAGGTAATTTTTATGTTTCATTTTTCTTATTGCAAAAAAAAGGCTTGTATATGTCATATTTTATAAATTTTTCGTTTAGTTTTTAGAATTATCTACTGCATTTGTCTTCCTTTAAGTATAGACATTTTTATATGTTATAACTTATTGGAAATTATTTTTAAAAGAATCACAAAAATTTTTTGCGATTTTCAGCAAATAAATTAACAAAAGTATAATTTTTTACAAATTTTTGGAGTTTTTTTCAGTCTACTAATATTCACCAAAATATTGTTAACTTTTAGCAAGGATTTTTTAATTTTTAATCATCTATATTGATTCCAGCTAAATTGGGTTAATGATATCCGATGAACTCAGAATTCCATTTCTCTATAATTTTGGGTATATTAAATGAATAAATGAAAAATTAAAATATTCAAAATTTCGAATTTTCGAATTTTCGAATTATTAGAAGTGAGAAAGTGTCAAAGTAAAAATTTTCAAAAATATTAAAAACATATTTATGTAGACTCGAAATTATTGATATTAAATACAAAGTAAGATTAAAGCTAAAGCTTCTTTGATTTTGGTCAAAGGACAAACAGGATTCCAATAGCATACCTCTAAAGGACATCGTCTTAAATTTGGCAGAAGTGTAGCAAAGCATTTAAGTTTGATCAATATATATTGAAGCTAACTTGTGTCTTCACTCAATTTGTTGTTTTACAAAAACGAAAATCGCTATAAATTCTGAAGTAAAAGCAAAAAAAAATGTAGTTTTTGGTAAGAGGAATAATTTATGCCTAAACTAATATATTTTTATGGATTTGATTCAAGATGTGCTGTAAAACTATTTTGGCGAAATTCGCCTAAAGTAGGGTAACGAAAAATAATTTCATAGTAGAACATATTTTTCATTTTTCATTGTGAACATGTGGTAAAAATTGCATTGCTAGAAAGGTTAGGCCGGTTTGAGGGTTAAATATTCTTTTAAAATTTTAACGGAAACCCCTGATAAAAATAGCCAAACTTTAAAAGGCTATACAAAATTAATTCGAGCTAAGTTTTCAAGACCTTCGACAGTCTACTTTTATTTTCCAGTGTCTACTTTTATTTTCCGGTGCTCTCGTTATGGATACAATTTCTTGTTGCACAGTGTGATTTGTAGGGTATTTCAAGAAAAAAAAATAATTTATAGAATTTCTTCGTACTTCTTGATATGAAAACAAAATGAAAACACACAGAAATATCCTTAACGAGCTTTTAGTTCGTTTTCTTATACAGATTCATTCATGGCATCGCAATGCTGAAGTTGTTCTTGATCGTCTACCTCCAAAGGATAATAAAAAGAAAGTTTGTGTACAATTTTATTTCCAACAAAAAATTGACATTTTAACTTTTTTTTTTATATTCTGTACCGGTCATTTATTTGGTTTTCATTGGACTATTGGTTTTACTTGAATGGAGGGAATATAACTTTTTAATAATGCAAAAACTATATTATATGAACAAAAAAAAAAAAGAAAAAATTATGCATCTTTGTAAAAACAGTATAAGAAAATTCTTACGATAAGATAACCTGCATTGAATTTCGTTCATTCATTTATACTTTTATACACATTATACAATATCCGTTCTGTGGCGGCAAAAAAGGAAATGTTACAGAAATATTGTTAACAAACCAAATGTTGCATACGACAAAGAAAACTAAAAATAAAAAACTTCTTTTTGCAAAAGTTTGGTATGCAATTTATATGAGAATGCATTATTTATAAGATTTAATAATAGTATTTTCTTTTTAGATAAAGTCGTAAGAGGAAATTTTTTTTAAAATACAAAAAAAAGAAAATTGTTTGCAAATAACACACAGTCGTAAAATTAGAAAAAGTCGATTAGGTTTGAACCGCGATATATCTCGCTGATTACAAATCTGTTTTTCCAAATTTTTCCATCACGCCACAGTTTTGAGAAAACCGCGAAAAATTAGGTTATTAAACATTTTTGAAGTTGTGTACACACCCAATCCGAGCAGCTTAAACATTTCTATTACGATAGTAGATATATCCCTATAGGGAATAAGGAGTCAATTGACCTAAAAGTGACTGGTTAAAGAAGGGACTTGTCACAGGACTGGCATAATTTAATACTGAAGTGGGTTAAGCAGTGTCAATTGTCCTAAAATTACCAATAATGTGACTGGTAAAGGGAGGACATACCACTTAACCAGAATGCTATTTAATACGAAAAAGCCAGTTGGCCAGAATTTTACCCATTACAAGCTGTTTAGTTTTCGTTTATTTTATACGACATGGACCTTTTGCGACAGTCTTGTGGCATGCCCATCTTTGGTTAGTCCTGTGGCATGCCACTATGTGGTTTAAAGCAGTACAAATGACCCCCTCCTATGACAAGCCAATGTTAAAGTTGCCAGTTGTTTACATAGGGTAGGGTTTAGCAGAGGACCGGTCTCTGGCACGAAGGGACCAATCCTGTGGCACACGCAGAACCGGTCCCATTCCCCATAGGGATTTAACTTTTTTTTCTTTATAAAGAGTTAACATACTTTTCAAATTTATTTATAATTTTAGGTCAAAACTGCATTTGAAAAATACTTAATCAAAAAAATTGCCAAATATTAGGGTTTTTAAAAATAGCCTAGGCCATGCATCCGACCAGCTTAGATTTATTTTAAAGTCAAGGTATAAACTTTGAACTTTCCTTTTTTAATGTCGACGAAAAACGTTAAAATTATTTCACCAACTTTGTTTTAATTACATTTCAAATATGAGCTATCTTTAAAATTGTACGAAATTATAATTTTTTTCACAAATTTCATATAAAAAATGTATTTAAATTTTTTTGAAGAAGGCATTTGATAAATGTATATTTACGCTATTTTAACAATTATGCTATAAACACATAGACGACTGCAGCTACACGACTACAGCCTGTCAAAAATAAAATACACACGTTTATATGAAAACGATTATTTTGGCACCAACACAACTACACGGCTACCCGACTACTTTTGCCGCTGTAGTCAACTTAGGATAATTTCTATTTTTGTTGGCTGCAAAACAAAAATAGTGTTGACAATAAAACATTATATGTAACAAATTAGTGCTTAAAAATATTTTATTTTGTTAAACACAAAAAACGTCGCAACATTAAATGGTATAATTGCATTAATATTCAAGAGGGGTTAGATAAATTTATTTACACGTTATAATAATGTATTATAAATAAGTAATTGTATTTTAAGTGAACTTTATATACGTGTCTACAGCCATGCATGCTGTTCTATTTTAATAAAGCAAAAAAAAATGTAATTGGCACTACTGAAATAAAAATTCATTTGTATAAAAACAGCTTTTTATTATGTTGCTGTCGTTTCCAAAATAATAAGTAGCTGGCCACACGGCGACGATTGCAGTGAACGGCATTTGCAGTCGTGTAGCTCTGCAGTCTGCTGTGGTCTATGTGTTTATAGCATTAGTTTTAGAAAATTTCATAGCGGTATCTTCAAAAGTAAAGTGTACACTAAATATTTATCTTTATTTTGATTCATTAGAAAGCGCAAATCGCTTCAAAAGACCCAAAATAGAAATTTTTCTGAACTTTAACAGCGGTTTCCTCAAAATTCTGAGGTGATGGATTTGAAATCAGAGAATCAAAGAGTATATATCACATATCGACATTCAAACCATCCAAGCTTGTCTAGTGTGTAATTTTTAATATGATTAAAATTGGGTACTATTACAAAAAACAGAACTAAGGAAAATGGGTGAACTTACATTAACATTTATAAAATATTGAAAACTTTTCAAATCGCCCTTGTTTAAAATCATCATTGGCAACTCAAATAGATCATTAAGTATAACAATATTAAAAGTTGCATACCTTTAGGAGACATTATTTCTTCAATGATCCTCAAACTTTAGCAAGTACGACAACCAATACATTGTTGATCACTACAAACATATCTTTAAATACATTGCATATTTTGAGGATGATATTTAAAATTGTAGTATTCCATGATCTAAAACTTAAGAAACATGTTTAGTGTTGCCAATTTCATAAAAAAACAACAGAGTATCAACCCCCCAATCTGAAGCAGCAAAATTAATTAAAACTTAAAGACTGTTCAAGAGAAACCAAAGAAGTAGCCCATCACTCCACGTTACTTTTTTTTAATGCATTCTTTATGTAAACTAACGAGTGAGATGCCATTTTAAGTTGGCAGCACTAACCCGTTTCAGCGATATCGGTTTATCTTGACATATATTTCTTTGAAAAACGTAGTGTTGCCAGAAAACCTTGCGCTCAATGTTGCTAGATAAAAACCCTCAAAAGACCTAAAAAAAAATAGCTGTATCCTAAAATGTTTCCACAATTACCGAAACCATTGCTGAAAACTTTTACAATTTGTTTCCGTTTTGACGACTTTTGAAGTGAAATTTAACCAAATGACGATTACAGACAAAAATACAAGGTGGCGCAAAAGTAATCCTCCTATCAGAAAATGCTATAAATTTTGCGATTGGCCCCTAATGTCAGTTCTGTTTTGACATTTTTGTAGTAAACACATGCGAAATACACGTTAATAAACAATGTTACGCTACACTGCTCCAGAACGCGGAATATTGGTGACTATTTATTTGACCAATAATCGGTCGGTGACTTTGGCACAACGTGAATTTCGTCGCAGATTCCCTGGCCGTCCAACGCCTACTGGAGAAACACTGCGACGTTTAGCACAACACGAGATGGAACAACACGAGATGCTGCCAGGCGTGGCAGACCCCGGAGTAGCCGTTCTGCAGAGAATATTGCTGCTGTAGCCGAGGATGTCATGGAAGCGCCGTCGACATCGACCAGACGACGTGCCACGCAAATGGGTATCAGTCGACGGTCTTTACAGGGAATTTTGGTGCAAGATTTGAAGATGTTTCCGTTCAAAGTCCAGACGGTGCATCAGCTGTTAGCTGCTGACCGCCAATCGCGTGTAACATACGCTCAAGCCATCCTTAATCACCACCAAGAGGAAGCTGAGTGATGAGGCCCATTTCCATCTTAGCGAGTACGTAAATAAGCTAAATTTACGCTTCTGGGGCACTGAAAATCCGCGTGTAACCCACGAAGAGCCATTACACCCGCTCAAAGTCACTGTATGGTGTGCTGTTTTCGCTGGAGGAGTCATCGGACCTTTTTTCTTCGAAGACGTCGCGGGCCAAACGGTTACTGTGAATGGTGAGCGCTACAGAGCAATGATCAACGAGTTCTTTTTGCCGCAACTTGATGAATTGGGATTGGGTAACATGTGGTTCCAACAGGACGATGCAACGGCGCACACTGCACGTGCCACAACCGATATGCTGAAGGCTGCATTTCCCGGGCGCCTAATCTCCCGTTTTGGCGATGTGCACTGGCCAGCAAGATCGCCTGATTTGACCGCTCCAGACTTCTTTTTGTGGGTCTTTTTGAAGTAGCGGGTTTATGTCAACAAGCCTCAGACTCTTGCAGCTCTTAAAGACAATATCCGTCAAGAATGTGAGGACCTATCGCCTGAAGTTTTGGCCAAAGTGATGGAAAATGCCATAAAAAGGGCTGAAATGACAATCAACTGTGGCGGCGGCCATTTACATGACATCATATTCTCGACTGGATGTAAAAAAAATTAAAATACCAAATAAAAATAGTCCACAAGAAGAATCAAAGTTTTTCATTTTTTTTTTTAAATTACAGCCAAAAAACATCGGAAGGTTATTTTTGCGCCACCTCGTATAAAAACCCATTTCAATCACGAAACCCACCGATTCAATAACTTTAATTGCTGAAAATCAGCCATAAACGAAAATTGCTAATTCAATTTTAAATAGATAACTCTTTAATTGAATTTTTTTACAATTAAATAATAATAACTCATTTGATTAAAAAGTGATCAATATCGAATAATCTGCTTTAAGTCTTAAAAAATATCAACTCATTTTTTACCAAACACAGAATCCGTTTGAAATATCCCAGGCAGAAAAATATAATCGGCACAGTGTTGTCAAAGCGTCGGCGACATTCGGTTATGCGTTGGCTTTAGCGAACTTTCCACCGTTGAGACGTTGGTAATTAAAAAATTTGGTGCTTTTAAAATAGCTTAAATTAAATTAATTTTGAGAAATATGTGTAATAAAACACATTTAAAAAGCAGCAATTAAGTTCGGTCTTAATTTTATACATAATATTTAAATGTGTGAAATATAATAAAATATTAAAAAAATATTCTTCTAATTCGTTGGAATATTGGTAAAAACAGTATTGGCAAATAATTTTACGGGTGATACTGGTAAAACACATGGTTTGCAAATAAAATAGTGTTTTCCTAGTACAATATTATTTGTACCTTTGGTAATTTTTAAAACAGTGGGATTTATAAAATTAGCAGTGGTTTGCCAGTACTTTTTTTTTTTTTTTTTGGTACGGTGAGCAATTTCTAACTGGGATATACTAAATATTAAGGCAGTTTGACAAAAAGTTTTGCACAAGAAAAACTTTATTAACAAAGAAAACTCTGAGATTCGAAATTCTATTGTCGTGCCAGAAAGTCAGTTGTTTTAATACAGATATTGTTGTCTAAACCAAAAAATTCGGTCGCAACAACCGAACCATTCGATTGGCTACAAATATGGTTGCTACTACCGAGTCTGTTTTCTAGGTGAGGTCATAATATTGTCGACTAGATTTTTCAAAATGCGATTTTTGGGGAAGGATGGATCGGGTTTGTTTCCCGTCTATATAAAAATATATATGTGAAATTTGGAGCCAATTAGATAAAAAAAAGTCGTGCCGGAAATCGATTGAAAATTAAAACAGTGTTTTGTATAAAGAAAAAACTACTTTTTCAGTTTTTGTAAAATTTTTGAAATGTCGTAATAGTTTTTATTATAGACGATAAATTATTCGATATAAAAATCCAAAATCGGTTAAGAACTAGCCCAGTAATAAAAAGTGTCTCAGACCAGTAATGTGCCAAATACCACTTGACCAACAAATTCGAGCTCACATATTAAACGTTTTTAAAGTTAAGGAATACAACATAATTTGTTTATTTAATATACCCATTAACTGTGAGATGTAAAACATTATTTCCAAACCGTGCACTGCACACGATATGTTTCTTCGCCAACATATTTAGTAAATTTTTTTTTCTCTCGAAACATATTAATTAATTTCTAAGTATAAAATACTCATTCGACGCTTTTGTGCAAATTTTTATGTAGGCTTACTTATAAAAAAAAATTTCGAAATAATTCAGAATTGAACTCCATGGAATTGTTAAGTACATTTTATATCACTAAAATAAAAAAAAAAATAAAATATCCCATGATACACTCGGGTAAGACAGCGATTCGATATTTTCGGGTATCGGGGAAATTGTATTTTTTTGGTAATAAAAAGGCTAATTTGTTGACATAAAATATTTAAAATCAAAACTTAGCTACTCTTGTAGCGTTTGTTCATAACTTTTATTTGATACCAAATTTTTATATAAGTAGTAACTTCAAATTTCACTTACTTATTTGAAAAATTCACATATTTTTTAACAAAGTTTTTTTATTTATTTTTTTTATTCACATATTTTTTGAAAAATTCACATATTTTTAAAAATTAACATATTCTTGAAAAATTAGATTTTTTTAATTTAAAATTTTTTTCAAGTTTGTTATAATTTTTATTAAAAATAAAAATTATGTTTTTTTCGACCTTTAATTGTGCAATGAAAATGATTGTTACCGCTTTCAAAACGTGTTCTGATGATGGGAACCTAGAAAATTCCCGAAATAGATCTATCAACACATTCCTGGAAGGGTCAAATAATAAATTTGAAAACAAAAAACTCTATAGATTATTTGTTAGGACAATATCCTAATGCAGAAATATAGAGTATGGCCTCGAACTTGAATAATTTTCATTTTCATTAAAATTTTTTTTTTGGAAGAATTTAAATTTTTTTAAAAATTTTCAATATTTTTTAAATAATTTAAGTTTTTTTTTGAAAAATTTAAGTTTTTTTGAAAAATTTCCATCTTTTTTGAAAAATTTTAATTTTTATGAAAAAGTGCTATTGCACTTTTTTTCGAAAAAAAGTACTTTTATGTTAAAAAGGGTATGTTTTTATACAAAAAGTGCTTTCTTCTAATCGCACTGACCGAGTAAACCAGTCTACTCAGTTTTCGGTTTTCCCGGTCTTAATCTCGGGATTTCGGTCTACCCTGTTAGACCGACAGACCGAGTAGAACAAGAAGCCGTTATGGGTCTAACCAAGTAGACCGGTCTACTCGTGAAACCTGGTCAACGTAGACCGAAACCCGGGTAATCGAAGCTCTGTAATGAACGAAAGAGCAAAAAGTGCAAAAAATCGAACAAAATATCAACAATATTGATTGAAAATTAGTATAATTCTTTTTAAATATGATCTGCTTACAAATAATACTGTCATAGTACAAAAATTACAAAAATTAGGAAACTTGATGAACTTTTCCAAAAAATATTTTTTCAACAATTAAAAAAAAATATATAAACAATTTACCAAAGTGTCTTTAAATACACTCCAAAGTTGGACTGTTCGTATTTGAAAAAACACATTTTTATGAAAATTGAAAACCATTTTGATTTTTTTTTTATTTATTTTTTTTTTTTATTTATTTATTTATTTATTTATTTATTTATTTATTTATTTCATTTATAATTCATAACATTAATGGTGCCTCAGCGCCTTAAAGGCATTGTAGAGGCGAGTTGGTGTTATATATTACATATAGTTCGCAATTATTTGATATAATTAATCAAAGAACAGGTATTAAAGTATATAAAAAAAAAAAAAATAAAATTATAAATTTAATTTATTTAATTTGTACAAGTGAGATCATTTCATACTTATACAAGTTCCTCAATATGTTGCAATAAATGATTCTTTAACATTGTTTTAAATACTGATATCCTATTTACATTCTTTATATTCGATGGCAAATTGTTAAACTCACGACTACCCATGTATTCGATACGCTGTTTGGTTTTTAATTTATGAAAATGTGTCCAAAAATATGTGACTTTTCAAAAAAACTGAAAAAAATCAAAGAAATATTTATTAATAATTTTTTAATTTTTTTTTTTAATAATAAAATTTAAAATTTTTTAAAATAAGTAAAAAAAATTTATTGTAAGTATGTATTTTAATTTTTTACAACACTTTAAAGTTAACGTGCAGTTAAAGACACATTGCACACTGGGCCAAAGCTTGTGCTTTTTGGCCAAAAGTCATTTTGGGGGTGGGTGATTTCAAAAATGAAGTAAGAAATTATAAATTGAAAATGGCGGATCACATATGGCGGCAAAAAGTTAATTTTCATTCTATCAAAAAGAAACTTTAATTCTTATTCAGCAATTCCGTTTTAGAAACTCAAAATGGCGGACGAGCTAAAACTGACAAGGTTAGTCAGAGCTTTATCACTTGTTCCAAATTCTTACCCTTTAGTGCTAGTTAGCTAAAATTGTGCGCAACGAGTTTTTGGGATTTGAAGATTTTAAAAATGAAATCAAAAATTCAAATGACGGATTTAATATGGCGGAAAAAAGTAAGTTTTCATCCGATCAAAAAGAAACTTTGCTTTGACTTGTTTTTACGGTTACTGATTCTGAGTCTGCAACTAAATTTTATAAATTCATAACGGCGGACAAAATAAAGCCTACAAAGTTAGTCAGAACTTGCACTTTTTGTTCACAAACCTTTGGCTTAGCTAGCTAAAATATACACCACTAGGTCTTTTCGGTGGGTTATTTTAAAAATTAACTCACAAATTCAAAATGGTGGTAAAAAAGTAAATTTTCATCCGATTTAAAGAAACTTTGTTTTGCTTTGTGTTTACGGTATCTGATTCTAACTTCACAATTATAAAGGGTGTTTTTTATACAGGTATAGAACTTTAAGTTGGCAACACTTTTTTAACTAACGGTCATTTTGTCCGCTGTCATAAACTAAAGGCTCCATTAGTCTTGCCGTTCCGTGCCGTGACGAATCAGCTATTTCGTCCATGGTTTATGTGAGGTGGTTTTTTGAAAAACGCACTATCCATAAACCAAACACTAAACAGCTGATTCGTAACGGCACGGAACGGCTAGACTAATTGAGCCTTAAAACATAAGTCACTAAACATAAATCACTTAATTTATGTTTAGTTTGGTTTGGCATTTCAACGTGAATTGACTGACGCCTAAACAACGGGTTTTTTTTAATACAATGTGAAAAATTTTTGCGGAAATATTTTTTTTATCACGTTTTTTGTTATTACAATTGCTGTAGTATAATATTCAACTTTGTGGAGTTTAGCACTGTCTTTTACTGTCGTCAAGATACTTTTCAAAAATTAAATATATTCTTACACAAGTGGCAACTTCTGTTAAAATACTTGACTTTATTGTATAAATCAGACATATGGATGGAATATCAAAAACTTATATAAACCGAAACATACGTACTCCAATAAATGGTACATACGAGAACCATCAACCAAAAAATATAAACCCAGCAAAAATTCTTATTACCTATGGGGTGAAAAACTTATTAATTTAACACATGCATGTCATTGGACGTAAGTACTTACACTCAAAAAAGCAAAAAGTGAAGGTAAAGTTGATAAATTTAGCAAAACTTTTACAAAGTGAAGATTTTCAAAGTCTGGTAGCAACCACTAAATATTTTTCAAAAATTTCGAAAATATATGATTTTTTTTTCATGATTCTTAGTCTAACCCCAGGGTTGTCCCGACAAAAAATCGACGTTTTTTTTTTAAGGAGCTGGCTAATGTCCATGTTAAAATAATGTATTATTTCCGAAAACTGAGGTACTTCTTCCAAGAAGGTTTTGCTGGGAAGTATCTGCCTGATATTATGTGAATAGTTTGAAATAAAAATTATACACTTAACATACGTTTTTAGTGACAAAACAACTAGTCGACAATGACAATATAAAGATGGAAAAAAATCATCTTATGGAATTTGAAGTGGATGATGTAAATGTTTTCTTTATCTCATCCATAAGCTTTCTTTTTATATTTCCAAATAAGAGGGTGTGATTTTGTACAAAATTTTTTGTGTTTGGAGTAGCAGCATTGACATTTTCATGTTATATCTAGTGTTGTATAATGATATCGTTATTGACGTAAGATGAGAAGAGGATGAACACAAGAGGACAATGGCAATATCTTTTTTTTTTCAATGTAGTTACATTGTATAATTTTCATTTCAAGTAGTATCATGGAAATGTTAAAGAATTTATGTATGGAATTTTTTTTTAATGGAAAGAACTCCATATCATTTATATAAAATATAAATTTAACGTAAAAAAAAAATAATAAATATTATTAAAAATGTTTTATTTTTGATTTGAATTAGTTCAATTCTTCCAATTTTGTTTTTTACTTCTCATCGGGTATATAAAACTATACGGGTAAAGCGTTGATCTTTTTCCTTCCAAATTTGGATAAAATCTTCTACCCTATCTACGTTGGTTATCTGAAGATTTTCGGTGACGCGTAGCAAAAGGACCTGCCAGTAGATAAAGTCTGCTTTAAATTAGCGAATGGAAAAATTTTTTAATTAATAAATAAACATTGCACGGTTTTTCGTTTAACAAAAAAGAAATAATCTTGAACTTGAACAATCTTGCTCACATCATAATTTATGATAAAAGATCGAAAAATAAACTTTTGGTTTTAATTTTTTAAAATTTAAAAGTAAAACATATAGAAAATATATATTTAGTTATTGTAAAATAATTGAGTTACAAAATTACCACAATCTGGCAGCACTGAGATCACAACAAGTTTTTAATGAAAGCTTTTTTGAATACCAAAATTATATACAGTACTCTTATAGTCACATCTCTTAGTTGCACACATATTGTAGACTATATGGCTAATATCCTATCGCTATAAACCTAATGTTTATATATGCCATTTCGTTGCATATAATAATGAATTTACACTTTCACGAAAACTGGTCTAAAATCGAGTTAAATCCAGTTACAAATCAGCGTCGTTAGAATTTGGCAGGAAAACTGGATTTTGGCTTGACAACAACAACAAAATTTTGTAAACAAAACAAAATAAATAAATAAGACACAAACTGAAAATTTTTCTAAAAAAAAATTTTAATTCATTGGCGGAAGAAAAAATTTGCACCAATTACAATAATGTTAATTTTGTTAAAAAAAGTTTTTTTTTTTTTATGGGGGATGACTTATTGGTAGGACGATATTTGGTCTTTTGTTTAGGACGATATTTGTTTCTCTCTAGCAACCACATCAATGATGTCCGCAAACAAAAGTAAGTAACTGGATGATGAATTTAACACTCGTTTTATTTAGTTTTCCTAAATTAAATAAAAAAATTTTTTTTGTTTATTTTTTCCCCACAAGGTGTTGCCACATTTCGCAAATTTCTCTCCCAAAATAGGGGAAAATACCGTGTTGTATCGCTAAAACCTAATTTTGGAAGTAATTTTAAGCCAGATTGTATTTCAGGTATAATGTAAATTCACTACAAATGAATTCGGATATAGTCACTAATAAATATGAATATATGAAATCTAGTTAGTATTATAACGGGTGGAAAAGTTGGAATATAGAAAAGATGTTTGAAAATAGTAAGTTCCCAGGAAAAAATTACACATTCCAAAAAGAAGGTGATGCCCACACTTGCTTACATATCTCGTTGCCAAATTTAGTAACTGCAATACCAAACTCACTCCAACGATAGAGTCAAAAAACCAAGTAGTATTGTAATCAATTCTTTACTTAAAAGAAAATAACAATGTTATTAACTTATATGTATAACTTTTTGTACTCAAGAAGTAATCATATACGTTTTCTTAAAAAAGGACGTTATTGGAAGTAGTTCCTAATTTTGAAAAAAGAAGTTATACAATTTTAAAGAATTTATCTCATATATTTTTTCAAACAAATTTTTATTTGCAGGAAAATAATACTAAAAACAAAAATTGCATGTTGCCTAAATTTTGTTAAACTGTGGTTAGGTGTAAATTAGGAAAGCGAACGTGAGCAGAAAATTGTGAGTGAAAGTTGAAATTACTGACGTTATGGTGAGTGAGTGTAAAAATATGTTCGAGGGTGATTGTGCGTGAGTCATATTTTTGTTTTTCAATTTTGAATTGTTCTTTTTTTTTTAAAAAATTTATATTTTCGTGGTTTATAGCTCCAAAATTATGACAAACCCATGTTATCATAACAATTCGATGTTTCACTTTTTAGGATTTTATTTCCGTATGAGTTTTAATCGTTATATTTGAGTGACCTAGGAGAATCACGTGTGAGTAAAAGTTGAATTTACTTATGGAACTACTTTTTTTTTAATTGTAAGTACTTCTTATTTTTTCTAGGGAACTATTTATTTATTTTTTTTGTGTAAGTACTTCGTAGTTTTACAATGGAACTATTTCTTTATTAAAAAATGTATGTAGTTCTTAAAAATATAAAGTAAATGGTTCTTCGGTAAAAAAAATAATCAATTCTAAAGAATCAATTATTTTAGTCTCACGACCTGTTAAAAGAATCGAGTAGGTAATCTAGTAAGGAATGCGTTCTGCCCAAAATGCTTGATTACAAACCCGCTTACCTTTTTGGAAATTTTTTTCTGGGTTCAATCCTCTGATTCGGATTTTCATTTACCCATATGAAATTTTTGAATATAATTATTGTTCCGCATTTTTTTTTTTCTCATATTCAATATCTACAACTTTACTTCAGACACAAAAGAGATATTCCGTACGGTATACCAAGATATAACCGTGTTAAATTATAGAAAAAGTGCTAAAAATTTGAATTGAGCCAAAATACTCGTATGGCCATTAAATTATTACTGTAGCCAAATTGACAAAACGAATGATGCAGAAGTTCTTATTTTTGGGGCTACTTTCACGTGCAATTCCCAGAATTGTGTCATGTGTTGCACAATGTTGTACTGTGTGTTATTAGCAATTTTTCCTCCCAGCAAAAATATTGCTGAATTTACAGATTTTTTTTGTTGAGTGTATAGTTATGGGTTCAATTCCTATCCAACACTCCAGTTAGTTGATTAGCCTGTGCTTAGTTATCAAACACATTTTTTTTTCTTTTGTTCTCAACGTCATGAATAAAATCTAATTGATTTCGTGACTCTCAAGATATATTTATTAGGTAGTTTTAGTAGCTTAGTAGTTTATCTTCCTCTTACCTGATTTTGACACTTCCCTGCAGTCGACGTAGCTAACGAATCTTTAGCTATTTCCCTAACTACCAATAGTTACCATTAACTACCCCGCCAGACTACCATCAATGCTTTTCACTGACGAATTTAACATGGGGATGTCATTGAATTTAACAAAGAAAGGACAAGTTTAATGTTTTTCAATTTTGCTTCTTATTTATTAAAAAAAATTAAAAATTTTCCATTCTTTCACATTAACAATTAAAAATTAAAAAATTAATTCAAAATTAAAAACTAAGTTTAAAAATTATTTTAAAGTGAATTAAAAATATTCATTTTTTATTTTTTATTTTTTAAACATTTTGATTTTATTTCCCTTTTTTTTGCAGTTGAATGGCTTTCCGCAATTGCTCTTCCGCAGGCCCCGAATTTTTTTCCGTAATTGGTATTGATTCTGAAAAAAAAAGAAAAATAAAGCTATGAGTAAAAGTTAAAATTGCTAAAGATTGCATATTTGTACCTATAAGTGTTGAGTAAAAATTTCCATTTTACCTCTTTTAATAACACAACCACGCGACCGATCTGACTTCCACGAACTTTCATTAGAAACTGACGCCAACACAAAAAATAACAAAAAGTCATAATATTCTTTTGTATTGGGATAACGGTTCATTCCGTTGTTTTTTATTTTTTTTTTTTTGCTTGTTTTCATACTTAAAATAATCAAAAGGCGAATTCTAGCATTACCTGTAGCCTCTCAAGTAGCTAGTCAGGCTTTTCGCTAACGAAATAACTGACTACATGGAGTCACTAGCTACGTTTGAAACTGCAGGGTTCTTACATGGTTTTGACATCTTACTGTACTGTACCCAACAACAAAATACCTGTTGTTTTTGTATTGTTTGTAGTTGTTTGTTGTAGTTGTTGTTCTAGTAAGATTACCTATATAAATATATCTTGGTGACTCTCTAAATGCGCTATAACAGGTTTCTCTTCCAGTTTATCTTTTAAACACTTTCCAAAATAAACAAAAATTGTTGTTGGATTTTGTTTATATGTCGCTTTATTTTAGATTCTAAATTTTTGAAGAACAACTGATCGTTTTTGAATCTAAAACGATCAGTTGTTCTTCAGACGTTTAAATACAAACATTGTGCTTAGTTATTTGTATATTTTTTGTTTGTTTGTTGTTGATAAAATGTTAAAAACTCACATTGTTAAACTAATAAATGATTATAAAATTTGTTTTAATTTAACACATTCATATACAACTGCAGTTCAAGTGAGCTTAAATTATTAAAAACGATATATTTAATTGATTACACTGCGCTACAAAATTGACACCCAAAAATTTAAAGGAAAAGTACCGATCATTGCTCATAAATATTACGGCCACGCCGATTTTAATGGCGTACCCAGTTTTTTTTCACTTATGAGCCAGATTTTTCGGAAATTTGCATTAAAGTTTTACATGTTGTAGTACAATTTTTCGTACATAATATTTTTAATTAACTATTTTATCTTAATTTTTAATGGTAAATAAATAAAACCCCTTCATTAACATTCGGGTATCAAATTTGGTTAAGAAATGTGCAGCATTAACAAGTAAATTCGCGTTTTCTCTCAATTTTTGTCATTTTTTACAATTTTTGCACAATTTATCATCCCATTTCGCAATCGATCAAAGCATTTTTGTGCATTATCACAACAACAAATCTGAACAATTATTTTGTGTAAAAAGAAAGTCCGGTTAATGGGAAAAACGTGAAATTTGACTAAAATGTATATGACAGCATAGCGAAAAAGAACGACATATAAGTTCATCTTTTAGTATGCTGTGTAAATAGATTAAAAAATTCAGCGAAAGTTAGTTTAACAAACACTCTCATTACAGTGAATGTCTACGAAATATTTTAAAATTCATACAAATATGTGAACATTTTTTAAACAAAATTAGAAAATATTGTGTAGAGACATTCACTGTAATAAGAGTGTTTGTTCAAATCAGGGACCCGAAATAACTGTTATTTTTTTTAAATATGCAATATGTTATAAAAAAAATAACTAAAAAAAAATCTGTCCTGTAATAATAATTATAAATCACAGAAAAAAAGTGTAGTCGTGCCATAAACGTTATAAAAGATTTTTATTTTTTTTTTTGGCCTTTCATAGCCACTACAAAATACTTTTATTATTTTTGGTCTTCTATAACAAAATATTATGTTTATCGAAGGCCAAAAAATAATTGGTTATTTGTTACTGTTATCCAGAAAACAGTTTTTAAAAATTCTTGAAAAATTATTATTTCAGGGTTTTTTTCGATATTGGTTATAGCAGTTATGTCCCTGGTTCAAATACCTTTCGCAAATATAAACTTTTTTATCCGCATGTTAGTACACACAATTTTTTAATCTACTTACATATTATACCAAAAGATGAACTTATATATCGTCCTTTTTCGCTATGCTGTCATATAAATTTTAGGCACATTTCGCGCGTTTCCCACTAACCGCACATTCTTGTTTTTTTTCTTTTTTTATACTAAATAAATGTTTATGATTTGTCGTTTTGCTTATGCACAAAAATGCTTTGATCTATTGCAAAATATGATGATTAATTGTGCAAAAATAGTAAATTATATTAAAAACTGAAAAAAAAAAACGCTGGGCATTTATTAGCCAAATTTGATACCCGAATGTTAATGAAGGTCTTTTACGTATTTATCATAAAAAACTAAGATAAAATATTTAGACTTTTAAAATTTTATGTATAAAAAACTGCGTTGAAACGTGACAAATTTTAATGCTAATTTGCGAAAAATGTGACACATAAGTGAAAAATCCGGGTATGGCATTAAAATTAGTGTGGCTGAACTATTTAGGATCAATTGTCGGTAGTCTTGTTTTACTATCCGACTTGAGCATTGTTATTTTTAATACTCGTGTTCAAAATCTTTTAGATCCAGCAAAATAAATTACCTAATCAAGAATGGTTGGAAGCTAAACCATTTGAATCCTTACCAGGACCATCGAAATTGAAGTTATTAAAGGAATTCATGCCAGGAGGTAAGTGATATATCATAAGTTAAATGACACATGAAATAGGAATTCACAGAGGGACTTCAGATTGGATTCATTTTCTTCATATTTAGGTTTTCAAATTTACAAAAATCGAGATTTTCACGGTTTCAATTTTTAAACTTTGAAATTTGAAAAAGCCAAAAGTATTTATATTCCTATTTGATACGAATTCACAATTTCATCTAATTTTCTCGATTTTGTAAACAAAACCTTACCTATTATTTTCACACAAAAAATTAATAGGTTTGTGTAATTTGTAATTTTTATATATGCACAGGTAGAAATTGCCAACCGTACCAAAAAAATAGTACTGGCAAACCACTGATCGTTTAAAAAAACCACTGATCTGTAAACCACACCGTGTTATAAATTACCAAAGGTACAACTAATATTTTACTACACTTAGAATACTATGTTGGTAAAGACAACTGCAAATGTAGTTAAAAACAAATGAAATTTCACTTAAAGTTAAAAACAAATGAAATTTCACTTTAAGTTAAAAACAAATGAAATTTCACTTAAAGTTAAAAACAAGTGAAATTTCAGTAAATTTAACTGACATTGTCATTTGTTTTTAAATGTTCAAAAATTACTAACAATTGTAGTAAAAATGAACCACATGTTAGTAACAAATATACAAACATTTATTTTTTTATATTTTGGTCTTTTGTTTTATTGAGCTAAAGATCCTTTATTTTATAATTATAAGTATTTATTTCCAATATTTCGTCTTCGCATTGGAAGACTTCTTCAGGGAAAATTTTTTATAATTAGGATCAATTTTAATTATAAAAAATTTTTCCTGAAGAAGTCTTCCAATGCGAAGACGAAATATTGGAAATAAATACTTATAATTATAAAATAAAGGATCTTTAGCTCAATAAAACAAAAGACAAAAATTTATTCAAAAAGATCGAAGAAAAATAAGAATATTTTTTTATAGTTATATTAGTTTTTTGTTTTTATATACATCGAGATTATTTTTATGTTATTTTCAATTTATAACGAGCTTTCAACCTCCGTATATTTACAAAAATAAAGCAAATCAAACATATTAGATAGGTTGATACTAGTATTTCGATCTGGCTAAAGATCTCATCAGAACCCGAAGTTTTAGAAAAGTTAGAGCCTCCATAATAGGCAGAACTTTAACAAAAAACCTATTAATTATCAATTTTGCTCCATTCTTGTCTTCTTAGTAATCAAGCACGTGGTTAGGTCTTTTCCTAACAAGCATCATGACGTTACTAAACTTTGAAGACCAAAAATGTTCTATTTATATAAAAAAACTTTAGTTTGTACTCTGGCTCAAGTAATATTTTTTACATTTATATTAGTTTTTTGTTTTTATATACATCGAGATTATTTTTATGTTATTTTCAATGTATAACGAGCTTTCAACCTCCGTATATTTACAAAAATAAATCAAATCAAACATATTAGCTAGGTTGATACTAGTATTTCGATCTGGCTAAAGATCTCATCAGAACCCAAAGTTTTATTTTTTTTTTAAATAACAAAAACGAATGTAAAAAGTTAATGTAAAATCACAAAACACTCATTTGATGTGGTTTGTTTTTTTAAATAAACTACAAGGTTAGTAAAAAATTTAATTTGTTCTACAAATGACTGACATTTCCATTAAAAATAAAGAAACTGTATAACAACCCAAATAACTACATATTTTTTAAGCAGAAGTTCTCTGAGTGTACGAAAACACTATTTTGTTTTGCCAGTATAACCCGCAAAATTTAGAACATTTTTTTTTATGTTTTATTATAAGAACTGTATTGCTGCTTTTTAAATGTATTTAATTATACAGATTTCTCAAAACTAAATTCATTTAAGCTAAATTTTTTGAATTACCAACGTTATGCCAACGGTGGCAAGTTCTTTCAAACCAACGGTTGGCCACTGTTATCAACTGCGTAATAGGACAATACTGTCAAGATTGTTAGTCGCACGTTTTGCCAACGCATAACCGGCAGTCGCCGACGCTTTCCCAACACTGTGCCGATAGAATTGTTCTACATGGGTGGCTTTAAAATAGTTTAAAATGCATTTGCATCAAAAATTTATTGCTTAGACAGAGAAACCTAAATAAATAGCGTTTTTGTATTGTAAATAAGTACACTCATAAAAAAAAGTTTGTAAAGTCAGCAAAAAATTTTGCTGAGTCAGCAAAATTTTAGTCAGGAGGATGCTAGCAAAAAAGTTGCTAATGTCAGCAAAATCTTTTGCTGAAAATCAGCGAAATGATTTTTAGCAACAAAATTTGTAGATTCAGCAAAAGTTTTGCTAACACTTAGTAGATTAGAAATAAAAAAGCGTTGGTAAAAATTAATAAATTTTTTGCTGAATTTTAGTAGACTAAAAAAAACGCAAAAAATTTGTAGAAAAATTGTAATTTAGTTAATTTATTTGCTGAAAATCATAAAACATATTTTTGTGATTCTTTTAAAAATAATTTACTATAATAACGAAATATAACAATTTTAATTTTCCCACATTGACGACATGAATTAATTTAATATCTGAAAATATATAGAAATAAATATATATAACATAACAAAAATTTTCTTTCAACTACTTACATCAATGGTTGTCTTAATGATGCTATGACGAAACTGCCGAAGATAATTCTAGAAACGAAACGAAAAAATAAACAAAACAAACGAAACGAAAAAAACAACCCTTTTTTTGCAATAAGAAAAAGAAACCATACAAATCTACCTAAGATGTGTGTTTTTGTCTTTCTCTTTACTCTGTCTACATGTCTGTATATGTTTTTTCATGGTTGATTTTTTTACTTGTCTTGTTAGAGTTGTACTTCTTAATATCATTTTCCTCTTCTCTACTACATCTTGACATGCCGCGACATCTGCTTATCAGCACAATTTTTTTAGCAAAATTAATTAGTAAAACATTAGTATATTAGTAAAGCATTAGTATAAAACAGTTAAGTGCTGAATAAGTATAACAAAAATTTTAGCTGAAAACACGATTTTAGCAAAAATATTTGCTAAAAAATAGTATACCTGATTTACAAGACGTTTTACTAACTTTTCTACTAACTTATTTTTTTGAGTGTATGTTCTTAATTTTAAACTGTTATAGAACCAGAATAAAAATAATAGATACGGTTTTTTTGTAAATCTATAAAATTAGAAGAAATTTGCGACGCGAAATTTAGTTTTAAATAAAAAATGTTTAATTTTCAATTTATGCATGTTTAAAAAAATTTGAAGGGAGAGAACAATTCGCAAAATACATCTAAATAATGTATTTTCATTTAAAATAAATTTTTAAAAATATTTTTTTTTTTTGTGTTGAATTGCACAGAAGAGCCGTTTTATTTTTGGCCAAAAGTCTTTTTTGGGAATTGGTCAAAATCAGTTCCAGTAATATTTTCTTGTCGAACAATTGACTACTGTTCAATTAAAGTAAACAAATCTATTAAAATATTATTTAAATGTGAGGTACTTTTTTGAAAATTTTTTTAACTAATTTTGAAAAAAATTCAAAATTTCGTTATGTCAAGTTGAATCTTATACTAGGGCAGTTGGAATTACAAAGAAACGGGATAAAAAAAAAACTATTTCCGTAAAAATGTTGGACATTGCAAATTCGATTTTTTTGCCTATATCTTTTGCCGAAGATATGCACCACGTTGCACCTTACGATATGAACAACATATACATTATGATCTCATATTTCAAAAAAAAAAAAACTTCCCCAAATTATGGGGAGTTTATAAATGGCGATTTAATGGACATTTTCAGTTAATATCATTGTTATAGTTATAAAAGGTCCGCCATCTAACGTTTTTTTTTCAACTAGTGCTTATTTCGTGAATGGTAACACTTAGCTCATGTCTGATTTGACAGATAATTAGTTTTATCCTTCCGCTGAACGAATATGGTTGTGTATACGCTTGAACAGCGCTGGGAAATATTGCGACATTACTTTGAAAATCATGGTAATGTTGCAGAATGTGTGCCGATACACCCAAAACGAGTCACTCTTTGGTGCGGATTTTGGTCCAGAGGCATAATTGGGCCATTTTTCTTCGAAAATGAGCAATGAGTGGCCGGTACAGTCAATGGCGATCGTTATCGGGCCATGTTAAACGAAAATTGAAGAGGAGGAAATACAGCTGCACACAATCGATAATGTGCTTAAAAATTGGACCGATTGTGTAGGCTACTGCATGGCCAGCCGAGGCAGCCATTTGAATGAAATTATTTTCCATTATTAACCGGAAGGATTGTACTTTCAAATAAAAAAAGAAATTTGAGAAAATATTCAGTAGTTTTTTTTTTATAGCATTTTCAAAAAAAAAATAAGTTATATATTTTTTTTGAATAATTAAAAAAAAACATATTATAATTTTAATATTGAAATTTTACTCAATTGGTTTAAGAGTCTTTAAATCCAAATCTGTGGTAAAATTCTTAAACTTAACGTGTTTTATACTTTGGCTAAATAGCGATTTAGCGATTTTGGGTGAGATATCTGGTTCGCCATTTTGAATTTTAAATCAGTTACCTTAAACCCAAGTCAAGACAAAGATTCTGTTTAATCGGATTAAAGTGTACTTTTTTTAGCCGCCATATTGGATCCGCCATTTTGAATTTTTACTTTCTAGGTACATTTTTTTTAAATTACTAAACACCCAAACATTACGGTGCAAAATTTCAGCCAGCTTTAACTAAGGGAAGAGATTAGGACAATAAGTACATGTTGTGAATATTTTCGCCGGCCTTATTTCGTCCGCTATTTTGAATTTTAAAAATTTAATTGCAGAATAAGAATCAGTCACCGTAAACCCAAATCAACACAAAGTTTCTATTTGATCGGATGAAAATTTACATTCACCCACCCCTTAAATTTTTAAGTACACAATTTCAGGCACCTGCAATGATTTTTGAGTCAGATAAATCCGATATACTTTCGAATACATAGCTCTTCAAATTTACATACTTTTTGAGTTTATTATAAATGTAGCAATATCAGATTTTACTAGGGTTTTAAAATTCCCGACATTTTTCAAATCCCGGGTATCGAGAAATTTTTCGATCATTCCCGGGATTTCCAAAATAAATATTTATTAAGGTTTTTATAGTGAGAGATTATTTTTCTTAGGAAAAACCATAATATATTTAAATTTAACGATCACATTTAATTGCGGAATATTTTTAATCAATTATTTTATTAAAAACAACTCAAAGTGTTTTATCTCAAAACTTTTTAAGAATTTGTTTTTATATAGTGGAATAAACTATTTTGTGCTTTACACATTTGATTTGAGTATAAATAGTTTAAAACAAATTAATAGTTTAAAAAAATACTAAACTTTTCTGAATTTTCTATTTTTTGGTTGCTATATTTAGTTTGGTTGCTTATTTTAGTGCAAAATCGACAAAATTCCCGTAAAGTATGTCCCGGGAATTCGTGGGCTGGAAAACATAGAAGCAACATATTAACAAAATATTATTAATCGGGGTATTGCTGATCATTAGGGCAAGGAATTCCAAGCAAATGCATGTTTGTAGTCAGTGGCCCAAAATCAATTATGATCAAATACTTTTTCGAATCAAAGAATTTCCAACAAACAGGCATCGATTTGTTGTTGCATATTTTGTTATAAATGCATATTTTTACATATTTTGCTGTAAAAGCATATTATATTGCATACTTTGAAGTTTTTTGTTACATATTTTGAATATTTTCAATTTAATTGCATATTTTTGGATATTTTGTAAAAAATTAAAATAACTTTTAAATAAAAGTAAACAAAAGAAAATATTTGTACACTCAAAAAAAAGTCAGTGAAGTCAGCAACATTATTGCTGGGAGGATCTTTTATTTAAATTAAATTTAGCAAATATTTTGCTGAACTTACTAATTTTTTTGCTATTATTTTTTTTAATGTTTAACTCTAAACATAGCTTTCAGTTGTCATTTGTTAGACATTTATTGGATTTAATTTTTAAAACAACAACATCGAGTAAAATATCGAGTTTTGAAAATCCAAAAATTTTACCTGAATATTTTTTTGATTTTTAGTGCATAGGTTTTTGTGCGTATTTCGATTTAAATGCATATTTTAAGCTCATGTTTTTGATTCTTTACTGCATATTTTAAGCGCTTATTTTCCATTTTTAGTTGCATAAACTTTCTTGCCCTACTGATCATACCTGTACAAACTTAATATAGTTGGAAAACTCAACAAATTGTCAAAAATATTGCGATTTTTGATTAACAATTAGTCGCCAGATTTAAAAAAAAAAAGTTAACAACACTGAAATGTTAAAGTAAAGGGTGATTTTTTAGAAACTTTCTTTTTGGCGACACTGTTTTTGGCAGCTTAACTGTTTTCGTGTAACATGTTACTGTTAAACATGTTCAGTTTGGTCTATAATTTAACCATGAATCGACTTACAAAAGAACAACGGTTGCGGATAATTGAATTTTATTATCAAAATTCATGCTTGGTTAAGAAAGTGCATCGTGCACTTCTTTCAATTTATGGCCAGTTTGGGCGACCTTCTGAGGCTGCTATTTGAAATGTTGTGACTAAATTTCGCACCAAATTTACATTATTGGACATTAAACCACCAACACGCTTACGTTTTCATAATTTTTGGTACATATTTTCTCAAACGATTTTTCATTATGTTATGACGGTTTTGGTATTGTTTTTTTTCGCATTGAAATTTAAGCAATTTTTGCTTGAATTGGTTTTTTAAAAAGTAATATTTATGGATTTTTCTATTCTGATGATTTATTTCTTCTATTTCAGGTTCATTACATAAAAAATCTTTTATAGAACTCAATCACGAACTACGCTCAGAATATGGTGATATATTCCTGTTACCTGGACTTTTTGGTAAACGAGATGTTTTATTTACATTCAATCCGAAAGATTATCAACAAGTATTTCGTACGGAAGGTTTAAAACCCATTAGAAGAGGTTTGGACATAGTACACTATCATCGTAAAGTGTTAAGGAAAGATATCTTTAAACATGCCGCCGGATTGGTGGCAGAGTAAGTATTTCGCAAGTAGTTGCTAGTTATATAAAAAAAAAAAATAACTAACATTTTCATATGTCTACAGGCAAGGAGAAGGCTGGGCCAACTTTCGTTCTACCGTCAATCCTGTTATGATGAATCCGAAAACTATTAAAATGTATATACCACGAATGGATAACGTTGCCACAGAATTTGTGCAACGTATTAAGGAAATTCGTGGACCCGAATCACAAGAAGTTCCAGAAAATTTTGAAGATGATATGAATAATTGGGCTATGGATTCTGCGGGACTAGTGGCTTTAGATGCACACTTGGGTATGATTCACAATAGTAGTGGTAATCCTCAAGCTAAGGCCATCATAGATGGTATGGAAGAATTCTTTGAATTACTATTCGAATTGGATATGAAACCATCATTATGGAAAATTATTCCCACACCAAAATTTAACAGAATTATTAAAAGATTAGATCTTATGATAGAACTCGCACAATCTCATGTAAAACAAGCCATAGAAAGACTTGAAAAGGAAAGTATCGTTAAAATGGAACATGAGAAGAGTATATTGGAAAGATTGATTAAAATCGATCCGCTAATAGCAATGACTATGGCTATGGATATATTTTTAGCTGGAGTAGATACGGTAAGAATTTATAAGATACTACGAAGCATTTCATAATTCCATTTTTTTTTTGTAGACTACCTCGGCTTTGTCTAGTTGTCTCTTAAGTTTAGCAAAAAATCCCAAACAACAAAATAAATTACGTGAAGAACTTCTTACAGTGTTGCCCTCTAAGGATACAACTTTGACGCAGGAAAACATGAAAAATCTTCCCTATTTAAGAGCTTGTATTAAAGAATCATTTCGTTTGTTACCTGTATCTACTGGTAACTTTCGTTCTACTGGCCAAGATATAGTCCTAAGTGGCTATCGAGTTCCTAGTGATACTGATGTCGCAATGCCAGCTCAATTATTGTTAAAAGATCCCAAATACTATTCCCAACCTAATGAGTTTCGTCCCGAACGTTGGTTACGTTCTACAGATGCTGCCTCAGGAGAAACGGGATGCCCCCTTAATAAAAACGAACCTTTTTTATTTTTACCATTTGGTTTTGGTCCTCGCATTTGTATTGGCAAACGTATAGTGGATTTAGAATTAGAAGTTGTATTGGCGAAATTAATAAGAAATTTTGAATTAAAATTTGATTATCCCGCGGATAATATGTATAAAACAAATATTATTAATGTTCCTGCAAAACCATTAAAATTTAAGTTTTATGATTTAGATTATTAACGAAAAATAAATTTTATGGAAAGAGATTTCAAATTACTTCTGTTCAATTTCGTCATATTTCTTATGTATCCGATTGTTAAAAATTCGACAAATCGGTCGATATTTGTTAAAGTTCTTCACTCAGAAGGCTTTTGTACAACGGCGATAGCCATTTTTGGTACTCAGTAGCATAGCTTGTGTTAAAACAGGGTGACTATGAATAACATTTTCTAAAATCTTAGGTTTTTGTCTTAAATTTTTGTGAACAAGTTTTCCCGATTGAATTAGTTGTTTAAAAGAGTCATATTTATTACTTCTTGCCTTTGATTCGAATCCACTGTCAATTGTACACTAAAAAAATATCTGCCTGTTATTATGAATTTTTACATTGAAGGAATGAAACAGCACTAGAATTCATTCATTAGAATTGTTCATTAAATTAATGCAAGTTTTCATAAAACTTTATGAAAAATGTAATTTTTTTATTGAAAGTTTCATTAACTCAATCAATAATTTTCATTTAAAATCTAGGTTTATACAGAGTATGAAGCTTTTCATTAATTTTAAGAAGTTTAATTATTTTTTGTCCAATAATATTCTCTCTGTGTACTGGAAAATTCTACAGCTATAAAAATTCTGCCAACTGTGTAAGTTTCTCCAGCGGCATAGGCGCTTACTTAAACTGGATTTTAAAGATTTAAAAGATAAAGACATGAAATCTGCTCCATATAGTCTTGTCCAAACTCTTTTAGATAGAAGTTTATAATTTAAACTATGGGTTCCCTTGAATATGCTTATGTACTTTTTTAATTCTTGTAATAACTCGGTAAAAATGTTATTTAAAGGAGAAAAGTCTCCACCTTAAGGGTCATCAAGAACCTTTATTTTAAAATACTTAAATTTTATATTATTCAATGATAAGGTTTTCTTATATTTTTTACAGAATTTTTACGTAAACTCTTTCACTTTACGGCCCGCCCAAACCACTTTATCAGAAATATGAAATATATATTATGGAAGTATGGGCTAAATCATTAATGTGATAGGGAAACCCCAGTCTGCCCTTTAATAGCCAGCCCAAACCTTTTTGGCTAGAGAACTAACATTTAAACTTTGTGCTTCTTATGGTATTGGCCAATTTGGTACTTTTCTGGATTTCAGATAAGAGCGTAGTAAAAATAGGTTTAAAAAGGAAGAAGTGCTTTATTCACCCTGGTTGGAGATACCATCTGTGGCGTAGTCGTCACCTAATACAGGATTTTTGTAAAATTTAACGGGGAGGGGATAAAGGGAAAAGTATCCCTTTAATTCCCTGCCAATCCTCTTTGTCTAGAAATTTGAAATATAAAATATGTGTCCTCTGGGGCTATGGAGTAGTTTGCTGATGAAAAACTTTTAGGAGTTTCGAAAATCGTAAAAATTGGGAAAAATAACCCTTTAATTCAACCAGCTCGAACCACTGAAGCTAAGAACTTGAACTTTGAATATTAATTGCATGTGTATTTCCAACGACAGAATTTTCATAAATTTTTAAGGTTAATGGGGAAAAGGGGTAAATTTTCTTCTGAGCTTCAGGCCCAAATGCACTCGAATTAAGTTTAAAATGTGTTCCCTTAGGACCCCAAACTGAATATGGGGATTATGGCCAACATTTTTTAAAGCACTCAACTTATTTAGTTAGCGTAGCCGGCATTGGAAACATTACTGGATAAAAAACATCCGAAACCGACGAAAACTATTTCAACATAATCTCAAAACCCAAAATGGGGGTAATCGCTTCAGCAATGAGAGATTGTGGGAGAAAATTGTTCGGACTTAATTCCCATTAGGCATATAAAAACTATGACCGTAATTTCATATGGGAATTATGACCAATTTTTGTGGGATAAACACAGATCACCACTTAGCAAAGTCGGTGCTGGAAATAAGAAAACCACTAACAAGGGGAGTCCCAGATGGGATCTCTCCGATCTTAATGAAATTTGGATATATGATAAAGAGCGGCCTAATCTCACGTTTAAGGGTTAAAAGTTGGGGGCCAAAGTTAATACATTTTTTGTTTCGATGTACTCGAGAAAACAATATTGCCTATGTAGTATGTAAGGGTTGTCATTTATTAAAAATATTCAAAATATTGGTTTTAAAGCTCTTCGGAAAAATGCGAATGTCGGAAAATGCTCAGTACATATTTTTTAAGCTTAGTTTAACTATAATTCTTTAACAAAACGCCAGTTTTAATATCGCTTAAAACACATTTTTTTAATAAGAAAAATACTTGAATGTTTTCGGACATATTTTATATACCAGTTAACTCTTCTCTCAAGGTTCTTTCATTTGGTACTCCATTTGTCTAAAATTTCTCTGAAACAACTCGAAATAAGCCGATAAATTGCTTAATTTTAGACCCTACTTGTTAGCCCATAAACATGATAAGTGTCTCTTTTTCTTTATCGCATATCCAAATTTCATTAAGATCTGATAGAACACATCGCAAGACTGCACTTGTAAGACCGGTCGAAGGTCGACTACTCAGAATGGCATTTATTAGTGAAGCTGACATTGAAAATACCCCGAAGAGAAGACCTCTAAGCCCTACAACTGCTTTGGAAAAATTCCGGAAGAGATAACGCTAAAGCCTTCCATCACACCAGGTACACGTAAAAAATTTTTCTGGGTATAATGTCAAATTTTCCCTAGGCATTATGTCAGATTAATATTCTGTCATAATCGCTTTTTCATGTATGTGGGGTATTAGCGAAACAATTTCTGAGAAGATACCCAAATTTGGAATGGGTGCAATGTCAGTGGGGTCAATGTCCTTCTCTTCATTATCTAATTCCGCTTGTGTCAACAACTTTAATTCTTTAATTTAAACAAAATCCTAAATTTTAGGCTTTAAACAACACAAACCAACCAGAAAACACTCTTTCATCATTTTTTGACAGCATAATATCGATTTTACTTTTGTAACATAAAATTTCATTCTTTCCGCAAAAGAACATAAAATTTGACCTCGACTTTGAGACGTCAAATAAAATAAATAATCAACATAAAAGTTCTTGACCTACGAAACAACTACGAGCAAGAATAAAATAAAAACCCAAAAAAACAAGACATAAACATAAATAAAATGGTGTTAAAAATTACAAATATCAGCATGACACTACAACTTCCGGTAACGCAGCAACAACAACAATACTAAAAGAAAAACAAAAAATTGAGCATAAAACTCAAAAATTTCGGAAGTGCACTTAACGCACATAAAATAACACACAAAAAAAAAACCTGTTGGATTTCAAAATTTTCTTTTTATGGGAAAAGTAGTAGGGAGACACTTTCATGGAAGTTGTAACATTTTCCGTTAGAAAATTTAAATTTAAAAAGGAAAAACGAAGGATTAACTATCGACTTTTTTGAGCGATTTTGTTTAAATTGAATTTTTAGTAAATCAGTTCTAAAATAAGGTTTTAAAAATCAACTCTTTTAGCTAAAAATTAACATACGTTTTTTTTTAAATTCGATTGAGCTTATAACCGAATTTATCGCCAATCGAATGGATTGCTTATGGCAATACACTCAGGGAATTTCTGCTTTAAAACAATGTGGTTGCTTGGATTGTAATACAGTTTATTTATTTTTAATGTCAGTCATTTGTAGAACACATTTAATTTTTTTACTAACCTAGTAGTTCATTTAAAAAACAAACCACATCAAATGACTGTTTTATGATTTTACATTCATTTTTTAAAGTTGTTTTTTGTTATTTCAAAAAATAAAAAAAGTGAATGTGTGATTGTGTTTTACTTACATATTTGGTTAATTTTTACTACAATTGTTATTAATTTTTTGAATATTAAAAAACAAATGACAATGTTAGTTGAATTTACTGAAATGTTAGTCGTCCTTTCTTTAAGTGAAATTTCATTTGTTTTTGACTACAATTGCTCTCGTCTTTACCCACATAATATCTTAAGTGTAGTATTTTTTATTGGAGACTTGTTCAGTGAAATTTCCTTGAAATCGGATATTCAAAATAAATGTCACCCCTTGTACACATCGATAAAAACTACAAAAACATTTAGCCTAAACAAATTCAATTTGACAGTTAACTGACACTACCAACCCAGACAACAGCAGTATTACCACCAGCAGCAGCACGAAAAAGTGTTTGTAAGCATTACAATAACAAAACATGACAAAAATAGTCATAAACTTTTACGACTTTTCCAAATTTTACTTTTTCTTTTTTTTGGGTGTATGTATGTCTGATGTGATGATGATGATGATGATGAGAAGGACGAAGGAGCAGGGAAATATTTTACGATTTTTATGACATTTAGACACGTGTTAAATGCGTAAAAATTATCCACAATGATGAGTATGTAATTTATATTTTGTTTTGCGTGTTAATGACAAGTTAGATATAAAACTAACCTAGGTTTAGTTAAAAAAATTGGGAAATGTTTTTTGAAAAGAAATACAAATTAAAGCAATTTTTAATTTAAAAATATATATGTATTTAAAGGGCTTTACCACAGAAAATTTTTTTTATAGCTATATCTGTCTTTTTCTAACGGTAGATGGAAAGAGACAGAACAAGAAAACAGAAAATGATGGATTAACAAAAAAGCTTTAGAATAGGAAAAAAAAAAACTCTCTATTAATGTGTCAAAAACAGTTATAAAACACACCCTCTACTTATAAAAAGGTATAGACAGACATACACACACCTCAATTTCATTATATTTTATTGTATATTTTTTCAATAATAAGGGATTATTATGCATTGCGGTCGAATTTAATATGCCCTTTGTAGATTCGCTGGATTTTTTTCAAATCAAAACTCTTCGGGGTCTGGAAATTAATTCCCAAAATTTAGCTATTTGGCAAATACTGGAGATAAATTCAACAAATTCCTTTTTTAATAAAAACCCAAATAACGGGAAAGGGGGAACTCCATAAAGGGCGGCCATTACCCCCTCTTTTGTTAAACATTTCTTTTAGTGAAGCTATCTAATTTATGCTTCACGATGGTTGTGATATACGCAGACGATGTTGTGCTATTAATCGGAGGAAAATATCTTCAAACGACCAATGTGAAATCTCATGGAATCTGCATTTGTCAGATTACATGTCTATAGGAGATCGGTCTGGTACACTCTCATAAAAATGCCAAAATGTCATCCAACCGAATCGATTCGGTTGCTGAAACCTCGTACATTCGGTTCAACAACCCCCAATTCGGTTACAACAGCCGAATTCAGTTGTGACAAACGAATTTACGAGGTTGGTTTATGCAATCAATTCGGTTGGATAAAATTCTGTTGAGACAACGGAATTTGTTATGTGAGTGTAGTCAATCCAGAGAAACCGAATTTGTTTTGTACACAAGAAAATACACATTGGAGGAGAACAAATTTAATTTTCTACTAACCTTGTATTTGATTTAAACAAACAAACCACACCAAATGACTGTTTTATGATTTTACATTCATTTTTACAGTGGTTTTTTGTTATTTAAAAAAAATAAAAGAAATAAATCTTAACAGTTTCGTTAGATTTTTGTTTTTTACACCGAGATTATTTTTATGTTATTTTTTATTTATAACGTGCTTCTAACCTCCGTATATTTACAAAAATAAAGCAAATCAGACATATTAGCTAGGTTGATACTAGTATTTCGATCTGGCTAAAGATCTCATCAGAACCCGAAATTTTAGAAAAGCTGGAGCCTCCATAATAGTCAGAATTTTAACAAAAAACCTATTAATCATTAACTTTGCTCCATTCTTGTCTTCTTAGTAATCAAGCACGTGGTTAGGGTATTTTTCTAACAAGCATCATGACGTTACTAAACTTTGAAGACCAAAAATGTTCTGTTTCTATAAAAAAATGTCTAGTTTTTACCCCTGGCTCAAGTAATATTTTTTACATCGAGATTATTTTTATGTTATTTTGAAATTTATATCGAGCATCCAACCTCCGTATATTTACAAAAATAAAGCAAATCAGACAAATTAGCTAGGTTGATACTAGTATTTCGATCTGGCTAAAGATCTAATAAGAACCCGATGTTTTAGAAAAGTTAGAGCCTCCATAATAAGCAGAACTTTAACAAAAAACATATTAATCATCAATTTTGCTCCATTCTTGTCTTCTTAGTAATCAATGTCTTCTTAGTAATCAATGTAATTTTTACTACAAATGTTATTAATTTTTTGAACAGTAAAAACAAATGACAAATATTAGTTCAATTTAAGTCGTCATTTCTTCAAGTGAAATTTCATTTGTTTTTGTCTTCTTTACCTACATAATATCCTTAGTGTGGAACATGTTCATTTTTAACTGGGGATTATGGCCAAAATAATGTTGGTCCTTGTCGGTCAAAATCACCAACATCAGAAATAAGCATAATCTCATTATTAAAAAATTTAAAGTTCTAAACTTTATGAGAAAACTTAATAAGCTCCTTAGTCTATCGTAGCAAGCATACAAACATTAGGAGGAGTTTTCTTTTTTTTCCTTAAACCTTTAAGGAAATGTTTAAAAATATATTGTTCAAGGTTATTGAAAAAATTGATTTATTTTATGAAGATTTTTCATAAAATTTTTAATATAAAAATAAAACCTGTTTATTACTGCAACATTTTATTTCCGTCAATTTTGACGATGAAAATATTTCAAACAGAAAATCTCTCAAAAAAAAACTCCTTATCCTTTTTCAACAAATCCAAAAGTCTTTATGTGTGTGTATAAGATTTCTTTATATGAGAGTATGAGAATGTCTGCGACACAAAACTGTCACTGGCAGTTATATATAATACCATTGATGGTTGAAATATTTCTTTGTGTCTGCTCTGCTTTTTTTTTCTTCTTTCGTATATTTGCCAACAACATACCAACCCAATGCTAATGGCTAAAAAGCCTTAAGAAAAGAATGGGAATTGTTGTTGTAAATGAAAAAGGATGAACAGAGAAAAAAATGAGTCTTTAGTTTTAATGCAATTTGTAGCATTCATCAATTCACAAAAACAAAACCAACACATATACACTAAGGTGCTTCAAAATCGTATAAAGAAACTATACGTAGTCCGATTTGTGCTCTTTAGGGCTGGTTCAAATCAAATTTTAGCAAAATCGAATGACGTTTTATGAAAATTTACATACAAATTAAAAAAAATAAAGGTTTGAATAAAATTAGTATTACGTCCCTTCAGGACTTCTCCATGATTTCTGAATCAAAATTTTATTTTGGTTAAGATTGTAGAACAAACCTTTGATAAATGTTTAGCGGTTTTCAAGATATTCACGTTTTTTGTGATTTTGACAAAAACAAATTAAAATTTTATAATTTTTTGTTTTTAAGAGCCAGTGAGCACAAAAAATAGACTATGCAATATATTTATTTAATCATATTCCTTAAAGCGTAAAATCAAAATTAGTGGCACACTCAGAAAAAGTATGAACAAAAATTAAGTTTGCGTCTTACTAAAATTAAGTTTTTAAAATTTTACTTAAATTAAATAAAAATGCTTATGGAAATTTATTAGATTTTAGTTCATATTAATTTTTCATGAACTTAAAAACAATAAGCCATTTTGTTTAATTTCCTTTCTTGAAACAGGTTAATATTCTTAAAAAATGTTAAAATTTTTTTTTTTTTTTTTTAGTAAAAAATCTTAAATTTTAAGAAGTTTTTAAACTAAAAGTTAATATTGTATGAAAAAAACTAAAACCAAATACGCACCTTACCAAAAAATCTTTCCATTTTTTAACTTTAACAAAAAAAAATTGCCTATTTTTTCATAATATTATTTTTTTATTAGTATATTATATGTGGTTTTTGCATTATTACTTCCAGTTATTTATCTAATAAGACGTTTTTACTTGAAGCGAAATTGGTTTTGACTATCAAAATAATATTGTTAAAGTTAAGTAAACTCTTCAAAAAAAAAAAATTGTAAAAAATGTAGTTTTAATTAAGTTAAAAGAACAAAATTTTTAACTAAAACCTTTGTTTCAGTTGGACTACTACGCGTTTTACAAACTTGTCTACTACTTTTTTCTATGAGTGTAATTCGCTCAATTTTACTCTCTCTCTTGATCACTAATACTCAAATAAAAACTAAAATACTCATCTATAATTTAGTTTAAACATTTTAAGTTTTTAAATTAAGTACAATTGAAGGGCTTATTGTAAAAACTTGATAAGCCACATTTAATTTTTGGTTAGTTTTCGCCGCTTAAAAAGTGAATTGATTTAGAAAATATGGCTTTTATTGGATTTTGATACTCTATATACGTGTAACAAGTGTTTAAGTAAGGCTTCATTAAAAATTTAATCAATGGATGTCTAGAAAACAGCGAAAACTAGAAAATTATAAATGTGGCTTATCAAGAATATTATAAATGTGGCTCTCCAATTACTTCTTAAAAATTGTCTTTAAGAACATTAACATTTTTAATCCTATGAAATTCTAATTTGCTTTAGAGTTCATATTATATAAGTGTTTTAGTTTTGACAAGTAAAAGTTAATTAATAAATTTCACATTTAAAACGTTCATATTAACGAAAATAATTATAATATTATTATTAATCATTTAAGAGATATAAGAAATTGATTACTTGACTGAAAGGTGGCAAACCTAAACACTTATGTTTTTGAAAGTATATACCTTTTGAGAATTACCAATTAATAAATAATATTGCAAATAAAATGAAACACACAAGCAGATTTTTTTGTTGTTGTTTATTTTATATATTTCTACTTAATATGAGTATAACTTATGAACTAAAAATAAGTAAATTTTGCATTAGCACAAGTTCAATTGTCTTAAAATGTAAGAAAAATGAACTAGATTTTAAGGTAGTTTTACTAGATTTAAGCAAAGTTTATACTTAATTTAAATCAAAAATATACTAAATTTTATTAAAGTTTCATATAATTTAAGACCACTTTTACTAAATTTTAATACAAATTTACATAAATGATGTAAATTGTTTTTACTTGTTTTTAAGAAAACTGCATACTTAATTTGAGTTATATTTTCTTTAGAGGCAAATCATTCCGAATTTCTTAAAATTTAGTTCAAATTAGTTAATATTTGGTAAACCTTTTTTTTGAAATATGAGTTATGTTACCTTTTCCTTAACAACTCTTTTAAACAATGGGCCATTTTTTTTATTTAAATACGTTTTAGAAAAAAGACTTCAGAGAGATTTTTGGCAGAGTGGAAATTCTACGGAGTAAACGTTTTTAATATAAGACGGCAAGCTGCAACATTTTCAAAAATTAAATTTTTAATCCACATTATCGCAAAAACCACTATTGTATTTAAAAGTTTGACTTGTTTTATATATATGATATATCGTGTTCTATGTTATTAAATTTAATATTAATCATTTTACTTTAAATTTTTATTAATATATAGTCTAAACTTCATCACTATTTAGCGACCTTAAGATGAAAACTTTTGTTGAGGGGTTTTTCTTTATTCACACTATAATATGTAGACACATTGATTGGGCCCTAAAGAGGTGGGAAATTCCGACGTCTAGAATTTGGAAGACCCTAATATACACATTCTCATAAAAACCCAAAGTGGAATTCGCCTTTCTTTTTTTTTGTGTGAGTGTGTGTGTTTTTTTTTTTTTTGTAGATAAAAAGGAGTATAAAAGATATTCCATCATCATCATCATCATTGCCATCATCAATAGTCAGTTGTAAAGCTCAACACTAACAACTTAACACACACACTTAAAGGGAATAAGAAAGAGATGGAAAATCTATGAAATAATGAGAAACGGCCAAAAAAGAAAACCAAAACCTTTATATACACACACAGACTAAAACTCAGCTAAAGGCTGAAGTATGTTTCGAAAAAGCTTAATATGAGAAAAAAAATTATATTCTGCAGATATTTCCTCATCAGTTTTATAGCTTATGATTGCATTGTAGCAAACACAACTTCCCTTAAAAAAGTATTACTCAAACAATCCAAAAAACTTATACATCCATTAGGGCGTCCCTTAAAAATATATTTGTTATTACTCCCCCTAGTTTTATTGCAAATGGTTCCAAATTGAAGAAATCTTTTTTTTTCCCCCCAAAATGTTAACCCGTGCCGAATTTTGGCAGAAAATTGTCTATTTTGCAGAAAAAATAAAATATATTTTTTTTAAATTAAATTAAATTTTTTATTTTATTTATTCCTTTAATACATACATATACTCAAATTCTGACTTCATCGGATATTATTAACTCACTTTAGCCTTGAATCAAAAATGACACACAAATTTGACAAGAATGCAACTACGTGTTGTTTTAAATTAATTTTTTAAAATTCTTAATTTGAAGATTTCGATTGCTGTTTTTATACGAGTAATAAAATAGTTGTACTTAAAGAAAAAAAAAACTCAAACTGAAAAAATTATAAATTCGTGTTTGTGTGTGGGGCGTTCCTTTCCAGGACAATTTATGAACATTGTTTTTTTTGTTAAAAATCGAACAAAATCCTTTTAAGTTTTAATGCACATTAGGGTGTCCACAATGTGTACAATTTTTCGTAATAGTGCTCAGACGATGAGTATTATCCAGATGAGTATGGGAAAAATAAAAAAAAAATTGAGACTATTTATACTTCGGTACTCGTTTTTTTATATTTTTGGGCAAAATTAGGCTCAAGTTAGGTAATGCTGAGCATATTTTTAAAAATATATTTATAAAATTTTGGTCCACTACATCCCAGGAAAAAATTACACATTCCAAAAAGAAGGTGATGCCCACACTTGCTTACATATCCCATTGCCAAATTTAGTAACTGCAATACCAAACACATTCCAACGATAGAGTCAAAAAAGCAAGTAGTATTGTAATCAATTCGTTAAATTTAAACCAGAAAGCATGAACTCAATAACAAAGTAATTATTTACTTAAAAGAAAATAACAATTTTATTAACTTCTATGTATAACTTTTTGTACTCAAGAAGTAATCAAATACTTTTTTTTAATAAAAGGACGTTATTGGAAGTAGTTCCTAATTTTGAAAAAAGAAGTTATACAATTTTAAAGAATTTATCTCATATATTTTTTTCAAACAAATTTTTACTTGCAGGAAAATAATACTAAAAACAGAAATTGCATGTTGCCTAAATTTTGTTAAACTGTGGTTAGGTATAAATTAGGGAAGCGCACGTGAGCAGAAAATTGTGAGTGGAAGTTGAAATTACTGACGTTGTCGTGAGTGAGTGTAAAAAATTTTTCGAGGGTGATTGTGCGTGAGTCATATTTTTGTTTTTCAATTTTGAATTGTTCTTTTTTTTTTAAAAAATTTATATTTTCGTGGTTTATAGCTCCAAAATTATGACAAACCCATGTTATCATAACAATTCGATGTTTCACTTTTTAGGATTTTATTTCCGTATGAGTTTTAATCGTTATATTTGAGTGACCTAGGAGAATCACGTGTGAGTAAAAGTTGAATTTACTTATGGAACTACTTTTTTTTAATTGTAAGTACTTCTTATTTTTTCTAGGGAACTATTTATTTATTTTTTTTGTGTAAGTACTTCGTAGTTTTACAATGGAACTATTTCTTTATTAAAAAATGTATGTAGTTCTTAAAAATATAAAGTAAATGGTTCTTCGGTAAAAAAAATAATCAATTCTAAAGAATCAATTATTTTAGTCTCACGCCCTGTTAAAAGAATCGAGTAGGTAATCTAGTAAGGAATGCGTTCTGCCCAAAATGCTTGATTACAAACCCGCTTACCTTTTTGGAAATTTTTTGCTGGGATATTTCAATTTAAAACAAGTAATAAATATAAAATTACTTGCTTCAAACTAAATGATGCTGTATGTATAAATGTTTTCCCATTATATGCTCAGCATTGCCGAACTTTTAAACTCTTCTTTGTCCAAAAATTTAAAAAATGCGCTACGAAGACAGCGGGTAGCAACTATAAGTATGTACTCTCAAAAAATCATTTGAGTGCATGACGAAATTCGCACATATTTTAAATTCGGGACAGGTGAATACATAGCCTGCGGCAATATATAGTTTTATCCAAAAGAAGATCTACATTTTTCTGGTATGGAGTGATATATAACTACGAATCGGTCAAACTGTCGTGTTATCCAAAATGAAATACATTTTTTTGGGATATTACACTATATGTTATTATATAAAAGTCTGATTTGTGTTATATCTAATTATACATTTTTTCGTTCATAATTAGATTAACCACATATTGTATTTATCATATACGTTTATATATTAGGCGATATTATATATTAGACATAATGCAATTATATGATATCGTATTAACAAATTTAGAAGCACAAATTTTTATATATAAACATATGTATTCACATATAATAGCATGCAATAACATATATAATTATATAAAAGGATACATGATTATATGTTAATGTTTTTACTTGGGTAGTCATATATATAATTATATATTATAGTCATTTATATTATATATAATATTTATTATTTATTAATATTATTTATTAATATTATTATATTATAATATACATAATAATATATAATTGAAAAAAGTCTTTGAAAGCAGTTTAATTAAATTTCTTGAATATTGTAAAGACGCGCGTCGATGAAGCAGAATATCCACATTCATCTAAATAAAACCCAAACACGATTGGAAATTTTTTGAAGATGTGGTAATAAAAATAAAAAGGCTCTATTTCCAACTAAATTTGTTTATACCAAGCAAAATAAAAATGTAGCTGCACATTTAATAACGATTAACAACAGAGAATAAAATTATCTAAAAGTAGAGATAAATTTCGTTTGTATCCCATGATTTTTCAATTTTTTATATCAGAAATATCAAAAAATCTAATGCTGGTTTTGACGATTTATTAACAATATAAAATAAATGATTTTTAAAAATCGGTCATGAGGAATTTATTTAATAATTTTCGAATTTTAGTTTTTCAAATCTGTTTTAGACTGTGGGCTGTTGGCAAAGGCCACTGTGCCAGGCCACTAAGGGCTTAAGATTTTTAAGTAAAAGTAAAGATAATTATAGTCTATTTAAATGGAGGTGATCTTTTTTTTTGAAAATTTTGCAAACTTTGATGAAAACATTCAAATTTTGTTTTCAGTTTTTTTTTACAAAATAATCAATTTTTTACAAAATAATCAATTTTTTACATTATACTCAATTTTTTAAAACTGTCCTAAAAAGGAGTCGCACCACATACAAACACGAATTATCATTTTTTTCAATTTATTTTTTCTTCTTCTTTAGTTACAACTAGTGTATTTCAAAAATAGCAATCGATGTCCCCTAATTAAACATTTTAAAAAATCTTTAAAATTATTTGAAAAAAACACGTTTTTTTATTTTATTTGTGCGTCATTTTTCGTTACAGGCTAAATGAAAATTTTGAAATATTGAATTTTGGGAATTTTTAATAAAAATACACTTTTTAAAAATAAAACATTTTTGGCCAAAATTCGGCACTGAATAACGTTTTCCAAAAAAAAAACGATTTCTTTGATTTTGAATAAAACTGGGAGGGTGTAATGAACGAAAATCGTTATTTTAAGGGTCATCCTAACATCCATCCACCCTGTACAATTTGCTGTAAAAATCCATCCGTTATCATCCTGTTTACTACTCTTTAGCCAACAGGCCAGACTCATGTGTTCCTTTTTATTTCAACCATTTGAATCTAAAGTTTATGTGATGCTATCCAACATACAATTATTCTCGGTGTTTGTATGTATAAGTGGAGGTTATAAAGCAGAGATATTTTAGCATTTCACCACCAATACATCGTTATTGTTGTTGTAGTTGTGGGGTACACATTCACATTTCCTAGATGAATGTTTGAGTTTAGAGTGTGTGTGTGTGTGCGTGGTGGGGGGTATTATGTTCATGGCTCATACATCAAGGATATTCACGTTTTGTCTGGTGATATGTCATGATTTTTTTTTTTTTTAAGTTTAAAAACAGCTCTACTTCACCTGCTTCTTCTTTATTGCTTTCGTGAAATGTATGATTTGTGTGTGTGTAAATGGAAATGTGTGTGTGTTTTTTTTTCACATTCCTTGTGAGTGGGTGTTTTTCTTGTTCTCTGTCTCTTATTAGTTTTTGTTGTTACATAAAAAGGTAGTTGGGTTGTTGGACAAGGAACAACAACAACAACAAAAAGCAATTCATCATAGAAAATGGCGGAAGATTTCACAACAGACATATCTGTGTGAACAAAAATGCAAAGAATAAATTTTTGTTGTTGCAAAAAAATTTTAAAATTAGAAAATTTCTAAATTTAAACAAAGTTTTGATGGTTTTTTATATTTAAGATATTTATAAGAGTAAAGGAATTTAGCTTTTTATACGTTTAATTCAATTTTCTTTGAATTATGTAAGGATCTTATTGTCACATAAAAAATTTTTTCGAAGTATATGTAAAACATAATTTTTTTTTTTTTTTGACAACATTTTAAATGATTTTCAAAATTTTTTTACAGTATGCGAAAGAACCAAAGCATACAAAATGAAAATTTTCATTTATTATTAGAGTTTTGCCTATATTTTATGATTATACTGTAATGATGTATGATTCAATGGCAACATGAATAAATTATATATGATGAATGGTAAAATTCTTATCCGTCGATTTTTCAAAAATCCGTCTCTGTGAAACAAAAAACCACAGCATACAGGACAAAGAACTTTGCCTTATGTATCAAACAAGCAATAAAACGAACCAAAATAGAGTCTGCTGGAATCATACTTACTCCTTAATAAAAACTATTTTTTATTATACGTTTTTGAAAAGCGTTAGTACAAAGTTGAATATAAATGCAAAAATGCACTCTGCTCTTTTTGAGTCCTGAGGCAAAAATAAATATTTTAGCATGCGGTAAATGCAGTCTGACATTCAAAGAAATATTCAAGGATAACAAAACATGACCTTTGTTTACAAAAAGAAAGGACGATAGATTTCGAAGAGTTGAAAATCAAACTGTGAAAAAGCTATAACAAATTAAACAGCAAAATCAAATGTCTTCATGTTGTAAAGGGTGTTTTTTTACAGAGGTACAAAACTTTGGAAGGGAATAAAACAAAGATTAATTTTTTAAATTGACATGAAATTTACTTCATTCGAAAGATAATCTTCTGGCATTATAATTTAAATATGACTTCTCGCATATGACAGCCACGGCTGGCTCGGACGTAGTCTAATCTGGAGGTCCAATAACACGGCGAATGTTGTCCTCCAAGTGGTCAATCGTTTCGGGTTTATCGGCGACGACTAGCGACTTCACATAACCCCACAGAAAAGAGTCCAGCGGCGTTAAATCGCACGATCTTGGAGGCCAATTCACGTGTCCGAAACGGGAAACTATGCGGTTACCAAACGTTTCCTTCAATAAATCAATTGTGGCACTAGCTGTGTGACATGTTGCGCCGTCTTGTTGAAACCACAGCTCCTGCACATCATGGTTGTTCAATTGATGAACGGAAAAGTCAGTAATCATGGCTCTATAGCGGTCACCATTGACTGTTACGTTCTGACCAGCATCGTTTTTAAAGAATTATGAATCAATAATTCCACCAGCCCATTAAGCACACCAAACAGCCAGTTTTTCTGGATGAAACGGTGTCTCAACATACACTTGAGGATTATCATCACTCCAAAGCCGGCAGTCTATTCATGTTGAAATGCCAAACCAAACTAAACATAAATCACTTGACAGCTGACAAAATGGCCGCCAGGTAAAAAAGTGTTGCCAACTTAAAGTCCTATACCTGTTTAAAACACACCCTTTATATACAACGATTTCAATACCAATTACCATCAAAGCATTGCATTTAGCATATTAAAAAGATTGGTCATTTCTTTTTTTTTATAGTTTTTGGAGTATCATATAAGTTTCATGGACAATAAATTGAAAATTGATAAGAATCTCAAAAAAGTCTCTAACCTAGTAAAAACGTTTAGATATGATCAGATACGACCGTATATAATTATATCCAAAATTTGAGGCTATGCAATTATATCAGAGTTCATATATATTTATATAAACCTTCAGAGATAATTATATATCATTGCAGATCAGACGCAGGGGTACGTATCTTTTGTCAGAGGTAGTTTGAAAATGTAGGAGGCATACGTTTTTTTTTTTTTGAACACGTGAAATTCTCAAGAAGTTAAATGTACTCAACTAGGAAGGACAAACCTATGACCGCTAACTTTTTCCACAATGGCTGTAAACATAATCATCAGTTTTGGAGAAATGAGTTATAACAAAACCTAAATTACCAGTTTTTAAACGATTTTGCAATTCATTGTCATACTTTCAAAAAATTTTTGATATTTGTGCTATGGTAATTTCGTTCTACTAAGAACTAAATCCACGGATAACAATTATTTCACTCGCCATGAAAATGGTCTTTATATGTCAATACAGTGTACATATAAAATATTTGCAAATTTATAAATATTACTAACAGGAAAAAAATGGATATTCAGTTTGCATGCTTTGATTCTTTCGCAGACTGTATAATCCAGATGTTCGGAAATCTTTACATAAAGTCGACTGATTACTAATAATGATAAGCATTCTACTTTTTGTGAAACCAATTAGGCGGAAATTGTCAACCCAAAAAAAAAATAGTACTTTTAAACTACTTTTATTTTTGTAAAAGCCACCCTGTTGGAAATTTCCTGATATTTTACTAGGAAAACTCAATTTTCAAGCGCTTAATCAGTATCACCAACACAATTCATTGACAGTTTTGTTTTCACCAAAATTTTTACCATTCAGAAATATTTTTTTCTAAATATTTTATTATAATTAGTAATTATTTATGAAAAAAAAACAAAGAGCGAACTAGGTTGCAGATTATGATTTTTTTAATTATTTCACAAAACTAATTGAATTTAAGGTATTTGAAAAACATTAACGGTTTTGAATTTCCAATGGTGGAAAATTAGTTTCAACCAACGATTGGCCGCTATTATAAATCGGTTACCAGAACATACATGTTAGTCCCATGTTCCACCAGCACAGAGCTACCCAGTTAAACCACACATTAACATATAATGGATAAAGTAATGTATCCCCATTGGTCTCCACGAATTACAATGCACCTTACTTCAGTGATGCATTTTACAGGCGATGAGCCTAAAAGTAATAGGTGGACTCATTACCTAGTAGAGGGTAACGTAACTTGTTACTTATATGGTGACCGAGTTGAGAAAAGGAATGTGTCTATAAATAGATTATCATAAAAACAAATTTATAAAAAAAAAATATTACAAATATTTTTTTTTTTTTAATTAAATAAATAACGTGGCCGCTCTGAGATTCGAAACTTGGGCATCTGGTTATTAGGCGAGAACTCTACCAACTGAGCTATCGTCACATATAATAATAGGTTGCTTAAAATGCAAATGAATTGTTGTATTAGGAGTTGTCGTTTGTGATGTTAAAAATATATGCCTTACCCTCATGCTTACAAAATATCACAAAGTAATGTGTCTAACTATAGATTTTCCAAAAAAATATTCCAAATATTACTTTACGTTTTACGTGCATTGTTATTTATAATTCAAATATGTTACCTCTATTATACAGATATTTGAAAGCAACTGCGTTTTTTAATGTTAAAAAATATTGGGACATTTTTGGCCCCAAAGTGCACAAAAGGGTTAGTTAATTAAGTTTTTTTTCTTTTTAAATAATAAATACCAACTACGGAAAATAGTTTAGTCAACTTTCATTCAAATACGAAGATACCACTTGATTTCTCGTTATCAATTTCATGAAATCTTCAAAATTTCGTAACAATTTATCTATGACCTTGACATTTGACCTTTGCCGTAGTTCGATTTTGACCAAATTTTAAGAATATAGTGCTTGTAGTTTGTTTCATAAAACTCTGAATGGCATTAATTGTTAGTTGTTAAAAGTAGATAAATTTTACTCTATGACGAATTTTGTGCGAAAAACCGCGTTTTCCTTGAAATCCGCCGAATTTAAATAGCTGCCCTTACTAAATTAAACGAGGGATATGAGTAAATTTTGGTATTTTTATTTTAAATTTTATACTTAATGAGACCTTAGTGTGCGAAATTATTTTTTTTTAATTTTGTTGAACAAAATTTTTTAAAATTTTAAATTGAAGATTTGAAAAATACCCCAAAAATATTGTTGGTTTTTCACGTCACCTTAGGACAGGATACCGACACCCTTCATATCAAACAGTTAATGGGTCGAGTAAGTAAAAAAAATTATTTTGGTATTTAATTTCGAAAACGTTTAGGATGTGGGCTCGAAATGTTTGATCAAGAGTTATTTGGCACATTAGTGGTCTGGGGTATTTTTTTTTACTCGGGTATTTCTCAACCGATTTTGGATTTTTATATCTTTTTGAAAACACTTTTTTGTCTTAACCTCGATTAATTTATAATATGGAATAAAAACTGCTTCAATATTAACAATTTTTTGAAAAAACGTAAAAAAAGCCATTTTTCCCCCATACAAAACGCACTTTCAATTTTCAATCGATTTCCGCCTCGTGTTTTCTTTATCCAATCGGCACCAAACTTCATATTAAATGTTTTTACATACAAAGGAGCCAAACTAGCCCATGGCTTGACTTTAGAAATCACTTTCATTTTTTTGGACACCTTTAGAGACCATATATAATCATACTGATATATTTGGATTATTATTATATGGCTTATGTGGTTACCTAGTAAAAAACGCTGCTTACATGCAAGCAGGTTTGTAAGGTAGTACGTCAAAAAGAATCCCTTACAAACCTGCATACATATGCTATGATTTTTATATGGCGAATTCCCACTTGGAAGCATTAGGTTAGGTTAGGTCGAAAAGAGGATTCGGAGAATATATACACTTCCCTAAACCGACTCAAATCCCTGAGGACTTACACTTAAGCCAGAATGTCGGCTTGTTGTGCGCTCTAAACAATCGGTTCTATGTCTTATGTCACCTTACTATCCCAGGAACTCCGTCGCACTGACGAAACTCCTCAACTTCTTCCATCCTATGCCCCTAAGATCCCCCAATGTGGATATTGGGTCACTGGATAGTATTTCGACCCGGATCCCGGCAAATGCCGGGCATTCACAGAGATAGTGTTCCAAGGTCTCCTCGTCATCCCCACAGGCCCTGCACACTTCCGATTCCGCCCTACCAATAAGGTGGAGATGGGCCCTAAGTGTCGAGTGTCCCGAGAGGATTTCCATCAAAAGACTCAGTTCCTTCCTACTGAGATTCAGAATTTCCCTTGTCTTGTCCTTGTCCGGGTTGCCCCAGGGAATATTTGTAGTCCTGCCAACACCCGCATTTTCCCAGATCGTCCTATGCATGGTGTCAGCCCAGTCCACCAGCTCCGCCTTGAGAGCTCGAAAAGGTTTAGCGTTCTCCAAAGTGACTAATTCCAGGGAAGATCCTCCCCTAGCCAAATCATTATCCACTTCGTTCCCCGCTATACCACAGTGTCCCGGCACCCATATAATCTCAATGCGTCCCCGTGAAGAGAAATCGTTAATTTCCCCTTTACACCTGAGTATCGTCATTGATCCCACAGAGTCCGTAGATAAAGCCCGGATAGCCGCTTGGCTATACGTGAAAATCACAATATCACCGGTCAAGCCCATGATATTCACGTGCTTAATGCACTCCGTAATCGCGGTGACCTCCGCCTGTAGTACGGTGTTATGGTCAGGAAGACGGAAGCAATTGCGTACATTGAAGTCAGCGTTACAGAAGCCCAGACCCGTTTTCCCATCCAGTTTTGATCCATCCGTATAAAAGTGGATCCCCGGTTGGTTCCTCAAGAAGGTCCCATTTAACCATGGTTGCCTGTCCGGGATTAACGTGTCACAGAGCGTCGTGACAGACCTCTCTGAAATCCTGTCGCAGTCCCATTCTGGGACGTAATACCCTGGCAATTGGTATAAAATAGAACGGTGCCCGGTAATATGGCCATTATTGTCCCATTCCCCGGTAGCCCTCAGCCGCATCATAGTCAATGCGGCCTCGTACTTCACCCGTACCTCAATTGGGCGAATTGCCAGAATAGTCTCGACAGCCACTAATGCCCAAACAGCATAGGCGCTGTATCTTCTGCAATAGTCCCACATACGAGCCAAATCTCATCGATGTCCACCATACTACAGATGCGTACGTCAGTATAGGTCTGACAACGCTAATGTATAGCCAGTGTGTCATCCTGGGATCCAGACCACATTTAGATCCTATTGCCCTTCTACAGACGGCCCACGATATGTGGGCCCTCTTCACCCTTTCCTCAATATGGTCCCTCCAGGATAGTTTCCTATCAAGAACAACTCCCAGATACTTGACCCTATCGGAGATATGAACCGTTTTTCCCAGGAAGATCTTCCTCTTCCTAGTAAAAAGGCATATTTCGGTTTTGTCCGGATTGACATTTAGGCCCCTGGGCCTAGCCCAGTTGTACGCCAGTACGAGTGCATAAGATGCCCTCCTACATAGATATCCAGGATTCTCCCCCCTTAAAAGTATCGCCAAATCGTCTGCGTAGCAGACAGGTTGGAAACCTTCACTGGATAGAATCCTCAAGAGACTATTAATCGTGGTCACCCATAGGAGTGGAGATAGGACCCCCCCCCTGAGGAATCCCCCTTGGAAGCATTACTTTTGGGCAAAAAAAGCGCTGATTTTAGCGCTTATAAAAAGCTGTGATTTCATGGCTTGCAGTAAACTCATATTTCATGTCTATATTATTACAATTAAAAGTAATAACATGAATTTACCATACATAATTTATTTTACATAAAATTCTACAGACATTAATTTTTTGTTGTTAACATTTTTGACATATAATATATTTTTTTTACCGCTCCATGTGCTAGCTCTTCAGAAACAGTTAAATGACTAATTATTTTTTATTTCATACTCGAAAACAGCAAACACAATCGATAATCACTCGGGAAAATTGGTACAGATCGTTTATAATACACGATATGAAACTTTCTGCATTACAGCCTGCATCCTTATAAGGGATTAGGGTAAGCTGCTTACAACCTGCACCATTGTTAGGGAAAACAGTAAGCTCAACATTTTTTTTTTGTTTTTTTTTTTATACGAAAATTATTCGTTTCTTTTGCTGCTTCTCAGTATTATGCAATAGTAAGCACTTGCATCAGCGCATTTGTTTTATCCTGCTTCTAAAAACATGAAAATTTTTTACTGGGTATATATGGAGTAAGATTTGGAGACATATAATAATATGAAGTACCAAAATATTTTAGATTACATTTTGGAAACTAAAGCATATAAAAGAGAAGTTTTAGACAAAAATTTTTTTTTTTTTTTTAAATAATTAGTTTTTGAAATTTTACGAAATTTTGATTTTGAAGCATTCTCGCTTCCAAATCGCGGTCGGCACACGAAAAATTTCTTCGCAGAATATTTAGCAAATTTAGTTTTCTATCGGAATATATTAAGTATCTAAGTATAAAACGCTCATTTGATGCATTTGTGGTAAATTTTATGAAGACTGCCCTGAGGCAGCAGCCTTACCCGTTAGAGGGTTAATATAATAGTCACAGAAAAATAATGTCAGATTCCTTACCATATCTAAATATTTGAAATTTTATACCATTCAACACTAAGTTTAGTTTATGTATAAAAAATTGAGTTTGCAAATTTTTAAATTTTAATTATTTTTAAACTATTAATGAGATTTTATATCATACGAGTGTGTACCCAGGTAGAAATTGCCGATGGTACCAAAATCAAAGTACTGGCAGAGCGTTGGTTAACAGTAATACCAAAAAAAAAGCATTGGGAAAGCACTTATTTGAAACGCTTTGCCAACGTTTGCTGAAAGTGCCTTGCCAATACCTGTTTTGCAAAATTTACAACCGTTTATGAAAAACAACCACTGGCAAAACATCTGTAAACAGTGATTTGCCAACGTTAGCAAAAACGACTTTGCCAGTACTTCTTTGACAAAATTTACGACCGAATATACAAAAATACTACTGGGAAAACATCTTATAAATGTGCTCTGCCAACGCTTATAGAAAATGCTTTGCCAGTACTTCTTTTACAAAATTTACGACCTTATGTGTAAAAATACTACTGGCAAAGCATTGGCTTACAGCGTTTTACCAACACTTGCTAGAAGGGTTTTGCCAGTACATGTTTCACAAAATTTACGACCGTATATGAAAATATACTGCTGGCTAAACATTGGTTTAAATGCTTCACCGACGTTTGAAAAATAGCTTTGCCAGCACTTGTTTCACTTATTTAACTACTGTTTATGAAAATAAGTACAACAGTTTTTTTTTATAAATAATTCTTTACTTTATTTATGTAAAAGAGCTATAGCTATCGTTTCACTTTGAAACTTTGTAAGAATGCACTTAACTTCTACTAAATGTATGTTTATTATTACATAATTTTCATTTAAATTTCTTACTATATACAATCCAATTTCTTTTGATGAAAGAGGAAAGTTAAAAAAATCATCAGTTTCATCAAAAACACAACCTTTTACAAATAGGTCATCACATTTGTGCTTAGAATGCTTAATGCTAAAAATTTCATTTATTACCATAACATTTCCGTTACTGAGTGTGCATACATTATTAGGATGAGATGACGTAAATTTAAAACCTTGAATATTAATAAAAGAAAATACAACTTTGGATTCCGAAGATTCTATAACTTTTCCAAGAGAATACTTTGTATTCTTATAAAGTGGATATACCAAAGGGATATTCTTTTTCGAGTTTTCATAATTAAAAGTATGCAATTTTCTATGAATTTGTGCTATTGGATTTTTGGGAGATTTAACAATAGATTTTATATAGCCCAAACTGTTTTCAAAATCGAAAGCAGAAAATTGTGAAACGGGAGCGCCAATGTTAGCAACGTCATCTGCGATATGGATTAGATTATGAAAATTCATTGTTTGCGAACTGGGTCCATAAAAATGTGACATTAGTTCGAAAAATCTTCTTAAAATTTGCTTTACATAATCCGTTTTTAAAGAAGCTAATGTATAAGATGATAAAATCCTACACGATGAATATAACATTAAAAAATGCTTGTACTGATCAGAATTTAATGAATTTTTTAAAACTATAGCGCTACCATATAACAAAAAAAAACGGAATTGAGTTGCTTTCCAGTTTTTTATATCCAATAAGTCAAATGATTTCCTTTGAAATTCCGATGGTAGGTCATTTGATATATTCAAAAAATTTCGTTGCAAGACTACAAGGTTTTCCTCTGAAATAAAGCAGTACGAGTTTTTTAAAATAAGTTTTTGTAACAAATATTTGCTGACTCCGAGATGTAACATATGCATTTCATCAAGAACTACATTTTTAACCAAATCAAAATTAACAAGATCAAGTAGTGGGCTAACTTCTTTATTAAGATGATGACCAGGATTAGATTTGTCTCGAAACGACTGCACAGTTCTCTCTTCACTATTTATATCTTTAAAAACTCGAGTATTATTAATAGTTTCTCCCTTCACAACGCACCTTTCACAAGAATAAAATCCTGTATGGCCTTTGGAACATTTAATAAACGCTCGAGCCGGCATGTCACAGCAAAACGCAACTATTTTAAACTTAAAATGTTTTCCATTTAATTCAATACCTTCAAAAATAAAAAGAATTGCTTTTATAAATAAATATTAAAACAAATTATTTATACCTTCATTTTGGAAAATGTTTGCTTCCAAAACAAAATCTTTCAGAAATTCTCTCGCAGAATATGGCTTTGAATTTCCAAAAAATAACGCAATTAGAAAAGGCTTGGTCATGTAAAGGTTGGAAAATACTTTCCCCATGATGGACCAGAACCCTCTTTTGGATTTATTAAAAACATCCATTCCATCTACGTGTATTAATAATTTAATTTCATTTTCTCCATAAAAATTTGGATGTATAATAAAATTCAAATTTTCTTTAATACCAAAATATTTAAATTGGCCTAGTGTATCGTCCAAACTTTTCATTATGTTAGTTTCACTTCTAACAGTTGAGGTTCCTAAAAGTGTTTTGGACGATTTTGGAAGGGAAATATAACCTTCAGATCTAAATATCATTAATACCTCATCTATAGATTTTTGAGTGAGTACATGAACATTTTAGTTAGAAAATGTTAGAAAATGTTAAACGTGATCTTAAGGATGAGATAAGATCACTTAGAAGAAGCATTCAATACGACATGAAGAAAATGAACAACAAAATCGATAAAGTTGAATTTTATATGTCAAATACTAAAAACGTGCGTCCTTTATCTGATATACAGAAAAACCTAGGTTTCTATTTTATTTCATTATTAAATTATTTAATTTTAATTTAACTATTTTATTACACAATGTAATTTATTATTAAATAAATCAAAATACAAAAATAAAAATATTGCGTTTCAATAATAAGTAACGCAATCTTTTTAATGATATAAAAAAAAATATTTTTTTTTCCCTATTGTTGTAGAACTTTTCAAATTGTTTCGCCAACGCTTTGCCAACCTTCCGAAATACAAACGGCCAACTGAAGATTGACGTTATCATTTCAGTGTTGGCAGAGCACTTAATTTAACAATGTTGCCAACGCTTTGCCAACGTTTCAAACAACGAACGGCCAACTGAAGATTGACGTTATCATTTCAAGGTTGGCCCAACACCTAAACTTTGGAAAAGCGGGCGTCCTGCCAACGCTTGTACGACCTTATACAGTACTTTGCCAACGCTTTGCCGTTTGTATTTTTCTACCTGGGTACTTTCGTTTAACTTCAAATATTTAAAAATACAATTGCACTTAGCTCTAGAAAACAGAATACTTTATCAGTTATTAAACAATTATACTTTGCACAATTTTGTTTTGTTTTACAATACACTCGAATATTTTAATCAATTAAATTTTTTTTTCTTTTTTTTTATTAATTAATAATTATAAAATTACAAATTATATACTATTACCCTAACCGAGCACTAGCTACTATGGCTTTCGGCACGTTGTAGCTAAAACAGACCAGTGTCTCTGGTGGGAATCGAACCCACGACCCCCGCACTGATAAGCCAGCACGCTACCAACTAGCCTACCGGGGCGCACAGGAATCAATTAAATTGTTTTTTATTCTATAACGTAAACGAATTTAAATTTCGGTTAAATTTGTTGATATATCATTGTATGTCTTGTTAAAAATGAGAGCGTTAGTATTGGATGTTGTTAACTTTATAATATATTAAAATAAAACATTGACTCAATTATGGAATATTAAATTTTCATTATTTCGCGAAACATTTAGGTAATTGTAGTTGGAATTGTAATGGGCTATCTATGGAACGTGTTTACGATAGCAAAGGCATGGACGGGTATGGAATAGGGAATATCTTTAAGGACACAAGAATAGCATCCCAATACCCCTGAGCGTGGCCGGTTTAGAAAGGTAGCACGCACATCCTCCCTAGAGGTATAGCCCAAAAATAGGTGGATTCATCACATGTTTTGGTAGGAAGAGAGTCGAATCCACTTAAATGCCCATAACTGAGACCAATAGACGGATATTGGGCTCTGGTGAAAAGAATTGTGAAGATCACAGAACAAGTCGCCAAAGATGCTGAAACTTTTAAAACTACATCGTCATTTCACAGCAAGAAGGCCACCGAGGAAACAATAAAAACCATATTGGCTGAATTTTTTTAAAAAGTTAAAGTATTAATTAAATTCTTTTTAGTTTAAACGAGCTTAAAATTATTTATTTATTAATTATTTATTTCCAAAATTTCGTCTTCACATTGGGTGACTTCTTCAGGGAACAAATATTACAATTTGAAAAACTAGTTATAATAATTAAGTTATATTCATTTATTCGTGCACTAATTTGACAGATCTCGTTCTTTATAAAAGTTCTTGAGTATTTATTTGTTTACCAATTTATGTACTATTATTAACATATCGCACACCTAGTTCAATAATGACTTAACTCAAAATTTTAGTTTTTCGGGTTTATATGTTTAAACTATGCACAATACACTTTTTTATATATAAAAAAAATGTCAGTGTATTTTGTTGTTGTTAACTGTTGCTAAAATACAGTTATATCTTTATTTATGGTTTAATTGGTATATGGTTCCAAATATTTTTTTTCGATTTCTGAAAAATTAAAAATTTTGAGTTGAGTCACTTTTGAACTAGGTGTTCCCATTAGGAACATACACTCTAAAAAATGATTGTGAACTTACTACTTTAAATTGGGTAAATTATTGTGTAATATAACGCATAGTGAATGAAAATAAACACCAAATACGTAAAAATATTTTGTACACATTTTGAATAACAATAATACACACATAATGTAAAAACAGGCATTATTTGCCTATAATTGAACATTATGAACAGCGGTAACAATCACATGCCAAACATCAAACATTCATATAAACTAGTTTACTCACAAACAAAATATTCAAAGGAGAGAAAAACAAAAAACCTGTATCAAAGATCCACCAGAGGTGGACCTTGCACATAACAAACAAGTTTTCAATTTATTTTTTGATCAATGGTTATAATCTTTAATTTCAAGCTCATATATTAGTTCTCATGTAGTGAGTAAACTAGTTTATATGAATGTTTGATGTTTGGCATGGGATTGTTACCGCTTTCAAAGCGTGTTCTGATGATGGGAACCTAGAAAATTATTGATTCCTGAAAGGGTCAAATAATAAATTTGAAAACAAAAAACTCTATAGATTATCCTAATAAAGAAATATAGAGTATGACCTCGAACTTGAATAATTGATGACAAACGATTTATGAAACAATATCATCAATATGATGAAACTTTTTTCCCAGTGTTTGACAGTTTAGGTGAATTTCATTGAAATCGTCGAATGGGGATTGAGGTGAGATGGTTACACTCACTCTATGGTTATCACTCCATAATTTCAAAGAATTCCTTCATAAATTTTCCTTTTAGACGTATATAACTAACTTGTCAGTTAGGAAATGGAATTCTTTCCACTTAAATTTTATAAACCTCTTATAGTTTACGATTCTGTCTTTTTAGAAAGAACCCTTTAAGTTTTGCATTCAGCTACACTTGTTATATTTAAAGCATTTTTTTACGTTAAAGAAAATCCTATTAACCTAAATTTGTTTTTGGTTATTTTTCTGCATATCACTGTCATCATCAACGACAACATACACTTAAGTAATGATTGTTGGCCTTAAGCTTTTTATAAACAACATACCAACACACTTTTGCACAAACACATACACACTAGGTTGTCCCAAAAAAAATAAAAATTTGGATTTTCTCGGAAGATCTTTAATAATTTGGATACTCATAAGGTAAAGTATTTTTGAGAATTTTATCAGATTTTTCGGAAGTGGTTTAGAGGTCGCGCAAACCGATTTTGTACCAAAAATCGAGCTTTTTGGGCTTTTATTGAATTATTCTTGAAAATTGCTAAAAATCGGTAATTTTTCGGCTTCTGAGTAAATATTCTTAAAGAAAATTTTCCGATCTTTAATTTTATGTGCATAAGTAATAAGTTTCGTCAGGGATTTTGCAATTTTGATACATTATATAACAGTTTTTGTAAATTTTAAACAAATATGAAAAAGACTGCTTTATAACTTTTAAAATTTGTATGAAGACTAAAAAAACTAATGACGCAGTTTAAAAGATTATGAAGTTTTAAATAAATTAGCAGAAAAAATAATATAATTTTCTCTTACCATTCTCGAGTTATACCCTTTTAAAGCTTTTCACCCATTGTATGAAATTTTTAGTACTATAAGATTTGGGCATCCGATTTGTTGTAAACTTTAGATTATGAGATTTGAAAATTTATTTATTGTATGTCAAAGCTTAGTTTTAAGTGTTGTCAAGTTGTGGACAGCAAAAAAGTAGCCAAAAAGCCGTTATCACTAGGTGGCACTGATATGGCTCGAACTAAAATTCATGATTTATTGGATTTGGGGGAACTACAACCCTATTTTTGGCAGATAGTCTATAGGTTTAGAGATAACAAGTCACAATACAATTAAAATTTTTGTAAACTGATAAGTGGAAGACGCTTGCTTGAGATTGAGATAAATTTTATGGCTTGAGATAAAAGCTTTTATGCTAGAACCCTCTTCCGGTAATTAGCAATCTCTATATATATAAAATCTCTTGAAAAGCTTAAGCTACTTCAAAAAACCACAATACGGCTGGTTTGCATCCGCTGTTATGGCTCGAACTAAAATTCATGATTTATTGGATTTGGGGGAACTACAACCCTATTTTTGGCAGATAGTCTATAGGTTTAGAGATAACAAGTCACAATACAATTAACCATTAACCGAGCTCGCTGGATGATGAAAATATATACTCTCTAAAAATATGTATTTTTCGAAACCAGCTACAACCTTTCATTCAAAATTCAAAAATTGATGCCTTGCTGGATTTTAAATCATTTATTTTAAGAGTATATATTAAAAATTGGTACCTATGCCAGTGTCCCCGATACGCTCCTCTCAATGACCTTAGACTTTTGAAACAATTGTATGATTAAAAACGCTTTAATGAAAAAGTTGCACGCGAGACTCTGAAAACTGAACTCCGAAAAGTGGTAAGTAACTACTATTTTATTTGTAAAAACATTTTCTAAATCCAATTATTTGAAGTTAAAACCAATGCAAACCTAGTTTACACCTTACAGTATTATACATTTCATACAATGTGTACAAAGCTTTAAAAGGGTATAATTCGAGAACGGTGAGAGAAAATTCATTTTTTTTCTGCTAATTAATTTAAAACTTAATAATCTATTAAACTGCATCATTAGTTTTTTTAGTCTTTATACAAATTTTAAAAGTTATAAAGCATTCTTTTCCATATTTGTTGAAAATTTACGAAAACCCGTTATTAAATTGTCAAAATGTGCAAAATAATTAAAGAAACTTATTATTTATGCACATAAAATTAAAGATCGGAAAATTTTCATTAAGAATATTGACTCAGAAGCTGAAGAAATATCGATTTTTTACCAATTTTCAAGCAAAATTCAAAAAAAGCCCAAAAAGCTGGATTTTTGGTAAAAAATCGATTTGCGCGACCTCTAAACCACCTCCGAAAAATCTGAAAAAATTCTCAAAAATTCTTAGCCTTATGAGTATTCAAATTAAGAATGATCCCCAAAATTTTTTTTTGAATGGGACACCCTAATACACACTCGCATAGCCATACACAATTTCCTTATATCCTTGCAAAATAGGCTGGTAAAATACCCGTAAAGCTTATCAGCAGCCATTAAAGCCCATTGGCATGAAGAAATCAAAAAAAAAAAAAAAAAAAACAATCACTCACATCTACACAGAAACACATAAAAACATACAACCCATACAACCCATACACTAGAGAGAAACACCCAATGTAATATTGAGCCAAAACTCCAGAAGTGTGTGTGTGTACTATGCATCAATTTAACTGTCAAAAAAGTTTATTCACCCACAAATATCAGTTTCCAAAACAACTACAACAACAATGAAAAAATAACATAAAAAGATCTGCAACATGACATGATACAAAAAAAAAAAAAAAAACAAATATATATATATAAAAACTACAACAAATTCTTTTTAAATAGCATTGGCGGGCTACAAACTAATATTCCTGTATCCAGCATCAACCCAAAAGCTGTAAGTTACGGTTGCGGGTTTTATCATATTGTATATTTAACGTTTATGATGTGTTACTCTGACCGAATAATGTTTTGCCTATATAATGCCATAATGTCTATAGTGTTGCAAAGGCTTTAAAAGAATTAAATCATTTTTGCTTAAAGAAAAGTTTTAATATAAAGTTTAACATGGTGTCAGGAGGTCAGTTCTTAGTAAGGATTATCATCAAATTGAAGAAAATAATACCTTAAAATTTTCCATATATAAAAAAGAAAAAAAGAAAATAATGTTACAGCAAACCAAAATAATTTTAATAATTTTCGTAGCACATTTTAAAAAAATTTGGCGAAGTGTAAAGGACAGTAAAAATTTTGAGTAAATGAAGAAATTTCATATAGAGCAATTCCATATGAAAGCGATCACCTTTTGGACGACCCCTCTCCGATTTTAAAATAAATAGTCTCAATCGATTGCCCAGCAAAAAATAATGTACCTACATATGTTTTTTTTTTATAGTGACTGGTTTAGTGGTGGTGTGCACCACTGTCATGTGACAAAATTGAAGAATTCTTCATAAGGGACCTCATTGAAACTACTAAAGCGATCGCAACGAGTGATAGCTCGTTGGAAAGGTATTGAATCAGGCTTTAATTGAAAAATAAAATTTTCCTAATTTTTCTTGTTAAATAATTAAAAATAATTCAATTATAAAAAATATAAAAACAATGAGAACAAGGTGGTCTCTTAAATGCTCTTCTCCTGTCCAAACAAGGAGTCGGGGCCCATTTTTTTATTGCTGATTCTTAAAGCAAAAATTATGAGGAATACAAAAAAAATAAAATTAGCCGGAAAATTTAGGAGCTTCTGTGGAAAATCGGAAAATTTAATTTTCATGGGAAAAAAGGTAAATTTCTGAGAAAAATTAGGAAAATTTTATTTTTCAATTAAAGCCTGATTCAATACCTTTCCAACGAGCTATCACTCGTTGCGATCGCTTATGAAGAATTCTTCAATTTTGTCACATGACAGTGGTGCACACCACCACTAAACCAGTCACTATAAAAAAAAAAAAAATATGTAGGTACATTATTTTTTGCTGGGCAATCGATTGAGACTATTTATTTTAAAATCGGAGAGGGGTCGTCCAAAAATTTGCCAATTTTGATCGTTTTCATATGGAATTGCTCTATATTTAGTTAGAATATTGGTCTAACTAAAGTTCAAAATCTAATATAATATTGTCATATTTGTTGCTTTTCAAATAGTTTAACCATTTTCATGATAGACAATGCAATTGTTTCATTGGCATCACCCAAGTCTTCAGTCAAGTCAGCGTGATGCCAAAGAAATAATTATATTGTCTATCATGAAAATGAGCAAACTTTTTGAAAAGCAAAAAATGTAATCTAATATGACCAAGGATAATATTAACCAGGACTAGCAGTGATGTGCGTCACGCGCTAGTGATCGTGCACGTATATCATCGTGCCAGCGTGGCTTTGAGGAAAAATTAGGACGCTTGTAGGGTACGATTTTAACACAGTGGTTTTATTCAACAGCATAATTAATATAATTTATTTAATTATTTATTTTTAAGGTATTTTAATTTATAATGTAAATATAATGGAAAAAAAGATTTTCTATATGTTTTAAAAATTACTTGAGCGACAAATGTGTAGTTTGAAAATTTCAGTAATTTTCAAAACAGTTAAAAAATAATTTTTTTCTATTATATTTATATTATAAATTGAAATACCTTAAAAATTCATAAAAATAAATAATTAAATAAATTATATTAATTATGCGGTTGAATAAAACCACTGTGTTAAAATTATACCGCTCAAGCGGCCTCATTTTAGCGCGAGAGACGGCATGCTTGAACGATCACAAGCATGTCATGAACATATCTACTAAGCCTGGTCTATATTATCCTTGATATGGCAATATAATATTAGATTTTTAACTTAAGGTAGAACTACATTCTGAAATATATGAAAATAAGGTAAGTCCGAAAAAAACAGATTTGCATTTTTAACACAAAAATCCTATTAATTGCTTGTAATATTGGTAAAAACAATATTGGCAAAGAATTTTGAGGGTGGTACTGGCAAACAAAATAGTATTTTCTAATACAAGCAGTGGTTTGCCAGTACTACTTTTTTGGTACGGTTGGAAATTTCAAACAGGGTATTTAATTGATTTAGTTTCAATTAAATTTTTAATCATATCTATTAAAAATTTAATTGAATTAAAATTGGATAATATCGCCAAAAATTGGAAAACATATTCAAAATTGTAAAAATCTCTGGAATCGCAAAAAGTCGCCAATATTAATAATACTAAAATTAATTATTTTTTCATACTGTTCCGTTTTCGACTTAGTTCTTCAAACTGCGGTTTTTTTACTGGATGAAGAAATTAATTATTGTGGATGGTGGATTACAATGATGCTGAAGATCAGGGGTCGCCAAAAAATTTTTGGTTGTGTAGTAGTGTGTAAGAGAGAGGAAAAAATTGAGACAATTACTGTCATAGAAAAATGTTAGTAATAGACGCCATTCCTATATTCATACAAAATAAGAAAATAATTAAGATAATCGGCTGAATTTCAGTTTATGGGGGACACCCCTAGAGAAAAAATCTGAATATGCCATCCCCTTCAGAATGTTCCCAGGAGTACGAAAATCATAATGAATAAGGGGGCTCACGCCCCCTATGGGCGTGGCAGTCGAAAAACGACCCGGCCCACCTACGTAGACAATATGGGTATCAAATGAAAGCTAATGTCTTCACGATTCCAAAAATAGCCACAGTTGCCAGATCGGGCGGTTTTTGCAGCCGATACGGCCATTTTTGTTAAATAGGGGCGGGGGTGAAAAACGACCCATGCCACCTACTTAGGCAATATTGGTATCAAATGAAAGGAAATGTCTTCACGATTCCAAAAATACCCGTAGTTGCCAGATCGTCCAGAATTTGAGGAAGATATGTTAATTTTTATAAAATGGGGGAAGGACTTTTTTTTGTTTATTTCTTTTTAGCTCGGCCAGAGGCCGAGCACTCGAGATCCCCGCCGTCTAGAATTAAGACATACTGGAGTTAAAAACCCCTAAGCCCGGCCGTAGGCCGGTCACGCAGAAAAACTTTACTAAGCGAAGCCAGTATAACAAATTTTCATTAACCAATCAGAAGCTTTCAAGAGTTTTCCTCGTTTCTTAATTTTGTACTTATCCTCATTTATGATTTGACTCTTGACACGAGAACATCACTAAATATGGATTGCGTTACTGCCTTTGACATTCACGACTGGGGTCGTGAATTGGACGATAAGCCGCCGATTTTATTGAAAAAACTTATGCAATTTGGTATGCTTCCTTCTGAAGGTACTATGCAAATTTTGCCAAAATGGCCATATCGGCTACAAAAATCGCCCAATCTGGCAACTACGGCTATTTTTGGAATCGTGAAGACATTAGCTTTCATTTGATACCCATATTGTCTACGTAGGTGGGCCGGGTCGTTTTTCGACTGCCACGCCCATAAGGGGCGTGAGCCCCCTTATTCATTATGATTTTCGCACTCCTGGGGTCATTTAAGGGGGCGTGGCACTTTTTTTTTTTCCAGGGGTGTCCCCCATAAACTGAAATTTTGCCAGATAATCAAATACTAATAATGGTTTAAATATAACAGTGTATGATATTATATAATTATATGTTATTTTGGGTGGTTAAGGTGACACAAAAATACTTATGTTTTTATACATAATTTCATCAACATACATACATAAAATTATACAACTTACAAGGGAAGTATCTTTCTGCGTCAGATCCTTACTAAACTAAAATATATTGTAAAGAACATACAACTATGGAACCAAACTTTTTTTTAGATATATCTAAAGACACAAACAAGTTATTAAAGACACAAACAAGTTATTATCAAACAAAACAGTTTCGAACAAACTATCGAAATATGTCTCAAAAAAGGCATATCAATTTTACATTTAATTTTTACATATTTCACTCAATTTCGATGGCACAAACAACTTGTCCATAAAAATATTTATTAAAAATTATTTTTGTTTTTGTACGTATACTACATAATGTCCAATTTTGAATTATAATTACATGTAATGTGTAATTCAAAAATTTGAATTACAATTACATGTAACTGTAATTGAGAATTCTCAATTACAATTACCTGTAATTTTAATTCAAAAATATTGAATTACACAATTGTAATTGTAATTCAAAATTCTCAACTAAAATCACATGTAATGGGTATTTGAGTACGTAATTAATTACAAAATGTAATTCACATCCCCCAAGCATGCTTAAAAACTAGATTGCGGAACTATGTTTCTTAACAAAAGTCCGCGCAAAGATACTTCCCTTGTTAGACTTAATAACATTAGGTCTTTACAAGAAGATAACAAATCTGTTGTTTTACGAAAATCGGATAAAAAAAAATAAGGCGACTTTTCAAAAACTTCTCCTTCTTCTAAATAAATAAGTAAATAAATAAATAACTAACCAACTACATAAAAAAAATAAATGAATAAGTAAATAAATAACTAACCAACTATTAAACTAACTAATTATTTATATTAGTATGAAAACAATCGCAATGTCTTTTAAGAACATATTCCATACATTCCTTAAATGTTTTATAACATAAAAGGCATTGTATGTTACCAAAAGCATTTTTGATCATACAATATTTTTTGAGTGTCATCATTAAGTTTTTTTCTGTAAACATGAAAAAAAGTGTTAAGGCATCCGCTGGACATGTACACCTGTCGCATTCTCATCGACGACTAAATGAAAGAGCACAAGAATGTGTGTGAGGTAGAGGAAATTTAAGTTTGCACAATTGTGCAATGAAATGGCGACCCCTGCTGAAGATAACCTAGTCGCTTAGGTCGCAAGTGCGGCACTCCCTTTAGCGCTGATCCATACAAGATTTTTTTCATCTTCTCTTCCATTTATTAACAATTAGTGTTTTCTATTTCTTATAGTAACATTTTATTTATGATCTCAAACCTGACAATTCAAAATGGAAAGTGGTTTAAAAATCTTATGATAATTCAACATCTTGACAACAATTGTGAAAATTGTTATCCAGAGTTTCGAAATAGTTATTCTAAAAACAAATTTTTATGAAAAATAAATTATTTTAAAATATCAAAAAAATATATATTTTTTATTCTTATGTTGATAAAAATACATTTCTCTGCTAGAAATTAGTTCATCATTTGTATATATTTTTTGAAAATCTGACCGATCGGACAATGAATTTATCATATACACAAAGTCTGAAATATTCTCAAATTAATTCATTGATTACTCAAAACATAAATAATGTATGGTTCTTATTAAAATAATTGTAAACATACAAAAATTATATCGTCATGGTTTCCATAACCCATTTTGAACTTACGTTGCTTTAAAGCAACAATAGATTTAAGGCCCGATAATTTTGCAAAGGAGGCACTTATAATAGCGCGATAAAAAGCATGTCATAAAGTGTTTTCTTAACTTTACAAATAATTTAAAAAAATTAAAAACTATTGTTTCCACGGTTTTTTAGCGATATTTTGAAAAATTACTTATTAACATAAGGAAGACAGGTCATATGCTAATTTAGTTAGGGACGTATGAGAAAATTTTTCGAATGAGAAAAATTTGTTGAGCACTTTTTATATAAAATTAAAAGACCCATGAATTAGGCACATACAGAGTATCAAAGTTTGCTTTTAAATTGTAAATAATACCGCTAGAGGGCGCAATAAGTGTACAAAAACTACAGAACATTACACCATTGCATCTTCCTACTAAATTTTGTCAAAAAACTGCCACAGGATCGATTAGTGATATAAAGTTGTACAATATTTCTGAGAAAGTTGTCTAAAAAATGTCCAGTGGATCTATTCTATATTTAATAAGTTAAAACAAAAATTACAAAAATTTAAAAAATTCGCCTAAATTATAAAATAAATTATCAAAATTTAAAATATGGACAAATATGGAAAAACACAGACAAAATTAAAAAAATATTTTAAAAATCGATAATATTTAAAAAATAATTACCCAAAATAAAAACCAACCGCCAAATTTGTCAAAAATGTAATGATTTAATAAAAATTCCATATTGAAAAAGGTATGGAGAAAATTAAAAAAAAATAATAATTTTTGCCATTTTTTTTTTATCACTTTTGAATACTTTTTTAAAATTTGTTTGGAGTTTTTTTTTCAATTTATATGACTTTTTAAATTGTAAAGATTTTTTTTTGAATTATTGTGATTATCTTCCGATATTGATGATTTATTTAAGTTTTGGTGATTTATTTCTGTTTTTTTTTTTAATTTTAGTGAATATATTAAATTCTGATTATTTTTTCAATTTTGTAGACATTTTTAAATATTAGGATTTTTTAATTTTGTTTGCTTTCTTTAAAGTTAGTTTGCTTTCTTAAAGTTTTAATATTGGCTATTGTTTCAAAAAAGATTGTTTGAAGATTTTTATTATATTAATTCATTTTTATTTGAAAATGTGTTTGAAATCAAACAAAGGTTTATTAAAATTTTATTGGCACTCATTTTTTCTGTGTACGAAACTTTCTGTGTTTTTACTAAAAACTGTCTAAAAACGATTTCATAAAATAACTAGACAGAGGTGTTTTGGTTTGAAAATATTTAAATTAAAGAATTCATTCTTTTAAATCTCTACATATTGGTTGTACTTAAATTAAAATTTTCAAGATAAAAAAAATAGTTTCCAAAAATTGGGTTAATGACAATTTTCCCAAAGAAAAAATTTCAAAGTCTAAAAATTTTTAGTTAAACAAAATTGTTTGAGAAAACGAATCGTTTAAGGGGGAAAGAAACATTTAAATCGATCTTAATGAAACATTTGTGTTTTTACTAAAAAGATCCTTAAAAACGATTTCTAGATATATTATTAAAAGAATTCATTCTTTTAATTTTCTACAATTTCATTGATAGTATATTTAAACTGTTATGTATTTTTTTTTTTCTTCAACTAGCTGCTGTTCAATGTTCAGCCCATAGAATGAAATTGGCTTAGAGTTTATCATATTGTAACTGCGATATGCGGGATGGCCAACAACAACAGTGTATGAGACAAAAAAAAAATACAAAAACTGTATGGATTGATTGGCTAAAGCTCGGACAAATGTGTGAAGATCTATCAATATAAAAGTTTTTTTTTTCATATGCGATATGTTTTAGTATTTGCGACGAGGATTTTATATACTCGTGTATTCAACACTCTATGGTTTATTTATGGCTTTTGTTTTGAAATATGGGTCAAATACAAAAAAATATTACGTGAAAATGGGAAAAAATTTTATGAAAATCCTGTTAATGTAAAAAGGTTTAAAATAAAGTGTAGCAAAAAAAAAGAGAGCACAATAACGACAATTTTTATTATCAACAAAATGAAAAATGCATTTAATTAAAAAAAACTCGTATATTTTGGTTATCAGGCTAATAAAAAAACGTTAATTCCTTCAAAGCTAAATAAATTTAAATCAAATTTTTAGTATTTTTGTTAAAGGCGTCAATCAATTTCACTTTAATTACACTGTGCTACACAGAAAAACCACTCGTCAAATAATGTAGTAGCGCAGGTTGTAAGTCTAGCTGAGTGTATTACAAACCCGGTTTGAGGAGTTGCAATATACCCTCAAATGTTCGTGGTAACGGTAAAAGAGTACTTTGTAACTTCCTTCATTTTTTGAACCTATTTTTAATATTTAAACGGTATTTCAAATTAAATTACCTGGTCTTTCCAGTTATATATACTTTCTATTTATTATTTATATTAATATGCAGAGATTTTAATAATTATAAAAACAAGTCAAATTTTAATTTTTATTTTAAATCATCTTTTTCCGAATCTTCTTTTAAACCAACAATGTTCTTAAAGATAATGTTTTCCTGAGGAAAACGAGGCTTTACTAAGCTAAAATCGGTGGAAAATTGACAAAGTTATGGTACTATTTCTATATATACTCGTATGATAAACTTATCAATATTTTCACTAAAACACCAACTTTATGAATATTTTTGATTTAAAAGAAGTTTCAAAAAAACCATCGTAGAAGTTAAAAAAAAATTTTTAAATTTGAATTGTTATTAACAAAATCTCTACATATTTAAATTAACAATATAAGGAAATAAATATATGTTTGCATAGATCAGGTAATTTTCTTTTAAACACCGTTTAAAAGTTCAGAAGCGGTTAAGAAATCAATGAGTTACAAATATTTAAATGCTTCAGTCGCAAAAAATAATTTTTTACCGTTATCTCGAAAATTTTAGATATTAGCAACTTCTCAAACCGGTTTTGCAATACACTCACAACGGGAGTCTCCCAATGGGTTCTCTCCAATCTTAATGAAATTTAGATATGTGATATAAAAAAAATAAATTAAGGGAAACGTATAATTTTAGCGGTACAAACTCATGTTTAGGGGTTTATAAATGGGGAAAAATATTACAAAAAATTTTAGACAAATGGGGTACCAAATGGAAGAGCTTATAGAGATGCTTTAACTGGTATAGGAAACATGTCCGAAAACTTTCAATTATTTTTGTTATTAAAAAAAAAAAGAGTTTTGAGTGATAATAAAACTGGCGTTTTGTTATGTTTATTAATACCTATTAAATTTATTTGAGGGCGTGTCTGAGCTTTTTTCGACATTCGTATTACGTATTTCGAACAGAACCATGATTTTCAGAACAAATTTGCACAATTTGGAAGCGTTGCACAGTAGCGCCTGTAGAACAAGTGAGGTGGCAAAAATCAAAAATTTCATGTGCCCCTAAAAAATATTGAATAAACCTATTTTATAGGAAATTGTCCAACGATTTCAAATATGCCACTCTTATTACAATCAGATTTTTGATTCAGAAGATATAGCCCTTCAAAGTTGACCGATTTTCAGTGTTCAAAAAAACAGAACATTTTTATGTAATTTTGTCCGCTTTCAGATGCAGAATCTCGAAAACTAGATAACGGATCGTCATTCTTTTTAATGTTATTGATAGATATATTTATTAAGAGAAGATTAAAAAATATTAGACTGTTTGCTTTGTATTGGTCCAGGTACTTTGATATTTACAAACTGTCCATTTTTTGAATATTTCTCAACTTTGGTGGAAAATAAAAAAAAACTATTAAAAACTATATTTGCCATATTTTCAAAATAAGTTCTTTGATTAGTCCTTTACCTATTGCAAAAATTTCCAGCTGCCCGTCCTTGCCCCATTTTTTGCTAGAGGTAAAATTTTGAAAAAAGACATGGTTAAAAAAAGGTGTCGCATGCATTTTTGGGCAATTAATGACATATAAACGCGAAAACACATTCTTATTATTATTGTTAATATATATGATTTTTGTTTATGAGTTTAGGTAGATTATACTATATATTTTAAAACAACCATAATCCCGTTATTAGTCAAGGTTAGGTAGATTTTTGTTTTTCATTCAAGGTAGATTATGAAAATGTTTGTACATTAGGTAGATTTTTGTTTTTAATTCAAGGTAGAATAGACTATACATTTAAAAACTATCATTATACCGTGATTAGTCTAGATTAGGTAGATTAGACTATATATTTGAAAAAAAAATATCATAATCCCGCAGTTATATATTTTATGAATGTCCCTAATAATTTCTCCTCTTTGAATTATACTTTATACCCGTTTTATTTGATTAACATATTTTATATTGTCCTACTTTTAATTTGTTAATTATCTTAATTTTGTTTTATATTATATTATCAAATATTTCTTTTATAATAATGAGTTTTTATAATAATGAGTTTTTCAAACAAGTTGGACTAAAAGTAGACTAGAACAAGCACGGATTCGGAAACTCAAACGATGGAAACACTTCGAGAAGATTTTTTGAAAATGATGAGGCTGTAACTCGAATCACTGGAATAGACAATGAAATCATTAAGAGATTGGGAACGATCTTGAATATTTTAAATTGCAAGGAAAAAGATGATTCTGAAAAGTATGGAGAATATGCCTCGAAAACTGCATCTCTTTTAGCAAACTTATATCCACAGAAAAAGTTGACCCGACAGTTCACAAAATATTGTCACATGGAAAAGATATAATTGAATATCAGCATTTGCCAATTGGAGAGCTTTCTGAAGAAGCACAGAAGTCCCTAAACAAATTTTATAAAAAATATAGACTGCTGAACACTTTCAAATCATCAAGGGTAAGACAAAATGAGGATCTCTTCAACATGTTAGCAGCATCTTCCGACCCACTTATTTCATCACTGCGGCATATAAAGTCACGAAAAGAGTTAGAATATAATTATAGTTCAGAAATCATAAGTGTTTTAGATATACCTTCCTTTACGGACTGTGAGCAATATTGAAAAAAAAAAAATGAAAAATAAATAAAAAAAAAATTAAATTTTTTCTGGAATAGTTTTAAATCATAAAAGCCTTTAAAAGAGACAAAAAAAAAAATAAAAAATTTAAAAAAAAATAAAAAATATTTTTTTTTACTACCCATGAAAATGATTTTTTTACAAATATCAACTTTGCTAACCTATAAGTAGGCACCTAAGAGGCGTAGAACACTTTTCAAACACTCATTTCATTGATCGATTATCTATCATATGCTTTTTAAATTTGTTGATTATCTCATTTGGTTCGAAAGTTATGATTTTTGCAACGAAAAAACTCAAATGGCGCCACTGTGCGTTGTTCAGGCGTCAGTCTATTCATGTTGAAATGCTAAACCAAACCAAACATAAATCACTTGACAGCTGGCAAAATGGCCGCCAGTTAGAAAAAAACTTTCCAACTTAAAGTTCTATACCTGTATAAAAAACACCCTTTATAACCTGACCATAAGTAACACGAAAAAGAATCACACACAAATTATTTTTTATTGTCTAAATTTAAATTCTTGATTAATGCAAAGCGATGTATACAAAAATCGAGTCCAACTTTATTTTGAAAAGCTAAATATTCTAGATTGAAAAACTATTCGACTTCGTTTTCGATTTTTATAGCACCTCTGACAGAATCTGAATATTTAAATTTTGCCATTGGAATAGTCCCTAACAGTTGTAAGGAAGATAGAGACATCAGTTTATGACCATTGATAAATGCATGTTAGCTAGAGATATGATTTTTTTTTAATAATCTTATCATTCATTTCATTTAATATTTTGTAATTGGAATTTAATGCTTTTGCAAAGAAATAATTGTTTCTTATCTTATGCGCACGTCTTTGCGACTTTCTGAACAAAAAAATATATAAAAAAAATATTTTTTATTCAATTCATAAAAACGTAAAGCTTTTTTGTCTTATCAATATTGTGTGCAAATTCACTCGGTACTAGTAAGAGCTTTACAAGTTTTTAACTTAAAATATCTGTATAAAATACAATGAAAATCTATTGAAAAGTATCAGTTAAATATAACTTTAATTAAACATAAAATCTGTAATATTTTAAAAAATATCAAACAAAAATGACTTGCAAGGGATGTAATAACAGTAAGTATAGAATATTTCACAATCAGTGAATATTTGAAAGTGATTGGAATTTTAATAAATTTTATAATTAACTTACAGACTGCCAATGCTCTGCTGCCAAATGTGGAGACAATTGTGCTTGCAACAAAGAATGCAATTGTGTTTGCAAGAATGGACCCAAGGATAAATGTTGTGAAAGCAAAAATTAAATTGTGAAATTTTTAAATAAAATCTTACTAAGTAGAAAGCTAAGATCAATATTTTAAATTAGAATTTAATAAAATTTAATTTCAAATTTAAATTCAGCTGTTATTTTGATTTTAGATAACGTCCTCTTTAGTGTTATTTAATAACACTGTGCAATAAGAAAAATCAGCGCCAATGGTTCCAACAGGGAATGAAAGTAGACCATTGGATAAACAAACCCGCGAATATGAGCGAAAATCGAAATAATATAATAATATATTTATGGGAATGTAATTGTGGGTACTTATTGTTCCATTGAACTCAATATCGAAAAATATATTTTTTCGTATATGTCAACAAATTGTAGTCGAATACAAAGAAATCATCGATTTTGGGTACACATATATTTATTTTTTCGACATTGGGTACAATGGAACAATAAGTATACACAATTACATTCCAATTATATTATTTTAATTTGCGCTCATATTGGAAAAAATTGACAAAAAATACACCCAAATTCAAGAGGCCATAGAATTTAAATTCGAACTTACCTTCCAAAACTCTTTGGAGGTTTTGTTTACCTAATAGTCAATTTCGTTTCGCTTTGGAATTATTGAGACTGACGGCGCACTGTGGCTCAAGAATTAAATTCGTCGTCCAACTCCTCAATTTTTTGCCTTCGCCGATTTACAAAATTTTAACGCCAGTTGTAAATATCTCAAAGTTAAGGTAGCCAAACAATTAAGTTCAAATATTGTTAATTGTGGGCGTGGCATGCAGTTTGTTATAATTGAAAAAATGCGATTTTTTTTTTTTTTTTAATATATTAACGAAATGAATCTCAATTTCTCGCAAACTATTATCGACAATTGAATGCATTCTTATTTCTAGGTTCATAGAATTGAATAGTTTTATGTGGTCACAGCTCTACCATTTATAATCGGTGGTAAAGAAATACTTTTTAAATGCCTACATTTTTGTCAAATGTGACATTTAGTGGAATAGAAGTTTTAAGGTCCAAAAGATGCCAAGAAATTTAAAAAACCCAGAGAAATGTGAAAGCGTCGTCTTCAGTCGGATCCGTCCGTAGAACATTTTGTTTACATTAATGAAATTTCTCCAAACAATTATTTATTTAATGATGCTAATTTACAAGCGGCCCTTTAAGTATGCATATTGTTAAAAGGATTTTTAATTTCCCAACGTAAAATATAATATTGCATACATTGGAATGTAAAATAATGTATAAGTTTGTACGCGCTACAATATTTATTTTACAAATTTAGGAGTGATTGTGTATAGTCTGGATAAAATCAATATATTTTTTTAATGCCTGTACTTGGTTTCCATTGCATATATTGCTACAAAATTTGGCAACCAATTTTACAACAACATATCGCTCATTTACTTCAAGAACGTCACAACTCAAAAAACATGACTTTTGAGTTAATGACGCAGAATTTTTCGTTATATCACGTATCATATTGTGTAAAAAAGTCGTATTGATATCTTGTATACTCACCTCTTGAGAGAAATTATGTTGTTATTTTTTTCTTCAAGGTAGGAGTAAATTGAAAAATTTAAACTCGTTTTCTACAAAATCAAAATTTTTGAGTTATGACGTTATTAAAGTAAATGAGCGATATATTTTTAAGCAATGTGTCAAATATGAACGCGATAGGAGCAGGGGAAGTGACACTTCCTGTAAAACACAAAACTTTAAAATGCTGTTACTCCACAGGAGTATTAATACACCCTGATAATACAAACAGACTATGTCCGGGAAAGATCCCAAAGATTCCATTTTTTACAAAGCGGTTACAGGGTGATTTATTTCTTTTTACTTTTAATATAAATTTAGATGGTCAGAAACAACAAAGTTTATTCCCATATTACATACAATTGCGTAACCTTTAATCAATGTTCCAAGTCCACTAGTTTCCCCTTCTATTCCATATCTGTCACCATGCTTTGCCTTTCAATTCCAATCATTATCCGATCCATTAAATTTCGTTCCCAATATTAAGCACTGCAATTCCACACATTTCAAGTTTTATTCCATATCATATCGATTCATTCAAACGTTCCATTCAAACATTGACAGCTTTAAAACATTTTTTATTTTTACTTCCCTGTATAACCCTGTTGTTCGCTTTCATTTATCCGGATTTTTTTGTATGCAAATGCTTTTATTTTTCTCAATTGTTATTAGTTTTTTTATGCATTACTGTGATTTCATTATCATTTAATATGATTATTCTAATGCAAGAAATTCCATTATCATTAAATGGCAATAACATTTTTTTAATTTCCATTCGTATCAACTAATGGTAATGAAATTTCATTTGTAATGAAAAATTCCCACGTATGATTTTTAAGCACTTTGTGTTATACCCATACAACTTAAAAATTATTTTACTAGACTTTCAAAATCAAAGAACTAATACAGGAGATAAATAATATACATAATAAACAAAGTTAAAAAAAATTAGAAGTTAAAGGTTTAACTTAAATTCCTCAGCAAGTATTAAATCGATTTTAGTGAAATCACAACTGGATAAAAGTTCAAGAAATAATTGTCCATTTAAAAAAAAAAATTACTCAAATGTCTTAATCTGTTCAAAAGTTACAGAGTTTTGGCAAACGAAAAACTATTCTGAGACATTGTGCGGCGATTACCCAAAATTTGTTACACAGTGTAATATAAAGAGATAAATAAATTGCTATAAATTTCATAAGCATGGGAAACCTTATAACTTTGCTCTAGATTTTTATTGAAAAATCAGTTTTCATAAAATATTTTTAAGTCTACCAGATATTTTAAATTTCTTTTTTTAAATTTCTTGGCATCTTTTTCTCAAATATAAAAAACTGCATACCACGAACACAATTAACAATATCTGAACTTAATTGTTTGGCTACCCTTATTTTGATATTTTTTTTTTTTTTTTTTTATTAATTAATAATCATATAATTACAAATTATATACTATTACCCTAACCGAGCACTAGCTACTATGGCTTTCGGCGCGTTGTAGCGAAAACAGACCAGTGCCTCTGGTGGGAATCGAACCCACGACCCCCGCACTGATAAGCCAGCACGCTACCAACTAGCCTACCGGGGCGCACTTATTTTGATATATTTACTATCAAATGACGTTAAAATTTTGTAAATCGGTGACAGCAAAGAATTGAGGTTTTGGCCAACGAATTTAATTCTTGAGCCACAGCGCGCCGTCAGTCTCAATAATTCCAAAGCGAAGCGAAAGTTGACTATTATATAAACAAAATCGCCAAAAGGTTTTGGAAGGTTAGTTCGAATTTAATTTGTATGGTCTCTTAAATTTGGGGGTATTTCTGTGAATTTTTTCCAATATGAGAGAAAATCAAAATAATATAATTGGAATGTAATTGTGTGTACTTATTGCTCCATAGAACCCAATGTCGAAAAAATAAATGCATGTGTGCCCAAAATCGATGATTTCACACCTTGCCTACTATTTGTTGAAATATACGATTAAATATATTTTTCGACATTGAGTTCAATGGAACATTAAGTACACACTTGATTATCCCTCTTATTCGAAAAATGGTCAAGAATACCCTAACTTCAAGGGGCCATAAAAACAGAAATTCGAACTAACTTTGCAAAACCGTTTGGCGGTTTTGTTTATCCAATTTTCCTTTTGGAACCATTGACGCTGATGTGTCTTGTTGCACAGTGTTATTAAATAACACTTAGAAGGACGTTATCTAAAATCAAAATAACACCTGAATTTAAATTTAAAATAAAATTTTATTAAATCATAATTTAAAATATTGATCTTAGCTTTCTACTTATTAAGATTTTATTTAAAAATTTCACAATTTAATTTTTGCTTTCACAACATTTATCCTTGGGTCCATTCTTGCAAACACAATTGCATTCTTTGTTGCAAGCACAATTGTCTCCACATTTGGCAGCAGAGCATTGGCAGTCTGTAAGTTAATTATAAAATTTAGTGAAAACTAAATCACTTTCAAATATTCACTGATTGTGAAATATTCTATACTTACTGTTATTACATCCCTTGCAAGTCATTTTTGTTTGATATTTTTTAAAATATTACAGATTTTAAGTTAAATTAAAGTTATATTTAACTGATACTTTTCAATAGATTTTCATTGTATTTTATACAGATATTTTAAGTTAAAAACTTGTAAAGCTCTTACTAGTACCGAGTGAATTTGCACACAATATTGATAAGACAAAAAAGCTTTACGTTTTTATGAATTGAATAAAAATATTTTTTATATATTTTTTTGTTCAGAAAGTCGCAAAGACGTGCGCATAAGATAAGAAGCAATTATTTCTTTGCAAAAGCATTAAATTCCAATTACAAAATATTAAATGAAATGAATGATAAGATTATTAAAAAAAAATCATATCTCTAGCTAACATGCATTTATCAATGGTCATAAATTGATGTCTCTATCTTCCTTACAATTGTTAGGGACTATTCCAATGGAAAATTTAAATATTTTGGATTAATCAAAAATTTAATTTGTGTGTGTTGGTTTTTCGTGCTAATTAGTCCCCGTTCACACACGGCAATTTTACATGCGCAAGTTTTCTTCAATTCTCCTTTGAACTTGCTTTTGTGTTCACACAGGAAAAGTTTGTTTCAGCAATTTTCGTATATCAACCAATCGTATCAACCTTCGTGTTGAAAATTGCGGATGACAAAACAAAACTAAATTGGAGTACGGGCAAGTCTGTACCCCCTTCCATTCTCTTTTCCTCCCTCTTCTATAAACTCAAGACTTGCGCAAGTAAAATTGCCGCGTGTGAACCGGGACTTATGGTTAGGTCATATTAATTTCGATGTAAATAAAATAATCTATTTCATCTTTTTTCTCAACATTTCGTATGACTTGTTTCCGATTTCCTCAGAAGAATATTTATTAAATAAATTCTGACAAATAGAAATAAATTACGAAATAAATCAGTGCTTAATTCTTAATACAAGTATGACAGTTATACAAATAGTCAAATATTAAGTTCCGTTTTCACGTTTTCGTTATTTTATATTGTCTATAAAATATTTAAAAATCCATAGATTGAAAATTTTGTATGTGTTGTTGATCTCTTAAAATTGCATTTCATTTTAAATTGTCAGGTTTGAGATCATAATTAAAATATTACTATTTTAAGCAGAAAACAATAATTGCTAATAAATGTAAGAGAAAGACTAACAAATTCTTATGAGGATCGGCGCTAAAGGGAGTGCCGCACTTTCGATCTAAATGACTTGGTCTTCTTCAGCCTCATTCTAATCCACCACCCACAAGAACTCATGTTTTGATCAGGGTTATATATATCAACCAATTTACTGGAAAAGGTGATATTTTTTCCATTTCTAGTTGATTACCCAAACAATATGAGCTGTTTTTTAAAAAATCGTTTCTGTTTTATTTCACAAAGATGCAATTATTTTTGCTATTTATATAAATGAAGAATGTAAATGCTGTCGGTACTAGGTATAATTTTAACCCTCAAACCGGCCTAAGCTTTTTCGCAATGCCATTTATACCACTTGTTTGGCACGAAAACTAAACAATATGTTATTTTACAAAAATTTGTTTCGCTGCCTATTGTTGGCGATATGGTTAAAAAGAGGTTAAAAGTGAATCTCAAAAATTAAGCCATACAAATGAATAAGTTTAGGCATAAATTATTCCTCTTACGAAGGGTTCAAAAATTACCATTTTTGTGGTTTTAGTTAAGAAGAAATGGCAATTTTTAGTTTTTCGTATAACGCGAAATTAAGCGAAAAAGCACCTTAACTTCAATATATATTGATTACACTTAAAGACTTTGCTAATACTACTAAATATAATATTTCTGTCAAATTTTATAAAAAAATCTGTCGATAAGTTTTCCAGTTAAGATGATGTCCTTTACAGATGCTATTAGAATCCTGCATGTCCTACGACCAAAACTAGAGCTTTTTTGAAAAGTCTAAACTTCAGTATTACTTTATGTTATGTATTAATTGTTTCTAGTCTACATAAATATATTTTCAAGATTTTTGAAAATTGTGTTTAATTTAAAATATTTATAATTTGAAATTTTTCGAAATTCTAATATTAACGCTTTCTTGCTTTCTCACTTCCAAACCGTGCCATGAACACAAAAAAAAACTTCACTGATTTAAATTGGAGCATTTATGATCAACTTAAAATACCCCGCCTGGAGGCGTATTTGCCGGCTAGAGGGTTAAACAAATTTTAACTAATAATAAAAGTATAAAATAAGAATTCAACTGAATGGCTCGCTCGAACAAGGACGTCAAATCGAAAAAAGAATGTTTCCTGGACACTTTCTTTAAAAAAATTTGGAAAACAGTCAACAAAATTAGTTTTGGTTAATTTTTTTTTTGTTACCCTCAGGGAAAAAGTTTCACCATAACGATTAAATTATTGCATAAATCATTTGTCATCATTTATTCATAATATATATGAAGTTTTCATAAATATAATGAAGAGTTTAATAAAAATGTTTGCCAAATGTTTTATGCCCCTTTATCATTTCATAAACAAAGTTTCATGAACTTTGTGAAAATAAATTTTGCCATTAGGAAAAAATAGTAAAATTTAGAAACCACAAATTTAAATTTTTATTTTTGGTTTGAAATATAGAAAATACCCTATGGGGAATGGGACCGGTTCTGCGTGTACCACAGGATCGGTCCCTCCGTGCGCCAGAGACCGGTCTTCTGCTAAACCCTACCCTATGTAAACAACTGGCAACTTTAACATTGGCTTGTCATAGGAGGGGGCCATTTGTTCTGCTTTAAACCACATAGTGGCATGCCTCAAGACTAACCAAAGATGGGCATATCACAAAACTGTCTCAAAATTACCATGTCGTATAAAATAAACGAAAACTAAACAGCTTCCAATGGGTAAAATTCTGGCCAACTGGCTTCTTCTTGTTAATAAGCATTCTGGTTAAGTGGTATGTCATCCCTTTACAAGTCACAGGATTGGTAATGTTAGGACAATTGACACTGCTTAACCCACTTCAATATTAAATTATACTAGTCCTGTGATAAGTCCTTCTTTAACCAGTCACTTTTAGGTCAATTGACTCCTCATTCCCCATAGGGTATCAATTGCAAATAAAATTTTATAAAACTCAAAATCTACGAAAAAACTATTTAAAATTGGGAAGTATTTTATATAATTTGAGTTGTTCTTAATAAATATTATTTGAGTTGTTCTTACTTTAAAATAGAATTAATATTGTATAAAGATATGTTTTTAAATAAAAAAAAATGGAAAATTTCCTCCCCCAAAATAATATTTTTCAAGATAAGAAAGATAATAAATTTTATTAAAAATACTCTCAGTTCCCTCCCAAAAACCTTTTCTTGGATCCGCGCCTGAACATTACTGAGCAGATTATTTTCTTTGGTATAATAAGTGTATATGTTACAAATTTCTTTGTATTTTCTTTGATTTTTCTAAGTAATGTTTTCAAATAATGTTGTTTTTCTTTTAAGTTTTCGAACCACTATATGTAAATTTCTAAAGTTTAGATTTCCTTAAAATAATAAAACATGCATCCGTTAGCTTTTTTCTGTCTATCCCACTGACGAATTTCATTAAAATTGGAGCGAAACTATGGGTAACTTTTATTTCGCGCTTAAGCGCAAAAACCTACTCTTTTTTATTTTGTTACCACCTAATTAGTAAGTGACTAACCATGCACAGTGGGGTGTATCACAAATATTTTAGTAATAATTCAGCCATTCCTTACTGACTGATCGCATTGCAATGAAACCTCACACAGCCATAATTAACGACGTGAATTTAATGAAATGTAAGTCGTTCTTTTTTCTAGTGAAATTTAATTTGTTTTTAACTATACACAGTGGGGTATTTCAAAAAGAAAAAAAATGGTAATAAATATAGAACTTCTAAACTACCGATCCGATCGGTGCGAATCAACTTGAAAAATGTAAAGGAGGTGTTAATTTTTTTAAGCTTTTGTAATTGGTTCACCCTGTTTTGGTACAGGTAGTACTTACATGTTAAAAAATTTGACCCGATTTCTAAAATGTTTAATCTGAAAGAACATGCTTATAGTGGTAGGTTATCTAATCTACTTTAATTTATTTTTAAATTAATTAAATTTAAAAATAAAAATGTTGTTTTTTGTCATGACTTTTTGTGGTTTATCTAAAAAATCATCTGTGTTAACTATTCTTCGCGAAAGAAGAGACAGCAACCTTTTAAAAGTTATCTTTAATAGTTTAGTCGTGAAAAGTCCTTGAAGTTTAAACTTTAAAAAATTTATGAAAAATGTTAATTTTATTTATCTTTTTTTATAATTTGCTCGGAACTTTGTTAAAAGATCAATATAGTATTTAATATTTTCTGAATGAAATGGCTTTGCAAAAAGGTTCAAATGTAATTTCACTATTTTTTGGACATGCACGCTACATCAGGCATTGGTCCAAAATGACAAACTTTGGAGAGTGTGTTAAAAAAATTCCACACTGATTTTATAACTTTTTCTTATTTTGGATTACGAAACGAAGTACATTTAATATTTGGCATGAGTTTATTGACGGCATATAATTAAAGTCAAGACAGAAGATTTTGTGAAAAAATATAAATTTTGAAAATAAAATTTTTTGATCCAAAAAAGGGCCCTATTTTAATTACTTTTTTTAACTAATTGTAATTTTTTCAATTATGTATATTTTGAACTTCATGTTTGAACAACTCGTTCAAATATCATTTACAGGCATTAAGATATTAAAAGCTTAACTCAAACAAAAAAAAAACTATTTTAATTTATTTGTGTTCGCATTGGTTTATTTTAACAAAATTTTTCAAGAATTTTTAAATTTAAATTTTTTTTAATTTGTATTAAAGTAAGACATATATTCTTATCTGTCGGTATAAAATGTGTATATATTGTATTTTATAACAAGTAAAAAAAATTAACGCAAAAATTACACCTCGAGCTAAAATTTAGAATTTTACTACATTTCATAAGGATATTTTATTTAAAATTTCGATTTTCATTAAATATTGTGCGGATTATTGTACCACTAATTTAAAAAATTCCGAAAGCTTAAATCTTGGTGACCTGCGGCCAAAATTTCCGAATTTTTAAAAATGTTTTTAAAACTCTCTTAACAAAAATATGTTGTGACAATATACTTTTAATTAATTTTAGCACGACGAACACGGTTTTTTTAAAATTGTTTAAATCGCACTAATTTTTTTCGAGATATTGCGACTTCCATTTTGCTTTTACCAATTTTAGAGAATTGTTTTAAAAATAACTCCGACTTTCGAGTTTCATTAGATATAAGGCAGGTTCTTGCTCAACTAGGTCCAAAGATTATGCGGTGAAACTTTCAGACAAATCGTATAATGCTAACCTGTTGCGACATGCGAGCAACTCTTTCATTTTCGAAAAATTTTCAATAATGAAGGATCTTGGTCGCAGGTTGCAACAGGTTAGCATTATCCGAAATCTCTCAAATATTTTCAGAGATTTTAAAAAAATTTAAAAATTCGGAAACTTTTTTAAGTTCACTGATTTTTTCAAACATTAAAGTTCAAAATATACATAATTTAAAAAAATGATCATCAGTTAATAACACTAATTAAAATATGGCTCTTTTTGGGATTAAAAAATTGTATTTTCAAAATTCGTAGTTTTTTACAAAATCTTCCTGACTTTAATCATATGCGGTATGTCAAGATATTAATTAATACCAAATATTAAGAACACTTTGTTTCATAATCCAAAATCAAAAATTTTCTGAAATCAGCGTGCAATTTTTTTTAACATTCAAAGTACATTTTTTTTTGTCAAAAGTTTGTCATCTTTGACCAATGCCCTCAAATTCCTTTCTTTCAGAATACATTAAAATTTGTATTGGTTTTTGACCAAAGTTCCTAGAAAATTGTAAAGAAAAAAAAAATATTTTTTTTGGCCAAAAATTACAATTTTTCATAAATTTTTTAAATATTGTACTTTAAGGATTTTTACGTCTTAACTATTTTAAAAAGATTGATAACTCTTTTTTCGTGAAGTATAATTAACACGTAGAATTTTTTGTTTTCAAATCGATTAAATAATAAAGTTTTTTTTTAATAGATAAACCAAAAATAAAGTCATGGCAAAAACAAATTTGTATTATCAAATTTAAATATTTAACTCTTAAAGTAGAGAAGATAACTTATCACTATAAACATGTATTTTCTTTATTGTACAACTTTACATTACTCCAGGCTAATTTTAGAAATCGGTCCATATTTACAAAAGTTGCACGCCCCAAAAGATTTTTTATACACGAGGTAGTTAACTTTGACAACCTGCAAGTACACCCTGTACTACAACAAGGTGACCCAATCACAATATTAAAAAAGACTAACACCTCCTTTACAATTTTCGATTTGATTCGTAGCGATAGGATCAGTAGTTTAGAAGTTCTTTATTTATTACCAATATCTTTTTTCAAAGATTTGCAGTGGTCTTTACCTATTAATCAAAGTCTTTAGAATCTCTGAATTTTGCCACTAAGAACTAGCAACTTATGACCATTGATAAATGAATGCTAGAGTTAAAACATATATACAAAATCGTATCATATTATTAAATACTTTGTAATTGAATCGAGACTGTTTATTATCTTATCAAAGAGTATATACAAAAAGAGACCCCAAACTTCCCACGCCACTCAGCAACAAAATACCGAACTCGGGCAAGCAAATGAAAACATTTTTTTCCCACTAAACAATAATTGCAACATGTTAATAAAAAATTGTTGCTTAAAACACTCACTTTTATTTTGCTTATTGTTATTTTCTATTAAAATTTAATATATTTTAATTTTATCTTGCTTATTTTAGCGTTAAAATTATAAATAAATAAACATTTTATTAAATTGTTATTCAAAAATATGATGCAAATTAGTTTAAACTTTTAAATTTCTGCAACATGTTTTCAGTTGCTCTGTGCGAGTTTACGTACAAATAAAAAGAGAGCAGATTGAGAGAGACTGAGGTGGATAGAAATCCACTGATCTTATGCGCACGTCTTTACGACGAATAAAGCGTTTTTGTTTTATTTCGTAAAAGCGTAAAGCTTTGTTGTGTGCAAATTCACTCGGTACTAGCAAGAGCTTTAAAAGTTATTAACTGAAAATATGAGTATAAAATAGCAATACAATTTATAAAAAAGTATCAATTAAACAATACTTTTATTAAATATAAAATCTGTAATATTATAAAAAATATCAAACAAAAATGACTTGCAAGGGATGTAATAACAGTAAGTAAAGAAAATTTCACAATCAGTAAAAATATTCAAATAATTTTATTTTTTACTAAATTTTATTATGAACTTACAGACTGCCAATGCTCTGCTGCTAAATGTGGTGACAATTGTGCTTGCAACAAAGAATGCAATTGTGGTTGCAAAAATGGACCCAAGGATAAATGTTGCGAAAATAAAAATTAAGTTGTGCAATTGTTTAATAAAATCTTAATAAGTAGGGAGCCAAATCATTGTCTTAAATTATAATTTAATAAATTTTTATTAAAAATTTGAATTTATACGCTTTTTTATTTTAATAGTCGTCCTCCCTATATTATATATATATATATATGTAGCTTTCCAAGCTAACTGTCCAGCAAAAGAGAAAAGTATATCTCAGCAATGCTAAACTTACAGTATTTGTTCTTATAGCAGACAACAAAATAGAACAACATTTTACAATTTTCAATAAAAAAGTTTCATCATATTTATGAAAGTGTTTCATAAATTATTTGTCATCGCCTATTCATCTTATGTATGAAGTTTTCACAGATATGATGAAGAGTTTCATAAAAATGTATGGCAAATGTTTCATAAATCTTCATAATTTCATAAAAAAGTTTCATAAACCGAGTGAACATAGTATTGTTTGTTTGTTTTCCTATCAATTTAAATGCAGAATTTCAATTTGATATTTAAAAATCATCGATAGAAATTAAGAATTTCCATTTGAAATTAGGAAAATGTAATTTATAATTTAGATTTTCTATTTAAAATTGAGAAACTACACTCAAAATATTTTTTCCGTAAAGACTACTGAATATAAACTAGGGTGGTCTTTCGTTGTATGGGCGAAAAGTAAAAATTAGAGTTTGACTGTACCCCCCCCCCCCTTAAAATATTTGTTAGGGTGTCAAAATACGCCACGCAAAAAATTAGAGTTCTAGCATAACGGGAAGATGTCCCGCATCGCCCTAGAAAATCTGGCCCCTTGGAAAAATGGGCATAATTTAAAACAAAATTGCAAATTTTTCTTTCTTTAAAATTAAAAAAATATAAAATAATTTTTGTGTTAAGTTTAATCATAACTACTCAGATAAAAAATATTACTTTCCCAGAAAATTTCTAACTTACCCTAACTTTGTGTCAAAAAAATTAATAAATATTTTGGGTGTACCTCAAAGTGACTTTTTTGCATTTTTGAAAATTTTATTCAACAAAAATCAAAAACCTAGTGTTTGCTGTCAAGTATTTTATTAAACACATCTCAAGTATTAAATAAGCCAAGTACTGTGGATATCCGTTGGCAAATTTTTTTTTTGGAGCATTTTGATTCTCGGGGATTTCAATGTTTTTTTTTTAATTTTTATACATTTTTACTTTAAAACAAGGTTTTAATAATATTTCATCAATATTATTGTATATGCTCTTTTATATTATTGTAATAACTTTATTATAAAATACTATTTTTTCTGTTGATAGTTAACCCATGTTAACCTGGGGTCAAATATGACCCACGTTAACAAATTAAAGGTTTTTAATGACACTGCAGAACGGGCAGTGAAGCTCATGGAGGGGTACAATAAAGTATTGTTCCGATTATCGGAAGCACTACCCGGATGCAAAAAAATGTACACTATTTAATTAAAAATACGTTTTTCAAAAATACTCCTGAATATGTACAAAAAAATCAATTTAAATATGAATACAAATATCTGAATTTATACTAAATAATTAATTTTAATTAATTTTAAAATGTAAATAAATTACAATTAGAAACATAAACAAAAATATATTTTGTCATCTTTGTGATTTTTGACACTTTAAAATACGAGGGTCAATTGTGACCCCATGAAAACACAGGTTAACTATGAACACGAAAAAGTATACTTTATAATAAAGTTATTACAATTGTGATGAATTTAGTTCGGCTTAAGGTCATGGGTTGCAATAATAAAAACCAAATTTTTAAATTTTGTTTTTAATTATTATTTTTATTTTCAATATTTCGGACAATTTTATTGTCCATCTTCAGGAAAATCTAAACAAAAATACATTTGTAACAATTTTATTAAAAAATATACACATAACAAATAAACATAAATGATTACATACATTTAGTTTTCTGAATAATAACCGCGGAGTTAAAACGTCTTTTCTTCTTGAAGTTTCTGTTCAACTAATTTGATTTTATTTTAGCATACACAATAACATTGATAAAATGTTACAAAAATCTTGATAAAAAAAAATTCTATACAAATTTAAAAAAACGTTGAAATCCGCTAGAATCAAAATGCTCTAACAAAAAAAATTTGCCAACAGATATCCATAATACTTGGCTTATTTAATACTTGAGATGTGTTTAATAAAATACTTGACAGAAAACACTAGGTTTTCGATTTTTGTTGAATAAAATTTTTAAAAATGCAAAAACGTCACTTTGAGGTACACCCAAAATATTTATTAATTTTTTTGACACAAAGTTAGGGTAAGTTAGCGATTTTCTGGGAAAGTAATATTTTTTATCTGAGTAGTTATGATTAAACCCAACACAAAAATTATTTTATATTTTTTTAATTTTGAAGAAAAAAAATTTGTAATTTTTTTTTTAAATTATGCCCATTTTTCCAAGGGGCCCGATTTTCAAGGGCGATGCGGGACATCTTCCCGTTATGCTAGAACTCTAATTTTTTGCATGGTGAATTTTTGTACCCAAACAAATATTTTAAGAGGGGGGCAGCCCCAAAAATCGAAAGTTGAAAAATAAGGACGACCCTAATATACACATTAAATTAACTGAAAATCAGTAAAAAAAAGGACTACTTACTTTTCGTTTAAAACAATTGTTTTTTTTTAGTTTATTTTCAACTGTTGAAAAATTAATTGACAAAATCGTTAAAAACAATAGATTGTTTCTGTTTATTTCAATACTCAATATAATATAATAACTTTTTGTTTTAAATAGAAAATTTTAACTGAATATTTTAACTATTACCGAAAGTCCGTTTATTTCTTTGTTTTGTTTATTGAATAACAGACAGAAAGTTAAAAAATATATTTCATTGGTAAGTTAACTGTATATTCCATTGAAACAACTTTACCGATTAAATTTTTAAATAACTGTTGAACTTTTATGGAAAAGTTCTTGTGAGTGTATCAGAACATCAATTGAAAGGGAGAATTTTTAATCAGTTGATGTGTTCTAAATTTTGCATGGAATTTTGTGAATATAAATTTAATTTTTATAAATTTCAGTGGAAACGGAAATTCTTAACTTCAATTAATGTTTTTAAATTCATAATGAAAATTCTTAACTTTATTTATTTTTTCTGAATTTTAATAAAAACGAATATCAATTAATATTTTCTGAATTTAAATTGATATATTTAATTGAAGGGCTTACTGTAAAAACTTTATAAGCCGAATTTATTGTTTTATGAATATTCGATGTTTTCTAGACATCAATTGATTAATATTTGCTAAAAGTCTTGCGTAACAATTATTGCAATATCTAAAATATAAACGTCCTGCCAAAGAAATATTTTTTGCATTTTTTAACCTTAAAAAAACAAAAGCAGACTAAAAATTAAATGTAGCTTATTAATTTTGTACACAAGCTTTTCAATTACATTTTCAAAAATATGGGGTTTTATAAATAATGTATTAAAAAGTAATTTTCGTCATTGGCTGTAGCATTTATTGTGTTTGTACGCTATTAATAAATCATCTTATAACATTTATGAAACATGAGTTGTTGGTTAGTTCAGAAAAATTATCACAAATAAAATTATAATTTTTCTGTTAATATGGAAAAATATTCATGATCTTTAACCGAACTAACCAACAACTCACACACAATTTATAGATCAACAATAAAAATTCACTATTTATGAAACATTTCATGAAAAGCTATGAAACTTCTTATTATTTATGAAATATTTCATAACATTTTATTATGTAAGCGGCTGATCATGGGGCACATACGCCTGACCACCAGGTGTGGTAGTTTAATCAGCAAAAAATTGTAGCACTTTAATAGACGTATACATTATATTATTTCGTTACATGCCCTGCGGGAAATGGACCAGTCACTGTGTATGAACCTGTCCTAGTTTCGGTTCTGTTATGCGAAAGTGACTGGTACTTTTAACATGGGTTTGTCATAGGAGGTGACAATTTGCTACCTGTGGAGCACTGTGTGACGTATCGAATAACTTGACCAAGGTAACCTATCACCATACAGACTGAAATAAATATAATACGGGAGAAATTAGAAGTAGATACCCTGCGGGAAATAAACTAGTTACTGGTATGGTCACGTGACTAGAGCCTTGTGTGTATGAACCTGTCCTAGTTTCGGTTCTGTTATATGAAAGTGACCGGTACTTTTAACATGGGCTTGTCATAGGAGGTGGCAATTGCTACCTTTAAAGCACCTTGTGACGTGGGGAATAACTTGACGAAGGTTACCTACCACCGTACCAACTGAAATGAATAAGCTATAGGACAAGTTAGAAGTAGGCAGTGTTAAAGTAGGATAATTTTAGGATTTCTGTGACATGCAACAGGACCAGTGGGAAAATAATTATCACGTGACTGATGTCGGTGTACGTATCGTAGAACTGGAGAACAGTTTATGATGGAAAACTTGTCACATATTAAGCGCAATGTGTGCTGTTACTGAGGTAGTTTGAATGGATTAGATTTGTGAAGTACCACTGCACTGGTCTAGGGAGTACATGTCGCCGGGTATGCGAAAAGTAATTAGCAAATAACTTTTTACTTTTTATTCACCGTGCGTCATATTATATACGAGTTGCTGAATTATCCGTCCGGAACCAGTCACTAAACTTCCCCAAAACAGTGTTCACAAAAACTTCAAAAAGGCACAACAAAAATCAATTTTAAAATAAGTTTATTTCAGTGTTATATCCGCTTTGTGGCAGTCAATGGACTGAATCCTGTGGCACTAATATCCATGTTTTCATCCACTGCTAACGCGATTCAACCTGTTCAATGACCAGTAAGAACTTCAACTGCAACGGCCCTAATTGCTTTAGTACACTATGATGTTATTGTACTTTTTCTCCAGTTATATAATATACCTGATACCAACTTTTCATTGTTTTGTCACCATTACTATAGTCATGTGATTGGTCATTTCACACAAATTAACACTTTTTGGTACACCACAATTTCAGTTTCACCAGTTTCGTGACATGCCACCCAATCACATATCACAAAATCGTCAATGTGGATCAATCGACCCTTCATTTCCCGCAGGGTAGTGTCATAGTATGACCATTTTAGGATTTATGTGATATGCAACAGAACCAGTGGGAAAAAAATTATCATGTGACCGGTGTAGGTGTGCGTATCTTAGAACTGGAGAACAATTTTAGAAGAAAAACTAGTCATATATTAAGCGCATTGTGTTCTGAAATAGTTTTGAGACGTGCCACTGCACTGGTCTAAGGGGTACATTTCGCCGGGCATGCGAAAAGTAATTAGCAAGTAACCTGTCGGATTTTATTCAGCGTATGTCATATTATGCACGAGTTGCTAAATAGCCCGTCCGAAACCAATCACTGCACTTTTCCAAAACAGTGTGTCTTACCCCCTGTTCAAAAAAACCCTAAAAAAGGCACAACAAAAATAAATTTTATAATTAGCTTATTTTGCCTATACCCAACTAAAAACTAAGTTTATGATCGCGACGTTTGGCGAGAAATCGCCATATCTGGCAGCCCTGGTCACAGTTCCGTGTTCAGTTCTTTTAAACGAGTGGAGTGTTACGTCTTCATTTCTACTGTCACATGGTCGGTACAGATAAAATTCCTTTAGTGTTATGTCTGCTGTGTATCAGTCAAGGAACTGAATCCTTTGGTACTAATTATCATGTTTTCATGCACTGCTAATGGTTTTGAACCAGTTCAATGACCAGTAATAACTTCAATGTCAACGGCCCTAGTTGCTTCAGTACACTTTGATGTTATGTTATGTTACTTTTTCTACAGGTACATGATATATCTGGTACACTTAGAATACTATGCAGGTAAAGACCACTGTAATTGTAGTTGAAAACAAATGAAATTTCACTTAAAGAAAGGACGACTTACATTTCATTAAAATCAATTAACATTGTCATTTGTTTTTTAATGTTCAAAAAATGACTAACAATTGTAGTAAAAATGAACCACATGGTAGTAAAAAAATAAACAAACATTTATTTTTTTTTTATTCTTTTAAATAAAAAAAAACAACTGCAAAAAATGAATGTAAAATCATAAAACAATCATTTGATGTGGGTTGTTTTTTTAAATGAACTACAAGGTTAGTAAATATTTTAATTTGTTTTACAAATGACTGACATTTACATTAAAAATAAAGAAACTGTATTACAACCCAAACAACTACATATTTTTAAAGCAGAAGTTCCCTGAGTATAGCAACCAGTGAATGTTTTGTCGCCATAACTATAGTCACGTGATTGGTAATTTCACCAAAATTAACACTTTTTGGTGCACCACAATTTTGGTTTCACCAGTTTCGTGACGTGCCCCAAATCATATATCACAGATTTGTAACTTTGGATCAATCGACCCTTCGTTTCCCACAGGGTGGTTATAAATAGGTCAACCAAACAACAGCTCAATGTCTTAAGCAACAACCTCGCAAAACCGAAAAAATGCTCGAAAACCAGTAAAAAATCCGTTTAAAAATAAAAAAATAAAAACTGAACCGTAAAATTTCATAGTTTATTATTACAATATCTATTACCAGAGAACACAAATATATTTTTTTAAGCTTTTTTTGTGCAAAATTCTATTTAAATCGGAAAACCCAAGATCAGTTGTTGGCCGATTTTGCGTGGAATGACCGATATGTATTTTAAACATTGAAATAATGTGCATCTATTAGAAAGAAGTGCAAAGGATTGAAAAACCAAGTTCCTTTATTTTACTTTTTTAATTTTAATTCTGTGAAGTTCTATTGGATTTACTAAAGTTTAGCAAATTTTTTACTGATTTTAGCAAATTACTTTTAAATTGCAGTTTACTGAAATTTTGCTGAAATTTAGTAGCGGCTACTAGTTATTTCTACTAATTTCTTTTTAATACAGTTCAGCAGACCTGTCTTACAGCAAGGCTCAAAATAGTTAAATTTCCCGTAATAACAGCCAAATTTTCAGTACCCATTATACATTTTTTTTTAGTGTATCTTTTTCAAACAAAAACAATATGTGTTGCACGGGTCCGACATAGTTTTCGTTCAACAAATTCGAAGAAAATAAACTGTTTTAATTTTTTTTTTAAGAAATTACACATATTTGCCTTTTAGCCTTTCTGAGTTACTTTGAAAATCTTAAAAAAGTAATACAATGATTGAATATTATTTATGTTCAAAATATCCAAAGTAATGTTAAAATGTGTAAAATTAAAACAAAAGTAAAAAAATTGGAAAATGGAAAAGAATAGTTAATTAAGACTGTATGATATATGCTTTTTTGCAGAAACTTTACCAGGTTTTTTCTATCAAAGACTTAACATTTTTTGACATTCCGTTTTGTGTTTTAAACATTTTTTAGAAAAACCCTGGTAAAGTTGCTGTAAAAAGCTGAGAAATAAACCAGGTATGCAACAACAACAAAAAAGCAGGGTTATTCGATATTCGAAATAACCCGGCTTTTCAAAATGATAAATAAATTTGAAAAATTTTAATTCTTAAATAAATTCCGAAATAAAATATTTAGGCTCGAGGTCTATGTTGGTTTTGCATAAAAATTTTTAATCGATATTTCGCTTTTCATTGAAAAGCATCATCAGGAATTTTAATTCCTGTTTGTGTTTGGAGCGATTCCTTTCGAGTACATTTTGAATAAATTGCTAATTTTGTGTTTTTTTTTTTTCAAAGTTTGCATAAATTTCGAAAAAATATCACTAACGTTTTATTAGACAATAATTATATTTACCTGTGACTAAAAAATCTTTAACTAAAAGTGGCCTGGAAACAAATAAGATCCATGAAACTTAATTGTGACTACAAGATTGTAAAGCCATTAACTTGTAGTTATCACAAAATATCTCTTTGTTTTTGTTGTTTAAGTCGAATGAGTATTTTCACAGCTGACAAATTTGGTCACAGGAACCAAACATTCAATTTGTAAAAAATACGGTATGCAACCGATTTTTTCTGCGTGTTAGCTGTAAACGGCCTAAAGTACACTTTATTATTTTTTTATACACAAGACACTCTTCTGCCTTTTAATAAGCCATAAAGTTTTAAGTGTTTTTTGCCAATGTAGCGATGAGATTTAACACAGTTTGTAATGATATTTAAAAGAAAAATATACATTCTTAATACTAGCACTAATACGAAGGCATAAGAACGCAGCATTTAATAATTACACTGCTTCAAAGATAACCAAAAATGCAGTTTTTGACAACTTTAATAACAAATTTCTAAAAATTGTGAAGAGGGAAGAGTTTGGAGAACAGATTCTGAACCAACGGGCCTAAATAAACTTTAAAAGTGTATTGTCGTTTAAACCAAAGAACGTATGTTGAGGTGTGTTATCATATATTTAGTTAGAATATCGTCTACTTCAAGTCCAGAAACTAATATGATATTATCATATTATATTTTATTTGTTGATTTTCAAAATATTTGATAATTTTCATGATAGACAATACAATTGTTTCATTGGCATCACCCAAATCTTCAGTTGTCCGCAAAAGAAAACGAAACGAATGAACTCAAACCGAGATATTACATACAACAGACAAAATCAACTTTATAAGAATTTGTCTGCCTTAGTGTTTTAATTTTCATTTAATACCCAACATAAAAATATTAAATTTATTACGTTTACTTTGGAGGCAATATGTATTTTGTAAGGTGTTATCAGCATGGACATTAGGGATACAACTTTTTTACAATTTTTGAAAATATCAAAATGGCCCTATCCATACCATGTAGTGCATAAAAAACAATAAGAACCGCATCTTTAGATTTTCGACATCGTTAAAAAAGGTTCCGCGTCAAATGCAATTAAGTTTGGGATCAGTAAGTTCTAAAAAAAATAAAAATTTCAGACCATTGTTACAATAACAATGACTTCGAAGCCTTAAACAAATCATTATCGGGCTTTACTAATGCTCAGAAATGCTTTCTAAGACATTGGGTGAAAGATGAATCAAGAATTCCAAAAACACAATGCAGCAACATTTGTGCTGAACGCGCCATCAAAGTCGTACAAGATATTTTCCACCAATGCAAATCAACACGAACTCTTAATCTAAAGTTAATTTCACTTAACAAAGATAGTTTTTAGATTGTGATTTTGATTATAATCATATAATTATATTAAGAAATGTAAATAGTTAAATAATTATAAAATAAAAAATTTTGAAAAAATAAAAAAAAAAATGTTAAAGGACTTTCAGAAATCGGCTTCGACGCGGAACGTTTTTGTGCCGAAATGACCTGAGGAAACATTTTTCGGTTTCAGCACAACATCGGCTACAGCGTGGTAATAGGGCCTTATTTTGGTTGTACCCCTAATGGACATGCCCTTGTTAAATTAATAGGGTTTGTAATAACTAGTTGCCGACCTACTATTTCTTATCTTATGCGCACGTCTTTACGACTTTCTAGGAAAAAAATATATTTTTTGTTTAATTCATAAAAACATAAAGCTTTTTTCTATCATTATCAATGCTGTGTGCAAATTCACTCGGTACTAGCAAGAGCTTTCAAAGTTGTTAACTGAAAATAAAGGTATAAAATACAATGACAATTTACTGAAAAGTATCAATTAAACATATATTTTATTAAACATAAAATCTGTAATATTTTAAAATATATCAAACAAAAATGACTTGCAAGGGATGTAATAACAGTAAGTATAGAACATCTCACAATCAGTGAATATTTGAAAGTGTTGTAATTTTTAATAAATTTTATAATTAACTTACAGACTGCCAATGCTCTGCTGCCAAATGTGGAGACAATTGTGCTTGCAACAAAGAATGCAATTGTGTTTGCAAAAATGGACCCAAGGATAAATGTTGCGAAAATAAAAATTAAATTATAAAACTGTTTAATAGAATAAGAAGAAGCTAAGATTACAAATTAAATGTAAATTTTTATTTTATATAGATAACACACTGCTACAAAAAACACTTTTTGTCAGAACTTGAAAACCGACCTAGTGGGGGTTTTAGGCCTAGGTGAGGACATACAAAAACCGTTTTAAAAAATTTTGAAACACCCTCAAAATTTTGAGTTATTTTCAAAAAACTGTTTTAGGGTAGGTCGTAGCACTTTACACACATTTTTTGACCGATTTCAAAATTTTAAACAGTTTTGGAAAGGCAAAGAAATGTTTCATGAAATATATTCATAAAATATATATTTCAAGAAATTAGGTAAGTGTTTTTCAAAAGTTTCTTATTTTTTTTATTTTTTTTTTTTCCTAATTTTTCAAATTCAACAAGAGTTATTTAAATTTTTTTCTATGAAAACGTATATTTTTTTTGCACTGTATATAGAAAAAAACGAGATATTATTTGTTAAAATCGGTTTATATTTGCAAAAGTTACTAAACTTTTTCTAAAGTAAAAATTTTGGGATTGCAGACTTTTCTTTTGGTAATCCACTTGACTTACAAACGTAAATTAAAAACTGTACAAATAGCTTAACCTAAGTTAACATGTATATTTAAAAACAGGTGTTAATAAAAAGTTGAATAACTTTTACATGTTTTGTTAAGAACTAAATTTTCTTTATACGTTGGTATACATTTTTATAAGCTTTCATATTAAAATAAGCAATGAAAAGCTACTAAATTCAAAAAAGTTTATAATTTTCGTTTTTTTTTTTTGTAGCTTTTCTTAACAAAAACAATTCTTATAACTTACAAATGTATCAAAAAATGCAGTATTTTCACAGCTGCAATTTTAATTCGAACAAAAACTGACTGAGTTACAGGTCGATAAGTTGCCGAACATCACTGAAAACGGTTTTTTTTAGAATAACTTCTGAATTTGAGGGTGTTTCAGAAATTTTTTCACACAATTTGTAATGTACTCAACAAGACCTATAACCCACGCTAGGTCGTTTTCCAAGTTTGTTTTCACTGTAGCGCCGTGTAATTAATGTGATTTAAAATAAAATCAAATAAAATGTTATAAATGTCATTTATTAAATGATTTTTGTATGAAAATTTGTTTTACAAAAAATTTTTAAATTTTAGTAATAATTACACTATTCGACAAATTAATAATTTATAAAGGGTACAGTACATAATTTACGCACAATTTTGGTACGCTGATGACAAATACAGGGTGTCCGCCGGGAAGGTATACTACTTTGTTTTGCCGCCATTTTGGTAAACATTAGTCTTGACAGTTCATATTTGGCAGTCGTGAAGTAGACACGTGGCAAATTTATTATGGAAAAATATTCAATAAACCAACGTATTTTAATCGTTAAAACATTGTATCAAAATCAATCATCGATTACTGTGACGATGAGAAAGTTACGTGAAATTTTTGGGGGAAACAACCTGCCAACAAAAAGCACTATTTATCGTGTAGTGAATGATTTCGAAGAAAGAGGGTCTGTAGGTGATAGGCCCAAGCATGAACCACAACGTACTGCAAGATCGGCTGAAAACATTACTGCTGCTCAAGAAAGTGTTCAAAACAATCCATCAACCTCAATTCGACGCCGTGCTCAGGAGCTTGGTCTTCAAAGAACAACTTTGGCCAAAATTTTGCACAAGGATTTGCATTTGTTTCCATTTAAGATTCAGTTGACACAAGAGCTTCTTCCACAAGACCATTTACGCCGCCATACATATGCCAATCGGATGTTACAGTTTGCCCATGACAACCCCGATTTTCACGAAAAAATCATAATGAGTGACGAGGCACATTTTCATTTGAATGGATATATGAATAAACTGAATAGTCCGTTCTGGGCAATGGAAAACCCTCAAATTATTCATCAGACACCTTTGCATCCATTAAAAATGTCAGTCTGTTGTTCAATTTGGTCAGGAGGAATCATTGGACCTTACTTATATATATTATATTTTATTTCTTGATTTTCAAAATATTTGATAATTTTCATGATAGACAATACAATTGTTTCATTGGCATCACCCAAATCTTCAGTTGTCCGCAAAAGAAAAGGATAATTGACTTAACGCAAACCGATACATTACACTCAACAGTTAAAATCAAAGTTATGAGAATTTGTCTGCCTTATTGTATAAAATTGTGTTGCTTTTCAAATACACTACACGAAAAAACTATAATTTATATATATTATATACAAAATGTTTTTAAACATATTTTAATTCCAGGATAATATTTATTTATATTGTTAATTTATTGTTAAACGTGTTCATGGATAGAGCTAGAAGTACTACAATTTTATGAAATAATTTAAAAAAAAGTACATTTTAAAAAATAACTTTAAATAAAGTTGTAAAGAAATATTTATAACGTACAATATATATTTTTTACCTATACGATTTTAAAATCTATGTGAGTCTATTGGTTCTATTTTTTTATTAATTTACACGCAATAAAATTATTTTTAAAGCATATTTTGTAATTTTTTCGATTTTGTGTTTTCAAGGATCAATCGATAATAAGATTGGCCTTGATTGTTTTTCAAATTTAATTTAATTCTTTATGCAACATATTCTCTTATATTTGACTCCATCATGATAAAACTGGAATGTTCTATAGACTTCAATACCATTGTCTTTAATTGGTACACTCTAGATTTGTCTTCGTTAGAACAAAGTTCCAAGTTCCAAAATAGGTTTCAGCTTAAAACTTGGTAGGATTTAAGTCATTAAGATTTGCAATTATGTCAGAGATAAAATCACATTCTAAGAAATGCTTATAAAAGTTCCAAACTGTGATGCTTTAGAATGTTAAAAGTCCCTATCAGCGAATAAGTAAGGGGATGTAGTTTTACGATTTTTAAAGAACAAATAAATGCCTTACTCATTTCTGAAGACAAAAATGTATTAACTATAAAGCAAAGTTTTTTCGAGAGACGCATAAATAACTTTTTCGTATAGGGTAGTTTATACACTAAGGAAGACAAATTCTCATAAAATTGATTTTGTCTGTTGTATGTAATGTCTCGGTTTGAGTTAAGCCAATTATCGTTTTCTTTTGCAGACAACTGAAGATTTGGGAGATGCTAATGAAACAATTTTATTGTCTATCATGAAAATGATGAAAATAAAACAAATAACATAAAATATAACAATAAAATATTGGATTTTTAAAAGAGTAAATTCATTACAGACTTTTTCATATTTATGAAATGTTTCATAAAAAAAATTTTAAGGTGAGAATAAAATTTGAGCTAAATTTACATTATAATTCACTTTTTACCGTCTGGTGAAAAAATATGACGTACTACCCAGCCAGAAATTGCCAATGGTCCGAAAAATCAAGCACTGGCAGAGCACTATTTGCCAATGATCCAACAAATAAAGTGCTGGCAAAGCACTGATTTACAACGCTCTGCCAACGTTCGTAAAAAGTGCTTTGCCAGTACTTGATTTACAAAATTTGCAACCGTAAAAACAAAAGACTTAGAACGCTTTCCCAACATTGGCAAAAAGTGCTTTGCCAGTACTTATTTACAAAATTTACAACCGTAAACTTAATAAAAACAGTGGCACAACCCTTGTTTACAACAAGAGTGGAAAAATTCAAAACTAAATTGCAATTTATGATTTGAAGTTAAGAATATTAAGGTCTCCCTCCTAGTCAGCACAAAGTATAGTTTTTGTACTAAAATTTTACTTAAGAAATTTATTTTCAAATTTCTTTCTTTAGTAAAATTGTAGTAAAAAAAACCAGTAAAAAAACTAACTTATCACAAAAATAATTTGATAAAAAAAATATTCAGTTATTTTGTAATTAACTTAGCTGAAGCAAGCCTATTGTTATTTATGTTCAAATTACCAAAATCATTCAATAAGAAATAAAACAACTCTTTACTGAAGTGAATTACTAAGTAGGACTTTATTGGTTGTTTTTGGTTTTGGTACTAGCAAAGCGCTTATTGCCACTGCTTTTCCAACGTTTTAAAAAAGAAACGGCCAAGCCCTGCCCTGTGTTATCATTTTGGGGTTGGCAAAGCACTTATTATATTATTAACAAAGCACTTTATTGCTGGTTCTACCAATGCTTTGCCAACGTTTTAAAATTATGGTTTTGGTACTGGCAAAGCGCTCATTGCCAGTGCTTTGCCAACGTTTTAAAAATGGAACGGCCAAGCCCTGCCCGGTGTCATCATGTTGGGGTTGGCAAAGCACTTAAATCTTCAGATATCCGAACGCTCTGCCAACGCTCATACCACCATTGAAAGCACTATTCCAATGGTTTGCCGTTCGTATTTTACTGGCTGGGTATTTTATACACTAGCCACTACTATGAAATTGTACTAGTATATACAAGAATTTGTATGGAATATCTTCACAAATTTGTGTGGACACTTTCACATTTTCAATCATAACTTCTGATCCGCTTAACCAATTTTGCACATTTTCAATACCAAACTTTCCGCGATGATGTTCATGTATCTATATAAAAATGGGCATTCTCCATTAACACCCCCATAACATATGGAGGAGGGTGTACAAATATAAAAGGTCATAAAGAAAAAGTTGGGCCTGAGAACGCCAAACCTTTTGTAGGTTTTACTATACTGGCCTAGTACTTTCACCCTGACTTGGAATTTACCACCCCCAGAATGACAGTTGCACTGTGTAAATATTAAATTTTTTTCAAGAACCGATTACATAAGAATCTTTATACGTTATTTTACGACCGGTTAAATGTAACAGGTTCTAGAACCGATTCCTGGCAGTCAAAATGTGGGAATTCACTGTCCCATAATCAGTTGTATAACTGATTGGTTCTAGGAAAAGGAACTATTTCTAATAAGCCAAACACCTTGTAAATAGAACCGGTTGTAAAACATGGTTTATAAACTAGTATCATGCAGTACTGGTAATCTAATATCCCCCTATGCAACAGTGGCACTAAAAGGGTTAATAACTAAACATTGCTCTCGTCTTAAAACCCATTCCATTAAAAAATAGTGTAAAACACCTGTTTTTCAAAATAATCTTTTAATAAAATTTAATAGTAATATGTATTACACAAACAATTTGCTAAAAAAAAAAATAAACTTACTTTCACTTAAAAACTTTTATGGAATAGTTAATGTACCAAAAACACGCATTTGCTTTTCCCTTTTTATGCGCTTAAGTACTTTAGCAAATAAAAAACCGTTAAGGGTTCGAAAGATGTCTGTCTTTAAATGTCTTGGAAAACTAACTAACATTTTGAAAATTGTCTTTAGAAAAAAATAAAAATAAAATACAAAACATACGAAAAACAAAATTTCAACAACTAAATTGCCAAATCAAAAATGACGCCAACATTGTCATCATTTTTCTGTCGAGCTGTTTGTAGTAGGTACTTATTCTATAGCGTATCAAGAAGACATATCAGAATAATATTTTTCCCTCTAAAAATGACAAGAGATGGTATAAAAAAGATGTACGAGTAGTAACACTAAAAAGAGAAGTATGCCGAGGTGTACATACAAATTTATTAGTGATTTATTACTTCACTTAACGGTCAAAAAAAACATGGCTTTGAAAGACATCGTTTTAAATAGAAAAATGTACGTTGAATCCAAATCTGACAAACAATTTTATTTTCTTATTTTCAGTTTATGATATAACGTGGTTTTTATATTTACATCAATTAATCCCCTCGAAAAATCATGAAAGCCATAGTTTATGTGAGTTGACGACATGATATGCAGAAGGTACACATACATCCGGGTATTCCGAATAAAAATAATTAAAATTTTGTGGGCGTTGTGGTGTAATGGTTAGCGCGTTGGCCTGTTACACAGATGGTCCTTTGTTCGATTCCCGGTGACGATAACATCAATTTAGAAAAATAATATGTATAGCACCTTCGGTGTTCCCATAGCACTTAACCCCACCGAAGTTAAATAATGAATCAGGGCTATGAAACAAAAAGCTTCAATAAATACGCAAACTCTACATCAGATTGCGAGCAACAACTGTTCTAAGACTTATCCTCTCGCGCAATTACAGTGTTGCCATGTTCGAAGCCCTTCATCTTTCGCCGCCTTTCCTCTCTCCACTATCCCCTTTTCAAAGAAAGCTACACATTAATTAATAGGAAGAATTTCCTGAGTGTTGCTTCTCTTTTTAAAAAAAAAAAAAAAATGGGACCGGTTCTGCGTGTGTCACAGGATCGGTCCCTTCGTGCCAGAGACCAGTCCTCTGATAAACCCTACCCTATGTAAACAACTGGCAACTTTAACATTGGCTTGTCATAGGAGGGGGTCATTTGTCCTGCTTTAAACCACATAGTGGCATGCCACAGGACTAACCAAAGATGGGTATACCACAAGACTGTCGCAAAAGGCCCATGTCGTATAAAATAAACGAAAACTAAACAGCTTACAATGGGTAAAATTCTGGTCAACTGGCTTTTTCTTGTTAATAAGCATTCTGGTTAAGTGGTATGTCCTCCCTTTACCAGTCACAGGATTGGTAAATTTATTACAATTGACACTGCTTAACCCACTTCAGTGTTAAATAATACCAGTCCTGTGATAAGTCCTTCTTTAACCAATCACTTTTAAGACAATTGACTCCTCATTCCCCATAGGGAATAGCTACATATGGGAAAAATAAGTAAAATATGTTTAAATGAGTCTTCAGTTTACTATCAGCGAGTGAAGTTATCGATTTTTTTGCGAAATTGGGCTCAAAAGTTTCGTAATTTTTGGCATATAATGGAAAAATTACTCTGTAGAGTAATTTTGGAACACCAGAGAATTTTTTAGTTTTGTGCAATTACATTTGTTTTATGCACAAATTTAAAAAAAAAACTTAAAGTATAGCAATTATACTTGGTCTAACTTAAAAACTATTCTGGTGGACCAACAAATTAAATTTTTTTTTGTAATAAGCCAAAAGTTACGAAATTTTTGAGTCCTATTTTGTAAAAAATTCCTAACTTTTTTTTGGTCATATGGCAATTTCAATCGCTGGTAGGGAACTGAAGATCCATTTCAAAATTTTTGTTACTTAGTTTTTCCCATATTCAGCTCTTTAATAATCATCTATTGAGTGGTTTTAAATCAATCAATTCGAAAAAGTGCCATCCATACTCGGTACAATCTAACCTACATATAAAACCTACATTGGAAAAACCATGTATAAAATGGAAGAAAAAAACATACTAAGGACCACGTTTTTGGCTATAACTCAGAAACCTATAGAGATATCACCCTGATTTTCACTCAAATGTAAAGAAAGGTTAAATAATAGGCATATATTTTTTTAAGAAATTAAGAAAATGAGCATTTCTTGTATATGCTAAAAGTTATAGTCAAATTTGATAGTTTTTTTTTTGCAATTTTCATGATGTCGAATTTCGGAAACCAAAAGGGTTCAGAATTTAAAATTTATATTACCACGATTTCTTGTCGAGTAGGAAGTTGTGGTGAATTTAATTGATTTGTATTACACTGTACAACAAAATTAAGTTTTTTCCAAAATTACAAGGTTCGACCTATAAATTTTTATACATCTGGGTTTCATTTTAGGGGGAGGTAAAGTTTCCCCCAAATGCAAATTTTGTATTGTCAATCAGCATAGAAAATCGAGTAAAGCTTAAGTTTAAAGTATATGGTGTGCTCAGCAAATTTATGTAAAATGTTACTGATAATATGTTAACCCTCTAATTTCTCAAGGTAAGGGTCTTTTTTGTCCATCTTTTAAAAAAGAGAAAAAAACACCATTTTATTATATTTTACTATAAGTCCCTGAATACACCAAAACGGAAAATTCAACAAGAAAGTCAGAAGTAAGACACAACAACGAGGTTTTCATAAAATGTTATGAAAATTTTCATTTTATTTATTAGAAATTACATACGCCTAATGAAGGAGTTTTATTAAAAATTGTTTCATAAAAAAAAAAAAAAATTGTTTCATACAAATTTTCATTTTATTTATTAAAAATTACATACGCCTAATGGAAGAGTTTCATTAAAAATTGTTTCATAAAAATAATAAAAATTGTTTCATACAAATTCATAATTTTTAAGAAATTTTTCTTCCACCTTGAAGAAAACTTTATTAGTTAGTGATATGAGTGAAACATTTCATTAAACCCCGGCAAAGAAAATTCTATTTGTGTACAAAAATGAGTTCAATGGAATGTTTAGTTAACGCACACAGAGATAATTTAATGATATTTTTCATAAACTAATGTAATTTTCTTCAAAAATCTAATGAAAATTTTCTAAAATTTTATGAAAAACTTCATATTTTTTATGAAAGTTTTTTTTTAGGCGTATGAAATTTTTAATAAATAAAATGAAATTCTTCATAAAATTTTATGAAAAGCAAAAATTCATTGATATCATGCAGATAATTCTCTCAGTGCAGAGTGAGTAATAAAATTTGAATTTTTTAGCATACATAAATTGTTTAAGCATAAAACTAAACATCCCAGTGTAGAAAAGCATTACCATATAAATGGTAGTATATGTACACATTTGCTAATTGCAAGTACTTACAAATCTCATTACGTTTATATGGGGATGCAAAGCAAAATAATGATATTTCATTACTAAACACCTTAAAAAAATATGTGGTTATGTATATTCTTACTAGTATGGACAAAAATAATGAGTCTTAAAATAAATAAAAAAAAAAAAAAATTAATATAAAATATTTTTTTTATTGAAACCATTTTTTTGATAAAATGTGCCCACACGGGATTCGAACCTGGGACTACAGGTTGTCAGTCAACCGCTCTACCATCTGAGCTATCTCGACATGTTATATATGATAGATAAAAACATAAATGAATTGCTTGCACTATATGTTATTACTTTCCAGCTTACATAAAAATTATAAATAAGTAGTTATATATTTACTTACTAGAGTTGAAAAATAATAAATCTAAAAATAGATATTTAAAAAATTTTGAGATCATTCCAGTAAAAAATGTTCGTGTTTTGGAAGCAAGATAAAGCAAATACGCTGATGTAAGTACTTACTATTATATTATACTGAGAAGCAGCAAAAGAAACGAATAAAAAAATGTTGAGCTTACTGTTTTCCTTTACAAGAATTCAGGATGTAAGCAGCCTACCCTATTTCCTTATTAGGATGCAAGTTGTAATGCAGAAAGTTTCATATCAAGGATTATAAACAATCTGTACCAGAATTCCCTAGGGATTTCCGATTGTGTTTGGTGTTTTCGAGTATGATATAAAAAAATTAGTCATTTAACTACTTCTAAAGAGCTAGCACGTGGAGCGGTAAAGAAATAAATAAAGTTATTGTATTAATATCTCTGCATTACTTTAACACGAATAATACACTCATTGAAATAAAACTGTAAAAATAGCAGAAAAAGCTACTGAAAATTAGTTAACAATTACCTTACAGAAAAAGCGGCTAATATTAGCAGATTTTTCGCTAAATATTAATAAAAAAAGAACAGCAAAAATAAATTTGTTTACTTTACAAAATTTTAGTTATATTCTATGTGAACTTTAGTTAATTGAAAATAGCAGTTTACTCTATAAAATTAACAAAAACTTTCACTAAATATTTGTAAACTCAAAAAAGCAAACAAAAACTGTAATTATAACAAAAATTTAATTATAGTTACCTCAAATTTAGTAGAATGAAAATAACAGTTTATTTTGCTAAAATCAATAGAAATGTTTGCTAATAAATTGTAGATTGCTGATTTCAGAAGGGCATACTTTTATTCGCATTAAAAAAATACAAAAAAAAATATTTTTAATTTCACATTTTTAATGATTTTTTTTTGTCTACTAATAATATTTAAGTAAGTGTTTTTGCTGATTTCAGCAGATTATTTTGTTACTTTTAATTAACTAAAATTAAGTTCAAATATAACTAAATATTTGTAAATTCAACAGATTTATTTTTGCTAGCTCATTTTTAACTAATTTATAGTAGTTTTTTGTTGCTATTTTTTCAAGTTTATTTTATGAGTGTAAGGACTTACTAAAAACTAGTTAGTTTCCTTATTATTTTATTGCAAAAAATAATGCGTTACTCATAAGTACTTATTTTTACACTATTTTAAATATAAAGTAACAAAGTAAAAAACGCTACAGGTTTGTAAGGGACTAATATAAAAAGAATCCCTTACAAATATGCTTACATATGCCATGGAAGCATTACTTTTGGGCAAAATAAGTGCGGTTTTTATCTGTAGAATTTTATGTAAAATAAAATAATATTTAATATTCATATTACTTCTAATTGCGATAATGTAGACTTGAAATATGATTTTACTGAAAGCCATGAAATCAGAGCTTTTTGTAATAGCTAAAAACCGCACTTATTTTGCCCAAAAGTAATGCTTCCATGGCATATGTAAGCATATTTGTAAGGGATTCTTTTTAAATTAGTCCCTTACAAACCTGTAGCGTTTTTACTTTGTTACTTTATATTTAAAATAGTGTAAAAATAAGTACTTATGAGTAACGCATTATTTTTTGCAATAAAATAATAAGGAAACTAACTAGTTATTAGTAAGTCCTTACACTCATAAAAATAAACTTGAAAAAATATCAAAAAAAAAAACTACTATAAATTAGTTAAAAATGAGCTAGCAAAAATAAATCTATTGAATTTACAAATATTTAGTTATATTTGAACTTAATTTTAGTTAATTAAAAGTAACAAAATAATCTGCTGAAATCAGCAAAAACACTTACTTAAATATTATTAGTAGACAAAAAAAAAATCATTAAAAAATGTGAAATTAAAAATATTTTTTTTTTTGTATTTTTTAATGCGAATAAAAGTATGCCCTTCTGAAATCAGCAATCTACAATTTATTAGCAAACATTTCTATTGATTTTAGCAAAATAAACTGTTATTTTCATTCTACTAAATTTGAGGTAAATATAATTAAATTTTTGTTATAATTACAGTTTTTGTTTGCTTTTTTGAGTTTACAAATATTTAGTGAAAGTTTTTGTTAATTTTATAGAGTAAACTGCTATTTTCAATTAACTAAAGTTCACATAGAATATAACTAAAATTTTGTAAAGTAAACAAATTTATTTTTGCTGGTTATTTTTGCTGTTAATATTTAGCGAAAAATCTGCTAATAAAGGGTGTTTTTTTAAGCTAGATAGAACTTTAAATTGTAAAAAGTAACACAAAAAATTAAATTTTGATGAAATATTTTTTTTTATCGTTTCAGTATACTCTGACAAATCATCATGAATAGACTCACGCTTGAACAACGCTACGAAATTATCCGAATTTACTTTGAAAATCAGTCGTCGATTCGCGCAACTTATAGACGACTTCGTCATTTTTATGGCGTACATAATCGTCCATCTGAACAAGCCATTCGTCGAACTGTGGATAGATTTCGTACCACATACTCTCTAGAGGATGCAATAACACCAACACGTCGAAGGAATGTGCGTACTGAAGAAAATATCGCCGCTGTAAACGAAAGTGTGGAAGAAGATCAAGATTTATCGATTCGTCGTCGGTCGCAGGAATTGGGGCTCTGTCCGTCCACTACGTGGAAAATTTTGCGCAAAGATCTCGGCCTACACCCGTATAAGATCCAGCTGGTGCAGGAATTGAAGCCACGAGACCATTATATGCGTCGTTCTTTCGCCGATTGGGCTCTAGAGCATTTGGCAACTGACCCGTGGTTTTATCGCAAAATTGTGTTGAGCGATGCGGCGCATTTTTGGCTTAACGGGTTTGTTAATAAGCAAAATTGCAGCATATGGAGCGAGACCAATCCACAAGAGACCCTACAGACTCCATTACATCCAGAAAAATGCACCGTTTGGTGCGGTTTTCACGCTGGTGGCATCATCGGACCTTATTTCTTCAAAAATGAGGCCGGAGCTCGCGTTACGGTCAATGGAGATCGTTACCGCACCATGATCAATGATTTTTTGTTTGAAAATATGGATGACATTGATCCGGAGGAGATGTGGTTTCAACAGGATGGCGCTACGTGCCATACGGCGAACGCAACCATCGACTTATTGAAATCAAAATTTGGCGATAAGTTGATTTCGAGAAATGGACCTGTCAATTGGCCTCCAAGGTCGTGCGATTTGACACCTCTCGATTATTTCCTGTGGGGCTACGTGAAGTCACTGGTTTATGCTGATAAACCAGCAACAATTGACGCCTTGGAGGCCAGCATTGTTCGTGTTATTCGTGACATACGGCCAGCAGTGCTCGAAAAAGTGGCCCAAAATTGGACGTCCAGAATGCGCTTCGTCAAGAACAGCCGCGGTGCCCATATGCCCGAAATCATTTTCAAATGTTAATGTCACGTATTGATCTTTCGAATAAAAAAAAATTTTGATTACAATTTAATTTTTTGTGTTATTTTTTACAATTTCAAGTTCTATCGGGCTTAAAAAAAACCCTTTATTAGCAGCTTTTTCTGTAAGGTAATTGTTAACTAATTTTCAGTAGCTTTTTCTGCTATTTTTACAGATTTATTTCTATTAGTGTATTATTCGTGTTAAAGTAATGCAGAGACTAAGGCTGGTGCCATAATGGTATAATGCATAATTTTTAAATTTGTTGCAATACCGGTAAGATATCTTGAAACAAATACCGACATGATTAAATACAAATGGAAGATAATTTTGCATAGATTTATACTCGTAAAAAAATTTCTTGATCTTATGGTTAAATTTCGAAAAATTAAGCAAAATATAAAAAAATTGGGCGAATCATGTAAATATAAAAAACGCGTTATTTTAAAAGGTGCATATAAGAAAAAACTATTTTGGACAGATTTGGATTCAGCGTACTTAAAAAAATATTGTGTCCGAAATATTACAAACTCAATTTCAATACAAAACTGATGTTTAACACTTGGCTAACCTTCCCTGTTAGAATAGCGAGTGAGTGTTTGTTGTGTTATATCTGTGTGTGTGTGTGATGTCATAAAATTATGCTTAATGTTTGTTAAAATTGCTGTTTTTAAGAGATAAGTCCATAAAGTAAATTACATTGTAATTGAAAGTGCGGGTTCAAATCTTTATACAGATCCTATATATATTTTTGGTTGCTGTGTCTGCATGGCTGTGTGTATAATAATTGTGTAATACTTTTAGTAGTTGGATCTGTTTGTCTGCCTGTGTGTGTTTAGTAGTGGAATGTTGTTTGTTAAGGAAATAAATGTAGTGTATAAAGATCGAGTAGTAGTAGTACACTCACAATATTTTATAGTTAGAAACAAACGAATTTGTACATTAAAACTATAGAAAAAGTTGTTAAAAACAGGACTACTGATTTTTCGTTTAAAACAATAGTAATTTCCAATTATTTTTAATTGTTAAAAAATTAACTAAAAATATCGATAAAAACAAAGTTCTTTCGTTTATTTTAACTATTAAAAAATAATTGCTTAATCCGTTAAAATAAACGACGTTCGTTTTTTTGACTATCAAAAAATTACCGAAAATCCATAAAAATAAAAGATTTTCCATTATTTTGACCATTAAAAATTTAACTCCCAAAACTTAAAAATAAACGATTTTCCTTTATTTTAACCATCAAAATTTTACCCCCAAAAACGTAAAAATAACGATTGTCGTTTATTTTAGCTATCACCAAATTTAATTTAAAAGAAATAAAAATGTATTATTTACATAATGTATTATATACATAATAATATATGTTATGATTTATTTTTAAACTAAATAATAAGATTAATTGAATAATAATTAATTGAGCGAATGGCGCCTAACATTTATATGGCAGCATAACGAAAAAGGATGAACTTTGAGTTCACCTTTTACTATAATATGCAAATAACTTAAAAAACTATGTGTTTATAAAATAAAAGACAATTAAAATCTAAAGAAAAACTATAGTGATGGTAAATAAAATATTTGGTTTAGTACTAAAGTAAAAAGCACTTTTGTAAACATTTTGGTACCTTTGATTACTATTGATTACTATTGCACATATTACTGACAATTTTATTATCATTCAATATAGCCAACTCAATATTAAATATTTTACACATATCTTGTGCAGACACAAAACCTTTTGATTTTTTCTAACCTTCCAATATGACATACACACGGGTAATTTGTTGCAAACTAGCAAAAGTTGCACAAGAATATTGCTTAATTTTAACTTTACATTAAACATTGATGCGCTTTATCTTGTTTACCTAAAAAACACTAGACTTTTACCATATTGCTAATTAATTTTCTTGTATTCAAATAATCAGCTCGCACATGTTCTATACTGCGAAAATTATAATCCTAACTTTTCGTTTTATTTTATATATATTAAAATTTGTTATTTGTACATGAATAAAGAAACTCAGAGTTTTTACTCTATCTCTAGCATGCTGTCTCTTCATCTCCTAGATGTCATCTAATAGAAGTGCTTTAACATATAAATTTGGAACAGTGAGGGAACTCCATCTCTGTTCTAATATGCATATTATGCACCGTCAATACTGCTCAAGGATGAGAAAGTGCAAATTTGCATCGTGTGCAAACAACCACGCTGAATACCCTCAGTAACATAAAAAAGTAAAACAAAATTTACTGAAACAAAGCACTTAATCGTCAGCTGGGCCACTTTGGTACTTTTTGGACTAAAAATGTAAATAAGTAATTTATTTACCATCCCCAGTTCATGCATATGAAAAACGTTTGAACGAACTTTTTAAAAAAAAGATTACTGTGATTTTTTTTTAAACATGTAGATTTTTTTTTAACATGTAGATTTTAAACGAAAATATTAACTGCTACAGAAAATCCGTATTAATTCATAGTTTGTTTTTTAAATAACAGGCAAAAAAGTTGAAAAATATGTTACTTTGTATTTTAATAGTTTATTCAGTTAAAAACAAACTTTACGGATTACTTTTTAAATAAACTACAATCGGTAACGGAAAATATATTGTGAGTGTATTAGTAGTGGTGGTAGAAGTAGCTATAATGCGTCAATGTGGCATAGTAATATCGACCGCATTATATTTGCGTCGAAGTTTTTATATGAAATTATAAGAAGAAAAGTAGTTTTTGTCTGATGTTGAGTGTTTGTTGTGTTTATATTTGGTCATTAATTTTATAGTTTGTTTATCTTAAAACAAAAAAAAAAGAATATGTTTTGTTGTTGTTTTTAGTTTATAATATTTATTTTTATTGTATATAAAGTTAAATTTAAAAGTAGAACCAAAAATTGAATGGTTAAACTACGCATATTAAAGTAAGAATTCTTTTAAATGGATGAATTAAAAATCCTTTACCGAATATTTTTAAAGTAAGGAGATAAATGGAAAAATTCCTATCCGACGAAAAAAGTTAATATATGGTCGTATATAGCTTGATATAATGATATCTTATTATATATGTGGCTCTATGTAGATAGATAGATTGTATATATATATTTACATCGCATACACAAAGAATATTATGTAGTTTACTGTTTGTAGTTAAATAAAAAAGAATGGAGCAAAATTGATTATTAATAGGTTTTTTGTTAAAGTTCTGCCTATTATTGAGGCTCTAACTTTTCTAAAACTTCGGGTTCTGATGAGATCTTTAGCCAGATCGAAATACTAGTATCAACCTAGCTAATATGTTTGATTTGCTTTATTTTTGTAGTTGAAAGCTCGTTATAAATTGAAAAAAAAAAAACAGTTTTCAGTTAACTTAAATATAATGGAACATGCATTTATTTTGCAAATAAATAATTTTTACCGATTTTTTTAGTTTTATTTATTATTTTCATTTATTTAAAGTTTCATAAAAATTTAAACACAAAAACGGAATATTGTAGTTTATTTGTTTCCGTTACAATTATTATTATTATTGATTTAAAAAAAAATATTCAAAAAATTCGTGTTTGTTTTTTTATTAAAAAGGTTTGTTTATATAAAAAATTATTTCAATTCAAATTACAAAAAATTGAAAAAGTTTATAGAAATGTGTGTGTATATTAATAAGCTTCCAGATTTTGACTTGCAGTTTTTTCTCAGACTTTTGTCACGTTTTTTTTTGGATATTTTGGCCTATAACAGCCAAACCATTGAGATTTTCGATCTCTAGTACATCGCAAAAGCATTGGAACGCTCCTTCAGGAAGTTTTGGCCTTGTGAAAGTGCAAAGGGACAGGGTTACTTTCACAAAATACGGCTAAGAAGGCCTATTTTGAAATTAAAAATTAAACCCCACCCACAAATATGATTGATGCATTAATATGCTAGAAAATCTTCCAAAGAAGAGATTGATACCATAAACTTGGATAAGCTCCTCCTACTTCCTGAGATATGTCCATCCCACACATTGCTACAAGCAAGTCAAAATCTGTTTCCAAGTCAAAATCTGGAAGCTCGATTTTCACCGTAGACGTATGGTCTAGTGGACTTTTTTGCTCAGTGCAATCCCAAGAATCAGAAACGCGAATCGCCCCCACCCTAGTGTGTATACATCCTGTAGAAACGAGAAACAAAAAACTGAAATAATTTCAAATAACTGAATATAACTTTTATTTTTACTGATTTGTGGTTAAAATTTGAACATTTATTTTAAACTTACACTCATAACAATCCATGCTTAAATATACAAATATATTTTTCGTAATTTTTTTTTCGTAGAATGTACAAACATTTTGTTTATATTACAAAACTTTTATATAAAACAAATTATATAAATTTACAAATTTCGTAAAAAATACAAACATGATTTCGTAATATTTTTTAGTACATTGTACAAAAATTTGTAATGTTACAAATATCACATATGGATGTTGATGTGGTTAGAGGTCGGATTTGCAATCAGAAGGTTGCGAGTTCAACTCCTGGCCAGGACAATTTTTTTTTTTTTTTTTTTTAGTTTTTATATTTTTTTTTTTTGTTTATTAACGTTTTTTAAATTTCTATGTTTTATTTTTTATTTCATTATTACTATTTTTGTGTTTTGATATAAATGGATATTTTGTATTTTGTTTAATAAAAAGGATCCTAAAACAAGTTAAAGAGGACCCGAAAACACTACTTCCACTTTATTTGCCGGGCTTAGTATGAAATTCAATCAAACAAATATTTAAAAAGATAAAATATTTAATAATAAAATGCAATTAGTTTGAGATTGTTATTTAAGTTTTTTATTATTATTATTTTGTTATTTTTTTATTTTGTTTTTTAATATATTATTTGATATATTTATAAAAAAATTATATTATTTTATTTAGTTCAATAAACATAATAAAAATATTTAATGACCATTTTATCTTTTTTATTAAATGTTTGTAGCATATTTTTCTAGTTTTCATAAAAATTTCATAATATTTTCGACTTAAGTTCCTTTTTAGTTTGTTGTATTGCATCAGCTACTTTGGTGCAAATGGTAGAGGGGTCTACTTCAACACAGCAGGACGTCACTGAAATCGTGAGTTCGATTCTGGTGTGGCACCATTACATTTTTTTTTTTTTAATTTTAAAATAAACCCGTAAGGTATGCACCACATTTTTATTTAAAAAAAGTTTTTACACAACTTTACGAAATGTGATTTGTATATTCTACAAATTTTTTCGTAATGTCAAAATAACCAAAACTTTCGTAAAATGAACAACGGTTTTCGTGTATTTTACCTATAGATTATTATGAGTGTACTATTCTTTTGTCCTTACGGATTTGTTCGTTATTTAAACGATATTTAAAAATAAATAACAAGAAAAGTAAGTAGACCGGATTTTAGTGATATCCCAGCAAGAAAAAGCCTGGATTTGGTAAGCATTAACTACATTTGTATGCTTCAAAAATAGCGCTTCACCGCCTTGCATACTATGAAGCAATTAAGGAATGCATTCTGTAGTGCTTCTCAAAATGCCTTCTTTGAAGCGGTGAATGATGCTTACAACGAAGCAATAAAGAATGCATACCATAAAGCATTAATGTTGTCAACATACAAAAAACGCTTCCTATTGCCTAAGAAGGCATGAATTTATTACTTCTAAGAGCACATGAAAGAAATGCTTTTCACCTGCTTAAAAGAGACATACCAAGTGGGACATCGCGAACGAAAATCATGCCTTCTGGATATGCTTTGTAAGCTTTTCGTAATTAAATAATGCCTTCCGGAAGTGCTTCTGGGTAAGCACTATTTTTTGTTGGGATAGTATTTATGTTAAATTATATTTTCAGTTAATTTAAACTACAAACTATTTTGAGTGGACTTATTTTTACGAACATCTCAAATATGGCGATATATATCATCATATATCATTATATCTTATGTTATATATTCATTTATGTTTATTATCTCATCATACGCTCAAGTTAAAAGATTCATCATAGTTATGGCGTGTTTCGTCAATTTTCGTCCAATGTAACGTTTCATATTATTTATGAAACATTTCATAAGCAACAAAATCAATTTCATCAATTTCATCATATTTATATATATAATATCGTAATTAAATTACTCGGTTTCGGTTTTGTTCGAGTAAACGGGTAACTCGATTTCGAAGTTTTTATTTACTCGATTAATCGAGTAAGATTTTAAAATTACTCGAGTAATTCGAATAATTTCAATAATTTCATTTTATTAATATTCCATTAAAAATACATAATAACACACAATATCAAGAGTTCCGAAATGTATTTTATCAATATTACAAATATACTAATAATATATAGGTAATTAAATTAACAAGATCTTCTAATATAATATAAAATTTTTCTTTCTTTTTTTATAAAGTTCGACTTTAAGAAGCATTAGCAGTAGGGATTTAACTTTTTTGTGGCGAGAAAATTACAGGGCACCTTCTTATGGACAATATTGTATTGATAATAAATATCGTTTTAGAGTTGGCATTAATCGTTCATATTGGTGAGTAGGTCATTATTGTTCAATTGGAGTCAGTGAACTAGTTCATTCAAATCGCTCAATCGTGCTTTTTTGCTTTGACCTGGGGACTGATCTACGTGTTGTGAACTGTATCTTTCGTTTGACAATTATTACGCACTATTCATGATTTACGAGTTTTTTTTTCACAAATTTTACTATACATAGACAAAAAGTGTTATAAAATTGGAACTTTTCTAACAAAATAAAATACTTTGTTCAATTGACACATAAATTAACCACTGACGAGTCCCAGGAGGGGGACGAAACTGCGGCAGTCTGGTGTATCCCTTGTGTCCGTAAAATTTTTCAATAAAAATGTTTTCTTCTTCTTCTTCCTGTAAAGAGACTAACTAAAGAAATATTCTACAGTAATTAATATAAAAAATTAATTACGATTGTCATTGTCTGACGGTTGCAAAACACTTTCTAACATAAAATTTGAATAATCTTGCTTAACGGCGACTCAATCTCTAACCTACACTTGGTATCCAACTATTGTATGTGAATAAAGCGCATCATAAAAACGTGATAATTACTTGTGAAAAAGAGATAGGATTAAGAAGAAAAAGCATTCTAGTTGAGAAATGAATTGTGCATTGGTATTAGCTAATTCTGTCTCTTCTGATCAAAAACAATACTTGTGTGTACGTAGTGTGACCAAACTCCAATTTAGTCGCAGTCAACGCTGTGTCGACCGTGGCTCAACTGGTTAAGAGGTGAGATTACGATGCATAGCTTTGATGCTAAGACTGTGAGTTCAAATCACAGTACGACACCAAAAAATAAAAAGTTTTTCATATAGAGCAAAATTAACAATATAAAATACTTTGTTCAATTGACACATAAATTAACCACTGACGAGTCCCAGGAGGGGGACGAAACTGCGGCAGTCTGGTGTATCCCTTGTGTCCGTAAAATTTTTCAATAAAAATGTTTTCTTCTTCTTCTTCCTGTAAAGAGACTAACTAAAGAAATATTCTACAGTAATTAATATAAAAATTAATTACGATTGTCATTGTCTGACGGTTGCAAAACACTTTCTAACATAAAATTTGAATAATCTTGCTTAACGGCGACTCAATCTCTAACCTACACTTGGTATCCAACTATTGTATGTGAATAAAGCGCATCATAAAAACGTGATAATTACTTGTGAAAAAGAGATAGGATTAAGAAGAAAAAGCATTCTAGTTGAGAAATGAATTGTGCATTGGTATTAGCTAATTCTGTCTCTTCTGATCAAAAACAATACTTGTGTGTACGTAGTGTGACCAAACTCCAATTTAGTCGCAGTCAACGCTGTGTCGACCGTGGCTCAACTGGTTAAGAGGTGAGATTACGATGCATAGCTTTGATGCTAAGACTGTGAGTTCAAATCACAGTACGACACCAAAAAATAAAAAGTTTTTCATATAGAGCAAAATTAACAATATAAAATACTTTGTTCAATTGACACATAAATTAACCACTGACGAGTCCCAGGAGGGGGACGAAACTGCGGCAGTCTGGTGTATCCCTTGTGTCCGTAAAATTTTTCAATAAAAATGTTTTCTTCTTCTTCTTCCTGTAAAGAGACTAACTAAAGAAATATTCTACAGTAATTAATATAAAAAATTAATTACGATTGTCATTGTCTGACGGTTGCAAAACACTTTCTAACATAAAATTTGAATAATCTTGCTTAACGGCGACTCAATCTCTAACCTACACTTGGTATCCAACTATTGTATGTGAATAAAGCGCATCATAAAAACGTGATAATTACTTGTGAAAAAGAGATAGGATTAAGAAGAAAAAGCATTCTAGTTGAGAAATGAATTGTGCATTGGTATTAGCTAATTCTGTCTCTTCTGATCAAAAACAATACTTGTGTGTACGTAGTGTGACCAAACTCCAATTTAGTCGCAGTCAACGCTGTGTCGACCGTGGCTCAACTGGTTAAGAGGTGAGATTACGATGCATAGCTTTGATGCTAAGACTGTGAGTTCAAATCACAGTACGACACCAAAAAATAAAAGTTTTTCATATAGAGCAAAATTAACAATATAAAATACTTTGTTCAATTGACACATAAATTAACCACTGACGAGTCCCAGGAGGGGGACGAAACTGCGGCAGTCTGGTGTATCCCTTGTGTCCGTAAAATTTTTCAATAAAAATGTTTTCTTCTTCTTCTTCCTGTAAAGAGACTAACTAAAGAAATATTCTACAGTAATTAATATAAAAAATTAATTACGATTGTCATTGTCTGACGGTTGCAAAACACTTTCTAACAAAAAATTTATTTATTTAATGTAAAAAACATTTTATTTGTATGACTTTAATTGTTTTCCTAATTTGAAATTTATTACTATTTTCTAAAAAAAAAAAAATAATTGCTCTTGCAAAAAATTTGATTGAATAGAGATGCAATTGTTCTATGAATAAAAGGAATGTAATGAACGACAAAAACGAATATTGGTGAACTAATCATATCGTTCAATTGAGTGTGTCATTCAATTGAACTAGTTCGTTCATGAACGACACAACTCGAATCGTTTCTAAATCAATTTGATATTTGCAAAAAATGCAAAACGTTGTAACCCTAATTAGCAGTATATGCCTCGTATAGTTAAGACTAATTACAATACTTTTCGCTATCTTTAAAAAATTGTCGCACCAAATTCTTTAAAGTTTGGTAGACATATTTTTGGTCGATTTAATTTTTTCTGCAAAATAGATGATTTTTAATTTATATAATTAAGTTAAATATAGATGCGAATAAGACCAAAAGATGATGATGAAATAAATTCAATTCGAATCTGGAAAAAATGGTAACAAGATCGTTTAGTGTTGCGATTGATGCGTTTTTTGTTGAATGTTTAAATAATTAAACATTTTTCTTAATTTCTATATATCGGACCATTTGGTCTAAAATTTCTTTTGTAGTTTCATAAATAAGTCCTTCAGTTGAGTATAGTATATATTATTGCTAAAAATATTATATTTCCGGCATTGATTTCGTTGCGGAACACGTTTTCTCCAAAATGATGAAAGAAAAAAAATTATATATACAGTATTGCCCATATCGTGATGCCACGTAGATAAGCTATACCCCTACTAAACAAAAATTATATATAAATTGAAACGATAATAGCCACATTGCTTTATATTTTATAAAAAAAAAAAAAAATTTTAAAAACACGAAATAATTTAAGTGTTTTTTATAAAATAATTGAAATAGAGTTAATTTTGATGTACTCAATTCATCGAAAAATTTGTTCGTATTTGTCGCTACTCGAAATTAGCCATTTCTAATGACTCAGCAATTATTTGATTAAAATTTATGGATTAATCGAGGAACGGTTAACGGATTGTGTTAGCAAGTATTTCATTATTTTTAAGTAAAACAAATGTATGGAGACCATGATATGGTCATTAAAAATAATTCTTTTTGTTTATGAAATATTTCATAAATATTGATGAAATTGTTACATTGGACTAAAATTTATGAAGCTTATTCCTGGTTTTGTCAGGGTGTACATAATTGATATAGCTATATATCAGATCGTATCTACTTCGATGTATAATTATATATAAGTATATATAAAACAGAAAAACCAAAAAAATTCAATGATTTTCATATTATAATTATATATGGCATCACATATAATTTTATATCAATATACGTGTTAAAATTAGAAATTTGATTACTTTTTTGTATGGTAGAAATTCACAAAAAAATCTATTACCTTTAAATATATCATAAATATATCATATATTTTAAATAAATATCAGAGAAGGCGAAAAAAATCCAAATTAGGAAAATACCCTAGCCATGTATTTGATTACTAAGAAAAAAAATTATGGAGCAAAATTGATAATTAATAAGTTTTTTGTTAAAGCTCTGAATATTCTGGAGGCTCTAGCTTTTCGAAAACATCGAGTTCTGATGAGATCGAAATACTAGTATCAACCTAGCTAATATATTTGATTTGCTATATTTTTGTAAATATACGGCTCGTTATAAATTAAAAATAACATATAAATAATCTCGATGTATATAAAAACAAAAAACTAAACTTAAATAAACTAATTTATAAAATACGCTTTGTATAAAACAATATTTTGATAAATTCAGGATGCAGGCAAAAATTAAATATAAAATACGCTTTGGTGCTACTGTACAAAACAATAAATGTTAGTCCTAGGTAGTTGTTTTTAAAAGTTAAATGGTTAAAGAGTTTATAATATTTAGCCATGTTTTGAATATTTATGTTGTGTATTTTATTATTATTATTTATTTATTATTTATTTATTAAAAATTTGTGACAACCCAGTACAACAAGAATAAATCTTATATTACAGCATTGAGATAATTAATGTTATTATAAAATTTTGTTAAAAAGTAAAAATAAAAGTGAGTTAGATAATATATAAATGTAAATAATAAAATTATATTTAATATTATATAATAATTAATAATTAATTAATATTATATAATAATTAAAAGAAAAAAAAAATAATAAGACATAAGAATGAGATATGTAACATAGCAATTGATGGCAAAAACAATCAAATTTAACATGAATTATTAATGATTTAAATAATAATTTAAATAACAAAATTTTAATCGAAACGTTTGTAAATGACAGTTCTAAATTGCATTGCATTACTAATTGTTTGGATATTGGGAGGTAATTTGGCCCAAAGACGAATAGCGCTAATATAAAAATGCCTTGTTGATATGAGTCCAGGATAGCGAATAATGTTTATCTTTTTGCCTCTAGCCGAAATTGGAAATCCTAATCTCTGAAATAGGTATTCTGGTTGTTTAGTATATATAATTTTATGTAGAAAGACCAGGGTACGACATTTTAAAAGGCTTTCGAAGGATATATTATAAATTTTTCTAGAGAACTCTGAAATTCTGTCAAAGCGTTTAATTGCAAATACGTATCTTGCAATGTTATTAAATGTTACTTTGAGTTTGTGCATGCTGATTGTGTCACAACCATTTATAAGTTCGCAACCGTGGAGCAGCGTTGGCAGCAAGTATATTTCAATAAAAAAAGGGGAAAGTTTACTCAAAACTTCGTTTTATTTACATTATTTGTAATTATTTAACCATTTCGATGCCCTTTATTTTTAGCTCCTTCACAAACGTCTACAAGTCTTAAGAACACATCTCCATATACTCATTATACGGAATATAATTTTAAAATTACCGATCTATTTTAAAAACTCCAAAATTTCATGACGAAATATTAATTTTTATATTTATATATTTGGTTTCAGAAATTTTATGCATACAAAAAAATATATTCAATAAAAAAAGGTGGAAAATCTATTTTTCTATCAGTGATTTTGGAGCTACCATTACTTAAATTATTAAAAAATTTACATTTTTGGATTTTCCTTCCTAAGATATATAAAAAGCCCTTTGGTATTCTTTACTTTTTAAATAATATTAGAATAAATGATGAAAATTTTATATAGTTGATCTTTAAATTGGTAAATGAATATTTGTTGCTTGATTTGATGTCATTTTATTACATTTCTTAAGATGTTTTAGATGAAAAGAAGCTTGATAAAATGTTGTCAGTAAATTATTAGAAAAAATTCTAAAATTCGACAAACATTGCAAATTTTAAAAATCGTCATTTTCCATACAATTAATTTTGTAAATCGTCAATCGTCATTTTGCCATATTCCACTTCAAAAATCGTCAAAATGGAGACAAATCGTCAGAGTTGGCAGCGCTGCCAGTAGCATTCTAACCTCCATAGGGGTGTAATATTGTGTTCTCCATAGATTTCTTAGCATTGCAAAAGTTCTACCCCATATAATTTTTATGTGGTCAGACCAATCAAGTTTGGTGTTGAAGATAACACCAAGATTTTTAGCGGTGTTAACTAATTCAAGAGTTGAATTGTTGATTTGAATTGGTGGCAAAGAAGAAGGGAATTACCATGGCCTTCGATTTATTGGCATTTAAGCACAAGCCATTAGCAGACGCCCATCTGCTAATGTTTTCAAAATCTTGGTTTAGCTTACTAATGCAGTCTATAATATTGGACGGTTTGCAAATTATATAAAGTTGCACGTCATCTGCATACATTTGAATACCAAAGAAATAGAGTTTAGATGGCAAATCATTCGAGTATATTGAGTATAAAACCGGACCAAGTATAGATCCCTGCGGAACTCCTCTCGTAATAAAACAGGTGTTTGAAACATTATTTCCTTGATATACTGCCTGAGATCTATCAGCTAAGTAGGAGTATATTAAATTTACGGCTGTTGTTGAGAAATTTCACATATATCTGAGCTTGAGACACAAAATCGAGTGTTCCACGGTATCGAACGCTTTCGAATGATCTAGTAAAACTAGAAACGAAATCATGTTGTCATTTTAGACTTATCTTCCTTTGAAAAATGTAAAATAGAAATCAACATGTTTAAAGACCCACATTTTTTTTAAATTAAACATACCGAAATATTTAAAAATTATCCAGAATAAATTTAGTGTTTCAAAATTGTATCTTTTTTTTAAATTGAAATTATATGAAAGAAATCACTTGAAAATTATTTCATTATAAAATGAATATGATTATATGTGAAGTCATGTGTAATAAAGTCTTAACTTGCATAAAGCTTTATTTGATTATATGGGATTATATATAATGCTATAATGTTAAAGTTACCGACAGATTTTGCTGGTTGTATAGTGATCACCCATGCATCAATTTATTTAGTTGATTTCACAGCTGTTTTTGGTTCAGTGTACTGTTATTAATGGCAAATAGATATCGAAATATCTGTGGTTAAAGTTAAACTCTGATAATTTACATACCAAAAATAAAACTATAAAAGTAGGAGAAAACCCTACTAAACATTATTTAAAAATTAATCTGTAGAAAAAATTGCCGAAATTACGAAAATCTTCAAAGCTTGCATATTGTCGTAAAACAGAAAAGACTAGGAATGTAATGAAATATTTTGGTGGTTTTCGATGTTTACTTAGTATCACAATTTATGCATTAAAACAAAAAACCAAGAAAAATATTTTGTCGATTGGTGTTATCAGACTTTTTTTCCCGAATATTTGTAGGGTTAGAAGAGCAAACATAAAAGCGTTAAATTGGATATTTTGGTATTTTTCCATGTCTACTTAGAATCACAATTTTTGTTACATTTAATTTTTTTGTTGCAATATTTACCCTTAATTTAATTGAGTGCCAATAAAAGTACAGACATAAGTATTTGCTAAAAAAAATTGCAGACCGCTGATTTCTGAAAAATTTGAGTTTTTAAATATTTTTAGTCTACTTATATTTAGCAAACTTTTTGCAGATAAATTTGTTACTTTCAATTTCAAGTTTATCTTAAATATAACCAAACTTTTGATGAGTTAACGGATTTATTTTTGCTATTCTTATCTTACTAATATTTAGCAAAAAAGAAAATTGCTAATTTTTAGCAAAAAAATTTACTAGTTTGTTTTTACTAGTATAGAAAACGAGAACCAAAATGGTTATTACTTAAGATGTTATTCCTACTTTCAATTATAAAAGCTGCACTTAGTTTTATATTTCTTTAAACTCACTTTTTTAAGGTAATAGAACTGCAATAAAAAAACGTACCCTGTACTTTAACCAAGAGAAACACCTTAAAGTCTGTATTTGACCATAAAAAGTTTTTTTTCTTCTTTAAACAAAACAATTTTCTTTTGTTTTCCCAAGAAATTAAATTAAATTTTAAGCATTACCAAAGATTTTGTGGCTGTCATAAAAACTGTCTGGATACGTTTGACCAAAAACAAAACAAAATAAAAAACAACCTCTACAAAAAGGCAAAAACCACAAGAATTTTCATTGCAAAGAAATTGTTTTAAATTGTATATTGTGTCTCGTTTCAAATAAAAGTGTAAATAAAACAATAAAGTCCATTTGCAACAATAAAGGAAGAAAATTCCTTAGACAGATCGAAAAAATAAACAAAACATAAAAAATAAAGTAAATTTGCAAATGTTATAAGACAGCCATCAGATTGCAACCAAATGGGCACTAAGGAAATTTAAACTAAGAAACTTAAAGATAATTTGTATAAGAAATTTAAATTAAAACCATCAAACCAGGCACAGTGGGTAAAAATTGACTTTTTTTGAGCAAATTTTACTACAGCCCACAGTTTTTAAACGAGTTTGAAAAATTCAAATATCAAAAATTAGATTTCTCTGATTTTGCTGATTTATTAAGAATAAAAACTAAATTCCTTTTAAAAATTGACCATACACAGAAAAAACTAAAAATGGGTTTTAATTAAAAAATTTGTTGAATCAATTAATATTTTAATTGATTTTGCACCTATCACGGAAATGATAATGTTAATTAAAACTTTTATTGAAAATTAATTAAAAGGAAAAAAAGTTATAAATAACTTCTACAAAAAGAAATATGATACTCACAAAAAAAAACATGTGTGGGAACGATGCGTTGGTATGTGTGTTTTTGTTAATGCTGCGTCTGTTTGTATGTTTGTGTGTGTGCTAGTTTGTAAACTTGAAATGCATTTGGTACTTCATAATGAAAATTTTCTATTTAAGCATACAGTGTATGAAAAAATAATAAGTCTAAAATAAAATACGTATTTATATATTTAAAAGTCAATTAAAATATTAATTGATTCAATTAAATAGTTGCTTAGAAGCTAAATTTAAATCAAATCAAATTTTTAATTAGATATTTTAGGTTGATAATTTTTTCTGTGTAAGGAATTCGATTTGGAATTTAGTCAACTATTTTTGGAATTTTAATTTTTTCAAACTCATTTAAAACCGTGGGCTTTAGACAACTTTGCTCCAAATAACTTCAATTTCCCCCACTGGGCCAGGGTTGGCATTCACTACGACATGAAAATTTTTTAAAAGAGGTTCCATTAAAGAATTAATTTTACCCATTTGATTTTCAAATAAGTCTAAGTTATCATGTTGTTGTATTAACTATTGTTCCATTTGTGCATAACGTTGCCAGATTTAATAAATATCCCTGATGAAGCTGGAAAAATCCCAGAGAATCGTTGGATGAAAAAATTAAATAAATTAATCTTTTATTTACATTTAGGAAAATACATGACCTTGAAAGCCCAAATTAGAATAATCTAATATAATATTTAAATAAAAACAAGTTTAAATTTTTTGAACAACCTTACGCTAAAATACCGAAAAGTTATATTACAAAATTTAGTAGGTAAAATTTTGAAATAAACCCTGTTAAATTAGAAGACACAAGCCACTATCGGAATTGTAGTTTTAAAAGAAGAACCGAAAATTTTAATGTTTTTGCGTCCCTCGAAATTCATACTGATTTTGGTATCAAACGACACATTATTAAGAGACATGTAAAAAAATTATTTTCGAAATTAAATTTTGTTAAAAGCGGTTCCATTAAAGAATTTATTTTACCGAATTAATTGTAAAATATTTTGATCAACCTTATGCTAAAATACGCAAACGCCGTATTTTGTAGATATAACAAAATTTAGTGGGTAAAATTTTGAAATAAACCCTGTTATATTAGAATACACATGTCACTATCGGAATTGTAGCTTTAAGGAAGGAACCGAAAATTTTATTGTTTTTGCACTCCATTTTGTGTCCCACGAAAATCATACTGATTTTGGTATCATGTGAAAAAATTGGATTGAGTCGACTTATAATTTTTGAGTTATAGGCGCTCAAAGTTGAAAATTTTTGTTCAATAGGGTCGTTAACTGTTCTTAGAACGTATCCTTGTTTTATATTAAATTCTTATCCGATTTTCATAAAATTTGTCATGTTGTCGTAGTTATAGTTTAGGTTTTCAAATCAGATTTTTAAATTTCAGATCAACTGATGAAATACAGCGCTCTGAATACTAATAACTAAAAATAAGCAAAATTTAACATTTTATTTTCTTAAATATCAATGAAAATTATTTGTTAATAACATTTAACAATGTTTGAAATAAAAAGTATATTTAATTAAATATAGTTCATTGAATTTCATTACAAAAGAATAAAAAAATGCAATTCAAATAGCTATATCTTTAGATCAAAATTCGTTTAAAGGAGTACTACGAGTACATTATAATATACCTATAATTAGGCTGACTGATTTGATCAGTACATGTACGTTTTGGTTACGTGTACAGCTGAAACTACCGTCTACCTATTTTTTTTAAATTTGTACAGATTGTACTGATTTTAACATTTTCAAAAAATTATTTTCTTTTAAATGAAAAAACTCAGGTTTTGAAAAAATTAAAATAAGGTTCTGAGAACTTTTTCTATAACGGAAAGCATTTTGAACCAGATGTTTTTTTCTAGATTAAGAAATTTTGAATTTAATGGAAGCTGCAAAAACTTTTCTTGAAATCTGAACATATTTATTTAAAATCTAAGATTAATTCGAATAGAAGTGCTTAGATTCCGAAAACTTTAATATTTTAAAATCCTGGTTATTTGTAAAAAACAAATTTTCAGGACAACAATGGGAAGATTCGTCAGTCTGCATGTTTTCCAAAAGATAAACTATTTCAAAATCTTAAGTTTTTCTTTATGAAAAACTTCTTGTGATATTTATTCTGTATATATTCTATATATTCTGTGTATTTTGTGAAAAGAAACAGTTGTTTGAATTGGTTTTTCATTCATAAAAATTTGCTGATTTTTGTATAAATTTTTGTATATTTCATAATCTATGTATATTTTTGTAGGAAAAATTCCGCTTAATGTCATTGTGTTTATAGAATTCGGCAACAAATTAAATTTTTTTAAAAAATTTGTACTGGTTTTATGTCACAAAAATATGTTTACCCTACCTAAAATGTACATTAAATGGCAATTAAACTTGAAACTAGAGATGGGCTCGTGAGCAGAATTTCGCTTGTTTTACGTGAAACTAAACTAACTCACACGAAGTAAGTGTGGGTAGCAAAAAATTCTTAATAAGTGAGTATGTGTGAGTCACAGTTGAGAGTGAATGTTTACTTTAATTTTTTTGTTGATATTCATTCAAAGGTACTTCCGAATTATAGTTTATGATCACATTGAACGAAAATTTTCAAATTCGAGCGCTTATAACTCAAAAAGTAAAGGGTGTTTTTTATACAGGTATAGAACTTTAAGTTGGCAACACTTTTTTAACTGGCGGCCATTTTGTCAGCTGCCAAGTGATTTATGTTTAGTTTGTTTTTGCATTTCAACATTAATAGACTGACGCCTGAACAACGCTTCCAAATTGTGCAAATTTTTTTTGAAAATCATGGTTCTGTTCGAAATACGTATCGCGCACTACTTCCATTTCACGGTCAACATAATCGTTCATCAGAGCAATTGATTCGATTAACTATGGAACGTTTTCGCACCACGTTTACTCTCATTGATAATATGCATCCACAGAGAAGTACGTCGTATAGAAGAAGTCATTGCTGCTGTAGATCGTAGCGTAGAGGAAGACCCCAATCAGTCTATCCGCCATCGTGACCGCTATAGAGCAATGATTACTGACTTTTTCGTTCATCAATTGAACAACCATGATGTGCAGCAGATGTTGTTTAAACAAGACGGCACAATATGTCACACAGCTCGTGCCACAATTGATTTATTGAAGGAAACGTTTGGTAACCGAATAGTTTCAGTTTTCGGATCCGTGAATGCCTCCAAGATCATGCGATTTAACGCCGCTGTGTGAAGTCGCTGTGGGGATATGTGAAGTCGCTGGTGTACGCCGATAAGCCCAAAACGACTGACCAATTGAAAGACAACATTCGCCGCGTTATTGCCAATATACGGCCACAAATGTTGGAAAAAGTCATCGAAAATTGGACCTCCAGATTAGACTACGGCCGAGCCAGCCGTGGCGGTCATATGCCAGAAGTCATATTTAAGTTATAATGCCAGAAGTTTATCTTGTGAATAAAGTAAATTTCATGTCAATTTAAATAATTCATCTTTGTTTTATTCCATTTCAAAGTTCTATGCCTCTATAAAAAACACCCTATATAACTCGGTTCAATTCAATTTTTTCACATGATAATAATAAATTGTCGTTTGATATGAATTTCGAGGGACCCAAAATGTTGCACAACTTTCGGTCCTTCTTTCTATATCCATATTGATGTGATTACAACTATTGTTATAAAGAAATGGTAGTGTTTGCCAACCATGCATAGAACTGAAATTTGTTTTTGGAATATCACTAAATTAAGTATTTAAACTTTAAATTATTTAACAAGCCATAAAACGCTTAACTTCTTTTTATTTCACATTTTTTTTTTTGTATAATTTTTATTAGCTGGTCGGTTTCCCTTAGTCCCAAAGATCCCTAAATGTCAATTATCAACAACAATGACAACTTAATAATAAACATAATACTTGGGAGCTCGTAAAAGAATATTTAAGTACTTTGCTCTCTTTTTACAACCAACAACAAGGGCAACCATTATCATATGCTAAATGAAATTATAATTTTATTATCATTAACATGGCGACTTATCACAGTGTTAACTATTATTCGACGACTCCTTTTTTATGATTTTTTACGACTACACTTGAGAATCGCACTTTTTAAACACTCACGGACACACATACTCACACATACATACAACATGTTATTATCCTTTGAACTCACATATATACAATACTAACATATGTTAAGTGGACTTAAATGTCACTCTTATGTTCATGATGATAATAATGATGGAGGAGCTGATGTTGACGATGACTTAACATCTAAATAAGTTTTTTTATTTTTTATTATCCTTGATGTATTCTTTATATTTTTGATATACTTTGAATGTTATGAAGAGCTTAGAAATTTTCTGTTTTACGACCCTAAAGACAAAACAGTACCAGCTAGGAAATCCTTAAAATTGGCGTGTGGCCATCTATTGTGTTGGAGCAAATTCATGTCCTTTTTCTTCTGTTTCTAAAAGTTTATAGGATTTTTATGAGCTTTTTTTATGGTTCATTCAAAACCTTAATTTAATTGTTTATCCGGTGACAAACATTTTATTAAAGTGTTAGAGAAACATTACGCAAGCACACACACTCTAAATGCTTACACATACATACATTTTGTTTAGTTGTGTTGAGGGTCATAGTAAAAATTTTTACGATCTCTCATCACTGTCATTACAATGAGTACCTATCTGTTTGTAAGACGGTTGGTTGAAAAGTTTATACAATTTTGTTAATTTGATGGTTTTTTAATAATCGAATTTTATGAAATTTTTTTATATCACTAGCTGACCCGGCAAACGTTGTTTTGCCTTCAAATTTTAATTGTAATTAATTCTTTAAATCAAGAATTTTTTTTTACGCAAATAAATAATTAAAAAAATAAATTCACATTAGTAAATCATTTTAAAATTTGTAGTTTCATGGGAATCCCAACGCCTCTTTGTCCTTCTATCGCCTTTATTTGCTGAAGTATATAAAATGAATAGCTGAAAACAACTGCCATAACAACTGCGACGTCACCTATCACCGGTGCATTGAAGCGCCGCTCATGCTCACCAGCCGGTGTCTTGTCAGCTCTTATCACAACCGTGTAATCATCTGTCTGCATCTGGCTGTTTTGAATAGACGGATGAGGCTGTTGTGTTCGTGTAACATAGCTTGAAGATTAACATAGGTTTTTTGTAAATATCTTCGGAACTACATTACCGATTTAAGAGTTTGATATCTCGTTTTAAAACACATGACAACGGCTTTCAAAAAAAAAATAAAATAAAATAAAAAAAGCAAAAAAAATAAATATATGTACATATACATATGTCATTGGCGGTACAATATGAAAATTGGATTTTGCCACGCCCCTCCGCCCACAGACCGAAAATCAAAAATCAGACTTGTTAGTGTCACTCTCCTGAACATTCTGAAGATTCTCTGAAAATTTCATCAAAATCGGCCCAGCCGTTTTGGAGTCCATACGTTACATACATACACACATCCTGTTTTATATAAAGGGTCCGCCATCTAACGTTTTTTTTTCCAACTAGTGCTTATTTCGTGAATGGTAACACTTAGCTCATGTCTGATTTGACAGATAATTAGTTTTATCCTTCCGCTGAACGAATATGGTCCGTATGTTCGTTATCTTGTGAAAAAAGTGAAAGAAACTGGCATCCTCATCGATAAACCAAAGCGTGAAAAGCCAAAAACAGTGCGTACACCCGAGAATATTGCTGCTGTGGCAGAAAGTGTACGTGAAGCGCCATCAACATCAATTCACCGTCGTTCTCAACAATTGAACATTTCGGAGACATCATTGAGACGAATTTTGCATAAAGACCTTGGTATGACGCCATACAAAGTCCAATTGGTTCAGGAGTTCAAAAAATAAAAAGTTATTTGGCGGACCCTTTATATAGATTGGATACTTTTACTCATTGACTAATTAACAAGGACTGTCTTTTGCGACGTTTCTCAGAACAACAACATTTCAAAATCAATGCAAATTCATAAACGACATAAACGACATAAACGTTCAATTAATTTATGTGATTTTAATGCCTTAAAACTGAAATGACAAAGTATTATTGATCATTTAATTGAAAATACATTGACGTTTTAGCAATAACAAAATAAAATCATTGAACAAAATAAAATACTAACAAATTTTAAAATAAATTATAACTTTTAAAATTTAGTGCGAATTCAAGTCATTTACGACGAACAATATGTTCTTATTCTCTTTTATATTTTCGTACTGAAAATTGTCAAAAAAGTTGTTGTGGCGACCAAACACCCTACAATCAGCTAATCTTTATAATTAAACCATGATTTTACTAACCAATCAGCCACTTACAAGGGGAGTTTTCCAATGGGTTCTCTCCGATCTGAATAAAATTAGGATATGTGATAAAGAAAAGAAAATAACGGACACGCATTTTGTAGCGGCCCAATCCTATTTCTAGGCGAAAAAAGATGGGGTCAAAAATTAACACATTTTTCGTTATTTTTGCTTATTTCGAATTGTTTTCGAGACATTTTAGAGAAATCAAACAGCTTTAGTAGACGCATTTACTGGTATACGAAACATATCCTCTAACTGTCAAGTATTTTTCCTTTTAAAAAAAATGTGTTTTTATATAAAAACTGGCATTTTGTTTAAGAAATATTGAATAGCTAAAAAAAATATGAATTACTATCAAATTAAATCAGGGGGGTGCGTGAGCTTTTTCGACCTTCCTATATTTAAAATATTTTTAATAAATGACAATCCTAACACACTACATAGGCAATATTGGTATCAATATTTTTTTTTAAGTATGCCAAAATTGGGTTTAAAAAATTAGAATTTCATTAGCTTCAGACATGTTTCCATACAAAAATGTATTAACTTTGACCCCACCTTTTAAAGCGTAGTACGTGTCCGTTATTTTTGTTTTCTTTCTCAAATATCCAAATTTCATTAAGATCGGAGAGAACCCATCCGAAGACACCACTTGTTAGTCAAATTTAAAATAACCAGCGGTCAGAGTATACAAATCGAGACCAGTTGTCTACAGCCGTGAACGTGGCCGCAAAGAATGGAATGTCGTTTACTAGGAAACTGCAATTATAATCAGATCAAATTTGATATTTAATAATGCCACAACAGGACTGGTTTCCAGTTAAAATTATCGAACAAATATACATTTTTTTCGAACTCGAAAATTTTTCAAGAAATCCCATAAAATCAAAAATGTTGATCATATAAAAGTTGTGGTCTCCATAGAAAAAAATTTCAATTTTTACCACGCCTCTCATGGAGGCAATAGAAATTCTCGTTTTTCTATCTTGAATTAGAAAGTACAAATAAATAATTTTTGGGGGAAAAATTAGATTAAAAAAACAATTTTGTTTTGTTTTCAAGCGAATATCAATTCCCATTGATCATTTACGTTTGTGTGTGAAGCAGCAATAAAAACGAAGTTCAATTTTTTATGTTTTTTTATGTTGCATAGCGTGATCTTGCTTCAACACGTTAGCAGAATTTTCTATTTCATTAGCTTCTCTGGAAATTGAGAGGATGCCCTTCACTGATATAAAACTGAAGCTTAAGGCATTTATGCACACTTCTTCTAAATACTTCTGTCCTAAAGAAATTTTTTTCGCTATACTTTAGCATACATACTTAAAGCCCTCTAAATATCCTTTGGGGCTTGCGAAAATTATCGAGGTCTTTGAATTTAATTTATCTAAGGAAGTTTCCCGTCACAGGTTGCATCCTTCAAAGTTCTGCAAAGGTCGTGCAAACATCCTTGCTTTATTGAACAATTTTCCTTCAGTTCCTTTAATGTTATTTTGCTAAGGAATTGTGCCGTCCCAGGTCACACCTTTTTGAAGTAGGTTTTTGCGCTTGTTTTGATAAGAATGTGTTCCTTCCCAGGTGTCTTTTTTCTGGGGTTGAGCAATGGAGTCTACCGTTTCAGGTTACTCTTCTTATGAGGATTCTGCAAAAAATCCTTAAGTTTCTTGAAGGTAATTTTGTTAAAGATGTTACCAGCTTGTATTCTTCTGAAAACTTGCGTATGTTTTGATAAAAAATGTGCCGTTCCAGGTCTCTGTACTCTGGGATCTTGTAAACATACAGATGAATGGTCTGAAAAGCATTATTACTTATTCAGATCATAATTCTTCTAAGTTCATGCTGCCATAGCTATGAAGCCCTGCTGTGGTTACTTCCTTTAAAGTAATTTTGTTAAAGAAGTGCTGAAGTCCAGCGATGGCTCTTTTGCACGTTTTACAAACGAAGTAAGTTATTTCAGGTCTATTTTATTATAGAGACGTGCGAACATCCAGGTGCACCATTCCAGGTTACTTTTCTTGTTACATTTCTTCAAATATTGTTCTTGGTTATTGTGTTCATAACTATGTGTGCCTTCCTTGGTTTCTTTTCTTCTGTGATCATGCGAACATCCAGCTGGACGGTTTTACAAATAAGTGTACCGTTCCCGATCATAACCAATTTGAGGCCTTGCCAGTATGGCAAGGAATTGTGTCGTTGCAGGCAACTATGGTTTTGGGTTCTAGCGTATATTCTTGTGCGTGATTTTAAAAAAAAATTAACCATGCTTCCGAGGTTTCGCAAACATCATTGAACGATGTTTTGGGAAAGGAAGTGTGCCTTCCCATATTGTGTAGGATGGGAAACTTTGGGTACGGATCCAACAAAACTTTCTGTATGGATTCAAGACTCTAAACATTTCCACCCTCCAAGTGCTGTGGTCATCTAGCACTCTACTTGTTGTTCACATGGTGTAAGTTGCCACCTAAGCCCACCATCCATACAAATTGTTCAACACTCCTCGTATATTTGACCATGCTAAGCAACTCAAAGCACGTACACAAACTGCATTTTAAAATTGTCTACGAAACAACACAACGCAGTTATATTAACGGTAACAGTTTCCTAATGTTTGAGTGTCAACATATAAATGTCAATTTGACAGTTGTAAAAATTGATACATCCGTTCTCACTTGACAGCAACAATAGCAGTAATAATAATAATAAAAACAGACACTAACAATCAGTAGTTATGGCTTACTTTTTTTCCACTACTGCTGCTGCTCTACTAACTATTCTAATAAAATCATGAAGATTAGTGTATATGGCCCTATTGCTGTTTGTTTACGGAAGTTGTAAAAAAAACTGTGTAAAATTGATACTAAAAACAAATAAAGCTTTTCATTTTCGTTTTCCTGTAAGCCCCTCTCCACCCTTAAAAACATTCTAACTATCATCAAACATCACCCACGACATCATCACTTGTTGTCAGTTAGTTTTTTTTTTTTTTTTTGATAATGAATAGGGCAACCAAAAAAAAGCTATAAAAACAATATTCAAAGCATTACAAAAAATGCTTGGACACAGTAAAAGAAAGCAGTTAAAATTAAAATATATCAAACTTGTATAAAACATAAAGTACGGTCTTGTTTACTGCCCCTTTACATCATGTTTTTAAACAAAAGAAGTGTGAAAAAAATGCGAATAAGTAGAGCTTGCACATAACGAACAAGTTTTCAATTTATTTTTGATAAATGGTGATAATCTTTTACTTCGGGCTCATATATTAGTTCTCATTTAGTGGGAAAACTAGGTTATATGAATGTTTGATGTTTTGCATGGGATTGTCACTTCTTTCAAAACGTGTTCTGATGATGGGAACATAGAAAATTCCCGAAATAGATCTATCAACACATTGCTGAAAGAGGTCAATAAAAAAATTTGAAAACCAAAACTCTATAGATTATTTGTTAGGACAATATCCTAATAAAGAAATATAGAGTATGGCCTCGAACTTGAATAATTTTCATTTTCATTGCACAATTAAAGGTCGGAAGAACATTACTTTTATTTTTAATAAAAATTATATCAAACTTAATGTAAGCAATTTTATTTAAAAGTTAAACTGCAAAATTTCAAAACTTTTCAATTAAATTGTTACTACAAATAAATTTGTTTATTGGAACTTCGTCAGTCAAAACAGCTGCAATAGAGAATTTGTTTTTCTGAAGCTCTAAAGTTCAAATTGGTTTATCAAAATATTTTTTGAAAAACCAATAATATTTATGAAAAATTAAATTTTCAACTTTAAATGAAAACAAGAAACTAAACATACCAAATGCTAGAAAAAAGCAAAAATTACTTTTTTTTGAGAGAAAATGCTAAAATAAGATTAGTTTAAAAAAAAATAATTTCCAAAAATAAGCTAATATTTACAAAATAAGCAAATATCAAAAAAATAAACTGAAAAAAGCTTAAACAAATATAGCTTAAAGTTTTCATACTTGCAAGATCAAAACTTTTATTCAATCTAAATAGTTCCATTCGTTCAAATATAAAATAAGCTCTAGCTTATTTTTGGTAGCCCTTGTAATGAATAAAAGCATATAAATGAGCATGGGGCACGTGGAGCAGTAGAGTATGAGTAAGGATAACGCATAATGTGGTGTTATATTTACGACTTTAAGAATCTGTTTACTTGCATTCACATTTTTGCCCCAGTCTTTTTCTGACCGTTATAAAGTGCAGACGTAAATTGTAATCTTTCTTCTTTAATTTTGCTAAAAATTTAAATCAATAACATTTGTTATTGTTTGAAAAAAAAAAAAACATAATACATTGTGTATTGGTATCAACCACAAATAATTTACTTATTATCTATTAGTAAACAAAGGGATTAACATTCTGCTTTACTAATCCGCTGCTGTTACAGCAGAATGGATAGTAGCAGCGATTCTACTGATGAAAGCGATGTTGTCTGGCAGACAGTCGCTGAAAACAGAACAACGAAACGACGACAGATTCGATCACCAGAAGTAGTTAAACATAAAAACAAATTTTCAAAAACTACCAACAATGATGAAATACCAAGTACTAGCAACAATATGTTTGCTGCACTCGATGTAGAAAATAATGATGATGATGATAATGATAATGATTATAACGACAATGTTAACAATGAACCTTCTGAAGCAAAACCGCCACCAATATTTGTTCCAAACGTAACTGATATAAAAGCAATGATAAATAATTTTTCAAAAATAATAAGCGCTGAAGATTATTCATATAAATCTTTACGAGATGGTCAGGTAAGAGTAATGACAAAAAGTGTTAAAGCATATAGAGTGATAGTAAAATATCTTGATGACAAGAAAATTAACTTTCACACCTACCAACTTAAGCAGGAAAGAGCTTATAGAGTAGTTGTAAAAAATCTTCATTTTTCAACACCAATTTCTGCAATAAAAGATGAAATCCAAAGCTTTGGCCATCATGTAAGAAATGTAATGAACATTAAAAGCAGAGTTTCAAAACAACCAATGTCAATGTTTTTTGTTGATTTGGAGCCCAACTTGAACAACAAGAAAATTTATGAAATTAAACATTTATTCAACGCGATCGTTAAAATTGAACCTCCAATTAAAACAAAAGACATCATACAATGCTACAGATGTCAGCAATTTGGTCACTCTAAAACATATTGTAGAAAGATGTACAATTGTGTAAAATGTGGACTAAATCATCCTACGGATAATTGTCCTAAACCGGAAAATACTCCACCACAGTGCGTCAATTGCTTGCAACATCATACTGCAAATTATAAGGGTTGTAGAATTTATAGAGAACTTTTAAAGAAGAAGTATATGTATCGCAGACATAATACGAATTTTGCTGAAAAAAGCAACCTGTTCAATTCAAATAATTTTCCTAAATTCAATAACACAAACAACAATTCTTTTGAAGGACATCATCACTCATATGCCCAAGTGGCTAAAAACAGCAACAATAATAATCAAGAACAAAATATCTTGAAAAGTTTTGAAATATTTATGGAAAAACAAAACGAACTTACAAACAAACTTTTAAGTATGATGCAACTCATTATGACAAAATTATGTGTCTAAATCTACGTTTAGCATTATGGAACGCTAATGGCATATCCAATCATTCAAACGAAACTGAAATTTTTCTTAAAACTAACTTTATTGATATTCTTTTAATTTCTGAGACTCATTTTACTAGCAAAAGCTATTTTAAAATTAACGGTTATGATCTAATTCATACAAATCACCCAGACAATAAGGCCCATGCAGGCTCAGGTATTTTGATTAAATCAACTATAAGCTATGAGATTATAAATGGAGTTCAAGAGCCGTATCTTCAAGCAACATGTATTAAACTCAAATGTGATGATGGTGATCTAGTGATATCAGCAATATATTTTCCTCCACGACATAACGTTAAATGCTATCAATATGAAGCATTTTTTAACACACTTGGCAGACGATTTCTTGTTGGAGGTGACTACAATGCTAAGCACCCATGGTGGGGTTCCAGAGTTTCGAATCCTAAGGGAACAGAACTACTTAAATGCATAACAAACAAACATCTTTCAAGTTTATCCACTGGAACACCAACTTATTGGCCAAGTGACCCGCGAAAAATTCCGGATTTATTGGATTTTATTGTTTATTTTGGTATACCTAGTCACAAATTAGAAGTAAAAAGTAGTACTGAACTAAGTTCTGACCATTCCCCTGTTTTAGTTAACATGAATATCTCAGCTAATTCAAAAAATACTAAATATAAAATTTTATCACCAAATACAAATATTCAAATTTTTCAACAATATCTGAGTGATAATGTTAGACTTAATATCAGACTAAAAACAGAAATCGAGCTTGATGAGGCAGTTGAACATTTTACGAATGAAATACATAAAGCCTCGTATATTTCAACTCCTATAGAAGAACCACATCAACAACAATACTCCAATTTTAATATTTCATTTGAAACCAGACAACTCATAAGAGAAAAAAGAAGATTGCGAAAAAGATGGCAAATAAGTAGAAGTTCATATGACAAACGTTTATTTAATAAGGCTTGTAAGGACCTTAAATTTTTATTATATGAAGAAAAAAACAAAAAAACATCTGAATTTATTGAGGAAATCAACAACTCAAAATATGATGAGCACCTTCTGTGGAAAGCTACAAAATATTTAAAAAGACCAACAAAAAGAAACATTGTAATAAAAAAATCCGATGAATCGTGGTGTAAAACTGACAAAGACACCGCAGAGACTTTTGCTACTCATTTAAAAAATACGTTTATGCCATTCTCGTTTAACACAGAATCGCAACAACAAGAAATAAATGATTTTTTAAATAGGCCTTTACAAATGGATCTTCCAATTAAATTTTTCACACCAATCGAAGTTAAAAAAGAAATCAAGATATTGAATAAAACAAAATGTCCTGGATACGACTTAATTAATGCGAACGTTGTCAGTAAATTACCTCACAAATGTGTCGTATTTTTAACATTAATTTACAACTCAATTATAAGGCTTAATCATTTTCCATCTCAGTGGAAATGTGCGGAAATAATTATGATTCAGAAACAAAACAAACCACCACATCTTGTAACTTCATTCAGACCAATAAGTTTACTCGTAATATTTTCGAAAATATTTGAAAAAATATTTCTGAAACGACTATTGCCAGTTTTAGAAAGTAGAAACGTCATTCCAGAGCATCAATTTGGGTTTAGACATAAGCATGGGACTCCCGAACAAATTCATCGAATTGTCAATATTATAACTGAGGCTTTAGAAGAAAAAAAATACTGTTCTGCTGCTTTTCTCGATATTCAGCAAGCCTTCGATAGAGTTTGGCACTTGGGTCTATTTTACAAAATAAAAAAGCTTTTGCCTGCACCTTATTATCTTTTTTTGAAAAGTTATTTATCTAGTAGACATTTTTATGTAAAAGTAAATGAAAGCAGATCAGAATTATATGAAATTAATGCTGGAATTCCACAGGGCAGTGTATTAGGTCCCATTTTATACACCATTTACACAGCAGATATGCCTACAAGAGACAATGTCATGGTGGCTACATATGCCGATGACACGGCAATTATCGCTTCTAGTAAATCCCCAGCTGAGGCATCCTTACTTGTTCAAACGGAACTCGACGATCTTGAATGCTGGCTAAAAAAATGGAACATTAAGGTTAATTCCGAGAAATCCAATCATACAACTTTTGCTCTCAGAACTGGTGATTGTCCCGATGTAATCATAAATGGTGACGTAATCCCAAAACGTGATAAAGTCAAATATCTAGGAATGATTCTAGATAGACGACTTACCTGGAAGTCTCATATAAAGAGTAAGCAGGAACAACTAAAAATTAAAACAAAACGACTTTACTGGCTTATAGGTCCGAAGTCTAAGTTAAATTTAAATAATAAGTTACGAATCTACAAAGTTATTCTGAAACCTGTCTGGACATATGGTATCCAATTATGGGGTACCGCCAGCAATTCAAATATCGAAATTCTAGAGAGATATCAATCAAAAACCTTAAGATTAATCCTTGATGCACCGTGGTACGTGAGAAATGTTGTGATCAAACGAGATTTGTCGATTTCATCTGTTCGAGATGAAGCCAGAAATATAAGCGAGAGGTATTTGCATAGGCTAAGTAACCACGTTAATCCTGTGGCGATATCATTGCTGGACAGTACCAATGAAACTAGAAGACTTAAACGAAATCATGTATTAGATCTCCCTTTTCGTAACTAAGATCCATTATTACTTAAATAAATTTCTTTCACGAATGTAATTTAATCTTATAAAAATGACTAAGTTAATTTTTATTTTTTATGTTATGTATCTCATTGGAGCTACATAACCCCTGTTATGTATAAAATTTAACAAATTTGCTTATTATCCTCGGATAGATTGTAAATAAAGAATGAATTTATAATAAAAAAAAAAAAAAAAAAAAAAAAAAACATTTTTGCCCATTATTTTTACGATTATGTTGATGATGACACTGTTTGATGAGTATGCTCTCTCTCTCTTTTGGATTTGTTTGATGGTAATATTGCTTGATGATGTTACAATTTTACGATTTTGAAATCTGTTGGGTTGGTTTTTTATGATATTTATAATAATATTGTTGTAAATGTTGAGTTTTATTTTTATGTCTTTGTGATGGAGTACTTTTAATATACTTTTTTTTATATACTCACAGGATAATTGAAATAACTTTTTTTACGAGCATAGATTTTAATAAAAATGAAATGTTATGAATGGATTTAAATGATTTTTAGATTTGTTTGATAATTTTATTGCCAGTGATTGACAAGGAAGGTTTTTTTTATGTTATTCGAAGGACATACACAAAACCGCAGTATTTAATTGTCAGGAAAACCGAAACTTAAAAGTGTTAAAACATCTGTAATAATTTGTATATTATACACAAAAAAATAAAATTCATAATTTTTTATGAAAAAGTTCATATTATTAAAGTTTCATACTATTTACGAAATTTACTTACTATTTATTCCTAGTTTCCCTAGTATTTATAAAAAGGTACATCAAATTCCCAGTATTATTGCAATTTATGCAAGTTTTCTTAAATATTAGGATTTTGTATATTGGCAAAATTTTTTAAGTACGTTTTCATAAATATTAAGTGTTTATTTATTTATTTATTTATTTCGTCTATGGATACAAAAATCCTTACAGACTAGCAACATTATGACAATATTAAAAAAACTTAAAATATATTATTTATTACAGTTTTAAATTGATAGTGGTTAACACTTATATCTAATTGATTACAATATTTATTAAACAATCTCAAAACTCTAGTAAGAGGTTCATTTAACGCATAATTAGTTCTATGTACATCAATATAAAAGAACTTATCTCTAACTCTTACCGATCTAGAAGGAACATATAATTTGATTAAATGCAATAATTAAATGCAATAAAAAATTTAAGGCAAAAATGGTCCTATGTGTTTCCAAAGTTTTAATGAAAATAAATTCACATTTATCCTCATAGGATGGAACAGAAAATGTAGGATCAAAAGGAAATTGATTAACATTAACATTTAGGAATGGGAGAGCAAATTTTACAAATTTAATTTGAATTTTCTCAATACGATTAATATGGATATCCGCTACAGGGCTCCAAATAAATGATGCATATTCTAGCCTAGATCTTACAAAAGAACAAAACAGAACTTTTTTTGTTAAACAATCAAAAAGATTACCAGAATTACGACGTATAAATGCTAATAATGAATAAGCTTTAGGTATAATGAAGTTCAAATGGCTACAAAACGATAATTTGTAGTCAAAGACTACACCAAGATCCAATATTTCATCAACAGATGAGAAATTATATGACCTTTAATACTATATTGCGAATGTAAAGTATGAAGGCATCGATGATATTTCATATAAAAACATTTCGCAATATTAAAAGACAAACCATTACGGTCAGACCATAAAACGACTCTAGACAAATCCTCCTGAAGGTCAGAAATGTCTCTAAAGGAAGAAATTGATTTAAAAATCTTGAGATCATCAGCATACATGAGGTGCTGAGAATTTTTGAAACAATGAGAGATGTCATTAATAAAAATATTAAACAATAAAGGACCTAAGATACTGCCCTGAGGAATACCAGAGGTGGGAGTAAAAAAATTTGAGTAAACCCCATCCACAGAAACTGCAGCATATCTTCCAGTCAAATAAAATCTAAACCAACTTAGCATACTAGAATGAAAACCAATCCTAGATAACTTAAGTAGCAGTAGTTCATGTGGAACCCTGTCAAATGCCTTTGCAAAATCCAAATAAATTGAATCTACTTGAAACCCTTTTTCAAAGCAAGAAACACAGAAATTGGTGAAAACTGCTAAATTTGTGGTGGTAGACCTTCCAGCCACAAATCCATGCTGTTTCTACATATATTTTAAAAACCTTGTCATAATTTACTAGACACAAACTTTCCCAGTATTTTTTATGAACTTGTACATTGCCAAATTTTTCATAAAATATTCATAAATTATATAAATTTTTTTTTTATGTGTAGATTTGAGATAAGAGAAATGATTCATTTCGTTCAATTGCATTTATGGTTCGTTCTTTTAGCTCATAAGTTTGTTTAATAATCTGTTTTCAATTACTAATATTGCTGTATTGATCAATGGTTTGTTTAACAAATCTGCATAATATGAGAGGAAATCCCAAATTAACGGTTAAAAATTAACTACTTCAATAGTAACTGTTCATTTTGGGATTTCCGCTTATACTGTGTAGATTTGTTAATAAAACAATTGACTAAATTAACAATATGAATAATTGGAACAAAATTGTTGAACAAACATTAACGCAGTGAACTTCTTCTGTAAATATTTGCAGTTGTTTGAGTTGTAATACGGTATTTTTATTTTTAATTCAAAAAACAGTAATTTGTAAAAGAAATTTCAGTTTTGACTACAATTGTAGTTTATTTAGAAAAACAAACCACATCAAATTGCTGTATTATGATTTAGCATTTTATTTATTTATTGTTTTTTATTTATTCTCTTCTTTTGGTACAAGTAAGACTTAGAGTCTCTTAGAGCACCTCAAACATTATAAAATCAATTTAAAAATTATATATAACATGTTATAAACCTAAAAATACAATAACAATAAAAGTGAAGTTTAAAAAAATAATTGCTACTTATAAACTTTTAAAACCTCCGCTTTGAAAACCAATTCACGGGGATCGGATTTAAGTGGGTTATGTAAATAATTCCACAATTTCACAGTACTAACGAAGAACATTCTTGTGGGCGATAAATAGTTGAAATCAGGTATATTAATATTGCACGTACGACTAGACCGAGCAAGATAAAGTTTTTATATAAATAATCAGGTTCTTTCTTGTAAATAATCTTGTGTAAAAATATTAAATTGCGGATGTTAAGATACGATGTCAAACTACTTCCTAAAGTAATGCGATATGCTATCAAATTTTCTATTGTTGAAGACATATCGAGCGCAATTGTTAATAACCAATTGTAATTTATTATTAGACACTGAGTCAAGGTTACAAAATACGAAAGCACTATAAGTCATGATGGGTATAATCAGGGTTTTCACTAATTTAAGTTTAGTATCATTAGGAACGTATGATGCAGAGTGCCAAAGTTGCCGAGGACATTATACATTCTCATTATTGTATAATTAATGTGATCCTTGCAGTTTAGCTCAGTGTTGATTACAAAACCAAAATTTTTCACTTTACTAACATAATTTATCAACTTATCTTGCAAAATAATTTCCGGTAAAATATCGTTACAAATGCCTTTATGAATTGGAAGGGCTTGCGTTTTCGAGGCATTAATTAATAAGGTTATTGTTCACCGACCAACTAAATATGTCACTTAGGTCCTCATTTAACCGACATCCTAAGTAATCAATCAATCCTATTGGTCTCGACAGAAAAATTTGTGCATCATCAGCATAAAGGTGTATATTAGAACTTTTACAGCAGTATACAATATTATTTATAAATAAACAATAATATACGGTCAAGAACTGAACCCTGTGGGATACCAGAAAAACTGGTTTGAGGGTTGAGAAAGCATTATCTTAACTTACTCTTTGATATCGATCTAACAGATACGAACCGATAAGCTCTGACGCACTTCTACTAAAACCGAAATACTCCCTCATTTTAATAACAAAACATTATGGTTTACGGAATCAAACGCCTTTGAAAAGTCGATTAACTCAACAACAGTTAGGTCTCCTCTATCAAAAGAAGGTAGAATGTCCTCCAAGACCTTAAGCAATGCTGTGTTAAAGTTGGTACAATTGTACTTTTTTTGGTACATTTTGACCTTATAAAGTACCGTGGTACTACCGCGACTCATTTGGTACAATTTAAAAATTTTTAATTTTTCCCCTTTTTGAATTTTTAGTATAGCAAACAAATTGGTATTGTGTCCTTTTTCATTGCATTTATTCGTTTTATGTAATGAGCTCTTAAAATATATGCGACTATATCCGCCAGATTCTACGATTTATCATCATTTTAAGGATTTTGAAGAATAAAGTTGGCAATTTTTTTTTTTTAATATCGATTAAAAATTTACGATTTTTTACAAAATTTATCTGGCAGCTCTTACATATATTGACACTTGTTGCAGCCAACTTCACTTTTATTTTGAATTTATTAAAATTCTGACGAAGTGAAAATTGATATATAGATATGGCATCACTTATAACATATGGGAAAACAGTGGACATTAGAGTGAGGTGAGTTTCTAAAAATAGAACTGTTGTGTTGTTGGAGTTGTATTTCTGAGATTATGTATGCAAGAACAAAAACACCGTGTATTGAATAAAACTAGTTTTAATCACAACAAAACTCGACCTAACTATAGCTCAGAGGGCTAAAGCGCTCTGTCTAACGTGTAGTGCATGTGGCATTAGAAATCAGTTTATCTATACCACTGTCAGTGATTGCACAGAAAAATTTCATATAGACGCAATCGAACAAATAAAAACATAACAAATATTACATTATTCAAAAATTCAAAAAAACAGGGTCACTGACGAACGTTCAATATCAGAAAGTGCGCAGTCTGATTCAGAAAAAATTGAATATTTGCAATGTAGTTATGATTTTTAGAAAATACACTCATTCTTCTCTACCACGCCTTTCACAATTAAATTAAATAAAATTGGATATTAATTATAGTATTAACTGCAATTGTCTGAAAAAGACGTTAAAATTCAAACTCAAACGAAAATTAAATTATTGTTAAAGAAATGAAAGAAAATTCCAAACAATCTTATATATGTTTAATTTAGAACGAGCTCTCAACCTCCGTATATTTACAAAAATAAAGCAAATCAAACATATTAGCTAGGTTAATACTAGTATTTCGATCTGGTTAAAGATCTCATCAGAACCCAATGTTTTAGAAAAGTTATAGCCTCCATAATAGGCAGAACTTTAACAAAAAACCGATTAATCATTAATTTTGCTCCATTCTTGTCTTCTTAGTAAAAATATTACTTGAGCCAGAGTAAAAACTAAAATTTTTTTAACTGAAGTCGTTAAAAAATTAAAACGTTTGTAGTTTTTGGTCGGTAGTAGCTAATTTTCAAAATGAACTGAATGTCAATATGTTTCCAGACATTTCTAGTCGTTGCTGGAATTTTATCCATTCCACACTGGTCTGCAAATGTGGAAAGAGTTTTTTCTTTTCAAAATATAATAAAAACTAAGGAAAGAAACAGACTACATTAGCCAACATTATCAAGTCTCATACAGACTAAGGATTGGTTAAGAGCGACAAATTTATGCTGCTATGATGTAGAAATTCCAAATAGTTTATTAACTAAACAAATAATTCCATGATTTGGTCTCATATATTCATAAGACTTTTTTATGCCTTATTTTATTCATACATATAATGTATGTTATTGGAAGGTTTTGTTTTTTTTTCTGTACAAGAGAATTTTTATGTATTTTTTTTTGTTGTTTTAATAAATTTAAAAAAAATGGTACCGTCAACGTCCAAAAAGTACAATTTTTTTTGGATGTTGGTACAAAATTGAAAACTCCATTTAACATCCCTATTAATGTGTTTAACAAAATAAAATATTTTTAAGAACTAATTTGTTACATATTTTGTTTTATTGTCAACACTATTTTTGTTTTGCAGCCAACAAAAATAGAAATTAACCTAAGTTGACTACAGCGGCAAAAGTAGTCGGGTAGCCGTGTAGTTGTGTTGGTGCCAAAATAATCGTTTTCATATAAACGTGTGTATTTTATTTTTGACAGGCTGTAGTCGTGTAGCTGCAGTCGTCTATGTGTTTATAGCATAAGCGCTCAAAAGCTTTAGAAAGGATTTTACATTCATTTTATACAGTAGTTTTTTTTTTTTGTTCAAAAAATAAAACACATAAATTTTTGTTTATTTTTTACTACATGTGGTTCATTTTTACTACAATTGTGTTTTTTTTAACATTAAAAAACAAATGACCATGTTAGTTGAATTTACTGATATGTAAGTCATCCTTATTTCAAGTGAAATTCTATTTGTTTTTAACTACATTTGCATACACTTTACATTTGCATTCTAAGTGTATGAACTAAATTAATGAACTAGTTCAATAAATGCAAATGAACGAAATGAACTATGAACTAGAAAGCCCAACTCTAATGTTTGAAAATTTATAAAATTTCCTAAATTGCTTAATTTCTTAAAAATTGTTCTCCCCCACTTCGAATATCGTGAAGAATGTTAAAAGGTGTTTAATTCTACCAGTTCCCCCTCAAAAAAACAAAATCCAAATCTGTAATAAATTTTTCATTATAATTCTCGCATATTTACTTGATTTATAAAAACAGAAATTCAAAACATACCAGCACAAAAGTATGCAAAAACAAAACAAAATATTTACCCATCGTGTTAACAAACAAAAAAAGAATTTAAGAAATTGGCATAAATAAGAAAAATATTCCAATTAAACTAATAACATACCAAAGAAAATAACTTACCAAATATTATGATAAAAATCTCTACAAGAGTAAGAAAAATGAAAGATGTAAGCAGCAGAAACGACTTCTTGTTACCCTTTAGTTTAGGATTAGAAGTTGATAATTACTTGAAGGTTACCTGCGCTCGACATATTCTCAAAGAATAGTCAAAGGTGGTGACGTTTGCAGTACCTCGAATGCAGATCACAGGACTCAAACAACATTTACAGGATCACCAAGAGAATTCGTAAGACGTTGAAGAATATCTTCAGGACCTTGAAGGCAGTCAGAGGACCTCAAAGGATAACACCATGATCTTAAAGGGTATTCGCAAAATCTCGAATTATATTTGTAGGACCACATACGATATATAGGAACTTCGAATGATATTCGCCAACTTTGATGGGAGTTTTTTACTATTCGTATGACCTCGTTGAATATTTGCAGGACCCTGAAGGATATTCGCAGAAGCTCTAAGGAAGTCTGAGAATGTGCTTCATACACGGCATACTTTCTTATGAAAAATTTAGACGAACTGCCACTACACCGATCCCTTTGTATAAAACGGACCCGGTACTTTTATATGACGTTATCATAGGAAGAGGAAATTTACCTATTTTCATGTCAGAGATCGAACATAGGACATGTCAGCAATCTATGTCATTTAGAATAGTATTGTCTGTTATATGTCACAATGGGTCAATATACCATTGTTAAAGTACAAATCCGTTCCATATAAAGGGATCAGTATGATGGCAGTTCAACTAAACTCCCCATAGGATATCTTTTCAGCAGTGCCGCTCATTGATTTGTCCCATAGTCAAAACTCAAAAATAAAACGTAGGCTCAAATTGTGATTAAATACATACACAGAAAAAATTATGGGCCAAAAATATCTAATTAATCGATTGTTTGAATATCAATGGCAATTTAAACAATTTTTTTAATTGATTCAATTAAAAAATTTATTGAATTTTCTAATATATCCATACAGTGATGACAACATGTATACAAAATTTTTAAAAAATTGGCAAAATATTTTTTTTTATTTTATTTAGATTAAATAATCAAACAAAGGTTTAATTATATCAATATATTATTTAATGTGTAAATAAAAAGAAAAAAAATCGCAAATGATTAACTTTTAATAAGTTGAATAGTTTACCGATTCAAATACACGCAAAATCGTAGTTATTTCACTAGAGTTTGCAACACTCTTTTTGTTGAGATATTCGAGTACGCACGAAAACTTAATTTAGTTTCGTGTTTTATCTGTGGTAATAAAAGTGCACATGTGGATTTAAATAAACCTTATCGAAAAAGGACAATTAAACTATTATTTTTGTAAATAATTAAATTTTCAATAAGTATAAGTGTCATTAAACTATCATTTTAAAGTTGTGTGTGATTTTTTTAAGAAAGCAATTCAATTACAAGAAAAAGTTCAAGATAAGACAAGCAAAACAAAAATTTTGTCTTTACTTTTATTTGTTTTCTTATAATACATTTTTATATTAAAAAGCTTTAATTTTATTATAAATAAAATGTCAATTTAATTTACAAACCTACATTTCTTTTTTTATTTAATGGGGGGCATATAACAAAAATAAAAAAATACGAGTTTTCAATTAAAACTACCATTGTTTTCTTCTCAAGTTTCAATTAAAGTTTTAATCAATTTAACTAAACTTTTTAATTGAGGTTGTAAAGAAAAACAATAACTCTTTTAATTGATATTATTATTATTTTAACTGAAATAGTTTTAATAAACTGTCTGCAAATTTTTTTAGTTAATACTATCATTTCAGTGGTAGGTGCAAAATCAATTAAAATATTAATTGATTCAATAAACTTTTTAATTGAAACCCGTTTTTAGTTTTTTCAGTGTATTTTTTGAAAGACAAGAAGGTAACTCAAATAAACATGAAAAAAAAATTTGCTCTTTTGGCTTTCGCCGCCAATAAAGGGCGCCAAAGTTCGATAATTCTTAGCAAAAATTACTGAACATCAAAATTGGTTTCAGTTGTTTAACAAAAATAATTCTCAAAAACACATTTTTCTAAATACTGGTTCAAAATTTTATTTTCTGGTTACCTCGTTACATTCGTAGTTAAATTTAATTACATATTTTAATGTATGTTTAAAAAAAAGTATATTTCTGATATCTCCGATAAATACGTTTTTTTTTTGGCTGAAAATCCAAAAATTTCTGAAAGAGTCTATAAAAAATAATATATAAAATTAAATAGGTGTTTTTTTCTGTTTGTGTAAGCCTATAATGTTATATAATATGTAGTGTCCGACCGAACAGTTCGGCCAGAAAAAGCATTTGGTCTGTATTCGGTATTTTAAAACATTATGAACAAATTTGGCGGATGAAGAAATGTTTATTGGGCTGATTAGATGATATTTTGAGAGTAAAATTTGAAGAAAAGTCTGTAGTTAAGCAATGAATTCACTGTTCGGCCTCAGAAAGTTCGGCCAAATTGAAAATAGTTCGGCGACCGAACTTTTAACTTTATAGCTAAACTTCGGTTTTTCTCTTAAATTTTATACACAAAATCGAATTAAATCGGCTCAACAAACATGTTTTCAATACCAAATTTGTCATCATTGCCTCTAGATATCAAAAAAACAACAAAATATAGTTTTTTGGCCGAACTGTTCGGTCGGACACTAATAATATGTCATTAAAAAAAATTGCCGGGTTTTTACCGGAAATTAAAAATATAGGGATTTATAAAAATGCCTAATTTCACTATTTTTACCACATTTGTTTGACAATATGTGTCAATATCGACCTTTTTTCACTAAATTTAATATATATCAATTATATGAGTCAGTCACAAAATTCATGTACCGAATTTGATATAAAAATTTGGAAATCCACCGTACAAATTATTCTTCTAGCTCCCGATGAACTAGTATTCTTCTGTATGGTTTCAGTTGTTTCAGAAAAATATTTCTCAAAAATACATTTTTTTTAATACTGATTCAAAATTTGGTTTTTTAATTACTTCGATATATTTGTAGTTAAATTGAAATACAAATTTCAGTATATGTTTGTAAAAAATATTTTTTAAAGCTTTAAAGTTTTTTAAGTTTGAAAAATTACATAAAATTAAACAATTTTTTCTGTATTTCTAAGCCTATAATATTATCTACCTTAGCATAAATAAAGTGCCGAGTTTTTACAGGAAATTAAAAAATAGGGATTATATGGATCCATACATGAACAAACATGCTTCATACATGTACACATGCATCCATTCATGATTCATATGTGTTCATAAACCATTCTTATATGTTCATATGAGTAATCATAAATGTTCATTTTTGTGCATGAACGAAAATTGAGGTAATATTTACATATATAATCATACATGTTTATACATTTCCATTCACGGTCATATGTGTAAATTAACGAAAATTTAAATTATATTTATATATATGATGACATATGAACTCTTATAAACATATATGAATCCTATGTGGTGGTATATGGACATGTATGATCTCGAATCACTTCATATATGAGCATGAATGAGTTCATACACAGAAAAAACTAAAAACGGATTTCCATTAAAAAATTTCTTGAATCGATTAATATTTTAATTGATTTTGCACCTATCACGGCATTGATACTATCAATTAAACCTTTTATTAAAATTAAGAAGGAAAAAAAGTTATAAATAGCTTCTACAAAAAAAAAAATATGATACTCAGAAAAAAGTGTGTGATCTAAACATTGGTATGTGTGTTTTTTGCAATGCTGAGTCTGTTTGTGTGTGTGTGCTTGTTTTGCTTCGAATGTATTTGGTATTTTACACTGAAAATTATCTATTTATGTATACCGTGTATGAAAAAATAATATGATAATTGCGTCTAAAATAAAATATGTATTTATGTATATATTTAAAAGTCAATTAAAATATTAATTGATTCAATTAAATATTTGTTTAGAAACAAATTAAATTCAAATCAAATCTTTAATTAGATATTTTAGGTTGATAATTTTTTCTGAGTACATGTTCATAAATGTATGCATATATGTTGGTTTTTAATCGGGTTTGTAAAGATGGCTATTAACTATTTTTGCAAATACCTATTTACATATATGTAAAGTAAGAGTTGAAGTAGGGCGTGATCGGCATATTTATTATAGATCGACATATTTATATATAGTGTTCTGTCCTGTAACAAGATTTCCGCCAGAAACTGTGCCGTGCATGGGATCTTTTGAATATCCGGAAATATCTCAAGAGGGTCCTTTAACGGGATATATGCCGGTCACTTCTATCTGAGGTAATGCAGATAACCTGTGGATATACATAGGAGAAATTAATCGATTGGTAATTGGGTTTCGGTTAGGAAGTGCGCCTTACGTATGTCAGCTCCATTAGACCAGTCGTGGTGGTCCTGGGAATATTCTCGAGTTCCTGGGTCGCCTCTTTCGACGACGTAGTACATGTATTCTATGTCTGTTCTATAAGCAGCCTCTATCTTTTCATTCTCACTATATCTAAACTCATTAAACGAAAGCTCTAGCTTTCACTTTTGCTAGCCAAAAAAGTTAATAAATTTATCTTTATACCCGATATGGGTGCGGGACTTCGTATCAACCATCACCATCAAAACTCAGCATCAAATTCAATAAACATTATCCGGTATTGTCTTTACATCATTTTAGATGAAAACGGCTAATTTTATTTAAATCGACCATCCAATAATAATCGTGATTCTTTCATGATTTTTCTCCTTTTAAATGCTTCATCAAAACCTTAAATACCACCAATTTATTGTAGCTCACTAAAAAAATGTCAACTTAAAATAATTTCTTATACAAGCAACAGAAAAAAAACTTGGTTAAACATAGAATCAACATTTGGAATTTAAATTAAGCCTAAAATTTTAGTATACAAATACATACTAAATAATAGATATAAACAAAATGTATACATATAAAGCTGACGCCATCATATTTCGCTTGAAGAATTTCAGACAATACTAACAAAAAAAAAGCTGATCCTTAAACAAAAAATGCTTGAAATTAGAAAATTGCTGTACAGTTTTGTTTTCGATGTTGAATTATAAATAAGTCTTAAAAAGTTAAAGTAGTAAATACCAACACGTTAAAGCAATACAGTTAATTTGTGTAAGGCGTGAACAAACACGCCTCAAGTAGCCAATATACAGAAAATATTAAGAGAAAATAGCTTAAAAAAAGTTAAGAAATCCGCTTAAAATTGTTGGAGCTAATGGTTATTGTAAGAAGGAAAATACGGTAGGAAAAGAAAAAACATTGATGCCAATTAACGCGCCTAAAAGTATGCTATACTGTTATAAACAAACAGCAACACTCAAGCATTTCATAGCAGCATACTATTACGGACAAACGGGAAAAAGGAATATTTAAACATTATGGCAAAAAATAAAACCCAACCGATTCAATTTCAATGAAGATTATGAGAAATTGGTGCCGTTATGGCTACAGCAATGGTTTTTAAGAGCCTTCCTTACCAACAGTTAATGGCTTACCGTATGTATAGATGTTTTAATGTATCCATATACTACTTCTACTACTACTACAATGGTGATGATAATAGTAATGGCACCAACAAATGGTGGTGGGTGTACAGATGGATGAATGAATGAATAAATGACTGAATAGCAGTGGTAAAAACTATGGGTGTGACGCAATTTAAGCTGCGTGAAAATAATGCTGACTCGTTTAATGGCTGACTTTAATAGGCCGCGAAATGACTTGTGATGCGAAATATTTAAATTACTTACATTACATTTGTTCGTTAGTATAAACTCTATATGACAAATTTCAAAAATTTTCGACAATTTGTGGTAAAATATTTAAAATGTTTTTTTTTGTACACACAGAGAATAAATTGGTTGGAATTCCATTGTAACCAACAAATTTTAATTATTATTCAATAATTTTAATTGTAAGTACTTAAAATTCATCATCAGAATAATTAAACTATATTGTAAACAGAAAATATATAAAATTAACCAAAACACAGTAACATCATTCAAACTATTGGTTTTCCTTATAAATATTTAAAAAAATATTATCTTCTACATTACCTTTAATACCAGCAACCAATCACTTTTCGTAAATTTTATCCATGTATAAAATATTTGCATTTAAAATCGAATATTAGTTTCCCCTGCAAAAAAAAAAACAATCACTATATCACTATCACTATTTCGTTACCAATCGTAAAATAGCATAAAGATTTTTAATCGTTTTGGTAACTCTAATAAAATATTAAGATTAACAACCCAAATTTTTTTGTACGTACAAATCTATTTTTAGACATTCATATTTAAACTTAAAGAAAAAAAATATTCAAGGTAGAAATTTGAAAATACAAATTCAAATTGGGTTTAGGCTAGAGGTAGACCAATTGCCTGACAATCATAAGGTCACCGGTTTGAGTCCAGTTCGCGCCATGAGAATTTTTTTTAATAAAATAATTTTAAAATAATATATTAATTTTTTTATAGCTTTGATAACTCTAATAAAATATTGAGACTAGCAACAGAATTTCTGTTGTACATACAAATCTATTTTTAGACATACATATCCAAATTTGAAACAAAAAAACATTCAAGTTAAAAATTTAAAAATACAGATTCAAATTGGGTTTAGGCTAGAGGTAAAATAATCGCATGACAAGCAGTAGGTTGCCGGTTCGAGCTCAGTTCGCGGATAAGAATTTTTTATTAATAAAATAATTTTAAAATAATTTAAGTTTTTTTTTCTGGTAACTCTAATAAAATATTGAGATTAGCACACCGAATTTCAATTGTACATACAAATCTATTTTTAGACAAATATTTAAATTTAAAACTAGAAAATATTTAAGGTTGGTTTTAGGCTAGAGGTAAAGTACTTGCCTGACAAATGGAAGATCGCCGGTTCGAGCCCAGTTCGAGGCATATAATTTTTGTATAAATAAAATAAATTTTGTTTAACGCATGTGAATCTATTTATAGAATATTATAGTCCATAAGCATAAAATATTCAATTGATACAATAAAAATTCGAAATTTGCAAATAAATGTCGGTTGTTATAATAGTATTAAAATTTAATCATAGTACGTAAAACCACAAAAATTGGGTTGCAACTACAAAACTATTTTCTATGTGTATGATATGAATAACCTCTTGTGTATGTGTTAGCCGATGTTTAAGCATGATTAATCTATCTGCGTTAATCATTTATGTTTAAAGCAAACAAAAAATATTAAAATTACAGTTTCGCTTGGATTTAATTAAAATTACATCAAATTATAGATCTAATTGTATTAACACATTTCAGAACATCACCATCAAAAAAAATTTTTATTTTTTTTATTTTATTAATTACTAAACATATAATTACAAATTATATACTATTACCCTAACCGAGCACTAGCTACTATGGCCTTCAGCGCGTTGTAGCGAAAACAGACCAGTGCCTCTGGTGGGAATCGAACCCACGACCCCGTACTGATAAGCCAGCACGCTACCAACTAGCCTACAGGGGCGCACCATCAAAAAATATAAAAATATATTGACACAAATTTGTTGTTATATATAGAACTTAACAAGTTTTGGCCTGTTTTATGATATTTAATTGGATTTAGGGTAACTTATTGAAAAGATCGCATATTAAATACTTTTACATTCCCAAAATTAAAATGTTTATAGAAAAATGCTTTTTTAGGTTATGAAAATTTTGTTTGCTCCTTAAAATTTGAAGTGTTTAAAATTTGTTAAAGCCTTTACGATCTTAGTAATAACCCATTTTTTACCAAGCATACACACAGAGAAATATTTTGCTATTTGCCAACTGAAATTCGGTTACTTCGACTCAAATTCGGTTATTACGAAGTTCAGTCGGTAGGCACAACTTAAAATTAGTTTTCACAACAAAGTTAGGTTAATTAAACTGAATTGTAGTTGTAACACCGAAAATATTCAGAAATCTAATGTAAATATCGTTGTACTAACTGAATTTATAAGTTGTTAAGAAGATACATTTAATATTAAAGTGGTCAAAAAATCAAAAAGTTGTAACTCGCGAGCTCCACAACCCTTAAAATATGCCATTATCAAAATAACTAAGGTCTGCCAAAAAAAATGGTTTTGTTTAATTAGAGTTCGCAGATCGAAATTGATGTTTCAACCTAGTACTTGTTCTATTAGTTTATTTGAATCAAAAATTAAAAAATAATGAGTAAAATTAATATAAATTAAAAATAATTATTATGATCGCGGAGTCTCGGAATTCGCGAAAATTGAAAATTCCATAAATAAAAATACTCAAGTTTTATCAAGCAGTTTTTATATAATTATCGCTGTGAAAATAATTTTTTTGCATGGCTATCGGGAATGTCTTCTATGTTTGTTAACAAATAAATTTTAATAAGCTAAATATTATTGAAAACCCAAAACAGACAAAATTTGAGTTTAACGGCGCTACATAACTAATAGCACCCATAAACCATAAAGCCCAATTAGTCAATACACAGAAAAAATTATCAACCAAAAATATGTAATTTGATTTGAATTGAATTTGTTTCTAAACAAATATTTAATTGAATCAATTAATATTTAATTGACTTTTAAATATATAAATACATATTTTATTTTAGACGCATATTATTTTTTCATACACTGTTGCATACAAATACAAAAATTTTCAGTATAAAATAACAAATACATTTGAAGTTAACAAACAAAACAAGCACACACACAAACAGACTCAGCATTGCAAAAAACACACATACCAACGTATAGATCACACACTTTTTTTGTGAGTATCATATTTTTTTTTTGTAGAAGTTATTTATAACTTTTTTTCCTTCTTAATTTTAATAAAAGGTTTAATTGATAGTATCATTGCCGTGATAGATGCAAAATCAATTAAAATATTAATTGATTCAATAAATTTTTTAATTGAAACCCGTTTTTAGTTTTTCTGTGTATGTAAAATTTTTGAATTAACGCCCAAATTTTTAGCTAAAAAGTATATTCCGAAAATCGTTAAAATGCCCAAAATGACGGAAATTTAACTAAATTATTTTAGAATAAAATAAACAAAACCTGTGTTTATGAATAAATTTACCTTTTTTTGTCTTTTCTGATATATATAAAAGTTAAGTTTTGTTAATTTTACCATATATGATATAATTTTTCTTTTTAAATTTAACACATACATATATTTATATAGAATTATATGTGATGCCATATATTATTACACATAAATAAAATTTGTTTGGTTTAATTGCATCATATATACTTATATATATTTATACACGGAAGTATATATGTTCTCATAATTAGACATATCAAGTATATATGATGAGATAAAGAAAGATCAACTTATATATAACATGATATAAAACGATATATGATGATACATAGTGCTGCATTAAAAATGTTCGTAAAATTAAATATGAGATGTAAATATAAATCGTTACATATGACCACATATGTAATTATATATAATTATACCAAGTTAAATCAAACTTTGTATAAATATACATATATAAACTTTTTCCTACGGGAAGTTACATTTTTTCAGAAGCCTGTGTAAAAAAAGATTAGACCTGATTAGATTTAATTTGATATTATTGAATATGACTAGATATGATTGAATATATTTAGATCTGGTGCCAGATCTGATCATATATGATTTTCAGCCAGATATTATCAGATTATTATTTTATTATTTTCTCAGATTTGCTTTTGTTGTATTATAGCGGTAAGTTCCCGATTAAAGCGAAGAAATGTATCAAATTTGATATACAATTTGAAATCTAATTGAAATACAATTTGATCCGAAAACTGGTGCGTAGTTTTGTAAATAAATGGATTAAACTTAAAAAAAAATTATATTTTTTTTTTATGGGGCAATACATTGTTTTGTTTAATCCCATATATAATTTTAATTCCGCCCATCTAACTATAAATTTCCCGCCTTATAACATATGGTATAAAATATTGCAAGATACCATTAAATATGCCGTTTTACTTAAAATTGCAGTGGCAAACAAAATTGTATCTGAATATACATAATGTCATACTTAAATATATTAAATTTTATGAAACTGGATCACATTATATAAGATTGTATAATATTATTTTTACTCCAGTGAGTATTTGAAAAAATAAAATGTGTTTTCTGTTGTTTTGAAGTGTTTATTACTAGATTCCAACAAGAAGAAAACAAAACACGAATGTGTGAAGCATTCAATTCTGGCCAAGAAAAGATGTCTTCGAAACCATAATGCAGTGTTCTCAAGCTATGTATTTTATAAAACATGCGAAAAAATAATAAAGTTTCGCTAAATTTTTAAAAAGTCCAGTTCACACAATACGCTAGCTAATTATAAATATACATATTTGTAAATTTCAGACGCAAAAATTTCTTATAAGTTTGTGATGTTAGTCTCACTTATTGGTACGCTGACATCAACTTGGCATGCCTTAAAAAGTATAAAATTACACAATTTTTAAAATATTTTTCCCAAAACTCTATTCCATTTAACTTGCGCCGTTATGCTATGGAAAAAACTGCGAAAGTTTACAAATCGGGAAATTTTGGTTTCCTTTGTACACCACCACACAACTTTTCGCCAAGTAGCGATATGGAAATTACTGTTTCCCCCAAGTCTAGTAACCGTATTTTGAATTGTTTTGGATTTGAAAGTTAAAAGCTGCTCAATTCAGTTCTTTGAATTGTTCGATAGTTATATAAATGACCATCAATTCATCGTTTCTCTCAATTTTAAAAATGTTGAGGCATTAAAAGTTAGTTTCAACAGGTGTCGAAAATTTTTGAGATTCCTCATATATATTATAGAATATATGAACGTAATGGAGTTTCAGTATTATTTTTTTTTAATTTATCATAATTTCAGCATATCACATATAGCAGATTAAAAACAGACCGACCAGCCAAAACGTTTACTTTACTCTGGTTGCCATTGAGATAGATAAGCACAAAACAATATACTACAATACCACAAAAATCATTGATGGTAATATAACGCGACTTGGTTATATATCCTTGTATTATTATTACCCCTTTTAAGTAAATATTTCTGGTTACCAAATAAGAAAAGTATCATAGCACACAGAAAATATGAGTGATGTTATTTCGCCTAAGACTATGCAACAATAATCTTTGTTAAGAAATCTATACAAATATAGTAACGTCATAAAGGGTTTACCGAGATTTAATATTTTACCTGTGTCTATTGTTACAAAAATTATCATTTTTTGTTTTTTTTTCTTTCAAAAATACCTTTAGGGAATATGAGATAAGATATACAATACCAAAGTTATAATATTTTGTAAGAAAATTTTCAATGAAAAATTAGGTAATTAAGTTGACTTAAGTTCACTTAACAAAAAAGTTAAGATATAAAGTATTGAATAGGAAAGTGAGATGGTTAGTAGATTAAATTTTAGGTTATGTTATGTTGACAAGAGAAAGGGTGATTTTCCAGCCTTCTTTATCATGCATAGGATAACATACACATATGCTAAAACATAGGCATGTTGTCCGCTCTTTCATCATGATGGGCACGAAAACTCTTCGGCATACCTTAAGTAGTCAGTATCCTTCAAGTAGCACAGCAGTTTTCCCAAATCTGCACCCTGCAACCACTCCAGCGACGGTATAACGTCCCTTAAGCCGGACAGAAGCAAAATAAGTGTTCCGTGGTCTCATTATCCTCCCCACAAACCCTACAAACTCTGCAGCCGCATCCTTCTCATTCTCGAAAGGTGCAACATAAGTGTGGAGTGGACCGTTAGGATTTCATCAGATAGGTTCCCTCTTCCCCAGTCCTATGAACGCTTTCGACTTGCCCCCCATTGGGCCTCCCACAGAACATTCGTGATCCCGCCAACCCAATCTGGGACAGCGAGGGAGTTGTATCATAGTATCATACATGTTTCATTAGTATCATGTATGTTTCCATACAAAACAGTCTTAACTTTGGCCCCACCTTTTAACCCCTAAACATTGACATCCCGTATTTTTTTTTTTTTTTCTTTTTCACATATCCAAATTTCATTAAAATCGGAGAGCACCCATCGCGAGACTCCCCTTGTTAGACAGCATTTTTCTACACTTAAAGAAAAAGATGAAGGTTTTCATAAATATGGTGAAAACTTTATGGTTTTTCGTCCAAGGATACTGTTTCATAAATATTTATGAAACTAATTCATACAAATCGAACCGGAAATGGCTCAGTTTTGATACCGACGTGTGTTAGTACTCCACTATTTTTACCCTATCCTTTCGGTTTTCGAGATATGGGCGATTATCATAAAACAAAAGTATTGATGTCATTTTGCTATGAAACGATGAAGAAATTATAAAGAATGTTTTATAAATATTAATGCAAGGTTTCATCATATTAATGCAAACTTCATAAATAGGTTCCTAATTCCGCGTTGACAGGAATTTATGATGGAATTTTATAATGGAATTTTATGAAATTCCGACTGGATGTGGGAAAGTCACTCTCTTGTCGGCCTGGTCAAACTGTTAAAGAAGAAATTTTTGGAAATTCTTACCTAGAGGGGCAAAAAGAGCAAAAGCCTCCCGCTTGGCGTCCAGAGCAGACTCTTTGCTTGGAACTCAAAATATATGTTGCTTCAAATATGACCTAACTCACTAATATGAAACTTTTTAAAATTTTTCCAGAAACGTTGAAAGCCTTCACTTAATGTCCATCTTAAACCGCCGAAGTTAGAAGCATAAAATTTGGTTGCTGGTTCTCCCGCTGACAGCTGCTAAGACGGAAATTTTGTAAATTTCCATGGGGATGGGAAGAAAAGGGAAAAGTATTCCTCTAGGTTGCCCGACCAGCCAATCGCTTAATCGGGATTTTTAGATATTAGTTCAGGTAGGGGCATAAATACAAAAAGTCTTCAACTGTTGAAACTAGGAATTTGAAGTATAGACTTAATGTTCCTCCTCTTGAGTAAACATCCATTTAGACGGAATTTTTTGGAAATTCCAACGGAGATTTCCTAGAAGGGAAACGTCTGTCTCTTGGCGTCCTACCCAAACTCCTTTAAATATAAATATTGTAAATTCATTGCGGGTAGTTAAAAAACAGCTAAAGCTAGGAATTTGAGGTATGGTGTTAATATTAATACTCTCGCGTAGACATCCGATAAGGCGGAAATTCTTACGTTAGAAAAAACGAGTAAAATGTAATTTTTAATATGATTATGTGCTATTTCTGCAATGAGGTGCTTTTTGGAGTTTTCGCCAGAATCGTATTAAACAATTAAAAGTTTTCCTTATCCATGAATTTTAGGACTTGTAACCTCCCACGTGGAAGGAAAAGGGTGGAAAAGTATCCTTCTAAATGCTTAATTTTTGAGAATTCCTATAAAATTGTGATTTAAATGCGGTAAACAAAATCCTCACATAATCGCCCAGCCCAAACCTCTGGAGCTAGGAACTTTAAATTTAATTTGTAATCATCCACCAAGAATGGATTTTGAAATTATTCATGAGGAGTTTGGGAAGGACGTTAAGGGCAAGAATTTCCCCTTAGTTTTGCACTTCACGTCCTTCCCAAACTCCTTGATCTAAAAGTTTGAAACCTAATAAATATTTTTCCTGAGGTATGGGCTAATTCACTGAACATATAATTTATAGATTTTTGTTAAAATCTTGGTATAAATGGCAACAAAGTAATTCTAAACGTTTTTGTAAAAATTTATTTTACAGAGCTTAGGTTTTCTTAACTGGAGGTTTAATTTTAATTAAGTTCAAAATAAAGCTGTAGGAATTTTTGATAGTGAGCATTTAAGGGTTAAAGTCTTTCTAAAATCGTATTTTGACACTGACTTGAGTAGCTTTCAAAAGTTTTCATTGTTATCAAAGACAGAAAACTTAAAAATATCCTACAATATAAAAAAATCTTCCAACTTTTCAATCAAAAATGACATGAATATTTTAAACTGTATTTCTTTTTGGTTTAATAAAAATTACATTTATTTTAGTTTCTATCTAAATGACAATTTACACCCTTTATTACACTGAAATAGTTGACTTCACTGTGGTTCAAGAGAAAGGATTAAATGAAAAGATTTCAAAAGAAGAAGAAAAAAATCCAATTTTTTTGTTTGTTTCATGTTTCTGTAACTAACAACTGATGTATTCATGAAAATCATGTGATTAATGACTCGTACAAAACACAGAAATCTTTCAGGATAATATTCACAAACATACAAACGCAGCCAGACAACCCATATACAGTCACATTACAAGGATACCACTAAGAGCAAAAAAAAAGTCGAAAGCAACACAAGGAAGCGGAAATGTAATGTAGAATAAACAACATAAAAAAAGGATATTTTTCGGAAACAAGTACAAGTGTCAAGTACACATTTGTGATAAAAAAAATAATAACAGAAAAAACAAATTTTAAATTCATATGGTAAATTTCCTTGAATATAAGAAAATCAACCACGCACGAAATGTTGGTTGGTGTTATTCCTAAATGGCCTGATATTTTATGGTGGGTGGATGAATGACTTATAAAAAACAACAACACTTTGGAGACAGTTAACATAAAATGAACAAACAAAAAAAAACACATGTGCCATAAAATATTTAAACATTTTAGGTAAATTAGTTTTAATTTCAACAAAATTTATACCGTTGAAAATATTTGGAATAAAATAAAATAAAAATTTTAAACGGCCCTAATATGTTCAATATTTTATATAGTGAAAAGTTTTTAATTTTTAGGGTTAAAAAAATAAAAAAAAAATGTTGATGGCGGCGGTATGAAACAACACCCCAATGAAATAAGGCTCCAAACCAAAAATGAAATAACGCCCCATTTTTTGGGGCTTTATTTCATTATGAAACAATACCCCCAAAAAAAATGAAATAAACCCCCAACCAAATGAAACGACACCCCAAAACAATATGAAGTAACGCCCCAATTTTTGGGGCTTTATTTCGTAATGCAGTCCCATTTTGAAAATGAAATAAGGCCCCAATAAAAAAAAAAACAAAATTATATATTACTTTGAAATACTTCTTTATTCCTAATTAAGACATAGTAAAAAGGCTGGAAAAAAATTGCCCGATTTTTTTTTAGCCTTTTTAAAATAAAAAGATTAATAATATTTAGTATATCAATACAGTTTTTTTTAATATTTTTTAGTAGTATATCACAAAATAAAACTAAATTTATAAATCGTATAATCGCACGCGGAAAAAACTTTATTTCGCGAAGCCGCCTGTCGCGTTCTACGGAGGAAAAAACCCCTATGAGCGGCCGAAGGCCGCCACACAGAAAAACTTGGTTTTACAAATTACTTGATGTCTTAAAAATATAAGATTTCAACGGATTCGACATCTGATTTGAAAAACAAGTTCTTCTGGGTGGCGGCCTTCGGCCGGTCTTAGGGGTTTTTTCCTCCGTAGAACGCGGCAGGCGACTTCGCGAAATAAAGTTTTTTTCTGCGTGCGACATAAAAGAAACTTCAAAATTACTACACGGTATAATCTCACTTACTAATAGCAAATAACTATTTACATTAATAACTTGATAATCCATGCAGTAATTATAACGGTATTTGCTTATATTACTTAAAAATTGTGCTTTTTAAGAAAATGAAATAACACCCCAAAAATATTATTTGGGGACTTATTTCATTTCTCATATTGGGGCCTTATTTCATTATGAAATAAAGTCCCAAAAAAAAATGAAATAAAGTCCCAAAAAATGAAATAACACCCCAATTTTTTTTTATCGAAATTTTTGGGGCCTTACTTCATTTTCGGTTTGGGGCCTTATTTCATTGGGGTCTTGTTTCATACCGGCGTTGATGGCACATCAATGACGCTTTGTAGACTTGAAATGCTAGATATAAGAAATTTAAATGCTTTCGCGTGCATCAATTTGAGAGAGAGCAGCGAAAGTTATAGCGGTTTAAAGTTGAAAATTTAAAAAAAAAATGTCAAAATTACAATTGTTGGTAAATTGCAAAAGTTGTTACCGATATTCATTATAATTACACAGTACAACAGTGAAAAAAATGCACGGACTCGACAGTATAGGTTCGATTTTACTACCAAAGGTTAGTAAAGCCCTGTACTCGGTTTGGCCAGTTTGACTACCAATTTTTTTTTATGGACCTCAAAAGATTTTGAAAATCAGTGCACCACTCAAAAAAGGCGTCCTCAGTTTTTAGCCAACAGCTAATTCAGACTTGATGATATTGCTTAACTATATTTGGCAATAATGTAGTGAAGAGTCTACTGAACAAATTTTATAAACATTTTATGTGCAAAAAATCATTTTTTCCTGCACTTTTTTGAAAAAATATAGGAGAAAATTATTTTTTTTTTTTTGCTTTTTTCAGCATAACTTACAGGGACTTATAATTTTTCACTACCAATATGTGCCAAAATTGTAGCCATTGTAAATCTGAACAAGTTTTGTGAACATATCAATACAATTTGAATGTGTCTAGGCATCCGAAATAGCTTACAAAAACCACTTTGTACATTATAAATAGTGGTTTTTGACAAGACTTCACTTTAATTGCATTTTTGTTTACTTTCTTCAATAACAAAAAAAAAAGTAAACAAAAATGCAATAAAAGTGTAGTCTAGTCAAAAATGACTATTTATAATGTACAAAGTGGTCTTTGTAAGCTATTTCGGATGCCTAGACACATTCAAATTGTATTCATATTTTCACAAAAGTTGTTCAGATTTACAATGGCTACAATTTTGGCTTATATTGTTAGAGAAAAATTATAAGTCCCTGTAAGTTATGCTAAAAAAAGCAAAAAAAAAATAATTTTCTCCTATATTTTTTCAAAAAAGCGCAGGAAAAAATGATTTTTTGCAAATAAAATGTTTATAGAATTTGTTCAGTATACTCTGCACTACATTATTTCCAAATATAGTTAAGCAATATCATCAAGTCTGAATTAGCTGTTGGCCAAAAACTGAGGACGACTTTTTTTGAGTGGTGCACTAATTTTCAAAATCTTTTGAGGTCCATAATAAAAAATTGGTAGTCAAACTGGCCAAACCGAGTACAGGGTTTTACTGACCTTTGGAAGTACAATCGAACCTATACTGTCGAGTAAATGCATTTTTCCAAAAGTCTTCATTTATTGCATTGTGTTATTAGTGTATAAAAAGCTGCTTTTAAAATTGTGATTTGTCGCTTCAGTGCAACGAGATATATGGTTCCAAACTTTGTTTTGGGACATTATGTATCATTTTTTGAAAATAACAAAGTACACATAAATTTTAGTTTTATTAAAAGTTATATTTATTCGGCCTTTCAGTTTTAATTAAACAAAACAAAAAAATGCTCGAGCTCGAGGCCAGTTGTAGTTAGTATAAAAATTAATTTATTTCTCAATATTTCGACATTCGTCAAATATCATCCTCAGGAGAATATCTATAAGATTTAACAAAATAAAAACAATAGAACAATAATCAGTACAATAATTTAGAACAACATTAAGTATAAATATCAGCGAAACTCAAATAAAAAATAAAAGGTTAGAGTCTGTCTGAAAATGACAGATAAAACAACTGTAAATTCAGTTAAAAAGGCAACAATTGTAATTACCGTTAAAAAAAAAATAAAAAAATTAGTTATTTTTCAATGTTTAAAAACAAAAAACGCCCGTACAAATTGTTAAAAATTCCGCTAAGGCAACAGAAAATATTACCTGAATTTGCGCCTGCAGAATTTTCAATGAAGTTGAGAATCACAGTCTGATAAATTTAAGTGGCCTAAATTTTAGAAGAACTAAATTTGAGTTGACATTTGTAGTTAAATTTAATAAGGATTTAGCTAAATCAACAAAATGTGTAGGCTAAATCAACAAACAATTTCTGTTAAAAAGGTCTTGCTGACTAACTAGAGGCAGCTCCATATTTGTTACCAGGTGTTTTTTTTTTTTTTTTTAAATGGAAGCAACACTCAGGAAATTCTTCCTATTAATTAATGTGTTGCTTTCTTTGGAAAGGGGATAGTGGAGAGATCAAAGGTGGTAAAAGATGAAGGGCTTCAAACATGGCAAGACTAATTGCGCGAGTAGATTAGTCTTAGAACAGTTGTTGCTCGCCACCTGATGTAGAGTTGTCGAATTTATTGAAGCTTTTTGTTTCATAGCCCTGATTCATTATTTTACTTCGGTGGGGTTAAGTGCTATGGGAACACCGAAGGTGGGCGCAGCGATACATATAAGTGATAGAAAACTCATACATATTATTTTTCTAAATTGATGTTGTCATCACCGGGAATCGAACCCGGGACCATCTGTATAACAGTCCAACCATTACACCACAACGCCCACTATGTACGGCTTGGTTGTAATTATTCGTCAGCCGAAAAATGGTGTTAAACATAAATAATTTCAAATACTTTATACTTTTTAATTTACTTTTATAAATTTAAAACATTCTGTTAAAAATTAAGTTCAGCTATAAGCATAGTTCTATATTTTAATGCTTCTTTTAAAAAAAACTATAGAGACCTAGCCAATAAGTATCTTCACCTCCGTTAAGAACGTCAATAACCTGATCGTCAGTAAGTGTTGAACATCGAAAAAACTTAAATCTTATTGCATTTAGCACGGGACATCTGCCAAGAAAATGAATTGTTTTTTCTGGTTCTCTGAGATTGCACCATGAACACAATATTGCTTGGCCTGTTCTGAATTGGTTGCCATTCAACCACAGGAGATCACCTCTTGCTTTAATTATGTAGGTAATCTGCTTCTGATTGTAATTTTGATTGCAATAAGTCTAGCCTTTTGTGTGATCTAGACTCTTATAAATTCGTTGACGACTACTGTGCACATTTGTTAAATGATCATTATATTTAGCTTTTTTCATCTCATTTATAAGTTTTGAACAAGCATCGTTCCACTTGATCTTATTTTGTTCTAGTCCATCACTACTAATGTTATACAGTCGTAATTTATCTTTGAAGTCAGCATACCAAAATATATTTTTCTCCATAAGTTACTTCGTAAGTCTATGAGGTAGCCTGCTTTCTTCTAAATCACATACAGTTTTTGATATATACCTTAGATGCAAGGAATATGTATAAAAATGCCCTTCTTCGTAGCCAGTTTCTATAGCTAAAACGTAGTTAGGGGTGTTTTCTGGAAGTTTTAATAATCGCTTTGCGAAAAATCTTTGGAATTTATCAATTTCCTCAAATTGCTAGTTTCCCGATACTTGAGCTCCATAGGTGTGTATGGCTCTGCAAACTGCTAAAAACATTTTCCATTTAGCTGCTAGTGATACTTCTCTATGCCGAATGAAATTCTTCCAGGTGGAATTAATACTGGCTTTTGCTGCATTATTTTTGACTGCCACATGTTTGGTGTACGACATTTTGGGTGTTAATGTTGTTCCTAAGTATTTAGCTCTTGTATAATCTTTACGGGTTCACCATTAATTGGCCATTTTTCGTTTAAACTATGTCTGCTACCTTTTTGGAATATAATTATTTCTGATTTAACGAGATTCACCTCCATACCCCATAATCGACAATATTCCTCTAGATTAGATTAGATCAGAAGGCACTATGCACAGCTACCAATGTAGGTCTTTTGTGCTGCCTAAGATTACCTACAGATTCAAGCTACCTATTCCTCTAACTTGTAACTCATATTTTGTAAAGTATTAATATCCTTCGCCAACAGCACAATATCATCTGCATACATTAAAACTCGAACATTGATTTTATTTACTTACAAACCAGGTGTATTGGACGTTAATAATTATTACTTTATAGATACAGAGCATAGATTTTTATCCATTTTGCTCTATTTCGCTTAGTTTCCGAGATATAAAATTAATTTCTTAAAATACGTATGAAATTCGTTATTGAGGTAAAATAAGATATCTAATAACTTTAGCTAAATAACTGATTCAAACGATAACAACAGAAACAAATTAGCTCAACTGAATTGGAACCCGTTTAAGAGAAGTTTGAACTAACTTTTTTATGGGTGTATGAGCATATCAATAATAACAAATATAAACTAGATGAGAATTTTTAAAAAATCGATAAAATCTCCCAGCGATATAATTATTACCTACATACCACATATTGTTACCTATATACCACATATTGGTTATATAATGAAAATAAATATCTCAACACATTATAATTTGGCGTCAGCAATAGTTATTTTTGTTTGACGGAGTCGTTTTTGTAAGCAGTCAAGCTTACCCGCAACTACTTATTTAATTACAAATATAAAGTATTTTTGTCAACTACTTTTTTTTTTTTTTAATTTTAACCAATACTCAGGGAATCCCCCCGACTCATGCAGTGGATTTTATTGATCAGGAAAATAGGGTATGGGAGGGAGGAAAGAGGGAGTATGTTCCACATACGAATCGTTCGACTAAAAAACGAATTTTCTCCGTAATGCGTTGTGCGAAACACAGGACAATCAACTACAAACGGATGTGCTCTACTAGATAAGCGAGTATAAAGAATAAAAACTCGGGCTCGAGGAATAAGTTCACTTATCTCAGATGAGCACCTCCCATGGTAATATCGATAGAAAAGTGTCACACAACCCACATTCCAACGATGCTCCAATGAATCAATAGAGTTGGATACACTACTGTCATTGATAAGCTTCACCGCCCTCCCCTGAACACGGTACAGAAGCTTCAGAATAGACACTGAAGCCCCTGCCCATATATGAGAGTTGTATTCCATTTTTTAAATACTGATAAGACTTGTAGCCACCAATTTGTTTAGTTGCTTACAAGCATACAAATAACTAATTATTTCGGTAACCACTTATTTTTTATTTTTAGGTAATGTTTTTATAATGCAGCGAGTCTTTAAAACAACTTACAAAAACAACCTCGTCGAACAAAAATAATGAGTTTTGACGCCGAGTTATATGCATTTGGTCCTAATGAGAGCCCATTACTGACATATTGTCGGGCTTCTATAAACTAACAAAAAATAACTATTTACTGCTAAATTACTGTTTTGGTAGTTATTTACTAAAATACTGAAATTATAGCTTTAATAGACTGTTAAAAGTACAGTATTTTTCTTCAGCTGTTTCTTAGAATAACTGTCAAAATAATTGTTTTTTATTATGACATAGAAATAAAACTGACTACTACTGATTACTACACAAACAACTGTCATGCAGTTGCCGTAAAACTGTATTGAGTGCATATTTTTAAATCATTTCGCCAAAAGGTGCCATCCAAAACGGAGTACAAACTAAAAATTTTTTATATAAATAGAACATTTTTGGTCTTCAAAGTTTAGTAACGTCATGATGCTTGTTAGGAAAAGACCTAACCACGTGCTTGATTACTAAGAAGACAAGAATGGAGCAAAATTGATTATTAATAGGTTTTTTGTTAAAGTTCTGCCTATTATGGAGGCTCTAACTTTTCTAAAACTTCGGGTTCTGATGAGATCTTTAGCCAGATCGAAATACTAGTATCAACCTAGCTAATATGTTTGATTTGCTTTATTTTTGTAAATATACGGAGGTTGAAAGCTCGTTATAAATTGAAAATAACATAAAAATAATCTCGATGTATATAAAAACAAAAAACTAATATAACTGTAAAAAGGTCAAAAATATATTTTTTCTAAGTACTAATTTTAAAACAAAATTGTTTGCCCATAATTAGATTATATTTCCACTATCGCTGCTCTTACTTTAGAACAATACTTTATTTTAAAAAAATTTTAATTACATTTTATTTCTAATTTTATTAGAAAATATTTTAAATACCTTAGATAAGAATATAATAAAATCCCATACAATTGCGCTATTGCTACTCCTCTTTCAAATTCATTGAGATTTCTTTAAACTTTCTAAACAAAGAATGTTATCACTTTGACAGTTTTATTGCCTTTAGAAAGTTATTAACATGATTTAATAACCAACCATTACGAGTTTCAAGACGCTTATCTTATGAATTTTTGTTATGGGCTTGAAATAGCGTTAGTGTTGTTTAATTCCAAAAGGCATAGAATTTTAATGCCAATTTTGGAAAACAATTTCATAAAGCTATATGGATATTTTAGTAATTATGAAAAATCAAAGTCATTAAAATTTATTTTGTAAAAGATAAGAAAATATACAAAAGTAAGAGAACGAGAAGGGGTTGGAAGTTTTATTAACTCACAGAATTTAAATTTCAATAAGCATTAATGTCTATGTAAAGGATTAGATTGGATAAACAGAAAAAAAAACAGTGCCTACTTTAGGGCAATATAAAATTAACTAGTTTAAACATGTTTTTAATAACGTATTAAAAGTTAATATTTTTTCTATAATTGTAACTAATACTGAAACCCAAACTTATCGTGCTAGCTTTGAAGACCTTAGTCATCCTCTTGATTTTCATTTTTATTAAAACATTTCAACCTAAAATAGAAGTACAAAACATAAATTAGTTTTTTAACAACTGCATACTTTTAGGTTTCTCTATAGTCAAAATTTATTGCCTATTTTTAGGTTCAGCCCAAAAATTAACATAACAAAAACATGTTTTTAATTTAAAACAACCATACAATAAACTTAAAACTATCTTAATTTATGATATTTTGAGACTAATAATAACAAGTTACATCTCAGTTAATATCTTAACAAAATACCTACTTATTGGTCAAATAATAAGCCACAATCTTTAAAATAAATGAGCTGTAAATGAAGAAAGATTTTCTTACAAAAACATATACTTTAACAAACTTACATACATGTGTTGTTGTAAATATTTGGCAACAAAAAAAATTATTAAAATTTATAGAGAGTATTTTGTTGCAACAACATTCAGACCAATTTTTCGGTAATATTATAACAAGGAATAAAACAACAACTTGTAAAATTTATAAACAATCAAGGTAAACAAAATATTATACACACTATTGGATTGGAAAATAAGAAATTTCGTATCTATGGCATATCATTATTTTTAAATGAGTTATTTTGAAATCAAGTTTAAATTTAACAAAAAAAATATTAAAATTGTTCTTGTTTGCTTATGTGCCTTCCCAATTTAGGCAAAACAATTTGTTTTTAAATAAGAACATTTAAACCAGTGACTACCAAATATAAAACGCTAAAGGCTACATCTATCATTTGTATTGTTTCCAAAAAACCGACTTTTTGAGAAACCGATATTTCGGTTAAACGACTGTGAAACAAACTTTTTTACTAAAAATGCAATCAAATCCCGTGCCGCCGTCCGATTTCGATAATTTTATTTGCCTGTTAATAAAGGGTAATTTTTTAAAAGCTTTCTTATTGGCAACACTGTTTTCCGCAGCTCAGCTGTTTTCGTGTAACAAGTTACTGTGAAACATGTTTAGTTTGGTTAACCATGAATAGACTTACAAAAGAACAACGCTTGCAGATTATTGAATTTTATTATCAAAATTCGTGCTCGGCTAAGAAAGTGCATCGTACACTTCTTCCAATTTCTGGTCAGTTTGGGAACCTTCTGAGGCGGCTATTCGGAATCTTGTGACTAAATTTCGCACCAAATTTACATTATTGGACATTAAACCACCAACACGTATACGTAGAGTGCGGACAGAGGAAAATATCGCAGCTGTATCCGCCAGTGCTGTTGATGACCGTGAATTGTCGATTCGGCGCCGTTCGCAACAATTGGGAGTCTGCTACTCAACTGCTACAAGCTAGTGCAAGAATTGAAGCCACACGACCTACCCATAACGGCTAACACACAGTTGGATGAAGATCCACTTTTTTCTTGGAAAATTGTGTTCAGCGCCGAAGCTCATTTCTGGTTGAATGGATACGTGAAGAAGCAAAATTGCCGTATTTGGTGTAAAGAGCAGCAGCATTGCAAGAACTGCCAATGCATCCAGAAAAATACACTTTTTGGTGTGGATTATGGGCCGGTGGCGTCATTGGATCGTACTTTTTCAAAGACGACGAAGGCAGGAACGTTACTGTGAACGGCGAGCGCTACCGTGCGATGATTTTTTTTGCCCAAAATGGAAGAGCTGGACTTGGGTGACATGTGGTTTCAACAAGACGTTGACACATGCCACACTGCACACGTTACAATGGCCCAATTGTGAGGCGAGTTCAAATAATAGTTTATTTTACGTTTGAGGCCGGTCAATTCGCCTTTAGACTATTTTTTGTGGGGCTATGTTAAGGCTCATGTCTATAGGAACAAGCCCGCAACGGTTGACGCACTGGAAGCCAATATTGAAGAATTTATTCGTGAGATACCGGCCGATATGTTGGAGAGAGTATGCCAAAATTGGACAAAGCGTATGAACCATTTGAGGCGTAGCCGCGGTCAACATTTACATGAACTGATCTTTAAACATTGCATCGTTTTATCGACACAAATAAAGATTTCATACATTTCGCTAAATTTTATGTTTTTTTTTTAATCAAATCCGAAAGCTCTTAAAAAACCACCCTTTACTACTACACGTATAAAAATTATAATGTATGGGTTACCATATAACAATTTTTAAAAATGGTCAAAAAATCACAATATTGTTTTAAAATAACATTTTAAAGTTTTAAATTAAATTAAATTAAATTAAAAAAATAAAATAAAATTTTATATATTTTTTAAAGGAGATTTGTTTATAAAATTATACAAAATAAAAATTTTTAGGATTCATATATTTTTAAAGTTTCCACTGTGGTTTAAAACTATTAAGCCCAGAAAACAGAATCGGTCGTAGCAACCGCATATGTAGCCAATCGAATCGGTTGTAGTTATCGAATTTTTTGGTGGTTATCACAGAATTTCTTTTAAGGCAATCGAATTTATGTTGTTTCTAACGAATGATTGTTATCACAACCGAAAAATTCGTTACCAGCAAGAGACGCATTCGCTTGACAGCAAATACGGTCGCTACTAAAGAGTCTGTTTTCTGGGTGTAGAAAAATTTCATAATGAAGCTTTGTTCTTTATATGTATTTGCAAGGTTGGGTTAAAAATGTTATCTATAATGTGTCCTTGAAGAGTTATTAGGGAAAATCTCCTGAGTAATGGATATAAAATGCCAGAGTATAGTTCTGCATTTCAGCAGAACTATTCTTTGGCGATATTAAATTTTTTCCTTAAACCAATAACTGTCCTATTTTTGTGAATGCGTGTGGTAAATGTAGCATATTTAAAGATTTATTTAAACAGATCATTGGTGTCACTAAATTGTCACCACCTAAGCATTAACATAATTACAACTACATTTACAAATGCTAACACACGCATACACACATGCACACACATCGATAAATACAAAAACGAGTAAAGCTTTTTAGATTTTTGGTCAACTAACAATGGCCACAAAATGAGGCTAACCAACTAACAAACACGCATGCAACATAATATCCTCTACACATACGCAATGAGATAGAAAATATGAGTGTGTGTGCATGTTACAAGTATCATCAAAATGTTGTTTACATTTCATGTAATGTTCAGATGTATGCACTCTGTATATGGGGGGTTAGTGTTTGGATGCATGTTAAAGCTACAACCAAATACTATTACCTGTAATTTGTATACATGTATGTGCGTGTGTGTGTGTTCGAGTTGTTGTTAAGAGTAGGTTTTAGTAGTTAATACAATTTTGTGGCTTATAATTGTATGTGTTCTCTTTTTTATGGACAAGTATTCGGAACTAGGGGAGAAATTTTAAATAACTTACCTTTACATACATTTGACCATACAATGTCTAAGATATTATTTTCCTCATTATATTACAACATTTTGGTTACGATAACTTGGCTCATTATCTTTCAGTTTTCCAATTCCCTTAAGAATACGTTATTTGACCATAATAGTTCGTTATGGTTGTTCTTATGTTGCAATAACATCTACAACAACTACAACATATCTAGTAGTATGTTGTCAATTTAAGATTGATGTTATGATGTTCTGAGTGTCATTTATTTTAAAATGTTGTTTGTGTACGTACCATAATGTTGTGTTATTTCTAGCAGTCGTCGTACATTCTCTAATAAATTTAGTACAAGCTACTACTACAGTAGTCGTACATGGTTAGCAATTACTTAAGTTAGTTACATTTTGGGGATTTTACAATTACATTTTATCATGTCATATGCAAAACTTAACTAAACACATACACACACAATGCAATGTTTTTTGGTCTTCTAATTAAACAAATTAGTTGTCATTATCAGGATTTAGGAAAGAGATGAATGCAAAATTTTCAATATTAATTAAGAAAGGATTTTAAAAGATTACACACAAATAGTAAATTGAAATTTATTAAAATTATTTACACCCAAACAAAAAAGTCTGTAACAGTTACGGACAAATTTTTAATTTTACAGAAAATTAAACTATTTTTTTTTTATTTTAGTAATTAATAATCGTATATTTACCCAATAAGCAATTTAGCCGGAATTCAAGTACAAATCAAGTGCAATTCCAGTAATATTTTCAAGTTTTAAGACTTGATTTATACTTTATTTATACTCTTATTCAATAGCATATTCCAGAAAAATGAAATTAAAGTCGAACATAACAGTGTAAATATTCTTTAATTCAAGCCTTGAATCACAGTTCAATTTAAGTTCGAACCCCAGGCAGGAAAATACAATTGGCGCAGTAAACTACCACCGATGCACAGTGAATTACCACCGTTGGCATAACGTTGGTAATTCAAAAAATTGTGTGTTTTTTGAAATAGCTTAAATTAAATTAGTTTTGAGAAATATGTATAATAAAACACATTTAAAAAGCAGCAATACAATTTGGTCTTAGTAAAGGGTGTTTTTATAGAGGTATATAACTTTGAAATGGAATAAAACAAAGGTGAACTTTTTAAATTGACATGAAATTAACTTTATTCGAAAGATAATCATCTGGCATTATAATTTAAATATTTCTAATAAAGTATTTCGTACAAAAACGATTACTTTAAAAAAAAATATGTCTGTCATATTGGCACCACCATTTTTAACTTTTAAAATCTGATTTCAGATTCGCAATCAGTGACTCCTTAAACTTTCCCAAAAAATATTTGATACAAATAAGATGATTTTTAAAAAAAATCATGCGCCATATCAAATCCGCCATTTTGAATTTTGAAAATCCGATTCCAGTTTCATCTTTAGCTACCCCAAAAACTATACCTTTAATAAATATACAAAAAAAAACCGATCACATTTAAACAATATCGTAATCAGTGATCTCAAAACCTATTAAGTTACAATTTTGTAGCAAATTCCGAAACTTTTTTAGATCATCCGATTTTAGATTATTAGGAGTTGTAAAACATATGTTTTCCCCCAAAATTTACGTCTCTAGACTTTTAGACTGCCTCAGGAATTTAAGTGGCAAAAATGCGATTAAAATTCTTTCCATTTTTAGAGTTTTTGATATTTAAGGCATTTTATCCAAATGATTGATATACAAAATTGTTATCGTTGAAAGTGAATTTTTTAAGGCGATTCCCTGGTATCTTTTTAAGTACTTTTTAGTTTTTTACGCTGTTTTTGTTGTTAAAATATATATACATATTTCGTATTTAATATGGAGATGCTTGTTGCAAAGGCTTCCGAAATAGCATATTTAATAATTTATTTAATTTAAACGTACACGTTTTATTTTTCTTTTTTATGACAATCGTGCTGATTTGGACTTAACACATGTTTTCTAAACCCCGTTTTTGGTACTTTATCAACATCTTGGTAGCCCTAATCTGAAATATAAGTTTTTTGTATACTAAAATTCCTCTCTAGCAGAAAACATTATTGTTATATAGCGCTAGCGCTAGCAAAAGCATATTCACAAATATTGGATGGTCGTGGTAGTTATGAAGCTTTTGAAAAAAGCATAATATATCCTATTTACAAAAAAGGCGACGCGAATCTACCCAGCAATTACAGAGGAATAACTTTTATGAACTGTGTTGGAAAGATAATGATGGGTATGATAAATGAAAGAATATCGAAATGGGCAGATCGTTATCAAGTACTGAACGAATATCAGGCAGGTTTTCGTAAAGGATATTCCACAATAGATAATATTTATAATCTTTCATCTATAGTTAATATAAAATTCTCAGAAAACAGAAAAGTTTACGCATTTTTTGTAGACTTCAAAGCTGCATTCGATTGCATACCGAGGAGTTTACTGATATATAAACTAAACCAGCTAGGAATGTCATCAAAAATGGTCCATTTTATAGAACAGATTTACCAAAATACAAAATCAGCGGTGTGGACTGGTACTGATCTTTCTAATTATTTTGAAACACGCACAGGAGTAAAACAAGGATGTTTGTTGTCACCAATACTATTTGCTTTATATTTAAATGATATGCATGATCATTTGAAGGGTGGATTGTTTATTGATGATTTAAATATTAGACTGTTGATGTATGCCGATGATATCGTTATATTGGCTGATGAGGTTGAAGTTTTGCAAAAAATGATTCACAATCTGGAAGTATACTGTCGGATTTGGGGAATGGTGGTTAACCTAGATAAATCGGAAATTATGATTTTTAGAAAAGGAGGAAGAATCGGAAGAAAAGAAAAATGGATATTTAACGGTGATATTGTAAAGATTGCTTCAGAATATAAATATTTAGGAATATTGCTCACATCAAAAATGTCATATAATAAACACGTAAATGCCAAAAACAATGCAGCCAAGATAAGCATAAATGCAACCTGGAAAAACTTTATCGCTAGAAAAGAAGTCTCTCTTAAGGCAAAATGGAAAATGTTCTTAGCTGTATGCAGATCAATACAATGTTATGGTGCACAAGTTTGGGGTAATCTGTGGTTCGATGAAATTGATAAGTTGCAACGGTTTTTTACCAAACGCATATTGAATCTCCCGGACAATACTCCCAACTATGTGATAGCCTTAGAAACCAATCAAGAAGAAGGACACTTTTACGCGTATGCTTTACATTTGAAGTACATTTCAAAAACAATATTTGATTATGACAATAGAAGACTGCCTCACAAACTATCAGAGAAAATTATAGCAAAGAATATTTACTGGTACAATGATTTTAAAAGCAAATTACAAGAGTTCAATCTAAATCACGAGCTAAATAACACAGAGTGGAATACAGCTTGCATAAATCTCATAGATAAAATGAAGCTTAGAACTTACCAAAGCCACGTAACAAAAGCACAAACTAGTAATGAACGCATTTACAAGGATTTAGATTACTCCATGGGACAAGCCTATTGCAATGAAAACTACAGCAGAGAGCAAATAACCTACATTATGAAAGCGAGAGGGGATCTTTTATGGTTGAACGGAAATCAGTTTAGAGAAGGAAGGGCAAGATTGTGCTCATTGTGCAATATGAACGAAATAGAAACAACAAAACACTTTATTGGAGCATGTCCCGTACTTAAGTCTATAAGACTTAGATATTTATTGAGATCTACCTTAACAGATTCTGAAATAGTACAATTATTGAATGGGGGTGAAAATACTAACTGGCTAAGCCTATTTAATTTCGTTAAAAATGCTTTAAAATATAGAAAAATGTTGATATCTGAATTTAACTTTTAATTTTTAAACCAAAAAATTTGAAAAATTAATATTATTAGAAATTTGTATAAAATTAAACATTAGTAAAAACCAATTATCCAGCGGACGGTTTTAAACCATGCTGTATATTCTTTATTATATTTAAATAAGTTATCTAAAAAAGAATAATTTTTGTAACAATTTTAAATGAAAAAATAAAGAAATTATCTATCTATCTATCTATCTATCTATCTATCTATCTATCTATCTATCTATCTATTAGTTACTTTTTGATATACTCCCGAACATAAAAATGGCAAATTTTGTTCCCTTATTTTATCTTCTTAATCCCCGAAGTGGATGAAAAATTGAGACCTGTTCTTCTTTGATTTCTTGTTTCTAACAATAATTGTAAAAAAATTCAGAATGTTGTTTAACTCAACCCGTCTGACAGGTGACGGCTCTAGTTAAATTTTCGTTTTGCGTCTTTAGTGGATTAGATAAAAAGGCTTTATTTAGTTGGATCAGGCTTCTTGCAATTCATCAGGGTGGGTGCTTTATCTGCGTCTACACGTGCTCTAATGTAAATGGAGTAAAAATTTTTGCAATTTATTTTGCATTTGTTTTTTTTTTATATTTTGCAACATAGTTATTTCCATATTTATTAACATCTTAATTAAATACCACAAAAATGAGTGTCAAGAAAAAATATTTTAAAAAATTAAATTCAAAACTCCTGTTATAAAAGGTGTATTATTTGTTACGCAACTACAACTTGGAGGAAAAAAAATTCTGCAAAAAAAAAATTCATTTACAAAATTGAAGAGAAAAAACTTTGCTTTTAATACTTCAAAAAGAAGTTTTTCTTTTGTTGTGAATATTTTTATGATGTTTTAAAAATACCTCCCATATGAGTAGAGTTTAAAAATTGTTTTCTTCAGCTTTTTTTTGCAAAATGTTATGAACCCGATGAAAAAAGTTTCGTTGGTATACAGCACCTAGACATTTTTTTAAGCTTTTTTTTCCGACATCAATGTCGATTAGTGTGTGTATAAGCCAATATTTGAGCATGTGAAATCCGTTCGCGTTAATCATTTTGATTAAACGGCGCAAATTTTACGGCGTTTTTAAGTTAAAAATTAAAAAAAAATATTAAAATTACAGTTTTTGTTGAAATTGAAAAAGGATAACGCATGTGGATAATACCCCTTTAGGGCTTTCTTAGCACACTAAAATATTTGTAAAACCTTCAATACTTTTTAAAATACACTGAAAAAAAAAATAAAAAATAATTTTTTTTGATAGTGTATGCATATAAAAATGTATTTAAAATTGTTAAACATTTTACAAAATTACGGCTAGTATAAGACATAATTTGTAATATTTTGGGAAAAAACTATTTGCCTATCGTTAATGGTTTAAGAGATATAACCATTTAAACTTTACCACTCATGATTTTTTGCTATTTTGATTTGTTACCTTTGAAAATTTGTAAAATTGTTCTGCAAATTGGAAGCTGTAACTAACGTTTCGTTAGTTAAATCTTGGGTTCCAGTGATAAATTCTAAGCCGTTTTCAATTTTTTTTAATCCGCAATTTTTTGTTTTGATGGCATTGTTTTTATTATTATTATTATTATTATTATTATTATTATTATTATTATTATTATTATTATTATTATTATTATTATTATTATTATTATTATTATTATTATTATTATTATTATTATTATTATTATTATTATTATTATTATTATTATTATTATTATTATTATTATTATTATTGTTATTTAAAACCGAATACCTAACTGACTTTCTTACACCAATTTGCGATTTGTATGCTTTTTTTTTTGCTTTTTATTTTTTCAGATTGGCGATATTCGCGTATTTTATCGGTTAATTTGTTTCGCTTCTCCGTTTTCTTTTTACGAATCTCACGTTGTTTTTTAATGTATAATCTGAAACCATTTTACTAATTTTTGTTCACAACTGTTCACGCACATAAATAAAATAAACTGAATTGAAACTCAAATATTTATTCTTAGAAGCATTCAGCAAAGGCTATTATGATCATAGAGTTTTTATAATAAAGCAAGTTCTTTAAGATGTCATTGCATCGGCGGTAATTTGGCGGTTTTCGTGGTAGTATGTTTTAATTGTTTTGTTGAAATTTGTTAAGGTGGCCCTCGTGAATATTGTTTAAAAATATACTCTCACTTTCTAGGAGTTCAAAAAAAAAAAACGCGTTTTTCTTTTTGCAAATATTAATATTGGACCGATTATAAAATACTTGTTGGGATTCTGGGTTACTTATTAACCCGAATTCAAAAATAATTCTTTTAAATTTTCAAAATCAAATATTTCATACAAGGATGCTTTTTAAGGTTAGAAACATTTTGTTTCCTCCATAAAATTTAAATCCTTAAAATTTTTTGGTGCGTTTTCGATTTTAGTATCAAGCTCAGTAAAGTCTTCCATTCGATGTACGTTTGAGCGGAATTGATACAGCGCTTTAGTTGTCACAAAGCGAAATGTGTTTGGAAAAAACTGCCGCTACACGCGCCAGGATTGAAAAAAATTATTTTTTTTTTGCACTTTATCAGTTTAGTCCGTCGCGAAGAATCTATTTAGAAACCTAAACATATTCCCAAGCCATGTTTTGATATAAAAAAAAAGCTTAAAAAAAATTGTTTTTTTGCCAAAATTTTCAAAAGTTCATAAAATTTTTGCGTTTAAAAATTTTGAAGTGCGTTTTCGCCTCTGAGATGTACTTTACGAAGTTACTCACATCACGCAATACACTAGCCAACTAAAAAGACAATTCAGATTGTCAGACGCAAAAAGATTCATTTTCAAAAAATTTACGCTAATTTCTTTTAAGTTTGTGATGTCCGTGATACGTTATTGGTGCGCTGACACCAACTTGATATACATCTAACTTTATAAAATTACGCCGATTTTATAATTCTGCGCTTAAAACTCATTTTTATTAAACGGCGCAAAAGCCCTATTTAAAATTTTCAAAAAGTTCAAAATTCGGAAAATTTTGGTTTCACTTATAAACCACCATGCAACTTTTCACCCAGCAGCGATATCAAAAAATTATTTTTTGTTGATATATCCTCCAAGTCTAGTGACTATATTTTGTATTGGTTTGGATCTGAAAGCTAAAAACTATTACAGAGAAAACGGAATGAATGAAAAAACTCTTGCAAGTTTCAAGTCGTTATTTTAATTAATCGAATTTTAGATGACCACAAATTCTTAAGGTGAAGACTTTTCAATGTAAAACTTTGCACGTCATATCCTTCAAGTATAGTCATTCAAACCCTGTACAACGTTTTTTTTAATTCATAAAACTTAACGAAATAAGAGCCATAGTATGTCGGTTTCAGCAGGTGCTCAAAAAATTTGAAATAGCCCATGTATAATCTTATATATAAATTTTTATCACATCATATCATAGCTGATCCGAAAAATTACATATATAACCTTATATCATGAGATCCCATGGGATCTCGTCTGATATAATTTGATACGAAAAAAGGGTTTATATAATTTGATCAAGTTATATATTATATGATAAAATTTGATATAACTTGATAAGATTCTTTGGAAACCGCACTACTATTATGTTTCACATTCCAAATAATAAAGAAAATTTAATTATAAGTCAATGGACTGGAAAATTAGACGTGATTTCAATTTGACTAATATGTGATGGACTTATTATATATAATTGTATTGTATGTTATATATTAGCATATCGTGTATATCGAATCATATGAAATAGATATAGATCTATATATGACCATATATTTCACCACATACGATCATGTGTAATTGTATAAGTCGATCACTTTTATATATTGCCAAACATATTATTATATATAAATATATATACAAAAATTTAATGAAACAAATTATATCACTTTTATATATTTTTTAGCACCGTTTAAATTAAAATATAAATGAGTTTCAAAACTTACGGGAAAAAATAAGAAAAAAGATGGTTTTCTTAAATTAATTAATTGATTGATTTTTAAAATTGAAATTTTAGAATCCATTACGCATGTTATAAGGGTTGAGTGATTCATTTGTTTAAACAAGCCGTTTCTAACGCTCTATTCTAAAAATCTTGTTATATGTGATATGATTATATCGGCACTTTTTCCATCAGGTATAAACTTTTTTCGTCGGGAAAGAAGTTTTTCTTGAAATATGGTAATAAACAAAGAAACTTTATGGGCATGTGGAAAAAATATTATAAAACTTGTTGTGTGAGTGAAATGAAAAAAAACGTATAAATTGAAAATGTTGTAGGAGTTTTGAAAAAAATATTGCCGTATAAAAATTCAATATAAGATTTAAATGAAGGATGGTTGTGTGTGGAAGAGTACTGACTTAATCTAAGTTAAGGTACGAGAGTACAACTTAATATAAAGTAAATTTTACCCCACTAAAAGAATGCAATGGTTAAAACTTCTGCAAAAACTGAAATCCGATCCATTGCAAATTAACAAAATAAAATTTATTTATTTCACAACAGACATTGCGTTGCAATTTTATTTCATAAATTTGCATTCACATGAAGCGTGATACCGTTGTCATTAGTAAGCATTTTTTGGTCACAAGGAAGGTTGTAGAATTCTTTATAGTTAGTTGATATCAGTCACTCAAGCTTGCATAGCAAGTATCGTTACTAACTTAGTAGTGAGTTCAAATAATAAATAAAAAATGTAATTAATTCTTAAATTTTAATAAAAGTGGGTTCAAATAATAAATAAAAAATATAATTAAAATATAATGAAATAATTCTTTTATTTAATAAAAAGTAACAGCTCGCATAGCGAGATTTATAATTAAAATAACTGGCGCCCAACGTAAATTAAGTGACAACTGGACATAGTTCTGAAAAACAAAAAAAAAACAACTGGACATAGTCCTGAAAAAAAACAACAAACTTATTTTGTAAAAAAGAAAAAAACACAAAATATAATAAAAAAAACAGCAAATTTATAAAAAAAAGACAACAAACTTAATGTTGAAAAACAACAAACTTATTTAAAAAAAAGCAACAAGCTTATTTTATAAAAAAAACTAAATATAATAACAAAGCAAAAACTTATAAAAAACAACAAGCTTATTTTATAAAAAAAGAAGAAACATAAAATATAATAAAAAACAGCAAACTTATAATAAAAAAAGACAACAAACTTAATGTTGAAAAGCAACAAACTTATTTTATAAAAACGAAAATATAGCAAAGTGTCTCAATTGAATGCAGTGATTGCTGGTGTTGAGGTGAAAAAGTGAAAATCAATCAAAGGCAATTTACAAATTTTTATTGAAGCCATTAAAGTGAGTGACGGAGTTGGGAGCGAGGATAAAATTCTCTGAAAACATCCAATAAGTCACCAGGCAACGATTTCTGCCTGGGCAGCGAGAGAATTCCAGCAACAAGAACAACAAGTAGCAGCGATATTCACATCAACATGATAAAATATATGTAAGCATTAGTAATAGAAAAGTAGTGATAAATAAAGAAATTTAAGAATATATCTCCTGTGAAATAGAATTCATGTATTATATTTGTTTCGGATTTGAAATAGAGTTTGACTCGGAGAATAAATTTGTTAGACAATCTTTGTTAGTTCCCAGAGTTTATGGACGAGCTCTCGAATATAATAGGAAGGTTAAGCGTCTCAGACAGTCCGGTAGTAAGCAAAAATAACAGAAATAACATGGATCCGGCAAATCTCCAGGTACTTTTGGACACTGCCATTGAGCGTGCCGTACAGAGAACTAGACAGGATTTTCAAATCACAATCAGTGAATTAACCGCACGGATCGGTAGTCTAGAACCGCCATCGGCCGTAGAAGAGTACGGGGAGATACGGATCATACCAGGTGTGCAATGTGACGAGACTCTAGACATAGTCAAGTCGGTCCCTGAGTTCAAAGGGGAACCTCAGAAATATGTTTCTTGGCGCCAGGCCGCCATCACGGCACACAAACTATTTGAGCCCTACCAGGGGAGCTCCAAGTATTATCAGGCGGTGGCAATTCTTAGAAATAAGATCTTAGGGAACGCGGATGCCGCATTAAGTGCCTATAATACCGTTTTGAATTTCAAAGCCATAGTGGCTAGACTGGATTTTATTTATATGGACAAAAAGTCTATATTTACTTTAGAACAGGAACTTTCTACGCTCAGACAGGGACAAAGGACAATTATCCAGTTCTACGACGAGGTAGAACGGAAATTGACCGCTATTGTGAATAAGGTTATAATGTCACATGAAGGCGATAATCCTTTGATTAAATCGCTGAATCAAAAGTATCGGGATGATGCATTGTGGGTTTTTGTTTCTGGGCTTAAGAGACCATTATGCGACACCTTATTCTCTTGTAAGCCTTCGGACTTACCGACAGCATTAGCTCTAGCCCAGGAGCTAGAAACAAATCGGAATCGATATAATTTTGCGGCCATTTATAATAATGGGCTTAATAGGGCTTTACAGAATCCTTCAGCCCAACTGTCCTCAGGACAAAACCAACGAAATACTGGACAAACCTCCTTTTACCAACAATTGTCCCAGTCACAATCTGCTCCAGGTTACTCTGGGCAACAGAATGCACCACTTTACCAGAATCGCCCTCAACGGCCTTTCAATCAGTCGCAACGTCATAGTAATGCAAATTTTAATTCACAATTTCATCCGAATCTTCGCGGATTTGCTCAGAATTCCGCCCAGTACCCAAACCAACAGGGGTTTAATCCTCCACAGGATTCCCAGCCAGTTGACACCGACGTAAGCATGCGAACGGTGCAAAGTAAAAATTTTCAAGGATTCCAAGCGCAAAAAAGGGGCTTAACATCTGACAAACAGATCCCCGGAAAGGTTCAGAGAATTAACCAACTTGGACATGAGGTCCCACAAAATGAGTTTCCTGAGGAAACCTATGACTACATGGCGGACCCTGATATTCAGCCTTATCAAGAGTCATTAGAAGATCAGGATTATACTAATCCAGTCCTTGAGGATGAAATTAATTTTTTAGAGGAGGGCCAGTACTCCCCTATATTGAAAGAATAATAGGCGGTAGAACTATAAGACTTTTGATCGACACTGGTGCCTCGAAAAGCTATATCACAAACGTTATCGGATTAAGAAATATTAGAAGTTTAGAAAACCCGTTCTTAGTAAAATCAATTCATGGGGCTAACCTAATAAACCAGAAAACCTTGGTGAATGTCCTTAATAGAACTGAAACCTTTTATATTCTTCCAAATTTACCCCTATTCAATGGTATCATTGGATTTAATTTCATAAAGAGCATAAAGGGGGTTATCGACACGGAGCATGATATTATTCATTTCGATGGTGGTCAGGAAAAACTGAGATACCTTGAATTAGACAGAGTTAATGCTTTAATAAGTGACGGTTGCATTCCAAAAAGTGTGGAAGAGGTTTTTTTTCGGGAGAATTAATGAAAACTCGGGCGTTTTCGCAAACCCGAATGAAGCTTTACCGTACAATACCAAAATTTCGGCTACGATTAGAACTAAGGACCAGGAGCCAGTATATTCCAGGTATCAATCATACCCCATTTCAGTTATAGAATTCGTAAATAAGGAGGTGAGGGAACTTTTGAGGAACGGCATTGTAAGACCGTCGCGATCCCCTTATAACAGTCCGGTGTGGGTCGTTGATAAAAAAGGTTTGGATGAACATGGCAAGCCCAATAAGCGTTTAGTATTTGATTTCACAAAACTCAACTCCAAAACTATTCCAGACAAATACCCGATACCTGACCCGTCTATTATCTTATCAAATCTCGGAAAGGCTAAATTTTTCACAACTTTAGATTTAAAAAGTGGGTTTCACCAAATTGAGTTAGTCGAACGTGACCGCGAGAAAACCGCTTTTAGCGTTAATAACGGAAAGTACGAGTTTTGCCGTTTGCCATTTGGGCTCAAAAATGCACCTAGTATTTTCCAGAGGGCTATTGACGATGTCTTGCGTGAAGAAATAGGGAAATCTTGCCACGTTTATATTGATGATATTATAATATTTTCTGATTCTGAGCAGAGGCACGTTGACGATATCGATAGAATACTAAGGAAATTATACCACGCCAACATGAGGGTGTCATTGGAAAAGTCTAAATTCTTTAAAACCTCTGTGGAGTATTTGGGTTTCATTGTTTCAACTGACGGAATAAAGACCTGTCCGAAGAAGATCGAAACTATTGTAAACTACAAAGTCCCCAATACGCTGAGGGGCTTAAGGTCTTTTTTAGGTTTGGCAGGGTATTATAGGAGATTTGTCAAGGATTATGCGGCTATTGCGAAACCGCTTACAAAATTCTTACGAGGCGAAAATGGGCATGTCGGTACTAAGGACTCGAAACACATAGAAATATGTCTTGATGAGGACGCTATAAATTCTTTTGAAAAATTGAAAGAAATACTGTCCTCTGAGGATGTCCTCCTTTTGTATCCAGATTTTGAAAAACCCTTTGACCTTACAACCGACGCTTCATCTCACGCTATCGGAGCAGTCCTTTCACAGAATGGACGTCCTATCACAATGATATCGCGAACCCTGTCCCCTACCGAAGAGAACTATGCGACAAATGAGCGCGAACTTTTAGCTATCGTGTGGGCTTTAAAGAATCTCAGACATTATTTGTATGGGGTTAATAACATCAACATATTTACTGATCATCAACCCCTCACATTCTCAATATCCGATAAAAATCCTAACGCGAAATTGAAACGGTGGAGAGCCTTCATTGAGGAGTACTCCCCAACTTTCTTTTATAAACCCGGCAAAGACAACGTAGTCGCCGATGCTCTTTCCAGGCAATTTGTTCATAATCTCGAAGATTCTGGGTCGACAACTTCACTTCAGGCCTGTGGGAGCGAAATCTCACTTACCGAGGTAATTCCCTCTGTCGAAAATCCGGTCAACTGTTTCAGGAACCAAATTATTCTTACCGAAAGTACTGAATGTAAAAAGGAAACGAAAATTATTTTCAAAGACCGTATTCGGCATCGTCTAATTTATAACGGAATTGAGAACCTTTTGGACGTAATGAGAAATTGTATAAATCCACAAGTAGTTAACGCAATTCATTGCGACTTGCATACGTTAGCTCAAATCCAGCATTTGCTCGTAACACACTACCCATCTGTGAAATTTCGGTACTCAAGTAAATTTGTGACGGATATTTTCAATCCCAGCGACCAAATAGAGATTTTAAATAATGAACACAATAGAGCGCATCGCTCTATTTTGGAAAATACTAAACAGGTCCTTCAGGATTATTATTTTCCGGATATAAGGAAAAAGCTCAGGGAAATTGTGAGAAACTGTAATATTTGTCATGTGGCAAAATACCAGAGGCATCCCCGAAAACAGAAGCTTGGCGAAACACCTATACCTTCCTTTCCAGGTGAGATTCTTCACATTGACATTTACAATACGGACAAGAAGTTTTTCTTGACTTGTTTAGACAAATTTTCAAAATTCGCCATAGTGAAACCGATAGCCTCCAGGGCTATAATTGATGTCAGGCCGGCACTAATGGAGGTTTTGAATTTTTACAAAGAATCGAAAACGATAATTTGCGATAACGAGAAGTCCCTAAATTCACAAACCATAAAAGCATTGGTCGAAAATAACTTCGGTGCAGAAATTTACACAACCCCTCCTATGCACAGCTCCTCCAACGGCCAGGTTGAAAGGTTTCATGGAACGTTAACGGAAATCGCTAGATGTCTTAAATTGGAATGTGCTCTCGAAGACACAACAGATTTGGTCCTTATGGCCACCGTGAAGTATAATAGGTCAATTCATTCAACCACCGGACTTAGGCCAATCGATATAATTCATTCCATACCAGCTGATCTTAAAGAGAAAATCCAACGCAAAATTCTCGCGAAGCAGAAATTAGACTTAAGCTATCACAATAGGAAAACTATGGTTAAAACGTATAGTCCAGGGGAAAAGGTTTATGTTAAGGTTAATAGGCGTTTAGGCAATAAATTTAGCAAGACTTTTGTTGAAAAAATAGTTCAACAAGATCTTGGGACAACTGTCAAGATCGATGGGAAAATAGTACATAAAGATAACATTCGTTTCCTCTTTACAGCATCCTGACACTTGCGGTGTTCTTATCCTCTAATTATGCTGCTATCCTGGACTACACCTCTTCGCATTATATCCCGGTAGCAGACGGTGATGTTGCAGTCTTTGACAATTATGGGACATTGGCCCATGTAACCGACTTGGGAAATTTTACAATCATAGCAGCGGAGACCAGAAACTTGACAAACCTACTACCAAAGACGCACATGAGAAAGTTATTAGAAGCAGACGTAGATCAGATACAGAAAGCTATAGTTACTCTTCGCGTACACCACAGACACGCGCGTAGCATCAACATTATTGGAACGGCACTCAAATACTTAGCTGGTACGCCGGATTATGACGACATAACTGAGGTGCGTGGGAAGGAAAACGAACTGGTTACAGCTGCTAACGCGCAAATAACTATTAACACGGAGATTCAATCCCAGATAAATAATTTGACTAGGTCTGTGAATGCACTCATGGATGCGACGAAAGCTAGTGAGGTCAATACGGAATATCTTTATACCCTTTTAAGCGAGAGAAATAGGGCTATACTTAGGGAGCTAGATAACATTGCCTTGTCCATAACTTTAGGAAAATTGCAAATGATAAATTCTGTTTTGTTGGATAGCTCCGATATGAACTTTATCCTAAAATCCGAAGTAACTTTGAACGTTAGTATAAGTGAAATTATAGCTAATTCAAATTTGAAGATTTTATACAACGAGAACATAATAACATTTTTAATTAAATTTCCGAAAATTGTAAAGTTTTGTAAGAAAAAGTTAATATTTCCTGTAATACACCAAAATGTAATTCTGTCATTGAAAATTAGTGATGTAGGGAAATGCGCTAACGAATATGTAATGCTAAAAAATTGTAAAAGGAAATCTACAACCTCATTTTGTGAAATACTTGGCGGTGAAGACGGTGCATGCCTAAAGAATTTATTAAACAATAACACTGCTTCTTGTGGCACAAATTCCGCGCATGATGTGCCACCTCTGAGGGAAATTGATGACGGCATTGTCATTATAAATAATCAACCCTCTAAAGTGATTTATGAGAATGTGACGAAAATTTTACAAACGGGTACATACCTTATAACTTTCGAAAATTCACTAACAGTTAATTCAACGGAATTCAGAAATTTTCGAAGAATTGCTTTTAAAAGCCCCGAAATTCCTATAGCTCACACAGTAAACTTAACTGACCATACCGCTATATTATCATTGCAACACCTTCATGATTTGAATATCGAGAATTTGAAGCATATATCGCACCTACATTCGAAGGTAAGAGGAACCGTTTACACTTCGACCTCTCTTTTTGTTCTTATTGTCGCAATTTGTGTTGCATACGTTGTCGCCAAGAGGCAACGTAAAGTCGAAATTAACAATGTCCTTCGCAGTTATGATCAGACGAGGACGTCCGACGCTTAAAGGGGGGAGCAGTTAAGGTACGAGAGTACAACTTAATATAAAGTAAATTTTACCCCACTAAAAGAATGCAATGGTTAAAACTTCTGCAAAAACTGAAATCCGATCCATTGCAAATTAACAAAATAAAATTTATTTATTTCACAACAGACATTGCGTTGCAATTTTATTTCATAAATTTGCATTCACATGAAGCGTGATACCGTTGTCATTAGTAAGCATTTTTTGGTCACAAGGAAGGTTGTAGAATTCTTTATAGTTAGTTGATATCAGTCACTCAAGCTTGCATAGCAAGTATCGTTACTAACTTAGTAGTGAGTTCAAATAATAAATAAAAAATGTAATTAATTCTTAAATTTTAATAAAAGTGGGTTCAAATAATAAATAAAAAATATAATTAAAATATAATGAAATAATTCTTTTATTTAATAAAAAGTAACAGCTCGCATAGCGAGATTTATAATTAAAATAACTTCTATTTAAGCCTTAAACTAGGCAATGTTTTAGTTAATAAAATTTAAAGTCTACTTTTTAACATGTCCAAGTTTTATTTAAATCTGAGTTTAGACCTAAAATATGAATCAGAAATATTTATAATTAAGCCTAAAAGTATACCCTAATTTTTTAAATACTTTTTTCTTAACATAGAAAGTATTGTTATTAAATTGTATTTGATTTTCAATAGAACAACTGCTCTTTTTTAAATAAGTTAAATATTGTTCACATAATTTTTTAGTAGTTTTTATTTTTACCCCTAAAGTAAGCAATGTTTTTTTATAAATTGCAGAACCTTTGAAGTTAGGCAATGTTTTAGTTTTTACTTCTATATTTCTGGTGCTTGTCTGTACTTTTTTTGAAATCCTTTAAAATAAATTAAAAATTTTCCAACTTTATTTTTTCTACTTTGCACCTGCAATATTTTGACGCAGTGATGCCTTTTGCCTGACGTTGGTATAAATTCATTTTAAACTTTAGTTAAACAATATTAAGCTCATTGTTGTTGGCATATAGTTGTTGTTATATTAACTCATATTTACAATGAGAAAACTAAAAGTATGTGAACAAAAAGTTTTGAAAAAACACTAACAACTTGTGCTATCATAACATCCTATTCAAAAAATATAAGTCAGAATAAAACATCCCAAGCAAAAAAAAATATACTGTTTATTTTTGTATTATTTATATATAATTATATTCGAAAAATTGTATCATATTAAATCAAAAGTGATACAAATAGACATTATTTGATACTATTAGATCTAATTTGAGAAAATTAGATATAGTTTGATACAATTGTATCCGAATTTGGTACACATCCAAATGTTTCAAATTATATGTAATGTTATTCAATTATATCCAATTAGATACAATGTTATAAAAATATATGCAATTATATGTTACATTTGTAACCATATATAGATCGATATGTACACTCATAATAATCCATGCATAAAAATACGAAATTATTGTCAAACCTACAGAAACTTTCGTAAAATGTACAAATTTTAGTTTATCTTACAAAAAAATTTGAAATATATAAATACTTATTTGAGATATAATTTTATATGATTTTATATGAATATATATTTTGCAATATATCATTGTATATACTTGCATAAAGTAATATATACCTATATCAAAACTTTTTCGCTTGGGATAATAGAAATTTGTAGGTTAAAGCCGACTTAAAGTTTTTATATAAAGTTTAAGATAAATCATCTAAAAGCGGATTAGTTTAAAACTTGTGATACCTATTTTTCAACTATATTTAAAACATAAATAAAATTTTATTAGCCTACGAAATAATTTAAGGTCCTTTAGGTAATAATATAAACCCCTTTTTTCTTAGCTGTTCCAAAGTTATTTACGAGACAATAACCATCCTGTAGGGTACTACACCAAATTATATTTCTCACCTCTCTAGTGAAAACATTATATATAAAATATGTTTACTAGGGCGGGTCGTTTTGTAGGGAGGCAAAAAAATCGCTCAACGTACAAGGAAAATCGTATTCTAGGGATCAAAATAAGAAACTTTGCCGAAGGAACCATACCTTTAAAACGAATTCTGATGTCCCGACTTTTGACCCGTAGTGTCAAATTTTAAAAAAGCCCACTTTTAAATTTCAGAAAGTAGGAGGAATCTCTCCAAGATTATGGGAGCTACTTCTTCTCCGGGAGACGTGCTAGCAGATTAATGCATAAATCATAATTCTAGGTGACCGTTAAGGGGTTAAAATTTACGTTGAATGATGGCCTTTTTAGCCGTGTTTTTATAGCAAAATGTACAAATCTCGGAATAGAGATATTAGAAAGTAGAAGGAGTCTTTCCAAGATTAGGGTCTCTATATCTTCTCCGGAAGACGCTCTACGGGTCAAAAGTCGGGACATCAGAATTCGTTTAGTGGTATGGTTCCTTCGGCAAAGTTTCTTATTTTGATCCCTAGAATACGATTTTCCTTGTACGTTGAGCGATTTTTAAATCGACCCGCCCTAGTGTTTACTCTATAAAGGCTTACAATGTTAATACTTTTAGCAATATTATTTATATTTTGTTTCTAAATAATTTTTTGTAACGCTGCAGGTAACTGTCAAAATTGATTTTATTCAACTTTAGTGGTTATTAGAGTTTGTAATATTACACAGTGTGACAGTGAAAATATACTTTTAAAACAGTGGCGGCTCCAGCTAAAGTCTTTGGCAAAATTGTTTTTGTACACAATATTTTCTTCGGTGTTCCTATAGACTGAAATCATAAAAACTAAATTTTCCTCTACACTTTCAGATTTCAACCAATCTTGGTTTAGGAAAGCTAGTCCCAGAGGATCTTGAAAAATCGCGTTTCAAAATAAATATGAAAAATATTTAAAAAGTTCACAAAATTAGTCACACATAAACGTCCATATATTACTAAAAATCGCCGAAGTAGTCTTTTAAAATCGTATATATCTTTAACGGCTAAAGCTACGTTATTTAATATATTATTTTAAAGCTACTGTTATCGTGCTTTAACTGAAATTAGAAAAAAGTATGTGAAAGAAAGTGTGTGTGTTTGAAGATAAAATTTAGTGGACGAAATGGGTTATGAATATTATTTAAGGAATTGTGCAGTTGTTGGTTATCAATAAAACAAAATTAGTTTTTTTTTAAATTTTTAACGTGCAAGTCAAAAACTAAATTTTTTTGATAATTTTAAAACTAGTTTTGTTTGTTTTCCCTTCTCTAAAAGTAGATATAAAAAAATCGGTTAACGGTTATGAAATGGTAAGCATTTAGTCTTTAAAGACATTATTTGATTTATAACTTTTTGCTTTTAAATTTGCATTTTTGTGTATTTCTACGATAATTTTTCTTAAACACGCATAGTATTATATCCCGTTGAAAAGGCTTTTGGAATTCACATAATTAAATGAGATTTATTCAAAATATATATAATATAAAAAAAAAAGTTGGAATTCCACTATTTTTTCCTTAAATTTCGCTTGCAGATTCCTAATCTTCATTATACTTAAGCTCAGTTTGGGGAAATTTGTTCATATAAGACGTAAACAAGTTGAGGTTTTACTTACATCTTTTCAGAAAATTTTACAATTATAACAAAAATTTTTTTTTTATATATAATTTTTTTAAAAACCGCAAATAACTTTTGATTACATATTCCTTTTCTGCACATAAATTTAGACAAAATTGGAAAATTTTGTTAAGGTACACAGTAGATTAAGAAATTATTAAATTTAAAGTCAACCCTAAATTTATGAGAATTTCTTCTAGAAACAAATTACTAATTCTCGTCTTTGTGTGGATGACTTTAGTATACATATACAAAAAAAAATCTGTAAAAACACACTATTTTCACAAAATTTTCTATAGGAACATGTCCCAAACTGAGATATTCGAAATTGTTTTTACATGGCAGAAATGTATTTTCAAAAATATGTTTTGGCCATAGAATTGCCACTCTCTGGCAAAATAAAGTGCTTCGAATATCGGGTAAAGAAAGAATACGTGTCCATCAAAATTTAATAGAGAATAAACCCTTGAGACCCAAGCTCTCGATTGTGAGCTTTGATGTTTTCTCCTAAAACTACGAAGATTTCTAATAGTAATCGAATTATTCAGATGCAAAATCGTAATAATTTTTACATTACTTTACGTTAAACATGGAAAATCAAGAACTTTTCACATGCAGCTTGGGGTCTCGAAGAGATAATATAATAAAATTGATGTGTTTTTTTTTCTTTTTGAATACCACGAAAATTAGAGCATGCTCGGTCATGCTACTTCATACGCATTTCAAATACGTTTTAGTATATACCAAATTTATGTACAATTTCTTTGAAAAACTATGAAAAAGCGCAAAAAACGTGAAAATGGGGTCATATTTGACCCCACATTTTAACCCCTAATGTGCGCAGGGTTTCCACTTATTGAAATATTTTAAGTATGAGTTATTAAAGCTCTCCGGGAAAAGTCGTGTTAAAACCAAACGATTACGAAAAAGTAGCTTTTTAAATAACAACATTTTCGGACATGCACGGACATGTTTTATATAACAGTGTATGCGTCTTTAAAATACATTTCATTTGATATACAATTTGCCTATAGTTTAATAACTTATAAACGAAGTATATTAAAAAAAATTCAAATTGAGTAATTTTTAATCCAACTTTAAACTTTAAATTGCGCACCTAAAAAAAAATACGTGTCTAATATTTGTTTGTCCTTCACCACATATAATTTCATTAAAATCTGAGGATTCACCATTGTGTAGTTTACTTGTTAGTTAAAAATATTTTAGTCCGTAGTGTCTTGAAAAAAAGTTTTTTTTATCGATAACTTCAGATTTTGAAGGTGTATTCCAAATTCTAAAAATTGAAAAGTGATTTACTCAACCAGGCTTACCACCTACACTAGGTGATTTTAAAAGTATATTAAAATTTTATCTAATTTGTAACACTGTGTAAGTCCTATGGAAATCTGAATATAGAAATAAACTAACAACATTTGCAAAAACTAAACTAAAAACAATATTCCATAATAAAATTCACTACAAATTATAAAAGTTTGTAATATTTACTCTTTTTTTTCAATTCAACTCAGAAAAAGCATATTGGATAAGGAGAAAATTTTTATTCCATTTTAAACTCGAAAATTAAAAAAAAAAATTATATACTCGGCAATGACGAATCCTTCATAAGTGAAAAAAACGGTGCTAGCTTGGTTTTGTGTTTGGATGTGCATCCTCAATAAACCGTTTCCACAAGTTGTTTAAGTTCTTTTTTAAGTGGGGAATATGTGTCATAAAAACATCAAATATAGGATTTTAAAGGCCTCTGATTTAAAGTCCTTAATTCGAAATTGTTAAATGGCGGATCTAATATGGATGGATGACCTAAATTATTTTAAGTATATAATTGATTTTTATATAAGATGTGGGTATATTTGGGGTCGCTTTTATCTAATATTTACAAGAAATATTTTGATACAACTTTTTAATCCTTAATTAAACATTTGCGTGGGTCATTTGAGTCTTTATATTAAAGAGCGTGCAACTACACTGATGTCAAAATAACAAAAACTTTCGTAAAATATGCGAATATTCATTGTTCATTTTACAAAATATTTTGTAGTTTTGACATTTTTTTCGTGTTTTTAGTATGGATTATTATGAGTGTAGGGTTTTAACCCCGCAATTCCCGGGACGAAATTCAAGGAAATTTAGGCTAAGTTTAACTTCCCTATTCCAGAGAATTTTTGTCGGAATTCCCGGGAATTATTAAAAACACTAAAATAACCATGCGTAAAACAAGCTATAAAAAACCATATAATCACCTAAAATGCAAAAAGGGGGTAACTAACAAAGCTTCCAAAACCGGTTTTATTGAAGATTATGATTCGTTTGGCTAAACTACTTGCCTTCATAATAAATAGTGGTTTTATAAATAAAGTTAGAATCTTATGTTTTTGTTTTCGCGCATTTGTTTGGTTGCCCTGTAAAATATTGAAGTAGGGTTGAGTGATTCTAAAGCACTACATCGAACTAAATTTGTGCATAAAATTGTTTGGTTCTTGATGACAACTACCAGTTTTATTAACAATATAGATAAAATATCGGTGGAAGTATTTGCTTCTCCTGTAAAAAAGTAGATATGTTAGATACGTCCTTTTGAATTTTAGGTGACGATATATTCCTAAAAATGTTTTAATTGTTGAACTATTTTATTGTTTAAATTCAAAAATCAAAATTTTCTGGAATTGAAATTTTAGACTCTTACATTAAAACAAAAAATGGAAGGAAAAAGTCTAGGAAATTTTTAATTTCTCTGTCGAAAAAATAGGATTTTGATGCTAAAAGCGAGATATTTATATTTTTTGTGTAAAAATTCTTATTTTATCAACACAACATTTTTTTGTTAAAATTGTTTGACAAAAGGTTATGAGACTATCTGAATCTAACATATTTCTTAAAATTTGTGTAAATGAGTCTTAAAATTAAATTTATAAAAATATTTTTGTATAGAAAATGCCCTCGATACTAAAGATATCACTGCCTGACGACGCTTAGTATGTTATTCAATTAGAATACTAGTTATGGGATTTTGGGGAAATCTTTTCAACAGAATAATCCACAAATACTGAAATACTTAAGTTATTATAAAGTAATTGTTAGTTGCAAAAAAAAAATCGCTATAAAAAATTCCAATTCAGCAGATTCAAATAAAAAAGTTTATTATAAAAAAAACACGGAAAACTCTTTAATTGAAGGAACACATTTTATTCAAAACCTTCAGGTTCTATTTAAATTAAAAAAATTCTATATTTCGAAAACTTAAACACACCATCGATATCCTAACTTTTGAAAAGGTTTTATTATTTTCTATGATTGTATTAAGAAATTATAAAATATGCAAAAGCGTGATTTTGGTTTAAAAAGCGGAAAAATCAGTCTTAAAAGCGGGATAATCTTGCCAAAAGCGGGATCAGTGTTGGTCAGGTTACTCTTAATCTTATAAAGGATAACAATATTCGATAGCTAAACATTTGAGTCTAAAGAGATATCTCGCAGAATGGCTTTATGACTAGTTTTTAAAAATAATATAGCATACCCACTATATAAAAACACATTTTTAAAAGGTGATGACAAAAAATGTTTGGAGTTGGTGTTTGTAAAAAAAAAAAACGTTAAAAATGTTCCTGAATTAGCAGTAATACTTAAATTTCATTATATATTTCGCTGTTTTCTAAGAAAGAGAAGGTCTTACTGTCAAAACCTTAATGAATATTTTTTCAAAAATTCCGGCAGTTCCGGGAATGTTCGAACAAATTTTCCGAATACCGGGAGTTGAAAAAAGTCGCGAATTTAAAAGTCCTATGTGCAACAAAAGACTAAAATATCAAATATGGCGTTTTAAAGGGGTCTGATTACGAATCTAGAATCGTAATTAACAACATTTTAACTGGCGATCCAACATGGAGGAAATTTTTTTAATGCATTATTTCCAATTTTGTATAGAACCTTGAGGACGATTTGGGGTCGGTGATATCAAATATAAATTAGATTTTGAAAATTTGTAACTCTACAAAATTAAGACAATTCGCTAAGGTTTAAATATAAATTATTAATGGATTACACAGGCCAACACTCAATTTGCTTCTTTAATTCAAATCTGTAATCAGTTTGTCTCTATCAGCTCTAGTTTTCATGATATAGCTTTTTTTTAAGTATTTAAAAAGTAAAACTTTTCTATAGGAATTGCCGTATTTTGTAAAAGTAACAATGTGTGGGATGGACATATCTCAGGAAGTAGGACGAGCTTATCCAAGATTATGGTATTAATCTCTTCTTTGGAAGATTCTATAGCAGATTAATGCAGCAATCATATTTGTGGGTGGGGTTAATTTTTAATTTCAAAATAGTGCTATTTGCTATTTTTTTATAAAAATTAACCCCTTAAACCCCACCCACAAATATGATTGCTGCATTAATCTGCTATAGAATCTTCCAAAGAAGAGATTAATACCATAATCTTGGATAAGCTCGTCCTACTTCCTGAGATATGTCCATCCCACACATTGTTACTTTTACAAAATACGGCAATTCCTATGGAAAAGTTATATCATCAAAACTAGAGCTGATAGAGAAAAACTGATTACAGATTTGAATTCAGCGCACCCAAATTAACTAGAATCAGTTGATAAATTCAAAGAAGCAAAAATCTTTTTTAATTTTGTCGGGCTGTGTTATAGATAGCTGATACCAAATCTGTTTTCCAGATTCGTTTGAAAAAACCGATAATAAAAACGCGGAAACATTTATTTTTATCCAGTTTTGAAGTTGTTTTCATTGTATTAATTGCGACTGGTGCTGCTTGGTTCTGCTCAAAACTGTATTTTTTTTTTTTATTATTCTTAATTTTTTTTTTTCGATTTCTATCATTTATTAAGCGGTTACCACGAGGTCTTAATGTTTTGTCGTGCAATTTCAGCCAAAAAATAAAAGAAATTTTGCATTTTAAATGTCAGCTCGTCAACTTTCCACCAATTTAAAGTAAACTCAAAATAAGACGTTTTTAAAAACAACTATGAAAACATTTACTTTAAAAGAAAGTTCTTCCGTTTTTTATTTAAAGTTATATCAGCTAAAATCAAATGTTTTCAAAAATATATATAGTTCCATTTGTAGTAAAAACAAATAAAATAAAAATTATAATGTTGAGGAGTAGATAAAATTAATGAGTACATTCGTTTTTATAGTTACGAATATACGGAATCTAAAGCGATTCCATTTTTTGTTTTTAATATTGCACTCTTAAAACAAAAGTAAGTTTAAAAATCTGTTGAACCGCTTTCCTTTCAGTGGAGATAATTTTTCTGTTGTTATATTTTAAACCAGTTATTTCGCTGAAGTTATTAGTTATCTGAGCATACCGCAAGAACAAACTTTATCCTTATTTGAACTAATTTTTAGACCTAAAATTGAGTAATTCGTGATTCTCAAATTTACAAATTTTTCCACGTAATTTAAACCACAATTGTTTTTAAACCATTTTTTTTTTGTGGCCGCTATCAGTCTCACTTGTAGATGGCGTTTTTTCTCGTATTTTTTATTTCATAATCATAAAATAGGATATATCTCAGAAACTACGAGATGGAGCAAAATCTACCAAATATCGTTATTCCGTACTTATTAAGTAGGAAATTTGTTGTAACTTGAAACCATTGAAATTAACACATCTGTATCTCTTTGGTAAATGCGAAAAACAGATTTCTTAAGCCTTTACTACCTCCGTTTTGTTCGTTTATATATTTCTATTTTGACTTTGGATTATTTTTAGGGATTTTTAAATTATAAAGAAAAAGGTTTACATACATGTCCGTCCCCATCAAAAAACTGGCTCCGAAAATTTCTTGGTCGATTTTTACCACAAAAACATTCAAATAGCCAAACATGCTTTGATTGATTTTGTTCTGGTCATTAAATAAAGCTACGTGCCAAATTTTATAATTCTTACTTTGGTAGTATATAAGATACACCAAAGGCTTTTTCCGGAGATAAAGGTTGATTAAAAATCTCACTTTGGTAACAAATATAGCCCCTAGATAGCCCCGATGAACAGTTTGTACATATAATGATTTTTTGCAGTGACCAATATCCTGATGAATTATATTTTATTGTTTCATTATCATATTTTATATATTTTTGTAAATAGGGAAAGATAGAAGTCCATCAATACAAATTTAGTATTTTTTATACTAGCTGAATTATCTTGAAAAATTTTTTTTTCTTGTACCTTGAAATGATACATTAAGCATTGAAAATATCATAGTTTTAAATCAGGAATATATTTGCTTTCGTTCAATTAAAACGTTAATAAAACAAATAAAAATGAATTTAATCCAATTTTTGACTGGAACAACAATATTATAAAGATCTCAAGGTACAACCTATTTCAGGAAACATGTACAATAGTTACATAAAATGATAAAAATATTGTGTTTTATCGGGTTTCTAGTCAAGAACATTATATTTTTCTTCAATTAGAACGATAATATTTATATTTAAAATTTTAATATTTCGAAATTTTAGTGAGAAATCAATATTAGAAATTATTTCAAGGTGCACGGTTATAACGAACACTGGATATAACTAACATTTTTTTATAACGAACGATTTTTCTGGTCCCAATGCATTTACTAACATATTTCATACAAAATAATACGGTTATAACAAATCAGAGCTGTAAATGAATCATTCTTTTTTGATTTCAATTCATTACGAATTTGAATTGAATTTTGAATAATTCTTTTTACATAAAAAAAGAATTGAATGAAATTTGAATTAATTCAAATGAATTTGGCAAAAACAAATTGGAATTGATTTCCAATTCAAATGAATTCGCCAAAGGCATTTGAACAGAAAATGAATTGCAATTCATTTCCAATTCATTTCCAATTCATTTGACTTGAATTGATTTTGAATTAATTCAAATAAATTAGAAAAATTAATTGCAATTCATTTTTAATTCATTTGAATTGAATTGATTTTGAATTAATTCAAATGAATTAGAAAAAAATTGCAATTCATATTAATAAAATGAAAAATGAATTGCAATTAATCAAAGTAAACATGGTGTTTGGAGTTTGATTCTTCAAATATTACTTATTTTGGTTTTGGCATACGCTAAACGACAAAACACGAAAAAAAGTCAAATGCTGATTGCTTGCTTGGAGCTGTTTTGTCGGCTTTCATCATCGACTCGTACTCAGCATATATGTTTTTATGTTGCTTGCGAAGATGGCGAGAAAATTTTACGTCACATTCAATGTGCCTGACAACACCTTATCGCAATTGTTGCACTTTGCCATGACTTTTGCTTTATTGTGCTTACTTTTAGTCTTGTTACTCTATAGAAATAATTGATATTTAATAATTTATAATTCGTAATTTTCCAAGCAATTTTCAAACCTTTGTTGTAATTGAAAATAAACTCCTAGGCGAGCATTTAACCGATTCTGACGATGTTAGTTCCAATAATGAGTTGCTATCTTTCAGATCTGACAGAGCTCCACGTGAGGTTTGGGAGGAAGACTGTTCATCTTCATTTGTATTATCAAAAGTAAACAATCGTTTTCGCGTTATTTGTAAAACGAAACATGGATCCATCAAACCATCATCATTTGTAAAATCACTTAACGAAGACATTTTTAAACACAATAAACGATAAAGAAAACACAAGAAACGTTGAACAAAACAATTTGTCTTTCAATCAAATACAGCAAACTTTAATCAAAACCATGTATTTGAAACAGCAGCAATTCAACTTCAAGAGAAAACATTTAATGAAAAAATGTTGCTGCATAGCTACTCTCTTTCTTGCGAAATGTATAAACAGATATATATATATATTTGTAAAGCTTAACTATTCATCTTTCTAAAACCGTTCAAAAATTTACAATTGGCTTAGAAGTAATTAAGTTAAAAATATTTTTGTCCGCAAAGTCCTGAAAAAACGTTTTTGTCGATAATTTCAGATTTTGAGGGTGTAAAGTGATTTACTCAACAAGTTCTACAACCTACAATTGGTCATTTTACAAGTTTCTTTCACTGTAGCACCATGTTATTCATCATATTTATAAAATTTTCTTATATGTGATGAAGAGTTTCATAAAATTCATTTGAATTAATTCAAAATCAGTTCAATTCAAATGAATTGCAATTCATTTCGCCAAACTCATTTGAATTGAAAATGAATTGCAAATTATTTTGCCGAATTCATTTGATTTAAAATGAATTGCAATTCATTCCAGCCAAATGCATATGAATCGATTCAAATTTCATTCAATTCGTTTTTTGGCGAAAAGAATTAATTCAAAATTTTACTAATTCAGTGCATGAATGATTCGGGAATTAATTCAAAAATTAATGATTCATTTACAGCTCTGTAACAAATATCGTTTATAGCAAACTTTATATATAACGAACGAATTTTTTGGACCCTTTTACGAATATTCACACAAAGAAATTTTTTAATTAACAATGGACTCCAAATTTTAAAAACTTCAGCTTTTTGCTTGAAACTTTACTGAAGAGAATTAAAATTTGTATAAAACGTAGAATAATTTTAAAACTACGGCAATTAAAAAAATACTATCATTTTATTAATTTTTGGAAAATGTTTACCACGCTTGTAGCGAACTTCGCTTACAATGAACTATATTATCAGGACCCTACAAGTTTGTTATAACCGTGCTGCACTGTATGACGAAAAAACCGTTTCAAGTTACATGTACTATAGCATTTTCTGATAATTTTATATTTTGTCCGTTACTTTCAAACTAATCTACACTAATAATAACCGAATAAGAAAATTACATTGTATTTACTAAAAGCGTAAACGGAAATGATTCTAAAGAATTGTATTTCTTCTAACTTTTTTGAAAAATATTTACTTTTTGCGTTTGAAGGTGCAATCGCGATTTTTCTTAACAGGGGCGTATGGAGAAATAACACACCATGTAGAGGAAATCTTTTATATGAAAAGTTGGTAAGGTAGTGAAAGATTAAACTTTGCAAGGTACAACCGTTTCAAGGTACACCACTCTCTTATGAGGTTTTTCCTATCTTTTTTCCTTAAATAAATATAAAAAAAATCTTTTTCTATGTATTTCTTATTATATATACTTATCTTTTATTTGCTGCAATATAAAAGATAAGTATATACACTATTTTTAGTAATTTCTCAAACAATGTAAATATTGAAAAAATATTTATTTTAAATTCTAATGATGATAGAATAAAAAATAAAAAAAAAGGTACAGCACTCTCCCCTACTATTTACTTACTACTTCTTTTCCCGTTAATAAATATGGATCTGCCTCTGGTCAGATACAGAAAGAACTTTTTAGCACAAACTTTCTGTTGAGTCAGCTTTAAAATTCTGTTGATTTAGCTAAGTTCGTAGTTGACTTAACTACAACTGTCAACTCAAATTAAGTTCCTCTAAAATGTTAGTCTCCTAAATTTAGCAGACTGTGGTTCTCAACTTCATAGAAAATTCTGCTGGCGCAAATTCAGGTACTATTTTCAGTTGTCGTTGCTGAACTTTCAACTATCTACACTGGCTTTTTTTATGAGTGTGATTTAAAAACACTAGACACAAATTGAGCATCAAGAGAAAGATATTTTAAAGATCTTACCAATAAAAAATTTCTCAAACCAAAAAGGTTTAAAATGTTTTCTTTTAGAATAATTATAAGAATATCGTTATCTGAAATATTTGTTTGTTAGAACTACAATGCGTACGATAATTTTATTAAATGCCATATATGATACGTATTGCGGTTCTAACAAACAAATGTTTGAGTATTTAAAATAGACAATATTCAACGAATATTTCCTTCAAAGAGAACCTGAGTAACACGGTGAAACCTCCTGGTTCGATAAAATAAAATCTGAACTTTTTTATAAATTAAAAAAGTTTTAGCAGATTTTAAAATAACTTCACGCTGAAAACAAGGACCTGCTGAATATATAAATGCTGAAAATATATTTTTGTTTGGAAAACATTTCCGTTTCCCTTAACATTTTTACTTGAAAATATAATTATGTTTGCCTGTAAACATATATATATATTTGGCTGCAAAAGTATATAAGTTTTTTATATGTATACTAGCATCCCTGCGGGAAATGGTATGGTCACGTGACTAGAATTTTGTGTGTATGAACCTGTCCTAGTATCGGTTCTATTATATGAAAGTGACCGGTACTTTTAACATGGGCTTGTCATAGGAGGTGGCAATTGCTACCTTTGGAGCACCTTGTGACGTGGCGAATAACTTCACGAAGGAAACCTATCACCGTACCGTCTGAAATGAATAAGCTACCGGACAAGTTAGAAGTATGTAGTGTTGAAGTATGATCATTTTGGAATTAACGTGATATGCAACAGTACCAGTGGAAAAATAATTATCACGCGACTATTGTAGGTGTACGAATCGTATAACTAGAGAACAATTTTTGATGGAAAACTAGTCACATATTAAGCGCAATGTGTGCTGTTACAGGGGTTGTTTGAATGGAAAAGTTTTGTGACGTACCACCGGGTATGCGAAAAGTAATTAGCAAAATAACCGGTTACTTTTTAGTCACCATGTGTCATATAATATACGAGTGGCTAAATAGCCCGTCTGGAACCAATCACTGAACTTACCAAACAGTGTGTCACAGAACCTGTTCAAAAAAAAGCTCAAAAAAGGTACAACAAAAATCTATTTTAAAATGTTTATTTTTTTTTAACACAACAAGAATCTATAACATTAAATTCATAATAACAATTTGAATTTGGAAAAGTATATAAACTATACATTAGAAGTATTCATGAAACGATGTATATAGTGCTAACATCGTATTTTTATAAAATAAGTGATATAAATATTTTACCAACCCTGGAAAGTTTATTTTACAGTTTGTTTAGTTTATTATTTCTATATTTCAAACATTTAAAAAAATAAAAATGTATAATTGTTTGGATTGCTTCTCAAACCGTATTACATTTAATATACAAACGAATACTTTTTTAAGAAACAATTGTGGTATTTTAGAAATACCACAAATTCGTTAATTTCGAATAACACAAGAATTTGTATAAAAATCGTTATATATTTTAGTAAAAATAACAAAGTTCAAGCATTCACATTTTTTCAAAAGACAACATTAAAATAATTAAACTCTTTATTTCATAGTTGCCAAATAAGTTTTAAAATCACCACGTTTGGCGAGAAATCGCCATCTCTAACAACCCTGGTCACCATCTTAACAGTTCCGTATTCAGTTCGTGTTACGTCTTCATTGTTACGTCCTCAGTGTTACGTCTTCATTTTTACTGTCGCAAAGTCGGTACAGATAATATTTATTCAGTGTTATGTTCGCAGCAGCCAAGTAACTGAATCCTTTGGCACTAATTGCCACTACTTACGGTTTCGAACCAGTTCAATGACCAGTAACAACTTCAACTGCAACTGTCCTAGTTGTTATGTTACAATTTCTCCAGTTTCATGATATATCTGGTACAAACCAGTCAATGTTTTGTCACCATTACTGTAGTCACGTGATTTTTCTTTTTACCCAAATTAACACTTTTTGGTACATCACAATTTTGGTTTCACCAGTTTCGTGACGTGCCCCCAAATCATATATCACTGATTTGTCACTTTGGATCAATCGACCCTTCATTTCCCGGAGGGATGTTGCAAACATAATATCAACAATTTTTAAAATTCCAAATATATATTTGTTTAGGTTTGAATATTTGAATCATTGTAAATATAAAAATAATTGCCTGCATGCTTATTCAAAAGTGTCTGTTTTCTGAGAGTTGAGTTTTCTACTTCACTAAAAATTCAAAAGTGTATTTAGGGTTTTCCGCAGAGGTGTCTTTGACTTATTTAAAAAATTTCAAAACGTTTAACAAAAATTGTGAACAAATGTTTTCCCTTATCCAATATATTTACAAAGCTAATCATAAAAGTTTTTTATATTTTTATAAATATTTTAAATACAAACTCTTTTTTTTTTGTACTTTTATATAAAAATAAAAGGCTTTTAAAATAAGGCTAAAATAAAACAATAAACAAACTTTTGTTCATAGTCTAATTAAAAGTTGATGGAATTAATTTCTTGTTACCTTAAAAAAAAATTCTAGTAAAAATAACTGACAAAAACAGCTACAATTTACAATTAAGTAATTTTTCTATTTTCGATATTAAATGCCCAGCAAAATCTCTGTAATGGGCTCTTGTTATCAGTTTCTAAATAATAAGCAGTAGAACTAGGGATAACTGCATACAATTCGGCGTCAAAACTGATTATTTTTGTTCGACGATGTCGTTTTTTTTTTAAGTAGTTTCACATACCCAGGAAAGCTTTGGTAATGGGTGCGATAAAGTAATGCATTGCATTGCAATGGGCACTTTGCAACAAAATAATTACTTTGCAACAAAATGTAATTAGATACCGATAATGTGTTACATAATGCATTACTTTGTAATGAATACTCCTTGCCTTTAGTATTATTTCGAAACATAGAATAATAAGTTACCGATAATTGCACATGCATTAATAACCTTGTAATTATACCTCATTACCTTCTATATTATTTCAAAACTTAAAATAATGACTTACCGATCATCAATTACATATTTCATGAATTGTAAACGTAAAGAAATTATTAAAATATATTTTTGAAAATCTATTTATAGACATATTACTTTTTGATTTTTTGTAAGCATGAGGGTAAGGTGTATATTTCTAATATCACGAACGAAAACACGTAGTACAAAAATTTATTTACATTTTAAACAATCAAATATTAAATATATGTATCGATAGGTCAGTTGGTAGAGTTTTCGACTAACTAATTGCTAACAACCAGAGACCACAGTTTCGAATCCCAGCGAGACCATGTTATTTATTTAATTAAAAGATACATTATTTTTTCTCATCATTTAACCATATAAGTACCCAGTTACTTTACCTCCTACAAGGTAATGGGTCCACACATTACATTTAGGCTCATCGCCTGTGAAATTCATCAGTGAAGTGTATTGTAATGCGTGGAGCCCTATGGCAATACATTACTTAACCCATTATTTGGCAATACATTACTTTACCTATTATGTGTGATTTTTGCCGTTTGCATTACAAAAAAATAAATGGTTACAAGTTTGTAAATAACAAGTCTTACCTTTATACCTATCAGTAATTAAAAAATAAGTAGTAGGCAAAAAGATAGTTGAAGTTAAGTCCGTAGTTGCGGGTAAGCTTAACTGTTTATAAAACGACTTCGTCAAACAAAAATAACTTGTGCAGCCGACAAATTAGAATGTGTTAAATTATTAATTTGCATTACAAAGTTTTTTGCTGGGCAATGTTGAGCTTCAAACATTTTTCTATAATTTTCATTTTTGTTTGTTAATTTTCTTTATATCATGTCTTTAACAAAAAACAAACAATTTTGTTAGTTGTAAGACGTCAATCAAAATAACAATTTTGCTAGTACTTTGTTGAACATTTTTGCTTCTTTTGCGTTATTGTTCTTGCAGTTGCTTTGTCTGTTTTATGATAATTTTCATTTTAGATTATTTTGCTAGGAGAGAAAAATTTTGGTAAGTTTTACTATCTGTTTCCTTGTACTTTAAATCCTGGGATATGATTATAAAGACTGCATTGTTAATTAGTAGTTTTTCCAAGAAATACAATTAACTTGTCAGTCAAAAATGTTTGCTAAAATTATACTTTCTTATTTTGTTTATAATAAAAAAAATATAATTTTATAAACAGGTAATTAAAATTTAATACGAAAGTTGTGTATAAAAACAATTTTTGGATGTGATTAGTTTTCTATTAGCATTGCAAAGGACATAGTTTTAATTTGTTTTATAAAGGATCTAGTATTGGGCGCCATCTGGTTACTCACCCAAAAGAAGTGCGATGATTGAAAACTTATTTCTTGATCCGTTTTAATTCGATTTTGAGTAAAAAATTTAAGTAAAAGTCGAATTTTGGCTGTAAAGTTAAAAGATTGGCCACCTACGTTTTTCGATTTGACCGATTGTTCGGCAGCCGATAATTGAATTCACTGCTTAACTACGGACTTTTCAACTCAAGGTCGCATCTAGTATAAGCCCAATAATAATGTTTTCATTTGTCAAATTTGTCAATAATGCTTTAAAATACCGAAAAAAAAAACATTTTCTGGACAAAGTCTTCAGTCGGACATCTAATGCGTTGGCCGCAGTCGGTTGCTTATGGTTTGAAAGTGAAGAATTCCAATAGAAATCAAAGATGTTTTGAGTCAAAGCTTTTAAGCGCTAAAACATCAAAAGCAGGGTTTTTTCATAAACAAATAATGTATGTAAAGTAAGTTATTTCAATTACACAGTAGAATTACATAAATTGACATAAAAACAAACTTTGCGAAAAATAAATACCCTTGTTTCTATGTACTAGAAAATATGTATATAATATTCAATACCATAACACAAATGGTCATATTACAAATTAGTAACGGTAACATCATAACAAATTATAATGACATAACAAAAGTTTCCCAAATATACCAAAATAAATGGTCAACTAAAAGTAAATCCTAGCATAACTAAATGGTTAAAAAGGTACTACATACCAAGATATGGATGTACAAATACTAAAAGTAATAATGATAAAAATAAAATGTTAATATATACGATAAAAACTAGACATTATGATAATAAAAATACGCCCTACCATGCGAAAAAAAAAATACAATATATATACAGTAGCGTGCAATAAAATAGCAGAACCAAATACATTTTTGCACAAGTGCTTAAATCTTTAAAATAAATTTAATTAAAGTCCACTTTTCCAATTTTATTGCTCGTTTAATACTGGGGATTGTTATACACACAGAAAACTGTTTCTTAGTTGCAACCGATTTTTTTTTGCCAATCGAATTTTTGGGGGTCCACATACACCGAAAATAATCCATGCGTTATATATACGAAATCCGACGTACATTGTACGAAATATTTCGTGGTTTCGCACCACGAAAGGTTGGTGTAAAATATACGAATGCGTACAAAGGTCTTTTGTAAATTTCACGAAATATTTATTTTGATTTACGAAAGCTTTTCTTACATGTTACGATAGAATTTTGTAAAATGTTTAAGAACTTGTGTATATTTTACAAAATGTTTTCGTGTTTTTAGTTAATCGTTAACTGCATATTACAAATTTTTTTTGTACTTTACGAAAGTACTTCGTGTTTTAAATAAAAGATTTTCGTACATTTGCAAAAAAACTCGTGTTTAATAATTCTTATATTTTCTTCTTCTCCAGGTAAGCTAGACATTGATTCGTCATGACTTGAATTCTTCGTTTTCCGCGAAAGGCTGCACTTTCAATTTCTATATTTTTGGTAAATTTTTCCCAAGTGAGCAGCATTATGTCTATGGATATAATAATAAGCCTAAGGGAAAACAAATTATGTCAATTTAATGATTATATGTTTATGCCAACTACTTACCAATTCTTCGTTGGGAATTGTTTTAACAATTTGTTTAGCTAGGTTTTCTGAATCTTTTACTGTTAATGAGTGTTCATTGTCAATGCAAAAATGTAAGATGGCTTCACAAAGCAGTTTTCGGGTATTTTCATTTAGTTGTTGTTCCTTTTCAAATACATGCTTTACACTTTTTCCATATGGATTAGAATTTAAAATAGCGCCTAAACTGATTACTTCGGACAATACTTCAGATTCTTTGCTTGAAGTTGCAGTCTTATCCAGTGTTTTTTTCCATTCGCTATACTTTATAAAGAAGTTGATTTGAACTCCTAAAGACACGTCGGTGTGAGAAAAAATGCGTAATGCCATTTTAGGAGTAAGATTTTGTATTATATCAACATAAAGTTGTTGCTCAAAAAACAATTAGAATATTTTGTTATTTTGTCGTTTTCATATATTTTTTTTGGAACAATTATGCCGTCACTGCAATTCTGAACTGAAAATTGTGTAAAACCTGGTCACCTTTGTGTCTTTTACCACTTGTTGACGGTTGATCATCAAAAATACGCATATGGCTTCCAAAATGTTTAGTAAATAAACGCAAACTGCTACATTCCACTTCACAGGCTCCATATTTGCAAATGTACTTAACAATGTTATCTGAGGCGTGTGCTCACAAAAAATGCTTTGAAATATATTTTGTATCACTTAAAGCACTCCATTCTTCCACAATTGTTTTTACCACTTTAAATTTATATATATTTTAATAAGCATGTGCTTCTATATAATACTTAATTAATTCTTTTGTTTTTTATTGTTTTACTTTTTATTTTAACAAAATCACTTTTTATTAAATTTTTACCACGCTGTTGCAGAAAAATTTAATAAAATTCTCAAGAAAAACTTCAAACAGAGTTGCTAAATAATGCTTTGTCGTTTTGATCAACAGAGATGTTACATTTTATTTCGTAAAACTAGGCAGGAATTCTTATATTTTACGAACAAATATATTTACGAATTTATTTCGTTAGTATCATAAAATTACAAAAGCCCTTAAAATGTTTATTTCGTAAAATAAAAGAAATTTTCGTATATATTACGAAAAAAGTAGCTACGAACGATTTCGTAAGATTCGTAAAAAAATAAAAGTCCTCACTAAATTTATTTTCGTAAAATAAACGAATCTTTCTTGTATTTTACGAATGAAGTAGCTACGAAAGTTTTTTTCGTAAAATATTGCATGGATTATTTTCGGTTTACTAGCACTATTATTAAATTTTAATACTACCGACATTTATTTACAAATTTCGAATTTTTATTCTAACAATTGAATATTTTATGTTTATGGACTATAATATTCTATAAATAGATTCACATGCGTTCAACAAAATTTTTTTTATTAATAACAAAAATGTAAATATGTTTTTTTTTAATTTCAACTTTGAATATTTTCTAGTTTGAAATTTAAATATTTGTCTAAAAATAAATTTGTATGTGCAACAGAAATACGGTTGCCAATCTCAATATTTTATAAGAGTTGCCAAAACTATAAAATTTTTTATTACTATTTTAAAATTATTTTATTAATTAAAAATTCTCATGCCGCGAACTGGGCTCAAACCGACGACCTCCTGCTTGTCAGGCAATTACTTTACCTCTAGCCTAAAGCCAATTTGAATTTGTAATTTCCAATTTCAACCTTGAATGTTTTTTTGTTTCAAATTTAAAAATGTATGTCTAAAAATAGATTTGTATGTACAACAGATTGTTGATCTCAATTCGGTTGCTGATCTCAATATTTTATTAGAGTTAACAAAACTATAAAAATATTAATATATTATTTTAAAATTATTTTATTATAAAAAAATTCTTATGCCGCGAACTGGAGTCGAACCGGTGACCTTCTGCTTAACAGGCAATTACTTTTCCTCTAGCCTAAACCCAATTTGAATCTGTATTTTTCAATATCTAACTTGAATGGTTTTTTTGTTTCGAATTTAAATAAATAGATTTGTATGCACAACAGAAATTCGGTTGCTGATCTCAATATTTCATTTGATTTACCAAAGCTATAAAAAACTTAATATATATTTTTAAAATTATTTTATAAAAAAAATGTTTATGCTGCGAACTGGAGTCGAACCAGTGACCTTCTGCTTGTCAGGCAATTTACCTCTACCATAAACCCAATTTGTATTTATACTTTCAAATTTCCACCTTGAATATTTTTTATTCCTTTCAAGTTTAAATATGAATGCCTAAAAATAGATCTGTATGTACAACAGAAATTGGGTTGCTAATCCCAATATAGTATTAGAGTTACCAAAACTATTAAAAAACTTTATATTATATTGAAATTAGTAACGAAAACTAATATTTTAGATAGAGTGATTGTTTTTGCAGGCGAAACTAATATTTGATTTTAACTGCAAATATTTTATTCAAGTGATAAAATCTTTAAAAAGTGGTTGGTTGTTGGTGTTAAAGGTAATGCGGAAGATAATATTTTTTTCAATATTGATTAGCAAAACCAATATTTTGAATGATGTGACTGTGTTTTGGTTAATTTTATATATTTTCCGTTTATAATATAGTTTAATTATTCTGATGATGAATTTTAAGTACTTACAATTAAAATTATTGAATAGTGATTACATTTTGTTGGTTACAATGGAATTCCAATCAATTTATTCTCTGTGTGTAGAAAAGTCTCTGGGAAATCCGAGTATTTTCAACAACATTGTATGTGAAAAACTTGAACTTTATTATATTTATTTTAAAGAATTTAGCACTTGTGCAAAAACGCATTAGGTACTTCTATTTTATTGTACGCAACTGTAAAGAAAATATGTAACTACCAGGAGAAAAAAAAACCTTCATCTATTTAAGATGATTTAAGTATCATGATTATAATAATGTGGTATGGACAATATGACCAATACACCCATACAGCAGGTTCATTCAATTGAGGGGGGAAAGACAGCATACATTACACAGGTACACGGTAACATTGCTTTTTTGATGGTGGCGTAAGGATTTCGTTCAATTTTAATTGGTTTACGTAGTTAAACCATAATTTTTATCGTTACAAAATTTCATTTCATTCAGACAAAACGTGTTGTGCTTCCTTACTTTTCAACATATGTGTTGAAAATACAAAAAAAAAAATGGTTTTCCTTTTTTTTCTTTGGTACAAACGAATTTGCACCCAATTAAGTGGTTGGCGGCCAACAAAATATAAAAATATCAGTCTAAGAAAGTGCCTTTTTGCGTAATATATATTTTTTTCCTATGAGTACACGAGTATGTGAAACTAATTATAACGAAAATATTGTTCATTGTGCATAAAAATCGACAAATTATGGAAATTTTTAGGAGTTTTTATTTTCAATATTAAAGACCAATAGACACTACATACAGGGTGCATAGAAAGTGCTTGGACTTAATTTAATTTGAAGACTGATAAGAATTGGTTTGTAATTCCTTAGTCAACGTCTTATAGACTTTTCTTATATTTTGTAAAATTTTCTTATATTGTGTAAAAATTTAAAGCTTTCGAAAAAAATTTTTTATAAATTTCAAAAAAAAATTTCGTTTACTTTGGGGAGAAAAGTTTCATAAGTTTGGTGAAAAAACTTATTAGTTACACTATTCGACAAAATTTTAATTTTTGGAAGGACATCCTCTTGCAATACATCATTTTCGCAAAATTTTGGTATGCTGAGCACATATACATATTGCATAAATTTTAAACTCCTATAATTTTTTTTTTTTTTTTAAGAGAAGCAACACTCAAGAAATTCTTCCTATTAATTAATGTGTTGCTTTCTTTAGAAAGGGGATAGTGGAGAGATGAAAGGTGGTGAAAGATGGTGAAAGATGAAGGGCTTCAAATATGACACTGTAATTGCGCGAGATAATAAGTCTTTGAACAGTTGTTGCTCGCCACCTGATGTAGAGTTGGCGAATTTATTGAAACTTTTTTTTTCATAGCCCTGATTCATTATTTTACTTCGGTGGGGTTAAGTGCTATGGGAACACCGAAGATGGGTGTAGCGATACATATAAGTGATAGAAAACTCATACATATTATTTTTCTAAATTGATGTTGTCGTCACCGGGAATCGAACCCGGGACCATCCGTGTAACAGTCCTACGCGCTAACCATTACACCACAACGCCCACTAATGATCATATTATCACTGCGACTAATATTATGATAATTAATAAATCTATTATATTCATAAGGCTCATACAATGATCATTACGTATTTCCAATTATAGTATAATGCTCTTAAACCATAGGTCAATATTGGTTTCATAATATCATAGGATTCAGTTTTTTCTTTATCTTCGATAATCCGAATTAACAATTGCAGAGACGAATCGGATTACTAAAATAGGGTTTAATTACCCAGAAAACAGACTAGGTCGCGATTACATTCGATTGAAACAACAAAAATTTTGCAACGACAATAGAATTTTGACAGCCTCAACAGAATTCCGGTGACAACCAACACACAAGTTGTTAGCTACAACCGAACTATTTGATTGGCTACAAATACGATTTTTACTACCGATTTGTTTTTTGGCTGTACTAAATTCGGATGAAAGAAAGAGTAGCAATGTATGAAAAAGTTAAAAAAAGTATTTATTTGAAAAATAAATGCATGTTCCTTTATTTTTAACTCAACTGATAACTTTTTTATTAAACTATTTACAAACAGTAAACTACATACTATTCTGAGTGTATATTTATACATATAGTTTTTTTTTTTTTTTAAAGATAAAAGAAAGAGTAGCAATGTATGATGAAGGGCTTCGAACATGGCAACACTGTAATTGCGCGAGATGATAAGTCTTATAACAGTTGTTGCTCGCCACCTGATGGAGAGTTGGCGAACTTATTGAAGCTTTTTGGTTCATGGCCCTGATTCATTATTTTACTTCGGTGGGGTTAATTGCTATGGGAACACCGAAGGTGGACATTGTGATACGTATGAGGGATAGAAAAAACTCATTCATATTATTTTGATGTTGCCGGCACCGGGGATCGAACCCGGGACCTTCTGTGTAAAAGTCCAACGCGCTTACCATTACACCACAACGCCCACAATATAAAAAAATATATGATATGTTTTGCCATATATAAAAGTGAATTATTATTTCTGATTAATTGTACCATATACACTTACATGTGATCATATACACTTACATATGAAAACACATAGATCTATACACTCGAAATATTTTGTAATTTAAATTAACTAATAATGTAATTTAAGATAAACAATAAATAACTGTAAATCCGGTCTACTCACTTTTCATTTAAATCAAATATTTCTTGTTATTTATTTTCAAATATCGTATAAAAACCTGATAAATCCGTTAGAACAAAAGAATAGTAAGTTAAAACTAAATGTTCAAATTCTGAGTACAGATCAGTAAAAATAAATGTTATATTCAGTTATTGGAAATTATTTCAGTATTTTTTGGCTTTGTTTTTCTTTTCTACAAAATGTATACACACACACTACATATATAAACTTTTTTAATTTCTTGTAATTTGAATTGAAATAATTTTGTATATAAACAAACCATTTTAATGCAAAAAACAAACAATAGTTTTTTGAATATATTTGTGAAAAAAAATAAAATAACTTTTTGTGGTTAAATTTTGTTAAAACTTTAAATAAATGAAAATAATAAATAAAACTAAAAAAATCTGTAAAAGAAATTATTTTTTAAAAAAGTTGAAAAAATATTTATTTGAAAAATGAATGCATGTTCCTTTATTTTTAACTCAACTGAAAACTTTTTTATTAAACTACAAACAGTAAACCACAAAATATTCTTAGTATATCTATTGCATATGAGCAATAGATGCCAGAGGCCGGTCCCCTGCTAAACCCTACCCTATGTAAACCACTGGCAACTTTAACATTGGCTTGTCATAGGAGGGGGTCATTTGTCCTGCTTTAAACCACATAGTGGCATACCACAGGACTAGCCAAAGATGGGCATACCACAAGACTGTCTCAAAAGGCTAATGTCGTATAAAATAAACGAAAACTAAACAGCTTCCAATGGGTAAAATTCTGGCCAACTGGCTTTTTCTTGTTAATAAGCATTCTGGTTAAGTGATATGTCCTCCCTTTACCATTCGCAGGATTGGTAATTTAGGACAATTGACACTGCTTAACCCACTTCAGTATTAAATTATACCAGTCCTGTGATAAGTCTTTCTTTAATCACTTTTAGATCAGTTGACTCCTCATTCCCCATATGGATGTGATGACGTACGCAATTGCATACAAATGTGATAAAAGTTTTTTTGCTTATTTCTATGTTTAAATATGTATAATTATATCATGATTTCCATGAGACATCACATATGAATTAAACAAAGGTCTGCCTATCAATGTGAATAAATTCCTGCACACAAATGCTCTAAGTACAAAAAAATTATGATTTTTTAACGGGTTTAATTTGAAAAAAAAAATTAAAAATCTCACAAGTAATCGGATATCTCTCATTCAAAAATTTTACATAGAATGCTATTTCTGGATTTCGTATGTACACAGATCATTTTTTTTCTATTTGGTTTTGTTTGCATTCACATAGTTAAAAACGTAGTTAAACAGAAACAATATAGAACATTTTTTGTTTTATTAAAAATCATCGTTATAGAACCCTTTTTTATTACTTACATTGAAATAAATTAGAAGAGCTATCATTTGATATACACATTTAAAACAGGCTATATGTAAAACATAATATATAAACAAACTAATCAACTTAAATTCGTAACTAAAAAGCTCGTAAAAGAAATATAATGCATATTGTGAAATGATTTATCTCGTTGGATCTATTTCGCTAAAATTCAGACATTTAAAGAAAAATATACCGTCGCCTTGCCTGCAAGTAGTGGTGTGTGGTTTTTATGTGTATTTTTTAGGAGAGCGACAAATCGGTTTTATATTTCATTTCATTTATTAAGTCAATGAAACATACAAAATTAATTACAGACTAGATTTGAAAAATAAATGTATAAATTAATTTACAAATAAGTAACTATAAATAAAAATGTTTAACTTTTAAATTTTAAAAATTAAAACCAAAAGTTTATTTTTCGATCTTTTATCATAAATTATGATGTGAGCAAGAAATTTTGCCGAGTCAGGAGGGTGCTTGCAAAAAAATTGCTAATGCCAGCAAAATGATTTGCTGAAAATCAGCGAGCTGATTTTGAGCAACAAAATTAGTAAACTCAGCAAACGTTTGATTTTGGATTAGAAATTAAAAAACTCTTGCTAAAAATTAATAAAATTTTTGTTTAATATTAGTAGACTGAAAAAAACTCAAAAAATTTGTAAAAAAAAATATACTTTAGTTAATTTATTTGCTAAAAATCATAAAACATATTTTTGTGATTCTTTTAAAAATAATTTACAATACGTTAGAAAATAAAAACAAATGTTCATACTCCCAAATTGACGACATAAATTAATGTTAATACACCAGTTAGCGGTGCGCTAACTGGTACAATAAAAAAAAATCAAAACAATACATAGCACTACTTGCAGGCTAGCCGATGATATTCAAGAATACTCGTGTTATGTTTTGGAATTCTAATTTTAAAAACATAAAAGTAACAAATTTATGATCAGAAAATGGACAAAATTTCCCACTGTGCGCCATCTGGTTGCTTAAACTTATGAAGTAACAAATTTTTAGAAAAAGTTGCATAGAAATCAAAGATCGTTACACACAGAGAAATAAAGTGCCAACCGAATTGAAATATGTATTTTAATGGTAACAACTGATAAATTCAGTTAGTATAACGATATTTACATTAGATTTCACAATATTTTGGGTGTTGTAACTAAAATTCAGTTGAATTCACCTAACTATGGCGTAATAACTAATGTTGAGTTGTACCAACCGACTGAAATTCGTAATAACCTAATTTGAGTCGTAGTGACCAAATTTCAGTTGGCAAATAGCCAAATTTTGTTCTCTGTGTAGAGGCATGTTTTACAAGAGATCAGATTACACTTAAATTTAAAATGACAGATCTCAACGTAAACAAGTTTCCTAGATCGCATGGTATACCATTACTAGAGCTGAAACATTGGTATGACTACTTTCGAATTATTGCGAGCTTTCTAAGTGATCGTATTATGTATCTGCTAGCGAAATCGTAACTCGATTTTAACATCTTAAGTAAGTAATTAAATTTGTTTCCACTAACACTGACTGACAGCTTACCCTGTAATTTTAGCCACAATATAAATTTTTTTCCATTGATATTACTTACAAATGTTTGTACGTTAAGAGCACGCCCTGAATGAATGAATGAACGAAAAAAGCCAATTAACTTTTGTACTTAAGATGAATGTGTTTTATTGACGACGCGTCGTAATTGCAGGCATAAATTAATTTCACGACTTAATGTCGCAAAATTACATCGTTGACGTTGTTTTCATATGGTACCAAATTACATTTTTACGTCCAACAATAATAAGGGTGTGAATTTGAAATTCTAAAAGGTAATGAGAATCTTCCCCCTCTTATTTTGTATTGTTTTAAGGTTCAGATTGTTTTATATTTAGGTAGTACATATTTTGCAGTTAAGGTAATTTTTAGGCCTTGTCATTTAATTTTTTTTCTCCATTGGTTTCATTTTCATTTCAATTTGGTCTTCTTATAGATGTGACCTTTGGACCGAAAAGTAGATGAAGTGTATAAGAAGAAGTGGTGGAAGTGGAAGGTGTATTAAGTGACACAAAACAAGACAATCTTTAGCCAGTAGTCAGTTGGTAATTGTGTCACACTAAAAACCATTAATTCTTGTTAGTCTTGCAACATAAGACAGCAGCGGCCAAAGCAATATGGTCTTAGAATATTTTTGCTATATATTAAATTAACCCAAAAATAAAATAAAAAAGTTTTTACAGGTTTCTTTAGACTTGTTTTCAAAGAAATATGCTAAGATTATTAATATGGCTAAAGTAGAATTTTAAATGCCCTCCCTCAATGACTGATTAAAAAATCGTATTAGTGAATTAAGAAAAGTATCCAATGTAATAATCTCAGATTTTCATAAAACTCGGATATGTTGTAGAGAGATTAATCCACTGCATAAAAATACGAAAAGATGTGAAAATAACAAAAACTTAAGTAAAATAAACAAAATTTTGTTAATTTTGAAAAAGTATTCGTTATTTTCACATTAATTTCGTATGTCAACACCCGCATACCTGGGTATGTTTTTCATTTTAAAATAAGATAAATCGTGAGTTCTAGCTGCTGTATCGACTCTAAATTTTGGGTAGCCTCTCAAAATATTGTTTTCTATAATTTTCAAAAAAAATTTTTTATAAAATTTGACTTGAACCAAATTTACAAGTAGTTTTTGAGATTTACACCTTATATCTACACCCACATACCCGGGTATGAATAAATGTTTGTAAATGGTTAGTGAGAAATGATGAAACACATTTTTTTTTCAATGTATTGTATAGAAAAAAGACTGAAAATATTAGATTTTATTGAAAACTGCGTTATTTTTTATCAGGCTTAGTGATAAAGTTGTTTTTTTTAGCAACTTTCTTTTTGTGCAAACACTGTTTTTGGCAGCTCAGATGTTTTCGTGTAATACTTTACTGTTAAACATGTTCAGTTTGGTCTATAATTTAACTATGAATCGACCTACAAGCGAACAACGCTTGCAGATTATTGAAATTTATTATCAAAATTCATGACCGGTTAAGAAAGTGCATAGTGCACTTCTTCCAATTTATGGTCAGTTTGGGCGACCTTCTGAGGATGCTATTCGGACTATTGTGAGTAAATTTCGCACCAAATTTACATTATTGGACATTAAACCACCAATACGCATACGTAGAGTGCGGACAAAGGAAAATATCGCAACTGTATACGACAGTGTTGTTAATGACCGTGAATTCGGCGAATCGGCGCCGTTCGCAGCAATTGGGTCTCTGTTACTCCAATACGTGGAAAACTTTGCGGAAGGGTTTAAAACCTTTAAGAATACAGCTGGTGCAAGAATTGAAGACACACGACCTAACACAATGGCTAACTTTTGGTGAATGGGAGCTGGCAAAGTTAGCTGAAGATCCACTTTTTTATCGGAAAATTGTGTTCAGCGATGAAGCTCATTTCTGGTTGAATTGATACGTGAACAAGCAAAATTGCCGTATTTGGTGTGAAGAGCTGCCAGAAGTATTGCAAGAACTGTCAATGCATGCCGAAAAATACATTGTTTGTTGTGTATTATTTGCCGGTGGCATCATTGGACCGTACTTTTTTAAAGACGACGAAGGCAGGAACGTTACTGTGAATGGAGAGCGCTACCGTGCGCTGATTACAAATTTTTTTTTGCCCAAATTAAAAGAGCTGGACTTGGTGACATATAGTTTCAACAAGACGGTGCCACACAGCACGCGAAACAATGGCCCAATTGAGAGGTGAGTTAGGTGAACAGTTTATTTCACGTTTTGGGCCGGTCAATTGGCCACCTAGATCGAGCGATTTAACGCCTTTATACTATTTTTTGTGGGGCTATGTTAAGGCTCATGTCTATAGGGACAAGCCCGCAACGGTTGACACAGTGAAAGCCAATATTGAAGAGTTTATTCCTGATATACCAGCCGATATGTTAGAGAGACTATGCCAAAATTCGACCCAACGTATGAGCCATTTGAGGAGTAGCAGCGTTCAACATTTACATGAAATCATCTTTAAGCATTGACTCAAATAAAGATTTCATAAATTACTCTAAATTTTAAGTGTTTTTGTTTTTTAAATCAAAGCCGAAAGCTCTTAAAAAATCACCCTTTATATAAACAGTGACGTTGGCTCCTGCTATACTCAGCAAAATTTTTTAGAACAGATTACCTTTAAACCTGTTCTAGAGCAGCTTCTTTTATCACAGGGTACATGAAATCGGTTCTAGAACAGGTTCCTGGGAGTCAAAATGTAACGTTTCACAGACCCAGAACCAGTTCTATAACTGGTTCTACGAAAGGTTCTAAAGCAACATGTTCTAATGTTTAGGTAAAGAACCTATTGCAAATAGGACATACTCCATATTAAAAGAATCGATTGTAGAACAGAAATTAGAACCAGTTACAATACAGTATAAGTAGTTCTGCAACCTGTTATTTGGAGTCCATTATTTTACTGTCTTAAGAAATAAATGCTTTATAAAATTGTGCATAGTAAATTTATGGAATAAAACTTGAAAATATTCCCTACTGGCAATGAGAAGTCAATTTCGCTTAAAGGACCATATTTGCAATTTCAAATATGTATCTGAACTCATCCATCTTATTCAGGCGCGGTTTCAAGGGGGAGGCAAATGGGAAATTTACCCTCCCTCCCACCAAATGATTTTTTTCAATACAAAAATGTAAAAAAGATTAAAAAATTAATTTAAAATACTCTAAGTTCCCCCCCCCCCCCAAAACCTTTTCCTAGATCCGCGCCTGATCTTATTGCACAAGCTTTGTTTATTAATATGACATATGCTTAAACCCTCTCTTTGTTTACCAAGAATTTTGAAAATGTTCGCTGTCCCGTCGTTGGAACTATGTCTCCTTAGACATAAAAAGATATAAATATATTGAAAAGTAACACACAAATTTTGGCAACAATTTTCATTAATAATTAAAACAATATAATTAAATTATTCATTTATTCATAAAACATAATCGTTTTTCTTTTAATCGAACCACTTATTTTGAAAGTGGTGTGAGTTAATTTTTAAAAAAATTGGGATAACACTCAAAAAATCTGTAAATTCAGCAAGATTTCTGAAACCCTACATTCTGATAATGATATATCACTATCCCCATTTTTTTTAAAATAAACTGACTTTTTTTTATTGTAGGGTTTCATAATGTTCAGTGCCTTCTATTTACTGAACAAAACTTGTTTAGTCAAAATTTAAAAAATTGCTGAAATTTTAACGGAATTCTTGGATTGTACGTAATTTTATATAATACCGACTTCCTCGTCATAAAAATATTGCTTGGGTCTTATAAAATTGATCTCCAACTCCCATATCTGCCAATCAAATTTTTCTAGCACGTACCATTTTCGCGAAATTCGCAATTTCGATACTGTTTTCAAAATGCATTAATTTAGGCAAATTTAATAATTAACATTATATACTATATACAATATTAACTAATCATGTGGCAAGCCCCGATAAGTTTCCAATTTCTTCGAAAATTTACAATAGAACTAAGGAAACTAGTAAGTTTATGTACAACAATTTTTGAAAAGGTTTTAAAGTGGTTTGAGTCCGTTCAGTAATACAAAAACATGGATTTTCGCAATAAATGTGTATTTTCTTTTGAAGTATAACTAAATCCAAAGTGCCCAGATGCGGTGTCTCAAAAATATTGTACAACAGTTGCCGTTTACAGTTTCAAAAACGTTGAAATGCAAATATCTATATTCAATTTCAAAAAAAATAGTTCCTATCTTCACCTAAAATCCAAAAGGCCGTAACTGACAAAAAATTCAAAATTGACTATTTGATTGATTACGATGTTGTTAACCAAAAAGTCACCTTCCCACAAAATTTTACACGTTTACGTCCAAAAACACCAATTTTATTTACGAAAATCAAAAAGCCATAACTGCAATTTTAATATATTCTTTAACTAAAGAGTCGTGCAGTTGATTGCATTTTATGAATGATTTTTTGTTTAACCAATTTAATTTTTTACAGTTTTATTAGGTTTTTGATTTTATATACATCGAGATTATTTTTTTATTTTTAACGAGCTTTCAACCTCCGTATATTTACAAAAATAAAGCAAATCAAACATATTAGCTAGGTTGATACTAGTATTTCGATCTGGCTGAAGATCTTATCAAAACCCGAAGTTTTAGAAAATCTATAGCCTCCAGAATAGGAAGAGCTTTAACAAAAAAACCTATTAATCATCAATTTTGCTCCATTCTTGTCTTCTTAGTAAGCAAACACGTGGCTAGATTTTTTTCCTAGCAAGCATCATGACGTTAATTTTGAAAACCAAAAATGTTCTATTTATACAAAAAGAATTTTAGCTTTTACTCTGGCTCAAGTAATATTTTTTCACAGTTTTATTAATTTTTGTTTAATTTTATTTTCTCGGAATCAAGTAATTCATTTTTTAAATTTTTCTAGAAAACAAGTTTGATATAATTTTTATTAAAAATAAAAATTATGTTTTTTCGACCTTTAATTGTGCAATGAATATGAAAATTATTCTTGTATTGTATATATTATTATTTTATATAATACACCAAAGGTAGAGCATAACGGACAAGTTTTCAATTTATTTTTGATCAATGGTGATAATCTTTAACTTCGAGCTCATATATTAGTTCTTATTTAGTGAGAAAACTAGTTTATATGAATGTTTGATGTTTTGAATGGGATTGTCACTTCTTTCAAAACATGTTCTGATGATGAGAACCTAGAAAATTCCCGAAATAGATATATGAACACATTCCTGAAAGTGATCAATTAATAAATTTGAAAACAAAAACTCTATAGATTATTTGTTAGGACAATATCCTAATAAAGAAATATATAGTATGGCCTCAAACTAGAATAATTTTCATTTTAATTTTTCTACAAAATTTTTAAATAGTTAAAATGCGTTTTGTTTTAAAAATATTCACAATAAATAGATAAAAATACATAAATTGACTAGAAACTTTTTTAATTATTGTGAAAAAGCAGTATTTTTTATCTTAAACGTTTATATTTTTTGCTTACATTTTTGTATATTAGTTGCGGCTTTTTGGTTTCAGAAAAATGGATTACAAAAGGCCGTAACTACATTACTTAAAATCTAGAATTTTTCCAGGCATTTTTTTCTCGAAAACAAATTTGTCTTTGTTTCTTAAGCAATTTTCTATAATTTGGATACTTAAATTGAAGTAGTTTTTTATTTATAATGTTTTTTTTCTTCTCTCCTATAAGTGACGATATGTAGTAGTTAACAGTTATTTTTACTACATTTCTAATTGTTTTTACAATTCCATTCTTAGAGGTTGTTTTTCACTACTGCGTTTTTAGTAGTGAAAAATTACTACACTTTTAGTAATTTTTATGACAAACACAGTCATAGTTCTTTTAAATTGTATTTGTAGCTATTTTAACTGTAATGTTTAATCATTATTACGTACTTAATTCCCTGATTGTAATTATTTTCGTTTTCACTTGCTCATATTAGATTATGTTACCAACCGTTGAACAATTTTAAATTGCTGGCTTTTCTTTCGAAGAAATGTCCTTCCAAAATAAAAGTCGTTTATATTAATTTACTACCAAAAAAAAAAAAAAAAAAAAAGTATACATTTGTACGAGTATTTTGTTTGTGTATTAATTAAAACGCAACATTCAATGTTACATTACGAAGGTGTTAGAAATTAAGATAAATGTTTTAATTAGTTATTTAAGTAGACGTTTTATTTTTTTTTTTGTAAATTTTACTTAAATGACATTTAAGCCAGCAGAAGTTAAAAGGCCGATAACAAACATATATTTTAAATAGTTTAATTTATTTAATATAAATTCTATTAAACATTGTACACCAAACCTTTAGTATAGCTCCAACAATACAGAGATCCCTAAATTATCATTTAAGCGGAAACCATAAAATTGTTTAAGCAACACTACAAAATGTCTACCGGCACCCCTTTTGGTTTCCTTCGGTCTCTGTACATCTCTTTTGGTATTTATGGAATTCTAAGTTTTGTTGTTATATGTTTTTAATAACATCCTGTATTTTGTTAAAAGTAAGTAAAAGTGAAAACCGTTAAGTTTTTGTCACACAACAAAAGAATGTTTGTTACAAAAACCAAAAACTTTTTTGGCATTTTCGTATAAGTTTTTTGTTCGCATTTGTAACGCTTAACGCCTAAATATAATGGGTTTTTGGGGAATTGTTATAGCTGAAGATATGTGGGCAATAAAATAATTTAAAGTAAATATAAGACAAGTTTTAGGTTTTAGTTTAACAATAAAATTAAACTTAAATAATTTGAAATTTATTTATGTGTAGTGAAAGTTATGCTTGTGTGAGGTTAAAGTTTGAAATGGATTATGAGAGTGGGGAAAAGCTACCAAAATTTACGCTCATAGAGATTAATACCGACCGACTAATTTATATACGCATAAAACGGATTTTAACTTTTGGTAACACTTTTTGGTTACTTTAGTCTTTCAAAGCTTCGAACACACACAGAAGAAATATGGTTTAAAAGCATTGTATGATGAGGCGAATTACATAATTTTAATATTATGGTCCTAATAATCATAATAAGATCTTAAATTATAACAATATCAGCCGCAATGATCATAATAAGATCTGTTGGGGTCATATTTTGTATTACCAGGATTAGACTATGATCAAATTGTAATTCCAATAATAAGATGATGCACTGTCATAAAAATTCGAAAATTTTATAAAACCGAATCGGTCAAGTTGCTGCAACCTCGTAAATTCGGTTGTCTCCACCGAATTCAGTTGTAACAACCGAATTTACGAGGTTGCAGCAACCAAATCGATTCGGTTGGAAAAAAATCAGTTGACACAACGAATTTGTTATATGAATGTCTGTTAAATCAATTTTTTTGTCTATGTTAGACTGTGGATACCAATCGCACTTTGTTCTCCAATATTAATGAGAAATATCTTATGATTTGTGATTTTTGTCTACAATTGGCATCTCCAAAGTTTTGTATCAAAGTGTTTCCAGAAGGGAAATGAATAAATTTCACAAACAAAGAAAGGTATCGCCGGGAAACTAAGACATGTGATAGAGAAAATTTTTTTATTTACTTTCGTTCTCTAAGATGTATTTAACAAATCCATGAAGTTCAAATCGAAAATTTTTCGATTTTGTTGAAGAAAATTTTTTAAAATTTGAAATTGGAGATTTGAAAAATATCGCAAAAAAATTTTCCGTGTTTGACATCACCTTAGGACAGGTTAACGACATCCAAAAAAAAAGAAACATATTTTGAAATAAATCATTAACAATTATGTTAACATTAATAACATCAGTAAATTTTCATTTATTGTAACCAAGCCAACACATTTCTGAGCTCTCAGAAAGTATGACTCAATTTTTTTCGGAGCGCTCACATTTCTGACTCATAAATTAAACATAATTGACTTTTATTTATGTGGCTATTGGAAAATTCTTTAAATTTTTTCAACGCTCATAAATGACTCATAAAGAGCTCCAAAAATTTTGGTAAATTTTTGTATTGGGACCTCTTGAACGGTTAGCGATGGAGGGTAAGTTTGCTTTAGAGAAATATATTGGGGAGACAAAAATAATAAAGGTTGCTCGTATATTTTAGCTCCATATGGGTGACTCCTGAGTAGTTACTCACTAATTTCAAATCGCATGCAATTTTCAATCGGTCGATCTCAAATTTTTGTGAAATTTTTTTTCTACTCTAACCTCACACAAAACTGGTCTACGATTTTGAACCAGATGAGTTTTCCATTTTCTCATACATCAATGGTCATCTTAATCTTCATATGTCCGTACCTCAAGAATCAGATATTGTAATTTCTAAAACTCTATCCCAAAAGGTTTAGACGGGACTTTTACGTCCCTTTACGGCTGAAACATAATTGGCTTAAGTCATGTGTTGGTATGAAACAAATATTATTTTTTTTTTATTTAACCCTTTCCATGTCCTGTGCATCACATATGATGCACAGCACGTTAATTTAGGTTGGGTTAATCCGGGGTGGACAGGGAAAGGGTTAAATAATTTTACTTCCAGATTTTCGTTTTATACCAACACCTGTTTCATAAGCCAATTATGAGAGAGCGACTTCCCCTTTTTATTTAATGGACTAGGCAACATATATCCAACCCAATCTATTCCACAACAGCTTCTTTTAGCACCGGTTCTGATACAGGTTCCTGGAAGTCAAAATGTAAAGTTTTACTGTCCCATAACCAGTTCTAAAGTAACCTGTTCTTGTTTGGAGGTGAATAGCCTATTGAAAATAGGACAAACGTCATACAAAAAGAATCGGTTGTAGAACATAAATTAGAATTTGTTCTGCAACCTGTTATTTGGATATTACTATTTTGCTGGGAAGTTTACATTTGGGCAGGTCATTAAGATGGAGACTTTTCCCCTTTGAACCTCTATTTTTAATACGTTCGTGGCTAAAATTTCAAAAAGTATTGTATCTGTGAACTAGCACATAGAAAATCAACAGTGTCGGCAGGCCGACAATTGGTCCCCCTTTTTTTCTCCCGTAGAAATTTTCAAAAATTACATCTAAGCGGATGATTACTCAAGAGGGAAACCTAAGCACCATACTTCAAATCCCTAGCTTAAGTGGTTTGGCCACGACGTTAAGAGGGAGAATTTTCTAATTAATGATCCTCCCCAAATGAATTTCTAAAAATCCCGTCTAATGTTAAATGACTTATATAAGAACCAGTCAGTCATATTCAAAGAAATTGTATAAATTCTAGTCAAAAGGCATGCCGCCAAGTGGAAAACTTTTTCCTCCCTGTAGGATTTTTCAAAAATCCTGTATAATCGGGTTGCTACATGACATTACGAACCCATATACAAAATGTCATGTTCCTCACTTTTGCGGGTTGTCCTCTCCGTTGAAATATCCAAAAATAACGTATAATTGGAAGACTTTCCCCCTTTTAATCCCTGTTTTACCACGTTTCTGTGCACAATTCTCAAAAGTACCATGTCAGAGAGTTAGGTCTTATTCAAAGGAACACATTCAAATTTTCAACTTTCAATCCAAAGGGGTTTGGGAGGAATTTCCGAAAATCCATTCTTAGCGAACTTCTGCGACAGAGGGGGAACTTACATGCCAAATTTCCTAGTTTCACAATTTTAGGATAGGCGATGTCAATAACGTTATTATTTTGTAAATATGAAATTTTTATGGTTTTTTATATGCGTAAATATGAAATCTTTAGAACAGAACATTCCAGTGACCATTCCAAAGTGGAATGAGAAGTCAATCGCCCTCAAAGTGCCTGGTTAAAGCAGAACTTATCATATAATGATTTAGTTTCATCACAAAACACATTTTAGAAGAAAGGTTTGCTTAGCGGTTCCTTCCGACAAAATTTATATACGAAGTAAAAGTTACAAAAATTAGAATCTTTTTAGCTGCCTTATCTCACTTTTTTGAACAAAAGTACAAGATCTAACTAACCTGAACTGTTTTATGTTAGAAAGTGTTTTGCAACCGTCAGATAATGACAATCGTAATTAATTTTTATATTATTTAATGTAGAATATTACTTTAGTTAGTCTCTTTACAGGAAAAAGATGAAGACAACATTTTTATTGAAAAATTTTACGGACACAAGGGATACACCAGACTGCCTCAGTTTCGTCCCCCTCCTGGGACTCGTCAGTGGTTAATTTATGTGTCAATTAAACAAAGTATTTTATATTGTTAATTTGCTCTATATGAAAAACTTTTTATTTTTTGGTGTCGTACTGGTATTTGAAATCACTGCCTTAGCATCAAGCTATGCATCGTAATTTTATTTCGTCCGCCATTTCGACTATTCAAGTCAACACAAAGTTTCTGTTTGGTCGGATGAAAATTTGCTTCTTTTACCGTCAACATAGAAAATTACTGCTCAACGACGACGGTTGTGATCGGTGCAAGTTTAAACGATGTGTGTGTATTGATTTTCTGAGTTTGTATCACACATCTTTCATCTAAAAATCTGAACTGGGCTTTTGAGTGTTTCGAAGAAAAATAACGAAAAACGTACAAAAGAGGTATTTCTTAATTAAATATTTTTCAGGTTTTTAAGCAAACTTAATTAAATTAAATAAAATAATTAAATATTTAAATTTTTTATATTGAAAAATACACATTTAAAAAACGATTAAAACTATTTTGCTTAATCGCAACTTCTATGGCTTTATGCTGCTTAGTCTACATACTCTTTGGTCAAATATAAAATAAAATTTAATGTTATTTTTTTACGAAAAACTAATAAAAATATGCATTTAAAGCAAAGTAAATGCCTTTATAGCAAAATATACAAAAAATATGCACTTACAAATCGATGCCATTTTAACGCAAAGATATTTTTTTTACCCTGTTTTCAGACTTAAGGAAAAAAATGCATTTGCATGAACTTCCGGTCCCTGATGATTATGAATTTAAGTAAATTGAAAAGGCGAACACAACTAAAACTCCATTAACTCATAAAATAAAAAAGAAATAAAACTTTTCGAAATCACGTACAAAGTGTCAATTTTTATGAAATAAAAAACATAAAAATTCAATAAGAATAAAAATCAGATAAAAATTATAAATTAAGCTCAATTTAGTAGACAAAAAAAACGTGTTTATTTTCATAAGCGTAGGATTAATTGCCAGAAACAAAAAATTATAAAAAAAAAACATTAAAGTAATTAAATTTTAGCCATAAAAAAGCATCCCTAACATATGCTACATTTTCTATTCAGTTTCTTCTTTCTGCTTGCATAACCACAAATTTTTTTTGCTAGCTTTTGTTTACTAATATTTGGTTAATAAATTAACCACATAAGTTAAGTTTAGTGTGAGTTTTTGAATGAAGCAAAAAAAAAAAACAAAAACACGAAATGTTTATATATGGTTTATACCCTGATGTTTAGAATAAAATAGAAAAAAGAATAACATATGCAAGAGTTTGTCTCAAATTTTCTTAAAAAAAGATTTATGGTCTTCATAGTAATGAGAGGGAAAACTTGATGCCAAAAAATATGCAACAATATTATATACAACATATGGCGAGAGGTTTAAGCGGAGGTACTAAATGTATAAACTTTAAGTCTTTTGAATAGGGAAACAAGGAAAACCAATGAGGTACGAAGGACTAACTATTAAAAATATTGTTAGAAATCTCTTTATAGATTCTAAAACCAAAATACTGGCCAAACCAAATTTAACTACGCGCCTTGTATTTAAGCTAGAATTTTACATACGAGTCATTACATGTCAAACCGAATGATTTTTTTTCATCACGATTTTTGTTTGCTTTGAAATTTGTCAAAAATATTTGACACGTAGTTTTGATAATAATTTAAAGAAGTTATTTGTGTTTTAAAATTAAATAAAGAAATAAAAATTTTGCGACATGTATATACAAAAAATATCCCAAAATGTGTAGTTTGCTTGGAAAATATTTCAAAATACTATTATTAATAAATTTGATATGGTGAATTTCAAAAATGTTCGACACTTTGAGAGAAATTTAAAAAGAGTCTTTACTCTTTTGAAATATTGTGATTGTGTCACCCTGTTTTAATACGGGGTGTACTAACAGGTTGTGATAATTGACTACCTCAAGTATAAACTCAAGTATAAAAACCTTTTGTAAATTAGGACAGAGTTCGAAACAGGCTAGCCTTATACGATTTGACTTAAATGTGAAAAACAAAATTGTTTTAAAACATTTCTTGAGAAATGGAAAAATCGCAATTTTCAGCAAAATGCAAGTCCAAACAGCTCAAAAACCATTAATGAGATTTAAAAAATTTAAACAAAATCGTATTCGGGGTGCCAAAATTAGTTAAAAGTGATGTAGCACAACATATTATTGTTATGAGAATTGAAAAAAAAATAAAAATTCGTAAACTTCGAAAAATAAATACAAATACTGGTCTTTCAATAGAAATAAATCAAATTTATTGCATTTGGCATTTTTTGTGTACAAAAAAATAGCAAGACGATGTGCCAAACTTTAAAGTCATTTTGCGGAAAAACTGTACAATAGATCAAAAAAAATGTACGCAATCAGCATGCCGAAATATATGGAATTGAAGGTAACCACCTTATTATTTTTTGTGATGTCGTGCCGAGTTATTGGGGTCTTACAAAACAGTTAAGTAAAAAAATGTTTACAAATTTACATGTAATTTTTTTTTCAAATGCCTATTCTTCAGATAATATTAAAAGTTGTATTGACTTTTTAATAAAGTTCAAAAAAATAACGTAAAGAAAAAAATATATTTTTAAAATAAAAAATTATAATTTTTCATACATTTTTTGAATTTTGAACTTACTAGAAAAAATTTTTGTTTTTATTCCATTTCATAATAAAGTTTTAGTTCTTAATCCCACTGTGCCGTATATTAAATTGGCCATAAGCGCGTCAAATGAGTGTTTCATTATAAGAATTTAAGCTATTTCGATAGAAAACCAAATATGTAAAATATTTTGTGAAGAAATTTTTCATGCGCATGGAACGGTTTGGACGCGAGAAAGCGTTTAAAGTTAGAATTTCGTAAAATTTTAAAAAATAAATATTTTGAAATGAATACAACTTTCAAAAATCTTGAAAACATATTTATGTTGACTAGAACCGTTGATACTAAACACAAAGTAAGATTAAAGTATAAACTTAAGAAAATGCTCTAATTTTGGTCTAAGGACATACAGGATTCCAAAAGGGTACATGTAAAGGATATCGTCTTAACTTGAAAATGTATAGACGGATTTTAATGAAATTTGACAGAAAGATTATATTAAGTAGTATTAGTAAAGCCTTTAAGTTTACTCAATATATGTTTAACTTTAACTACGTTTTCGCTCAATTTCGCGTTTTCCGAAAATTACTATATCTTCTTAAGTAAAAGCACAAAAAGGGTAATTTTTGGACTGTAGTTATACCTTGGCAAGAGGAATAATTAATGACTAAACTTATTCATTGTCATGGATAAGTTTTTGAGATTTTCTTTTAAACTATTTTGGCCCATATCGCCTAAAATAGGCAACGAAACAAATTTTGGTAAAAGAACATATTGTTTTTTTTTTCTTGCCGAACAATTTTTATTATTTTCATTGCAAACAAGCTTAGGTTGGTTTGATGGTAAAAATATTAAAATTACAATTTCTGCTTGAACTTAAATAAAGTTACATAAATTTATAGATCTCATTATATTTATCACATTTCAAAATATATGCTACACCACCAAAAAATATAATATATATAGACTCAAACAAATTGTTTGCCCCATATCAAGCATGAAGCCTGGAGGGATGGGCTGGAGCCCCCTCCGAAATGATTTGACAAATTTAAAAACTTAATACAATTCATTAGAAAGTAAAAATTTTATTGATAAATTTAAACTAAAAATTAAATATGTCTACACAGAAAAAACTAAAATTGAGTTTCAATTAAAATATTTGTTGATTCAGATAAAATTTTAATTGAATTCGGTCCTATTGAGGAAATTAAAATAATTTGTAACTATTTAATTGATATTTTTTTTTTTTTTTATTTTATTAATTAATAATCATATAATTACAAATTATATCTTATTACCCTAACCGAGCACTAGCTACTATGGCCTTCGACGCGTTGTAGCGAAACAGACCAGTGTCTCTGGTGGGAATCGAACCCACGACCCCCGCACAGATAAGCCAGCACGCTACCAACTAGCCTACCGGGGCGCACATAATTGATATTATTTTCAATTATAGTTTTATTCATATCTAATAAAAATTTAATTGAATATTGTTTTTTATTTTAAACAAATTTTTAGTACATACTTTTATTATTAAATCAAAAAATAATTTTTCGTCCCGCTAATCGCAAATCACTGGACATGAGTAAGACTAAATTTGGAAGTTCCCATTTGCAATTGGGAATAATTGGAGAACTATTGGAGATAACCCACACACAGATTACAAATATGTTAACTTTTTGAAAATCGGTCGAGAAACAAATATTGGCGAGCACTCAAAATTGTCTATGCAAAAATTACCGTACTGTAGGGAGACATATTGCCGACCCATGGGGGTCTGGGAAGTTCAACATCAAAACTTAAACTCGATATTACGTCACTTATGCCTGTTCAAAATGTCATTGCAATCGTACCACTAAGTAGGAAATGGCCAAATTATTTCAAAAATGTTGTGATATATCCCACTGTGTAGTGTTTGGTGTTTAGTGTCCACCTCTACGTATGATTTATTTTAAAAAGATTAAATCACTCATACGCCTCAGTAAACTTTACATGTAAATTAGACTATCTTACTGTTTATGAAATTAAATGGAAATATACACCATCAAATTAATTCATATCATTACTTAACACACATTTGTAAATTATATTCAATATTGATCAATAATAACCTCCAGTTTTCATTTATGTTTTTAACAGAAAAATATAACAATTAACTGCCCGGTTTCCTCTGAAGATTGTTAACGCTAATATTACAACCATACATTTACCATACATTTATTTTTGATTAAATAAATGTATGGTAAACTTTTTTTTTTTTAATAAATCGAATGAAGGATTTTCTCCATTTTTCGAATAGTCTTAAATTTTAAAGACTTGGTGGAAAACTATAGTAAACAGATAAAGAAATTGTTCCTCGGTTAATATGAACTATATATTGTCAGTTGAAAAAACCATTATTCAATGCGATTTAAAACTTTTAAATTAACGTTCAAATCAAATGTGTTAACTTAATTTTATTCAAAAATAAATAGTTTAAAAACTACAATTGTATTTAAACTTTTCTCACTTTCAAAATTCAAATCTCACCTTCAGTGAAAAATTCAATAATGTTTTAAATATGCAAAATTATTTAAAATTATAATTCATATTTTTTTAAATTTACATATTATATTTAACAAATGTACAAATTGAACCATTTATACGAAATTGTTTTAATTTTTTTGCACTATGAAATTATTTAGTATTTTATTCAAATTACTCGGGTTTGGCAAGTAACACGATTTTGAGGTTTTTATCTTGCTCGATTAATCGAGTAATATTTTAAAATTACTTGAGTAATTTGAAAAATGTTATTTAACTAATTTTTCCTTAAAAATACACAAAATAAATACAAAATCAGGAGTTCCGTAATGTCCGAGCAAAACCACACATTACTAAATCATGTTTAAAGTAATGTATCGCCATAGGGCTTCACGCATTACATTACACCTTACTTCACTGATGAATTTTACAGGCGATGAGCCTAAAAGTAATGGGTGGACTCATTACCTTGTAGGGGGTAAAGTAACTGGTTACTTATATGGTTACATGGTGGGAAAAAGTAATGTGTCTATAAATAGATTTTCACAAAAAAAAAATGCATACAAATTTTTTTACAGATATTTTTTTTTAATTAAATAAATACCTTTTTTTTTCTTTTTAAATAAATGGCGTGGTCATACTGGGATTCGAACCTGGGGTCTCTGGGTTAGGCGAGAACTCCACCAACTGAGCTATAGATACATATATTTTATTGCTTAAAATGTAAATGAGTTGTTGTTCTTCGTGTTTTCGTTCGTGATATCAAAAATATACACCTTACCCTCATGCTTACAAAAAAACACAAAGTAATGTGTCTATAAATAGATTTTCAAAAATATATATTAATAATTACTTTACCTTTGTAATTCATGTATTATGTAATTGATGACCGGTAAGTCTTTATTTTATGTTTTGAAGTAATGTAAAATGTAATGAGGTATCATTACAAGGTAATCCATGAGTGTACAATTATCGGTAACCCATTACTTCTTGTTGGAAAATAATGATACAGATAAGGAGTACACATTACAAGGTAATGCATTACTTTATCGCACCCATTACCAAAGTTTTGCCGGGGTGTTTCATCAAAATTAAAAATATACGTTAGGTCAATATAAAAAAGATTTTCTGAATTAATAAAAAATTGTGATGTTTTACTTTAATTTCTTTCCTTTTTATAAGTTCGACTTTAAGAAAAAATTATGGGAATAGGTTTTAGCATATTAGTATATGCCTTGGAAAAACATATACAAAAATTATATTATTTTTTCGCCGTCGTTAAAAAGTTGCCGCAGCAAATACGTTGAAGATTGGAAGACAGATTTTTTTAATTTTTTTTTCACATTGATAATTTTTAATTTATGTGATTAAGTTGTATAAAGATCCGAATGAAATAAAAGAGTGAAAGATCCAATCAGAGCTATAACACCAAAAAATTATGAATTAACTACAATTTGAATTTTGCAAAAAACAATGTCAGCAAAATATAATAGTTTTGCGATTATTGCGATTTTTTATTTTTATTTTTTTTATTTAATATTTAGATATTTTAAAGTTTCGCTTAATTTCTGCAACTAGGAACATTTGGTGTAAAATTTTTTATAGTTTCGACTCTCTGTTTGACTATAACAATGTCTGTAATTGTTCAAGGATATCTTACAAATATTTTAAAAATGTTCTATTTTAGGCATTGGTCTGTTTAATAAATACGAAGCAATTAAAGCTTTTTTTCGTAAAATATAAACTGAAAGAGAACATATTTTGGTTTACTCGATTAACTCGATTAATCGACCAAAATCGTTAGAGTTATTAGTTAGTCGAAATTGACCATTTTAATTTACTCGAATAATTGTTTGGTTGAAATTGATCGATTAATCGAGTAACGGTTAACCGATTGAATACGCTATTACTTAGTACAATAATATCTGGTCAAAATTCGGATTAAATTTTGTATCGTTTGAAGAAAATAAATCCAATTTGATCAACGTATATGCAATTGTTTTCACCATTTTTCGGATTAAATTGTATCTGTTTAGTTATTTGACCCTATCTAATTATCTTTTTTTTCACTCGGAAGAGTAAGAATGAAAATAAAAATTGTATTTGTTTGCACTTTTATATACCAAACTATTATCTCAAGCCATGTTTTTAGTAAAAAAACATGCCCAAAATATATTAAAATTTCGCCAAATTTTTAAAAAGATCATAAAATATACTCTAACCAATTTCAAATATAATTGTGAATGGCAGACGCAAAAAAAGTAGTATAAATTATATCATATGGAAATTACTTTTTTAGTGAATGTATCTTCCAAGTCTACACGCAAAGAAAAAACATGGTTGAGGGAACCATATTCGAAGAGCATCATACATTTTTGGATTTACCATGTTACTATGGTTGCGCCAACCATACGCTTATCTGCTTATGTATCATAATTTGATTGCCATATTATGGTGGACTGCGACCACTAAGAGGGTGGTTACGGATCGTCTGTATAGGGTGCAGCACTCTGCTTGCATTGGGGTCACGGGCGCGATAGGAACTTGCCCCTCGGAGGCTCTCAATGTAATGCTTCACATTATCCCTATTGATTTGCATATAATGGCGGTTTCTTCTAGCAGCGCAGCGCGGCTTGCTGCAACGGGTTCCTGGAAGTCCAGGACCTATGGACATGCTAGGCTTCTTGATGGACTTCACCCACGTGTGGGATTTGAGTCCGACTATGTTACTCCTAGATTGGATTTCTGCCGACCTTTTCGGGTTAGCTTTCCCTCCAGGCGGGAGAGGGATATGGGGGATCCAACTTTTGGTTTTGACATCAGGGTATATACCGACGGCTCAAAGATGAGTTGTGGTGTAGGCTCCGGGGTCTTCTCGGGTGAGTGTAACTTGCGGTGTTCTTTCAGGCTACCTGATCACGCTACTGTTTTCCAAGCGGAAATTCTGGCTATCAGGGAAGCCTGCAGACTCCTGTCTGAAAGGGGGGCTCGAGGGACAGTGGGCATCTTCGCCGATAGCCAAGCGGCTTTAATGTCCCTGAGCTCGTACGTCACATCCTCTGCTCTCGTTGATCAGTGCAGGGAGGAACTGTCCAGGCTAAGCTGTCTATCCCAAGTTACTCTAGTTTGGGTCCCCGGCCACAGAGACCTCTACGGTAATGAAAGGGCAGACGAATTGGCAAGGGCAGGATCTGCCTTAAACGTCTCCACATCGGTGTCAGTCGCTGCACCGCTGGGGACTGTTAAGGGGGAAATTTTCCGGCACTATTTTCGCAGGGCGGGGAACAGGTGGCATAATTTGGATACCTGTAGCACCGCGAGACTTACGTGGCCCAACTACGACCTAGGGCGTACAAACTCTATCCTGAGCAGGAGCAGGAGGGATGTCTCGAGGCTGACGGCTGTTCTGACCGGTCACTGGCTGATTGGTAGGCATGGCATTAGACTGGGGATTGTACGCGGTTCGCATTGTCGCAGCTGCGGCATACCGGGCGAGGAGGAGACTGTGGAGCATCTTCTCTGCGATTGTCCGGCGCTGCAGAATATTCGACTCCAGATCTTGGGTGACCATATACTGGACGATCTCTCGGTAATATCACGTGTGGGATTCGGTGATCTCATACGTTATCTTAACCGAACGGGGTGGGTCTAGTACTCCGGATACTAGTTCCTTACGGGTAGTGTGGTCTCTTCAAAACGGAGTCGCTTTTTGACTCTACTTGATGCTCACGAGTAGCGTGAGCTGCCACTTAAACCAACCAACCAACCATGGCTCCAAATATATTCCATTAGTATCATATTATGGTTCTGGAAATGTGTATGAATTATCATAATATGAGCCATACAGTATTCCCCCAGCATTCCGCTGAAGTTGGATTAAAAAGATATGGGTGTTTTCTAACAGTATATTTATTTTATAATTCACATATTTAAATAAGATTAGGTTTAAAATAATTTAAGTAATCAAATATTGTGTCAGCTATACAAGCTTTACATATGATTACAGAATAAAGCACGCATAAAAATATTGTTAAGAATACAATTTCACAATACATTTATAATGATCAAATCATGTTTGCAGCAATCATAATAAGTGCATTATAACCATGTTATAGTCCTAGTTATCATATTATGACCATGGACATGAATTTCGTCATCATTTATTACCATGTTATGATTATTGCAAACATTTAAAATTAATTAAATGAAATTAAAATATAAAGCACTTTTTTGTCACTTTTTTATAATAAACATTAACTTTATTTAACGGGTGCGCTACAATTCAATTTTCGCCTAGACTTCCAGGGTAGACCGGGTTGAGACTACAAACTTATTCCTTCTTCCACAAAACAGAACACCATTACAATTAACACCACGTTGTTTGTCCATTTTTAATGTCTTTTTGTTTAATATTTTTTAATTTGTTGGGGCTGACTGTTTCTCACAACTTCTTTTCACAAAATCTCAAACAAGAATAAAACTAAAAGAGTGAAGACGCTCATAACAAAAAAAACTACTGATCATCTTATAGTTGGCGCACCGCTAATATGGCTGCAGTTAGATAGAGGAATATGATAATATGATTGTAGATAATACAATATTATGATAACTGAAAAAAAGTGAAATTTTTACTATAACATGATATAAGCAACCATATTATTGATGAAATATGATTAATACAATAATAGTTTAATTGAGACCACCATTTATTGCTGTAGGAAATATAGTTTTGTGGCCATACTCATATTGCAACCATATTTTTTTCTGCGTGTAGTGACTCCATTTTGTATTGGTTTGGGTCTGAAAGTTAAAAAATATAAGCAATATAATAAAATGAATAAAAAAACTGTTGTAAGTTTCAAGTAATTTTTTTTATCGTATTATTCGACTTTTAAATGGCCATCAATGTTTCGCATATACATTTTTGCCATATTCTAATACCATAGAGTGTTTAAACTCCACACATCCTGCTTCAAATTTTCAAGGAAATTTATTAACACAACAACTAAAAACAAAATGAAGGAAAGGTAAAGCATATAATTTGAGTGTATGCTTTTGAAAAGGTGTATTGTTTGGCTACGTGGGTTTAATTTTTTGTTTTCTTAAGTTTAATTAGTAAATTTTTCTTCTTTTTTTTTGTAATTAGTAAGATTCATTTACACACATTTTCATTGTTATACAAGTATGTAAAGAATTTCATAATTAGAATTACATTTCTATGTGGGGTTATGATAAATTACATACGCAAAGAATATATTTGTTATATGAAAATGTTAAAAGTTATGGGCACAAATCTGAAGCTGAAAATTAATTATAAAGAAGTTTTTTTTGAACAAAGTCAAATATTTAATTTATTTTTATAATTTCTTAATAATAATGCAAAAATTCAGTTTTGTAAAAAATAACAATTCCACTTCTTGTAAATGGCTACAAAATTTTCAAAAACACTAGCAAAAATTTTGGAATCTTTTTTAACTTAAACTGGCTTTTATTAAACTCCTTTCTGGAAAGTAAAATTTTAAAATGAACACCCGGTTAAAAAATGACATGTATGCCATCTATGTACACCTGTGACCATGTATGATTATAAAGGGTGTTTTTTTAAACGGGTATATAACTTGAACTTATAAGTTTTTTACTGGCGGCCATTTTGTTAGCTGTCAAGTGATTTATGTTTAGTTTGGTTTGGCATTTCAACATGAATTGTCTCAAGCCTGAACAACGCTTCCAAATTGTGCAAATTTATTTTGAAAATCATGGTTTTGTTCTGTATCGCTCACTACGAAGCGAATTTTGTTTAGCGATGAAGCTCAATTTTGCTTAAATGGATACGTCAAGAAACAAAACTGCCATTTTTGGAGTGATGATAATCTTTAAATGTATGTTGAGACACCATTACATCCAGAAAAACTCATTGTTAGGTGTACTTTATGGGCTGGTGGAATCATTGGTCCGTCCTTTTTTAAAAACGATGCTGGTAAGAACGTTACAGTCAATGGTGACCGCTATAGAGCCCTGATAACTGACTTTTTCGATCATCAATTGAACAACCATGATGTGCAGGAGCTGTGGTTTCAACAAGGCAGCGCAACATGTCACACAGCTCGTGCCACAATTGATCTATTGAGCTAAACGTTTGGTAACCGCATAGCTTCACGTTTCAGACCCGTGAATTGGCCTCCATGATCGTGCGATTTAACGCCGCTGGACTATTTTCTGTGGGGATATGTTAAGTCGCTACTCTACGCCGGTAAGCCCGAAATTCGCCGCGTTATTGCCAATATACGGCCACAAATGTTGGAAAAAGTCATGGAAAATTGGACCTCCAGATTAGACTACGTCCGAGCCAGCCGTGGCTGTCATATGCCAGAAGTCATATTTAAATTATAATGCCAGAACATTATCTTTCGAATAAAGTTAATTTCATGTCAATTTAAAAAAATCATCTTTGTTTTATTCTATTTCTAAGTTCTAAACCTCTGTAAAACAAACACCCTTTATTTGTACATATTATCTCAATTTTTGATATTAATCTCTTATGAACACATTTTAACCATGTATGGAGCATGTGTGCTCATTAGAGTGGTTTTATAAAATCGATCTTCGATTTTTATAGGTGCTCAGGTCTAGGATTGTGTCATTTTGTGTAAAAATGCTATTGTGAAAGTTTTAGCTCAATCGGACTATGCCTTCCCGACCCATTCAGCCCTAAAGTTTAGAAAACGGAATACAAGACAAAAAAGTCACTTATTTTAGTTTTTGTAAAATTTTTTAAATTTCGTAAAATTTTTTTCTCAAGAAGGTAAATTAATCGAAATGAAGATATAATTATGTTTCCAAAAAGGTATAAAAACACAAAATCGGTTAAAAACTAGCCCAGTAATAAATAATGCCCCAGACCACTAAGGTGGCAATTATTACTTGACCGAGACATTCGAGCACACATTTTAAAATTTTTTTAAATTGATTACTGAAATATATTTTTTTTACTTAAAAGACTGAAATTTGTGAGATGTAGAAGAAGTTTTTTTTTTTTTGGATGGCGTTAACCTGTCCTAATGTGATGTCAAAAACGGACAAAATTTTATTGTGTTTTTCAAATCTTCAATTTCAAATTTTAAAAAAATTTCTTCAACAAAATCCCAAAAATTGAAATTTGGACTCCAGTGACTTGTTTAAAACATGTTAGAGATCGAAAATAAAAATTTTTAAAAATATCCCCTGGCACACTTGGGTAGGGCAACGATTTAATTTTTGCAAATTTCGAGGAAATTGTGTTTTTTGGTCATTTTTGCCTTATTTGTTGTCATAAAATATTTAAAATCGAAAATTAGCTACTTTTGTACCGTTTCTTGTTTTTGTTTATCATCATGACTTAAGGTTAAAAATAAAAAATTTTGGACATAATTAACCCATGTGGACCAGAGGCCCCAAGAGACCCCACAATTATATATTTCAATTTACAAAAAACGAAGATTTTTTTACTACTTTTGAATTTTAATAAACGTATTGTAAAATATAATAACACAATATTTGAAGATTCTGTGCCAAAAGTTTTGGACATATTAAACAACGTTAACCCTTGCCGAGCCGCATTAAGATCAAAGAAGTTACTGCGAGAATTTATATATATTTGAACAAAAAGTATTTAAATTTTTTTTTTTTACAAACCTGGTACTTTAATCATTGGTAGTTCCGATAAAAAAGTGGATCTTCATCCAACTTTGCCAGCGCCAATTCACCAAAAGTTAGCCGTTCTGGTAGGTCGTGTGGCTTCAATTCTTGCACCAGATGTATTTTAACAGAGGTCCAATTGCTGCGAACGTCGCCGAATCGAAAATTCGCGGTCATCAACAACACTGGCGGATGTAGCTGCTATATTTTCCTCTGTCCGCACTCTACGCATGCGTGTTGGTGGATTAATGTGCAATGATGTAAATTTGGTGCGAAATTTAATCACAAGATTCCGAATAGCAGCCTTAGAAGGTCACCCAAATTGACCATGAATTGGAAGAAGTGCACGATGCATCAATTTTTGATAATTAAATTCAATAATCTGCAAGCGATGTTCATTTGTAAGTCGATGAATGGTTAAATTATACACCAAATTGAACATGTTTAATAGTAACATGTTACACGAAAACAGAAGAGCAGCCAAAAACAGTGTTGCTAAAAAAATCATTCTTTATAACAGAAAATATGTAAAATTTCCCAAAACACAGTCACATCATTCAAATTATTGGCGTTTCTAAACAATATTGAAAAAATATTATCTTCTACGTTACTTTTAATACCAACAACTTATCGAAGATTTTGTCACTTGTATAAAATATTTGTAGTTAAAAGAGAATATGTGTTTCGCAAAAATCAACACTCTATCTAAAATATTAGTTTTACTTACCAATTTTAAAAAATATAAAGTTTATTTATAGTTTTGGTAACTCTATTAAAATATTGAGATTACCAACCGAATTTCTGTTTTACATACAAATCTATTTTTAGACAAATATTTAAATTTGAAATTAAAAAATATTCAAGGTTGAAATTTGAAAAAAAGAACATATTTAAATTTGGTTTAAGCTAGAGGTAAAGGAATTGCCGGACAAGCAGAAGGTCACCGGTTCGAGCGCAGTTTGCGGCATACGAATTTTTTATTAATAAAATAATTTTAAAATAACATAAATTTTTTTTTTATAGTTTTGGTAACTCTAATTACACAGAAAACAGATTCGTTGTGGTAACCGAATTTGCCGCCAATTAAATTTGGGTAGTTACTTAAACTATCATAGTATGCGGTTACAGCTACCGATATTTACAGTTACATCTACTATATTAGAATAGCATATTCAGTATATTCGACCGAATTTGTTATATGATTAATTTCATATTAAATGAAACACTTTTTCCAATTTTTTATGGTTTTCAATTTGTATATATATAAAAATTAACAAAAATATTATTATTAAAAATTAACGAATTAGCGATCAAAAAAATAATTACCTAAAGGAAATATCAGATTTTTAAATCTTAAAAATCCGCAAGCCCCAAGGACTTATTTTGATGGAGCAAATTCTAGATTCTTTGTATAGCCTTCAAGGGAAAGTCTTCTTACTGAGATCCAGGGTAGTTTATTCATTTACATTTAATGAAATATTTATGGATTAATTCGAATATCTTATTGTACGGTATTTAATTCCGTAAGGGTTTATTTTAAATATTCAAATCGATTTTGTTAGAAAGTTGGTATTTTAAATATGTTGCTATTTGCACTTTCCTGAACCATTACATTATATCCTTGTTCTCGATTTTTCAGCATTTTCGCTTGTTGATTTCAATTTTTTTATATTTTGTTGCTTTTTATATTTTGTTGCTATTTAAATTTGAAATTAAAAAATATTCAAGGTTAAAATTTGAAAAAAAAAAATGTAATTTAATTGCCTGATCAACGGGAGCCCGGTTCGAGCCCAGTTCGCGGCAAGAGAATTTTTTATTAATAAAATAATTCTTGTGGAACGCATGTGAGTCTAATTATAGAATATTACAATCTATATTAAGATTAGCAACCCAATTTCTGTTGTACATACAAATCTATTTTTAGACATTCATATTTAAACTTGAAATGAAAAAAAATATTCAATGTAGTAATTTGAAAATACAAATTGGGTTTAGGCTATAGGTAAAGTAATTGCCGAACAAGCAGAAGGTCACCGGTTCGACTCCAGTTCGCGGCATAAGAATTTTTTTAATAAAATAATTTTAAAATAATATATACATTTTTTTATAGTTTTGGTAACTCTAATAAAATATTGAGATCAGCAACCGAATTGATATCAACAATCTGTAGTACATACAAATCTATTTTTAGACATACATTTGTAAATTTGAAACAAAAAAAACATTTAAGGTTGAAAGTGGAAATTACAAATTCGAATTGGGTTTAGGCTAGAGGTAAAGTAATTGCCTGACAAGCATTCATATTTAAACTTGAAATGAAAAAAATATTCAATGTAGTAATTTGAAAATACAAATTGGGTATAGGCCATAGGTAAAGTAATTGCCCAACAAGCAGAAGGTCACCGGTTCGACTCCAGTTCGCAGCATAATAATTTTTTATTAATAAAATAATTTTAAAATAATAAAAACATTTTTTTACGGTTTTGGCTACTCTAATAAAATATTGAGATTAGCAACCGAATTTCTGTTGCACATACAAATCTATTTTTAGACAAATATTAAAATTTGAAACTAGAAAATATTCAAGGTTGAAATTTAATAAAACATATTTAAATCGGGTTTATGCTAGAGGTAAAATACTTGCCTGACAAACGGAAGATCGCCGGTTCGAGCATGTGAATCTATTTATAGAATATTACAATCCATAAACATAAAATATTCAATTGTTACAATAAAAATTCAAAATTTGTAAATAAATGTCGGTTGTGAGAATAGTATTAAAGTTTAATAATAGTAACAGTACGTGGAACCACAAAAATTCAGTTGGCAAAAAATTTGGTTGCAACTAAAAAACTTTGTGTAGCAGTTTTCTCTAACATACTTCTGAAGTAAATTTTTTTCTTAAACAACTTAAAAAAAAAAAAACAACAATATAAAAATATTTATTACATAAAATGTTTTCTTTTGGTTTAATAAAAAAGCAATTATATATTTTGTAATCGTTTTGTATTAAATCCTCTCTATATGAACGTTCACATTTCATAAAATATGATTTTACTTCACTACACCAATGAACCAACGAACGAATGAGCAAGTGAAAAAACAAAAAAATACATTTTTCCTCTAAAACTCTTAGGAAAATCCCGTGAAAGGCTTAACATAAGTCTGATGAACACCTGAGACATTCAATTACGTTGCCATAGCAAACATACCGAAAAATATAACACAAGAAGAAACACAATGGGTTTGATATTAAAACCAAAGCGTAATTGGTTGGTGTGGGGTGGTACATGCAAACAAAACAGAAAGAATATTGTCAACATTGCGGTTTAGCAGTTGTAGGGTAGAAGGGGGAGTAATCGAAAAGTGGGGAACACTTAATTATCTCTGATTTTTAAGATTTATCAATTGCTGGTGGTGTGAAAAAATTATGGGTCATCGACTTCAGCTCCTCGGATCGCTCTAAGCCGTTATAAAAGTACACCTTTAGGTAAAAAAATCATTTATTTTACATCCACTTGCAATGTTTTTATGTAAAAATGGCGATCACATATTGAAAATGAGCAAAATCGTTTCAGCGGTTTTAAAGTTATAAGTGACGAATTCTCCCTATTCTACCCTTTGTACCCAGAGTATAAAACAATTCTACAGTTCTTGGAATACAAAAGAAGAAAAAATTATTAATAAAAAATTTAAATCTATAAAAAAAACAACACATGTACACAAAACACTCAGGCATCATTATCATCATCAGTACACTCGAAAAACAAGTCTGTAAAGTCAGCCACATTTTTATTGGAAGGATCATTGCAGAAAAAAAAAATTAGAAAATTCGGCAAAAAAATGTTGCAGAATTTAGCAAGTTTTTTGCTGATATTAGAAATTTTTTCCTCAAGGATCCTCCCAACAAATATGTTGCTGACTTTATTGACTTTTTTACGAGTGTAGCGTTGGGAGAGAAAACAAAGAAAATTTGAATGTATGTTTTGTTCAGAACAGGGTTCTACTATTTGTGGTACAATTTTATTCGGGCATAGTGGGCTAAAATTATCGATGTGTATTGACATTACCTCATTAAATTAAATAACGTTATCCTTAAAATACCGTCACCGAAATAACTGGAAACCCGTTATCGCTAAAATAACGTTACCGTAATAAACTTAAATATCGTTACCAATAAAATTCCGTTACCGAAATAAACGAAAATAGTGTTACACTTACCGATAACCGCATCAATTTGGTTATTATCTATGACTCTGATAGATTTTAGGTCCTTGATCACGTACTATATGAATACCAAATTTTGATATTAGCTCAAGTTTTTATTTTATTTTTTTTTCGTATACATGAATAAACTGCGGAAAATTTTTAATATGGTTTCAAAGTATAGACTTTGAGTTTTAAGAACCGTAACAATTTATTGCGATTGGGTGGAAACTTCCCGTATTTTTCCATTTTGTGGAAAACAAAAAACCCGTTAAGGCTGCACAGTGGCACCTGATTTTCAATATCTCCTTTAGAGAAAAAAAAAACATTTAAAGTAAATATTGCTTTTTGAAAGCATACACCTAAATTACTATGTAGGTAAAGACAACTGCAAATGTAGTTAAAAACAAATGAAATTTCACTTAAAGAAAGGGTGACGTACATTTCAGTAAATTCATTTGTTTTTTAATGTTAAAAAAATGAACCGCAATTGTAGTAAAAATGAACCATAATGTAGCAAAACGCAAACAAACATTTATTATTTTAAATAACAAAAAACAACTGTAAAAAATTAATGTAAAATCATAAAACAGTCATTTGATGTGGTTTGTTTTTTTAAATGACATACAATGCTAGTAAAAAATTTAATTTGTTTTACAAACGATTTGTTCTAATTACTATAAATGCAATTAATGCTTATCCCGATGAAAATAAATTTAAATAACAAATATGCAGGTGCTTGTGCAAATTTAAATGTAACTGACACTAATAGAAAACATATGATTTTCTATTGTTGATTTACTTGAATAAACGTCACTACATTGCTAGGTCTGTCAAAAAACAGAGTAGTATTTGGAAGATGACAAAGCCATCTGTGACAATATTTTGTTGTTGTTTTTCCTTTGATATTTTAAATTTTGAATCTCGCTCCTAGACGAGGACAAGAAATTCTCATTGAGTGTGTGATTTAACATAACAAATATCTCTAGAAATTATAATAATAAAGTCCCCTGAAGATTTCCTTGGGCAGGAATGAAATCCGGATAGGGACACGCCTGCATCAGATTGTTTTTCACAATTTGTTAAATAAGTTTTGGGACTTTAGCATATTTAATTACTATAAATGCAATTAATGTTTATCCCGATGAAAATAAATTTAAATAACAAATATGCAGGTGCTTGTGCAAATTTAAATGTAACTGACACTAATAGAAAATATATGATTTTCTATTGTTGATTTACTTGAATAAACGTCACTACATTGCTAGGTCTGTCAAAAAAACAGAGTAGTATTTGGAAGATGACAAAGCCAATTGTGACAATATTTTGTTGTTGTTTTTGTTTTTTCTTTGATATTTTAAATTTTGAATCTCGTTCCTAGATGAGGACAAGAAATTCTCATTGAGTTTGTGATTTAACATAACAAATATCTCTAGAAATTCTAATAACAAAGTCCCCTGAAGATTTCCTTGGGCAGGAATGCAATCCGGATAAGGACACGCCTACATCAGATTGTTTTTCACAATTTGTTAAATAAGTTTTGGGACTTTAGCACATTTAATTACTATAAAAGACAGACATTTACATTAAAAATGAAGAAACTGTATTACTACCCAGAGGTTTGTTTAAAAAGCTGCAACTTTTTTATTTCCAAAATTTTCATATCTTATACAAAAAGTTACAAACTATTGAAATATTTTAAAAATTCAAAAAAATCTAAAGTCCGTAAACCCCTTATATAAGGTTGCTAATATTTCTTATGAAGGGAGTTTTAAGGAAAAATTACAAAAAATTCTTCGTTAGGCATTGTTCTAAGCAAGTTTTGATGAAACATGTCCAGCGTATCTATCGCGTATCCTTAATGAGTTTTAATAACGAAAAATTCTTCTTCAGATAATTTCCAATTAAATATAAACTTTTTATCGTATAACCCTGTTTATATTACAAATATTGTATGTTGTTGTTTTGTTGGCCCTTAGGGTAATAGAGCTACTTGTTCCCGTTTATAAAAAAATATATATTTTTGCATTATTGTTTTAGGGCGCAAAACAATATGAAACGTAATAAAAAACAACAACAACATCAAAATAATGAAAAAAAATTGCAACCATCCAAGGATTTTAGTTTAATAAGTACAAGGCTTTTCTAAAACAGCTGAGGTTGGCTCTTGGTTACGGGTTTATTTTTTAAGTTAAATGAAAATTGTCTTTTCCACCACCATGTGCTGCAATTATGATAGACTAGGGAAATTTTCTTAAATGTTTGTCAGTTCGTTTTTTTTTAACTTAAAGTACGTTAATAAAATGGTATAAAACAGTTTGAAAATAATGTTCATAAATAGTTTAATGTTTATTGACAATTTGACATTAGCAAACCCTTGTTTTCATTTTTGAAATGTTTAGTTTAAACAATAAATTCTATTAAATGTTTAATTGCAAGTGTAAGAAGTTAAATTTCCCCAGTTTATGGATAATTATACAAACACCTTTAGTTTGAAATCTTATTGTTAGGTTCTGCTTTTGCTACATTTTCTTCCGACGGTTTCTTCAATTAGTTCGGTACCACCCCCTATTGATACAACAATAAACTCTGATTAAACTCTAATTGAAATGTCAAAATGATGACACTTGTATACACACCCTTATTGATGAGTTCATTGTAAAATAAGACAACAAAATTAAATTGTAAATTTATACACCCATCTTTTTGAGCTATAAATGGTCATTTTATATACTGCAGGCATACACACACACCCATAGGTATACGGTAGGAGTCATTCGTACGCAGTAGCCAAGTATAATAATTAAAATAACAAATAGACTTCCTCTCATGTTATACAGTATGCATGGTTCTTAGAAAATACACAGAAAAAACTAAAAACGGGTTTCAATTAAAAATTTTATTGAATCAATTAATATTTTAATTGATTTTGCACCTACCACTGAAATGATAGTATTAACTAAAAAAATTTGCAGACAGTTTATTAAAACTCTTTCAATTAAAATAATAACTATATCAATTAAAAGAGTTATTGTTTTTCTTTACAACCTTAATTAAAAAGTTTAGTTAAATTGAATAAAACTTTAATTGAAACTTGAGAAGAAAACAATGGTAGCTTTAATTGAAAACTCGTATTTTTTATTTTTGTTATATGCCCCCCATTAAATAAAAAAAGAAATATAGGTTTGTAAATTAAATTGACATTTTATTTATAATAAAATTAAAGCTTTTTAATATAAAAATGTATTATAAGAAAACAAATAAAAGTAGACAAAATTTTTGTTTTGCTTGTCTTGTCGTGAACTTTTTCTTGTAATTGAGTTGCTTTCTTAAAAAATCACACACCACTTTCAAATGATACGTTTAATGACACGTATACTTATTGAAAATTTAATTATTTACAAAAATAATAGTTTAATTGTCCTTTTTTGAAAAGGTTTATTTAAATCCACATGATAAAACACGAAACTGAATCAAGTTTTCGTGCGTACATGAATATCTCAACAAAAAGAGTGTTGCAAACTCTAGTGAAATAACTACGATTTTTCGTGTATTTGAAATCGGTAAACTATTCAACTTATTAAAAGTTAATCATTTGCGATTTTTTTTTTCTTTCTATTTACAAATTAAATAATATAATTAAACCTTTGTTTCTAAATAATATAAAACAAAATAGTTTGCCAAATTTTTAAAAATTTTGTTTACATGTTGTCAACACTGTATGGATACATTAGAAAATTCAATAATTTTTTTAATTAAATCAATTAAAAAAATTGTTTAAATTGCCATTGATATTCAAACAATCGATTAATTAGATATTTTTGGCCCATAATTTTTTCTGTGTAAATAATGTAATTTAATAATAAAATTTAATGCGATGTTTTTAATTTAGTATAGTCTTTCACAGAAAAAACTAAAATCTAGTTTCAATTACAATAGTTGTTGATTCAATTAAAAATTTAATTTAATTCGGTTCTATTAAGAAAATTGTAGTATAAATTAAAATTTAATTGATTTTATTTTCAATTAAAAACTTAATTGAATAAATCTTAAAGAGTTTTTTTTTATATAATTTTTTTCTAGATCTCAACTGTCAATTATTTTTAATTAATTTAATCAAAAAAAGTATTATATTTGAGTAGAAAAGATCATTGCATATCTAAACTCTCTACATTATTTAAAATACACATTTATACATTCCTGTACAATGTACAGGAATAACAAGGGTTAACGATATCCCAAAAACTTTATATTTTTTATCAGAGTATCTCTGGGCAAATGTAAATCAAAAAGTATTTAGGTTTTGATATATTCATTAAATTTTAATTTATAAATTTTTTTCCAATTTTGGCCATTTTGGCCCAGGAGCCCAAACTTTGACCAATTTGAGCAGCATCGTAGGATTAATCGATTTTGCTCAAATTTTCAGAATTTACTTTTTAGACATCGTTTCATGTTTTTAGGGGTTGGGAGCAGCATAAATCGACACAGTGCAATATAAGGACCACCCTACTGTACATTAGAGTAACTCAAGTTGTATGGAAGCGAAATTCGTGCAAGGTGTACCCCCCTCAAAATGAACATTGGTATTTTTTATGATGACATCTAAAATATTTCGGCTCTAGCTTTGACCTCTCGTGAGCTGGACCATTTTGAAAAAGGGTCCATTTTTGCATGTTTTGTTAATTTAAGAATCTGTTTCCTTACTAACATATACAATATGGGTATCATAAGAAAGGTTTTTTTAAGGCGCGTCCAACTGCATATACAATTTTTGCAAGGACGACCATCCATGTCCTTTTTTTAAGGATATTCTGTAAAAAAAAACGGGTTTTGAATTTTTTGTTCGCGGTTGTTTGTAATAAAAATGCCAAATTAACATATTTTAATCTTTAGTCAATTTAATTAAATACGGGTCTCAGCTTTTTTTGAAATTCGTGCTAGTTCGCGTTTTGAAAAAATGCAATGGGTTGGTAACTCTTCGTTTTAAATAAGGCAATATGGGTATCAAGTTTTTTCTTTTGCCATGTACATCATCATTGTATGTAAATAATTTAGATTTTTGCAAATTAGATGCATTTTACACGGTGCTCTGGAATATATATAAATACAATTTTGTGGTAACTCTAATATGATAGCAAATTTAGTTTCTAGATCATGTATGGATGAACATAGGACTAAAGAAGAAAAAAACATGATCCACGACTTTTTGGCGGCATATTCTTTTTTTAATTAGCGAAAAAAAAAATAAAAAATAATATAAATAAATTATTTACATACAAAGATGATGTACTTGGCAAAAGAAAAAATTTGATACCCATATTGCCCTATTTAAAACGAAGAGTTACCACCCCATGGCATTTTTGTCAAAACGCGAACTAGCACGAATTTCAAAAAAAGCTGAGACCCGTATTTAATTAAATCGACTAAAGATTAAAATATGTTAATTTGGCATTTTTATTACAAACAACCCCGAACAAAAAACTCAAAACCGTTTTTTTTACAGAATTTCCCTAAAAAAAGGACATGGATGATCGTCCTTGGACAAATTGTATATACAGTTGGACGCGCCTTAAAAAAACCTTTCTTATGATACCCATATTGTATATGTAGGTAAGGAAACAGATTCTCAAATTAACAAAACATGCAAAAATGGACCCATTTTCAAAATGGTCCAGCTCACGAGAGGTCAAAGCTGGAGCCGAAATATTTTAAATGTCATCTTAAAAAAGTCCAAGGTTCATTTTTAGGAGGTTACATCGAGCACTTTTTTTGGTGAGTCGCTCTACTGTGCATATTATCATAAATATACGAATTGAATTAAAAATAATTGAATATTGTTTTTAATTTCAAGCAAATTTTTAGTTGATACACGGGGGGTCTCAAAATTAGCTGATGTGACGTATAAATGCCGGCAGTAGTTTCAAAAAAATTACTTTGGTGAAAAGTGGCAACCTTATAAAACATAGGTTTTAAGTTTCAAGGCGCCACGTTGCTTAGTATGTCTTTGCAGCCATCAAAAATAAACGATCTCAGTGAATTTGCAAACATGGAAAAAATCGCACACCATTATGTAATTTAATACTTTCATTTGAAATTTCTCAATCCAACCAATCTTAAAGCCGAGCTAGATTCTACTCTGGGGTAGTATGTTGCTTCGTTTACGACAATAAAATATTGGGGGGCAGAGTTTAAACGAGGCCGTACGAGCTGATTAGACGAACACCGTAGTTGTCGACCAATTGAGGTGTCCACGCCACAATCCAATACCATTTTGAGAAAATCATCGACTGAAGGTGCGCGAGCTGTCTAAAATGATAGGCATTTCAAAAAGTGCTTTACATCGCATATTAACCGAAAATTTGGGTATAAGAGAGCTGTGCTCAAGATGGCTGTTGCGTTTGCACGCAATAGAACAAAAACAGCGTCGTAAAGATGTTTGAATAAAGATGTCCAAAATCAGTGAATTAAAGTTCGAATTGATTCATAACGCACTTAATTCGCCAGATTTAGCTCCTTCGGAGTATTTTCTATTTCCAAAAATGTTTCGGTGGTAAAATATTTGCCAACAGTGAAGAGGTGGAGTCTGTGGTTGATGGCTATTTGAAGGAGCTAGACAGTTCTTATTACAAATAGTGTATCGAAGCTAATGAATATCGCTGGGAAAATTGTATCGAGTTAAAAGGAGATTATGTTAAGAAATAAAAAAAAATGTTCCCAAATTTGTTATGTTTTCTTTGTTAGGTCGGCTAATTTTGGAACCACCCTTGTACTATTAAGAAATCGTTAATATTTTAAAAAATCGCCAAAATTGATTTTATTAAATTTTTTTTGTCATTATGTATTATTAAAACAGGAATTTTTCTGTGCAACAAATTCATTTTCAATTAAACATTTAATGCTTATTATTAAACTTTTAATTGAATTTTTGACAATAATTTTCTGCACGCAGAAAAACCCTGGGAGAATATTATCGAAGTGCTTAGTAATTATACAACTACATAAGTTTCAAGTTAGCTTTACAAATTTCTTGTACGTACTTATATGTATATGACCCTAAGCGTATGAGTGATATTAATGTAAACTATCAAAATAAGTATACCAGCCGTAAACCTTAAAACAAATATGATGCCTTCCAAGCAAACTGTTTAGCTAAAAATAAGTATATTGCAGCAATTTAAAACTAACAGTAAACTAATAGAATTAACTGCATGATATTAATGAATGCATGCATAAAATTAATGAACGCGTCCATTGAAACTCTTCATTAAGGCAATGCAAGTTTTCATAAAAATTTATAAATATATATTTATTCACTCAACGAAGCAGTTTTCTCAAAAAACTACTTTCATAAAAAGTATGAAGCTCTTCATTAATTTTAAGAAATTTTTCATTAACTTTGTGCTGAAGAGTTTCATTAGCTAGCGACCATTTTCATTATTTTTGGTCCATTAAAATTCTATCAGTGTATTTGTTTTCCTAGAAGAGACAACAACAAAAATGGAACAACTTTTCAAAATTTTCCACAAAATGGGCATAGTAGGCGTGGTTAAAAATTTACTAATTTTTCGATCAGTTTTATTATTTGGAAAATACTAGAAATTTTACTATATCAATATATATTTTATGGAAAATTTGAAAAAAAAAATATTCAGAACTAGTTCCGAATTTTTAGAGTAATATAAAACTCAATTTATCTTAAAATCGAGCAAACTTTTTTTATGTTTTTCGCAAAAGTTCGGTTTATTATTATTTCCTTAAAAAAATATATATATATGAATCCTTCTGAAATTAAACAAATCAATTATATTTTTGGGTAAAGTGGCCGGGGCACTCCAGTTCAAAAAAAAAAGGTATGGTTAGTAACATATAGGTGTTTGTACTTAAATAAAAAGAAAAATTCTCAGGATTTGGAAAAATGAATTTTTATGTGATTTGTGGAGCACTCTAGTTCCATTTTAAGTCAGAAAATCGTAGCAAATTGGACAATTTTTGTATTAAGTTTTCTGTCGTTTTTTTTTTTTTTTGTTAACTTTTTGTCAAAACTATTGTAAAATTCACTATTTTTTACAATAAGCGCCATGAAAATCGATTCAAATATGATTTTTGGTTCGGATAGGTCCGTTTTTAGAATTTTCCTAGCTTTCCTGATTTTGTTAAAAAATTTTTAAATTAGTGTTAAGCCCTAAGGGATTTCGGCCACTGTAACTGTTTGGTTTTCGAACTTTTTTCGATTTGGCAGAGCGTTTGGCGTAACAGTAAATTCATTACTACTTAAATTTTATACTCAAAATCGCATCTAATTAGCACCCTGCGGAGAAAAAGAGATCAGTTGGGAATTGGGAAATGTCCGTGGTACTTGAAAATAGGACCGGTTCCTAAAATCCATATTATTTGATAGGTGAAAAGAGGACCGGTCGGTAACTCACGAATAAATTCATCAATATTGGCTTCCAGTGCGTCAACCGTCGTAGGCTTGTCCCTATAGACATGAGCCTTAACATAGCCCCACAAAAAATAGTCTAAAGGCGTTTAATCGCACGATCTAGACGGCCAATTGACCGACCCCAAACGTGAAATAAACTTTTCATCGAACTCGCCTCTCAATTGGGCCATTGTTTCGCGTGCTGTGTGGCATGTGGCACCGTCTTGTTGAAACCACATGTCAACCAAGTCCAGCTCTTCCAGTTTAGGAAAAAAAATTGTAATCAGCGCACGGTAGCGCTCGCCATTCACAGTAACGTTCGTGGCTTGGAAAATGTACGGTCTAATGATGCATCCGGCCCATAATCCACACCAAATAGAGCATGAATTTTGATAATAAAATTCAATAATATGCAAGCGTTGTTCGTTTTTAAGTCGATTCATGGTTAAATTACAGACCAAACTGAACATGTTTAACAGTAACATGTTACAGGTGAGCTGCCGTGTTGCCAAAAAGAAAATTGCTAAAAAATCACCCTTTATAGTAGGCGCTACATTTTTTGATTTTCGTTAGAAAATTTTTTATTTTTTTTTAATTTTTGTATCTAATTTTTGTGAAGTAGAAAATAGTGCCGTTTTAAAACAAATATATTTAACAAATTAACTGTAACAATACTAAAATAAAGACATTTAATATAAGTTTATGAAGAGTAAGAACAATAAGGAAATTAGCCCACAAGGTGTCGTAAAGCAATCAACAAACGAGCCAAAGATAGCCATTGTGATTACAATTACATACGCATATATAATTATGTTTATACAGTTAACTATATACGTATATAGTTATATACACTCATAGAAAAATTCCGTACAAATAGTTGAAATTAAATTTCTTTTAATTTTATTCTTTTATAAATTGCACAATTTAAAACACTATATAAATTCACTTAATATGGTTTTAGTTTTCACGTTTTTATATCATCCTTGCTTGTTTGCTTGCTTTGTTTATTTTATTTTCTCTATGAATGGGCTGAGAATAGGAGAAAAACAATATTTATACATATTTACATAAGTAAATTTATTGTTTATATTAACTAACCTTATTATTTTCTGAGTTTAATTATATTTTAAACTGGAAAATGTTTTCTTGTTTCGGGCTTGGCTTCCCAGAAAAAAATTGAATACACATTTGCAAAACAACCACTCCGTTTATTTTTTCGATCATTCTTGTCTGTGTTTCTAATTTTCTTCATCAATGCTATGTAGAATTGTATGTAAATGTTAAGTGGACGAGAGAGGAGAATAATAATATTTAATCATATTCACATAAATAAATATATTTTTTATTTTAATACTAACCTCATTATATCAATTGAAGGGCTTATTGTAAAAACTTGATAAACCATATTTTATTTTGTGTTTGTTTTCGCCTCTTAAAGGTTGGAAATTGCAAACAATATGGCTTTTTGCAGGACGTTTATGTATTAGGAACTTGTAATAAGTGTTTAAGCAAGAGTTTTATCAAATATGAATCAGTGAATGTCTAGAAAACAGTAAAAATCCATAAAACTATAAATTTGACTTGTCAAGTCTTTACAAGAAGCCCTTCAATTATATTATTTAATATTTATTTTTTTATTCAATATTTTATCCTGCAAAATTTTGTCTTGCTTTCTTCTTGGCATTTTTTCTGACCGAAGCACAAGAATGTTTTTTCTACATTTTACTTAAATAATGAATACACACTTGAAAAACAACCAACAGGTTTATAATAGAAATGCACGCACACATAATCACTATCACATTTGAGACAAATTCACAATATCATATACAAAATTAAACTAAATATTAGAAGAACAAATTAGTTCAAATACAACTGAAATGTGTTCATGTGGTAAAACGATAACTTTAGTTAAATAACAGATTTAAATGATATCAACAGAAAAAATTAGTTCAGTTGAGTTGGAACCCATTTAACAGACTTTTGAACTAACTTTTTTTATGAATGTATGTATATAAATAAACGATTATATATGAAATACCAACACACACCACAATACGATCGTTTTTCCTCACTATGAAAAAGGACATTAAAAAAGGCACAATACACAAGCACAAACTCATAAAGACAATTAAAAATCACCCAAAAAGAATTCGTTGTTTAAGTATGAGTTAGTCAGTCTTCCATTTGTAATTAAGTTAAATACATTAAAACAACAACACACAAGTTTGTTGTATATGTATATGAGAATTTAATAGACAAAATGGTCATCAAGTTTTCAAAAAGACGTACTCATACTCGACTCTAATTATAAGAAAGAAAAAAAATACAAGCGTTGTTTCATTGCAAAAGAAACGAAACAAAACAGGCAAAAGAAGAAACAACTTTAGACACTAAATGGTAATTAAGTGTTAAATAAACAACATCAATTACTATAACTAACACATACAAAAGCAAATACTCGTACATACATTAAAATATATTTGTATGAGAACGGAGTAGAAAATAAAGAAAATATCCATGTAAAAATACTTGTATGTGTGTGTTATTATAGACACTAGTCAGTCAAATGGTCGTCTAATATTAATGTACTAAAACTAGTATATAAAAAAGTGGGTAGGAGAAAAAGTTAATTTCTAAATTGCCTAGACATCAAGGGCTTTATATTTTAAGCAGAAAAACTCAAATTATAATATAAATTGTCTATGTTAAAGTTCTTGAATACCAATATAAATTATAACAATATTGGTGGTCCGATGACGTATGAGTAATAGTAATATAATTATTTTATAAAGTATGGTATACTTTTACAGTACGTATACTTTTTAACTAGTGATTACAATTAAATGAAAATTTTTCCAATGCACACAGAGAAATAAAGTGCCAACCGAATTGAATAGTGCATTTTGTGGTAACAACTTCCAAATTCAATTAGTACAACCATATTTTTTTCTGAATATTTTGGGTGTTGCAAGCAAAATTCTGTTGAATTAACCGAACTTTGTTGCGGGAACCAATAGTAAGGTGTTTCAACCGATTTCAGTTGAAGTAACCGAATTTGACTCGTAGTAACCAAATTTCAGTTGGCAAATGGCTAGTTTTGTTTTTTGTGTGTAGAATAGTGTACAAAGAGTTTAATTTTGTTTTGTAATATGCATCGATTAAACTCCGTTAAAACAACAGCGAAAATAAACACTTGAATCGCGATTCACGGAAATTTTCATGTTTAAAAATATACCTTGAAATTATTTTTGTACGGATTTTAGAGACATTTTTTTCAATCACATTTACATTTTCTCAATTTTTTTAAAACAAATATCAGTTTTGTACACTCTAAAAAATGTGAGTGAATTTACTGTTATAGAATCTGTAAAATTTTGTGTAATTTAAAGCAAAATGTCTAAATTTAGACATCCAATGTGTAATATTAATGCATACACATTTTTGTCTACAAAAATACACAGAAGTTATATTAATAGGCATTTTTTTATTTATAATTAATTATACACTTCGTGTCTAGAAACAGTATTTTGTGCTTAAAATAAAATATTAGTCACAATGTGTGTAAATGTACCAACATTTTAAAGTAATAATCAAATGTCATTAAAAAATTTGAGAAATTTTAAGATAATAAATATAAAATACAAAATAAAGCTCAAATGTAAAATAACTCGAGTTTATACCCTGCGGAAAACGAAGGATCGATTGATCCAAAGTGACAAATCTGTGATATATGATTTGGGGGCACGTCACGAAACTATGGTGCACCGAAAAGTGTTAATTTTGGTGGAATGACCAATCACGTGACTTTAGTTATGGTGACAAAACATTCACTGGTTGCTACCAGATACATATATCATGTAACTGGAGAAAAAGTAACATAACATCAAAGTGTTCTGAAACAACTAAAGCCGTTGCAGTTGAAGTTATTACTGGTTATTGAACTGGGTCAACGCCGATAGCAAAACCTTGGTCAAGTTATTCGATACGTCACACAGTGATCCACAGGTAGCAAATTGTCACCTCCTATGACAAGCCCATGTTAAAAGTGCCGGTCACTTTCATATAACAGAACCGAAGCTAGGACAGGTTCATACACACAAAGTTCTCAGTTTCAGAGAATTTTGTATGAAAGCGGTATTAATAGAAATGAAATTGTCCAGCAGGGATTATGTAAAACTTAAAGTTTAAAAGTTTTATCCTTAAGTATTTTATAAAACAACATTTCACAATAAGAATTTAGCAAAAAAAAAAACATTACTGTTCCTAAGGCACAGACAAAAACTCTTGGTGATGAAACTAAACAAGTCATCATTTAGATGTATTTTTATTCTGTATCACCATGGACTTAGGACTTAAAATTCTTAAGGATAACTTTCAAAAAATTATCCTTTATATTAAAAGCAACCCTTTTAAATTCAGAAAATTTTCCCGATTCAAACATATTCGGGTATCGAGTTCTCATTCCGATAAAAAAATTGTTTTTTACTTTAGGGGAACGTTGTGTACCTTGAAACTTTTTGGAAAAATTATGTCAATATCTCTGAGATTAACAGATTAAAGTCTTTTAAAGCAGATAGATAAGTTTTGATATTAAAGATTTTTTTGAAAAGCTTAAGAAACCAATAGAATTATACTGCACCATAGTGCAATTAATTGCAGTATTGATATATTTTTCAAATGAGACAATGCAATAAAACATTTGCATAAAAACGTTTTTTGAACAATGGCAAAAATATTAGTTCAAATATTATTTGCAATCCAATCAAGGTTTTAAAACGCGCAATTAGCTTGTGGAACTTAAATAAATCATGTACTGAAATTAGTTGGATATATAGAAAAAGAAATATTCAATAATTTCCAAGGAATAGACATTTTTATTTTTGCAACACGCATAATTTTATCCTAATTTGTGCTACTAACTATAAAATATAAAACTTTATAGAAGAAGAGTTCAGACTTAGACATTAATAAGAAGGGGAAAAAATGCAAAGATTCAAGTTACACACATTGCAAGGTACACGATATTCCCCTACTTTAGCTTTAGTTGTTGTAGAAAATATATGTAAATTTTGATATAGATTTTTGGCAATTGGAAGGTTTTAGGTACCACAAAGGATCAGAAACTAAAAAATCGTGTCTTTGGCGGGTAGGAAAGGAAGGATTAAAATCATGGATGGTAACCGATTCGAATGCTGGTATCGGTAAGGGTAATACTATTTTCTCTTATTCAGGTGACAGTATTTTAGGGGTAACGATATTTCAGTTATTTTGGTAACGGTTTTTAACGTTAACGGTATTTTAGTTTTTTCGGTAACGTTATTTTAAGGGTAACGATTTTTCAGTTATATCGGTAACGGTGTTTTAAGGGTAACGTTATTTTAGTTATTCAGGTAATGTTAATTCACACCGATATTTTAATGGCTGGCTTGTTTATGATCAAATTTTGGGAAAATATATCTATTTACAGCAATTTTGTTTTCAGATCTTGTTAGATTATTTCGGTAACGGTGTTTTAAGGATAACGCTATTTCAATTATATCGTTAACGGTATTTTAGTTATTTAGGTAACGGTATTTAAAGGGTATCGATATTTTAATTATATCGGTAACGGTATTTTACGGATAACGCTATTTCAATCATTTCGGTAATAGTATTTTAAGGATAACGGTAGTCAGTTGAAATGGTTTTGAATCGATAACGGTATTTTAGCGGTATAAAGTATACGCTTTATATGAAACTACGAATGGAACTCTTTAACAAACCAATATAACTGACCATTTTCAAGGATTGTTATACCTTGACGATACAAAACTTTTGTCTACATCTTTTTATAGTATAGTCATATGTGTGTAAGTGTGTGTTTGAGTGTGTATGTGTTTGTGTATGTGTGTCGTTTGCTATAGGTATGCGACATACAAATAATGTTATTTTTCGTTTGATAAATGAATTGAAACTGTTTAATTACTCCCCAAACTGTCGTATAGACTTGAACTTTTCTCCATATCCTTATGCATATACGAACACACATGAACATACAATTGTATGTGAGTGTATGTGTATATGTTGTAATGTAGTGTGTATTTAAAGTATCTTGTGTAACATCCTTTTTGGTTTTCTTGTTGACTTGCTTACTGGTCCAGTAAGTAAATAACTTGACCGTAACAATTTCGGGGTTTTCGGTTTTAAAACTTGTGCACACACACACACATACGTACACTACACACAGGTTTACAAACAAAATCTTTTGTATTTAGTATGTATGTTAGTATGTATAAGTTATACTGTATATTATGTAATTCAGCAACTCAAATAGTATTTTTGTACAATAAATGTCCTTTATGATATTTGCGTGTATGTGTCATCCTTCTTATTGCTTATGTAACCCATAAGAAATGTAACTATATTTGTTAATGCTCCCTAGATGATTTTAACTGTATTTATATCTAAGTTTAGTTTGTTTTTATTTTTAAAGTTACATTAAATGGCCAGCACTCTGATGGGGACATTGGTTATCTATTAAAAGTGTTTTGTACATTTTTAGGATAAGATATGTTTGTTGGAACACTACTGTAATGTAGAGTTTTCTACACTCACAATATTTTTTCCGTAAAAACTACACGACTATACATATTAAATTAATTGAAAATCAGTAAAACAAAGGACTAATTTCTTATAAAAACAATTGTATTTTAAGTTTATTTTAAATAGTTAAAAAATTAATTGACAAAATTGTTAAAACCAATAGATTTTTTTTCGTTTATTTCAATATGCAACATAATAAAATGTGATTTTTTAAGAGCTTTCGGATTTGGTTTAAAAAAAAAACACATAAAATTTAGAAAAATGTATGAAATAGATAGAACGATCTACATAGAACGATCTATATAATTCAATGTTTAAAGGTAGTTTCATGTAAATGTTGACCGCAGGTACGCCTCAAATGGTTCATGCGCTGGGTCCAATTTTGGCATACTTTCTCCAACATATCGGCCGGTATCTCACGAATAAAGTCTTCAATATTGGCTTCCAGTGCATCAACCGTTGCGGGCTTGTCCCTATAGACATGAGCCTTAACATAGCCTCACAAAAAATAGTATAAAGGCGTTAAATTGCACGATCTAGGCGGCCAACTGACCGGCCCCAAACGTGAAATAAACTGTTCACCGAACTTGCCTCTCAATTGGGCTTGCTGTGTTGCATTTTGGACAGTCCTGTAGAAGCCACATGTCACCCAAGTCCAGCTCTTCCATTTTGGGCAAAAAAAAAATTGTAATCATCGTAGCGCTCGTCATTCACAGTAACGTTCCTGCTTTCGTCGTCTTTGAAAAAGTACGGTCCAATGATGCCACCGGCCCATAATCCACACCAAACAGTTAATTTTTCGGGATACATTGTCAGTTCTTGCAATGCTTCTGGCTGCTCTTTACACCAAATACGGCAATTTTTGCATGTTCACGTATCCATTGAACCAGAAATGAGCTCCGTCGCTGAACACAATTTTCCGATAAAAAAAGTGGGTCTTCATCAAACTTTTCCAGCGCCCATTCACCAAAAGCTAGCCGTTGTGGTAGGTCGTGTGGCTTCAATTCTTGCACCAGCTGTATTTTAAAAGGTTTTACACCCAAATCCTCCCGCAAAATTTTGCACATAGTGGAGTAACAGAGGCCCAATTACTGCGAACGGCGACGCATCGATAGTTCACGGTCATCAACAACACTGGCTGATACAGCTGCGATATTTTCCTCTGTCCGCACTCTACGTATGCGTGTTGGTGCTTTAATGTCCAATATTGTAAAATTGGAAAGTTGCTTAAAAATCACCCTTTATAACAGCTTTTTGTTTAAAAAAGAAAATTTTAACTATTATCGAAAGTCCGTTTTTTTTTTGTGTTTATTTATTAAGAGACAGAAAAGTTTAAAATTATATTTCTTTGGTAATTTAACTACACTGAACTGACTTTTTTCTCAGTGTACATATTGAATTGATACAATTTTACGGATTAAGTTTTTTAAGTAACTGTTGAACTTTTATGGAAAAGTTCTTGTGAGTTGTAATGGTCAATCTTGGCTTAGCTGAACTTATTATATTCAGAATCAAAATTAGAGTCTTGATTAACAGTCACAGTTTATGAACTGTTGGTTATGGTCGGTGAAACTTAAGTAAGAGATATTTCGGAGAGTAAACTGGCGTTGTTTTAATATATTTTTGAGTTTTTTTTTGGAAAAGAATGTGTTTCAACAAAATATGCAACAGTTTTGCATTTTATTTTGTGAACTAGGTCCAAACACAAAAAAAAGGTTCATACAATTTTTTATATTAAATTGAAATATTGTTTAAATTCAACAATAACACAATAATGTGAAATTTGGACTTTGAACTTATAGCAAGAAAAAACTATTGGGCAGCATGATTAAATATTAATATAATAGTCAACATTTCTATATTCATAGTAACATTTTTGATTTACCTGGAAGGTACTTTTGGCCAAAATATGTCGATGCTGGCCCACTATGGGAAGGTTTTTACTCCAAAATTACCCATAAAAAAATTAAGTTCTGTATTTGTCTAAAAAAAAGTTATAGTTGTAGTGTGCATACTTATTAATGACAGAAATGCTAGATTGCCACAACATCCTGAACTCCTGCAGAAATCGTTGAAGCCTTGTAAATATGCTTGGGGTCCTGCAAACATCGTTGAGGGGCAGCATCCTAGGCCACATCCTTCTTAAGTATTGCGAATATACCTGAGATATATAAACATAATTTTGCTAAGGAAGTGTTTCATCTCAGGTCATATCCTTTCGAAGTCCTCTAAACGTTCTTGGTATTCATAAATATAATTTTGCAAATAAAGTGTGTCACATCCTTATGAAATCCTGTGAAGTTCCTGCAAACAACGTAATTAAACGTAATTTTGCTAAGGAAGTATTTCGTCCAGGTCACTTTCTTTGGCCGTTGCAGGTCACTTCTGAGTTATTAATAACACTTTGTGCGTGATTTGGTTAAAAAAAGAGTCGTTGCTTTTTACAACCCTCTTAGGTCCTGCAAACATCTTGATGCGTTGATAAGGAAATGTACCGTCCTAGGTTCAACATTTCTGAGAACTTGCAAAAATCCATGCGGAAGTATTGTTAAGATGGTGTGGAACCCCAAGTCATTCTCCTTTTAAGGTGCAGCGAACATATATGTGCTGCGTTCAATTAGGTTATGTTCCGTCCCAGGCCACTCTCCTTATTAGGTCCTGTGAATATGTTTATGCTCTGTTTAAGATGAAAATATGCACTCAGAGAAATAAAGTGCAAACCGAATTGAAAAGTGTAGTTTAATGGTAACAACTTATAAATTCAGTTAGAACAATGATATTTACATTCGATTTCTGAATATTTTAGGTGTTGGAACTAAAATTCAGTTGAATTAACCTACTTTTGTTGTAAAAACTAATGCTAAGTTGTGCCAACCAACTGAAATTCGTAATAATCGAATTTGAGTCGTAGTAACCGAATTTCTGTTGGAAAATAGCTAGAATTTGCTCTGTGTATGCCACTCCTTTTCACTTTACTGCTAAAGTATAGCGAACTTTCTTACACTTGGTTTTGATAAGACAGTAAATCCTCTCTGATAAGTTCCTTTCAAGGTCCTTCAACTTCAAAGTACAAAGCGATTTGTATTTCCTTTATTGACCCAATTAAGCCATTTTGATTATAAAATTCGAACGGCAGAACTTAATGACAATATTTTATAAAGACCTTTTACAACAGGATTTTTTAATAAACAAAAAAAACAAACGTTAAATGTGGTTTATGAATGAGAAAAAAAAAATTAAGAAAATTGTAAACTACGAAAACAATATAAAGCAATATTAAGGAAATTAAGGATATACTATATAAGGCGCTAGCAAAACATACACATTTACAGAGGAATTTGCAAAAGAAAAGAATAGCAATTTCTGGTTGTTAGTTATAGAAACATAACTCGTATGTAAGTACATCAAGTTAAAAAAGTATCCAACAGGTTTATGGAATTTATGAAATAAGTCAAAAAACTAAAAAAATACAAACATGGCCTAAGAAAAGCATCACAATAAGAGATGATTGATATGCCACTTTAAATTTTGAATGTCACATACGAGGAAGGTCCTCAAATTAGACGACCTAAGAAAGAAAACACAACAGATTTGGGAAAATTAATTTTTATTTCTCTACATAATCTCCTTTTAACTCGATACACTTCTCCCAACGATTTTCAATAGATTCGATACCCTGTTTACAGTAAGAACTGTATAGATCCTTAAGATAGCCATTAACCGCACCCTACACCTCTTCATTGTAGGCAAATCTTTTACCACCGAGCAATTTTTTTTCAATTTTGGAAATATAAAATAATCCGACGGAGCTAAATCTGGCGAGTAAGGTGTGTAATTCGAACTTTAATTCATCGATTTTGGCTTTCGGAGTAGTGGATGTGTCAACTGTTTGTTTTTTTTTTCTATTGTGAGCAAACGCGGCACCCATCTGGAGCAAAGTTTTCTCATCTACAAATTTACGGTCAATATGCGATGTATAGCACTTTTTGAAATGCCTCAGACAACTCACGCACCTTCAGTCTACGATCATCCAATACCATTTTGTGGATTTTCTAAACCGTTTCTGGCGTAGACACCTCAATTGGTCGAACACTACGGTGTTCACCTTGGCAGCTCGCACGGCCTCGTTTAAACTCTGCCAGAGTAGAATCTATCTCGGCTCTAATATTGGTTGGAGTGAGACCTTTAAAATGAAAGTATTGAATTACATAACGGTGACCAAATTTTTCCATGTTTTCAAATTCACTGAGATCGTTTATTTTTGATGACTCTAAAAATATACTAAACAACGTGGCGACTTGAAACTTAAAACATATGTTTTATAACGTTGCCACTTTATAACAAAGTAATTTTTTTCAAACTTCTGCCGCCCATCTATACGTCGTGTCGGCTAATTTTGGGACCGCCCTCGTATCCCAGAGGTTAAATCTTCTAACAACGTCAAAAACCCAGTCACACAAGACTTTATTAACCTTCGCACTCCCAAACCTATTTACAAACGTAGTGTACCGAAACTCATCTGGCAAGACTCTTCATATTTTACGCATATTTTAAATAAAAAAATGCATTTACTCCAACATTTCATAATGGGTTAATTAAGAAGAAATACAAAAACGAATAATAATAAAAAGCCAACCGTTAACCCATTCCTGCCTATTTTGTATTTAAATACCCAAAAAAGGAGCCATCTTAAAAAAATAAAGCCAAATCCAGGGAAGAGGTGCATTAAATTGATTTTCACAGACAGGTAGAGAAGAGATGAAACTACTTTAGGGAATTGTGTTTGTAAAGTTTCGCAACCTTCCTGGAGTGTAGTTAAGCGGTTCAAGAGTCTGCAAATTAACATAGACGGAAAAATTTCACCGAAATGACTCTGGCAAATTGGTAGGGAAGTAAAATATCGGAAAACTTTCTTTTTAGCTAATAGTCCTAGGAGTTCTTTATCGTACAAAAAATATGTTTTATGAAATACCCTTGCTTGAAATATCGATTATTTTCAAGTAAAAATGAAGAGATTACACATTCACATTGAGCTCGAAAGTACTATTCAAACCAAAGTACTATTCAAACTACGTAATTTCATACACATATCCGAATAATTTTTTTTTTTAACCAAATATTCGATTATAAAACAAAAAATGCTTAAGTATATGTGTGGCCAAATATAGCCATAATTGCATGTTATGTTAACTTGTTTTCACAATCTTCAACATTAAATTGAATTATATTTATAATATCCTAGTTAGTTTTTTACTCGGACATTTTATATTATATATATTTATATTATTATTATTTATATTATATATATATATATGTCCTTTATTTATCTAAATATAAATAGAATTACATTTCTGAACACCATAAATACTTAAATAAAGTTCAGTGTGAACATAGGGCGTCAACAAATTTTCTCCATCTGATTCTATCTCTGGCAATTGTTTTTGTTTAATTATTTATATTATTTTATATTAAATTTCATCCATATTGGACAATTGAATCGGGGGTCAGTCATTAATGGGTTAACAATACATACCAGTAAAGCATAAGCAGAAATGTGCTTGTGGGCAATTTCTGGGCGACGGACGCGACATTCGCACACTTTTAGTTGAGCCAAAAACAATAAATTAATATAAAGATGCGGTATATATCCTCAGTGTATTGAAGCAAGGAAGAGAACTAAATTTGAGGATAAACATTGGGGCAGAATCAATAATGTAGTAAAAATATAAATATAGGGAGTTTAGTCGTGGCTGTCATGATAGACAGACGTGCAGCGGAGATTGTTCTTCATAATAGTGTATTTATGTGTATTTCTTTTTTACAAAACGCATTTTTAAAAGTGCGTTATTGTTGTTTTTAAGTTATTGTTATTTTTAACAAACTAAAGAGACAGAGACTCTAAATCAAATAAAAAAACAATAAATATTTAAAATGAGCGAGCGTAACGCTCCAAACTCTAATGCAAAAAATGGCATAAATAATATTAATAAAGAAAATGATAAAAGAAAGAGTGACGTTGAAATTTACTCAGTTCCTAAACAACTAAAAAATAATTACTAGTCAATTCTTGCAAAAGACAACAACTGCAACTATGATCTAGTAAAAACATTCGAAAAACATGTGCAAGAGAATGAGAAACCATCAACATCGAAAAACATTGTAAGAAACAAACCTACCCAAAAAAACAATAGTGCAAGTAATGAAAAAACTAATGCTAAAAACAACAATAAAAAAAATCCACCTATAATCATTTATGATGTGGAATCGAAAAAACTCATTGAATTTATTAGAGATGGTCTCAATATTAAAGAATTTCAAATTAAAGAATATAACAACAAATTATCATTGTACACGTCATCATCGGATGATTACTCTAGAATTAAGGCATACTTGGAAAAAACCAAAGCAAAATTCTTTTCGTATACACCTAAAGATGTTAAGACAAAATCTTATTTAGTAAAGGGCCTAAGTGCCAATATTGATCCAAAGGAAATAATGGATGAACTAATTAAGTTTCAAAACGAAAAGCTAAAATTTCTAAAAGTTAGTCCCTTTACTACAAACAAATCAATTAAGAATAATATAGAACTACCAATTTATTTAGTCCAAATTACTGGTGATAGTAATGCAAGCGAGCTAAAAAAAATTAGGGGTATTCTCTACCTCTGTGTACGTTGGGAGGCCATAAAAAAAACAGAAATTCCACAATGCAGAAATTGCCAAAGGTTTTTTCATAGCGCATCTAATTGTTTTTTACCAAGAAGATGTGTTAAATGCGATAAAAACCACGAGATAGGAAAATGTTCTCTAAATCAAGACAACGAAAAAGAAAAACTATTTTGTGTGGTGTGTAACAAGTATGGGCACCCTGCATCTTATAAAGGCTGCGAAAAATTTAAGGAATTACAACAAAAAATACGAGCTAAAAAGCTGGCATTATCACAAAAACGTATGAATAATCCAACTGGTTACGTCAATAACAACACAAGTTTTGCCGACATGGTCAAAAGCAACAACCCACAGAAAGAAAATATTAATACATCTATTAACAACGTTTTGGAACAACTAAATCAATCAATGCAAAATTTGGCCAATCAATTAATCGTTTTAAATCAACATTTACAAATACAGACGTCTAGAATAGACACTCTTTTCTCAATGTTAGAAAACTAATTAGCAACTATTTACAACTTAACTGTAAATAGTGTAAATATTATTCATATAAATGTAAATTCGTTAATTAGGTTGAGCAGGAGATATGACTTAAATAATTTTGTAAATAAATATAACCCTGATTTAGTCCTGCTCAATGAAACAAAACTAAACCCCAATCATAAAATTAATTTTAAAAATTATTGTGTTATACGAAAAGATAGGAAAGACGCCAAACGTGGCGGAGGAACTGCCATTCTCATTAAGAGCGGTGTAAAATATCAAAGGTACACTAACAATGTAATTAACAAATTTGAATACTTGGAAACATGTATTGTTAGAATACCCTCACTTCCCAATAAGATACTGTACGTGGTATCGGCTTATTTTCCAGCTGGTAAAAACAGCAATAAATTAGGTTCTGAACTACTTCAACTTTTCCAATCTTTAAACTTAGAAAATTCGAACCACTACTATATTTTAGCAGGCGATTTGAACTGTAAACACATAGATTGGGGTAATAGCTTGAACAACCCTCAGGGAAACAAATTACGGGAATGGCTTTTTAATAATGAAATTGCATTCAGATGTAAACTATATGCTTCTAAAGATCCATCATATCCACGCTGTAGTTCGTTTTTAGACATAGTTCTAGCAGACTCAAGATTAATAATTCACAAGTTAAATAATTCTATTAATTGCCTTGAAACAATCGATTATGATAGCGACCATAACGCAATTAAAATTCAAATTTTGAAAGTAGAAAAAGATCATCCTATTTCACTAGTCAAAGAAACGCCAAACGTTAAATATAATTATAGTAGGGCTAATTGGAGAAAATTTAAAAATATCTTATTGTCCGAACAGAATAATGCAGAACCGATACCAAATGATAAAAATCTTGAAAATTCAGAAATAGATTTTTATCTTCGTAGACTTAATCAATTTATACATAACTCTATGGAGAAGGCAGTTCCTAAATATGAAAGTCGCGATAATTTTAGAAAATATAATAACGTAATCATGAGAAAACTACAGGCCGATAAAAGCAAAATAGTGACTATTATTAAAAAACATAACAGACTAGAAATAAATGTAATGCCTTTTGAATTAAACTTACTAAAAGTCAAATTAAAACTTATAAGAAAACTCATTAATGACAATTTTACTATAGAAGTCAACAAATTTTTTAAAGAAAAAATTGAAAAAATTAATCAACACAATCATACCGAAATGTTCTCTGAGGTTAAAAAACAGTTCAAAAACACAAAACCACTTAAGGTTGGTATTATCAGAATACCAACAGAGGAAGAAAGTTTAATTAGACAGGCTGAAATAAACCCTGATGATTTGGAAACTGATAACGATGGTAAAGAGTATTTAGTCGAAGAAGACAACCAAAAGTTAAATGTTATAGGAAGGTTTTTAGAATCGGTGCACGCTCATGTTCAAGTTGATAGAGGTTTCGCCAGATTTTTGGAAGAACAAAGTCGATATGAATACAACAAATCAACTTTATCCACATTCAATTCTCTTCGGAAATCCAATGACTTACCAGAATCTTTTGAAGGTAACTACTTCATAACCAGGGATTCAATTACATATATATTTAGAAAATTGAGAAAAAAGAAATCCACTGGCCTGGATAATATCCCTAACATCATATTACGTATTATTCCAGATGAAGTTATTTTGGACTATTGTATTTTATTTAACAATATGCTCAATAACGCGTACTTTCCTCATGCATGGAAAGATGCTAAAGTTATTGTTATACCAAAGAAGGACAGGGATATAAGTAACCCTAAAAATTTAAGGGCAATTAGTTTACTACCGAATATAAGTAAGGTTTTTGAAATTTGCGTTAATAACAATATAATTAAATTATGCAGGGAACAGGGTTTATGTAATGATAGACAGTTCGGTTTTAAACATAAACACGCCACAATTCATGCAATACAACTACTAGTTTCAGATGTGCATTGGAACCTGAACAAAAACTTATGTACTGGTGCTTGCCTAATAGATTTTGAAAAAGCATTTGATAATATCTGGATTCCAGGCTTAATATTTAAACTGATTCATTATCAGTTTCCTTTCCATCTCATTTCACTAATTTACAACATGTTAAGTAATAAATCGTTTCAAGTTCATGACGGCAAGACATTAAGTACAATGAAATTTTGTATTGTTAACGGTTTGCAACAGGGCACAGTTAATGCGCCAATTCTTTTTAATCTTTATATTCATGACCTTTTAAGCCAGGTTGAGAATATCATTGGTTTTGCTGATGATATTATAGTTTATCACTCAGATGATAAAATTGAAAAGATTAATGATAAGTTGCAGAAGTTTTTTTATACTGTAGAAAAATATTCGACGGATTGGCAGATGAAAATTAATCTGAATAAGTGTGAAACTATTCTTTTTCGTCCTCCCGTAGGCAAATGCAACAACAACATTAGAAGATGTTGGAAATCCTTCGGGATAAAATCCTCATTAAATGTTTCTATACCAAACAAGAACATTGTTAAATATCTTGGTATTAACTTAGATAAATTTTGTATTATAATGACCATATTAATCTTCAAATTGAGAAAGCCAGAAAAGCTTTTTTTATGCATAAAAAACTGTTCTTTTCAAAATATCTGAGCCCAGAAGTAAAGATAATTATGTACAAATCTCTTATAAGACCCATTCTTACTTATGGTTGCCAAATTTGGTATAATATTTCCCCTTCTTACATGGAACGAATGAGACTATTTGAGAGAAAATGTCTGAGAAGCTGCACATCTCTGTACAGATCACCATCTAGCAATTTTACAAAGTATATTTCGAACAGAAGACTGTATGATGTATCAAAGATCAGTAGAATTGATAACTTTTTAATACAGTTGATAAGGAATCACATTCTAAGAAGCACAGAATGTTATGAAAATAACCTAATTTTGGCTCCTTACCATGTTGACGAAACATATATATCGAACATTATTCAGAAAGGTTTTATACCACCGGAGGCTTTTTTGTTCTTGGATAAATACGGATACATCCAAAATCAAACGGGTGTACCCATAATTTATCATATCTACAGAAGAGCCAATGTGAAGGCTATATCATGCAATCAACTAACTGCGGAGAATACAAGGTTTGATACCAGTGTTTATTTAGCGGACAAATACGCTACAAATATCAAAAAATTTTGGTGGTTATCCAACTGATTTTTATTTTTTTTCTCTGTTTTTAACCTCGGACCATTTCTTTTAAACTTTAAAATATTAAAGTAAGGTTTTTTTTCAACTTTTTCTTACAATTGATATATTATTACAAATTATATACAAATGTAAATAACTATTAAATATTTATTACCAAAAATTATATTATATGTTTTATAAAGTATACTTGAGAGCCCGATATTTGGGACTATGTATTATTAGTTATATTATACCCACTATTTGTTTATTTATAGTCTATTTAATAACTATTTAATTTATGAATAAATAAACATTATTAAAAAAAAAAAAAATATATATAAATAAAAGCAAATATCAGCGAAAAACGGACGCGACAAATATAGAAGTTATTGAGAAGTCCGAAAGTTAAGCAAAGTTGGTGTTTGTAATATACTAAAGTGGAAAACTTTTTCGTATAGACAAGTCTATACCATCTATGCAAAAAGGTTCTGCAAAAACGTATTTAAAAATTTTGAACTACCAGTCGGTTTATGTTAAAGTAAATTTCCCAATACTTTTTGAGCATATTTTATATTTGTTAGTCAATGTTTGTACGGTAAGAAAGAAGTATGGTATAGTCTCGTATATGATGATAGAATACGAAACGTGTATATACATTTAACAAACAGCCATTATAATAATGATGAAAAACTTCGAAAATGGGAGAGTTTAAATGAAACAACCAAAATAACAACAACAATAACAAACAACAGCTTGTCCTTTTTACGCCATTTTGTGCGTTTATATTAAGTAACAGTAAATGTTCAATGGCTATAGTACGTTTCCCATACCATGCCCAAATACAACATCATTTTCCACTACTACAACTACTACTCCTATATTCATCTTTGCTTTGCTACTGCTTCTATACTCAGGGAAAAAAGTTTGTCATATTATTTAGGAAACATTGTCATATTTATGAAGTTTGATGAAAAAACTATAAACGGGTTTCAATTAAAAAGTTTGTTGTATCAATTAATATTTTAAGTGATTTTACACCTATCACGACAATGATAATAGCAATTAAAACTTTAATTGAACATTAAACAGAGAAAAAGTTATAAATAAATATTTACAAAAAAAAAATATGATACTCACTAAAAAAAGTGTGTGAACGACATGTTTGTATGGATGTATATGTGTTTTTGATAATGCTGTGTCTGTGGGAGTTGTGGTGTAATGGTTAGCGCGTTGGACTGTTACACAGATGGTCCCGGGTTCGATTCCCGGTGACGACAACATCAATTTAGAAAAATAATATGTATGAATTTTCTATCACTTATATGTATCGCTGCTCCCACCTTCGGTGTTCCCATAGCACTTAACCCCACCAAAGTAAAATAATGATTCAGGCCTATGAAACAAAAATCTTGAATAAATTCGCGAACTCTACATCAGATGTCGAGCAACAACTGTTCTAAGACTTATCATCGCGCGCAATTACAGTGTTGCCATGTTTGAAGCCCTTCATCTTTCACCACCTTTCATCTCTCCACTATCCCCTTTCCAAAGAAAGCAACACATTAATTAATAGGAAGAATTTCCTAAGTGCTGCTTCTCTTTAAAAAAAAAAAAGTCAATTAAAATATTAATTGATTCAATTAAATGGTTGCTTAGAAGCAAATTATATTAAATCAAATCTTTAATTAGATACTTTGGGTTGATAATTTTTTCTGTGTATCGGACCATGTCACGAAAGCCGAAAGAGGTAGGACAAAACAAAAGATAAAAAATTTAGTCTAATGGAGTATTACCAGCCAGATCCATTTGGAATTTCGAAATGCATCACTTTAACAATATTTTTATGAAACAGTTTCAGTGGACGGAAAACACTGAAGTTTTCATCATATTTATGAAGGTTTTCACAGACATGATGAAGCTTTTCCTTTGAGTGTACTGCTCGTATTTGGTGATGTTAAAGTAAAAATTTGTGGAAGACTGGTTGAAATGGTTGGTTAGTATGTTTGTTTGTAGAAATGCTTTATATTTGTATGAGTGTATTATTATGTATGTTTATGTGTTTGTATGTTGTGTGAGTTTCATTTTCATTTTGCAATTTCATTAAATTCCAACATCCGCCATAAATCTTCTTCTTTTCCTAGTGACTGCCACACATTGTAGCATCCCAGCAGTAACAACAACAACGGCAACAACAAAAACTGAAAGAAGAAACAAACAACATCACCAACTAAAACCAACAATGAATAAGACCCAAACTAAAAAAGTCCCGAGTAAAAAAATAATATGATGTCATATCCCATTTCATATAACTGGAGATATATTATGATTTTAAAAATGGTATCGGATATGATATGTATATATTAAATTATATAAAATTTGATCCCGATTTTGACCCGATATAATCATATCTGATTTGATGTATAAAGTTTTATATGTTTCATATATAATTATATGCTTCATATACATAGCTATGTATTGATTTTAATTCAGTAAGACATAATTTTTAATCATATAATAAAACTAAAATTTAGCATTGATTAAAAAAAATGTGAGCTTATGTTTTTATGAAATAAAATAATAAAAAAAAATTAATCATAAAGCCTATAAAAATACATTAAACAAAATAATTTATTAATTAAAAGATTTGTCATAATCATTTCGCTCTAATTCGCTACTACGTTGCGACATTTGTCTCCGTATAAATTCTATATCATAACTCCCCAAATAAAAAATATAAATATGATGCAACAAAGAAAACTATCAAATTTGATAAATCAGCAAATTAGTGGATCGTATTGTAAGTGGATTATTAAGGGTGATTTTTTAGCAACTTTCTTTTTGGCAGTTCAGCTGTTTTCGTGTAACATGTTACTGGTAAACATGTTCAGTTTGGTCTATAATTTAAAAATTAATCGAATTACAAACAACCAACGCTTGCAGATTATCGACTTGTACTATCAAAATTCATGCTCTGTTAGGAAAGTGCATCGTCCACTTCTTCCAATTTATGGTCAGTTTGGGCAACCTTCTGAGGCTGCTATTCGGAATCTTGTGACTAAATTTTGCACCAAATTTACATTATTGGACATTAAACCACCAACACGCATACATAGAGTGCGGACAGAGGAAAATATCGCAGCTGTATCCGCCAGTGTTTTTGATGACCGTGAATTATCGATTCGGCGCAATTGGGCCTCTGTTACTTCACTACGTGGATTTGGGTGTAAAACCTTTCAGAATACAGCTCGTGCAAGAACTGAAGCAACACGATCTACCAGAATGGCTAACTTTTGGTGAATGGGTGCTGGCAAAGTTAGATGAGGATCCACTTTTTTATCGGAAAATTGTGTTCTGCGACGAAGCTCATTTCTGGTTGAATGGATACGTGAACAAGCAAAATTGCCGTATTTGGTGTGAATAGCAGCCAGAAGTTTGCAAGAACTGCCAAAAAATGCACTGTTATATGCCGGTGGCATCATTGGACCGTACTTTTTCAAAGACGACGAAGGCAGGAACAAATTTTTGTTTACAAATTTTTGTTTTCCCAAAATGGAAAAGCTTTACTTGGGTGACATGTGGTTTTAATTAGATTTTGCCACATGCCATACAGCACGCGAAACAATTGCCCAATTGAGAGGCGAGTTCGGTGAACAGTTTATTTCACTTTTGGAGCCGGTCAATTGGCAGCCTAGATCGTACGATTTAACGCGGTCAACATTTACACGAAATCTTCTTTAAACATTGAATTACATATACAGATCGTTATATCGACTCAAATAAAGATTTCATACATTTCACTAAATTTTATGTTTGTTTTTTTTTAAATCGAATCCGAAAGCTCTTAAAAAATCACCCTTTATTACATTGAGTTAAATATCAATTATACCAAAAGAAAAAAACTCGGTTGGAATTAGGTCAAAACCATTAAACTTTATTTAATAGGACGTTATTTTATTTGGAACAAAAATATTGGCAATATTGTTAATCAATCCCACGTTCAACGCATAACCGACCGCCGCCGACGCTTTGCAAACACTGTGCCGATACTATATTTCTGTCTGGGTATATACACACAAATATAGTACCACACTTACCTATATATAATCATATTTGTCTATGTAAAATTCTATATAACTTTTTTACTCGGGATGTTTATGTGTTATAGTAGAAAAGAATAAAAGGACGAAAAATTTTAAGTAGAAAAACGCTTTTTGCCTGTATTATAGCGATAACTGCTACTTGTTCTGCTACACTCATAAAAATATACCAGTAAAAATAGGAGAGTATCCTGTTTAAATTTGCAGATTTTTTTGCTAAATATTAGTAAGCTAAGAATAGCAAAAAAAAAATCTGTTAAATGTACAAATCTTAATTATATTTTAGCTAAATTTAAGTTAATTGAAAATGACAATTTAGCTGCTAAAATCAGCAAAATTTTTTGCTAAATATTTGTAGACAAAAACCATTAAACAATCAATGTAAGATCAATAAAATGTTTGCTATATTTACGTTAAATTTAGTATATTTTACTAAAATCAACTGAAATATTTGCTAAAAATTGTAGATTGCTAATATCGAAAAGCCAGATTTTTATTCGCTTATAAACAAATTTAAAAAACTTTGAAAATTTCACATTATTTGTGATTTTTGTTGTCTACTAATAATATTTAGCAACATTTGTTACTTTCAATTAACAAATTTTTTGTAGCTTTAACAGATTTCTTTTTGATATTCTTATCTTACAAATATTTAGCAAAACCAGTTTTTCCTGCATTGTAATTAATTACTTGTAGTTTTATCAAAACTATTTACTATTTTTTTTCTATTAGTGTATGTAAGGTACTCACCAGGAAGGTCTACTTGGAGTAGTACTTCAACTGAGATATATTTTTTTTAATTTCTATATAGAAAGTATATAAAAGCTGTGTGTCGTTTGAAAGCATTTTAAAATGCTTTTCGTATTTACAGATTTAACAATTTATTTAATATTTCTTCAGAAACTATTGGTATATTATGTACCATATGATAGCTATTCAAAATACCTTTCATTTGAAATAGTAACACAGGCCAACAAATTAAAGAAAAAACTTAAAATGTGCTTTTCTAAAAGTTGGAAGTGTGCTGAGTTCGAATCTGACCCCAGTTTTTCGAGATATCTTAACATAAAATCTAAAAAACCCGATTTTTGATTCTTAACTTAGGTTCCGATTTAGCGCTACTTAAACCTTAAGAAAAGTATTATATGGTCTCATTGTTATAAAATTTGTTTTCCTGTGTTTTATGTCTTTGTAAAAACTTAGTTTTTGGGCTTTTTGTCTCTTAATGGAAAACATGGTCGAAAAAAAATTTTTTAGAACTAGTTTTTATTAATGTATTATAAAGGGTCCGCCATCTAACGTTTTTTTTTCAACTAGTGCTTATTTCGTGAATGGTAACACTTAGCTCATGATTTGACAGATAATTAGTTTTATCCTTCCGCTGAACGAATATGGTTGTGTATACGCATGAACAACGCTGGGAAATATTGCGACATTACTTTGAAAATCATGGTAATGTTGCAGAATGTCAATGGTCAGTCAATGGCGATCGTTATCGGGCCATGTTGAACGAATTTTTGTTCACAAAAATTGAAGAGGAGGATATTGGCAACATTTGGTTTCAACAGGACGGCGCTACGTGCCACACAGCCGAAGCTACACTCGATGTTTTGCGCCCTGTTTTTGAAGATCGCATTATCAGCCGCAGAGCTGATGTCGTTTGGCCACCTCGTAGCTGCGATTTGACACCGATGGACTATTATTTGTGGGGTGCCGTCAAAGATAAGTGTTACGCCAACAAGCCAGAGACAATTGACGCTTTAAAGGACAATACTCTTGAAGCCATTGGTGAAATACAACTGCACACAATCGATAATGTGCTTAAAAATTGGACCGATCGTGTAGGCTACTGCATGGCCAGCCGAGGCAGCCATTTGAATGAAATTATTTTCCATTATTAACTTTCAAATAAAAAAAGAAATTTGAGAAAATGTTCAGTAGTTTTTTTTTATAGCATTTTCAAAAAAAAAAGTTATTTGGCGGACCCGTTATAATACAAATTTAACAATCAATATTTCTCTATAAGTGGTTGCTACACATACAGAGCTTCAAATATTAAATTCATGGCCGTCCAACGCCTACTGGTGAAACACTGCGACATTTAGCCGCTCGCGTCGAAGAGACTGGCACAACACGAGATGCTGCCAGGCGTGGCAGACCCCGGAGTAGCCGTTCTGCAAAGAATATTGCTGCTGTAGCCGAGGATGTCATGGAAGCGCCGTCGACATCGACCAGACGACGTGCCACGCAAATGGGTATCAGTCGACGGTCTTTACAGCGAATTTTGGTACAAGATTTGAAGATGTTTCCGTACAAAGTCCAGACGGTGCATCAGCTGTTAGCTGCTGACCGCCAATCGCGTGTAACATACGCTCAAGCCATCCTTAATCACCACCAAGAGGAAGATGATTTTTCATCAAAAATAATCATGAGTGATGAGGCCCATTTCCATCTTAGCGGGTACGTAAATAAGCAAAATTTACGCTTCTGGGGCACTGAAAATCCGCGTGTAACCCACGAAGAGCCATTACACCCGCTCAAAGGCACTGTATGGTGTGCTGTTTTCGCTGGAGGAGTCATCGGACCTTTTTTCTTCGAAGACGTCGCGGGCCAAACGGTTACTGTGAATGGTGAGCGCTACAGAGCAATGATCAACGAGTTCTTTTTGCCGCAACTTCATGAATTGGGATTGGAAAGCATGTGGTTCCAACAGGACGGTGCAACGGCACACACTGCAAGTGCCACAACCGATATGCTGAAGGATACATTTAACGGGCGAATAATCTCCCGTTTTGGCAATTTGCACTGGCCAGCAAGATCGCCTGATTTGACCGCTACAGACTTCTTTTTGTGGGGCTTTTTGAAGTCGCGGGTTTATGTCAACAAGCCTCAGACTCTTGCAGCTCTTAAAGACAATATCCGTCAAGAATGTGAGGACCTATCGCCGGAAGTTTTGGCCAAAGTGATGGAAAATGCCATAAAAAGGGCTCAAATGACAATCAACTGTGGCGGCGGCCATTTACATGACATCATATTCTCGACTTGATGTAAAAAAAATTAAAATACCAAATAACTTATTATACTGTATTGAAGTTTTTTCTGGGTGTAGTGTCGATGACTTCAATAAATGTAATTTACTGTTTAATAAAATAATACGTTTTGTTTACAAATTGAAGCCATATGATCATGTTTCGAAGCATATTTCTGATTTTTTGGGATGCAGTTTTAAAAATTTTGTTCGAATTCGATTGCTATTATTCTATCATAAACTCATGCTCTCTAATTGCCCTGAATATGTATATAGACATGTTATACTCTTGAACACTGAAAGAAACCCTCAACTTTTATATCCCATTAGAAATTATATTATTCATGAACGATCATTTCATGTTCGTGTAGCTAAGTGTTGGAACCATTTACCCTTACCACTTAGATCTTTTGATCTATCTTTAAAAACATTCAAGTGTAAACTTGTAAAATATGCTTCTGTAAATGATATTTGATGTGCAAAAATTTTCAAAAATTCCCAAAAATTTTCAAAAATTCTCAAAAATTTTCAAAATTCTCTAAACTGCAATACTTTTTGTCATGTGAGTTTATGCCATATTCTTTATTCTTTAATAATTCTTTTAAACTTTTTTCTTAAGTTTTTGTAAGTTAAACTTGCTATATACAAACTGTTTTATATTGTTAGAAAATAGGATATTTAAGGTTTTATAGTTTTAAGTGACATAATGAAGTTGATTGTTAATGTTGGTCTACCAACTATATATGGTAAACAAGAAGAATCAAAGTTTTTCATTTTTTTTTTAAATTACAGCCAAAAAACATCGGAAGGTTATTTTTGCGCCACCTTGTATAATAAAATTTTAACAATCATTATTTCTATATAAGTGGTTGCTACATATACAGAGCTTCGAATATTGAATTATATTTTGATTGAATTCTTTGTCTGCTGCGGAGGAGAAACCTTCATGCCAAATTTCACATTAAATTATTATTAATATTCTCCTTTTTGCCCCTTGCATACTACCAGGTATTCAATCACTGCTATTTTTTAGTCCACTTCTGTACATTGAATAGAAACTATGCCATGAAACATTTCATATAATCCAAAGAAATTTAACAGTCAACCAAATAGAAGAAATCTTTTTTTTTTTTCAAAACAGTAAATGTAGCGCAAAAGAACGAATGGCAAGCAATCACACCGACCGGCAGGACGACCGTCGTATAGATAGACAGACTCTACATACAGCCATTCATGTTTAAGTCGAGTCTTCACTCAAGAGAAGGCTTAATATTAAATGTAAAAATGAACGATTTTTTTCTAACTTGACTAAAATGAAATGAAAGATACGATACCGTGTTTTTTTTTCAAGCCAAATATAGTTAAGTTGCACTGCGTTTAGATGGACCTAAATTGTAATAAATTTTATTTGTTTATTTTTGACCATTTTAATTTTACGGACAAGTTGAGGAAAAATATTAAATCTTTTGTATTGCAATTATTAAAATTTACGAAGTTTTAATATTAATCAAATGTTTAGCATTTGATTTTTTTTTAGTTCATTTCATCATCATTTTTAAGGTTTATTTCATATGCAATCTAATTGTCTTACTATAATGTTTGTTGGATTTTAGCCTTTTTCTGTTTTTTTTTTTTTTTTTGTTCTCTGTATTTGAAAACGAAAAGGGCACTTTTCAGTTTTAATTTTTTTTTATTTTCCCTTTTTTATTTATTTTCCATTCTACATAATTTTTTTCTATTCGCTAGAGTTTTTTATTCTATGCAAGGCACATTCATGTAGCTTGTTTTAATCTCATCACATAACAATGACAATATCTTTGAAAAAAAAGTGGGCGTGGCAGTAAGGGAGGGTGTTTGTTTAAAAGGAAAAACAAACAAGAAAACTGTTTTTTTTTTTCTGTTAGATGTAACTTAGACGCTCACATTTTCAAGATATTTTATCAGAAAATTAAAATGGAAATTTACGTTAAATTGGAAAAAGATTTGTTGAATACATTTTGCTTCACTTGTTTTTTTAATAGGATTTCTGTTTTTTTGTTAAATGTAAATCTAAAATTGTTATGATGATGGTAAATTTAAATGTATTTTAAATTAGAGAAAAATAAAAAGTCTTAGCAACGCTAGAGATGGGGTGACACCTTTACCATAGGTTTAACCTTCGAACTCACAAAGCTTTTTACATACGTAGTGTACCGTTCCTCATATTTTACACATATTTTAAATAAAAAAAATGCATTTACTCCAACATTTAATGGGTTAATGAGGAATAGATGAAAAAAACAATAATAAATATTTTGTAAAAAAATTTAGCTAAATCTAGGGAATAATATTAATTTAAATTTTATTTCCACAGGCAGGTAGAGAAATTTTAAAACTACTTTGGGAAAATGTTTTTGTACAATTTCACAACAAAAGTCAGTAGATTTATATAGTCGGAAAAATTGCACGGAAATGCTTCTGAAAAATTTGGAAAGTATGATTACGCGACATAACCATTAAAATACGCATTTTACAGTTTTATGAAAAGCCCTTCCCTTCGATTATTTTCAAGTAAAACTAGAGAGTTTTACATTGTAGGAATTGTTCCATATCATTGGTTAATTCATAAGTCCCAAGTATGGGGGGGGGGGATATACCAAATAACTTCTAAAATATTAAATATAGAATGAGTGAAATTTCATCGATATTGGGCAATGGAATTGGGACTCAGTCATTAATGGGTTAACAATACATGCCAGTGAAGCATAAGCAGTATTAAAGAAATCAATCATTTCTTGTTCAAACAAAGTACGAACATTGCTATACTCAAAAAAAAAAAGTTAGTAGAGAAGTTAGTAAAACGTCTTGTAAATCAATTATACTATTTTTCAACAAATTTATGGCTAAAATTATGATTTCAGCTAAAATTTTAGTTATACTTATTCAGCACTTAACTACATTGAATTAATGTTTTGCTAATATTTTACTAATTTATTTTGCTAAAAAAAATTGTGCTGATAAGCACATAATAGTGTGGGCGACAACCAGATTGAAAAATATACGCAAAATGAAGTAGGTGGCGCAGCACTTCAAGATGCAGTAGAGAAGAGGAAAATGTACTAAAAACTCTTGTAAGACATATAAAAAATCAACCATTGAAGATTTTTGCATCTGTTTTTCATACATAAAACAAAATTGTGAAAACAATTTAAATTTTCTGTTGTCACCGGCTTGTGAAAGTATTTACTAAATAAAAGAAAAAATAAAATATTTAAATTTAATAAAGATTAAATGTGTATCTGTAAACTAAGTGTATATTATATAATGATTATAAATGTAGTGTGGTCGAAATGGCAATTTGAAATTGCAAACTAATAAACGTTCAGGTAGATATACATCAAAGGCAATTTTTTATGTTTCATTTTTCTTAAAAGGGTTGTATATGTCATATTTAGTTATTTTTTCCCTTCGTTTCTAGAACTATCTAAGGCATTTTTTTTTCCTTTAAAAGATGTCATCATTTTGACAACCATTGCTCTAAGTAGCTGAAAGATAATTTTGTTTTTTATAATTATTTCTATATATTTTCAGATATTATATTAATTCATGTCGTCAGTGTGGGGTGTGACCATTTTTATGTTTTGTAGCTTATTGTAAATTAGTTTTAAAAGAATCACAAAACAAATTTTATTATTTTCAGCAAATGAATAAACTAAAGTATAATTTTTGTACAAATTTTTTTTGGGTTTTTTTTCAGTTTACTAATATTCAGCAAAATTTTGTTAACTTTTAGCAAGGAATTTTTAATTTTTAATCAACTAAGTGTTAGCAAAACTTTCGCTGAATCTGCTAATTATTGTTGCTAAAAATCAATTAGCTGATTTTCACTAAAAGATTTTCCTGACATTAGCAACTTTTTTGCAAGCACCCTACTGACTAAAATTTTGCTGACTCAGCTAAATTTTTTGCTAACTCTAATAACTTTTTTTTATAACGTATATGTGGCAATCTACTTCGCGTTACAATTTTCAATAAATTTGTCAAAATGTTATTGTATTTTGAATAATAAATTAATAAAAACAACATTTTTAAAAAATAACTATGCTTTCTGTACTACATAAAGGTAATTCTTAAACTAAATAGTGAAAAAAAAACAATTTTCTGAAACAAATCACGGGGTGGGTTTCGGGAAACGATGTAGAAAAATTTAAAAACTAAAAAAAAGAATAAGAAAGAATATTCAAATTTTTAATAATTTAACAGTTTCTGGTGAAAATAAAAAACTTAGTCACTGAGTCGAAAGCATTTTTTGTTTTGACCAAAAACCGTAAAGTTACCAATGATTGAAAATCTGCAAAACCCACCCGGGTGTGTTTCAGGAGCAGCGCTGCCAACTTTGACGATTTGTCTCCATTTTGACGATTTTTGGAGTGAAATATGATAAAATTATGATTGACGATTTCAAGAAATTTATTGTATGGAAAATGACGATTTATAAAAATTTGCAATGTTTATAGAATTTTTAAACGTTTTAATTTATTTCTCTAAAATATACTGACAAAATTTGATAAGGTTTTTTTTTTTATAAAACATCTAAGGAAAATGAGATCAAATGATCTCAAATCGAATAAAAATTCTTCATTTACCCATTTAATGATCAACTAAATATAAACTCACATCATATTGATAGGTTTATTTTAATTTTTATTAAAAAATAACGAATCTGAATGGATTTTTTATATATTTTACAAAGACAAATCCAAAATCTTTGTTTTTTAATAATTTAAATCATTTAGCTTCAAAATCACTGATAAAAGAGTGATATTCTACTTTTTTGATTGTTGGTAAATCAATATTTTTCTTTAATTCCCTTTTTATTGTATGTATGCAAAAATATTGTGAAACCAAATATCGGGAAAAAAATTTAAAAATCAAAATAATTTTGCAGATTTTAAAATAAGTCAGTGATTTTTAAATTCTATTCCCCGAAATTTGTATTGGGATTTGTGTTTTTAAGACTTAGAGTCGTTTGTAAAGGAACTAATAAAAAAGATCATTAAAATTGTGAAATAATTACAAATAAAGTTATAAAAACGTAGTTGTGAGTAAAATTTTTATTTTTTTTTATTGAAATATAAGGAGTTTTTGGAATAACGATTTTTTGACGATTTCTCATTCTCAAAATGAAGATTTTGAAGATTTTTTTAACAAAATTTGACGATTTTTGCACAAATTGGGTTGGCAGCACTGTTCAGGAGAGGGAATGTTAAAGAAGTTGCTTAGAACTTCTTAGTTTATAAAAAAAAATGTTTCATGTACACTTAAACGTTGACAACTTTAAGGAGACACGATCAATAAAAAACCCAGTGTATGTAAGTGGTAAGTACATTATTGCGGTTATTGTAGAACTAGTCTAAAAGTTAGACCTAGAATAGTATTAACCCGTGGCTCAAGGCGAATAAAGATTTCGATTTTTCAATTTTGGCATGCTAAGTACGAATATTAACTAATTTTTGAATTAAGACTAACGGTTTTCAAGATATTGCGACTTGATTTTCAATAAAAATAGAGTTTTTTTCCATAATTCTAAAATTATCCTAAATTTTTTATTTTTGCACTAGAAAAGTACGCGCGCAAAGCCTCTAACAAATGGAAAAAATTTAAATTAATTTTAAAAAATTTATTTTGTGATACATCATTTCTATTTTCAGACAAACTTATGATCAAATAAAAGCATGCTTTGTGTAGTATTTGAGTGCAAAAATAATAATATTTAAAAAATTTCTAGAATAGTGAAAATCTAATTTTTAGTGAAAATCAAATCGCAATATCTCGAAAACCGTTAGTCCGATTTCAAAAATTTCCAAATATTCGTGTTTAGTATGTCAACAAAAATAAAAAACTTATGTGTTGCGAGACATATTTTTATTATATCCATTTAAGAAAAAAAATTTCAAAAATCGATAATAACTTTTAGACCTAATACTACAGTAATCTGAACAGTTTATTTAAATATTTTAAAAAAAAAAGTTTTTCTAAAGTACTAATTTGGTAATGGCAAGTACTTACAATTGTCATTACAAATCTCGTTACCTTTAGAAGGAAATGTCTCGGAAAATTATGACATATCATTACCAACCACCTTACGAAAAATAGAAAAATATGTGGTTATCCATACGCAGTTTGGACAAAAATAATGAGTCTAAACAAATGTTTCAAAAAACTAAATTTATCTTATAAATCCTGCACAAGATGTCATTACTTTCCATCTAACAAAAAATCTTAAATATGTACTTATATATGTCCTTACTATGTACTTATATATGTCCTTACTAAAGGATATTTTTAAAAAATTTTGGATTATTACTTTCAAAAGTCTGTTAAACGGGTTCCAATTCAGTTGAGCTAATTTTTCCGTTGTTACCGTTTTAATCAGTTATTTAGCTGAAGTTATTAGTTGTATCATTTTACCTGTAGAACAAATTTCATCCGTTTTTCAACTTATTTTTCGACCTAAAATTTAGTAATCGTGATTCTCAAATTTACAAATTTTGTCAGTTAATTTAAAACACCATTATATTCAAACCATTAGTTTTTTGTGTCACCGCTATCAGTCTCACTTATATAATCATAAAATAAGCTATATCTCGGAAACTAAGCGAGGCAGAGCAAAATTTACAAAAAAACGTTACTCCGTACTACGGGTGCCGAACGTGACTGATTTTTATAAATCCCTGAACACAATATTTCGAAAACTTTAATCGCTCGAGATTTTGAGATTCCAGGATTTTTCGGCGTTTCGGACCTATTTCTTAGTTTAAATAAAACATAAAAATAATAATAATAAATTAAAAATAAAATAATTCATTAAAAAAAATGTATTATTCACATCTTGACAGTTAAACATTTTTAAGCCCTGTCTCCACATAAAGAATTTACAACCGTATCCGAATATCTTCACAGGATCAACTTAATTTACTGGGAGTGCGTTAATTAAAAACTAAATATTATCAAGCTATGCAATTATCTTTGTTTATAAAAACTTAATTTAAACTTTAATTAAACAAATTTTTACTTTTCAAAAAATAATCCCATCAAACAAAAGCCCATTGCGTACATTGTACCACCACCAAATGTGAAGTGAATATAATGAAAAAATATTTAGCAGGGACAAAAAAAAGTAAATTAAATGGTATTTAAGCGACTATTTTAACAAACAACAAAAAACTCGTTTAACTTACTTTTATACAAAAATAAAAAAATTTAAACATAACATGTCAGCATCAGCAATTCAGGACCAGAAGCAATGACTGCCAACAGCAGCAACAACAATGAGTCGTTCGTAGTAAAACAAGCAATAAGAAGAACAACAAGTAATTTTCATTGTCACGTGGCAGTAATTACCGGTGTTGTCGCTGCTACTAACATTGCCAACATGGAACAGACGACGATGACTACTACGACTACCAAACCCCCCAACACCGCCCCCCCCCCCCCCTTCCACCATCGCACTGTCAAAGTCTATATTTAAAATCGCATAGACAAAGTCATAAACGTAGTTAAAGCAATGAATACATATGTAAATTCACATGTATGTTTAAAAATTTATAGCGAAGGTCATAAATTGATACCACGTTAAAGACCATTTATATACAACTTGATATATGTATGAAAAATAATTTCTGTATTCTGAAGAGGTTGTTGGCTTAGGTCCAATGTTCAAAAAAAAATCTCTTACGAGATGTCAACTTATGATTATCGATATGTTGGTTTGATAGTAGATTTATTTAAAATCGATTGTTAAAAATTGTAGACTCATCATTATTCGAAGTTACAAGGACGCAAGTTGGATACGACTGGACCGAATTATGCATGCATCTAATTCCTACATGCATGCATCTAATTCCTACACTCAAAAAAGTTAGTAAAGTCAGCAAAATTTTAGGGTGCTTGCAAAAAAGTTACTAATGTCAGCAAATCTTTTGCTGAAAATAAGCGAGCTGATTTTTTGCAACAAAATTAGTAGATTCAGCAAAGATTTTGCTAACACTTAGTCGATTAGAAATTAAAAATTCCTAGCTAAAAGTTAAAAGCTCAAATTTTTGCTGAATATTAGTAGATTGAAAAACTCGGAAAAATTGTAGAAAAATTATAAAAAATATGTTGAAAATCCTACACATGCATTTTTGATTATTTTAAAAATAATTTACCATAAGTTACAAAATATAAAAATGTTCTTACTCCCACATTGACGACATGAATTAATGTAATATTTGAAAATTATCTAACACTCAACAAATAAGTTGGCAGAAAAGTTAGTAAAACATCTTGTAAATGAAGTACCCCCATTTTTCAGCAAAAATTTTTTGCTAAACTTTTAGTTAAACTTTTTCAGCACTTAACTGTTTTGACCTAATGATTTACTAATATTTTGCTAATGTTTTACTAATTTAGTTTGCTAATAATAGTGTGGACAACAATCCCATTGAAAGATATATGCAGAATTAAGAAGAAGTCGCGGCATGTCTATTTGTAGTTGAGACGAGGAAAATTATACTAAAACGTAAGACATATAAAAATATCGACCATGGAAGACTTTTGTATCTGTTTTTCATACATAAAACAAAATTGTGGATTGAAACAAGTTAAATTTTGTGTTGTCACCGGTTGTCAAAGTAATTGTCTATTGACAAAATTAAAGACAAAATAAAATATTAAAATGTGTATTTGTAAACTAAACGTTTATAGCGATTATTAATATAGTGTTGATCAAATTGCAAACAAATATACGCTCAGGTAGACGGAGTAAACCAAACGTCAAAGACATACATCTTAGGTAATTTTTTATGTTTCCTTTTTCTTATTGCAAAAAAAAAGGGTTGTTATGTCATATTTTTTCGTTTCTAGAATTATTTATGCCATTTGTATTCCTTTAAAAGATTCCATCGTTTAGACAACCATTGATGTAGTATTCGAAAGATAATTTTGTTTATGTTTATAATTATTTCTATATATTTTCTGATATTACATTAATTCATGACGTCAATGTGGGAGAATGAAGATTTTCATATTTTGTAAAGTATTGTAAATTATTTTAAAGTATAACTTTTGTGCAAGTTTTTTGAGTTTTTTTTTTAGTCTACTAATATTCAGCAGAAATTTTTTTAATTTGTAATCCACAAAGTATTACTAAAAATCAGCTCGCTGATTTTCAGCAAAATATTTGCTGACATTAGCAATTTTTTGCAAGCCCCCTCCAGACTAAAGTTTAGCTGACTCATCAAAATTTTGTGCTGACTTTACTAACATTTTTTAGTGTGTACATTAATAATCATTATAATCATTAAGTTTACAAATACACATTTAATCTTTTTTTAAATTTAAATGCTTTATTTAGTCTTTAATTCAATTAATAGACAATTACTTTCACAAGCCGGTGACAACACAAAATTAAATTTTATTATTCACAGTTTTGGTTCATATATGAAAAACAGATGCAAAAATCTTCCATGGTTGATTTTTATATGTCTTACAAGAGTGGCATTTTTAAGTATCATTTTGCTCTTCTCTAATACATCTTGACATGCCGAGACATATACTTTATTCTGCGTATGTTTTTCAATCTGTTTTTCGCCCACACTATTAATGTGCTTATCAGCATAATTTTTTTTAGCAAAATAAATTAGTAAAATTTTAGTGAAATATTAGTTTAACACAGTTAAGTGCTGAATAAGTATAACTAAAATTTTAGCTGAAAACAGAATTTTAGCAAAACAGTTGCTGAAAAATAGTATACTTGATTTACAAGACGTTTTACTAACTTTTCTATTTCTATTATTTCCAATACATTTCCCAAATAACGTTCTAAAAGACTTCTTAAAATCCACCAGATGGTGTTTCTAGCAAAACAATTAAAGACTCAACATTTACTTTGCTTAAAACATGCTAAATGTGAGTTTCCAGTATGACATTTGATTTCTCATTGTCCGAATCTGGAATAATTTGTTTTCAGTCATTAGATATTATTCTTAAAACTCCCCATAGAAAACAAAAATGTTTTGCTAAATTATGTTCTAAAAATAATTTATCATATATAAATCACCAAGATTAAAGGTGATTCAACCAAAGTAACAAACCAATTATACATTCCAGTCTCTAGTAATTAAGATAAAAACAGACATTTGGAAATAGCACGTTTAAAAAAAATATAATACTTTTCATTTTATATATCCCAGCCAAATAATGTGTTCCGAAGCATATATTCTAGAACAATTTCTTTTATATCGAACTTGTTCTCAAAGCCATCGGTTCTATCGCCAATAATTTTTCCTAAAAATTGTCTCAAATGTTAATAGATCTTTCACTCTAAACCAGAACCAGCGCTGGAACTTTTGTTAGAAATTATTCTCGTCCAGCTATACCTTACATTTTAGCTTAGTGGTCTTGGGTAGATTGATTTGGGAACCGGTCTCTAAAATTATTTTCCTGGTATATTTAAATGTTCTTGTAGTAGTAAGAATGTCAATATCTATGTTTAATATCCTGCTGTTACAATAACATTTCATTGAATTTTAACGGCAAAATTTCGCGCGCGTTTCAAAAATTTCTATACATACATACATATATTCCACAATAATTTGAAGAGAAAGTGGTAATGGGATTTAGGGAGGGACTTTATGTATATATGCGGATTTCAATGAATTAAATAGTTGTTTTTTGTGTCTGTTTCTGTTTAAAATGTTTTATATGTTTAATGTATCGGCTTTAAGTATAGAAAATGCCAATAAGTATTTGCATGAAAGGATGGACGTAAAATTGTAAGTATGAACTAGTATACTATGGGTAATTAAAATAAGGTAAAATTATACCTTATACTCACAAGGAAAATAATAAAATTCAAAATAATATAGATGTTAAGGAGGAGTAGTGTTTCCTTATTAGTATCAGGGAAGATATTTCGTCAGCTTAATATTGTTTTGCCGTATATGCCAATTTTACATTTTTGGGAAATCGAATTTTAAAGTTTCTCATGAAATTAAAGTCAAACTAACCGATAACTTTTTCTCTTTGTTATTTTAATACTTGATGTAAAGAGATTAATTTGATTTTTTTGCTAAAGGTAGGATCTGAAGCCTTCTGGTGTTTTGTTACATTAATTTTTTCTCAGAACGAGTTTTACCCATACACATACGGCATTAAATCTGTACATATGCAATACCAATAAATATTTTTATGAACAACACATACAAATAAAAGTACACACAGAGAAAAATTTAGGTATTTGCCAACTGAAATTCGGTTATTATGACCCAAATTCGTTTATTAATAATTTCAGACGCTTGGCATAACATTAGTTTTCACAACAAAGTTCGGTTAGTTCAACTGAACTGTAGTTGTAATCCCCAAAATATTCAGAAAACGAGTGTAAATATCGTTGTACTAACGGAACCTGCCCGACGGATGACATGGGGGTTATGCTGGGGATACCACCATTGCATATTTCTGTAATGGAGGCTGCCTGCATAGGATCCTCCAGACTTAGAGAATTCGGTGACATGAGGGGAGGTGATCTAAGGGGTCACATGAGGATCGCTAGAATCCTAATTGATGACCCGATTACAAAGGTTACGGATAGGAGGTCACCGGAGTACATCTTTGATAGGAACTTTAAAGTGATGCTGTTCGACAGGGCCATGTGGACCAACAGATCCTGGGAGCCAGAGCGGGGTTCTCAGATATGGTTCACAGATGGCTCAAAGCATGCGAATGGTGACACTGGTGCGGGTGTCTATGGACCAGGTTTCCAACGGGCCTTACCCATGGGTAGATACCCCTCCATTTTTCAGGCAGAGGTTTTTGCTATCTGTGTCTGCGCGGAGGAGTGTTTACGAAGGGGCACTATTAGATCTCGCATCTACATTCTTTCTGACAGTCAGGCGGCATTAAGGGCTTTAATGTCCTATGAGGTGTCATCTGGTCTGGTCATGGAATGCATTCTGGCTCTTAACCGACTTGGCAGGCGCAACTCGCTTACCTTAGGGTGGGTTCCTGGTCACGAGGGGCATGAGGGCAACGAGAGGGCAGATTGTCTTGCTAATTGCGGGGCCCGAAGGCCCTTTATTGGCCCTGAACCATTCTGTGGTATACCTTTGGGGTATGTTAGGGAGAAGCTCGGGTCGTGGAGGGAGTCAGAATTCTCTCTCTATTGGGAAAACTCTCTTGGCCAACGACAGGCTAAGAGATTAATTTCTTTTTCCAGTGCAGGATCGAGGAGACTCTTGTCCCTCGGGAGGGGTGACTTGAGAACCCTGGTGTCTTACCTGACTGGACACTGCAATCTCAGATACCACCTGCGCAAAAGGGGTCTTTCGGACACGGATGAGTGTAGGTTTTGCGAACTGGTAGCTGAGACATCAGAGCATGTTCTTTGCGAATGTCCGAGGCTATGTGAAAGGCGTGCCAAGTTTCTTGGCAATCGCTTTGTCTCCCCTTCGGACATTATGAAGATTTTGCCTAATAGGATTATTGGCAGCACAAAAGACCTAAGTTGGTCGCGGTGCATAGTGCCATATAATCTAATAAACTAATAACTGAATTTATAAGTTGTTAACATTACTATACACTTTTCTATTGGGCTGGAACTTTATTTCTCTGTGTGTTCTTACGGCACTGAAAAATAATAAAAAAAACTAGGCAATTAAAACAAAAATTTGTATTCAAAAATATTAAAAATATTATCACAAGACATTTTTCATATAGTTTTTTGTAAAGTTAAAAATATAACAAAAACGTCCTTCTTTGATTATAACAGTTTCTTCAAATGTAAGTATTTAGTAATAAAGACTATAAAGGACTATTTTGATTGTGGATATATTTCTATTTCGAACTGTCTTAACTGTCCTGTGGAAAATTAGTTAAAATTTGACGTTCTTTTCTAAATATTTCAGGACATTTTCATTAAATTTGCAATTTTAATTCAAAAATTTGTTTCTCTGGAATGTCTAGCTTATGCAAAATGATAAAGTTAAAAATTTTTTAAAATGCATAAAATTTATAAGGATGAAACTGAATCCTGATAAAAACGCCGACATGATTATACTCAAATTAAAGATAATTTTGTGTAGAATTATATTCTTAAAAAAAATCATGGTTTTGCAATAACATTTGCAAAAATTAAGCAAAATATACGAAAAAATTAGGTGAATGACGTAAATATAAAAATCGCAATATTCTAAAAACTACAAATGAGAAAAGAAACGTTTGCCATATTTGGATTAAGCGGACATATAGTAGGTCTATTAAAAATATGTGTTTCAAAGACAGCTTTTTGGACATCGAGTAGTATTATAACGTAAAAGTGCTTTGTACTCTGTACATTGTAATGTCGAATATATTTGACAAAAACACGAAAAGGGTTAAAATTATGACTTCAAATTGGTAAGAGTATTTATTTCAATTAAGTTTTATAATAGTCTTGGGTACAGCTCACAGCCCATGTTTCATATGGCTATTTGTAAAGTTAAAAAAAGAACTAGATAAGGTCCTTCTAAGATAATGACAGTTTCTTAAGTATGTAATAAAAATTATAAAAGACTATAGATTTTCTTAAAATTATGACCATAAAACACGACGAAGATTTGACACTGACTGAATTATTTTTCTGCAGGATTCTATTTATATAGTTTCGAGCTCAGTAGTAACTTGTATGCACGTACGGTAAAACAATTTTTAAAGTTATTACTTTTATTGGCTTATATGCACTTAGTATACTGGTAAATGTGGAAAATTTGAAGTATATCCGAATTTTTGTCGTTTAAGGCAAGCAAATGCTACAACTAGATATTGTAGTGAATATAAGCAAAAATCATACCGGATAACTCGGAAATGGAAAGCGAATGGTCAAAATGGATAAAACATTTAGCATACTCTGAAACATAAAGCTACATCCCCAGTTAAAAAAAAGGCGTTTTGGCGTATAGGGCAAAACAATACGATTTGCTTTGAGTTTAGTTCACATACAGCGAGTTCGGGTTAAGTGATTCCTCGGCCAATATGGTCGCAGCACATTATCCGCATAACTGGTATTGGGGTTAAGGTGGAAAAATTATCGGACATAACCCCCAACATAAAAATTGGAATACAGACCTATCGCATGAATATTGCAAAAAATATCGAAACTTCCAAAATTTCTAGTAATAATGACAACTATTTTCTGTTTATTATAACCGATAATTTTTCGGTAATAATCCCCACAGCAAATATTGGGATTATATACGAAATAGTTTCGGACACAATTCCCACTGCAAACATGGGGATTATATTCCAAAACATCAAACATGACTATCAATGACTATGCAATGCTCTCACCCTCTTTTAACACCTTGTGCCTGCAACCAGGGAACGGGCCATTTTTAAGGAAAACCAAAGCTAAATTGAACAAATTTTTGATAAAACCATAACAAATATGTGAAAAACTAATATCAGCAATATTAAAAATGGTAACGACATGTTCTGTTTGATGCTGTGTTTAAAACGGATTGTCCCTCCTATAATATAAAATTCTATAAGCTTTCTCTTTCTTATCTTCCTAAACGATTTTCTTTTTTTAAACTTCCAACTATATCTGTGCTTATGCAAATGACAAAAGGGCAAAAGGCAGATAAAGAATCACACACTCAATTAGGACATAATTACAATCTATGACTGGGGTCGAATTTAAATGTTGACCCAGATATTGTGGAATCTAAAGCTGAGCATGAGAACACAATATGATGTCCGCTAGAAAAATCACCTCATTCAAATGTTAAAAAAAAAGCATTCAAGGTCTTTCTTAGCCAGTGCAAGAACTACTCCACTCCTTCTGATACCATTACTATTTATACCACCTATATCCGGCCTAAACTGGAATACAACTCCCATATATCAGCAGGAACTTCAAATAATATATTAAAGCTTCAGGACCGTGTGCAAAGAACCCGCCTGCACTCAATAACAAAAGGGTATCCAGCTCTATTGATTCGTTGGAACATCGTCGAAATGTGGGTAGAATGAAAATGTTCTATCAATACTATCAAATGAAGTATTCTACGGAGATAAGTTGATTTATCCCTAGGTCCTGTGTTTTATTTATAACACACGCATGTCCAGTCGATCTCGTCTGTCTGTGGACAATAGTCCAGTGGATCGTAAAAAGCATTACAGAGGCATTAGTAGAGGGCATTCCCTGAGTGTTGGTCTAGTGTTCTGGTATACTATCTTGCACCGGTAACTTCCACACGTTAAATTCACGGGAGTCCCTTTGACAACGCTTGCTCGAAATAATATCTTGGGCAAAGAATGATTTATCCCTTTGCGTAAGTTTCGTTGTATGTTTCATTTCTTTAAATTAAACTCTTCATTTTGATATAGTCAGAGTCGGCCCTAATTTCCTTACTCAATTGAACCAAAATATATCAATGATGTAACCTTAAATACAACATTATGTTGCATTTGTTGTTGTTTTTGTTGTTGTTTTTGTTTTTGTTATTGTATATTGCATTCATACAATACATTTGTGTGCGTATGTTTACACACATTTATACACATTCAACACTTTTATTTCTAAAGCCTTGCAGTTGCGTTGTTATTATGATTGCGTTTGCATTTTCATCATTAAAACGGAAGCCACACTGAAGGCGGACATCCGTTTGACAACGGGTGGTTTGGTTTCATTTGGTTAGTCAGTCGCTCATATGAAAACAATACAAACACATTTATAATGTTTGCCTGTCTGTCTGTCTGTCTGTCTGTCTGTCTGTCTGTCTCTACGTTTTTTGGTTCGAACTCTATTTGAATATGCACGTGTAGTTAGAGGACAACCAATACATTTTATCACATTCTCAACACTCATCATTGGGAGGATTTTAAGCTATAGTAATTTATATGCCAGTTAGTAAAACGGGATATTATTTTAAAATTTTCTGTTACACACTGCATTTATCAGCGATGCAATTTAGCGCTTTCGCGCCAGATTTAGCGTTTTTTTACTTCCCGAAGCACGCATTATTTTTTGTCAGCGCTTTCTATAAAAAAGCGGCAGGTTGGCGCTTTTCATCTTTTTATTTAGCTCTTTTGGCCCCTTTTCCGAAAATCGTTTAACACTGGCGTTGTTAAAAAACATTTCATTTGTATTGAGGTACATTTTTGTGTCTGTCTGTCTAAATGTGTCTGTATGTTGATATTTTTCCCTCATTGGCAAGGTGAAAGCTCTTAGTGATTTCATTTTTTGGCTTGTTTGGCCAACTTCGACTAGAGTGTCTACTCACACAGTTCGTCTGCTGGGCCACAATCAAATTGCGGTTACAAGTGTTTTGGTATCTCCATAGAAATATTTAATGTGTAAAGGTTTGCTACTCATGTTGCTATTGATGCTGTTTCAATTGTAACCTCTGTTATTACTACCTACAATATATATTGATGTTGCTGCTGTTGGTGCCATTATTGCATTTGCTGCTAAGTGACAAAAATTGTTATTTTCACTTGTGGCGACAAATGTACTTTAAATTACAATCTTCATAAATTATAGTTTGATAGAAAAATATACTTTCGTTAAATGTATAAAATTTTTGGTGTATTTAATGGCTTTTTGATGACAAAGCGTTTAAACTGTTGTGCATGTAACTGTTAGCAGATTTGAAGTCAAATGACAAATTTAATGAAATTCAAATAAGAAGCGATAAAATGTGAAATAAATTGTGTGTGTTAAATTATTAAATATTTACTTTTTAGGAAAAATCGTTAGATTTAAGAATCTTTAATACCGAACAAAGTGTTTTTTTTTTAAGAATCTTTAATACCGAACATAGTGTTTTTTTTAGGGATCAACTAATGTTTTGCTACATACGAAATTAAAGTTTTGGTTCAACTAGCCGGCCCTTTTCAGAGTTTAACGTTGCCAGATGTGACAACTGATAACCCGTGCGCGAAATGAAATTCATGGTAGTTCTACCAAGGAGATTATATTATAGGAGGGCAATTCGTTTCAAACACAACATCAACTTTAGGGCTAAAAGCGTACGATTCACAGAAGAACGACACCGTACTTTACCATATAATCTACATAAGTAATAATAATAATAATCACGGGATAACGACATGTTTTGTTTGATGTTGTTTTTGAAATGGATTGTCAATCCTATATTATAATCTCCTTGGTTCTGCTGTTCCAACTCTGATGGTAGATGTCCAACCATATACTGATCATACTTGGGATTTTTTCATTAGTAGTGGAATTTCATTAGCATTAGTTAACTAAGCCGTATGGATATTTTTGTTTGGGGGTCCTGAAGAAATTCATGGTAGTTCTGCCGAAGAGATTATATTATAGGAGGGCAATCCGTTTCAAATACAACATCAACTTCAGGGCTAAAAGCATACTATTCACAGAAGAACGACACCGTACTTTACCATATAATTAGCGTCCGACCGAACAGTTCGGCCAGAAAATGCATTTGGTCTGTATTCGGTATTTTAAAGCATTATGGACAAATTTGGCGGATGGAAAAATGTTTATTGGGCTGATTAAATGATTATTTAAGTGTGAAATTTGAAGAAAAGTCTGTAGTTAAGCAATGAATTCACTGTTCGGCCTCAGAAAGCTCGGCCAAATTGAAAATAGTTCGGCGGCCGAACTTTTAACTTTATAGCTAAACTTCGGCTTTTCTCTTAAATTTTATACACAAAATCGAATTAAATCGGCTCAACAAACATGTTTCCAATACCAAAATTTGTCATCATTGCCTCTACATATCAAAAAACCGACAAAATATAGTTTTTTGGCCGAACTGTTCGGTCGGACACTACATATAATCTACATAGTAATAATAATAATAAAACTGTGTCGGCTTTTTGTGCATCGTATGCCTTTAATCATGGGATAACGACATGTTTTGTTTGATGTTGTTTTTGAAATGGATTGTCAATCCTATATTATAATCTCCTTGGTTCTGCTGTTCCAACTCTGATGGTAGATGTCAAACCATATACTGATCATACTTGGGATTTTTTTATTAGCATTGGAATTTCATTAGCATTAGTTAACTAAGCCGTATGGATATTTTTGTTTGGGGGTCCTGAAGAAAACAATTTCAGTATAATTTCCCATATAGTCGCCAAATTTTCCATGTAAAATAATACAGGGTGTCCGCCGGGAAGGTATACTAATTTGTTTTGCCGCCATTTTGGTAAACATTACATTTAATTACTATAGTCTTGACAGTTCATATTTGGCAGTCGTGAAGTAGACACGTGGCAAATTTATTATGGAAAAATATTTGATAATCCAACGTGTTTTAATCGTTAAAACATTTTATCAAAATCAATCATCGATTACTGTGACGATGAGAAAGTTACGTAAAATTTTTGGGAGGAACAACGTGCCAACAAAACGCACTATTTATCATGTAGTGAATGATTTCCAAGAAAGAAGGTCTGGAGGTGATAGGCCCAAGCATGGACCACAACGTACTGCAAGATCGGCTGAAAACATTACTGCTGCTCAAGAAAGTATTCAAAACAATCCATCAACCTCAATTCGACGCCGTGCTCAGGAGCTTGGTCTTCAAAGAACAACTTTGGCCAAAATTTTGCACAAGGATTTGCATTTGTTTCCATTTAAGATCAGTTGACACAAGAGCTTCTTCCACAAGACAATTTACGCCGCCGCACATATGCCAATAGGATGTTACAGCTCGCCCATGACAACCACGATTTTCATGAACAAATCATAATGAGTGACGAGGCACATTTTCATTTGAATGGATATGTGAATAAACAGAATAGTCGGTTCTGGCCAATGGAAAACCCTCAAATTATTCATCAGTCACCTTTGCATCCATTAAAAGTGACAGTCTGGTGTGTAACTTGGTCAGGAGGAATCATTGGACCTTACTTCTTTGTAAATGAAAACGTCGTAACTGTAACTGTGAATGGGGAGCGATATCGTGATATGATTGAAAACTTTTTAACGCCACAACTGCATGCTTTGGGCTTGATTAACATGTGGTATCAACAATACGATGCCACATCTCATACAGCTAGGATTACAATGGAATTACTGCGAGACCTCTTTTCACAACAAGTTATTTCAAGAAATGGTGATGTTGATTGGCCTCCACGGACGCCTGATTTGACTGCTCCGGACTTCTTTTTGTGGGGATATCTGAAAGCAAGGTTTATGCAAACAAACCAGAAACGCTTGAGCAACTCAAACAAAATATTCATGATGAAGTTGATGAAATACCGCTAGGGCTCGCATTTGTGAGGCTAACAGAGGCGGGCATTTATCTGATATTGTATTACATACATAATTGCCGACATTAAATAAAACATTTATCAATATAAGATCCATTCTCTTTTAATCAAAAATTATAAACAAACAAAGTAGTATACCTTCCCGGCGGACACCCTGTACATTGATTTAAGGGAGTAATTTTCGATTGAACACCCTTAGATTCAGAGACCTTTTTCTTTGCTCCGGTACTAAAATTACTCCAAACTTTCAGTGCCGAACGATTTAGTTTACAAGAAATTTTGTTGCCACAACGAATCTATTATTTCCGTAAACCCAAACGCTTCTCCAACATTTACTTGACCGAAAATAAAATACAGCCGTAAAATGACATGGGATTTAAAATATATTTTGGTGTTTAAGGACTGTGTCCAAAGGAGGCCATTGGTGCTATCCTCTATATACTATTCGTAGAGGGATTTCCTGAAACCTTTAATGTAGATAAGGGGAATTTACTAAGTTTGTACTCACAAACTTAAAACTCAGCTGGAAAAGTCAAAAGCGGGACATTAAGTATATTTGTTAGCGTATTTCAGTTATATGAGAGCGAGTGTTTTACCTAACACTTTAAAAACTTTATTAAAAAGCTTGAAAAATCTGCACTTTCCGTGTAAAAAATAGCTGATCTAATTATATCTATTTGTACCAGAGATCTCTAAATTGGGGACAAATTTAATATCTAATTAGATGTTATCACATCTAGGCAAATCTGGCACACCATATTATATATGATGCGAAAATAAAATTTAATTTGCCTTTGAAAATTGATCGAATTGCTAAGATAAAGAGGTTTCGATAATATATGGTATGATATGATCATAAAAACCAGACCCTTCAGATATAAACAGGCATTAAACCTTATTCGATATGGCCATGAAGTATATCAGCAATTGCATAACTGCATATATAATTAGAACTGACACTAGATTTAATTAGATTAGATTAATTACATCTGATCAGAAATAATCTTTTTTCACGAGCTCCTACAAATTTTAAATAATTGTTTCAGTTATTTTTTGAACTTTTTAATTTCATCTAAAAAACTACATCCATATTTCACTTCATAAATATGCAAATGAACTAAAAACAACAGTAAAATACAAAATTTGCATTAAATATTCAACAGAAATAGTACTAACAATAAGTGAACTGCTAAAGAGGTTTCAAAACTGATATGCAGGCATGTTAAACTCAAAGAGATAACTTAAGATGAAATGACCAAAAATGACATGTTCAGTTTTGTTCCGTTTTTTTTTTTTCTTTTGTTGGGAATAGTAGGCAAAAGCCTGAACACCAGGATATTGAATGCCAAAAACAGGCACATATGGTTTAACTAAAGCACTTACTTCAATATACAATCACTATGTGTACGTAGAAAAACTACACTTTCAAATTCAGCATCTTATGAGGCTCTGGACCATTCAAATGGACTATAGTATAGTACTCTATACTGGCGTTGTTATTTGAACATATTAATGAATGTTTGTGTGTATGTGTTCATGAGATTGCCTTAACTAAAAAGAAACTAAATGGATTCGAAAAACAAAACTCCATTATACGAAAAACACAACTGCATTGAAGGGATCAAACTGAAACAGGCTTCAAATGAGAAAGGAGTACAAAAAAAATAAAAAAAACAACAAATGATGAGGATAAACGACGCATAAATGACTAAAGCAAATACAAAATATAAAAAAACAAGAGAAGGAAAAACCAACTCAAGTATGCCTGTACACAAAAGTCCATCAGCTTGAAAGGATGCAAACAGCAAAAAATAAATGTACTCCTTTAGAAAGGAACTAGGCAAAAAAAAATAGCCAACGAGTTGTAGAAATATAAATTTTCAGTTTTATTTGAAAAAACTTTAAAGATGGAGTGGAGATGGTCTCTTCTCTAACACAAACACATGTTGGAAAAGATGGTCATGTTGGTTTTGTTGTTGATTTGGATTTTTCTCCTCATGCTAAGGACACTTTTCAAGTTGTGCTCGTAAATAAATCAATAGGGAACTAATTTTATTATGTATGTATAAAATACAGAGGCGTTTTTTTGGAAGGAATTAGTTTTTGGTAACACTGACTTTTCTTGTCGAAGTAAACGATTTACTTCGAAAGGCTTCATTTCTAGAGCGGTTACGTTTCGTAAACGGACTGTAATTCTATGTAATGTGTAAAAATAGTACCTACATAAAATATGTTGTCTCTGTTTTACATACTAAACAAATAGTGACGGATTTACTGAAAGTATATTCTGTGGAAAATTGATTTTGTGTTGCACAAAAAAACAACAACATCTTCTATTTTCTTTTTACTTATATAACGTTTCATAGACTAGTTACGTTTCGAATTACGTGTTTTAAGCAAAACATGTGTTTTCGTGAAACAAATATTATGTTAAAACATGTGCAATTTTTTGTATTTTATTTTTCGAAAGTTTTGAAAAGAAGAGAAAGCTAAAATAGTGCCCCATCTATTTGACGCAACGTGAACCACACCGCGTATGATTAATTAATATTAAATTATATTACTCATACGACAGGGTGTAATTCTTCTATATATATAAAATTCATTTTCTGTTTGTTTGTTCTCTATACAAATTTGCAATTCTCAACGGATTTTCCTCAAATTTGGCATGAATAATCCTCGGACCTCAACTTACATCGTAGTATAGTTTTCATCGCCCACTTCTACGCCTACTTTTGACAAAAAATGTAAAATTTAAATTTTTTCACCTTTTTCAACTTTTTTCGTTTTTTTCGAATTCAAACTTCTAAGAAACTTTTAACGGATTTCTTTGTAATTACACACATATATTCTACGTTTCCCGAGGAAGGCCTCAGTAAAAGTTTCATTACCATAGCGTACTTCAATAACGACTTTTGATCAAAAGCGTCAAAATCAAAAAATTCCACTATTTTTAATAAAGCTTTTTTTTTTTAATTTGAAAGTATTAAATCGAATCAAAACATTTTAAGAAAAACCATTTCGTTTTTAAGAATTTCTTTCCCCCGTATAATATACCTACTGATTTTATCGCAATGTCGTTATGATTTAATTTTTTGTAAAATTTTATTTTTCCTTACCGTTTTTGGCAATAACAAGTCCATTAAATAAAAACAAAAAAAAAATTTCTTTAAGGATAAATTTTTGGAAACCATGCACTAAAATCAATATGAGACATCTTTATTAATAAAGCACATTATAGTCGTGAATTGCTACTGAAAGCATCATTTTGTATTCAACATCTTTAAAGATAAAATAATTTTTAATTTTGTAACCTTATTTCATAAATTTCAAATGGAATCTTTAATTTCAAGTTTAACGTTCAATTCCTAACTGATTCTGCAAAACACAACAGAATTAAGTCGTCTATTTCCTAGCTTAAAATTTTTTCTGCATTCAAAAATCACAGTTGACCCGGGAAACACCGGGCACTTCAGTATAGTATAAAATGCATAACATGTATTAGGTAAATGTAATAACATTTTCATACTCAATAGTTCGCCATATTTCTAATTTGGTTACTCGATAACTTTAAAAAGTATATTAAATTGAGTTTTTTACTAACTCTAAAAAGTGCATCCATGTCTTTAAATCCTATATCATGGGTTCCTTTAGACATTACATAGCATGTTTCCGACTTTCTTTAAATTTGAAAAAAAAATTTAACACATACCCTTGGAGTGAAATCTATGACATAAATCCGTTTTCAAAAAATTTCGATATTTCACGGTTTTAATTTATTAAAAGAATTCAAAAAATCTCAAAAGTTTATAAATTTAAAGAGTTATATGATATATTTCGACACCTGTTAAAACTGACTTCCTTCCGATGCCACTTATTTCTCGACGATTCTTGAATTGAGAGAAAACTTTCATAAAATAAACAAATTTTCGGGGTAAAGTGTTTGTAACCTTCATATAATGACAATCGTAATTAATTTTATTATAATTTATTACTGACGAATTCTTTAGTTCGATTTTTACAGGAAGAAGAAGAGGAAAACATTTGTATTGAAAAACAGACACAATGGATATGAAAGACTGTTGCAGTTTTGCTCCCTCCAAAGACTCGTCAGTGGTTAATTTTTGTGTCAATTGAACAAAGTATTTTATATTGTTAAATTGCTCTATATGAAAAACTTTTTACTTTGTGTCGTAGTGAGTTTCTAACCCACAGCCAGACAGCAGGCTATGATTCATAGCGTTGCCTCTTAGCGAGTTGAGCCACTTTCGACACAGCGCTGACTGTAGCTAAGTGCAGTTTTGTCAATCGCAGCATTCACTATGTATTGTTTTAATCAGAAGAGACAGTGTTAACTAATACCTGCACTCAAAAAAAAAAGTTAGTAGAAAAGTTAGTAAATCGTCTTGTAAATCAGGTATACTATTTTTAAGCAAATTTTTTCCTAAAATTTTGTTTTCAGCTAAAACTTTAGTTATACTTATTTAGAACTACCTGCTTTGAACTAATGTTTTTCTAATATTATACTAATGTTTTACTAATTTATTTTGCTAATGCATGGCCAACAGATAATAGACGCCAACACAAAGTTATTGGATGTAAACAAGACTTTTCTGGGGGAAAATCTACTATATTTCACTTTAAATTGGATTTCCTGTTTCATATTGTCATTTCTTCTAAAAAGGGAGACATGAAATTTTCATGGCACAAAGTTTAAAAAAAATCACTAAAATCACTTTATTTTATACCATTTTTGTGGTTTTCTTTCATTTGAACACCATTTTTGCTTATTGAAAAAATTTAGAATTGTTCTTTCCCTCCTAAAGGGTCTAAAATTTACTAAAATGGCTGCAATATTTTATTTAAAATTTTTTTTGTAATTTGCTTTCTTTTGATCACCATTTTTTTCAAATCGAAAATTACAATTTTTCGACCCCGTAAAGGTTCAAAATTTACTAAAATGGCTGTAATTCGGAACACGTTAATTGAATTTCATTTTTGAAAACGTGAGGAAATTTCCTTTCGTTTGAATACCCACACTTGTATGTAAATACGCGTTTCCGTTTTTTTTTCCCAAGGGGCCAGAGGGGGTCATATTTTATTAACGTGTGCCTCTTTTGCCATTTTTTTAATATTGGTGATTTTTTTTTTTTATTTTAGGGTTTTTTTCCAATTTTTATAAATTATACTTATATTTATTTTAGAACTTTTTCCGAATTTCGATGATTTTTTTTCAAATGTTGCGATCTGTTAAATGTTCGTGATTTTTTACAATTTTAGCTATTTGTTTTATTATATTCGATATTTTCAATTTTGATGATGTTTTTTTAAATTTTGGTGATTTTTTTAAACTCATTTTTTAATATTGATAATTTTTTCCCAATTTTTGTCGATTTTTTGTACAAAATGAGAATATCAACTTTTTGATTCTGAAACCCGTTTTGCCATCTTGTGCATCATATCTGAGATATCTACTATCAACTTTGATCTAGCTGACAATTTTTTATTCAAAAATTAAAATATGTGTTTCTATCGATAACGACTTTTTAGTCAAACCAATAATAAGCTGACCATTTGCTGGCTTTTTCCATTTATAAGACTATTAAAACTTGTACAGCTGCAGTTTTTGTGTATTTAATTTTCCAAATTCCTAGAACTTTCAGAAACTCCCATGATTTGGAAAGTAAAAATTGGCTAAAACTGTTTCGAGAATTTCTGCGCCATATATCAGTTCTAAAATCATAATATATCGTCCATATTGATCCCCATAAACTTGACGACTCTGTTACACGAACTATTTCCTATTTTTTTTTCATTCCCGTTTTATTCATCTTGATGTAAACTTTAAGGCTTATATAAGGTTTTGAAGTTAATGTTTAGAATATCAACTGCAGTAGGCTCTATATGTAGTTACTTGAACCTATGAGACATTCCGCACCAACTGTCCAGCTATAAAGAATTGTTTTTCGTATCCATGTTAATGTTACAGTCATTAATGTTGTTATATGATAATGGAATGTTCGGTAATGTTCACTAATTCCGTGTTATTACGTGCAAATGCCAAAACTGTCAACTAGTATCAAGTTTAATTTCCGCTATCTCTATAGATAGTAAAAACTTCATTTTCGCAAACGGTAAGAATTATATGCACAATTTTAATAAATATACTTCAATCCATCAACAAAATAAGAAATAAGAAAAAAAAATTAAAAATTTAAATTTCGAAAATGTTCGCAAATGTGATATCTTGTTTGTTCGATAATAAAATGTGTCCAAAACTACAAAAATAAATCATCTTTGTTTTTTAGAAATGTATGTGAAAAACGAAAAACTATATTCCAAATAAAAAGCATCCGCCACCTTTGTTATTGTTGGGTTATATTAAATTGTATGATGCATCAAATTTGCAACTTTTCCTACAGTTGGTATGGAAAACCTCATATACTATTCTTGTAGTCATGTTTGTGATTGTGATTTTTTATTTTTTCCTATCAAACTGAGGGTATTAAACATAAATTTTAAACAGAGAACTGCATTAAGTTGGTAACAGGATATTACAGGATATTATGGTCTTAAATAATTGAAAAGTGGCCAATATCAAAGAGTACAAAAAATAAAAAAAATAAAACAGACTAAAAACTATTTTAAGCCAATTTGTGTTTTTAAACAATTTTTATTTTAAACATTTTATTCGAATTCTTTTCAGTTAAAAAAATTTTACACATTTTTTTAAATAAATCTTTCACTTTTTACAGCAATCATCTTTTGAGCCAGTTTTGCAAGGACACTTGCAATGTTGGTCACAGGCACAATTATCGCCACATTTGTTTGCAGTACATTTGCAATCTATTAAGAAATTTTAATAAAATTTTTAAAAATTTCTAAATTCTATTTATGTTCCTCAAAAAACTCACCATTACCACATCCTTTGCAAGGCATTTTTGTTCGTTTTATTGAAAATAGAAAATGTAAAAAAAAGACTTGTAACTTTGCTTCACTTCAAACTTTGTTTGATTTGAAATTATTGATGCCCTATTGCATGGTATTGCAACTTTTATATACTTTTTCAATGAGCCGATTTCATATGTGTAGTGCCGAGTGCATTATTGATTGAATTTTCTGAAAATTTCTTAAATTTTCTTTAATATTCTTTACCGTGTGCATTGTTAAACGTTAAAATCTGAACTGATTTTTTTTAAAATTTTTTTTTTTGCACACTGCTATTAATATTTATATACAATTGCGTTTTATTTTAAGATATCGCACAAGTGTTAATTTGTTGTGGTTGGTACTCACTCTAAAGTAAGATCGGGTAATGTGGAATATCAATTATATTTTGTAGTTTTCCACCAAGTAATGAAGATCAATTTAGAAAGTCGATGTTAAAATATAACTTAATTTGTTGTCTAATTGTGTTCAACACAGAAATGCTTTATCTTTTTACTAGTTGAAAAGCCTTGCCATGCCAGGCAGAAGTTGAGGAACTAAAAACAAAAATTTCGTTTTACCCGAATATTTAAATTTTGCAAATACTTTTGGATGAAATAAGTCGTTCACTCTTAGAATTATGAGTACATCTGCTATAGTCCACAGTGCCGAAATAAAAGCAACAATTTCAAGCGTTTTGTGTCAAGTGCTGTACAAATTTATACAACATCTACAAACATTTTTGGTACACTCAAATAAAAAAGTTAGTAAAGTCAGCAAAAAATTTTGCTGAGTCTGCAAAATTTTAGTCAGGAGGATGCTTGCAAAAAATTGCTAATGTAAGCAAAATCTTTTGCTGAAAATCAGCGAGCTGATTTTTACCAACAAAATTAGTAGATTTAGCAAAAGTTTTGCTAACACTTAGTAGATTAGAAATTAAAAATCCTTGCTAAAAATTAATAAAATTTTTGCTGAATATTAGTAGACTGAAAAAAACTCAAAAAATTTGTAGAAAAATTATACTTTAGTTAATTTATTTGCTGAAAATCATAAAACATATTTTTGTAATTCTTTTTAAATAATTTTCAATACGTTACAAAATATAGAAATGTTCATACTCCCAAATTGACGATATGAATTAATGTAATATCTAAAAACAATAGAAATAATTATATATAACATACACGAAATTATTTTTGAACTACTTACATCAATGGTTGTCTAAATGATGCTATCTTTTAAAGGAACGCAAATGCCGCAGTGAATTATAGAAACGAAACAAAAAACGGTGTTCCCATAGCACTTAACCCCACTGAAGTAAAATAATGAATCAGGGCTATGAAACAAAAAGCTTCAATAAATTCGCCAACTCTACATCAGGTGGCGAGCAACAACTGTTCTAAGACTTATCTACTCGCGCAATTACAGTGTTGCCATGTTTGAAGCCCTTCATCTTTCACCACCTTTCATCTCTCCACTATCCCCTTTCTAAAGAAAGCAACACATTAATTAATAGGAAGAATTTCCTAAGTGTTGCTTCTCTTTAAAAAAAAAAAAAAAAATTGACCACACAAGATTATTAATATATATAAACATTTAGTTTACAAATACACATTTAATCTTTATTAAATTTAAATATTTTATTTTGTCTTTTATTTAATTAATAGATTAATAGATTAAGTTTTTTTAATCCACAATTTTGTTTTATGTATGTAAAAAAGATACAAAAATCTTCCATGGTTGTTTTTTTATATTACGTCTAACTAGATGTGTACTTTTTAGTATCATTTTCCTTGTCACTACTACATCTAGACAAGCCGCAACATCTAATTCATTCTGCATATATATTTCAGTCTGGTTGTCGTTCACTTTATTGATGTGCTAATCAACACAATTTTTTTAGCAAAATAAATTAGTAAAACATTAGTAAAATATTAGTACGGCATTAGTTCAAAACAGTTAAGTGCTGAATTAGTGTAACTAAAATTTTAGTTTAAAACATAATTTTAGCAAAAAATTTGCTGAAAAATAGTATACCTGATTTACAAGATGTTTTACTAACATTTCTACAAACTTATTTTTTTGTGTGTATGAAAACCGTCTTTGTTACAACATCCTCTTCACTTGCGCTAGAAGATCGAAAACCTAAAGTGTATACGAAAACGTGAATTATTTTAAGTTCATGCGAAGTGCTATAATTACGCCAAATTTAAGCTTTTTGGAATATTTGGAACTTCAAAAAAGCACTTTTGGTCGTCGTAGGGCAGGAGGGCCCAAAAGTTCCTTATGGAAGAGCAAACACCAATACATTTAAAGAAAAACTAATTTTTATACAATATTTTTTGTTGTAAAAACCAATCCATACAAAGAAAAAAGAAAAAAATATTTCAATGTTTACCAGCAAAGCATACGAAAGTGTTGTTGCTTTGCGCTTGCGTGTATAAAGTGAAGAACGACAAAAAAACTAATAAGATAAAGTTGTTTGTGTATTTCGTATTGCTAGTGCTGAGCGCTCTATATGTATATTAAAACACACAGCCTATAGCTAAGTGTTTTTACAAAAACAATTGAGTACCAAGCGCATAGGCCGTGGGCACCCCTGTCGTAGGGGATTTTCGAAGTGAATGACAAACGATTAGGATCATGAACCCTTAAAGCGACCTAAGCTTTTTTGCAATGAAAGTTTGGCACGAAAAATAAACATTATGTTTTCCTATCACATTTTTTTTCGTTGCCTACACTCAAATAAAAAAGTCTGTAAAAGTTAAATTTTTTTATATACATCAATTATTTTAATGTTATTTTTAATTTAAAACGAGCTTTCGATCTGGCTAAAGATCTGATCAGAACCCGAAGATTTAGAAAAGCTAGAGCCTCCAGAATAGCATAACAATAACAAAAAACCTATTAATCATCAATTTTGCTCCATTCTTGTAATCTTAGTAATCAAACACGTGGTTGGCGTCTTTTCCTAACAAGCATCATGACGTTACTAAACTTTGAAGGCCAAAAATGTTCTATTTATATAAAAAAATTCTAGTTCATGGTTACAGAAAATTTTGCTAATATTAGGATAGCAGATCGTTTTGCTAATTTTAGCAAAACGTGACTGTAAATTTTTAGTAAAGTAAAAGTAGTAAAAAAGTTACTAAAATTTAGTAAGATTTTAGTAAACTCATAATGGAAATCGATTAGCTAAAATCAACCAAATTTTGTATTAAATATTAGTGAAATTAATTTAGTATAAAAATTGGTAAAAATTACTAATAATTAGTAAAATTGTTGCAAAATAAAAATGGAAAAAACTAATGAAATAAACCCAAAAATTTTACTAAATCAAGGGTCCGCCAAATAACTTTTTTTTTTTTGAAAATGCTATAAAAAAAAAACTACTGCATATTTTCTCAAATTTCTTTTTTTATTAGAAAGTACAATCCTTCCGGTTAATAATGGGAAATAATTTCATTCAAATGGCTGCCTCGGCTGGCCATGCAGTAGCCTACACGATCGGTCCAATTTTTAAGCACATTATCGATTGTGTGCTGCTGTATTTCCTCCTCTTCAATTTTTGTGAACAAAAATTCGTTCAACATGGCCCGATAACGATCGCCATTGACTGTAACGCCCACTCCTTGCTCATTTTCGAAGAAAAATGGCCCAATTATGCCTCTGGACCAAAATCCGCACCAAACAGCGACTCGTTTTGGGTATATCGGCACACATTCTGGAACATTACCATGATTTTCAAAGTAATGTCGCAATATTTCCCAGCGTTGTTCAAGCGTATACACAACCATATTCGTTCAGCGGAAGGATAAAACTATTTATCTGTCAAATCAGACATGAGCTAAGTGTTACCATTCACGAAATAAGCACTAGTTGAAAAAAAAAACGTTAGATGGCGGACCCTTTATTAGTAAACAGGATCCTTATTACTTTTTCAACAATTGAAAATTTTTAGTTTTTGTATTGCAATTTTCCACACGTTATAAAAGTAGTCAATTGTAGTAAATAAAAGAACAAGTCACGCCCCTTAGCCTACAAATCGAAAAATTTCATCAAGCACTATTCTCAGCTTTCTAAGTCATCAGGGAGCTTTAGAGAGCCCTGGAAGGAGTGAAAATACCTAACAAAATATAGAAAATATAGAATGAAATATAAAAAACGAATTTTGCCAAGCCCCTCTCCACCAGAACTCTTTCTGGAGTTTAATACTATAATTATGCCAATTGTCAGCTATCGAGGCCGACTGGTGGCGCCAGAAAGTTCTGCAAAGACAAATACACACACAAACAATAGGAAATCATATATAACTACACGCAGAAAAAAACTGGGGGAATATTATCCAACTGCTTAGTAATTATGCAACTACATATATTTCAAGTTAGTTTTACAAATTTCTTGTAAAATATATGTTTTTTTAGAAATTTTTTACTAGGCTCCCATATATTTTCCAAAAATTGGTAAATATTTCACTAGAACTTTGCCCCATCGAAGTAAAATAACGAATCAGGACTATGAACCAAAAAGCTTCAATAAGTTCGCCAACTCTCCAGCAGGTGGCGAGCAACAACTGTTCTTAAACTTATCAGGGTTGCCATATCGGAAGCCCTTCATCTTTTCCCACATTTAATCTCTCCTCTATCCCCTTTAAAAAGAAAGTAACACATTAATAAATAGTGTTTTCCTAAGTGTTGCTTTTCTTAAAAAAAAAACTAACTTGAAACTTATGTAGTTGTACAATCACTTAGCACTTCGATAATATTCCTCCAGTTTTTTTCTGCGTGTATAGATTAAAAAAAGATTAAACACACAAATGCTCAAATATGGAAGGTAACGAAGAGTACCTAGAAGGGTAATGTGCAACACATTTCCTTGAATGATTGAATGATAAAATAAAGCTTGATTCACACGTTTTCCACCCCTGTACATCCATATAAACCACATTACCCGCCTACTCCACATTACCAGCACTTACTCTACTCATTAGTTATTGTTTTTTATTTTATTTATTTAGCAGATAAGTTAAATGTATAAACAATCTTATGCTAACAAAGTTTTTTTTTTTTTTTGTTTATTTAACAATTGATTAGATATTGTAATTTGTATGTAAACATGAATAATATTTTTAATGAATATTCTAGTAGATCGTCGAATTAAACTTTTCACTGTCATTTCTTTACTCAAAATATTTTAAAAACTAACTGAGATATAAAGAGAGAATAATGTACGATAATTTTAAAAAAATATTTACTCCTTCTCCACAACGATTACAACCCTGATTATAGGAGAAATAATTTCCGAAAACTATAGCATCTACACAAGCACTTTTTGCCAACTCTCCATATTTCGATAACGATTATACATGGTACCGTGTCCATTAAAAATAGATTTGCCTTAATACCTCTAGTTTTATTGCAAAATTTAAGAAAGCGATTGTTTTTTTGGAAAACGTTAAAAAAGAGTATTTTTATTTAAAATTTACAAAATTCGAAATTTTTTAAAATGTATTTCTTTATTTCAATTATTTATTCAATATACGCCAAATTATTCAGATATGGAATTCAAGTTCAAAGTTCAGAAAAATTGCTAATATCAGCAAAAAATTTGCTTAATTCAGCAAAATTTGTCCAGTGTTTACTAATTTGTTTGCTGATATTAACAAATTTTCTGCAAGGATCCTCCCAGCAAAAATGTTGCTGACTTTACTGATCAGTGGAATTGCAAAACAAATATTATTTAATGTGTAATATATCTTTTAAATAATGTTTTTTAATTAAATGATATTTATTTTGCAACTTGACTGACCCAAGTAGCCTGATCTTAACTCGAGATATAGGCAAAAAAAAGTCAAATTACTCAAAAATTAAAACTAAAAATAAAAAATATTTCAAAAACTACTGCATAAAAATCGACCCCGTGTAATTGAAACTGGTTTTAAGCCACAGCAAAAATCGACCTGACTTTAGATCAAGTGGTTAAAGCGCCTGTCTAAAGTGTAGTACGGAGTGCATGTGGCAAAGAAAGCAGGTTCAATCCACGGTCAGGATTGCATTTAATAAATAAACATTTCATATAGATGCAATCAAACTATAAAAACCATAACAAATAATTACAGTATTGTCAAAAGGATTACTGATGAAGGTTGTGTTACCAGAAACTGCGCAGTCTAATTCAATAAAAATTTACAATGTAGTTATGATTTTTAGAAAAGTATGCTTAATCTTCTCTACCACGCCTATCTCAAACAAACTTTTTCAGTCCGTCGCTTATTGATATCATGTGATGTTCCAAAAATAGCCAGGCTGATATATATTTATAGGAAAAAATGCAAAAAATATGAATTAACAAATCGATGACATTTGGCTGTAAATTTGTTGATTCGCAAATATATTTGATAATACATGCTAAAGGTAAATATGTATTTACATGAACTTTCGAACCCTTATATATATATATCTTATAGAATTATACTTTCTCATGTGACTTTTTTTATCAGAAATTGCAGCAAAAGCTACTAAAAATATGTTAAAAAAAATTATGTTGCACGGAAAACCATTAGTAAGATAAGAACACAAAAAACATTTTTTTAACTCACAAAATTTTAGTTATATTTGGACAACTACATTCTACTGAATCACTAATATTAAGTTTACACTTTAAGCAAAAAGTTATTGGGAATTATAAGCTTTCAAAAAAATTATCCAAACTTTTGTAATACGTTCAATTAAACTTCTAATTGAAATCCAATTTTATTTCAAAAACATCTTCAATTTAAACATGTTGATGCAATAATTTGTTCTGTGTAGGTACATATTAAGTTTTTTGTTGATATTAATTCGAATCTTAATCTACAAAATACTAAATAAATAAAGATAAAAATTGCACTCACCTAAACGCAAAAAAGCAACACTGCACCAAGACTTTTTTTAATAAAAAACACATTATAATGATATAAAAGCACCAGCTGAAACGATGAAAATATTAAACAGAAATTAAAATTTCAATTAAAAAACTTTTTAAAAAAATATTACAAAAAAAATAATAACTACAAAAATGCCTTGCAAAGGATGTGGTAAAGGTAAGTTATTTAAACAAAAAAAAAAAAAATGCTCAAACAACAATTTAAATATTAATATTTCTAAATAAAATTTTTAAATATTTCTAGATTGCAAATGCACAGCTGAAAAATGCGGTGATAAATGTGATTGTGGTAAACAATGCAAATGTCATTGCAAGGAACACCATACACATGGTGAAACATGCCATTGATGGAATTCAATCAAAATAAGGACAGGATATAAAGGACTATGTATAAACAAAAAGTGAAAGAAGTTGTTAATGGCGAAATTCTTAAATTATGTTAAAAATATACAAAATAAATAAATAAAAAAAAGTTTACACTTTTTTTAAATCAACTTTATAAGGATTTCTTTTACATGCTCAGATTGAAAAAGAATTACTTGGTGTTTTTTAAACAACCAACCCATAACACTACTCAACAATTTTCAACTTTTTGCAAAACCTGTTTTTGAAATACAACATACTTTTTAATAGATTTTTTATATCGCGATTTTTATATTTACATCATTTTGTTGGTGTTTATTTTAATATATCTTACCGATATTGCAAGGAAGTTGATAATTTCGCATGATTAGTTTAACCCTTATAAATTTTATGTTTGATAAAAACAAATACGTTTTATTATTATGTATAAACTAATAGATCATGAAAACCGATGGACACGTTTCGGTTTTATTCACAATTAAGTGAAGGTATCTCATTTTGACAAGAATATTGATTTTATGTTTCAATGAATTTGGATAATATTTAATACTTAATTGTGAATAAAACCAAAACGCGTCCATCGATTTTCATGATCTATGTCTCATTTTGTTTAAAGGTTATGTGACTTTACGTGAAAGTAATAGGATTTGACACTTTTTCTACCGTTTTGGATTTTTTATGAATTAAAAATAAAAAAATTCAATTTTTTAGGCAAAAAATAGTTTTTTTCTTCAGACATTTATTTATAACTGCGAAACTGTTGCGTATGTAGCGAAACGTTAAAGGAATTGTAATTCCTAATTTTATTAAGTTTGTTTCAGTAAAATCGGACTAGTGGTTCTCGAGTTATGTCAAAAAAAAAGACCACCAAAGGTGACAATTTCCCCTATATGATAGTTACTAACTTCAAATCGATATATGTTTTTGGAGTTTTGTTAATTCTAAGAGAAATAATTCTTCAATACCGACTTTGATGAATTATAATGGTGTTTCTTCCAATACATTGGAAGATTCTCTTAATTTATTTGCTAGCTATTTTCAATCAAACTTTAATGATGACTCTTTGCATCTTGATGAATATGATTTAAGTGATGTTGTTTCATATTTTGATTTTGGATCAATGCAAATTTCTGATGAGGATGTTGCTTCGGGAATTGGCAAACTTTCTAATTCGTTTAAATCTGATAATGATGGCCTTTCAGCATTCATTTTGAAAAAATGTTTTTCTGCATTTATTGTGCCCCTCAAAATTATTTTTAATAATTCTTTGAGGGTAGGATATTTTATACAAAGATGGAAATATACTACAATTTTCCCTATTCTTAAATCTGGTAATAGGAATAATGTTGTCAATTATAGACCAATTTCAAAATTGACAAATATTGCTAAAATTTTTGAGCATATTGTCTATGATAAACTCTATTTTCAACTTAAGCGCTATATATCGTTATCACAGCATGGATTTGTGGCTGGAAGGTCTACCACCACAAATTTAGCAGTTTTCACCAATTTCTGTGTTTCTTGCTTTGAAAAAGGGTTTCAAGTAGATTCAATTTATTTGGATTTGCAAAGGCATTTGACAGGGTTCCACATGAACTACTGTTACTTAAGTTATCTAGGATTGGTTTTCATTCTAGTATGCTAAGTTGGTTTAGATTTTATTTGACTGGAAGATATGCTGCAGTTTCTGTGGATGGAGTTTACTCAAATTTTTTTACTCCCACCTCTGGTATTCCTCAGGGCAGTATCTTAGGTCCTTTATTGTTTAATATTTTTATTAATGACATCTCTCATTGTTTCAAAAATTCTCAGCACCTCATGTATGCTGATGATCTCAAGATTTTTAAATCAATTTCTTCCTTTAGAGACATTTCTGACCTTCAGGAGGATTTGTCTAGAGTCGTTTTATGGTCTGACCGTAATGGTTTGTCTTTTAATATTGCGAAATGTTTTTATATGAAATATCATCGATGCCTTCATACTTTACATTCGCAATATAGTATTAAAGGTCATATTATCTCATCTGTTGATGAAATATTGGATCTTGGTGTAGTCTTTGACTACAAATTATCGTTTTGTAGCCATTTGAACTTCATTATACCTAAAGCTTATTCATTATTAGCATTTATACGTCGTAATTCTGGTAATCTTTTTGATTGTTCCACAAAAAAAGTTCTGTTTTGTTCTTTTGTAAGATCTAGGCTAGAATATGCATCATTTATTTGGAGCCCTGTAGCGGATATCCATATTAATCGTATTGAGAAAATTCAAATTAAATTTGTAAAATTTGCTCTCCCATTCCTAAATGTTAATGTTAATCAATCTCCTTTTGATCCTACATTTTCTGTTCCATCCTATGAGGATAAATGTGAATTTATTTTCATTAAAACTTTGGAAACACGTAGGACCATTTTTGCCTTAAATTTTTTACATGGTATTATTTGTGGTGTAGTTGATTGCCCAGAATTATTGCATTTAATCAAATTATATGTTCCTTCTAGATCGTTAAGAGTTAGAGATAAGTTCTTTTATATTGATGTACATTAGGTTGTCCCAAAAAAAATAAAAATTTGGATTTTCTCGGAAGATCTTTCCTAATTTGGATACTCATAAGGTAAAGTATTTTTGAGAATTTTATCAGATTTTTCGGAAGTGGTTTAGAGGTCGCGCAAACCGATTTTGTACCAAAAATCGAGCTTTTTGGGCTTTTATTGAATTATTTTTGAAAATTGCTAAAAAATCGGTAATTTTTCGGCATCTGAGTAAATATTCTTAAAGAAAATTTTTTGATCTTCAATTTTATGTGCATAAGTAATAAGTTTCGTCAGGGATTTTGCACATTTTGATAAATTATATAACAGTTTTTGTAAATTTTCAACAAATATGGAAAAGAATGCTTTATAACTTTTAAAATTTGTATGAAGACTAAAAAAACTAATGATGCCGTTTAAAAGATTATGAAGTTTTAAATAAATTAGCTGAAAAAACAATATAATTTTCTCTTACCGTTCTCGAGTTATACCCTTTTAAAGCTTTGCACCCATTGTATGAAATTTTTAGTACTATTAGATTTGGGTATCCGATTTGTTGTAAACTTTAGATTATGAGATTTGAAAATGTATTTATTGTATGTCAAAGCTTAGTTTTAAGTGTTGTCAAGTTGTGGACAGCAAAAACAGTAGCCAAAAAGCCGTTATCACTAGGTGGCACTGATATGGCTCGAACTAAAATTCATGATTTATTGGATTTGGGGGAACTACAACCCTATTTTTGGCAGATAGTCTATAGGTTTAGAGATAACAAGTCTTCTTTATTTAAACAAATTTAGATAAGTTTTGCTTAACATTAACCTACAACTAGTCTCATTTAGTGACTAACTAGTAGTTCAATTAATAGATATTTATAAACCTACATGAACCAAGTAATAACAACGAATTAGTGAAAGAAAATTTAACAGAAGACAGGATTGAAAATAAACAAATTCTGTGTTTTATTACAAAAGCTAGCCTAACTTTTTTTGAAGCCTGCAACATTTCTACTGATTTTTTACAAAGGATCCAGAAAAATGGGAAAACAACAAATCATGTCAGGAAGCAAAACACAAAGTTCAACAATTGCAAGTTGTAAATGATGTCGCAGAACGTGGTGTGGCCTTGGCTAATAGTTATATCAATATCACAACTTCTGAAACAGACTTTCAGAGTTTACTGCAGGGGGTAGAGCAGCATCGCAAGAACTCTAATAAATGATTTATAACAAATCTATTTTTCTTTGTTTTTAATATAATTGTTATGTATGAGTGGTAAGTAACTATTATTTTATTTGTAAAAACATTTTCTAAATCCAATTATTTAAAGTTTAAACCAATGCAAATCTAGTTCACACCTTATAGTATTATACATTTCATACAATGTGTACAAAGCTTTAAAACGGTATAACTCGAGAACGGTGAGAGAAAATTAATTTTTTTTCTGCTAATTAATTTAAAACTTAATAATCTATTAAACTGCATCATTAGTTTTTATAGTCTTTATACAAATTTTAAAAGCTATAAAGAATTATTTTCCATATTTGTTGAAAATTTACGAAAAACCGTTATTAAATTGTCAAAATGTGCAAAATCATTGCCGAAACTTATTATTTATGCACATAAAAGTAAAGATCGGAAAATTTTCTTTAAGAATATTGACTCAGAAGCTGAAGAAATATCGATTTTTTACCAATTTTCAAGCAAAATTCAAAAAAAGCCCAAAAAACTCGATTTTTGGTAAAAATTCGATTTGCGCGACCTCTAAACCACCTCCGAAAAATCTAAAAAAATTTTCAAAAATTCTTAGCCTTATGAGTATTCAAATTAAGAATGATCCCCAAAATTTTTTTTTGAATGGGACACCCTAATGTACATAGAACTAATTATGCGTTAAATGAACCTCTTACTAGAGTTTTGAGATTGTTTAATAAATATTGTAATCAATTAGATATAAGTGTTAACCACTATCAATTTAAAACTGTATTAAATAATATATTTTAAGTTTTTTTTAATATTGTCATAATTTTTGCTAGTCTGTAAGGATTTTTGTATCCATAGACGAAATAAATAAATAAATAAATATCTCGATTCCTAGACGTGACCCAGCGAAACGCCGGGACACGTATAACTTCTTTTTTACCGATATAACATTTCCCGTTGGTTTCATCCCATCCCGATTTTGACTGTCGCATAGTGTAATGATTCAACTTTAATTAAAAAAACCATAATATAAAGTTAACTTCAAGTAAAGGTAGTAATTATAGTAAAAATTAAATTGAAATAACGCTTTTTTTTAATTTTTATTTTAATAATTAATAATCATATAATTACAAATTATATACTATTGCCCTAACCGAGCACTAGCTACTATGGCTTTCGGCGCGTTGTAGCGAGTACAGACCAGTGCCACTGGTTGGAATCGAACCCACGACCACCGCACTGATAAGCCAGCACGCTACCAACTAGCCTACCGGGGCGCATATTATTCCATATTCTGAATTAGGTACTTTAGGATATATAATCGTTAATAAAGGACTTTTTTAGTTAATTTCAATTATAGCTTTTAATGAATAAGAAGTCCAATCAACCTCAATGCTTTCATTGTCGAAATGTACGAAAATCAATGGAGGCTTTTCATCCCTTTAATATTTGGAATATTCTGCCACAGCTCAGCCAGTTCAGTTGAAGAACCCTCAATTTGTTCTGTCGATATATAATAAAGCTTAACTCTAGGCTTGGGCATTTAATGTCTTTCCAAAGATCGCTCTTTACAGTTCAGCTAATTTCAATGAACTAGTTCGCTCTTCTAGTTCAACAGCTCTTTATCCTAAATTGAGCTGTGCGACACGAACTATTTGAAGTGAATTGAATTAGCTGATTCGAAACAAAATGTGTAACTTTCTATTAAATTTACTATCGAACACTTTAAAATATATTTAAAATGATTGTTAAATCATAAAATGGTATGTAATTATAAAAGTTTTCCAGACATTTTATAAACTCAAAATTGAATTTTTTATTAATTTTCAGAAATGATTGTATTTTTCAAAGAACTAGGTAACAATTTTTCGAAAGAAAGAAGAAATGGATAACGTCTCCTTTAAACGTTAAAAAAATGGAGCTGGCAACATTAAAAAAAAACTCAAAAGCAACATAAAGAAAAGAAATATTACTCAAAAGAAAAAAAGAACGAAAAAAGAACGAAAAGAGTTCAAAGAAAAGACTAGTTCAATTGAACTAGTTCGTTAACGAACTGCACAACTCTACTTAACTCCATCAATGTTGTTCCTTGCACATTGATAACACAGGCCTACAAAAAAAAAATTTTTGTTTGGTGCCGCTAATTCTATGTTATAATTTGGTTAATTAGTCCGCAAGACGTCATGGTTAGCTGTCAAATTCGCGAAGCTACGTTCAGGCTTGTATCGATCGGTCATAACCTAAAAAATGTATTTTATTATACTTAATGTCATTATAGTCAATTAATGTCTTTGATTAAATGATAATATCGATATGCCGTCGTCGAGAAGGTGTTGTGTAAATAATCCAAATACATTTTGTTATATTTGTGGTGAATATGTAGTAAAAAAGTTTAGAAAACCTATAACAGATGCAGTGAAGAAGACATACTTTGATTACTTTAATATCCTTGCGAAATCTCGAAAACTACACGTAGCATTAAAAAAGTAAGTATCAATTTTTTATCAGGGTACCGAACGTACTTGAAATCTGTTTTATTTTTAGCGGCACCAAAATCATTGTAGGCCTGTGTAATTGATAAAACGATAAAGCATCTTTGAGAACAATATTTGTTGAGATAAGGTAATTGTTAGTAGAAAATTTCTAAATTATAAGAACAAAAATAATATTACTTTAACCACACATAAAAAATTGATATAAATCGCAAAAAGGCTCAGAAAAAAAATGATGTTTTGCAGTTGTATATATCGGTAAATGAGAAAAATTAAAAATGCTTTTACATATATAAAGTATAGACATTTAAGCTTTATTATTGAAAACAAATAAAAAGTTCTGAGCACTTTGCATTTTTCACTCGTGGTTGAGCTTTTTCTGAAATTTACCATATATAAACATATTTGTATATATAGGAACTTTTTTAATGAACGAAAATTGACAAATCGTTATTTTAAGGGACGTCCTAATGTATATAATTTATAAAACTAAAACTAAAAATGTAAAATTTTAAATTTCCTTGCAATATTTATTTTTTTTATGATTCTACTCAAATTAAAGATAGTTTTATGTACATTCAGGTTCTTAAAACAAATTCTATGACTTTGCTATAAAATTTCGAATAATTAAAGAAAATATACCAAAAAAAAAAAAATGGTGTGAACGTTGTATATATAAAAACCGCCATATTTCAAAAACTGCGCACGAGAAAAAAATGTTGCCAGGTTTTTTTTTACCGTTGAGTAGTGTAATAGCTCTATAGCAATTTGGTTGGTATACCCTTCATAATGTTAATGCTCAACTGTGCATAAAATCAATGTTAAATTATGCAAATTTTTTTTATTTCTATTATAAGAGCAGGGAAATAAGCGACAATTTCAATTTTTGAAAAACAAACTTTTCCATTCTTTGACTGTCAAAATTACTCTCTATAGTGTCGTTAACGAAAAAATAAATTTTGTTTCCCCAAAAATTTTTTTCGCCAAATTCTTAAACATAACAATAAGAAGCAACAAATAACTAAAATAACATTAAAATCAACACCTCTACGCTTTCATAAGCTCTTTATAAAACAGGAAAATGCGCTTTAGTAGTTACGACGATGTAGAAAAAAAGAAAAGAAAACATAATTTTTAAACAATTTCCAACCCACTTTTAGCTTTGGTGTTTCTTTTTTTGTTTTTATAGTGAATTTTTTTCCACTTTTGGGAGTTGAAATTTTTGTACGCCTCTATATGTAAGTAGTGGCACACTTTGTGGAGCCATTATAACCACTTTTGCTCATTATGTGGAGGCGTTATTTTGCCTATAAGCGCTTTCAAATACAAAACATTACAATTTTCCATTATTTTCAAGAAAAGCTTTAAATAAAAGCATTATGTAGTGTGAATTGTTTGTTATTTAATTTCTATTTTACTTTCACTAAAGCGAAAGCTTAATAGGGTAAAGTAGCCTAAGTTCGGCTTAATAGGGTAAAGTAGCCTAAGTTCAGTCTTCACTTTGTAAAGATTAAATTGGACTGAGGGAAGTAGTGTGGTATTGTTTTTTCAAATCTTGTGGGAGTCTTACTTTTTAAGTGATATTTCTTTTGAATAGACTAACTTAAAAAGGTACCCAGTAAAATAGTAAAATTCAAATAATTGGTTGCAGAACAGCTTATGCTGTAATATAACAGGTTCTACTTTCTGTTCTGCAACTGGTTCTTTTTATATTGAGTTTGTCTTATTTGCAATAGGTTCTTTACCTCCAAACCAGAGCAGGTTGCTTTAGAACAGTTTCTAGAACCAGTTATAGAAATTGGTTCTGGGACAGTGACTCCTTACATTTCGACTCCCAGAAACCTGTTCTAGAACCGATTCCATGTAACCGGTGGTAAAAGAAGTTGTTCTAGAACAGGTTCAGGTAATGTGTTCTAAAAAATTTTGCTGGGTATGTAACCATGCTAATATACACCTAGAAAACAGACTCGTATTTGTTGCCAATCACATGCTTCGATTGGTGTGATCGATTTTTTCGGTTGTGTCAACAGTCAATAGAATGAAACAACAGAAATTCTGTTACGACAATAGAATATCGATTGCCGTAACAGAAATTCAGTGATAACTACCAAAAAAATTCGATAGCTACAACCAAACCATTCGATTGGCTACAAATATGGTTGCTACTACCGAGTCTGTTTTCTGGGTGTACATTTTATTTTATCCATGACAGTTTCTAAGAGCATTTTATTGGGTAAATAACCCTATTTAGGAAAACAAATCTTTAAGATATAAAAAAAATCCTAACAACGAAAACTCTAGCGGTATTCGCTCTTGGTAGCAAACTACCCTTGAAGACCTTTCAAAGCTTGCAGATCTTGTATAAATACAAGAGTATGTAAGACCACAACAACAAAATACATGAAATAAAAATATGCAAGACTTTTATTTATATGCAAGACGAAAACCTATTGCATATTCTGGGTCTTTCAAACCTTTCAAACTTACAATACTTAACATCTTTGAGTTTTGCCGAAAAACAAAAAAAGAACGGAAATATTTACAAAAAAAAACATTTAATTTTCTTGTAAAAAAAAAACAACTGATTTTAACACAAATTTGTATCAAAAAAACAAACTTAAATAAAAGAAAAATACGATATTAATATAAAAATGGATGTTCTTAATTAAAGTTGATATTCACACAAAATAACAACAGATTTAAAAATCCACTGAGAACGAAAAATAATGCCAGCCTTTTTATTTGAAAAAATCGCTAAAGTCTACTTAAAAATCGCTAGAAAATACATTTTCGTTAGAAATTAGCTGTTTTGTCAACATTGAAATGCTTGGGTTGTAAACATACAATGCTTGGGTTGTAAACATACAAAAAAGACGCTCACGCTTTGTAGCATAAAATCATAGTATTAATGCAACCCTTGCATAAATGCTATCAAGAGTGAATACCGCTTCTATTTTGTTTCAGAAACCAAACGACCAGATAATACAGCGAAGCTGTTCGCGAACGCTGCGAAAAACATGTAAACATATTGATTGTAGAGAAACACTGCGAAAAAGCTTATGTCCGAAAATGTTCAACCATTAAACCTACGCTTCTTTGGTACTTCCTTGTTTATATGATCCTTGGATAATAGGGAAATTACACAGACTGGTTAATCCACACTTAAAAAAAAAAGTTTGTGTAAAATGTTGTTCAACGTCTATGTGAAATATTTAACTAACTTTCAGCAATTTTATTGCTGACATCTCGTTTTCAGCTAAAATTTTAGTTAAACGCTTTTACCAAAAACTAAATTTGAACTGTTATGTAACTAATTTACGTAGCTAGCAAAATTGTGCTGATAAACACATTTGTAGCATGGAGAACAATAGAGGAGATATAGATGTCGTAGTTTGTATGGACGAAGTAGATAAAAAAGAAAAGATACCAACAAAGACAACCATTATAAGACTTACACAAAATGCAACCACGCTTGATTTTGTTAATTTTAGTATTTTGATAAATTAAGGATGCATGCAAATATAAAATACGCTTTGGTGCGTGCGACGCTACAAAAAAATAAATGTCAGTCCCAGGTAGTTGTTTTTAAAAGATAAAGAGTTTTTAACCATATTTCGAATATTTATTTTTTGTATTTTAAAATTATCTTCATTTGAAAATTTTAAAATTGCGACATACATGCATATTAGGTTGTCCCACAAGAAAATGTTCTATCGCAAAAACATGCCCCAAGAGTTGGCCTATAAGCTGCTGTACTTGGATTTGGAATGTTCCACTTTGTCTGTGGCTCACGTCAGCGAACATTTTCTTAATATTTAGTGTAAATTTCGTTTTTTTTTAACCCTCATACCGGTAAGCACTCCACAAATGCTTCAAACGATAATGATATTTTGATAGAAAATCAAATTAACGAAATTTTTTGAGGAATAATTTCTAGTGTGCACTGACGGTTTGGAAGCGAGAAAGTATTAAAATTAAAATTTCGTAAAATGTTTTATATTAAATACTTTGACAGAATTTTCCAACAGAATCTTCCAAAATACTAAAAAAAAAAAATTGAGGTATGATAGAAACACTTGATAATGAACACCACATTAAAAAGCTTAAGCTTTTTAGAAATGCTCTTATTTTGGTCCAAGGACATGCGGGAATAGGATACCTCTAAAAGACATCGTTCTAACTTGAAAACGAATGGATGGATTTTAATGAAATTTGATGGAAAATATATATTTGGTATTAGTGTAATGCGTTGAAATTGTGGCAACATATATTGAAGTCAAGGTACGTTTTCGCCCATTTTCGCTTTTTTCAAAAAAACGAAAATCGCCATAGCGCTTTCAGCAACTGCACAATAAATATAATTTTTAGATAAGATGCACAATTTTATGTTGTAGAACAACTTACTGTTTATTTTTCGTGGCGAACACATGGTAAAAATTTCATTGCAAAAAAGCTTAGGCCGGTTTGAGGGTTAAATTACCAATTACTTACAGAGCAATCGATTTTAGAATTTGACAATCTTTGTCTATCGTTGTAGCCCTGTTTGTAGTTATTTGTACAGTTTCACAATAAGTTTTACGTCTGCTCTTTTAACTGATTTTGTAATTGCTTTTACTACATTTGTACGTTGATTTTTGGAAATTCAAAATAACTACCTTTTGCAGTTGATGTAAAGACAAATCTACTGTACACCTTTTCAACTGCAAATGCAGTTATTTTAACTATCATCTACAGTTGATTTTAGCCGCCTAATTACCTGGTTATAAAATGTCTTTGATTGATTTAGATTCATTTTCTTGAAGTTCTAAATCAAACCAAACTAATTTGTATATAAAAAAAACGCATTTTAATTTAAAATTTTCTAATAACTAGTATTATTAAAATCTACAACAAAAACTTGAGAGCATGTTTAATTAAACAATAGATTAAACAAAACAAAAACTAATAACAATGCTTAACAATATGCCTTATATTCTGTAGAAAACAACAATAACAAATATATGTATGCACCAACACCAAAAAAACCGTTAGCCATATCATAACCAATATAATCAGGGAAAATATGTTGCAAGTAGGGTTGTCACCCGAGTAAAAGTTATTCGATTAATCGAACGAACAAAATGAAAATTCGAACGATCAATTTAAAAAACAGGATTTTCGAATAACGACTAACTCGAAAAAGATTTTAACGATTAATCGAATAAAACGAATAGTTAAAAAAAAGTACTTCTTTAAATAAAACTTGTTCCAAAATTCACCAATTTGGGTAAACTTTGTATAAGAAATGGCAATGGGCTAAAAAAAATCAAAACTCCATTGCAGAAGTTTTAAAACTTTTATTATTCGTTTTTCATGATATGGATTCTTTAGTAATGGGTAAAGCTATGGGCAAAAATATTTAAAATTGGAACCACTAATTAGGCACGTCAAATCCGTTTGCGTAAATCATTTTTTGCAATGGCGCAAAATTTATGGCGGTTTAAATTTTAAAACTTATAAAATCTAAAAATTACATTTTTTGGTTGATTTCAAAAATATTTCGCACGTGTATAACATTGTTTTATACTTGTTGGCTTATTCATGGAAATTTACTCCCTTATTTTGTGCTTTCCAAAAAATACGCGCTTTACGAGGTATTAAAAACTGATAACTTGTTTTAGAGATTATATTTGAATTTAACGTCAGTACCCTGAAAAAAAATGACACATTCCAAAAAGAAGGTGATGCCCACACTTGATTACATATCTCATTGCCAAATTTAGTAACTGCAATACCAAACTCATTCCAACGATAGAGTCAAAAAAGCAAGTAGTATTGTAATCAATTATTTAAATTTAAACCAGAAAGCATGAACTCAATAACAAAGTAATTATTTACTTAAAAGAAAATAACAATTTTATTAACTTCTATGTATAACTTTTTGTACTCAAGAAGTAATCATATACTTTTTCTTAATAAAAGGACGTTATTGGAAGTAGTTCCTAATTTTGAAAAAAGAAGTTATACAATTTTAAAGAATTTATCTCATATATTTTTTCAAACAAATTTTTATTTGCAGGAAAATGATACTAAAAACAGAAATTGCATGTTGTCTAAATTTTGTTAAACTGTGGTTAGGTATAAATTAGGGAAGCGCACGTGAGCAGAAAATTGTGGAAGTGGAAATAACTGACGTTATCGTGAGCGAGTGTAAAAAACAATTTTCGAGGGTGATTGTGCGTGAGTAATATTTTTGTTTTTGAATTGTTCTTTTTTTTTGAAAAATTTATATTTTCGTGGTTTATGAGTTTTGATCGTTATATTTGAGTGACTTAGGAGAATCACGTGTGAGTAAAAGTTGAATTTACTTATGGAACTACTTCTTTTTTTTTTAATGTAAGTACTTCTTATTTTTTCTAGGGAACTATTTATTTATTTTTTTTTTTTGTGTAAGTACTTCGTAGTTTTACAATGGAACTATTTCTTTATTAAAAAATGTATGTAGTTCTTAAAAATATAAAGTAAATGGTTCTTCGGTAAAAAAAAATAATCAATTCTAAAGAATCAATTATTTTAGTCTCACGGCCTGTTAAAAGAATCGAGTAGGTAATCTAGTAAGGAATGCGTTCTGCCCAAAATGCTTGGTTACAAACCCGCTTACCTTTTTGGAAATTTTTTGCTGGGTAGTTAAAGATAAAATGTATGTTCTACAAGTTAAGTCCAACGTGCCATTTCTTAACATAAGGCTTTTTAAAACTAACTAAATTTCATTTAGTCCATAAAATCTTTATTTCTTAAAATTTTTCATTGCTCTCCAGCACCTCGTTTCTGTAACATTCGCATCGAAAAAAGTTTCGCATAATATTTGTAAAATACAACTTTGCTCTGCTTTACATACACTCAGAGAACTTTTGCTTTAAAAATATGTAGTTTCTTTATTTTTAATGTAAATGTCAGTCATTTGTAGAACAAATTTAATTTTTTGCTAAACTTGTTATTCATTTAAAAAAACAAACCACATCAAATTACTGTTTTATGATTTTACATAAATTTTTTCACAGTTGTTTTTTGTTATTTAAAAAGTGAATGTTTGTTTTTTTACTGCAATTGTTTGTAGTTTTTGAACAGTAAAAACAAATGTCAAATGTTAGTTGAATTTAATGAACTATAGTCGTCCTTTCTTCAAGTGAAATTTCATTTGTTTTTGACTACAAGCTTTATTTATATAATATCCTTAGTGTAGGGTGATTCACAGACAATTCAATATAAAGTCAATCAAAGAAGCAAATTAAACGCTGCTTTAACGTTATTTCTCTTTTTAATTACGTTTTATACAAAAACACATTTGTCCACAGTTTCAAAAATTACTATTTCTGAAATATTTAGCACTAAAAATGTAGTCAACTTTATCATCTCTTATAGTCAACCTGTAGAAAGCAGGATGAGCATGCATTTCTCGATGCGAAAACTTCTCGCATTAGATACAGAAAGGGGGTACAGGTTTTTTGTTAAAGCATATACAAAACGTACAAATAATGTCAAGCATTAAACAACAACAATGTTGAAGTTCCGGAGCAAAACTTGTTTAGATAAAATAGTAAATTTTTTAGAACACAGTGGTTTTTAAAATAAATTTGCGATGGCTATCAATTAAATGCGATGCCACTGGCTTCTAAAATAAATTTGTGATGGCTATCAATTAAATGCGTTGCCACTATTATTGCTGGTTTTTTAAAATTCGTCAATATCATTAGTGGCTATAAATAAAATCAAAAGCATATTATGCAATTTTTGCACATATAATTTTTGCACTTCAATTTTTCTATATGCTCCTCTGATTGTAAAATAACAACAACAAAAAACTCAGATCACGCAGCAAACTGGACCATTTAAAACTAAACAACGAATATGCCTTGCGAAAAACTGACTTTTTAACAAAATTCACACTTATGTTTTTTTGATTTTTGTAACGATTGTACTTTATATCTGTTAAGGGATCATCTTAGGGCCCATCTCCACCGTATTCGTAGGGTGGACTCGGAAGTGTGCAGGGACTGTGGGGAGGACGAGGAGACCTTGGAACACTATCTCTGTGAATGCCCGGCATTTGCCGGGATCCGGGTCGAAATACTATCCAGTGACCCAATATCCACATTGGGGGATCTTAGGGGCATAGGATGGAAGAAGTTGAGGAGTTTCGTCAGTGCGACGGAGTTCCTGGGGTAGAAAGGTGACATAGGACCTATTGTTTAGAGCGCACAACAAGCCGGCATTCTGGCTTAAGTGTAAGTCCTCAGGGACTTGAGTCGGATTAGGGAAGCATTTTCCCTTCTCCGAATCCTCTTTTCGACCTAACCTAACCTAAGGGAACGTCAACGAAACATACATAAAGCTTTACATAATTACAACATTTACGAACCAATGTTTTCAAACTTGTATTCCATGAAGGGGCGTCAGTGCCTGATGTAAAAAATACCAAAAATTTTAAAACTAAAAATAATATTTGATGACACGCCAATAATGTCCATGTTGAATTTATATTTCAAGTGTTGGGAGATTGTGTAATAGCAAATCGAATAGAAAAGTTGAAAGCCAAAATTAAAAGAACAAAAAAAGTGCGAGTTTTTTAAATTTTTCAATTTTGTTATCGTTAATAATAAGTATTTAGAAATATGGACCTATGGTCCTAAAACGTTGCACTCCTAATTGTTAAAGAGTTGTTAATGCAAACATATAACCCGCTTTTCTACAATATAAAAACTGCGAAAGTAATTGCAAGATAATATAAGTTTCAAAAGATTTAAAAATTTTTGAAAAAAGCCTATTAGAGTGGTAATGTTTTGCAACTTTCGATTTTTATCATGAATTTTTGCGATTATTGTACAACTTGGTCTAAAAGTTAGGTGGTGCGAATATGAGAAAAATCGGATAGCATTAACCAGTGGTGCCCCGAGATCAAAGTTTAGATTTTTGTTAATTGATTTTGCCTTTATAAAAAAAGGGTGTATAATGAAATGATTAACAGGGCTGCCATGGTAGTCCGAATTCTAAATTATAATTATAAGAATAATATTTTCTATCGCAAAAATAACTTTTCGTTTAAAATATTTATTTATTTTTTTGCTTAAATATTGTCGTTTTAATTAATTTGTAAAACTAGAAACCCCTTAATTATTTATAAATTATTAAAATTATTTTTATTCGTTCGGTTAATTGAATAATTTTTCAAAATCAATCGTTCGATGAAAAATTCTTTGTTCGTTTATTTGAACAAAATAAAAACCCGAATATATGACAACCCTAGTTGCAAGGCTTTTGTTTTAACAAACACCATCAACCTCATCATGAGGAACAACAGTATTTATTCAATATGTTCATCATCATTGGAATCATTCAGAGAAACAAAATTGTTCATACTATAGAGCAGAGTCGGTTTCTAACGCCTCAGGATATTGTAAATGGTTTTGATTTCAAAATGTCGTTGTTTTAGTAAACACAACAAAACATACACACATATACACTAGGGTTACAACTTTTTGCATTTATGCAAATATCAAATTCTTTATTGCATGACAAAAAAATATTAAAAAATTTTATATGTAATACTTTTTCGTGATCGTTAAAAAAGTTCACTCACCAAATGTGATGAAGTTTTAAAATTTTGTTTTTTTTTTTTTGAAGTATAAAAAAATAACATTTAATTGCAAAGTATTCCAGTAAAATAGTAAAATACAAATAACATGTTGCAGAGCAACTAATATTTTATTACAATAGGTTTTAATTTCTGTTCCCCAACCGATTCTTTTTGTATGGAGCTTGTCCTATTTACAACAGGATCTTTACCTCCAAACAAGAACAACTTGCTTTAGAACCGGTTCTAGAAACAGTTATATAACTGGCTCTGGGACAGTGAAGCCTTACATTTTGACTCGCAGGAACCTGTTCTTTTACCACCGGTTCTATGCAACCGGTGGTAAAAGAAGCTGTGCTGCAATAGATCCTGAGGGAACCAGGTCTAAAAAATTTTGCTGGGATGTATTCAGTATTTATTTATAGTTTCATTTATATAAACAAAAATCTCACCATTTGGATGGAGGACGTGATATTATGACGCTGTTTCGCGGATTTATTTAATTAATTAAATTTTAGTGTCAAGTGATACGAGGTCGGTCCCAAAATTAGAAAACACAACAAATTTGGGAACATTTTTCTTTAATCTCCTTTTAGCTCGATACACTTTTCCCAGCGATATTACATAGCTTCGATACCCTGTTTATAGTAAGAACTGCCTAGCTCCTTAAAATAGCCATCAACCGCAGATACCACCACTTCATTGTTGGCAAATATTTTACCACAGAGCCCTTTTTTCAAGTTTGACAGGAGAAAATAATCCGAGGGAGCTAAATCTGGCGAATAAGGTGCGAACAATTCAAAATTTAATTCATTGATTTTGGCCATCGCAATAGTGAATGTGTGAACTGGTACATTGTCTTGATGAAACAACACTTTCTATTTCGCCAAATGCGGCCTGTTTTCCATAATTTCATCACTTAAACGCTGCAATAAGTTAGCATAATACTCTCGCCGTTGATTGGTTTTCGTTTTTGAAGATAATCAATAAAAATTATCACACGCGCATGCCAAAAAACAGACGCCACCCTGCGGGAAACGAAGGGTCGATTGATCCAAAGTGACAAATCTGTGATATATGATTTGGGGGCACGTCACGAAACTGGTGAAACCAAAATTGTGGTGCACCAAAAAGTGTTAATTTTGGTGAAATGACCAATCACGTGACTATAGTTATGGTGACAAAACAATCACTGGTTGGTACCAGATATATCATGTAACTGGAGAGAAAGTAACATAACATTAAAGTGTACCGAAGCAACTAGGGCCGTTGCAGTTGAAGTTATTACTGGTCATTGAACTGGTTCAAAACCGTTAGCAGTGGATGAAAATATGGCAATTAGTGCCAAAGGATTCAGTCCCTTGACTGCTACACAGCAGACATAACACTGAAGGAATTTTATCTGTACCGACTATGTGACAGTAGAAATGAAGACGTAACACTCCACTGTTTTAAAAGAACTGAACACGAAACTGTGACCAGGGTTGAAGGTATGGCAATTTCTTGCCAAACGTCGCGATCTTAAACTTAAAGTTTTTTGTTGGGTATAGACAAAATAAGCTAATTATAAAATTGATTTTTGTTGTGCATTTTTTAAGGTTTTTTTGAACAGGGGGTAAGACACACTGTTTTGGAAAAGTGCAGTGATTTAGGAACTCGTGCATAATATGACATACGCTGAATAAAAAGTGACAGGTTACTTACTAATTACTTTTCGCATGCCCGGCGACATGTACCCCTTAGACCAGTGCAGTGGTACGTCTCAAAACTATTTCAGTCAAACTACCCCTATTACAGAACACATATGCGACTAGTTTTCCTTCAAAAAATTTTCTCCAGTTCTAAGATACGTACACCTGCACCAGTCACGTGATAATTTTTTTCCCACTGGTTCTATTGCATATCACATAAATCCTAAAATGGTCCTACTTTAACACTAACTACTTCTAACTTGTCCCGTAGCATATTCATATCAGTCGGTAATTTGATAGGTTACCTTGGTCAAGTTATTCGATACGTCACACAGTGCTCCACAGGTAGCAAATTGTCACCTCCTATGACAAACCCATGTTAAAAGTACCGGTCACTTTCATATAACAGAACCGGAACTAGGACAGGTTCATACACACAAAGTTCTAGTCACATGACCATACCAGTGACTGGTCCATTTCCCGCAGGGCATGTTCTTGTCTGCAGATGGAACTGTCTTCGCCTTATTTGGACACTATTTTCTCACTCCAGGCCACTGCATTGGCTTTTCCTTTGTTTTAGTAGTGAAGTGGCGGACCCATGTCTCATCCATGGTTACTAATCGACTTTCGATTTTCTTAACATTTTCGCAAATAATCGATCACTACGGAGTTCGTCATGGCAGCTCGTACAGCCTCATTTAAACTCTGCCGTTTAGACTCCCCCAGAGTAGAATCTAGCTCTGATTTAACATAGGGTGGACTGAGACCTTTAAAATTAAAGTATTGAATTAAATAACGGGGACCAATTTTTTTCCATGTTTACAAATTCACTGAAATCGTTTATTTTTGATGGCTCAAAAAAAAAATACTAAACAACGTTGCGCCTTGGAACTTAAAACATATATTTTATAAGGTTGTCGCTTGTCACCAAAGTAATTTTTCTCAGACTACGACCGCTCTCGAAGCTGCTATGTGATAGTAATATATATATGGTAAACAAATAAAAATAAATTGTTTGTAGGAGTTTTAGAAATTGCATTCGGTGCGTAAACTTTGTTCACCAAAATGATCCAAAAAAATGTTTGTTATTAGCAGTACAACATTGCCCATAGCGTGGAACGTGGAGCGATTATAGCTGATTCTGAAGAATCAGTTATAACCCTAAAATACACTCAGCAAAATATGTAGATAAAATCAACTGCAAATTACTGTTCAAATAACTGCATTTGTAGTTAAGGAGGTGGTTAGTTTAACAGTTCACAATCAACTGTCGAATGTAGTAAAAATAATTACAAATGCAGTCAAAACAATGTTACCAGCATCACAGTTAAACAATATGTTCTTAGATTCTTAAAGTTAGCTACAGTTAAAAAAATTTGAGAAAATTTTTATAAAATAATACAAAACTTGAAATAGTAACTCAACTCAAGGTGCGCCAGAACCAATTTAAATGAAACTTGCGCGTTACTCCAATCTGAAAATGGTTTCGATTTCTAGATGGTATAAAAACTATTTTCCAACGCAGACACAAAAAATGTAGGTGGCGCTTTTTTCGCGTCCAATCAAAATTTTTCAAATTTTCTTGGCTTAGGTTTAGGAACACCTCACCGATTTTGATAAAAAATTAAGGAACGATTCAGATACGTGAGCTGATTCGATAATTTTTGTTTTTTTATAAGACACGCCCCCTTTGGATGCTGAAAGCGTTGAAATATATTTTTTTAGTCTTCAATTTGCTCAAAATTTCTTACCTGTTCGGAACAAATTATGTGGCATTAGAAAGCCTATAAAATCTCCTTTTCTATAAAATATTTACATTTCTATTTTCCAGGGATGGGAGCGTGTAATTTATCTTTAAAATTAAAAATGACCGAAGAACAAATAAATAACTTTGTCAATTTGAACAAATAAGTTCACTTTTTTTTACGCTTAATTTATTTTTATATGACATAATAAAATTTACTTCTGTTTGAAGCAAGGAAATCTTGTTTATAAGACTTAAAAGTTAAATTATTTTAGTTCAAATTTACCCAAAAATCAGTTCGGGACAAATTATATGTCATTGGAAAGCTTATAAAATCTGCTTTCATATAATATCTATACATTTTTTTTAAAGGAATGGGAGAGTGTAATTTAATTTTAATGTTAAAAATTAACGAATATATTTCTATAGAAGGTTATCGAATCATATAATATCCGTACGATTGGTATCAATAAGGACCCTTAAAAAGGATTTAGGTCATTCGTTATGGAGTGACTTTGAATTTGAGTTTGAGTTTGCATTTTTATTGCTATCATAGAGTTTTTGAGGCAGTTTTCATAAATTTTCTTGAAAAATTTCATTTTATTTATTAAAAATTTCATACGCCTAGTGAAAAAGTTTCATTAAAATTAGCTTTTTCATAAAATTAAATAAATTGTTAATTTACTTTATGTAGAACACTTTATTACTCTTTAAAAAAGTATGTTTATTAATAACATTACGAAAAAAAATCCCGGGAATTCCCGAATTATTTTCAACGGGATTTCGGGATTGAAAAATGTTCGGAATTCCTGTGAAACCCCGTCACGGGAAGTCACGTGAAAAACTCTAAATACAAACCTTGTAACAGTTTTATTTTTAGAAATCATGTGTTATCCAATTACCACTATTTTCCCATGTATTGTGAGTATTGCCAAATCTATGATGTATTTCTTTTTTTTCATATTACAAAACTAACATTTATATTTTATTAATTTAATAAAAATTACTGCAAAGAAGTCTTCACTTACGGGCGCGGCTTATTCATATTCCTTTACTAGAAAATCGCCATATTGCTTTTCTCACAAAATTCGTGTATTTCAAAAGTTGAAAGAAGTGCATAAAGTAAATGTTACCAAAATGTAGTAGTTTCGGTTTGTTGTTCAAAAAAACAACCAACAAAAACATTGAAAATTATTTCTCTAAGTAAAACGACTACAATTGCAGTTAAAATAACTACAAACCGCATTACTAAACAAATACCTGTCATGTAGTAACTGCAAAACTTTTCTGAGTGTATAAATGTGTTTGTATACAAGACTTGTGTATATTAGTAAATATAAACATGTGTTTGTTATGCAAAAAAAAAAAAGAAGCTTGTTGCAGTATTTGTTGCATTAGTTAAAATAAAACTATGCTAACTTGCCTCTTTTTGTTGAACTATCTATATATGCATGTACATAGATACCAACTACATACATACATATGTACAATTCTATGTACCATTATGAATGAAAAGAAAAGAATATTTTGCAATTAACACACAATAGTATAAAATAGACTAATACACACACATATAGTTACTGCCAGAATTGAGGAAAAACCTCGCTCAGAATAGTTCTGCAGTAACTACATGTTGGGGCCTATTGGGCCAGATCGCCTGGGCAGCGACAGGAGAGGCTGTTTATATCTCCCTCTGGGGAGAGGTCGCGGAAACTCTTGTCTATGACGAGGGGCGAACTAAGGACCGTGACGGGTTACCTCACGGGACACTGTGGCCTTAGGTATCAATTGTACAAGATGGGAAGATCCTCTGCGGATACGTGCAGGTTTTGTGAATTGGAACCCGAGATCTCAGAGCATGTTCTCTACAAATGTCCGAGGCTCTCCGACAGGATGGTGCGTTATTTTGGTGGTCGAATAGTGACGCAATCGGACGTTTATAATTGTTTACCTGGTAGGATAGTTGGCTTCGTAGGGAGCCTGAACCTATAGTTTGTATTCGTTGGCAGCACAAAATACCAACTTCTGGTCGCAGTGAATAGTGCCACTCTAGTCTAATCTACTACATGTCAGTTATTTGTGTACTTAGTAATGCAGTTGCAGGTATTTCAACTGCTATTGCAGTTATTTTACTCAGGAAAATAATTTTGAATGTTTTTGACATTTGATTTTTGAAACAATTTACAAAAGCTTATTCATTTTGGTTTATGCAGTTGTTTAAAATTTGTTTCCCCACAGAAAAGAGTCCAGCGGCGTTAAATTGCACGATCTTGGAGGCCAATTCACGGGTAAAAAAACGTGAAAATATGCGGTTACCAAACGTTTCCTTTAATAAATCAATTGTGGCACTAGCTGTGTGACATGTTGCACCGTCTTGTTGAAACCACAGCTCCTGCACATCATGGTTGTTCAATTGATGAACGAAAAAGTCAGTAATCATGGCTCTATAGCGGTCACCATTGGTGGATAGACTGATTGGGGTCTTCCTATACGCTACGCTCTACAGCAGCAATGACTTCTTCTTTACGCACTGCACGACGTCTCTGGATGCATATTATTATTTAGAGTAAACGTGGTGCGAAAACGTTCCACAGTTAATCGAATTAATTGCTCTGATGGACGATTATGTTGACCGTAAAATTGAAGTAGTGCGCGATACGTATTTCGAACAGAACCATGATTTTCAAAATAAATTTGCAAAATTTGGAAGTGTCAGTCTATTCATGTTGACATGCCAAACCAAACTAAACATAAATCACTTGACAGCTGACAAAATTGCCGCCAGTTAAAAAAGTGTTGCCAACTTAAAGTTCTATACCTGTTTAAAAAACACCCTTTACAATAATTTTCAAATGTGCGTTCTTCAATCAGATATTTCGCCCACAAAATGTGTGTGACAAAAACAATATGAAATTTCTAGTGATTGAATATGAGGTTTCTTTTCTGCTCCGAAAGAATTAATTCAATTTGAGCTTAATTCACAAACAATTTAATTCAGAATTAAAAAAAATTGTGATATATCCTTTCGCTTATCCATGCCCTAAGAATTCATTCATTAGCTTTTGAATGTTTAATTGGTATTGAATGAATTCTTAAATTGAATTAATTCAATATTATGTTCATTCAGCATTTTACTAATTGAGTGAAGAAATTTGAATATCATTCATTTAATACAGAGAAGTTTGACATAAAGTAAAACAAACACCCTAGCAACAAGAAAGACTAGAGCCGTCGGCTCCAATAAAACGCAATATAAATTGTAATTTTTTGTAAACATAAAAAGTAAATAACAAACAAGTATTAACCAATTTTTCAAGTCGGATTGCTGTAAACGGTAAGATTTTTATTCATAATTAAAAAAAAAATAATAGATTTTTTGTTTAATTCTTAATAATTATATAATTACAAATTATATCCTATAACCCTAACTAGGTACGATGGCTTTCGGCTCGTTGTAGCGAAAACAGACCAGTGCCTCTGGTAGGAATTGAACCCACGAACCCCCTACTGATAAGCTAGCACGATACCAACTAGCCTACCGCGGCGCAAGTGAAAAATTTAATTTACATAATGTTTCCTAAAGTAAACCTTGGATATATTTTCTTTTTTTTTGCGAATTTTACAGAGTAAAATACTATTTTCTGTTAACTAAAATTCACATCGCATTTAACTTACATTTTGAAAAGTTAATAGATTTATTTTTGCTAAATTTTGCAGTTTTTTTCTGCAATATAATTTTTAACTAATTTTTTGTAGCTTTTTCTGCTAATTTTACAAGTTTATTGCTATAAGAATACTTTTGTTTAAAATATGAACATCAAATTATAAAAATATTTAAATTCCCAGTCAGAAAAATTGCGATACTCTTCTCAGGGTTCTTATTCTATGAGTCCAAAATTAATCAAATAGAGCACATATTTTGAAAATTTAAAAAGTTGTTTGTCAAAAATTACAAATTTTTTGGACGAAAATATGCACTTTCTGAAAAGAATCATAAAAGACACAAAAATTTTAAGAAATATATTGAATCCAAAAAAATGTTTCAGAACTGACACAGAAATGTAATTGAATTTAAATATTTTATGAACAATTCAAAAATAGCTCCCAAAAAGGATTTTTTGGGAGGATTTTATGAACAATTCAAAAACAGCTCCCATAAAGGATTTTTGAGCCTATAGAATTTTTTTTATAAACTTTTTTCAGCAATTTTTTAATCTAAAAGAAGGCTCTTTTGGATGAAGCACTTTTATACAAACATTTTAATTCTTAAGAATATATTTTGAGCCCATTTCTGACTCATTTTAGAGCTTGTTTGCTGGCAAGGTATATCACTTTTTTTTACTTTTCAAACACAAATTTTTTTTTTAATTATTTGGAACACAAGTTGGCTTATAGCAAATATTTAATGTTTGTATCGAGATCTTATAAAAAAAAAGTTTATGAATTCATATAAAAGAGTTGTCAACGCAAATCAAAAGTCTGTAACCGTACGTCAAGTTTGTAATACAATTTTCTTATATTTAGTTAGACTATTATTCTACCTCAAGTCCAAAAAATTTTTAATATGATATTGTCATATTAGATTTTATTTGTTGCTTTTCAAAATGCTTGATAATTTTCATAATAGACAATACAATTGTTTCATTGGCATCACTCAAATCTTTAGTTGTCCGTAAATAATAGAAAAAGATAATTAGCTTAACTCAAACCGAGACATAACATACAACAGGCAAAACAAACTGTATGGCAATCTTTTTGTCTGCCTTAGTGTATAAGCTGCCTGATCTAATACCCCTAATTATAAAATCCAAACTATTTAAAAAACAACAATTTTACATGTCGATATATTTTGGATGTCAGTACATGTAAGTGTGTTTGTTGAATTACAATTTGTAAAAACAACATATATCCCAACAAACAGTGTTTGTTGAGAAGAGCTAATGGGTCAAAAACATATATTTTTTTTAAGCCGATTCAATAACGGTATCACACTAATATTAATGGAAACGCTTGCGATATATCAATATTTAAAAATTCACGTGTTTCGGTATTGGTATTGTATCGGTTATAAATTTGAAACGGGTTTGAAACGGAAAACGGTATTAAAGAGGTATCGGTGGCCAAACTTGGTTCTCCGACATTTATCTCTACATGCTATTCTAGCGACTTTTTAATATTTGTTCTCAATACAATGTGATGAAGAGAAATCAGTGAAACAATATTACATCCCTCTCAGACAGACATGATTTAGAAAATATTGCGAAAATATTTAGTGTAAATATTGTTTCCTAATTAATTACTAACTTTTTACTAACTTTTATAAATGCTACACTAAGAATATTATGGAGGTAAAGACGACAGCAATTGTAGTCAAAAACTAATGAAATTTCACTTGAAGAAAGGACGACTAACATTTCATTAAATTCAACTAACATTAGTCATTTGTTTTTACTGGCCAAAAAATTGTAGTAAAAATTAAGCACATATGTTAGTAAAAAACAAACAAATATATATTATTTATGTTTTTTAATAACAAAAAAACGAATTTAAAAAATTAATGTGAAATCATAATACAGTAATTTGATGTGGTTTGTTTTTTTAATAAACTACACTTGTAGTATAAATTGAAATTTCTTCTACAAATGACTGTTTTTTCACTTAAAAATAAAGAAACTGTATTACAACCCAAACAACTACATATTTTTAAAGCAGCAGTTCCCTGAGTGTATTAATATTGTTTTAAATGCATTTGTAATTGTTTTTACTACATTCGTCAGTTGATTTTTAATAGTGTAAAATGACTTCATAATACAGTTGATTTAATTTCATATGTAATGTACACCTCTGCAAATTCAGTTATTTTAACTGTAATTATTACACAGAAAAAAATATCAACCTAAAATATCTAATTAAAGATTTGATTTGAATTTAATTTAATTTGTTTCTAAACAAATATTTAATTGAATCAGTTTATATTTTAATTGACTTTTAAATATATAAATACATACTTTATTTTAGACGCAATTATCATATTATTTTTTGTATGCATAAATAGAAAATTTTCAGTATAAAATACCAAATACATATGAAGTTAACAAACAAAACAAGCTCACACACAAACAGACTCAGCATTGCAAAAAACACACATACCAACCTATAGATCACAGACTTTTTTTATGAGTATCATATTTTTTTTTTGTAGAAGTTATTTTTAACTTTTTTTTTCCTTCTTAATTTTAATAAATGGTTTAATTGATAGTATCATTGCCGTGATAGGTGCAAAATCAATTAAAATATTAATTGATTCAATAAATTTTTTAATTGAAACCCGTTTTTAGTTTTTTTTTTTTGTGTAGTTGATTCTTAATACAAAATTTTTAACAAAACCAAACAAAATTGTCTATCATCTGTAAACATGATATTAATTTAAAGAAGCCTCTCAGCCACGATTAAAATAGAACTAGCCTTGTTTGTTTAATTTTATTAGTAACTGTACTTTTTATTTGTTAAAAATATAAAAAGCCCTAAATGCAAATAACAGACAAAAAAGGTATTTATAAGTCTTTGTTATTATTATAAAGATAAAAACTACTTTTTAATTTATGTTTTATTCTTTAACAGAACAACAAAAGACTTGTCTTATTTTCAAAATAAGATAAAGTCTTAATTAATTGACATAAAAGAACAAAAACAACAGCAGCAGAATAATCTTGAAATTTTACTTTTGAAAAAGATAAAAAGATTTCTTGAAAAATAAACATATTTTCTTTAAAATACGTATGTAGTGATAACCACATTTAAGGTTAAGTAACGGTTAAGATTTTTAAAATTTCGTTTACAAAGTTTTTTGTTGATAATATAACAATAAAAACAAAAAGAAACTAAATGAGAATTTTTAAAAAAAAATAAATATTTGCAATATTTAATTTTGGCTTAAATTACAGTTAAAATAACTGAATTTTCAGTTGAAAATGTCTACACAACATTTGCACTGAAAACATCAACTGACAAATAAAGTAAACACAAATGCAAATGTGGTTCAAATAACACACATGACATCTAATGTAAAACTGTGAAAACAACTACAAGTGTAGTTAAAACAATAGATATACAACTTAATGTAAAAGTATACAGTTAACACCTTACACTTTTTCAATCTATCTTTCAATCTTATGTTCTACTGTACATTCACCTGTATGTTATTTCGACTCAGCAACTATCCCAGACGGCGTGTGTTGCAATACGACACCATACTTGTGCAATCATGGAAAATATATTGGCAAATCTTTTCCATTAATTTAAGCTAGTACAAGGTGGCGCAAAAATAACCTTCCGATGTTTTTTGGCTGTAATTTTAAAAAAAAAATTAAAAACTTTGATTCTTCTTGTGGATTATTTTTATTTGGTATTTTATTTTTTTTTACATCAAGTCGAGAATATGATGTCATGTAAATGGCCGCCGCCACAGTTGATGGTCATTTGAGCCCTTTTTATGGCATTTTCCATCACTTTGGCCAAAACTTTCGGCGATAGGTCCTCACATTCTTGACGGATATTGTCTTTAAGAGCTGCAAGAGTCTGAGGCTTGTTGACATAAACCCGCGACTTCAAAAAGCCCCACAAAACGCAAATCGCCAAAACGGGAGATTAGGCGCCCGGGAAATGCATCCTTCAGCATATCGGTTGTGGCACATGCAGTGTGTGCCGTGCACCGTCCTGTTGGAACCACATGTTTTCCAATCCCAATTCATCAAGTTGCGGCAAAAAGAACTCGTTGATCATTGCTCTGTAGCGCTCACCATTCACAGTAACCGTTTGGCCCGCGACGTCTTCGAAGAAAAAAGGTCCGATGACTCCTCCAGCGAAAACAGCACACCATACAGTGACTTTGAGCGGGTGTAATGGCTCTTCGTGGGTTACACGCGGATTTTCAGTGCCCCAGAAGCGTAAATTTTGCTTATGTACGTACCCGCTAAGATGGAAATGGGCCTCATCACTCATGATTATTTTTGATAAAAAATCATCTTCCTCTTGGTGGTGATTAAGGATGGCTTGAGCGTATGTTACACGCGATTGGCGGTCAGCAGCTAACAGCTGATGCACCGTCTGGACTTTGTACGGAAACATCTTCAAATCTTGTACCAAAATTCGCTGTAAAGACCGTCGACTGATACCCATTTGCGTGGCACGTCGTCTGGTCGATGTCGACGGCGCCTCCATGACATCCTCGGCTACAGCAGCAATATTCTCTGCAGAACGGCTACTCCGGGGTCTGCCACCTGGCAGCATCTCGTGTTGTGCCAGTCTCTTCGAGACGAGCGGCTAAACGTCGCAGTGTTTCACCAGTAGGCGTTGGACGGCCAGGAAACTTGCGACGAAATTCACGTTGTGCCAAAGTCACCGACCGATTATTGGTCAAATAAATTGTCACCAATATTCCGCGTTCTGGAGCAGTGTAGCGTAACATTGTTTATTAACGTGTATTTCGCATGTGTTTACTACACAAATGTCAAAACAGAACTGACATTAGGGGCCAATCGCAAAATTTATAGCATTTTCTGATAGGAGGATTACTTTTGCGCCACCTTGTATAAGCATTTTATAAAGTATTTTTTTAAGTTTCTTTTTATTCAATAAATTTACTGTTTGGCATTCCAATTCAAGTGCTGATCGCGAGTAGTTATTAAAGCTTAATCAATCCCGTGTTATATTTTAAAAGTGAGTTTGGTCGTTTGGGCCCCATGGGTGGCCCAACGTAGTAATTTTTTTGAAGCACGTCTGTCGCCGTGCTTAACTTACCAACTCATGTTTTTAAAGTTAAACTAATAAAAAAATATACTTGAATAATTTTCATTTTCATTGCACAATTAAAGATCGAGAAAATATAATTTTTTATTTTTAATAAAAATTATATCAAACTTGTTTTTAAACAAAACAAAACAAAACAAGTGTGAAAATAAAAAGGAGGAAAAAATCAAAAAGCGTGTGTTATATATCTACCAAAGGTAGAGGGTGCACATAGCAAACAAGTTTTCAATTTATTTTTGATCAATGGTGATAATCTTTAACTTCGAGCTCATATATTAGTTCTCATTTAGTGAGAAAAATAGTTTATATGAATGTGTGATGTTTTGCATGGGATTGTCACTTCTTTCAAAACGTTTTCTGATGATGGGATCCTAGAAAATTCCTGAAATAGATCTATCAACACATTCCTGAAAGTGGTCAATTATATAAATAAACTTGAAAACAAAAACTCTATAGATTATTTGTTAGGACAATATCCTAATAAAGAAATATAGAGTATGGCCTCGAAAAATTTTAATTTTCGTTAAACTTTTTGCTGAATTTTCTAACACTTTTACCAATTATAAATTAAATAAGAAATAAATTTATGTAAATACTCTCAAATAAATTACACAATTAAAGAATAATATTTCCACTAAATATCACTTATTTTCAAATACGGATAAACTGAATACCTTAACCGAATCAGATACCGTAACCTTTATTTGTATAACGGTTATACCAATTAATCGGTTTTATATCGTTATTATTATACCCTCCACATACACACACAAAATTTCCAGAGGGAATACGATCAAAGCATGCTTATGGCATTTTTTCCGCCAAAAATTTCACATTTTTTATGCACTTTGCCCTCAAAATTTCCTTTTTTGTGTTCTTTTCTAACAGTCTGAAAAGGTACCATATTTCTTTCTAATGGTGTTTTCTTTTCTGATAAAAAAAAAATGTCGCATTTTTAAAATGTTCATTTTTTTAATTTTGCCATAACCCCGAAAAAATGCCCAGAATAGAACACAAATATGCCACATTGTTTTTTTTTTGAACAGCTGTTTTAGGTAAACAAATCATCTTCTTAAAAAAAAAACTTACCTCGCTTTCTGAGTAGAAACTGATTACGTTTTCCACAAAGTTTTTGACAAAGCTACTTTTTTTTGAACAATACATAATATCCCTCGTCAAGGGCAAAAATGTTACATTTCTTGCCAGAAAAGAAAACACCATAAAAAAATTGCCATAAAAAGAAGAAAAGTGCAATTTTAACGGCCTCAAATTATTTACAGGGTTTTTTTTCCGCTGTTTTTTTTTTTTTGTTTTATCAATCGCATGTGTATATTGAAAATTTGTTTGGAAGAGAATTCTCACCCTGTTAGTCGAGGGGTAGTGTGCTAGCTTCTGATGCAGAAGGTCCCAGGTTCAAACCGTCATTGGATCACTATTTTTTATTATTTTTTTTTTTTTTTATTATAATTTAGGATTTTTTTTTTATATTGTTTTATGTTATAATATTTTATTTTTTAATAATTTATCCTAAAATTCGTTTAAAAAAAAACAAAATTATGATAAAAATTATTAAATAACAAAAAAATATGAATGAAGCTAACTAAAATTTTTTTAAATAATTAAAAATATTAAAAAAAAAAAAAATCTGTCACCTTGGCTGAGATTCGAAGGGGCTCTTAGGGGTTTTTTTTCCTCCGTAGAACTCGGCAGGCGGCTTCGCGAAATAAAGTTTTTTCTGCGTGCGACACAAAAGACATTATATCTTATGACATTTAAAAAAAAAGTAAATTATGATTTTGGGCAATAACTTCTTTTTTTACCGTCATAGCGCCCAAAAAAAAAAAATTTTTTTTTCAAAATAAAATGCCATAGCACCCAAAAAAAAAAGTTTTGGATTTTCTGTCATTGGTTTAGTCGTTATAACATATTAACCCTTAAATGCTCAACAGCTTCGATTTGAATAAAATTGTGTTTTTATGATATGAAATGCCAATTAAAAAACAACTGCGTACCAAGATTCTTCAAATAATTTTTTTTACGCTTTTTATAAGCAAAAATCCAAAATTTTAAATTGCCCGTTACACAAAAACGGAGTGACTTAGGAACAAAAAAGATATATCATTCAAAAGCTTATATTTGCCTCTTAACACTAATGCCTTTTATTTAAACTTTCTAAAATTACATGTGCCCGTTTTTCGATATCATAAAAAGCGCAATTCTTGAGTTTTTAATTAATTTTGAAGTTTTTAATTTTTTTGACTTTGATGGTTAATAAAAGGTACGATTCTAAATATTTATTTATAAATGTATTTTATTAAAGAGCGCTTGAGAGTTCTTAACACACTAGTGAAGTCTTCATTTTGATTAAGCTTAAAATAAAGTCGTAGGAAATTTTTGAATGGTTGTATCTTTAAAGATACTGTGCGCATTTAAGGGTTAACATCCACAATTTTGGGGGATATGCGGACATTTGGGCAATATGTCATTTTGGATTTTGGGCAATACGACTTTGGTGAATATAACCGTACGGCCTTGCTTCATTTGTGTTGCATGCACTATTTTTGGGAGTTATTTCATTTTTATTCTTTGGAAATTATTTCATGATGAAATAACAACCAAAACCTAAGATTTGTTTCATTTTTGTTTTGGAAAGTATTTCATTTTTTTAGAATTTATTTCACTTTTTCAAGACGGGACTTATTTAATTTTTTTAGAATTTATTTAATTTTGCACTGGGACTTTTTGCACCTGGAACTTATTGCATAGAGCCGTCTATTTTGATTGTAAAAATGAAGCATTGTAATAAGGCGAGGGTGAATGTTTGAAATGTTTGCACTTTAAAATGCTATAGTTTTTTTTTCAAGAAAATAAAACACCATTAGTAAAATTTATTTTTATTAAAATTCTGTAGATTTTTTAACAAGTTTTGTATATATTATCTATTTATACACTGTTTCTATTATGCTAAATCTTTAAAAAAAAATGACAATCTTATATTGCATACTTCTAGCATTACTTGGTAAAATGTTACAAAATAAATATGGACGAACATAACAGATAATAAGTAATTTCTTGAACATAAGTGTTAAAAGATAAAAATACTTTTTGGGTGAACAAAATATTCGGTGAAATAAAATATGTATTAAATAAAACTTTAGTTAAATATAAATAAAATCTTATAAAAAGTTCATATAAAAATGTAGCTGAAACAAAAATCTGGTAAACGGTAAGTTTATATTTGTTATTTATAAACCATCGGAGTTCTAATCCCAATTTTACGGTTTTCTAGCTCGAAGTCATTGGATAGCATATCTTTTCTTGGTGCTTATTTGAAGGAAGTGGTAATATTAATTCTAAAAGGTATTATTTAAAATTAAGGTCGTGTTTCTTTTATATTTTACAAATAAAATAATAAAAGAACAGCATATTAGATCTAAATTTCCCATTGACGTATAACCCATTTTTTTTTGGCTACCCGACAAAGAAACTTCGGATATAATCAAATATTGATTATATAATATGATGTCCCTTAGGATGTTGCATTTATTACAAATGTTCCTAAATGAAAGAAGTAAAATTTTTTTTTTTAAACGTTAACCCGTGCCTCAAGACTCCCGAAAATGGCCCATTTTGGAAAAATAGTGTATTATTATTAAAAATTCCAAAAATTTTAAATTTCGATAAAAATTACTTTTTATTTCATTTATTCATTTAATACACTCAAAATTAACCAGATATGGAATTCTGACTTCATCGGATATCATTAACCCACTTTCGCCAAGCATCCAATATGACCCTAAAATTTGAAAAAAAAAATGCAGAAACGTTTTTTTTTTTTAATTAATTTTAAAGATTTTTTAAAATGCCTAATTTGCAGATGCCAATTATTATTTTTATAATGTAATAGTTCAAATACATTGAAAATAGCTCTAAGTATTCTGGAGGCTGTAGCTTTTCTACTACTTCGGGTTCTGATGAACTCTTTAGCCATATCGAAATACTAGTATCAACCTAGCTAATATGTTTGATTTGCTTTATTTTTGTAAATATACGGAGGTTAGAAGTTCGTTATAAACTAAAAATTAAAAAAGGATAATTCGAGTTTGTATTTGGAGTGAAAATGTATTTTATGAAAATGTATTTTATGAAAATAGCTTATTTTGTCAAAATTTTAATGTTTTGATCAAAGTTTGCATAGTTTTATTCAGCAGAGTTCTTAACCAAATTTTGAAGTTTTTTCATTCCAATTTGGACAAATAATGCTTTTATTGGGTATTAGCAGTGGGTTTCCATACTACTCAGTGTCGCTTTTTATTTGTTCGTAAACTCGCATCGAGCCAATGACAACATGTTGCAGAAATTTAAAAGTTTAAATTAATTTTTATCATGTTTTTAAATAACAATTTAATGCAATTTTTAATTATTTCAAATATTTATGATAAAATCAGCAATATAAAATTAAAATATATTATTTTTTAATGGAAAATCACAAAATATAAGCAAAATAAAAGTGTATGTTTTAAGCAACATTTTTTTTGTCAACATGTTGCAATAATTTTTTAGTGTAAAAGTGTTCGGTATTTTGTTGCTGAGAGGCGTGGTAAGTATATTCTCTCCATTTGTATATACTCTTTGGTATTAGGCTTATATAATGGTAGATGCTTGACAACTGGAAGAAGCATGAATATTATGCAGAATACCAAATAAAGACCATATATTCTTGACAGATGCAAAAAAATATATATATATTTTTGAAGTAAAAAATGATTGACCAAAAAAGTTTAAAGTCAGAAGAGAATTACAAAATAATTTATCACCAATAATGGGAAATAGTAGATATGGATGGATAGCATGTGAACACGCTTTTTAATAGGGTTTTAAACAATGGACCCAAGGATAAATGTTGTGAAAATATTAATTAAAATAAATAATCGTTAAAGAAAATTGCAACAATGTTTAAACATAAAATATAAACTTAATAAAGTACTATTAAAATTTTAAATTTAACGGTTTTTTATTTTAAGTAACCGCCCTCTTTATAGAATTATTTGTAGTTTTTGACAATGCCTAGACATACACCTTATAAATGGTATTTATAACAACCCTGTTTCTATATTGTTCCCCGTTTATAAACTTGGCATCACTTTTCGATTTTACAATTTGGCATCAGAGACCTACGCCGATCAAAATAATCGGAGGCGGCTGAAGAAAAGTTATTGGCTAGCCGCCTATTCCAACATGGAACGGCAGATCTTAATGAACTTCGTATATGTTGTAGAGAATAAAAATTTAAGGGATGAGTGTTTGTTTAGCTGCCCAATCTCATGAAAATGTTTACCTCCCGGTTAAAAACATATGTTCTCATATGGCCATGTACGAGTAGATGTGTAACTCATGATTAAATCAACTTTAATCATTAGAAAATTGTATGAATATAACATTTTGATACAATAAGGAAATTGTTAGTGTCCGACCGAACAGTTCGGCCAGAAAATGCATTTGGTCTGTATTCGGTATTTTAAAGCATTTATGTACAAATTTGGCGGATGGAAAAATGTTTATTGGGCTGATTGGATGCTATTTTGAGTGTCAAATTTGAAGAAAAGTCTTTAGTTAAGCAATGAATTCACTGTTCGGCCTCAGAAAGTTAGGCCAAATTGAAAATAGTTCGGCGGTCGAACTTTTAACTTTATAGCTAAACTTCGGCTTTTCTCTTAAATTTTATACACAAAATCGAATTAAATCGGCTCAACAAACATGTTTCCAATACCAAAATTTGTCATCATTGCCTCTAGATATCAATAAACCGACAAAATATAGTTTTTTGGCCTAACTGTTCGGCCGGACACTAGAAATTGTTAATTTTTTTTACATGTATTTTGAATTTCTTTTTTAACTTTAAAATAAAAATGTCAACATTTGTTTAAAGCTTTTTTTAGCACTTTTCAACTTTATTTCTTAAATTTTGTATAATTTTTAAATAAAATGTAGGTATGCCGAATTTATATTTAATTATATTTAATAAGTTTAAAACGTTTTCTAATAGCAATAAGTCCGCCAATTATATGAATTTATTGGTTTTCCATTCTAGTAATTAATCAAAACCGAAATTTTATAGAAGCCAAAGTTGCGGGTAAAACTATACGCTGTTAAAAGATTCAATTCCCAAATTGGAATATCCAGTCAAAGTTTAATGTAATTCCCACTGGAAAGGAATGTTTGCAAAAGTTGCAGTAAATAATGGCCGTTACTAACTCTATATTTTATAGATTTTCAGAATCTAATGCAAGGATCTTCAGCTGTTTCCAAATATCTTTGCATCTACATCTTTGTGAATGCGCTTTAATTTTGAGGAATATATATGGGCGATCATACGTTAGCATATATGAAAATATATTGCTATTTTTAGCCGGACTGGGCATTTATTTTATTTTTAATCCACTAAACATTATTGCTACCTTTTTATGTACAATTTAATAACATACACAAAAGCATTTGAAGAATTTGTTAATATAAAATATGTGAGATTCCAAACGCGTTAAATGATAATGATAAAACATTTGGCCATTGTTGCCAACATTTTCCCTAAAAACATCGCTATATCTGTTCAAAAATTACTAAACAATAGCTACATTTTTCAAAATTTATATTTTTTTTCAATTTAGCCATTAGCAAAATTTTTAGGACATTTAGCACTGGTTTTTACAAGACGTTGGCAGCTTCACAAATTAATAACTACATGTATTTTGTTTTTGTATTGCATGTATTTTGTTATTGTTTGCTTAAAAGTTTTGCTATAAATCCCTAAATAACAACTCAAAAATATAATAATAACTCCTTGTTGGACAAGGAAATAAAAAAATAAAAGCTAAATCATATTAATCGACTTAGAAAACTATGTTATTTAAAATACGGAATAAACAAATTTAAAATTATAGATAAAAAATATTTGTCAAAATAGAGTTTCGGAAATGTTGTTGGTCAAAATCGATGTTGGGCTACTGACTAAAAACATGCAGGGTTTTAACAGCGTAAATGTAACAATTTTTGTTGCATCGGTTTCATATGACATTTATAAGCCATGAGATGAATAAACAATATTAGCTCCATCCCCGAAACGATAATTATTTAGGTGTCATTTCATTGTCGTGTGTTGTAAAAAAGATAGATAATTGATACCCTGTTTTTTAAGTTTTTGTATTTCATTTGGAGATTTTACTTATAATAAAAAAAAATCATTTTACTTTTTGAAAATAAATACATACTTATAGCCGATATGAGCCGAAAAAAACTGCCGAGTCAAAAATGAGCGGCGTCTGCGGCTCTTGTCGGCTGGCTAGCATCTCTGGTGCACAGAGACCTGCGCCCAGTAAAATAATCGGTGGCTGATCAAGGCTACTAGCCGAAAAATTATCGGCTAGTCATACATAAAATCGGCTTAGCTGGCCAATAAAAAATTAGTATTTAATATGTATTTATATATATTTTTTTTTCTAATAACTTCTTTCTTTATTTGCAATCTATCTATTTTAAGACAATAAGCAAATTTAATAACTTAAGTATAACATAACAGGAGTTAAGCAGCTCCAATGAACTACTATAATTAAACACATTACATGCATCCGCTTATTAATTTTATAAGCACCCGGTTTGAGTGTAAACCCAATTTTAGCTCAATTCACAAACAATTGAAGGGCTTATAGTAAAAATGTATTGCAAAAAGAAGAGCTTAATTCCCCGCAACAGCATATTTAACCTTATGCAACTAATTAGAAAGCGCTAGATTAGAAAAAAAATCCAAATAAAAGTGAATTCAAAATATATTAAGAATATATAAATATAAAAATCCACTAAGAAACTAAAAAGTTACAGTGACGACTTATCAAAAAACCGTAGGCTCATTAAGAAAAATGTTTGGCGGCGTCGGCTAAAAAAATTGACGACGGCTTCGCTCGACCAGCTGAAACCGGCACGGCGCAGGTTTCTGTTTGACATTTCTTTACTGGATTCGATATTATTCATTAAAAAAAAGATGGCCGCATTTTGTAGTAAAAGAAGTGAAATTTTCATTCTTTAATTAAATATAAACAAAGTGATAAAAATTTATAATTTTATAAAAAAATTATTAAGAAATATTTAAATTTATAGGAAATTATAAAGTTTATAGAATTAGTAATAGTTAAATATGAAAATTTTCATTTTACAAAACGGTGTCTGTGAATTTATTGAGAACAAAAATTAAAACATGGTATAGGCTGAAAGAAAAGAATGCAAAGAAAAAGTGGCATAGAGAAAATTAAGAAAAAAAAACTAGTGAAAGAAAAAACTAAAATAAATGACTATAAACAAAAACGAAAAAAATCGTAAATTTAAACGAAAATGAGGACTTAAAAAGTAGACATTATTAAAATTTAAGTAGATATTAAAGAAAATTTAGTTTAAAAGTTAATTTAAAGAATATATTAGAAGACAAAAAAATGTTACAGTATAAAAATAATGCTGCAAATCAAACAGCTACGGCGTCCACAGCCACGCCTACTCAAACACAAGTACAGCAACAGTCTACACAAAATGTTGCTGCTGCTGCTGCTGGACAACAGGTTCAAACCCAGGTGGCACAACCGGCCCAGGTTAAGGCCACCTTTGTTAATGCCCAGGGTCAACCACAAATTGCGGCCGCAACAACTACAACATCATTACAACCCAATCAAATTCCTTTATCGCAAATTATAAATTTGCAACAATTACCCCAACAATTTATACAAGCTGCCCAGGCCCAACAACAGGGTATGCCACAACAGGGTCAGCCATTGCCGCAGAATATGTTTCAAATTGTACAACCCATGCAAACTGTAAATATAGATGGTCAAGAGGCTATATTTATACCTAATCTTAATTCACAATTATCTGCCGGTCAATCCATAAATTTAAATGGTCAACAAGTCTTTCTAACGCCTAATGGTCAGATTGTTAGAGCACCACAAGCCGCTCCACAGCCAGCATCGGTGCAATTACAACCTGGCACACAATATATACAAGGTCTAGGACAAACTATACAAATACCAGCGGGTTTAGGAGGTGGAGGTTTACAGGAACAAACATTTTTTACTATACCGGGCACTAATATACAAATACCAGTGACTACCATACACAATCCACCAACTCAACAACAATTGCAGCAACAGCAATTGCAACAGTTGTTACAACAGCAGCAGCAGCAACAAAATCAAGCTCAGGCTCAAGCCCAGGCTCAACAACAGCAGGCTCAGCAACAAGCCCAACAGCAACAACAACAAGTTCAGCAACAGCAGCAGCAACAACAACAACAACAGCAGCAGCAACAACAAAATTCCAATTCAAATACTGCAAATTCCAATCAAAATCAAACGTCTACCAATTCTTCTGCAACCTCTAGTAATTCTTCAAATTCCTCCCAAACTACCACGACCGCGACAACTTTACCCACTACCATTACCATACCTGGAACTAATATACAAATACCCACCTCTGTGGCTGCCGCTAATGGTTTATTAGGTAATATTAAGATTAATATTTATTAATAAGATTTGTTTTGGTTAAATGTTTGCAAAAGGTTTTTTTTTTGTCTTAATTATAAAATTACATTACTCAACTAATTTCAATTTTTTGCAGAACCCGTCATATTTCTTAATATATTTAACGCTGATTCCTAATCTATCACATTTTTTTTTGGCGTGCCATGTGAAAATTGATTCGTATATAAGCAAATCTGATCATATTTGGTCTTTTAGATGATCATATATGGGTATAGCTTGCATACATGACCATATATATTCCGATCCGAAATTTGAGGGTATATGGTCGTATATGATAATATATGCTCGTATATGATAATCTGCTTTTTACGGGGGATAAAAGGTTTATTGACTGTCATGATTCAACGATAAATTATGTTTTATCCCAGGCTTCAACCTGGGCGGTTAATAATAAACTAAGGTTCAACCCGTATAAGACAAAGGCTTTAATTTTTGGGACTATGTCCAATCCTCAGTACTCATTAAATATTTCATTTGATGGTATCTGTGTACAGTTCGTTAACACCATGAAGTGCTTATTAATTACTTTAGACAGTAAGCTGAATTTTAAAAATCATATATCTGATGTGGCTGCAAAAGTTGGAAGTACTCTTCGCGCATTGTATAACATAGATTGTTTCTTACCAATACGTGTCAAAATTAGATTGGCTCACTCTCTTCTTATGACACATATTTTATATTGCTTAGACGTTTATAGTGGAACAACTAAAACTAATATGAAACGGTTGCGCTTGATATATAACCGGATACTGAGATATATTTTTGGGCTAAGATTGTCAGACTCTGTCTCTAACTATTCTTTGGATTTTATTGATTGCACTTTTCAGGACTTTGTTAAAATTAGGATTTTATTGTCTCTGCACCGGATTTTGACAACAAAGACTCCATCTTGTGTTGCAGAACTTTTTCATTTATCTCACTCGGAACGTAATCCTGAGTTGATTTATCCGATAATGCACAACATGAGCATTGAAAACTCATTTTTGGTTAGAGCTTCTAGACTTTGGAATGGACTTCCCATTTACTTGAAAACCTTTGCGTTTTCTAGTTCAATATTAAAACAAAAGTATTTAGATTTTTTCAAAAGCACTCATTAATTTATTTTTTTTGCATTTTCTTTTAATGGGACCTATAAATTTTCATCTTGGGATTTTGTTAGTTTAATTTTTATTTTAAGTTAATTATAAGAATTTACTGTTCATTACACATGAATTTAATAATGTATTAATCATATATGGCCTCGGAGGCTTGATTAAATAAAAAATAAATAAAATAAATAAATAAATATATGATGCATATATAATCCATATACCCTCAAATTTCGGATCCGAACATATATGGTCATATATGATACCATATATGGTAATATATTGAACTACATATGGACAGGTATACCCATATATGATCATATATCAATCAATTTTCACATGGGGTTTGCAATTTTTGAAATATCGCTGTTTTATATTTACATTAATAATAATAATAATAAGCCTTGTTCTTGATGTTGAAAGAACTGCCTCTATACTGGGCATAGGCTGTCTATAAATAACTTGCATCTTTGTCTTCTTGACGCTACTTCTCGAAGTTCACCGATGTTGCTAAAGCTCCTACTTTCCGAGACACTGTTGATTTCATTCAACGTAGATCTTCTCCAAGATGAGTTTGGCCGTCCACGTCTTCTTGAACCTTGGGGATTGTATACTTGGGCTTGTATACTTCTGTAGGCGGTTTTCGTAGTGTGTGCCCAATCCATCCAAACTTTCTTTTACGTATTTCCACATTGACGTCTCTAAAGTTTGATCGGACCCATAATTGTTGGTTGGATATCCTCTTCGGCCAAAATACTCTCAAAATCCTACGCAGACATCTGTTGACAAAAACACGCAGTTTGTTTTGAATTAATTCAGTCGTATACCACGTTTCACATCCATACAGAAGAACTGAAAAAACGCATGCCTTAAATATTTTAATTTTTGTTGCTTCGCTGTATATGTTATTGTTCCAAACTTTGTTCAGAGTTGTGTAGGCTCCTAATGCTTTTCTTATACGAGAATCAACATCTTTGTCAGTACCCACTTCTTCTCTGACCATGCTACCTAAATACTGGTATTCATGCACCCTTTCTATTATGTTCCCATGAAGAGTAATGGGTTCAGCAGAGTTGGCATTTATTCTCATGTCTTTGGTTTTGGCAATGTTGATCTTCAGACCGACTTTTAACGACTCTTCTGCTAAATCTTTCAGTTTTTCCTGCATATCAGAACGCCGTGCGCAAGCTCACACTTATCATCAGCATAGTCAAGTGACTCCAATCTCTCGTTGGGGCTTACTGGGTTCCAGCTAATACCACGGGGTTTATTATCTGTTGCACGCCTTGATACTGCATCTATAACAACCAAAAACAAACGGGGTGACAGCAGGCATCCTTGCCTAACACCTATTTGAGATTTAAATGGTGTAGACATTTTTCCACAGTGAAGGACACTGCTATGAAAACCTTCATAACTACTGCGTATTATGGATATAATTTTGTCTGGCACACCTATGTTCCGCAATTCAGACCAAATACATTCTCTGTTGACCGAATCGAAAGCTTTTTCATAGTCAACAAATAGGGTGTATAATGGGGATCTCATTTCAATAGACTGCTAAATTATGATTCTAAGAGTGTTAATTTGATCAGTACACGATCTTCCTGCTCGGAATCCAGCTTGTTCCCTTCGTAGTTTATTATCAATACATCCAACCATACGTTCAAGTATAACTTTCATGAAGATTTTCATAACTGCTGAAAGAATTGTTATGCCTCTCCAGTTATTGCAATCAGAGGCGTCGCCTTTTTTGTGAAGTTTTACTATTGTTCCTTGAAGCCAGTCTGTTGGGAAAGTTTCAGATGACCAGATCTTACAAAAAAGCTGATGAAGAATAGTAGCAAAATGTTGAGGGTTACTCTTTAACATATTTACATTAAATCAACCCATTTTTTTTATTATTTTTCGAAATGTCATGAAATTAAATCATGAACATAATTTTAAGACTAAAATCTATATTAAATTATCTTTAATTTAATTATAATCATGTCGGTGTTTGTATCAGGATATCACACTGCTATTACAAGGAAGTTGAAAATTTTACTTGTTCAGTTTTATTCTTATAAATTTTATGCATGTTAAAATTGTATCATTGTGCATAAACTAGACATTACAATGAAGATATTTTTGTGTTAAAATTGCAAATCCATTGAAAATGTCCTGAAATATTTAGAAAATAACTTAAAATTTTAACTTATTTTCCACATGCTTCTTTTTTTTTTTTTTTTTTTTTTTTGAGTTATTAAATGTTAATGGCGGTATAATCAATACACAAATTGCCAAGTTATAGTAAGCGTTTAACCCGAAACGCATGATATTTATAAGATGATCAAAATCAGCCGAACAGGAACATCAGCAACACATACACAACCATTGCCCTCGCAATGGAGGCTCAGCGAGATGAGGCACCAATTCGCCATAAAAAGAACGAATTCCATCAGACCAACACGCGCACAAAACAACCATTGCCTTTGCAATGGAGGAGTAAACGATGTCTCCAAAGGAATCCGAACGGTTTGCACATGGCTAGACTCAACAGTCCAGCAGCATGCCGAGACACGCCCGTCCAAAGCCGGAAAAGGAAGTGTCCACATGCTTCAAATCATGGATTACATAGTTCTCAAACTCTTTAACATTAGCTGTCAGTGAACGTAACTCATGAGAATGTGTTGGAAATATGTGGTATACCTATAAAAGAAATAGTTGATTGTGTATGGAAAAATGTGTTTGTTGTTTAAAAAAGAAGAAGAGTTTCAAATCTATAAAATCTATGCTTCAAATACCAAAGTAAACTAAATTTTCTTGATATAGAATTGCAACAACAAGTCGAATTTACGACTTTTGTAAAAAAAACTTAAAGGTCGACCTTTTGACTTTGTCGTATTTTTAAAAGTCGACTTCTCGGCTTTTTCCAAGTAAAAGTCCATTCGTCGACTTCTTGTATGAAAATTTGTAATTCATGAAAAAAATTATTTTTTTTTTTGGTCAATTAATGGACATCTGACCGTATCTTTAGTTTTTTTTTTTGTTTTTTATAATAAGTTTTTTATTTACAGAAAAAATGTTTAATTTTTATTTTTTTGAATTGTCATGACTAGGGTAAGGAATTTCATGCAACTAAAAATGGAAAATAAAAGCTTAAAATATGCAGTAAACATGCCCAAAAAACCAAATAATATGCTCTAAAAATACAAAAATATGCACTGAAAACAAAGGTTGAAAAAGGCTTAACTCTTTAATTCAATTTTGTAAAATGAATGAAATTTTACACAAGTTTCATTCCGAAAAAGCATTCTTAAGGAATGAATTCCTAGCTTAATTCTTAAAAGCTTTAAATAATACGAATGAATTCTACTTGGAATGAATTCTTTCCTGAATGATTCAAAATTTTCTTAATTCATTTAGTAAAAGGGTCAAATGATAAATGAAAGTCGTCATAATTTAACTGAAATATTTACATAAAACAAAAATAAATTACTATAATTAGTCTACAACAAAAGAAGAACTCGAAAATATTTGTGTGTTAATGTCCAACTTTTTTGTATTAAATGAATGATACTCGTACTAAAATGTCTTCATTCAATTAGTAAAATGTTGAATGAACATATTATTGAGTTCATTCATAAGTTAGGAATTCATTCAATAAAAATTGATGCCATTTGAAAGTATTTGGTCAAAATCGATTTTAGGCTACTGACTGGAAACATGCATTTGCATGAAATTTCTTGCCCTAGTCATGACTTTTCTTAAATTCTAAACGAAATATTTTTTTAATTATCTCAAACCGCTTAGGTGTGAATATTTTTGAAACTCGCAAGTTTCAAATGTATGCAGAAAATGTATTTTTTTATGCAAAAAAAGGTTTCATTCATTTATATCTCCAATATATTTAATGAAATGTAAAGAGCCGATTGAATTTTTACATTTGAGGGGCAATTTACACGCTAGTCTTGAATGTCTACTATTTCCAATTATTGGTGATACGAATTGTCAAATGATTGTAAATTCTTTTTTGAAAATGACAAAATACTGGGAAATAGTAGATATGGGTGGATATAGGTGGATAGCGTGTGAATCAAGCTTGAGGCATTCTACTTTAGTGTACTTATGCTTACCCTGTAGTAAAATGTTTTTTATTTTCTAAAACCCATACTCCTCTTCTACAATTGCTCCTACATTTTGTCGAAATCGGACCAGTAGTTTAGAGATGTATGTTTGAACTTTTTGACTGGCTTTATTGCGTTATCTACTAAATCGAAAGCATAGTGGACGTTTTCATGAGAAGAAAGTCAATTAGTCGAAAGTCGATTTATAGAACATTATGTTCGCTAATGTGTCCCTACATCTGGTATTCGGGCTATATCAATAAACTAAGTAGAATATTCGTGGCAATACTCTATATTTCTTTATTAGGATATTGTCCTAACAAATAATCTATAGAGTTTTTGTTTTTATATTTATTAATTGACCACTTTTAGGAATGTGATGATAGATCTATTTCGGGAATTTTCTAGATTCCCATCATCAGAACACGTTTTGAAAGAAGTGACAATCCCATGCAAAATATCAAACATTCATATAAACTAGTTTTCTCACTAAATGAGAACTAATATATGAGCTCGAAGTTAAAGATTGATCAAAGTTCGAAAAAACATAATTTTTATTTTTAATAAAAATTATATCAAACTTGTTTTATAACAATTTTCAAAAGGTTTTCGGATCAATTAAGATATGATGTGATATGAAATATATATGACTACAGTGCTGTCTGGGTAGAGTGAACTAATTTTTGCAGAGCGATTTCACTATACCCAGGTTGTTCACTAAATCAAGGTTGAATTTTTTTTTAATTAAACAAAACTAATTTATTTATTTTAAATGCATTTATAGGTTATACATTTTATTTATTTCCATGTAATATTAAAGTTTAAATTTATGACTGGAAAAAATTAGTTATACAAGGTGGCGCAAAAATAACCTTCCGATGTTTTTTGGCTGTAATTTAAAAAAAAAAATGAAAAACTTTGATTCTTCTTGTGGATTATTTTTATTTGGTATTTTAATTTTTTTTACATCAAGTCGAGAATATGATGTCATGTAAATGGCCGCCGCCACAGTTGATTGTCATTTGAGCCCTTTTTATGGCATTTTCCATCACTTTGGCCAAAACTTCCGGCGATAGGTCCTCACATTCTTGACGGATATTGTCTTTAAGAGTTGCAAGAGTCTGAGGCTTATTGACAGAAACCCGCGACTTCAAAAAGAACCACAAAAAGAAGTCTGGAGCGATCAAATCAGGCGATCTTGGTGGCCAGTGCAAATCGCCAAAACGGGAGATTAGGCGCCCGGGAAATGCATCCTTCAGCATATCGGTTGTGGCACGTGCAGTGTGTGCCGTTGCACCGTCCTGTTCGAACCACATGTTTTCCAATCCCAATTCATCAAGTTGCGGCAAAAAGAACTCGTTGATCATTGCTCTGTAGCGCTCACCATTCACAGTAACCGTTTGGCCCGCGACGTCTTCGAAGAAAAAAGGTCCGATGACTCCTCCAGCGAAAACAGCACACCATACAGTGACTTTGAGCGGGTGTAATGGCTCTTCGTGGGTTACACGCGGATTTTCAGTGCCCCAGAAGCGTAAATTTTGCTTATTTACGTACCCGCTAAGATGGAAATGGGCCTCATCACTCATGATTATTTTTGATGAAAACTCATCTTGCTCTTGGTGGTGATTAAGGATGGCTTGAGCGTATGTTACACGCGATTGGCGGTCAGCAGCTAACAGCTGATGCACCGTCTGGACTTTGTACGGAAACATCTTCAAATCTTGTACCAAAATTCGCTGTAAAGACCGTCGACTGATACCCATTTGCGTGGCACGTCGTCTGGTCGATGTCGACGGCGCTCCCATGACATCCTCGGCTAAAGCAGCAATATTCTCTGCAGAACGGCTACTCCGGGGTCTGCCACGCCTGGCAGCATCTCGTGTTGTGCCAGTCTCTCCGAGGCGAGCGGCTAAACGTCGCAGTGTTTCACCAGTAGGCGTTGGACGGCCAGGAAATCTGCGACGAAATTCACGTTGTGCCAAAGTCAGCGACCGATTATTGGTCAAATAAATAGTCACCAATATTCCGCGTTCTGGAGCAGTGTAGCGTAACATTGTTTATTAACGTGTATTTCGCATGTGTTTACTACACAAATGTCAAAACAGAACTGACATTAGGGGCCAATCGCAAAATTTATAGCATTTTCTGATAGGAGGATTACTTTTGCGCCACCTTGTAGTTGTTTGTTTCTTTGGTTTGTTTACCGATATTTGCACTGCTTGATCGCGAAGGCAATGTAGAGCTTGTATATTCGCGAAATTTGTAGTATTAGCCTCAGCCTATTCGATACCCTTATCAAAAACCTTAAAGGCTTCAGCAGCTGATATCGGATTTGTGCTTGCTGGTGTTTCGCCATTGTCTTCATCATCATTTGTGACAGTAACTTGTCAACTTACTCTAAAAGAATCGTTACTTTACCGTTATTTTATGTTCTCTTTAAGTTTAATACTCTTTTTCATTGTTTTTTTACTTCGCCAAACCTAAAAACTCACTATAAAGTATGTTCACTCTATAGAGGTTCATTAGTGTTCACTCTACAGAGTAGTCAATGTAAGCATTCTGGTGTTCACTCTAACGAGGTATTCATAGCACCGGGGGTTCACTCTACGCAGACAGCACTGTATATATTTTTACATATACCCATATCGGAACTATTTTCATGGGGAATACAAGTTTTAAGGTTTTTTGGACTAAAGAAGTGCTCGATCATGTGTTGATAATTGAGCACCCAATGTAATAAATATCATGTTCTACATTTGCCACAATCTCTGCAGAAAATATTTTTCAGTTTGACGACATTTTTCTAATAATATGAGCTTGTTTTCTTTCACCTATTATGTAAGGATTGCCCAATTTCAGTTTATTTTGTATTCTATTTCCGATTTTTAAAATTGCAATAAGGCTTCAATCCAGTATGTATCAAATTTCTGCAAAAGCTTTTTTCTATGAAAGTGTAAATCCAATGTTTTGAAGATGTTTTTGATGACAAGATGTTTTTGATGACGTGGTTAAAACACGTTAAGCATATATGTTGTATTTGTACAAAAACTATTGCTTTTGAAAAAATTTTACAATTTGAACTGTGAAGAAACTTATGTCCAATCAAAAACTGACTAAACAAATGTTTTTGTTAATTTTACGCGTTTTTGAAAACAAAATTACTTTGTTTTTATATTTAAATATATGAAATATCAATTTATCATCTTCATTAAAATGCTTAATTGTTTTTCATAACCTTAAGCGTAATAAAGCATATCTTTTATTTTATTTTACATTTTTTTTTATATTTTTTTTATTTTTGTCGGGCATTGTATTTCAAAGACAGGTTTTGCAAAAAGTTGAAATTTGTAGAGTAGTGTTATTAATATGACTTGGTTTGGGTAAAAATTTACAAACGGTTTTTTATTTAATGATAAAATTATTAAAGGAATGACAATGAAGTTATTTCCAAGCAACCCGGGTAGAAAATGCCAACCGCACCAAAAAAAATATTAATGGCAAACCATTGCTATTTTTGTAAAACCCACTGTGTTAAAACCGTGTACAACTAATAGTCTACTAGGAAAACAATATTTTGTTTGCAAACCATGTGTTTTCCCATTAAAACCATCAAACATCTCTACCAATATTGTTTTTAACAATATTACAACCAATAAGAAGCATTTTATTTTATTATATTTCACACATTTTAATATGATGTACAAGACTGCAAACGCATAACCGACCGTCGTCGACGCTTTGCCAACACTGCGCCGATTGTATTTTTCTGCATGGGAAGTTAGATAAATTATTTTTATTAGAACAAAAGTTTTAACGAGTTAACAAAAAGTTTAATTTAATTGTATTTTCAACAGGTAACATACAACAACTTTTAGCCGGTAATCCTAATGCTTCGATAAAATTAGAAAATGGGCAAACATTACAAAATATACAAATACGTCATGCAAATCCTGCAACTGCAGGATCTGCAACTCAATTGCCACAAATTGTACAATTTCCCCATGCTCTACAACAACAAGCTGCCGCAGCTCAACCCCAGCCAGCATTACAACAAACCACCGTGGCGGTTCAAATCCCCATACAAACTGGCGTCGGGGGCCAGACAATATATCAAACAGTTCATGTACCCATACAACAGTTGGGTAATGCAGCGGGTGGCTTAACAACGGCAAATTTATTACCCACGGCTCAGCCTATGCAAATGCCTCAAATGATGCCACAATTTACACAAATAGCTCAGATAATAACACCCAATGGTCAAATACAACAAGTTCAATTGGCACCGATAAATTCATTGAATTCGTATCAACAATTACCGCAAAATGCTAATATTATTCACATACAAAATGCTGCTCAGCAGCAGCAAGTGCAAGCAGCGGTACAACAACAACAGCAACACCAACAGCAGCAACAACAAGTCCAACAACAACAGCAGCAACAACAACAACAAGCCCAACAAGCAGCTGTAGTAGCTCAGCAACAAGCTCAACAGCAGCAACAACAACAACAGTTACAACAGCAACAACAACAACAGTTGCAACAATTACAGCAACAACAACAAATTATCAATGCCATAAATGCTGCCAATGAATCGGGTGCTCAGATACCCACTAATCAGCCTATAACCATTACCAACGCCCAAGGACAACAAGTGACCGTAATACCAGCTCAACATTTACAACAATTGCAAAGATCTAATCCAGCAACACAAGCAGCCACACAACAACAACATCAACAACAGTCTTCGCAACCTACATCGAATCTTATACAATTACAACAAATACCCGGTTTGCAGGCATTGCCCATACAAAATATACCCGGTATAGGACAAGTGCAAATTATCCAGGCTCAACAGTTGCCACACAATTTACAGCCCCAAAATATACAACAGCTAATAGCGGCCAGTAATCCTGCCCAGCAAACCCAACAACAGCAGCCCCAGCAACAACCTCAATCTACTACACAACAGTCACCACAACAACAACAGCAACTGCAACAACAACCGCTTAATAATCAACCCACCCAATCTGCCCAAACTAGTTCTACTACCACACCTAATGCCACCAATTCAAATACTATACAATTACAGGCTCCAAATAATAACTCTGCAACGGTTTCACAACAATCTTCCCAATCTGCTAATCAGACCCCTACAAGTAGTACCGGTTTACAGCAACCCAAGCAAGAACCTCAATCGCCTACACAAATCGGCCAGACTTTAATAACGAATATCAAACAAGAACCACCAGATAATGCAACTATTTCAACATTGAATAATGCTCCCGGCGTTGTACCTCCCGGTACTACACAAATTAAATGGCTAATGCCACAGGCTACTACTGTAACACAGGTGAGATGAGATATTTTTAATTTTGATTAAAAAATTAGTGTGCTACAACAAATCCTTTTGAATTGTCAGACAAATTCAAATTTACACTAGAACATTTTGGTTAACACCAATGAAATATTGGATTAAAAAACATTTAGGACCATTAACTTATCTTACGAAGTTGACTTTCACTTAACCGTGGGTAACTAACCAATGCTAACTATTTATACCAAGGAAATTTTAACCATAATAACTTATCAATATTTTAACTCCGGGTACTTAACCTTAGTATGAATTTTGCTTGTTCCTGTTCATAAAAAAATTAAACACATGACCACTTAGGTAGAAATTGCCAACCGTACCAAAATAATAGTACTGGGAAATCACTGCTATTTTTGTTAAAAATTACCAAAGGTGCAACTAGCTTTGTACTGGGAATACACTGTTTTTCCAATACCACCCGCAAAATTCTTTGCCAATATAGTTTTCACCAATAATACAGCCAATTAGAAGATTTTTTTTTAATATTTTATTATATTTCACACATTTAAATATAAATGTATGTATAAGATTAAGACCAAACTGTATTTCAGCTTTTTTAAATGTATTTTATTATACCTACATATTTCTCAAAATAATTTAATTTAACTAAGCAATCGGGTAACAGGGCAATACTGTCAAGTTTGTTAATCCCACGTTCTACCAACGCATAACCGACCGTCGCCGACGCTTTGCCAACACGGTGTCGATTGTTTTTTTTTTCTGCCTGGGCACATAGTGTTTTTTCAAGATTCGCGGTCGCTAAATACTATAAAATCAGTGTGCCTTTTTTCATACTACCCGAGGTAATTTAAATAAATACATTTGGTAAGTCCATATAAAAATTATTATTTCAACAATTTGTTAATGTTTTGTGCATAGTCAGCCAACCGCGGTAAGATTCGCGTATAAAATAAGAAAACAAAAAATAATAAATATATTAAATTTGAGGAAATGTATTAAATTTTTTACCCTTCACATACTGTGATGAGGATATATATCATTTTGTTATTCAGTGTGTAACGCATCGAAATGTGGGTCTAAGACCCATCGAAGTATATACAATATTCCCCATCCTTATTCCATTTTAAGACGATTTAGCGATGTCGGTCTGTCTGTTGAAGTGGCGACCACTGCACGAAAACACAATGCGGATACATATATTGATGTATATTTCCCTAAAAAATTGGTATTAAAAATGAGCAAAATCGGTCCAGCGGTTCAAAAGTTATAAGTGAAAAGACAAAGGTGCGACCTCTAAATTTTCCATACCAATTGGTGTGTCTATCAGAGAACGAAGCCGATCGGCTAATAGCCGCGGCTAAGCCGCCTCCGATCACTTTTCAGGTACTCGAGCCGCCGCCGACCTGAGCGGCTAATTTCGGCTACAAAATATTAGCCGAATATATCAGCTGAGCCGACTATATCAGCTTAGCTGATATTTTTTTATCTAAATTCATTTTAACTAAAAAACTATATTATTTTAAGAATCCTCCGCCTTCATTCGGCTTTTAGTACCCACCAATCTGGCAACCATAGGTTTTCATTATGACTTCTCTAGCGTTTGCAAAATGTGCCGTTATATTGCGTTTCACTAGGAAAAGAAAAAGTAAGTTTTCCAAATCTTACAATGGCTCAAAAAAATATAAAAAACTTTTTTCATACTACACAAGCTAATCCCACAATTTCATCTGATTCTGATTCTACCTCAGATGCTTCTATTGATGTAAATACATTTATTTCAATATCTGCCGATATAGCATATTATAAAGACTTGTTTAAAAGAAAAGATGATATAAAAAAAATGTCAAAGGTTCAAGTAAAACTAACTGGTTTATCGGAATGTTGAAAGCATATTGGTAGTCTATACATAAAAGATACACATATTGGAAAACATGAAATTTTGTAAAATTTGCTTAGATTACAAATAAATAAGTGAATTGAATTATAATACATTTTTTAACCATTGGCTTAGTCGATTTTTAGTCGCCGCCGAGTTTTTTTTTTCGTTTAGCCGCCGCCGAAAATTGTTCGGCTTTAGTCGACTTTCAGCCGCCGCCGAGTATATTTTTGATTAGCCGCCGCCGGCGACAATTTAATGTCGGCTTCGTTCTCTGGTGTCTATACACTGTATACTTCTCTAACAAATAAAGGTTCGTGATTCATGTGTTTAATTTTCAATTTAATTTTATTTGAAATGAAAATGAATATTATTCAAGTTCGAGGCCATAATCTATATTTCTTTATTAGGATATTGTCCTAACAAATAAACTTAAGAGTTTTTGTTTTCAAATTTATTAATTAACCACTTTTAGGAATGTGTTGATAGATCTATTTGGGTTCCCATCGTCAGAACACGTTTTGAAAGAAGTGACAATCCCATGCAAAACATCAAACATTCATATAACCTAGTTTTCCCACTAAATGAGAACTAATTTATGAGCTCGAAGTTAAAGATTATCACCATTGATCAAAAATAAATTGAAAACTTGTTCGTTATGTGTAAGCTCTACCTTTGGTAGATATACAATACACGCCTTATGTTTTTATTTTCCTTTTTTTATTTTAACACTTGTTTTGTTTAAAAACAAGATGTAAAGGGGAAGTGGGAGTGGTAGTAAACAATACCGTACTTTGTCTTTTTTACAAGTTTGATATAATTTTTATTAATTAATTTTATTTTTTTATTTTAATAACCTAGCCCAAAGGCCATAATCGGTTACAAATTTTTGCTAAATTTTACAAAGTAAACAATATAATTTGATATAAATAAAATAATAAAAAAAAGATATAAACCTCAATACAATAATACTAAATATAAATAAAAAATAAGAGTGATAACATGTTTTATATTAAATACGATGTTATTACGAGATAAAAAACACCGGCAACTCTTAATTAAAAAAACCAAAACCTAAAACATCAAGTATCTTGTGAAAATAATTGAAACATGTTCCTCTTATACGTATTCATAGACAAATCGAATGTCTTCAAAGTATATATCAATTTGTTGTATTCACAAGAAAAGATCGCCCCAATAGCGGTGCAAGTTTCGGAATAACCAATTATCTATTCCGAGTAAATCTACCAAATTTAAAAATATCAAACAAACATTTGTCGTTTGCAGTTTATATACTTTATAAAAATGCAAAATAAAACTAATTTGAACAAAATTATCGAATGAAAAAAATATTGGCATAACTAGTCTAAAAAATCACCTAGAGCTTGATATTAAATGGTAACATAACATCTAAGCTAAAAAATGATGTCAAACTTGGTGTCTAGAGTCACAGCAAGACATTTAAATGTATATACAAATTCAACTACATTACCATTTAAATTAATAGTAAATTTATAAATTCCACCATCGCCAAACAACATAGATTTAGATATACTAGAATTTACATAAAGATAATTGGAAGACATCCAATTATCTAGTAAAAAAATAAAAGCTGAATATCATCTCCAAAGGCAAATGGATGGCACATATTGTTATACAAAATATCGAAGAGATAATTATTAAACATAATAAAAAATAGCGACCCAAGTACAAATCCTTGGAGAATCCCATTATAAACAGGAAGCATTTCAAAACAAGTGCCATTACTGAACACATTTTGCATTCTATCTGATGCCGAGCCAGAAAAACCAAAAAGTATATAAAGCTTTTGAACTAAAAGAGAATGATCTACTTTGTCAAATTATGACTGAAAAATTATGACTACACACAAAAAAAAATCTAGGGGAACGTTTATCAAAAAAAATGTATAATATTACCAAGTACAGTAGGAGCATTTCAACTAATAACTATTTCTAGGGAAGTTTGTAAATCAACTTAGGAAATTGATTTGGATAAAAGTATTATTACATTTAACTAAAAAAAACTTGGTAATTCTTTCACTTTTATTTAGGACAAATAAGCTGAAAATCGTAATAAAAATATCCACTATATTTCATAAGAAGCCCTAGTGCAAATGCAAATATAAAATTAACACAAAGAAATACATAATTTATATAAAACTTGATAAAATTCACAGGATTTTAATGAAAAATATTTTACTAGCATGCTTTCATCGTCATTTGACCTACACAGTGCAATAAGATGTACAATACTTTTGCACAAAATATGGCACCCGGAGGGATACAAAAATTGCACAATATTCCAACACACTTTAAAATATTTTTCACATTTCTTGGTTGCGCAATAAGAATCAAACCCTTTTTGATTTTTTTCCAATATATGGTAGTGTATGGGTTACCTTTATAATATTCTATTTATGGTCCATTCAGTCTTACCGATTTTAAGTCATTTTGCCGATTTTTGATTTAATTGCCGATTTTTCATAAAAATCATCTGGCAGCCAATAGTACTTATAAAATAATAAAAATCCGTCAGATTGGATCCCGGTCCTTCTGGCTATTAGTCAAAAGTCACAACCACCAGACCACGGTCACAACGTTAGATAAGTTAACTATTATGTTTTTACTATTAATGGTAACCTTTTATTTACGTATTCATTGTAATTGTGTTTTGTACATATAAGCAATATATATAATTGCGAATTTTAAAATAGTACCAACCAATTGCAAAAATAGTACTTTTTCGGCACTAATGAAAAATTTCCCCGTGTATTCTCAACTGACGCTCAGGTGAAATATCCTTTACTAAGTTTTAGTTGACTCTATTTTATCAAAAAGAAAGATTGTTAAAGTATACTAAATATTAAGTTACTAATAGTGTCCGTCTGATTATACTTTTTCGGGCCGATGATTAAACTTTTATAAAATTTACTAAAAGTAAGATTTTTGTTTTGTTAAAAGCGTGGTATGCAAGAGTTTTGCACAAATTTACCTAATCTTAAGTATTTTTTGTTATCTGTTAATACGTTTTTTTGTTGAACTACGTTTTCAAATTTTTAAAAGTTTTTATTTGTAAATACATAGTACTAAATTAGTACCACAATAAGTACTATACAACCAACTTTATCATACCTGGTGGTAACCTTTTACTTACGTATCTTATATTGTTGCTTATGCCTTGGTACATACAAGCATCAAACAAACATAAGTATAATGAAATAGAACATAACTTTTGATCGAGTTAACGGATTATGCGATTTATGCAAATTTTCGCGATATCAACTAACAATTTCACTGAAAATTAGCAACGCCGCTTCTATTTTGGCGGAGTACTTGCCTTTTCTACAGACGGACAGACGGGCATGGCTATATCGACTTCGCTATTCATGCTGATCAAGAATATATATACATATATCGGCCAAACTGAAATCGAACTTTTTAATTTAAATTAAACGTGAATTCCGATCGATTTTTGCTACGAAATTTAAACGCGAGTAAAGTCTTCATTAATTAGTCTTTTCGTAAAGTATCTGCAGACAATTAAAAACAGTGCACTCGCGAAAATATGAACACCCTAATATATGAACAACCCAAAATATGAACATTTTTTTCTTCCATTGACTACTCTAAACTATGAACTTAGTGCCAAAGCTTTAAAATATGAAAAGCTTATTTTTGTATTTTTAACGGATTTTATCAACCTACGCAGTGTTTAAGTCTAAATCAACAGGGTAGTGGTTAAATTTTTATTCAACTGCAATATAATTTAGGGATTTCCCTAGCTGTTTGTTTTTAAATTGTCTTCGCATGTCAATCAAAATTTCTAACATACATACATGAGGATCCAAAAAGGACTATTAAATCCAATGAAGCTATCGTAATTTTTAATAAGGCATTGGAATGGGCCGAAAGTGAAATGGTTGATCAACGAGATTTGAATGTATTTAGACAGTTAAGAGAGCGGGGCGTTTTAAAGGTTATTGAACAAAAGAAACAGCAAAAGAAAATCACAGATTTTTTTCGCAAAATAACTTTTAAATTTCGTTTCTTTTTCAAAAATTAATTGTTTTTTTTTTAATCCAATAAACAATAAATAAAAAATTTAACATAAGAAACTTTTATTTTTATTGGAAAAACGGTTTTAAAGGTAAATTAGATGCCATTCGCAAATATGAACAATCTTGCAAAAGTGACTTGGTTTGGTTTTAGTTTTTAGGTTTTAGTGCACTGTAGTTTATGGGGTCACAGAATTTTTTTGCAAACATTTGACAAAGATATATACCCTCCTGCACAATGGGATGGAGAGAATAAAAACTTCAAAATACCGATTGCCAGCTGAAAAGAAAAATACCTAGGGTCTAATCGCCGGTTTCGGTACTGTACGAGCTATCGTATGAAACAAAAATGCGAACCTGTCGAATGGACGAATCGCTGCATTCGATCGCTATCGAATCGATATTAAAAGCAAGTAGTTTTCACTGAACATATACAATCAGAAAAACAAAAAAATTTGTTTCAGTAAATTTGTTAAAAAATACGTAAAAACCACTTGTATTCGCGAAATATATGCTTTAAGTTAAATTAAACTATTAATTGCACCAAATTATAATTTTGTACAAAAATAGTGATAAATTGTCTATCGGAAATTTTTGTATAATTTGTCTAAAAAATAGATCAGCAAAGTCCACCAAATCCAGTATGATTGTGAGCCACGAGTGTAAGAGAAAGGAACACTTAAAATGAACCGAAATTATCGGTCGCTGGTATATATGCCCGATATGTGATTTAGATGATTCTGCATGAAATTCCTCTGTATAAGTATAATAATAAATTTTAAAAGGATCACTTTTTTATTTTATTTATTTATTTATTTTCATATTTATTATAATTAAAAATTACAATAAATTTAAAGCTAAAAAGCACTAGCAGCAATGGCTATCGGCTTTTCACTTTTTTAAAATCAAAATTTTGGATTATTTAAAAATATGGTTAAAACATTTTTTATGTGCAAAATAAAAATGTAGCTCTGTAGCCAAAAGACAACCCATTACGCTTTAATATGGTATATAACACTTCAAGATATCTTATTCCGTTTGGGCTCTAGATCATTATTACAAAACCATGTCCATCTTGGTGCCCCTTCCCCTAATAATTATACACTTTTAATTTCGGTTGATTTTGACAACGAAATTTGTTTAAAGTAAAACAAAAAATATTTAAACATGAGTAAATATGAAATGATGAGTTCAATAATTTTAATGACGCATTTTGAAAATAAAAAAATATACAACGAATTTAATACAAATTATTGTGTTTATACTCAAAATTAATAAATTTTATCTAATAATGCACTTAATTTCTTTAAATACTCAGTGTTCGGCAAAGTTCGGACAAAACTTGGCCGATCTAAGAGCCGAATACTCGGTCGGACAGTATTTATTAATATACTTAGGTTGGGTGCATTATTATAAAATAGCCATGGTTAAGACTCTTAACCATCGAAATTTGTATGGTTAAATTTTATCAATGGTTAAAAGAAAAACTTGGTTTAAATTTTGATAAGTTAATATAATTTTGTGTAAGCATTTAGGTTTCCCTACTGCAACAGTAGGTCCTTTTAATAAGATAATTTTTTTTATTTGAAATTGTTATGACAAATAACATTTTAATTTTATTAGGCTTGTTTTTTCCTACACATGGTTCGAAATTCCATACAAAATTTGACATTGGGTATGTTATGTGTTAGGTTAGGTCGATATGAGGATTCGGAGAAGGAAAATGGTTCCCTAATCCAAAAAAAAATCTAAATCGAAAAATCGGTTCCATGTCTTATTCCTACCCCAGGAACTCCGTTGCACTGACGAAATTCCTCAACCTCTTCCATCCTATGCCCCTAAGATCCCCCAATGTGGATATTGGGTCACTGGATGGTATTTCGACCCGGATCCTGGCAAGTGCCGGTCATTCACAGAGATAATGTTCCAAGTTCTCCTCGTCCTCCCCACAGGCCCTAAACACTCTCGAGGTGGAGATGGGTCCTCAGTGTCGAGTGTCCCGTGAGGATTTCCATCAAAAGACTCAGTTCCTTCCTACTGGGATTCAGAATTTTCCTCGTCCTGACCCTGTCCGGGTTGCCCAGAGAATCACCGTGGTCCTGCCAGCACCCGCATTCTACCAGATGGTCCTATGCATGGTGTCAGCCCAATCCACCAGCTCCGCCTTAAGAGCTCGAAAAGGTCTAGCGTTCCTCAAAGTGACTAACTCCAGGGAAGATCCTCCCCTATCCAATTCATTAGCCATTTCGATACACGCTATACCTCAGTATACCGGCACGCATATAATCGCAATGCGTCCCCGTGTAGAGAAATCGTTAATTTCCCCTTTACACCTGAGTATCGTCATTGATCCCACTGAGTTCGTAGATAGCCGCTTGGCTATCCGTGACAATCACAATATCACCGGTCAAGTCAAGCCCATGATATTCGCCTGCTTAATGCACTCCGTAATCGCTGTGACCTCCGCCTGTAGTATGGTATAATGTCAGGAAAACGGAAGTATTTGCATACATTGAAGTCAGCGTCACAGAAAGCCAGACCCGTTCTCCCGTCCAGTTTCGATCCATCCTTGTAAAAGTGGATCCCCGGGCGGTTCCCCTAGAAGGTCCTATTTAACCATGGTTCCCTGTCGGGGACTTACGTGTCACAGAGCGTCGTGACCGACCTCTCTAAAATCCTGTCACAGTCCCAGTCTGCGACGCAATACCCTGGCAACTGGTCTAAAATAGTACGGTGCCCGCTAATATGGCCATAACTGTCCCATTCCCTGGTGAATGTTAAGTGTTAACCCTTTTATTTTTTTCAACTTCAATAAGTTGTCAGTTTGTTTTCAACTATATTAAAAGTGCTGCCAATCGTTTTTTTTTTTTTCATCCATGTTGAGTGTGAGGAACAAAACAAGGCTATTGTTGTTTTGTATAAAAAGTTGTGGTTTTCAGCCGTCAACAGTAACAGACAGTAACAACTCTAAAAATTAAAATTTTTGTATGAAAGTACTTCTCTTAAAATGTTTTTTTTTTTTTAATCAAAAACTTCTAAAAAAAATTCTGTGGCTCAAATAATAAACATTTTTTGAAATTTTTCTAATTGTTCAAAAAATATACAAATTTTCCTAACACTTTTGTGTTTTTGTTGATTCTTTTTGGAAGTCTCGTGCAGTAAACTCGTTTAAGACAAACTCGGTTAAGATACAACCTAGTTTATTATGAACTGATTAGAAAGTCCTGACGGTTTGGTAACAACTTCAAAGTAACATCTGTTAGCTTGCTTAAGATAAACCCTCGGTTAAGATGAACTATTTTTGACAGTCCCACAAAAAAAAAATTATATAATTTTTCCATTTTTAATACGAAACTCCTAAAATTTTGCAAAAATTTTTTAAAATTTCTTTGAAATTAAACATAATTAATCGGCACACTCCGAAATTCTTTCCCAAATGTATCAAAAACTCTCCATTTATGAAATGAAATTAATGAATTTCACAATATTTGAAAAACAACAAAATAAAATCTAATATGACAATAGGTTCATTCGTTTACTTTTTCAGTAAAATCCAGTAGATGAGTAAATTTTGGGCAAAATGAAAATTTTACTCTAAGAACTGGCTCTTGCACAAAAAAGTAAACGAACGGAAAATTTGCAAAAACTTGCAGGTTAATTCAAACATATGAGCGCTAAATAGCTTAGTGTTGTAAAATATGTGTTATTTAGACTACCCAGTATATATTGTTTTTGGTACTTGATGCATTGCATTTTAATAATCATAAATTCGTAGCAATTGTATTTATTAAATAAACTTTTGTGGAAGCTTTTAGACTTGTTTAGTTTGTACATGACTTTTAATTTTGTTTCTAGTTAAATAACATACGAAAATACATGAATACTATATTTTTGATATTCGGTACCCTGAATAATATGCAGTAAGAAGTATTCATATATTCATTAGCTTTACATCTCTAATATATATAGGTTAATAAAAACAATTAACACAGATATTAGAAAACTGATAAATTGTTGCTATAATAATTGTAACTGACTACTTTAATTTGTTTCAGGTTGAAAATAATTATTTTTAGTTTTTGCGCACTTTTAATTCAGCTTTTAATCTTTTAAATGTTTTTATTACTAAATGTATGCTTATTTTTGTTTGTTTACTTAATTTTTGTTTTCTACTGGATTTTACTGGCAAAAATTTGTCCAGTAAAAATTTGCAGACTTTTTGCTGACAACTGTCACTTTACTCTCTTAGTAGATGCTCTCTTTTGCAAATTTATGTGTACGCGAACGCATTTCAGTAAAATCCAGTACAAATTTGTGCAAATTTTGGTGTAAACGAATGGACCTAATATCATATTATTGGTATACAAGTTATTGGGTATACAAGTTAATAATGTAGATTTTTCTGCTTGAAAAATGCATTTATTATAATAACAAAATGAATTGATACATTATTCAAAGTATTGTCCATCGTTAGCAACTACCTTTTCCCATCTTTCTGGTAGCATATGGATTCCGGTTTTGAGGTAAAGAATGATACCCTGTTCTTACTGGAAGGGCGTTCTGCATCGATCGAAACAAATAGTAGTCAGAAGGGGCAAGGTTTGGGCTATAAGGCGGGTGAGCCAAAACTTCCCATCCACATGTGACCGAGCGTTGTCATGATTGAAGATTATGGCCTCGTGTCTAGTCGAATATTCTGGTCGTTTTTCGTTGATTGCTCTCTTCAAACGAATCAGTTGTTTTCGGCACAGGTCCCCTGTGATCGTCTGACCCGATTTCAACAGCTCATAATACAAAACACCCTTCTGATCCCACCAAATACAGAGCATTACCTTGGCGCCATGGATAATCGGCTTCGGCGTTGATTTGGCTGGTTTGCAGGGCTTTACATATGACTTTTTGCGCTTGGGGTTATCGTAATGTATCCATTTTTCATTACCAGAAGCAATACGATGCAAAAATGACTTATTTTTGGTGCGTTCAAGTAGCATTTCCGACAACGTCTCTCGGCTTCAATTCATATGGGACCCAATTTCCTTGCTTTTGAATGAATACCAATGCTTTTAAACGTAGGGAAATGACTTCTTGTGTGACTCCCAAAGATAATGCAAGTTCTTCTTGCTTTTGACAACAATCTTAGTGGAGTAATGCTTCCAATTCCTCATCTTCAAAATTTTTCGGCTGACCAGGCCTCTCCTTGTCTTCTGTGCGAAATCACCACTTTTAAATTGCGCAAACCATCGTTCCCAAGTTTTTTGAGCTGATGCATGTTGACCGTAAGCTTCTACCAACAATCGATAATTTTCAGCAGCCGTTTTCTTCAAATAAAAGAAGATATCAGACTTCCCCGCAAAACATCTTTTTTAGGCACAAAATTCGACATTATTATAGGGATTGAAAGAAATGTGTGTTTACACTTTGGCGTCTATCGAATACTGAATTATAATGACAGATGTTTACCCTCCAAAATACCATATTTGTTATTATTGACACAAACAATATGTGCCATATGTTGTCCAAATCGACATTATTAACTTGTATACCAATAGATTTTTGGACTTGAGGTAGAACAATATTCTAACTAAATATATGATTTAAAAAAAGTTTATAATTTTTTTTTAATGTTCTGTAGACAAAAAAAAAATTGTACTCCAGTAAATACAAACCTTGCTTATAAAGAATTATTTTTTTGTTTGCCCCTCGGAGTTCCCCAATTAAGATGGGCTTTACTGCATTTAGTTTTCGTAAGGTTTTTTTACTTCTGCATTTTTTTTTTTCCTTAAATATTAAAAAAAAAAATATGTTAGGCGTCCGTGAACCAGTAGAAGTACGTCAAGGGGTCCGTAAAGCAAACTTAGGTGGGAACCGGTGCCCTACTGGGTGTCCCGCTTCTAACAAAAATAAGTTTTCGATTCGAGCAAAGTGTAATAAAAGCAAAATAAAATTTTAATATTTTTTAATAAAAAATACAAATTTATAAAATGGTGGTGGTTATTTGTAAATGATTGGAAAAAAAAAACAAAATTTACATACAACATGAACGTACATTTTTAATTTGTTCTCCCTAACAAGGTTACCTAAAACAGTCTACTCATCCTTACAGGTACAGCAGCAACAAGCTCAATTGCAACAACTACAGCAGCAAATCCAACAAGTCCAGCAACAACAACAGCAGCAGCAACAACAACAGCAACAGCAGCAGCAAGTTGTGTCAGCCATCGACAGCATGGCAATACCAGTGACTATACCTGCTTCTTTACAAATTACAGCAATTCCTCAAAATCAGCAGCAACATCATCAGCAGCCACAAATGCAACATACTAATCAATTTGTATTGCAGCAGCAACAACCAACACGTGCGACATTAATTAAGCCACATTCATCATCACAAACTCTGTTGGCTACAGGAAATAATGCTACCACAGTAACAAGTGCAACGGGTGCAACACAAATCACCATTGCTACTACAACTGCCAGCAATAGTAATAATAGCAACCATAATACAGGTCAACCGCAACAACAGCAAACCACATTATCGCAGCAGCAACAACAACAACAACAATCTTCTTTGCAACAACAATCTTCCGCTCTACCACCTCCTTCACAAACTTCTGTCAATGTTAATATCAATTTAAATGATCCGGGTAATTTAGGAATTAAGCCACGTTTAAAACGAGTAGCCTGCACTTGTCCCAATTGTGTAGAGGGTGAAAATAAATCCGATCGTAAAAAACAACATCTCTGCCATATACCAGGATGTAATAAAGTCTATGGTAAAACGTCTCATTTAAGAGCTCATCTTAGATGGCATACAGGCGAACGTCCCTTTGTCTGTTCTTGGTTATTCTGCGGTAAACGTTTTACCAGATCCGATGAATTACAACGTCATCGAAGGACGCATACGGGCGAAAAACGTTTTCAATGTCCAGAATGTAATAAGAAATTTATGCGTAGTGATCATTTATCGAAACACATTAAAACTCATTATAAAACTCGATCACCTCTAGAATTGATGGAATTACAAAATATTGCCATTAAACAAGAGAAACAAGATGCCACCGATGGTGACATAAATGTTATGCAAGGTATGCAAGGTAATTTGTTAGCCATCGATTTACCAACACGACAACAACAGCAACAAGGAGGAGGAGCCCAGCAGGGAACAGCTATTGCTGGTTCAATAGGTGTTTCAAATAATCTAAATACTTCTATACAATCCGATGGTAGTTCTGTTGGTGGCGGTGGCTTAAATAATAGTTCAGGCATTATTACTGGTGGTGGTATAATGCAAGATCCTGATCTTTCCAATCAAACTGATTCATATGGTGAAGATGAAGATTGTGAGGACGATGATGAGGAGGATATGGAAGATGATGAAGATAGTGGCGATGATGAGGAGAAAATGACCATTTCGATTAATGAATATGCTGAGAATTCTAACTAGCAGGATATTGATATGTTAATAGAACAATATATGTTTGATGATTTTTGAAATGAAACGAGTTGAGATAAAACAAACAATACAAGGTAAATTCCATTAGGGCGAGAAAGATAAAACTTAAAGATCAGAGCTATTGATGAATTATTAACAGTAATTGCTTTGGCAAACATTCAGTTTTTGTGGAAGAAATTTTTGAATTTTGTAACGATTTTCATGATATCTAAACTAATAATGGTAATGTCAAAAAAAAAATGGTTCTCTAGGCCACCTAATTGCCCCTCATTTAACACGGCAAAAATAATTGCCATTTGACGAACATTCAGTTTTGGCCGAAGGGTTTTTGATTTTTTTTCATTTCGTGATCTTCATAGTTATACTATAAATAATAGATATGGCTCAAAATATAGGTCCTTGGCACACTTGTCGAAAATGATTATTTTTGTTCCTTAACCCTGCAACCGGCCTACGAGTTTTTGCACTGAAATTTATACTACGAAAAAGAAACAATAAGTTCTTTTACCCTACTAAGGGTATTAAAATTACTCAGTTTTGGGTTTGTTCGAATAAACGAATAACTCAATTTTGGGGGTTTGAACTTACGCGATTAACTCAAATAATTTAAAAAAAAAAAATTTTTCGTTATAAAAAAAAAATAATAATTTTAAAATGCTCAGTTTTTATAACCACACAATTAACGAATTCCAAGGAGAAAACACATATTGTCAGCTTATAATTGGTTTGACCTATTAACAATTTTTGAAAATTTTAACATGTAAATGTACAAAACCCGTTTTGAGATATGCTGTATAATACTCGTATATAAGATATGCAGCATCGACTTTGCTCTATATCCACAATTTTAATGAACATTCCCAGGTAGAAAAATAGATCGTGAAAGCGTTTTAAAAGCACTTTAAGAGGTGGTACATTCTGATTTACAGGTTTAAATCGTTTTGAAAACGACCCAAATGATATCCACCCAGTCAGAAAAAGACAAAAACACCACTTCCCAATTCCAAACTTACAACATCATTAGACAAAAGTTCCGTCTTTTCAAAAAATGTCGAACAAGAAATGGGAAAACCAATTTCCAACGTTGGCAAAATGTTGGTAAAACCATGAAATGGGTAGTCTAAAAATTTGTTTTCCAAAAAAACTAAAAAAAGTTCATCTATAATTTTTTTTTTGTCAGCACTGGCATTATTTTTGATGGAAACAACTTGCCTACGTTGGGAAAACAAACAAAAAGTTGGTCTTAAAAGATGTTTTCCAGAAACAAAAACAAATCTATTTTATATGAAAAAAATATTAAAAAGTATAAAAAATCACAAAAAAAAATGTTTGCCTTAAACTTGGCTCGAACTCGGAACCTTCCGACTACAAACTTTGTTAAAAAATCATCATAATTTTTATAAAATAAATGCTTTACCAGTGATTCGACTTTTGAGCCGTTGGTTAATTCTGACTGAATAGCACTGGGAAAACACTTTTTTCCAACGTTGGCATAGTGCCAATGATTTATTCTGTAGACCATTGAAATTTTTGTAAAACAAATATTAGCAAATCGCTTTTCGGAAGCGCTGGTAAAGCGTCTTAAACAAGTGTTTTGCCAATTCTGCCAAAAACTCTAAATATGGTGAAATAATTTGGTATTTTGATTTCAATTTATCATTTAGCTTGCTTTTTAAGACGTAAATTTACCATAAATTTTAGAAATTTGTTTAAAATTTTTATAAAATACCTAATTGCGCTAAGTTTTTAATAGAAAAATGTGTTGTTTTTTTTATAATTCAAATATTTGAACAAATTTTGAAAACAGATTTTTATTTATTTGATATCAGATCGTCTTTACTATTCGTATATTAGATTTATTTTTATATTTTAGAAAAAATTAGCGTCGCTTCTGGTTTAAAATATGATATATTGGGGTCTAGCAGTTTTGGCTCCGAAATATTATAGTCATATTTTATTCAAAATCATCACCGGAAATGAGGCGAACAAGTGCTTTCCCAACCCCAAAATGATAACATCATTACACAAAAGCTCGGGGAGAGATTTAACTCCGTAAATTGGTGATTCTTATGCCCCCTCCGATGACATCGCCGAAGGAACTGCTTCGTTAACATATAGTTATGTTCCCTGACTGTCAAGACCTTCGCTTCCTCATGTAGGTGTTGTTCTGAGGTCATCTGGATATAACCCGTTACGGTTCTTAGGGCTGAATTTTGGCAACTCTGATGATTTCTCCACTGTGTTTCGCTCACACTCGGAGACTACACCGGTGCTGCATAATTTACCACTGACCGTCCAATCGTTTTATATGTAGCCGTCCAATCGTCCTTATCCTTGCTGGCACTGACATGACATGACAACACTGTTCTAGGGTTTGGTGGAATCAACTTGCCAACGTTGGACAAACAAAAAAAGTTAGTCTTAAAAGAGCTTTTCCAGAACAAAAAATCTATTTTATTAAAATAATATTGAAAAGTCTAAAAAAATCACAAAAAATTATGCCTGGAACCGGACTCGGAACAGTTTAAACGGAGCATCCTCATTTTTATAAAACAAATTCTGTACCTGTTGATAGACTTTGCGCCGTTGGAAATTTCTGACTGGATAGCACTGGCAAAACACTATTTGCCAATAGTTTGTTCGAAAATAATGTTTTTAAAGTTTGACGGTTTTGCATTTAGTCTTTTGCAAATTAAAACTTTTCGAAAGCAATCGATCTGCTTTTGTTTTGACGACATTAAATAACAAGAACAGTGTTCATATTTATGGCTCATATTTAATGCACAAAACTTTATATTAAAACCACTGCTTCACGTTTTATGTAGGTTTTTACCGTTTTTTACAGTTTTAGCGAATATGGACGATTAATGAACAATTGACCTGAATAGGAGTTAGTTCTTTAAAAAGAGGCAATTAATGGGATATATTTTCACAAAAAAAAAATGTATTTGCATATAGGGGCTTATATTATATATTCACGATTTTTCAAAAATTTATATGGTACGTAGTATAGCTTTCTTTCTAAGTTGACCCCAGAGACATACTTCTGGTATAATATATGGGCACATCTAAAATATATTGTTGTATAAGATTGGAAAAAAGCGGGCTATAATTTTGACACACTACTTTTATGGGTAAATTTAAATTTTTCTTCTTCAAAGTTAATGAAAAAAGTGTCTGCATTTTTAAATTCTCAATGCCAAAAACTATAATTTTCTAATAAGTCGTTAACTAAATATTCGAACAGCCAAATGCGGATAAGTAAATGCGCTTTAATGTTGAGCATTGTTTTATATTTTCTATTGATATAAAACAATTGCTTTAATAAAAATTGTTGCTTAAGATCTGACGACCGCTTTTAATTAAGCAATCATTTAAATTTAAATTCTTTTTCATCAATGAAATGATTTTAAAAATATAATATTTCAGTCTATTTTAATTCATCAAAAGTTCTGATCGAGAGAGCGTATCTGTAGACTATTTTAACAAAAGCACTTATTTCAAAAACACACTTGTTACAGAATAAACACCTTTAAACACCTTTATCGTCCCAGCAAAAAATAGTGCTTACCCAGAAGCGCTTTCAGAAGGCATTATTTAATTGTGAAGCGCTTCCAAAGCAAATCCAGAAGGCATGATTTTTGTTCACGAGTCCCACTTGGTATGTCTCTTTTAAGCATGTGAAAAGCGCTTCTTTCATGTGCTCTTAGAAGCAATAAATTCATGCCTTCTTTGGCAATAAGAAGCGCTTTTTTTGTATGCTGACAATATTAATGTATCATTGTATGCATTCTTTATTGCTTCATTGTAAGCATTATTCACTGCTGCAAAGAAGGCATTTTGGAAAGCACAGCAGAATGCCTTCCCTAATTGCTTTATTGTATGCAAGGCAGTGAAGCGCTATTTTGAAAGCCTAAAAATGTAGTTACTGCTTACCAAATCCAGGTTATTTTTTGCTGGGTTTTTTCCAAAAAATTTCAAACGCTTGTATTATAAAGTAAAATTAAAACCAATTTCCATTTGAAAAAAATTTTTATGCATAACTGTCAACTACATCGAAAAAAGTTGTTTTATAAAAAATATTGTTGAAAAATTTAAAAGATATTTTACTTAAGTTGTTTTTTCATTAAAAAAATTTAAGTAAAAATGCATAACGTTGCAAGTGAAATGAGTTCTTTTGGCAAAATGAAGTTAATAAAATTTTGAAATAAATTAATTTGAGGGATCTCATATCTTTAAGAGCATAAGGTGTAGAAATGAGCGGAGCGGAAATATGAAAATATTGAAATATTGATTATAACAGTCTTACATGGAAGGTCCGCTGAAGGGTTCCCTCGGATTGCTATAAAATTTGGATATGTGATAAAGGAGACAAAGTAAATAAGAATGAGTACCTTTTTAGCCGACCAATTTCACGTTTAACTGCCATACCTAAACAAGCGTTTTATAGCTGTCAAATATTCTCATGCCCATACAATTTGTATGTAGCATCCCGAAATAATGCGGCGGAAAATACTCTTTGCAATTGGAAAATACGATTTGACAGCGCGTTTAATAGTCAAGTTAGTTGCAAAAGACAACAAATGTAACCAAATAAATAAAGAAGAAGAAACAATAAGCGTGAAAAATTATATTTGTTATTTATATATGTTATATTATTATTAATATATCGCACTTGATCAACAAGAGGGTATTAACTCAAAATTTTTAAAAAAATCATTTTTTTTCAAGAAATCAACTAACAACATCAATATCTATCTATTGTAAAAATTTCAACGTATTCCGGTCACTCTTTCATCTCGAAAACCACTTTTGAGACCATTTTCATGATAATGTAGTGATTACCTTTATTTCAACAAAAAGGTATTATTTCGAGTTAATACAAAAGTTCAAATAGAAATGAATCGTATATTTTCATAAAAAATGTATTATTTTGATTTGAGCCTTTATTTTATGTTAAAAATAATCAAACTGTTTTATTTATATTTGGTTGTATTTTGAGTTGATACTGTTTTGTTGATAAAATTTGTTTTATTCTATAAATTTAAATCAATAAAATTTCAAAAAAATGGTATTAACTCAAAAAACTGATTTTTTTTTGCAATGAGTGGTAAAATTTAAAACAAAAACAATGTATATATATTTTCAAATGGAATTTGCTTATTATGATATGTTTGAATTTTTAAATTCTGTTAAAATGTGGCCATAAACAGTTTTTTGACTCTACTGAAAATTTTAAAATTTTGAGTTAATACCCTCTTGTTGATCAAGTGCGATATATTTATAACACAAATCACAAACACCAATATTGTAATGTTCTTTATTGTTAAAATAATCAGGGTTGTTATATTTTTTATTTTGATAGTCCTGTTTTTATTGATTTGACGTAGTGTTGCCTCTCTTGTTTAGGGATGACATTTCAGCGTTAACGCTAGGCGGTAAAAAATGTTCCGCTTTCCACTCTTGTTTAGGTATGCCTGTAAAGGTTTAAATTTGAGGTCAAAAATAACCAAATTTTCGTTATTTGTTTTTTTTATGCTTCTTCAAAGCAACAACATTAAAATTTGGTATCATATTAAAGGTGTTTGGATGACCTTTCAATTGGTATACAAAAAGTAATAAAAAACTTAAAAAACAAAAAGACCTAAATATGCGATTGGGCATATTTTTATTACTTTCGTCTTCTCTATCTTATATCCAAATTTCATCGAATAAACCACATTTGTTAGAAAAACTTCTTAAGTCGACTTAAGTGCTTTTGTCAAAGGTTCACAGATATACAGTGGGTGACAATACATTTTAAACTTTAAAAAAAATAGTTTTCGTCTTTATTGGTCAGTAGGGAATTATTGGGTGAAAAAATTAAAAACTTTTTTATTAATTTGATAGTTATTATATATATTTTTTTATCGATATAAGACAAAATATTGGTACAAATTAGATAAAACTCAGAAAAAATATTAAAAGTGTTGATTTTTATAATTTTGGCAAAACATTTAAAACTTTAGTCAAAGCAAAGTTAAATACAAATTTTTAGAGTTCAATATTTTGCTGGGTAGTTAGTATTTTTTAGCACTGCTGAAGTAATTAGCCCATATGGGATCTGGAATTTTTATGATATTTCTTTTCTGTATTTTACCCAAATAGAAGATAAAACAGGCCATTTTAAAACACAAATTTTATTAGTTTGTTAACAGTTGTTTACTGTTGAAGTGTTGTATTTTCGATCATTTATACCAAACCATTGGCTTGTATTCATCCAAATATCAATTTAGTTTCCACTAACTATGAAATTAAGAATATGTTTGTATCCTATTTTAGTTAGATTATCCTCTTTTATATAAATTTCGCCCACCACAGACCAAAATAATATATTGGTCAGGGGTGGTTTTTTTGGGTGCAAGGACACCGCCGGATCTAAGTGTTTTAATTGTTCATTTGGGGTCTAAAAAAACACCACTTTCAATTGATTTTCAGAAGTTATAACTTTATTTCAGAAATGATCAATTGTATTTCAGGTTTATTAATTAAATTTCGGAAATTATCAACTGAATTTCAAATTATCAATTGAATTTCAGAAACTATCAATTGCATTTCAGGGTTATCAATTGTATTTCATAAAACATTAATTGTTTTTCAGAAATCATCAATTGTCTTTCAAATTTAATAATCTTATTTTTTTCGATTGAAGGAAGTTCAAATTGTTTCAATAAAAACAAAATCTCATAAACGGAGAAGTGAAAAAAGTGCCATTTGACAAATGTGGAAAACAGTTTGTAAAAAAAAACTTGATTTTAAAAACTTGATATGAAGATGACATTAAAAGTTTTTCATACAAAAAGTGCGTTCAAAAGATAAATAATCTTAAGTTGGCACGCGACATATTTTTAATAAAAATATTTTCTTTTTGTGGCACGCAACGAAAAAAGTATTGCTACCCCAGTCATAAGGTATTACTTTCAGACATTTTTTACATTGTTTTGCTAATCAAATTTGTTTAGCTTTGAGTCTTTAACAAAACCTACTGCCCAAACATAAGTCTATGTCCGAAGTATTTTACAATAGTTGTGTTCAACGTAAGTTACTGCGGTTACCCAATTTTACCATAAAGCGTTTTTTATTGTCAAAATTGTGTGTAAATTGTTGTTGTTTCGGGTAAATTAGATTTCCGCGGTAACAACGTCGAACAGATGTAATATAACATTAAGTTTGTTCGATTAAGTTGCCAATACACGACAACAGCATGCATGCACAATCAAGTGATTGTGTGATTGAGCTTTTGAGCATACACCACACCATCATGCTGGTACAGTTTTCATTTCTTTACAAAAACTGTGTAGAAAGGTCGTCATGGATACTACTTTGTCTCTGTTGGCATCTTGATCAAATTCTTTTAATTTCTCAACCATTTTAATATAACATTGGTTTTTTAAATCACGATTGCAATATTCTGAACTTTTAATATTCCATAAACACGTCATTGACTTGTATAAATCGAGGAATTCTCCCCAAAATAATTTTTCTTTTGCATTCATGGTCTTGTTAACTGCATGAAAACTTTTAAAAACTCAGCTAATTTCAGCACACACGATACAAGCATGCTGGTACAATCATAAAAATATCAAACTGCTTTTGATTTTGCTCAATCGGCATGTGCAATCGCACCACAACACCACACACGGTCAATCGGCATGCACAATCACTTGATTACTCATGCATGCTGGTGTCGTGTATGGGCCCCTTTACGCAAAATTTTTTACAAATTTGTACAAGTTTTTACTGGTAGCTGTTCGTTTACACAAACACTCAGTTAAAAATAGTAAATAGAGAGAGTAAAGTGACAGGTTGATGCCAAAGAACTTACAAGTTTTTATTGGATACATTTTTGCCAGTAAAAATTTGTCAAAAGAAAAAAACATATGATTGAAAAAATATGCTTGTATTTTTAGTAAACAAAAGCAAATATTAAATTAAATTATAATTGTTTATGGATTTAAAGTGAAAAATATTAAAGAATTAACTATAGAAGAAGTTAAAAAAACATTTTAAATTGTTTCTGCTTGACAATTTCAATTAACTTTTATCTTTTCCATAGCGACCAATTGATTTTTTTAATATTTGGTATTTAAAATCAGCTGTTTTATCTATTTTACCAATTCTTACAAATTTTCCGTTCGTTTACTTTTTTTTGTAAATTTGTCTTACTCTCTTCTCTGTAATTTTGTTACTGAGTAATTTTTACTGGACTTAACTAGAAAAGTAATCGAACAGACTTATTGTTTTAGTCACAAACTACTCCGATATGAATCAGCTGATGAATCTAAAATGGTGGTAAGAAAATGAGTTAAATTAAATGTCAAAATTATAGTGATATACAGAAAGAGATAGATAGATATATACAAAAAAATGTTCCATACAATTTATATTGGGTATACAAGTTAATAATGTCGATTTTTTTGCTTGAAAAATGCATTTATTATAATAACAAAATGAATTGATACATTATTCAAAGTATTGTCCATCGTTAGTCACTACTTGTTCCCACCTTTCTATATGCTACCATTCCGCGTCAAAAGAACTGCTCCGGATTTGAGGTAAAGAATGAATAAAGCCAATTTCTGATACCCTGTTCTGAAATAAAGCGTATTAAAGTAAGGGCGTTCTGCATCGATCGAAGCAAATAGTAGTCAGAAGAGGCGTTTGGGCTATAAGGCGGGTGAGCCAAAACTTCCCATCTACTTGTGGCCGAGCGTTGTCATGATGGAAGATTATGGCCTCGTGTCTGGTCGAATATTCTGGTAGTTTTTCGTTGATTGCTCTCTTCAAACGAATCAATTGTTTTCGGTACAGGTCCCCTGTGATCGTCTGACCCGACTTCAACAGCTCATAATACAAAACACCTTTCTGATCCCACCAAATACAGAGCAATACCTTACTGCCAAGGATATTTGGCTTCGGCGTTGATTTGGATAATTGGCCGGGCTTTACATATGACTTTTTGCGCTTGGGGTTATCGTAATGTATAAATTTTTCATCACCAGTAACAATACGATGCAAAAATTCCTTCTTTTCGTTGCGTTCAGCAGCATTTCCGACAACGTCTCTCGCCTTCAATTCATATGGGACCCAATTTCCTTGCTTTTTGAATGAATCCCAATGCTTTTAAACTTAGGGAAATGGCTTGTTGTGTGACTCCCAATGATAATGCAAATTCTTCTTGCGTTTAACAACAATCTTCGTTTAGTAATGTTTCCAATTCCTCATCTTCAAACTTTTTCATCTGACCCGGCCCCTCCTTGTCTTCTGTGTCGAAATCACCACTTTTGAATCGAGCAAACCATCGCTCATGTTGACCGTAAGCTTTTACCAACAATAGATAACTTTCAGCAACCGTTTTCTTCAAATGAAAGAAGGTTATCAGACTTCCCCGCAAAACATCTTTTTTAGGCACAAAATTCGACTTTATTATAGCGATTGAAAAAAATGTGTGTTTACACTTTGGCGTCTATCGAATACTGAATTATAATGACAGATGTTTACCCTCCAAAATACCATATTTGTTATTATTGACACAAACCATATGTGATAGTTATGCCATATGTTGTCCAAATCGACATTATTAACTTGTATACCCAATATTATTAATGTTTTACCTCTTTCTTAGCATCTGAAATAAATTTCACGACAGTTAACCCAACTTAACTGGAAAAAAAAAAAAATTTCAAATACAGGTTTTGAAAGAAAAATGCATGGATGGTAACTGGTATCGGTAAGGGTAGCGGTATTTTCTTTTATTTCGTTAGCGGTATTTTAGAGGTAACAATATTTCAGTTATTTCGGTAACGGTTTTCCGCGTTAACTATATTTAAGTTATTTCGGTAACGGTATTTTAGTTATTTCGGTAATGTTATTTTAGGGATAACGATTTTTTGGTTATTTCGGTAACGGTATTTTAGTTATTTCGGTAACGTTATTTTAGGGATAACAATTTTTTTTGGTTATTTCGGTAACGGTATTTTAAGGGTAACGATATTTTAGTTATTCAGATAATCTCAATGCACACCGATATTTTTAGCTCCATTATGCCAAAATTCCAATGACTGGCTAGTTTATGATCAAACTTTGGGAAAATATATTTATTTAGAGCGATTTTTGTTTCAGATCTTGTCAGATATTTTTGGGATTACGGTATTTTTGTTATTTCGGTAACGTTATTTTCAGGATATTGATATTTAAGTTATATCGGTAATATCGGTATTTTACGGATAACGATATTTCAACGGTAGTAACGGTATTTTAGGGATAACGACAGCTAGTTAAAAGGGTTTTAAATCAATAACAATATTTTAACGGTATTGTCTGCCATCCCTGGAAAAATGTGATGTTAAGTGCATATTTTTAAAATTTGAATAGCACATTTCTCGTTTTTTATGTCATTTTTTAATGGGCATAAGACCGATTTTTTAAACATATTTCTGGTTGCCCTGGTTATTAACTAGAGATGCCAGACAATCGTAAAGATCAGAAATTATAAAATAACTACCATCAGATATTTCATAATTTTTGTTCTTATTTTTGCATATAAAATCGATTCCGGCAGTGATACCTAAATGTTTTGCCATTCTACTAAATAAACGATCATTTTATAGTTTGAATAGTTTTTGTATTTTATTGTGTATGATGTGACAAATTTGTTATATTTGTATAGAAAATATGCCAAAGGTTGATTTCCCAAAAAAAAAAATTTGCATAATTTTTAAACTTACATAATTCAAAATTATCAAACTTCAACGACAGAAAAATCTGAATTTTGTTAAAGTTTTCAATGTCACTTGTCACCCACTGTATATTGTATATAGAATAGGAATACTTTTCAAAATTAAATGAACAAAGTTTTGAATAAATTCTATGAAAAAGATTAAAGGTATTCAAAAATCATGAAAAAAGTAGTATGTATTTGTAAATTATCAAATTAAAATATAATTAAGAAAGAATTTTAAGATTTTTTAAAAAGTAAATTAGATAAAACTCAAGTTTAAAAAACAATGGCTTAAATTTTGAAGACTAGATTTACAAATCCCTTAGAAAAAATTTCTTGGGATTCGAATTATTTCATTTTGTGGTTACATATTTAGCTTATATTTTAAAAATAAATTAAAAAGTATTTCATCTAGAATAGGTATTTTTCATTAACAAAAAAAAAAAAAAACATAAAATAAAATAAAATATAACAATAAAAAAAAAAATCCTTTTAAAAGTACTGTGAAATGCTTTTAAAGTAGTACTTTCTAATAAAAAAAAAATATAACAAATACGTGTTCATAATAATTAACTAGGATATTTTATAAAATGACTCAGTTTCAACTATTTTCTATAAAAATATGTTTATTGCGTTTTATGAAATATTGTGGTGACTTTTTTCCTCTAAATATATATTTCTTTTTTAAAAACAGTCTGAAAACATTTTCCTATAGCAAAAATGTCAGATGGTAAAGAACATTTCAAAAAAAAAAACAATTGAACAGCTCATGCGAATAAGGACGAATAGACCACTTTTTCGCAAACACGTTTTTTTGCATAAATGCATTTTATTAGCAGAGCCCTACAATCCTATGCAGAAATTTTGGGAAAATTTTGACTTTTAAGGCTAAAGAAATTACTTTGAAAGTGCAATAATTCGTATATTTTAATATTTTTGTTTAAATTGGGAGTGAACTAACGCACAATTTAGATTAAATACAACACAAAAACATACAAAAATTTTACTTTCGGTAACAATGTGTTAAAAGAACATTACGAGAAACAAACCACTCTTTTTATATTGGCAAACAATTTTACCGTTTTTGAGTTATAAGACTTTAAAGCGTGGAAAGCAAAAAGGGCGAATATCCATCCTTAACAATTATTATTATTATAAAAATTATTTAGCTGCGAGTTTAAAATTGATATTAGCTAAAATATGAAATTGTACACAAAAAAAAACAATCTTAGCACATACAAACAAATTAACCAGATTTGCGAAAAAAAATCTTCAGTGTTACCGCGTAATTAAGATCATATAACCACGAATACATGGTCTAAGCATATTTTAACCGTCTTTTGAATTATTTTATTTCAAGGGTTAATATTATAACACAGTGCAACACGAAAAAAAATAACCATATACGGACACCACTACGTGATAAAAGACTAAAAAAAAAAAGAACCGTGTCTCCCAATTTTTCCCAAAGTCATGCACTTTTTTTTATGGGCCGCCAAAGATTTGGGGCCTCGGTATCATTTTCGCAAAAAAGTGATCATTTTCTCAGGCTCATATCTTGCAAACCGTTCAGAAACTCGATTTACTCTCTGAGGCAAAGTTGTAGCTCTTGTCATAAAGAACAAAAATTGCGAACATATAAAATCAAAAAAACTTCACCTTCCAGATCAAAATCGCAACAAACTTAAAAAAATTCGATTTTTTTACCTTTTTTCCCGTGTTCAGGTCCATAGGTAGCAAACCGTACAAAATTCAAGGAAACAATCAACTACAAAAATTTACCTAAGATCTCAATAAACAAATTTCTAGAACATATAAACTTCCTAGAGATTATTCTTAACACTGTTTAGGTAGCGCGCAAAAGTGAAAAATTTGCCGAAATTTATTTAATTTCATTTTTTTTTTACCTTTTTTCTCCTGTTCAGGTGCATAGGTAGCAAACCGTTCAAAGTTCAAGGAAACAATCAACTACAAAAATTTACCTAAGATCTCAATAAACAAATTTCTAGAACATATAAACTTCCTGGGAATTATTCTTAACACCGTTTTTTAATTTCATTTGTTTTTTATTTACTTCGACATTGAGATACTATGCTATCTATTACAAAAATATTAAAAAAAAAGTATTCGTATTATGTTTATAATGTTGATGGCCCTGGACTTGCAAATCGCGCTCTCTTAAGTTGTGGATCCAAATCGTCGTCCGAATCGTCCGAATCTGATTCAGAACTTATGGTGTCCACAGGCACGTTGCTTCCAGACTGCCCTCCATCATCAGCTCTTTCTTCTTCAAATACTTCATTAACATCATACAGGGTGATCTTGTGACTCCACCAACATACCTGAAATGAATTAGAAAATAAATCAAAAAAGAAATGCAAAACAATGCATCAATAAAATTAATATTACCTCTGCAAGCAATGCGTCGAGGTTTTTGCCTTTGTACCGTTTTTCCATGGGCATTGTGGTTTGGTGAAACCGTTCTCCTTGCTCATCGGATTCGGTAGGGAGTTGTTTGATAAAATCGTCAAAATGAAAATGAAGAAAATACAGCTTTAATGTCATCGATGCGCCGATTATCTCAAAATAATGCAGCATTTCTTTCACCCATTCTCTTGCTTCCGGTTCCACGTCTCGATCCCCTCCCAAGACTCTGGTGCATACACGCTGAAGGTAAATCCATGCCATTGAATGATTTTCATCAAGCGATGAATCAAAGTTGCTCTTGAATAGCTTTCTAATGTCAGGGCCATTAAGTACGCCTGTTAAATGAAAACAAAAAATAAAGACAGAAAAGAAAACATTAACATAGTGTAAATAGTACAATTAGGTGAACAAAAATTCGTTTTAAATTTACTACAATACCTTTTTTAATTTTGTCATCGCTACGCTTTGGGAAAACGCTTTTCAAATACATAGTCGAATGCGTTTGGACAATTTACAACGGCCACTTCGATGAATTTTTTAACAATTCCTGCTGTGGTGGCAGCAAGATGTCTTGAGTATTGTCAATTAAAGGTGCATACTTCAGTCTATGTTGTTCTATTTGTTCATCCACACTTCCTCTTGGCCTCCACGAATTACATTGGAATTGATTCAGAGGTGAGCGTGAATCCCAATTACAAAGAAAACAAAAGAATTTTGGGAAGCCGCCCTTATCGATGATCCCTTGCAAAATGTTGATGACCTTCAAATCACAGCAAATCTTCCATTTATTTTCGTAATATTTGATTTTTTCCATTATATCTTTCAATGTTTCATAGCTTTCTTTCATGTTGATACCCATTGCTAGCGGAATGGAAGGTTTTCGGTTCGACACATGCAACAACACTGCTTTCAAGCTTGAAACAGAACCATCAATAAATAATCTCCACTCACTAGCGATGTAGTTCATTCCCATTTTTACCACCAAAGCTTTTATATCGTTGCAGTAAGCGAACGAATTGTCATCATTTAGAGTGTAGAGCCTCTGAAATTCAGCTTGTCGTTTGCGGTACGCCGTAGAGTTAACATTAGCATGTGTGAGTTTTCTTTGCTTTAAAAAAGCTGTCAAAAATATTGCAAGTCGCTGCGATAATCCCAATATGGCCACAATGAAATCCATTTCCATTTGTGTTATTAGTTGTGGTCCATCTCTTCCCTGTTGGGGCTCATAATCGGTATCAAATGGATCTTCTTTAGTAACACCACTTGCTCTACTCATTGCTGTAAATTCTGTAGTACGATCTGGAGTTGGCGGCCTTGGTGATACAAAATTTTCAGGTGCAAGCACTGGTAGTGTGGCTGTTGCAGTTGCTTTATAAATTTTGTTCTTCTCAGCATGTCGATTTAGACGACATGTGTAGTTTACGCATGCATAGCAACTGGTTGCATCATGATCACCTGGGCGATTAATCCAGTTTACCGGCTTACAATACTTCATAGTACCTCTGCCTCCACTCAACCATGCCATGAGATTGTTATAACATTGGCGACACACTGTATTAGGTGTGTAATTTTCACCGGTCAGGTCCACTTCGTCGAAAAACAATGTATATGCTCTTTTGAATTCACTAGTTAAAAGATTCTTTTCCTTTTGAAATCTTGTAGATGTTTTTTTTTCTGGTTTGATGACCGCAAACGTAGCAAAATAAATCAATTTATTCACACTGCATACTGAAACTATCAGTTGCCACTGTTGTGTACGAATTATGTTGAAGCACTTTATATAACTTTCACCGCGTCACTTTTTTCACTTTTGCGGCTACCTAAACGGTGTTAAGAATTATTCCCAGGAAGTTTATATGTTGTAGAAATTTGTTTATTGAGATCTTAGGTAAATTTTTGTAGTTGATTGTTTCCTTGAATTTTGAACGGTTTGCTACCTATGCACCTGAACAGGAGAAAAAAGGTAAAAAAAAATGAAATTAAAAAATTTTCGGCAAAATTTTCACTTTTGCGCGCTACCTAAACAGTGTTAAGAATCATCTCTAGGAAGTTTATATGTTCTAGAAATTTGTTTATTGAGATCTAAGGTAAATTTTTGTAGTTGATTGTTTCCGTGAATTTTGAACGGTTTGCTACCTATGGATCTGAACACGGGAAAAAAGGTAAAAAAAATCGAATTTTTTGATCTGGAAGGTGAAGTTTTTTTGATTTTATATGTTCGCAATTTTTGTTCTTTATGACAAGAGCTACAACTTTGCCTCAGAGAGTAAATCGAAATTCTGAACGGTTTGCAAGATATGAGCCCGAGAAAATTATCACTTTTTTGCGAAAATGATACCAAGGCCCCAAATCTTTGGCGGCCCATAAAAAAAAAAGTGCATGACTTTGGGTAAAATTGGGAGACACGGGTCTTTTTTATTTTTAGTCTTTTATCACGTAGTGGTGTCCGTATATGGTTATTTTGCCATGACTTAAAAAATTACACACAGTGTAATTATATTAAAAAAAAAATTAACAAAAAAAATTTTTTTTGCATGTCCTTGCAATCCTTAAAAAGTGTATCCTTGAAGTCCTTAAAGTGTTACAAACAAATAACAACCATAGTTCGTCAAGTTTTGCAAGTCTCATGAAAATGTAGTCAAAATCTGCTGCAAAATAACACATTTTTATTCAAATTTCAATACATTTTTTTGGATATTTCCATTTAAGCAAAAATTGAAGTCCAATTTTTGGCAAGTTCTCTTTCGAATACCTTACTAAAATTTTGTATATAGGTGGTAGATGTGACTTAAATCTTTAAGCTAATACCAAAAAGTTGACAAAAATATTATTTTTTAACCGTTTCCTGCGTTTTTATTGTCCCCTGTAAAATTCTACAAATGGTCTATTCGTCTTTATTCGCATGAACTGTTCAATTGTCCAATTTTAAAAACTTTTAAATTTTGTTGTACACATAAAAAAAAATGTAAAAATATTGGTAAAATCGGACCAGCTTAATAATTGGTAAAATTATAAAAATGTTTGTGTAGTTTATACAAAAAAAAATTTTTTTTTTTTATTAATTAATAATTATATAATTACAAATTATATACTATTACATTAGCACTAGCTACTATGGCCTTCGGAGCGTTGTAGCAAAAACAGACCAGAGCCTCTGGTGGGAATCGAACCCACGACCCCCGAACTGATAAACCAGCCTACCGGGGCGCACGATAAAAACAAAAAAAAATTGATTAAAGCCTATTTTTTCAATTTGTTGGCCATCATTTTTTTGTGTTAAGAAAATGTTTTTAGAATACAATTTCTATATCTGAAAAACTTTCTATATAATATCAAAAAATTATTATGAATACAAATTTAAAGTGTATATAAATTATATGTATGTCTCCTTTTACTTGTATATATAAAATTTATAAAATATTATAAACATTATTTATTTAATAAACATTAATATGTAGTAATTTAATGTTTAGCTAATAACTGTCGTTAAAAAAAATGTTTTTTTTTTTAAAAGATTTCTTTTTTTTTATTTAACTTGAAATGTATGTTAATAATAGTACTCATTTATGTTTTATTTTTTTTTTATATATATTCTTGTATATTTTAAGAAATTTATGTTTTGATTTTTATATGTTTAATTAAGAATTTTAAATTCACTTATGATTATAATAAAATAAAATATTTTTGTTTTTAGACACACTTTTAACAATACAGGCAAATATATAATCATATATTTTAAAGCACTCACAACAACAAAATATATCATATTTCATGGAAAATATAATAATAAAAAAAAAAGAAATAAAATAAATATCATGTCAAAAATTAAATATACTTGTGTTGTTTTTTATCTAATAATTGGCCCCTAAAACTAACTTGACTTTCATTACACTATTCAGCAAGTTTTTGGCAAAATGCCCTCTTGCAAGAGAAGTTTTTGATAAAATATTGTACGCTGACTGCAAATCTGGCAAAGAAAAAAATGGTAGAATTTTGAGAAATCTCTGTTTTAAAATATTTGAATATTTGTTTTAAAAACTTGTTTAATGTAAAAAAATGTATAATCAACATTTACAAACCGAAATAGACGAAGAAGATGATCGCGCCTCCCGTTGTCAAGTAAAAGCCGAACAAGATATGGCTTATAAAGAAACATTTCATGCAGATATTGCCAAAGAATCTGCTAAACTTCAAAAAGAGGCCGCCTTGGCTGCTAAACATCAACGTTTGGAATCAGAACAGGCTGAGGAGGATGCTAGACGTGAATCAATAAGATTGGTGGCTGAACAATCTGTACCCAAAGAAAAATCTGAAACAGAATTCAATATCACTAAAATACGTGTACATAAACCAGAGAACGGTTTGAGTGCCTTATTTCATGCTTTTGAATGCAATCCACTGTTGCCAGGTTTGACGATTTATCGTCATTTTGACGATTTTTAGTACCTAAATTACTAAATGACGATTTGACGATTTTTGCTTCCAAAATGACGATTTTTTCACAAACGTTTAATATGTCAGCAAAACATGTTTATTTGCTATTATTAAAAAATTACCGGATATATTTTTGGATTTTTATTATTTCGTTAAAATTAAAAACTATTTTTTATTGAAAAAAGTTTTTTTGTGGATTCATGTTTGGTTTATTTTAATTTATTTTCTCCACTTAATAACGGTAAAGACCACTGCAAATGCAGCTAAAAACAAATGAAATTTCACCTGAAAAAAGAACGACTTACATAGTAATTTGTTTTTTACTGTTCAAAAAATTAACTACAATTGTATTATTAATGAGTGGTTAAGTCAGTGCAGTAAAATATAAACAAACATTGATTTGTTTTATTTTTTAAATAAAAAAAAAAATACTGTACAAAATGAATGTAAAATCATAATACTGTAATTTAATGTGGTTTGTTTTTTAAATGAACTGCAATTGTAGTCAAAAATGAAATTTTCTTCTACAAATAACTGTTTTTTTCACTTAAAAATAAAGATACTGTATTACAACTGAAAGAACGACAAATATTTACAGCAGAAGTTCCCTGAGTATGTGCTTACTTTTTTCATGGTTGGCAAACACTACCTTTTCATTACATTGGCGGTTGCCTGCCACGTCCACACCAATGCCGTTATGAACGTTTTAAAGCTACGATTCCAATAGTGGCATGTGTCTTTACAGAGTTTATTTCAAAATTCTACCCATTAAATTTTGTTACATCAACAAAATAACGTTATAAATCGTCGTTTCGGTATTTTAGCGTTATTTTGACTTTAACTAATTCAATTTATTTCAAAATCAAACAGGTTAAATAGAAAACTAAAACCGTGTACATAAGAAGAAACATGTCTTTAATGGAATCGCTTTTTTTAAATTTCCATTTCGCTATTAGTGTTACTGTGATAGCCAACCGTTATTATGAAAAGTTATTGAATGCCAACCCTGCTTTTTTAATATTTATATTTTTATAAAGTTTAATTAGTGTAGGATGGAGACAAAAATAATATTTTTAATAATTTAAAAAAAAACATCAAGTTGTTGCGAAACAAACATCGAGTTCGAATATTCTGATTTATAAATCCAAAAATAAATCCGGTGCTTAAAAAACAGGCCTAATAATAATATAAATAAAGTGTTTCAAAGTGAAACTTCAAATATATACAATTTATATTTGAAAATGGAAAAAAATGCAGTAATAAACAATATTTAAATAAAAATAAATAATAAATAAAATAATAAATAATTTTTAGCAATATTAAAAACCAACCCAAAATGAAATTTATAAAATAATCAAAAATTTCACAATTTATTGTATTAAACTGTATCATCACATGTAATGCAATTTGAAACTTTAACTCGTTAATGGAAATCCAAATTTAATAATTAAAGAAAATAACATTGTTAAACAATTTCTAAACTATGTACAAGAATTTAAGATTTAAAAATTGTGCTACTGAAGTGGTGTTTACAGAATTATGTAGAAGGAATTAACAGTTAAAGTGGTAAAGTGCTATCGTTATAAAATTTCATGATTTTCGAAGTTTAAATTACAGAAAAGTGTAAAAAATCGTATTATATTACACCGATAGTACATGAGCATTTAAAATGTGAATTCCATTATTATTCTTTTTTTTATTAAAACTTTATCCCACTTGTAACAAATATTTTTTGTTTTGACGATTTTTTGACGATTTTTGAAAATAAAATGACGATTTTGACGATTTTTATTGGAAAATTTGACGATTTTATGCTCAATATACCTGGCAACACTGATGCAATCACAAAAAATGAGTACATTGTTGTCAACTCACATCATTTCAATAAAACAACAATCGACAGAATTGAGAAAAGTGAGTGTAACGAAAACCATGCATTGCATTGCTTGTCTAGTGTTAACCTCACTTAACACTCACGAAAACAACGAATACACAACGATTGGTATGAATGGTCTCAAATTTAAATGAATAAAACGTTAACAAATTCTTTTGTGAAACATATTACTGTATTAAGAAAATTAAAAAATTTTACACATATTTCATGTTTAATAAAATTAAACAAAAATTTATACATATTTCATGTTTAATAAAACTAAAAAAAAAAATTATTATTATTGCTACAGGTCAACGAATACTACGCGAATGTTGTGATTGATTTCATGTGTCATAATTTCATTTCATTGCTTGACATGTAACGACATTATAAAAATAAATGTTAAAAACAGAGTTCGAAAATGTATGTACCACTAACATAACGTTGCTATCAAAAAAACCAATACAACGATCTCTATCGTTTCGTTCGTATTTATAAACACAACACAAGTGCTGAAATCGTTTTTTGTAATATAACAAACAGAACAAAACGAAAATGTTTCTTTCGCCAAACATTATTATTTCGTAGTGGTTATTTTTTAGTGTTCATTCAACTTAAACATTAAAACGCGTTTTTAACGTTGTGGTTGGCAGAATAAAGAAATGATTTTTCTGCATGTTATCAATGTTTTTTTGCATTAGTTTTATAAAAATTTCACTGGAACTCCTCCGTTGAAACTTTTTATTAAACTAATGCAATTATTCATAAAATTAAAGGAAATTTTTTTCACTTGTAATATGACATAAACACTAAGAACGGTTTACGAATAGTTTTGTTCCATTCCATAAACACAACAAAATCAAACTGTTTGAAATATTGGCCAAACAGAACAAAATCGTTTAGTTCGGTCTCTCATCGAAAACTGGTTTGTGAAAATGTTTGTGTTCTGTTTAGAAATCAAAATGAAAATAAAGAAATGTTCTGCTTATGTTTACTGTGCACAACAAAATGATTGTGTTGAGTTTCAGCAAAAAGCAAAACAGAACGATAGAAAAACGTTTGATAGTGTTTAAATTCGAACTCTGGTTAAAAAGGCATTCAATAAAAACAATAAATGGAATAAACAGCATAAGCTGTTGTTGTTGAATAAAAAAAACGAATGGTCTCATTCTGTTCTCTGACGTAAACCTACCGGAGACTTTTTAGAATGTAGATTTTATGCAAATAATACATTACAAGATTTATTAAATTATGTGGCATCGAATGTATTGATCGTTGGCCAACATACATTACAAGCATTAAAATTATATCCTTAACCCTTTGTGGCGCAAGGACGTTAAAACTTTTAATTTTATAACCATCCAATGGCAAATATGATGTTATTAACTGAAATAATAATTACAATTTTTTGTTTTTTAATTAAGTATTTATTTTGTTCAAAAAACTTTGTGTTGCCGATATGCAACATTGCATTAATAGTACTGAAAAAATAATATTAAAGCTAAGAGATATGAAAATTTTTAAAGCAGTTATTTAGCTTGTTATAACATAAACTAATTCCACATTTTTCGCAGCTTGTTTGAGTGTAACCTTTGCAGTCCGGAAACTTGCAACGCATCCTTTTATCCATCCAAATAGGCCAGTGCCCGTATTGGTCCAACCTCACATCTTTTGGAGGAGCATGTTGAGCCGGACTGAACTGATGAGCAGAGCATCGGTGCATGTAGTTGCTACAGTGCTGGTGGACTGAAATTCATTTTCCATCTCAGGTGCTTCCTCTAATTCTTCATCAGAACTTTCATGATCGTTCGCTTCAAATTTATACGTCGGATCGATGGCATCGTCGTCGACAGAAAAATCTAGGCCATCTTCACTATCTTCCCATTCCCCTAATACATTTTCCAGGTCGTGAATAGTCAGTTTATGCAATTTACGACTCATATTGATCTAAAAATATAAACACTTCAGTTAAAAGAAAACGGTAAAAAATGTATCATATAACGCAGTGTTGCATAAATACAACAAACCAATATCAGACCAAAAAACCAAAACGAACTGATTTTGCAATAAAACTATTACTGAATATTGAAATATATATTATTACCTACGTAAACACCAAAATTTCACTAACGAAATGTAAGTATTTTATCACTCAAAATTGTTTTGTAAACGAATAAAAATAATGCAGTACAGCTTTACACACGTGCGTCACTTGAAAGAAATATTAATTGAAGTGTTGCCAGCTAGTAAGCTAATTTGTAAATAAACCGTTAGAAAGCTTTGTTGCCAATGTACAACACCGTGCAAAATCGTTCTATCAGCATTTGCTGCATTTTTATATCTTCTTTTATGGTATGTTGCAGAATTACAACATGGCGTCACAATGGGTTAAGAGACGGTCATGTGAGAAGAACGATGATTGTAAACTCATTTACAATAATTAAATACTTTTAACCCTCTAACTGGCAAACGATGTTTTGCAATGAAATTCATACCATGTGCTCCACTCGAAAAACAAATAATAAGTTCTCCAACAAAATTGTTTATCGTTGCCTAATTTAGGCGAAATGAGCCAAAATATTTTAGGGTGCATTTTGAAAACTAAAGCATATAAAAGAGAAGTTTTGGACAAAAAATATTTATCTTGCCAAGATATAACCACGCTCAAAAAACTATTTTTTTTTCTGCTCCTATTTAAGAAGATATCGCGATTTTCGCTTTTTTGGAAAAAGCGAAATTGGACGAAAAAGTATCGAAACTTCAATTTATATTATTCAAACTTCAACGCTTTGCTATTAATACTTAATGTCTTCCTTCTCTGTCAAATTTCATAAAAATCCGTCTATTAGCTTATAAGTTAATACGATGTTCTTTAGAGGAATCCTGATAAAATCCTGTGAGTCCTTGGACTATAGTAAGGACTTATTATTAAAGATAAGGCTTCAATCTTACTTAAATTTTTTTATAAAGAGTTTTTAGTCAACTTAAATTGGTTTTCTAGATTTTTGAAAATATATTTTTTTAAATATAATTAGTTGTTGAAATTTTACGAAATTTTGAAGCTTTCTCGCTTCCAAACCGTGGAAGGCACACGAAAAATTTCTTCGCAAAATATTTAGCAAATTTAGTTTTCTATAGGAATATATTAATTTCTAAGTATAAAACGCTCATTTGACGCATTTGTAGTAAATTATATGCCCTGAGGCATATAATTTACTCTTCCTCCACATATAAACATAAGAACTTTTTTAAAACTGAACTATATATATCATACATTTTCTTTTGAAAGCTATGTTTAAGCTGTGATATTAGAGAAGCTGTGAGAGAAAAAAGTACTCCTCCTATGAGCTTAAATGTTACCATCAAAATATATGCTATACTGAGAAGGGTATATGGAACTATGGTTTAGGTCAAGCAGGAGAACGGAACTGTGTCTCCTCTATAAGGTATAAGAAGTACGATAAAGGAAATAAATGTGATATGTATTCTTATCTAGAAAAAATGGAAGGGAATTACTTATTAAACATAAATTTTGTCTTTTACATATAAAAAATTATTATTTATTTAAAAAACATTTTGTATTTTGTTTTGCTAGAATTTAATAATAAATAACTCCTGAAGAAATTTAAAATAAGCCAAAGAAACATCGAGTGAAAAATGAAATAAATTGTTTTTTCATTTAATTATCAGACAATTGACCAAATTAGCCCAAAGGAAATACCTTACAAACAAGAAATATTAACTATAAATTATGAAAAGTTGTTCGACCTTTGAAATTAATGACTATTATTAAGAAATATTTACTTTTTAAAATATTTTGACAAAAAATCTTGGACTAAGTACTGGGGCCGAATTATGACATTCGTGACCGAGTGAAAACGTTCGAAAACAGTTTTTTCAATGGGTAATTACAAAAATACTATTAATGAAAACACGAAGTTTTTCGTTTATTTCTAATCAAGGGCCGAACTAAAACATCCCTGATCAAAAAATTTCGTTAAAATGTATAATTTTCGGAAATAGAAAATTAATTTTGATCGAAAAATTACGATCACGAATGTCGTAAGTCGGCCCCTGGTTTTTACGACGCTAACCAGAAAAACAGTTAATGGTGTTTTCTTTTCTGGAAAAAAGTGTTGCCTTCTTAATGTGCAACATTTTTCAAATTTTGCCCTCGCCCCATTAAAATGAAGCATTTTTACAATCAGAATAGAACACAATTTCATCACATATTACATTTATTTAAACAAATCTGTTTTTTAGTGTTGTTAAGGCTCGGGTTCGAGTCCCAGCAAACGTTAAAAAAAAATTTAATGTTTTTTTAATAATTAATTTTTGTTTTTTTAATTATTTAAAAAATTTGGATTTAGCTCCATACATTTTTTTCAATTAAATTTTTTTTTATAATTTTGTTTGTAAGCGAATTTCAGATTAAAAAAATTATTAAATACTTACAAAAAGAAAAAATTAAAAAAAAAAATAGCAAAAACAAATTAAAAAAAATCGTAAATTAAATTTAACAAAAATATGGGTTCGAACTCGGGATCTTCTGTGTCAGAAGCCAGCTCTGCTACCAAGGTGAGAGTTTTCTCGCCAAAAACTTTGCAATATATACACAAGAGATTGATAAACCAAAAACCAGGGCAACATCCAACCCTGTAAATTGTTTGAGGGCAGAAAATGTTGCATTTTTTGCCTTTTATAAGGCAACATTTTCAGAAAGAAACACGGCACCCTCTCAGAGTGTTTATCATATTTTCGAAAAGAACACAAAAAGGTAATTTGAGGGCAAAGTGCAAAAAAAATGTGACATTTTTGCCAGAAAAGAAAACGCCATAAAATTAAAGGAAGTTTGACTTAAATTTTCTGTACATGTATTCAATAGGGTTATTACTTGTTTTGTTCCGAAAAAAATACAGGTCACCCACCTTATGGACAATGTCGTCAAAGTCAATTCGGAACAAAAAAAAACCTTCCTCAACGAAACAAATTCTAAAAGCCTTTTTAATTTAAAAATTTATTTTAAATAGTGCAATAGTAACGTGTATGTGTGTGTTGGAATGGCGGGAAAGTATTTTTATTGATGATAGCATAAGTTCAAAACAAAAAAACAATAGATTCGTTTGAGGTAATTTTGGGAAAAGAATGGGAACAGATTTTCTAAGAAAAAATATATCGTTTCGTTCAAAACGATACCTAATTTGCTATCGTTTTGACTATGTTTCTTACGAAAACGTTGAACTAAACGATGGAAAAATGTTGTTTTTTTTACCAAAATTGTTAACATGATTTAAAATTTGTATGTAATATTGTCGTAATTTAATTTTCGACTATTATCGTCGATCGTCCTACAGAATCGTTCTAGCTATTCTGTAAGACGGTCGACGATTATCAAGTTTCCAATTTTTAGTTTGACGTTTTCGTATGTAACATCGTCAAAACGATAGCAATTTAGGTACCGAAAAATACCAGGAACACACAAAACCACATTTCAAGCCCAAAAATTAACGTCAAAATTTTTCATATAAAAAAAATGTTATTAAGAATTAAATATTGAAAAATAAATTATAATTAAATAATATAAAGTGATATTTAATAAAGCAATTAATATTTTCAGAATTTTTGTTAGTTTTCTAGTATATTTTCACAAATTTAAAACATGTGTTTTATTAACAGCTGATGATTTGATAGTTTTACCATTTTACCTAAAGAAAAAGTACGGGTAACTTTCGGTAAAAAGGGAAACTCAATAAGACTCTCATCAGCGCTCTCATTTGCCCAATTTTAGACAATAAAAACGCTTTTTGGTAAGATTGGGTTCCCGCGAGTGCCCCGCGGTAACGTACGTCGAACAGACTTAATGTAATTTTAAATAAAATGTTTCAGTTTTCAAAAAATTTTAATCAAAACTTCACTGCGTTTGGCGCGGAAACTTTTTCAACGACAGCGAAAAAAATAAGACAATAATTCTGAATATTTTTCCAAGTTCTTTCTACACGGCTATGCCCTGTAATTTTTGATACCCCGTAAAAAATGCAAAAAGTTATAACCCTAGTATTCAATCATTCGAAAAAGTTTAAATTAAAATATTGCTAAAAGTTTTTTTTTTTTAATCCAAGAGAAATTTTATGTAAGCTCCGGTGTTGTACCTACAGAGGCAACAGTCTCCTTAAATTGCCCAACCTAACAAAACTGTATGCTAAATCTGTTCAGAATAAAGACGATACTCATCATAAATTGAACTGCCGATACAGATTAAAGCCACATTCACAATTGATAGCAAAACACGCGTTTTGCCAAAACGCGTATTTACGCTCTTTATTCAATTCCAACAGTTCTTTATTCTTTTCTACTCGTTTTGGCAAAACACGTGTTTTGCAATCTAGTCTGAATGGCGTATAAACAACAGTCACAATGAATGAAGTTGTCCAAATTAAAGCAAATGTGTTTAAATTAAAAATTCCTATCGTAAAACGATCGCAGAACTGACGTGGAAAGTCTACAAAGCCAAATACTGTCTGACAAAAGCCAAAACTTATTCTTTATTCTTATTCACTCGCGTTGCGAAACTTTTTCGTTTTTATAACAATATAAAACCAATAAAACGGTATAATACTAACTTTTAATAATATTTTAAACTTTTTCTTTTATTAGCTTACACTTTTTTTTAAACAATTGTATTACTTTTATTCCAAAACATTAACATTTTTCACACGGACTGGAAAGTTTTTACGCCTACACTAAAAAATAAATAACGGAACATATCTGAGAGAACATGGCTGTCTTTATTAATTGTGGCAAATATACACAGTTGTATGAAACTGGTACTTTATTGAAAATGCTGCCAAATTTTGATATAAGTGCTCTAAAAACAGAAACGGATGTTATAAGAAAATGCTCAAAAGAAAAAGCTGTTGCTATATATTTTTATATGTTAGGTCAGTTCGACGTCTTTACAGCAGGCGGCCGCAGGAACCAAATTTACCTAAACAACAATTTTAACAATAGAAACGCTTTAGCAAATTTAACAATAGAAACGCTTTTGAAAATTGAGTACCCTCGGTAGCGTACGTAGGACAGAGCTATTATTCAGGCGCGAATCAAGGGAGCGGTTTTGTGAAGGGAAGTTAGAGCATTTTTACAAACTTTTCAATAATTTTTTATATTTTTGTAGTGGAAAAATTTTGTATTATTAAATGATGCTGAAAAGGGAAAATAAAAATAGGATTTTAATTATCCCAAGAAACAATTTTACGGACTCTCCAACACATACAGAGTTATAAATCCGTTATTGTCGGTACATTAATGAACCGTATGATCCGTTGAAGCTTATACGAGCATTAACGTATCGTATAATCGAATTACTTATATTTTCGAAAAAAAAAAATACATTTTAACTTCGATTTTTGTGTTGGTTTCGGCGACGTTTAAGCCGGACTACACAAATTCTTATTAAAGGTGATTTTTTCTGATGAGAAAAAGTTCAATCTTGATGGTCATATTAGAGAGATCTACGTAAAGAACCACGATATTTCTAAAAAAGAAATTTTGGAGGCGAATCCTTAATGGTTTCAGACGCTTTTTGCTTTGGTTGATTTGGCATTTCCAAGTACCAGAATGAATTCTTCTGACAACATTACAGTATTAGAAGAGAAATTTATGCCATTTATTGAAAATTGCAAAGAAAAATTGTGCTTCCAAAAAGTCATCCCCAATAAAAAACACTTTTTTCAGCAAAATTAACATTCTTTCTTTCATAAATTAACATTCTTTCTTCCGCCAGTAAATTAATAACTTTTAAGAAAAAATTTCAGTTTGAGGTTATTTTATTTATTAAAGAATTTGCCCCACTGTTAAAAAAATTAATTTATTTTTCAGATCCAATAAACATGGCCTGATCCAATAAACAGCCATTTTAGTAAATTTTAGACCCTTTAGAGAAGGTCGAAAAATTGAAAATTTCGAATTGAATGAAATGGAGAATTGAATAAAATGGAAATTACAAAAAAAAAGGTTTAAAATAAAGAATTACAGCACTTTCAGTAAATTTTAGACCCACTAGGAAGGGACGAAATTTCCTTTAGTTTGAGTACACACACTTGCATGTAAATACGCGTTTTCTTTTTTTTTTTTTTTGATTAGGGGGCCCAAAAATTCAGTAAATTTTAGACCCACTAGCTAGGAATTAACGAAATTTAATTTCGTTTGAGTACCCACACTTGTATGTAAATACGCGTTTCCGTTTTTTGCGCACGGGGGGTGGTCATGTTTAATTTCCGAGTGCCCGCTAAAGTGCACTTTAGCCGAATATTATTTTTTTAATACTATTTCTTTTTTTCTTGATTCCAATCTGTAGCGTAGAGTACTCCAGTATTGTGAGTCGGGTTAAAATATTGTCAAAATTTCAGTTTTTTATACAACTATATTTGAAAAAATACCTTTTAACAAAAAAAAAAGTATTATATATTTTACTACCTTTTAACAACTGTTATTATTTTAGTTATCATCTGGCATCACATTTTTTTTTTAGTTTCTCTTTTATCCATTTGTCGTTTTTCACAAAAACTAATGACGGCCAAGTGTAAAAAAAGTGGCGGCGATCAAGAAAAGAAAAATTAACTTTTTAATTAAAAAAACTCAATATAAATAATAAAAAATAAGTGGAAAAAGTGAAAAATATAACAACAAACACATTTTTTGTTAATATATTATAATAATTTGAACAAAAACTCAGTTTTTTTGTGTGAAAAATAAATTAAAATATCTTTTTCATTTTACTTAAAAGGCATAACTTTTCTTTTTGCTAGAAAAAACGAGAAGAAAAGAAATAATAGAAAAATATAAAATAAAACAAAATAGCAATAACATATAAAAAATTATTATTGTAGTGGAGGTGAATTTAATTATATTTGCAAATGTTTATTATAGTTTGTATAAAAGAAAAAAATGCATGTGAATGTTGGAAATAAAAAAAATGATTTATTAAAATATTAATTGTTGTTTGTGTATATGTTTGTCGTAATTATCTTATTAGATTTCTTGTTTTCTGTTTTAGTTATTTTTTTTTTTCACTCTTGTTAGGCCTAAAAAATGCAACACTGCAAATAAGTGTTGTTGTTTGCAAAAGAAAAAAACTAATCAAAGAAATTGAAAGAATAAGTAAAATAAGAAAAAAGTGTGGTTATGTTTAAGTTTAACTTAAAAGAAAAATACAATTTCTTAACAAATAATACCAAATAAAAAGACAAACATATAATCTATTGATAGTACATATAAAACAAAGTGTTTAATAACAATTACAATTTTAAAAATTTTAAGCAAAATAACTAGAGTAAAATATCAAATTGAGAAAAAAAAAATTTTAACATAAATTTCAATTGCGGGTGCTCCATTTTTTGTTGTTCCTCAATTCGCGGACATATTGTATTAATTCAGTGAAATAAAATAACTTTCTTTATATTCATTGTTAACTTATATTTTTTTTGTAAAAAAAAAATAAAACATCTGTGTATTTGTTTTGTATTTTGTAAAAATATTTGTTTCGGTTCAAAATAAGTAGAATTGAATGCAGTCAGGTTTGCAAACATATTCCTATAAGTAATTAAATTTTTTTTAAATATTTTTTATTTTTATTTATATATTATTGTTCCCCTGCTCCACCATTTTTTTATATTTGTTTTTTGTTTTGTATTAAATTATAGTTTTGTTATTTTTTTATTATAGTGGCTGCCTAATTTCACCTTTGTATGAATGCGTGTGTGTTTGTTTGTATCTTTTATTATACCCTACACCTTTCTGGGTTAAAAGGAATGATAAGTTTGTTCTGATGTTTGTTACAACCAAAATTACTGGTCATATCATCACTTTCCATATGGCAATGTGTGTCGGTTTATACTACTAATCCTAACTATACAGTGGGCGAAATTCCTTTGGGCTCTACAATATTTTTGGATTGTAAAAAAAAACGGGAAAAATATATGAAACATCTAAAAGCGACAAAATAACACATCTCAACAAGCTTCATTGGTTTGAATGCCGATATGTGATTTATATCCGGTATCCAAATTTTTCCATCACGTCACAATTTTGAGAAAACCGCGATTAAAGTTGCCAAAAAATGGCTATTTTGGTACTTTTTGAAGACTTTTATTACACGTTTGACGCCTTCTAATATTTAGAATACACTTACACTTGAAGATACTGCAATGATATTTTCTAAAACTGATTGCTAAAATAGCGTAAAGATACATTTATTAAATTGCTTTGGCAAAAAAATATAAATACATTTTTGATATTTAGGTCCTACATATAACTTAAAAATTCGGGATTCACACACATGTTTTGTTTCTTTTATAACATCTGCCATTTATTATCACTTAGTTATTGAACGAAATAGTGTAAGCAACTAAGTTTTTTTGCTTCGAAAATGTCGAATTTAGTGCCAATAAAAGTGCACATCGATTGCTTATTGAGGCATATCCTGAATATACTCTATCAAAATGCGCGAGATGGTTTGTGTGGTTCAAAAGTGTTGATTTTGACACGGAAGACAAAGGCCGCCCAGGTCAGCCAATAAAATTCGAAGATGATAATTTGAATTCATTACGGCATGAAGATTGTTCTCAAACTCAAGAAGAACTTGCAACATCATTAAAAGCCACTCAAGCTGTAATTTCAAAACATTTGAAAACAGCTGGATGCATCCTAAAGTAAGGAAATTGTGTACCACACGGGTTAAAGCCCATAGACGTTTAAAGACGATTTTGCATGTCCGAAATGTTGCTTGAACGCCATAGAAAGAATTCATGTTAGCATCGAATCATTACTGTTGACGAAAAATGGATCTCTTACGACAACCGAAATTCAAGAAATCGTATGTAAAGCCCGGTTAACCGTCAAAGTGAGCGCCAAAGACGATTATCCATGCCGCCAAGGTAATGCTCTATATTTGGTGCGACCAGAAGGGTCCCATATATTATGAGCTGCTGAAATCATCAATAGTTCTGAATTTTTTAAATCTGAAATCAGATATAAAAGCAGAAACGCTAAATTTTATGAAAATCGGATAAGAAATTAATATAAAACAAAAGTATGTACTTTCGAAAAACAGTTAACGATCCCATTGAACGAAAATTTTTAACTTTTATAAGTCGACTAAATCCTATTTTTTCACATGATGAATGTCTTAATATCATGATGAATTTCGAGGGACCTAAGTACGGGCAGAAAACACCTCAATTTTTCGGTTCCTCTTTAAGCTGGTAGGATGGCCTACTGGCCTTCTCTACTTTTAAAAATGCAATATTTAGTTTTTTTCAAATGCAATTTTTTCCCATAATAATGCATACATTTTAAAAGTGTGTTAACTCACTATAGAGAAAAATAGTTTAATATATCTACCATCGTAATAGAAGTTGTTAAGCTGTTCGGATGCGGAGTGTACACAACTTCAAAAATGGTTAAAAACGCTGTTTTTCGGTTTGATTCGCGGTTTTCTCAAAATTGTGATGGGAAAATTTTGAAAACAGATTTGAAATCAGCGAGACAAAATCTATTAAAAATATATATTTCAGTTCAAACCAAATCGACTTTTTCTCATTTTGTGACTACACACAGTTATTCGATACATTTTCAATGATTGAACTTATTTTTTTTAATCGATAAATCTGTTTGATAGAAATTAAAAAAAAAAAAATATATTAAAGCGAAATTCAATTGGGCGTGCTTCAATATAATGTGAAAAAAATTATGAATTTGTATAAACTTTTGAAATCGTTGCTGCTTATCTTAATGGAGATCCGTTTTAGATTATATTGGCATCATTAACTTCCCAGCAAAAATACACCTGACCAAAAAGCTATAAAAGCACCTGGTTTACTCACAGCGAATGCGTTCAAATTGAGGTGAAAAACTCATTTTTTTTTAACATTGCCTTGTCATAGGCAAAAATTTGTTTATGCTCGTGGATACTTCAAAAAAGAAAAAAGCTTCTTCTGAAAGCTTCGATTGTCTACTTTTACGATCTGTAATCCAAAAATAACATATTCTTTTTAAAAATGCATTTTTACTGTTGTTATAATTTTGTAATGTATTTTACACTTTTTAATTAAGATGCGCTTAGATATTGATGTTATCTGTAAAATATGTATACTAAAAAATTAAAAATAAAAATTATGTTTTTTCCGACCTTTGATTGTGCAATGAAAATGATTCAAGTTCGAGTCCATACTCTATATTTCTTTATTAGGATACTGTCCTAACAAATAATCTATAGAGTTTTTTGTTTTCAAATTTATTATTTGACCCTTTCAGGAATGTGCTGATAGATCTATTTCGGGAATTTTCTAGGTTCCCATCATCAGAACACGTTTTGAAAGCGGTAACAATCCCATGCCAAACATCAAACATTCATATACACTATTTTACTCACTACATGAGAACTAATATATGAGCTTGAAGTTAAAGATTATAACCATTGATCAAAAAGTAAATTGAAAACTTGTTTTTTATCCTTTTTATTTTTATTTTGCATCCTATTATATATTATTTTCGTCCATATTTATTTTGTTACATTTTACCAAGTAATGCTTGATTAAAATATGTCCACAAAATGTTAAATATACGTTTGACATTTTATAAAGATTTAGCATAATAGGAATAGTTGTATCCATAGATAAAAATGTTAATAAATTATTAATAATATATAAAATGACTTGTCATGTGGAAAGTAATTTAGAAAAATCGTGTAAATGCATAGACAAAATTAACAAAGTTAGGTACATAATTTAAGCAAAACTTGATAAAATCCACAGAATTTTAATGAAAAAAATTTTACTAAGTATGCTTTCATCATATTCGCTATTGAAATTTTTTGCGTGTACCACAATTTACAACCCAGTAAAAAACGCTGCTTACCTGCAAGCAGGTTTGTAAGGGAGTATGCCAAAAAGAATCCCTTACAAACCTGCTTACATATGCCATGATTTTTATATGGCGAATTCCCACTTGGAAGCATTACTTTTTGGCAAAATAAGCGCGGGTTTTAGCGCTTACAAAAGGCTGTGATTTCATGGCTTTCAGTAAAATCATATTTCATGTCTGCATTATTACGATTAAAAGTAATAATATGAATAATGTATAATATATTTTACATAAAATGCTACAGACATAATATAATAATTTTATTTTTTTACCGCATCACGTGGTAGCTCTTCAGGAACAGTGAAATTACTAATTATTTTTTTTAACATACTCGAAAACACCAAACACAATCGGAAATCACTCGCGAAAACTGGTTCAGATCGTTTATAATCTACGACATGCAACTTTCTGCATTACAACCTGCATCCTCGTAAGGGATTAACGTAAGCTGCTTACAACCTGCATCATAGTAAGGGAAAACAGTAAGCTCAACAAAATTGTTTGTTTATTTTTATACAAACAACATAATAGTAAGCACATACTTCAGCGCATTTGTTTTATCCTGCTTCTAAAAACACGAAAATTTTTTACTGGGAATTAGTGGTATTGTTGATACCACAAATCACACTGGTTTGCCGCAAAGTACATCGTTGAAGTGTTTACCGCTCTGTGTAATAATGTTTTTGTGGAAGTTTTTTCGTTAACACTAGCGAAATTCTTTCCGAGTTTATTTGTAGAAATATTATAAATTTGTTGAGCTCTAAACATAAGTTGAAAAAAAGATAAGAACTTTATTTTCTACTTTTTTCACCTTTTTATTTTCAACTTTGTTATTTATTTTTTTCAAGTTTTCTAAAATATAAATAACTTTTTAAAATAAAAAAAATTATTTGAACAAGAATGTTTGTTTTTTTGAGGAAACACGTAAAAAAGTTCGTTTTAAAATGTTTAAAATCGGGTGCCTGTAATATTGTTAAAGAAAACACTTAAAAACAACAAAGCTAAAAAATATAATATTTTTAAAGCCAGAAAATCCTAATAAAAATTTACACAAGCGCTCAAAAACTTAAAAAAAAACTACAAAACGACATTAAAAAAAGTAGAATTTAGTTTAAACTAGTTAGTTAGTTAGTTTAAAACAACTAAAATCTTTTTATTTATTTAAGGTAAACATTTGGACCTTTTCTCATATCGGTTAATAAAGTTAAAAAAGTGTTTTTTTTATAGAAATTCAAATTTTGGTTTTCCTATTTTGCTATATTGTATCCATATTAGTACTCTCAACTTTACGAGCATCTGACAAACTCTATGTCAATGATACTATGAGAATTTCAACTGATTATCACGCCTGTTTTTGCAAAGATTCGGTTTTAAAACAATTGAAATTAGAATTTGGGTTTCCTCTACTCACATATTTAAATTTTTCGAAATTAATTTTAAAACCTTCTTAAATTATTTAGTGTTTAAATTGGAAAAATGAATACACATTTTTAATGTTCAAATAAATATATTCGGTAACAATTCGACGAAAATCAGCTTACATATAACATAATATATAACGATATAGGATGAGATCTAGCGCAATATTAGTAATTTTCGTAAAAATAAGTATGAGAAGTACACTCAAATAAAAACCTTTGTAAAGTCAGCAAAAAATTTAGCTTAGTCAGCAAAATTTTAGTCAGGAGGGTGCTTGCAAAAAAATTGCTAATGTCAGCAAAATCTTTTGATGAAAATCAGCGAGCTGATTTTTAGCAACAAAATTAGTAGATTCAGCAAAAGTTTTGCTAAGACTTAGTAGATTAGAAATTAAAAAACCCTTGCTAAACATTAATACAATTTTTACTGAATATTAGTAGACTGAAAAAAACTCAAAAAATTTGTAGAAAATTTTTACTTTAGTTAATTTATTTTGCTGAAAATCATAAAACATATTTTTGCGATTTTTTTTTTAAATAATTTACAATACGTTACAAAATATAAAAATGTTCATACTTCCACATTGACGACATGAATTAATGTAATATCTGCAAATATATAGAAATAATTATATATAACATAAATAAAATTATCTTTCAACTACTTACACCAATGGTTGTCTCAATGATGCTATCTTTTAAAGGAACGCTAATGCCGCATAGAATTATAGAAACGAAACGAAAAAATAACAAAATTTAACATATACAACCCGTTTTTTTGCAATAAGAAAAAGGAAATATAAAAATTTACCTAAGATGTATGTCTTTGTCTTTCGCTTTAGTCTGTCTACCTGCTGTATATTTGTTATCAACTTGACCACTCAATTTGACTACAAAGACACATTTAAAATATTTTATTTTGCCTTTTATTTAATTAACAGACAATTACTTTCACAAGCCGGTAAAAACTCAAAATTTGTCTTACTAGAGTTGTATTTTTTAGCATAATTTTCCTCGTCACTACTACATCTTGACATCTAATTCGTTCTTCGTATAACTTTTGATGTGCTAATCAGCACAAGTTTTTTTTTAGCAAAATAAATTAGTAAAATATTAGTAAAATATTAGTAAAACATTAGTTCAAAACAGTTAAGTGCTGACTAAGTATAACTAAAATTTTAGTTTATAACATAATTTTAGTAAAAAATTTTGCTGAAAAATAGTATACCTGATTTACAAGATGTTTTACTAACTTTTCTACTAACTTATTTTTTTGAGTGTAAATATATATCGTTACATATGGCCACATATATAATTATATATAATCATATCAAGCTATATATAACTGTATATAAACTTTTTCGATCGGGCAGTTATTTGGAAAACAAACACAATCTTGTTTTTGGTGTAGAATATCTAACAGTCGGCCTCGAACGACTATATACACATTTTTTAAACTTTTTTGTTATCGTTTCTTTGTTAATTTTTTGAATGTTTTTCTTTTCATTGCGTTTACATTGTTGCTTAAGCTTTTTTTTTTGGTAGATGTGTTTGTGTTACCAAAGTTGTTTTTTTGATTGTTTTTGTTATTATGCCCTCATTCCCTACCTTAAATCCTTTTTATTGTTGTTGTTGTTATTACTTCATCTCCCTACCATCCATACATTCAATTAACCATCGACATCATTGCTGTATATGTTTGTTTGTTTTGTTAGTGGACAGTGTTGCCACTTATGTGTGATTTTTTTACCGTTATTCATAAATGCTTCATAATGTCGAGATTGGACCCAAAAATAGCAAAAAATCACAATAATGAGCAGTACAAAAATTTTTCTATTTTATGGCTTGATTTTGTAAAAGTCGCATATAAAGCCACAGATGAAAAGAAATTTGTTTTTAAAAACCTTCTAAATATGATTCGGTAGATATACGGCTGTTTTCTGGATTTCACGTGAATTTAATTCGCAGTGAAATTGAAAATTATTGCACTTTTTAACGATCAATGAACAAACATCTTCTTCTACATTTCCGCTTAACTCCCTGTAAAGCATAGGGCCTCTACAAAATTTCTCCAAGATATTCTGTCATTCGCTAGTAGTTTTAACTCGTTCCAGCTTCTTCCGCTGTGTTCAATATCTTTGAGCAAGCTTCTTTTCCAGGTGGTCTTTGGCCGACCTCTTCTTCTGTTGCCTTGTGGGTGCAAATCTAGTGCTTGACGGCTTATTTCATCATGGTGTGTGACCGATCCATTTCCATTTTCTTCTCTTTATAATAATGGAAATGTGATCAATTTGGCATTTTCTATACAATTCTTCATTGCTTATGACGTTTGGCCACCAAATTTTCAGTATATAACGCAAGCAACGGGTTGTAAAGGCCTGCAGTTTGCAGTTCAGTGCTACTGTTGTCAGCCAGGTTTCGCAGCTGTATCGATAGAACGTTTGACTTGAAAATATTTATCTTAGTTTTGACCGATATAATATTGGATTTCCAAATGTTCAGCATCTGAAAGAACGCACTATTTGCCTTTCCAATTGAGTGTTCGATGTCTGATTTAGCACTTTCTTCTGATAAAACCATGCTTCCCAGATAGCAGAATTTATCAATAAATTCAACCGGTTCGTTGCCGATGAAAAAAGGGTTGTTTGTGGCACCTTTTATATGCCTATATATAAAACATATATGTCCATATTTGTCCAACCATATATGTCCACACGTTGACAAAAAAAAATGGCTTGCTGAATATATAAAATATAAATGCTGGTAATATAATTTTGTTTGGAAAACATTTCCGTTTTGCTTGCAAATATAATTATGTTTGCCTGTAAACATATATATGTTTTGAAAAAATTAAAACCGTATACCTCCAAACATATATAAACATACTGCAAGTATATATATGTTTATTATACGTATTTTTGCATGTCCCAAACATAATATCTAAAAAAAATTTATTTGCAAATACATCTTTTTTTAGGTTTGAAAATTTGAATCATTGCAAACAAATAAATAATTGCCTGCAAACACATTCAAAAGTGTCTTTTTCTGTGTGCATATATGAATATATTTGTACATATATGAACTTTTTTAACCGGGTATAACAAAAATTAACTGTTTACTGCAAAATTACTGTTTTGTTAGTTGTTTATTAAAATACAGAAATAACTACTCAAAACAAATGTTGCTGAAGTACAGTATTTTGGTTAGTTATTTTTTGAAATGACTGTCTAAATTAGTTGTTTTTCATTTTCTCATAGAAAAATTACTACAATAGCAGTTAAAACAACTACTACTGTTTGTGTGTAGACAATTAAATGTGTTAAAAAAGTACAGAAATATTTTTTGTTTTTTTTTTTCTTTTATTGAAACTGTTGTAAAAGAGAAAATTTTCTATCTATACTTGTCATTTAACTCTATGCACAAGAAAATTATAAATCAACTGTTTGTATACTTTTTTTACCTAGTACAAGAATGATACGTTACTTTTTTACTTCTGCTTCTAAACTAATTAAGCCTTTACTCTCTGGAATTTAAGTAATTGAACATACTTATAGTTGGACCTTCAATCATATTTACAGATGCTGTTCCTATTGGAATTATTTGCAAATCTTTCTGATTTCATAATAATTTCGTATTAATGACTCAATCGTGTTAACCGACTGCGTCTTAAACGTGTTTTACTGTATTACAAATGCATTTAAAATTACATGTGAAATTGGAAGGTTTTTGTGTAATTTTGATATCCCTTTTGTGTAATTTTAAATTTCTCCAAGTGGCAACAATAGTGGTCAAATTCTCTTGTTTTCTTTTCTTCTTTAAATTGAAGTTTTTTTTTTGTTATTTGGTAGATACGGAATTTGCGTAGTTTGATTTAGACATTTTAATTACTTTATTTATACATATCGTCCATTCCACCGTAGACCGACCAAAAAAGGGCATTTATTGACCTTGGGTCTTTCGATTTCAATTAAATTTTACATTCAGCAACTCTATGGAAGCACTTGAAGATTGACGTTTTAATTTTTTCAAATTATTTTTTTTTTTTTTTAATTTTAAGTTATGACCCTTTGGTTGAATAAAATTTTGAGTTATTATGACCCTGTTGTTAAACAAGTGCGATATAATCGGAGATTATATTATATTCTAAAATTTACCTGTCTTGAACCCAGCATCGTTCTTTAGTGGGGTTGCACTCGAATAAAAATTATTTGATTAATCGAATGAACACAAATAAAATTTGAACGAACAATTTCAGTGATTTTCGAATAACGAATAAATTATGACGATTAATCGAATATAACGAATAATTAAAAAAAAAAAGAAATATTTCTTTTAATAAAATGTTTTCGAAAATTGACCAATTTTGGAAAAATTTGTATAAAAGATAGTAAAGGGCAAAATAATATCAAAGGAAGAAATAACTACCATTTTAAAATTTTCTTAATCGTTTTCCAAGATTTGATCTCTTTCAAGCAAACAATGTGAAGGAATTCACAGATAAAGTGCTATCGGTGAAATATAGAATGATTTTTAATGTTTAAACTTTAGACTATACATATCTATCAAAAATATTGCTATTTTACAAAGTTTAGCACTTAAACTGTGAATTCCATTTATGTAATTTCTAAGGTAACTAAAGTAAGATCTTAACTGCCCGATATACTAAAACTAGTGCCGATATACATATTTTTAACGATTTTCAAAACTCTATTTTTACATCACGAGATAACAATGCCAAGTTTCATTCGATTGATAAATCTTTTTAGTCTAAAGTGATTGCATTTGAGAATTGTTATTGTTGTAGTAGTATTTGAATTAATTGCAAAATGCATAAAATTTTGAGATGATAGGTAGTGTCCGACCGAACAGTTCGGCCAGAAAATGCATTTGGTCTGTATTCGGTATTTTAAAGCATTATGGACAAATTTGGCGGATGGAAAAATGTTTATTGGGCTGATTAGATGCTATTTTGAGTGTCAAATTTGAATTCACTGTTCGGCCAAATCGAAAACAGTTCGGCGGCCGAACTTTTAACTTTATAGCTAAATTTCGGCTTTTCTCTTAAATTTTATACACAAAATCGAATTAAATCGGCTCAACAAACATGTTTCCAATACCAAAATTTGTCATCATTGCTTCTACACTCAAAAAAAAGTTTGTAAAGTCAGCAAAAAATTTTGCTGAGTCAGCAAAATTTTAGTCAGGAGGGTGCTAGCAATTTTTTTGCTAGCTAATGTCAGCAAAATCTTTTGCTGAAAATCAGCGAGCTGATTTTTAGCAACAAAATTAGTAGATTCAGCAAAAGTTTTGCTAACACTTAGTAGATTAGAAATAAAAAAGCGTTGGTAAAAATTAATAAATTTTTTGCTGAATTTTAGTAGCCTGAAAAAAACGCAAAAAATTGTAATTTATTTAATATATTTGCTGAAAATCATAAAACATATTTTTGTGATTCTTTTAAAAATAATTTACAATAATTACGAAATATAAAAATTTTCATTTTCCCACATTGACGACATGAATTAATTTAATATCTGAAAATATATAGAAATAAATATATATAACATTACAAAAATTTTCTTTAAACTACTTACATCAATGGTAGTCTAAATGAAGCTTTCTTTTAAAAAACGCAACTGCCGAAGATAATTATAGAAACGAAACGAAAAAATAAACAAAAACAAACGAAACGAAAAAAACAACCCTTTTTTTGCAATAAGAAAAAGGAACCATACTAAGATGTGTGTCTTTGTCTTTCGCTTTACTCTGTCTACATGTCTGTATATGTTTGTTTGCAATTTGACCACACTAGATTATTAATCTATTAACATTTATTATAGAAATACATATTAAATTTAAATATTTTATTTTGTCTTTTATTTAATTAATAGACAATTATTACCACAAGCCGGTGACAACGCAAAATTTAAGTTGTTTTAATCCTCAATTTTATTTTATGTATGAAAAACAGATACAAAAGTCTTCCATGGTTGATTTTTTTATATGTATGTCTTATTAGAGTTGTACTTTTTAGTATAATTTTCCTCTTCTCTACTACATCTTGACATGCCGCGACATCTGCTTCATTTTTTTTAGCAAAATTAATTAGTAAAACATTAGTATATTAGTAAAGCATTAGTATAAAACAGTTAAGTGCTGAATAAGTTTAACAAAAATTTTAGCTGAAAACACGATTTTAGCAAAAAAATTTGCTAAAAAATAGTATACCTGATTTACAAGACGTTTTACTAACTTTTGTACTAACTTATTTTTTTGAGTGTAGATATCAAAAAACCGACAAAATATAGTTTTTTGGCCGAACTGTTCGGTCGGACACTAATGATAGGTCAAACTAGTTTAATTATTTATGTATTTCCAAAATTATTTTTAATCGTCACTGATAATAATCCATGCGTAAAATTACGAAAAAATGTCAACCTAACTAAATTTTTTGTAAAATAAACGAAAATTTGTACAGTTTGCAAAATTTTTTTGTAGTTTTGACAATAATTTCGTATTTGTATGCATGGGTTATTATGAGTGGGTTATACGTTCGATTAATCGAATAATATTTTTTAAATTAATCGTTTGAACTAAAAATTTTTGATCGTTTATTCGAACAAAATAAAAAGTCCAATAAATCACAACGAACGGCAAAGCGTTGGCCCAATGCTTTCAACGGTGGTATGAGCGTTTGGATTTCTGAAGATTTAAGTGCTCTGCCAACTCCAAAATTTTAACACCGGACAGGACTTGGTCGTTCCTTTTTAAAAACGTGGTCAAAGCTCTGGCAATGAGTGCTTTGCCAGCACCAAAATCATAATTTTTAAACTAAGCAAAGCATTGGTAAAATAACTAATAAAATCCCTTTTTAATGATAAAATAAGTACTTTGCCAACCCCTAAATGATAACTCCGGGCAGGGCTTGACCGTTTCTTTTTTAAAACGTTGGCAAAGCCCTAGCAATGAGTGCTTTACCAGAACCAAAATCATAATTTTTAAACGTTGCAAAGCATTGGTAAAATAACTAATAAAGTAATAAATAAATGAATAAAAAAAGTGTACTATTTATAAATAATTATGCAATTTAGTTTTTATTATTTAAAATAATAAAATATTGTAAAAAAAATAAACGATGATATTGTTTCATAAATTGTTTGTCATCAATTATTTATAATATTTATGAAGTTTTCATAAATATGATGAAGAGTTTCAAAAAAATGTATGATAAATGTTTCATAGGCCTTCTTCATCATTTCATAAACAAAGTTTCATAAACTCTGTGAAATTAATTATATATTTTAATTTTAAATGGAATTTTTTAACTTCAATTGGTATTCTTAGCTTTAATTTATGTACATATGAAAATCCTACATATGTACATATTTTTTTTAAATTCCATTTCAAAAAACAAAATGTGAAACATTGCAATGTAATGTTTTTATGTGCTTTTCGATTTTTTATTTTGATTATATATTTTTTTTTTGCACACTAGAGTAACAGCTTTTTTTTTTTTTTTTTTTGTTTGCTAAATTTTTACCTACACTCAGGTAACTTCTGCTTTAAAAATATGTAGTTGTTTGGGCTGTAATACAGTTTCTTTATTTTTAATGTAAATGTCAGTCATTTGTAGAACAAATTAAAATATTTACTAGCCTTGTAGTTCATTTAAAAAAACAACCCACATCAAATGACTGTTTTATGATTTTACATTCATTTTTACAGTTGTTTTTTGTTATTTAAAAAAATAAATGTTTGTTTATTTTTTACTACCATGTGGTTGATTTTTACTACAATTGTTAGTCATTCTTTGAACATTAAAAAACAAATGACAATGTTAGTTGAATTTACTGTAATGTAAGTCGTCCTTTTTTTAAGTGAAATTTCATTTGTTTTTAACTATTTAACTACAATTGCAGTGGTCTTTACCTATATAGTATTCTAAGTGTACACGTAATGGGCAATCATGTATTAATAATAGAAATCGCTTTCTCAGGTCATCTTGAAACAAAAACCTCCCGCATAAAGTGCATTTCCTTAAAATGCATTTTTTTTATTTATTACTTATTGTGTTCATTATTTTGCGAATTTTGATGTCTATATCGCGAAACAACGCTTTAAACTGTTTGATCACAAATTTTAAAACGTTTGTGTACTTTAAGTTGGATATACATCGTTATTGTCTTATTACGTTAAATTTTTAGCTAAATATTAATTTTTAGTTAATTTAAAAAAAAAAGGATTATGCGGAAAACTTTTTGAAAACCGCGAAAAATAAAATTGCGTTACTTTATATTTTTATGTGCTAATATACGTCTAGGCTAGCTTAAACTTGATAAATGTAAAAAAAAGTTTCAACTTCTAATAACCCGGTTAAAATTAATATGATACTTTATATAATCATACGAAAATTTAATATGAGTCTTAATACAGTCTAAAAATGGGCATAATAATTATATAAGTTTGCATTAGTTTAGTTTTAATTTGATAATATCAGATTAAATAACATCCGAATAATGACGCGATACAATTCAATACGATTTTATACAGCGGTATACATTTATATCTGAACTGATAAGAATATATACAAAATAAGCTATAGTTGTATCCGGTTTTTGATTTTAAAACGTCATGAAAATCCGAAATATCTATTAATCCTTTTAGACTTTAGCCACTTGCAAAAGGTTTACAACTTTATAATTTGTAACAAATTCCATAGCATTTGGAAATTTTATTATATTCAAAAATAAAAAATATAAAATAATATAATGAAAATAAAGATTTTGTCGAATTTATTAACTTACACCATTGAATAACAAACACGGAAAAAACGTTGAAACTAAATTTAGAGCTTTAGATTGAAAAAAATCTTTGACAAAACACATGAAATATTTCTTTGCCGTTATCTGAACACAAAATATTTTTGTGTGTCAAACAGCAAATCAGCTGATTTTGGTCAAACAAAATTTTTTGCATTCAAATAAATATTTGACAAACTTAACCATAGTGTGAACACTAGCTATCAAATATTTTCTTCGGATTTGAGCAAATATTTATTTGATCTTACAAAAAAAATGTAAGAACAAACAATGGCAAATAACAGGTGGTAAAATCGTCAATTATAAATTATTTTAATAAATTTATTAATAAAAGGCTTTATAAAAAAACTGAAATGCAAATAGATATTAAAAAAATTTAGTCACTCAGATAATGGATTGGAACATTGGTCCAAAATGGAACGATATGGTATGAAACGGGGAACGATTGGAATCGGAGCACTGTACACAATTGTGTTGTCGTACGTGAAAATAAAAATTTATTCATTCCGATAACAGAATGGAACATTGGTCCAAAATGGAACGATATGGAATGAAACGGGGAATGATTGGAATCGGAACACTGTACACATTTGTGTTGTCGGTACGGGTGTTTTTGTTAAGGTTTGCAGAAATTTTGTCTATTTTGCCATATCATGCTTAGTTTTCGAGATACAAGCCATTTTACAAAATGGCGATATTTTAAAATGTCCAGTATCTCCAAAACTAAGCGAGATAGACCAAAACGGACAAAATTTTTGTATTAATTTACCCTTATAACATAAATAAGCTAGGTCCGAGAGAGATCCCGAGTGATCAATTTTTTAAAAAACAGTTAGTTTTTCGATTAAATAAATCTGTTTTTTTTACACTTTGATTAAATAAATATTTAATACAAATATTTGTTTCAATCTGAACGCTCGACAAATATTTTTCCGTTTATTTTATTTGACACTATTTGAGAGCTATTTGAACAAACAAAAACCATTAAATATTTGATCATAGTTTGAACATAAAATAAAATAATTTTTTATTTGACACAATTGGAAGCAAATATGTAAACAAATATTTTTTTCAAATATTTGATTAATGTGAACGTACCTTTAGACTAAATTAAGAACTCATAATGTTACAAATGAAACAAATTCTTTTTTTAGGGTTAAGAACCAGAAAGAAATTAATTCAAAAGACAAAAATTTGGGTAAATTTTGTGTATGCAATTATACACAAAATGATGCAATTAATTGTACTATTGTATTGATGTAATACATATATACATCCAAAATATAATTGACAAATTTTCTAGTGTGACTCTGTATGGGGTAATATACAATTTTATCTAAAATAAAATTGTGTTTTTTAAAATATGATATAATATCAAAATATATATTATTTTGCAATGTCTAGGTATATAAATATAACGTAATTATTAATTGGATTAGCGTATTCTAAATGCAATATACAATTAAACGCAACTATATATGACATCATATTAAATTTTTTCTACGAAATTAATTTTATATATGAATTTATATAATTATGTCCGGTTAAATGCACTGGCAGGCAAAACCTTATAAGTGCATATAAAATAATGTATTATTTTATGCAAACGTTTTAACTCGGGAAATTAAAGATTTATAACCGTCCAAAAAAGAAATTAAAAGCAAATATCATGTATAATTTGCCTGCCACTTATAAGGAAGCTTTTCCGATGGGATTCCTTTGAAATTAAATTCGGATAGGAGATAAAGCAGCAAAAATATATGAAAAACGTATCTATTTTTAAAATTGCTGGTGAAAATTAACACATTTTTGTATGAAAATATATTTAAAGTTTAGGAAATTTAGACTTATTTAAAAACAGCGTTGAAATGCTCGAGAAAACACACATTTTGAACACCATTTTGACACTATGTCGTGGACCCCAGCTGCCACTTATTTGAATTATTTTAACAAATTATTCACTATTTTTTATAACGTATAATAACAACATTGAAACAAATGCAAAAATTTTAAAAAGTCTCCAAAATTAAAAAAATCGTTTAAAGTTGAAAATTAGCGTTTCTTTAGTTTTGGGAGTTTTTTAAATTTCTGCAATTTTGGGGATTGTTTTTTAAATTTTGAAAATTTTTTTTTTTAAATTTTGCGATTTTTTCAAATGGTCTCGATTTTTTAAGTTCTGGCGACTTTTTTTTACAATTTTGGTGATTTTTTTAAAATTTTGTAATTTTTTGTAAACAATATCCAATTAAATTTTTAATAGATGTGAATAAAACTATATGTAATTGAAAATAATATTAATTAAAAAGATACAAATTATTTTAGTTGTTACTACAATTGCATCAACACGACCGAATTCAGTTAAACTCTAGCCGAACGAATTTTTGCAACTTCTCAGCCAATTTTTACCACTAAAACATTCGAATAACCAAAAATGGTTTATTTGATTTGGTTCTGGTCATTAGATGAAGCTACATGCCAAATTTCGAGATTCTATCTTTCTTAGTATACTAGAAAAACCAAACGTCCCTTTTTTTAGGCTATAAATGTTCATTAAAAAAATCAGACTGTCTTAACAAATATCGCGACTATATATTGCCCTGATGAACATTTTATCCATATAATAATTTTTTTTTGTCAATATCCAATATCCTAATGAACATATTTAAAAAAAATATATAAAGCTTTATTGCATTATCAAAATTTTTATATTTATTTAAAATGTGTACAAGGGTGATGAAAGGGTTAAGTGAAAGAAAGCCAAATTATCAAATTTAAAGAGAAGCAACACTCAGGAAATTCTTCCTATTAATTAATGTGTTGCTTTCTTTGGAAAGGGGATAGGGGAGAGATGAAAGGTGGTGAAAGATGAAGGGCTTCAAACATGGCAACACTGTAATTGCGCGAGATGATAAGTCTTAGAACAGTTGTTGCTCGCCACATGATGTAGAGTTGGCGAATTTATTGAAGCTTTTTGTTTCATAGCCCTGATTCATTATTTTACTTCGGTGGGGTTAAGTGCTATGGGAACACCGAAGGTGGGCGCAACGATACATATAAGTGATAGAAAACTCATACATATTATTTTTCTAAATTGATGCTGTCGTCACCGGGAATCGAACCCGGGACCATCTGTGTAACAGTCCAACGCGCTAACCATTACACCATTACATTACACTCTAATTATGGGCCTAAGTTTTCCCGTAGAATCGAATACTGAAGTAAGATTTGACATATATTTAGCCGTTTTTGTTGTATGGGAAAAGGGACCCAAAATCCGCGATTTAAGTCGCCTACAGGCACGGGAAGGAGTTGGAATTAAAAAAAAAATACGCCATTATTTTTATTGATACAAAAACCTTCTAAAAAGTGATAATATCCAGAAATCAAAATCAAAAAAAAATTTGAAAACGAACTCTAATATATATATATATATAAGATTAATTCAAATCGGCCGGTACCCTTCGTGGTAGTACCGTTGTAAGTTGCAATTTCAACTGAACCGTTTTTTACAATATTCTTGACTCTTTTTGTATTTAGTTTCTATTCTAACAAACATAATATCGCACACCTAGTACAAAAGTGACTCAACTCAAAATTTTTCATTTTTCAAAAATCGAAAAAAAATATTTGCAACTTTATACCAAAAGAAAGACATAACTGTTTTTTAGCAACAGTTTACAACAACAAAATACACTGATATTTTTTTTATAGATAAACAAGTATATTGTGCATAGTTTAAGCATATAAAACCGAAAAATTAAAGTTTTGAGTTGAGTCACTTTTGAACTGGTTGTGCGATATATTGGTTATTGTTATTTAATAAATTGTTTTGTTTTTTCATTCATACGTACGTACATTACATGTTTTATTTTATTTTATATGTTTTGTTGTGTAAATGTTTAAAATTAAAATAAAAAAAAAAAAAAAAAAATAGTAATAGTAATAGTATTTTATTAACATACAATTAACAAACATACAAAAGCATCCAATCATTAAAACCTTTTTACCACAAAAATCAATATAAACCAAAACCAAACAATTCCAATTAAACCTATAAAACAGCAAACCAACCAATCAACCTACAACAATTAATAAATTAATAATCAACCAACAAAAAAACTTTATTAATATTTTTTGCAGAGACGCTTATCATCAGGCGGTTATTATGAAAGGTTATAATTTTTTACATACTTACAAATTTATTAACTAAAAAAAAAATAAAAACAAATTTTCTAAATTTACAAAATGCAAATTTTCTTTAATTTTCTGTTTTAATTGTTTTCCTTTTTTTTCTCTTTGTTATAAAGTTTTCATTTTTCCAACCTTCTATTCATGCACAAACTTCAATATTTTACCATTTTCAATTTGTTTCTCTTAAAAAATTTAGGCAACCTGTATAAAATGTCTCGTAATAAGGACAAATATGAGAGCGGCAATCGTAGACAACAGATTTTTATGTCACCCGAAGATGTGGCCGCTGGAAAAAAATCTAACTGGGCTGGCATTGAGATAACAGGTAGTTTATTTTATTTTTTAAAAACAGATTTGAAATTCTCAATTAAATTTTCTTTTCTGTTTTTTGTTTCAGGTTGCGTACGCAATATTAGTCCTTCATTGTGGGAATTTGAACATTTAACCGCTTTATATTTAAATGATAATCAATTGTTACGTTTACCAGCTGATATTGGCCAATTGGTTAATCTTCGTACATTAGATGTATCCAGTAATAAATTACGTAGTTTACCTGCTGAATTGGGTGAATTGATACAATTAAGGTAAATTTTAAAATTATAATTTTAGAATGAAAATGATATAGAGCAAATTAACAAATATAAAATACTTTGTTCAATTGACACATAAATTAACCACTGACGAGTCCCAGGAGAGGGACGAAACTGCTGCAGTCTGGTGTATCCCTTGTGTCCTTAAAATTTTTCAATAAAAATGTTTTCTTCTTCTTCTTCCTGTAAAGAGACTAACTAAAATAAAAAAAATTCTACAGTAATTAATTAAAAATTAATTACGATTGTCATTATCTGACGGTTGCAGAACACTTTCTAACAGAAAATTATTCAAGTTCAGGCCATACTCTATATTTCTTTACTAGGATACTAGCTGACCAGGCAAACGTTGTTTTGCCTTCAAATTTTAATTGTAAGACTCTGGCTTTGTATTTTATATATACAGATTAATATTAATTTTGTATATGAGCTAAATAATCACTTTGTATGGGAGCTGCCACGCCCACTGGTATGATCCCGCCCATTTTTCCCATGACTATTGATAATATAATCAACGTGCACAAATTTCTAAGACTATGGCTATTATAGTACTGTAGATATATGATATTAAATATTTACTTTGTATGGGAGCTGACACGCCCACTGGTCCGATCACGCCCATTTTTCCCATGACTATTCACATTAACAAATAATCAACGTGCACAAATTTCTAAGACTATGACCATTATAGTACTGTAGATATATGATATTAAATATTTACTTTGTATTGGAGCTGCCACTCCCACTGGTCCGATCCCGCCCATTTTTTTCCTGATTATTCAAATCAGTAACATATGGGATACTGCAATGTTTCAAAACTCTTGCTATCACAATAGTCAAGATATATGATATTATTCAATTTATGTGGGAGGGGCCACGCCCACTTGAAATATATATAGCCGAAAACCTAATTTGGACTATAACCTTTCAAATGAAACCAAATCGGTTGGATAGTTTTAGAGTCTATAGAGGACAAACATACAAGCATTGTATTTTATATATATAGATTGTCCTAACAAATAATCTAAAGAGTTTTTGTTTTCAAATTTATTATTTGACCACTTTGAGGAATGCGTTGATAGATCTATTTATATTTCCTGAAAGTGATTAATTTGAAAACTAAAACTCTATATATTATTTGTTAGGACAATATCCTAATAAAGAAATATAGAGTATTTCCACGAACTTGAATAATTTACATTTTCATTGCACAATTAAAGGTCGCAAAAACATAATTTTTATTTTTAATAAAAATTATATCAAACTTGTATAAAAGACAAAGTACGGTCTTGTTTACTCCCCCTTTACATTTTGTTTTTATTTTAAACAAAACAAGGAAAAAACAAAAAACGTGTATTGAATATCTAGCAAAGGTAGACCTCGCACATAACAAACAAGTTTTCAATTTATTTTTGATCAATGGTGATAATCTTTAACTTCGAGCTCATATATTAGTTCTCGTTTAGTGAGAAAACTAGTTTATATGAATGCTTGATGTTTTGCATGGGATTGTCACTTCTTTCAAAACGTGTTCTGATGATGGGAATCGAACTTGAATAATTTTCATTGCACAATTAAAGGTCGAAAAACATAATTTTTATTTTTAAGTTATATCAAAATTATTATAATTTTAGTTCTAAAAAATTGTCCTGAGCAAATTATTTGTCTTAAAGAAAATATTTTTAATCGCAAATCAAGACTTCGCACTGTGGTACATTTTTAGAGAAGGCGGTCAAAAATCTATAACTTTTGAAGGACTCGGCGTATTTCAATTTTTTTTTTGGTAGAAAGCCTCTAGCTTTAATTTAAGATATCGATCGTAAAAATCGAGTGGTAATTAAATTTTATATTAACCCTTCTGCTGCGTAGGACATATATATATATATATATATATATATATATATATATATATATATATATATATATATATACACGTTTTTTCGCAACTCTATTCTGTTGCGTAAGACGTATATAGTAAACGTCCAGCTCAAATAAATTTTTACAATTTTGTATGAAAAACTTTATTTAAAAAAAAAACGAATTAATCAAATACCGTGTGTAACTGTCTAAATGTTCACGAAAAATCTGTTTCATAAGTGGCTGCATTTAGGATTTAGTAAAATTTTCATCAAAACTATATTCTGTTGCATAAGACGTATATAAAAAGGGTGTAGAACTTTAAGTTGGCAACACTTTTTTAACTGGCGGCCATTTTGTCAGATGTCAAGTGATTTATGTTTAGTTTGGTTTGACATTTCAACATGAATAGACTGACGCTTGAACAACGCTTCCAAATTGTGCAAATTTACTTTGAAAATCATTGCTGTTGATCCCGATTTTCATAAGCGAATTTTGTTTAGCGATGAAGCTCACTTTTGGTTAAATGGATACGTCAATAAACAAAACTACCGTATTTGGATTGATGATAATCCTTAAATCTATGTTGAGACACCGTTACATCCAGAAAAACTGACTATTTGGTGTGCTTTATGGGCTGGTGGAATCATTGGTCCTTACTTCTTTAAAAACGATGCTGGTCAGAACGTTACATTCAATGGTGACCGCTATAGAGCCATGATTACTGACTTTTTCGTCATGATGTGCAGGAGCTGTTTTTTCAACAAGACGGAGCAATATGTCACACAACTCATGCGACAATTGATTTATTGAAGGAAACGTTTGGTAACCGCATAGTTTCACGTTTCGGACCCGTGAATTGGCCTACAAGATCGTGTGATTTAACGACGGTGGTCATATGTAAATAAATACAAATTTTATATACATAAAACACGAATATAAATGCACTAACTTCCGAGACCTATTAATTACTTTTTAATTAAAAAAAAAAAATACATTAATGGTAACGGCATTTATGGGGTAACGATATTTCAGTTATATCGGTAACGGTTTTTTTTTTTAGCGATAACGGTATTTAAGTTATTTCGGTACCGGTATTTTAGTTATTTCGATAACGATATTTTAGGGATAACGGGTTTTCATTTATTTCAGTAACGCTATTTAAAGGGTTACGTTATTTTAGTTATTTCGGTATCGGTATTTTAAGGATAACGATAATATAAAACTACACCAATATTTTAACCTCATCATGACCGGATTCTACTGACTAGTTAATTACTAATCAAGCTTTGACAGAATATATATATGGGGCATTCCTTGAGAACGGAATATCCACTGATGTCCAAAATAGAGCTGTATAACATTACATTATGGTGCATATCCCTATTTTCGAGTGACGCAATATGGTTTAACCAATATGGAGTCTCGAGTTGAGATACTACTTTCATTGACGCCTAAAACTATGTGAAGGAGTGACGGCATCAGATTTTTTCAATTCAAAATTACAGATCCAATTTCTTCTACAAGTTTTATAGGTTGCTAAATTCAAACCTGAAATCAGGTTTTAAAAATTCAAAATGCCGGATAGTTTTGCTGAAAATTTATCGTTGTCGTATCAAATTATCCGGCATTTATAAATTTTAAAATCTGATTTCAGATTCGTATTCAGCGACCTCTAAAGCCTTTAGAAAATATATTTCATATAATTCGATGATTTTCTAAAAAAAAAAATCATCCGCCATTTTGAATATTTCAAACCTGATTTCAGATTCGTACTCAGCGACCCCCAAAGATTTCCAAGAAAATATTTGATACAAAAACGACAAGTTTCTAAAAAAAATGTTCGACATATTGTCTCCGCCATATTGAGTTTTTAATATCTGAAAAGTTCCAAATAAATATTTGATACAAATCCGATGACTTTAAAAAATCAATTATCCGCCATATTGGATCAGCCATTTTGAATTTTGAAAATCTAATGTCAGATTCGTATTCAGCGATCTCAAAAGCTATTAAGTGACAATTTTAAAGCAAATTTCGAAACTTTTTTAAATCATCTTCCATATAGGATCTGGTATTTTGAATTTTAAAAATCTAATGCCAGACACGAGTCCAGTGACCCCAAAACCACCGTATGACAATTTTCAAGCTGATTCCGTCACTCCTTCACATATTTTTAAGCGTTTTTAAAGGTAGTATCTCAACTCGAGCCTGCATATTGACTAAATCATCATTACCTCTATAGTACAATACTCGACTTTTGAAAGTAGAGATATATACCAAGCTCAATTTTGGACAACAAGGGGCCTTCCGTTCACAAATAATTCCCCATATATAGAGAAATTTTTTCTGATCTTGATTTTAGTTAATAAAAATATAAAAGTATATATTTTAAGGGTAACGCTATTTTAAATTATTTCGCTAACGGTATTTTAAGGATAACGCTATTTCAATTATTTCGGTAACGGTATTTTAGCGATAGCGCTTTTTTAGTTATTTCGGTAACGGTATTTTAAGGTTATCGGTATTTCAGTTATATCGGTAACGGTATTTTACGGATAACGGTATTTGAATTATTTCTGTATCGGTATTTTAGGGATAACGACAGTCAGTTGAAAGGGGTTTGAATCGATAACGTTTTTTTTAGCGGTATTGCCTGCCATCCCTGAAAAAATATGTTAATATCTACGAATTTTTAATACAAAAAAAGCCTTAACATTTTAAGATTTTAATATACGAGAAATATTTTTGAATTTTTATAAAATTGAATTTATTTGAATTTAACCCTCAAACCGACCAAAGGTTTTTTTTCATAAAAATCCTTCCAAACGTTTTCAAGTTAACACGATGTCCTTTACAGGTATCCTTTTGGAATCCTGTAGGTCCTTGGTTCATACACTGTTAATATCTACGAATTTTTAATACAAAAAAGCCTTAAAATTTTAAGATTTTAATACACGAGAAATATTTTTGAATTTTTATAAAATTGAATTTATTTGAATTTAACCCTCAAACCGACCAAAGGTTTTTTTTTCATAAAAATCCTTCCAAACGTTTTCAAGTTAACACGATGTCCTTTACAGGTATCCTTTTGGAATCCTGTAGGTCCTTGGACAAAAGTTAGAGCTTTTTTTAAAGTTTAAGTGTTTAGTATCAACGGTTTTTAGTCAACATAAGTCTTCAAGATTTTTGAAAATAGTGTACATTTAAAAATATTTTTGTTTTTGTAATTTTACAAAATTTAAACTTTAACGCTATCTCGCTTCCAAATCGTGCCATGGGCACAAACAATTACTTTACAAAAAATTTTGTAAATTTAGTTTTCTATCGAAATAGCTTAAGTTCTTAGTAAAAACCTTAATTGGCGCACTTATAGTCAATTAAAAATACTCCACCTGGAGGCGGGCTTGCCGGTTAGGTGGTTAAAATCTATTGACTTTTATCAATCGCTCCTTTCTATTAAAGTTTTAACATTAATTTAATTTTCTATTTTATTTTTCTATTTTCAGAGAACTTTTACTAAATAACAATTTTCTTCGTGTACTACCGTATGAAATTGGTAAATTATTTCATTTGCATGTTTTGGGTTTAATGGGTAATCCTCTGCAAAAGGAATTCCTATCCATCTATAATGAACCCAATGGAACACAAAAACTATTAACATACATGTTGGATAATTTGTCAAGTAAGTGCTATATTTCTTGTTTCTTTTACTATCAAAAATTGAAAGGGAAAATACGAAATTTAATATTAAATTAGAATTTCGAAACTTTAACCCGAAACACCCTAAGAATTTTTTTTTTGTTGAAATTTGAAAAGATATTTTACAAATGCTTTAGTGCACACAAAAAAATCGTTGCCAAGTAACTGGGAGCATTTCAACGAATAAAGTTTTTTCAAATAAATTATTCAATAATTAAGTAGAAACAAGTAAAAACTTAATAAAATGTTACTAGTTTAGAGAAATGTATGAAATCTTTATTTGAGTCGATAGAACCATCTATAGATGATTTCATGTAAATGTTGACCGCGGCTACGCCTCAAATGGTTCATACGCTGGTTCCAATTTTGGCATACTCTCTCCAACATATCGGCTGGTATCTCACGAATAAATTCTTCAATATTGGTTTCCAGTGCGTCAACAGTTGCGGTCTTGTCGCTATAGACATGAGCCTTAACATAGCCCCACAAAAAATAGTCTAAAGGCGTTAAATAGCACGATCTAGGCGGCCAATTGACCGGCCCCAAACGAGAAATAAACTGTTCACCGAACTCGCCTCTCAATTGGGCCATTGTTTCGCGTGCTGTGTGACATGTGGCACACAGTCCAGCTCTTCCATGTTGGGCAAACAAAAAAAATTTGTAATCATAGCACGGTAGCGCTCGCCATTCACAGTAACGTTTCTGCCTTTGTCGTCTTTGAAAAAGTACGGTCCATTGATGCCACCGGCCCATAATCCACACCAAACAGAGCATTTTTCGGGATACATTGGCAGTTCTTGCAATGCTTCTGGCTGCTCTTCACACCAAATACGGCATTTGGTTTTGCTTGTTCACGTATCCATTCAACCAGAAATGAGCTTCGTCGCTGAACACAATTTGCACTTTCCTAACCGAGCATGAATTTTGATAATAAAATTCAGTAATCTGTTTGCTCTGTTCGTTTGTTAGTCGATTCATGGTTAAATTATAGACCAAACTGAACATGTTTAACAGTAACATGTTATACTGCCAAAGCTGCCAAAAACAGTGTTGCCGAAAAGAAAGTTGCTAAAAAAATCACCCTTTACATATTTCAAAAAAGTATTCACAAAAAGTGTTAATTATAATTTAAAAGTGTATAAATTACTAAAGTCAAAAAAAAAAGTTTGTAAAGTCAGCAAAAAATTTTGTTGTGTCAGCAAAATTTTAGTCATTTTCTGACATTGCAAAAAAATTGCTAATGTCAGAAAAATATTTTGCTGAAAATCAGCGAGCTGATTTTTAGCAACAAAATTAGTAGATTCAGCAAAAGTTTTGCTAACACTTAGTGTATTAGAAATAAAAAAGCCTTGCTAAAAATTAATAAATTTTTTGCTGAATTTTAGTAGACTGAAAAAACGCAAAAAATTTGTAGAAACATTGTAATTTAGTTAATATATTTGCTGAAAATCATAAAACATATTTTTGTGATTCTTTTAAAAATAATTTACAATAATTACGAAATATAAAAATTTTCATTTTCCCACATTGACGACATGAATTAATTTAATATCTGAAAATATATAGAAATAAATATATATTCGATAACAACAATTTTCTTTCAACTACTTACATCAATGGTTGTCTAAATGATGCTATCTTTTAAAGGACGCAACTGCCGAAGATAATTATAGAAACGAAACGAAAAAATAAACAAAAACAAACGAAACGATAAAAACAACCCTTTTTTTGCAATAAGAAAAAGAAACCATAAAAATCTACCTAAGATGTGTGTCTTTGTCTTTCGCTTTACTCTGTTTACTTGTCTGTATATGTTTGTTTGTAATTTGACCACACTAGATTATTAATCTATAAACATTTAGTTTAGAAATACATATTAAATTTAAATATTTTATTTTGTCTTTTATTTAATTAAAAGACAATTATTTTCACAAGCCGGTGACAACTCAAAATTTAAGTTGTTTTAATCCTCAATTTTGTTTTATGTATGAAAAACAGATACAAAAATCTTCCATGGTTGATTTTTTTATATGTCTTATTAGAGTTGTACTTTTTAGTATCATTTTCCTCTTCTCTACTACATCTTAATATGAAGCGACATCTACTTCATTTTGCGTATATCTTTCAATATGGTTGTCGTCCACACTATTAATGTGCTTATAAGCAGCAAAATTAATTAGTAAAACATTAGTATAATATTAGTAAAGCATTAGTATAAAACAGTTAAGTGCTGAATAAGTATAACAAAAATTTTAACTGAAAACACGATTTCAGCAAAAAATTTGCTAAAAAATAGTATACCTGATTTACAAGACGTTTTACTAACTTTTCTACTAACTTATTTTTTTGAGTGTACCCTAATACTAGGGTTGCCATATTTGAAAAGTGAAAAAAAAGTACATTGATGAAAAAAAACAGTACTTTTCAAAAAAAAAAACAGTACATTTTTGTATTTATTGTTAACATAACTTTTACTTCAATACAGCACATATTTACTTAAAATAAGTTAATACACCGAACCAAATAGCGTAGGTAAAATCAACAAAAAAAATGTTGTAGATCTTTAACGAAATTTTGTCAATTTTTTTTTTAAGATTTAACAAACTTTATTCAAATCAACAAAATTTCGTCAAGTTTACACCCTCTAAAGAAGTAAAATTGACTAAATTTCATCAAATTGACTAAATTTCGTCAAATTGGCTAAAATGATAAGTTTGGACGCCATTACTTTTTGCATTGGGCAGTGTCATGAAAAAAAATTTTGTTTACAAACATCCATTGCTTGAAAAGTAAACAAACCAAACTTATATATGTACAAAGAAACGAAGTGGAATTAATACAGGGAGATTCAAAAAATTTATATAAAAAACTATTGTACACACGAAAAAAAACATGGTTAAAAAAATATATATTCTTTGTACACGCAAAAAAAACTTGTTTATATAAAAATATGTAAAATATACAAAAAAAAAAACAGTACAAAAACAGTACAAATCCAAAAAAACAGTACTTTTGCGTACTGTTTTAGGTGTTGTGAATAAAACAGTACATTTTTCACAAAACAGTACATGTACTGTTTAAAACAGTACGAATGGCAACCCTACCTAATACTATATTGAAAACGTTTATGTTTCCAACTAACTATTGATTGAAAAGAAAAGTTATTTTCAAGATTTCTATTTGTATTATATTAAATCTCCCCTGTTATTATTAAACAATTTGTTTTTCTGTGAAAAAAACAAAATAAAATTTTCAAAAGGTGCAATTTATTGATGACTTTGCAAACTCTAATAGACTTGTAAATCATCTTTTGTGTAAAAAAGCATAAAAAAACACAACTATGAAAATTTCTAAACAGTAGTTGGGTGATTTTCCAAAATAATAATCATGAAAAAAAAACATTAAAATCGATTAAATAGCCGCTTCAATTAACTGCAATTTTCCCGTATAAAGTGAAATGAAAATGAAATTGTTTTGTTGTTTATGCGGTTACAAATAACAATAACAACATCAACAACAACATCAGCAGAAACAACAGCAACATCGAACAAGTAACAAGCTTTTCTTTAATTTTTTTTATTTTTTTTTTACAAGTGGCTTACGTTGTATTTAAATTACAGTTTAAAATTAAACGCCTTCCAATTCCAACAATAACCATAAGACGCGACCAATTATGCTACCTACCAAACCAAACTATACGATACCATCATCGTCATCATTATTAGCATTAAACTGTGGTTTAGTTTGACAATTTTTCAAAAAAAGGATCATTTGATTGTGTTAAAATTTTACACATTTTCTAAAATATCTATTTAAAAGTTCAATCGGTGGATTCGGTATTTTTTTTCAAAGTTGTTTGAACAGATAAATACTGAAAACCAGGGACCGTAAATAATGATTATTGTTCGTTTTTTTAAATAAAAAAATCAATCACTTAGAACGGACATAGAAAAAAATTGATTGCACTATTATTATTATTTTTTGACAATCTTTTCATATTCATCATGATTTGTAAATTTTTGACTGTTACACAGATGGTCCCGGGTTCGATTCCCGGTGACGACAACATCAATTAAGAAAAATAATATGTATGAGTTTTCTATCACTTATATGTATCGCTGCGTCCACCTTCGGTGTTCTAATAGCACTTAACCCCACCGAAGTAAAATAATGAATCAGGGCTATGAAACAAAAAGCTTCAATAAATTCTCCAACTCTATGTTTGAAGCCCTTCATCTTTCACCACCTTTCATCTCTCCACTATCCCCTTTCCAAAGAAAGCAACACATTAATTAATAGGAAGAATTTAATGAGTGTTGCTTCTCTTTTAAATAAAAAAAATAAGCCATAATCATTATTTTTGAGCAAAAAAAAAATAAAACTCAAAAATAATCATTATTTATGATTTTTATTTTTTTCGCTCAAAATAAAACTCACTTTCCTCTGGATTTGTTTTATGAGGATATGCAAATATGTTGGTAAAAAACCTCACAAAAAAGTCATAAATTGAAAGTGAGTTTTATTTTGAGCGAAAAAAAAATAAAAATCATAAATAATGATTATTTTTGAGTTGTATTTTTTTTTGCTCAAAAATAATGATTATGGCTGATTTTTATTAATATTACTCAAAAATAATCATTACCTTTGAAGGAAGTCCTTAAAACTCATAATATAGTCATTATTGTGTAATTTTTATTATAAAACTCATAATGATTACGGTCCCTGCTGAAAACGCATCTAATAAATTTTAGGACGTTGATCACGAATGACAATACCAAACTTTATAATTAGCTCTACTTTTTGAAATATTCGCCAATTTAACTATTACCACAGATAAAGCTTTTTCTTAAAATATCTGAAAAAACTAAGAATTTCAAAATATGGACTTTGAAGTTAAAGGTCCTCATCAATTTATTTCGATTAGGTAACTAGAAAAGAAAACCAGTAAAGTCAGCTAAATTTTAGACAGGAAGGTGCTTTAGCAAAAAAAAATTTGTAATTAAGCAAAAGTTATGGTAACATTAAGTTGATTAAAAATTAAAAAATCCTTGCTAAAACTTAATAAAAATGTTGCTGAATTATGATGTGAGCAAGATTATAATACATAAGGAAAATCACCTCTCATCAAATGTACATTTTCGTTGTAAACTAGTGTTATTCAAGTTCAAGATCATTTTAAAAAATTAAAACCAAAAGTTTATTTTTCGATCTTTATTTTATTTTTCTTTATAAGTTCAATTTGAACTTAAATCATCTTGTTCACATCATAATTTATGATAAAAGATCGAAAAATAAACTTTTGGTTTTAATTTTTTATAAATGATCTTGAACTTGAATAATCTTGCTGACATCAATATCGAAAAATAAACTTTTGCTTTTAATTTTTTAAAATTTAAAAGAAAAACGTTTTTGCTAAATATTAGTATGCTGAAAAAAATGAAATAATTTGTAGAAAAATTATACTTTAGTTAATTTATTTGCTGAAAATCCTAAAAAAAATTGACAATACATTAAAAATTATAAAAATGCCCATACAATGACGACATGAATTAATTTAGACTGAAAATATATAGAAATAATTATATATGACATAAACAAAATATATTTCAAGTACTTACATCCATGGTGGTTTAGATGATGACAATTTAGACTGAATCTAAATGCCGTATATAATTCTTGAAACAACGCAAAAAAATAACAAAATATGACATACACATGAACAACCCTTTTTTTTATATAAATATAACAAATTACCTAAGAGATGTGTCCTTCTTTTTGATTTAGTCTGTCTGCCTAAACGTATATTTGTTTGCAATTTTTCCACATTTCATAAATTACCATCATAAAAATTTAGTTTACAAATACACATTTTATTTTTATTTAATTTAAATATTTTATTTTGTCTTTAATTTAATTAATAATCAATTTCTTTGCCAAGCCGGAATCAACACAATATTTGAGTTTATTAAATCAACAATTTATAGGAATACGCATTTTTGGCATCCTTTTGTATGAAAAACACATACAAAAATCTTCCATGGTTGATTTTTTTTTTATATGTTTTACAAGAGTTGTACTTTTTAGTATCGTTTTCTTCGTCTTGACTTGCCGCAACTTATACTTCATTCTGCGAATATCTTTCAATCTGCTTTTCGTCCACACTGTTAATGTGTTTATTTTTTTTTTAGCAAAATAAATTAGTAAAACATAAGTAAAATAATAGTAAAACATTAGTTAAAAACAGTTAAGTGCTGAATAAGTATAATTAAAAATTTAGCTTTCGCAGTCATATTCAATCATATATTTTATCAGCGTGTATCGAATATAACTTCAATTCTGAAGTTATAATAATGTCAATAAAAACTACTGTTTATCATAGAGAAATGTTAAAGAAAGAGGAGCTCTACATCAAGTAATAATGACCAGACCAGTCAGACAAACAGACTGTATGTGGTATAAAATTCAATGCAAAAGGCAGGCAGGCCAGGCTAGTTTAATAAATCAGACAAGGAGTTTTTTTTTTATTTTGTCTTCAACTGACCAAAGTGGTATTTTTTTATATTTATTTAAGTTGTTTTAATATACAAAAAGAAACACTAAACAAAACAACAAGTTACAACAAATTTAAAGCTAAAAGAGAAAGTTTCCTTTTTTTCTGTTGCCTTCTTTTACTCCGGCAATAACTCCAAGTAAAAGCAACCAACCAACAAAACCAACATCATCGTCATCATCAGGGCAACCAGAAAAATGCTTTCAATTCCCGACTTTATTCCCATAAAAAATGCCCTAAAAACATTTTCCGCTCTAAAAATTTTAAAAATATCAGATCAAAAAAAAATTTTATCAGAAATATAATTTAATATATAGATCGATATTTATTGTTATACAATTTAATTTCAAAATTGAGGTATCCAGTACACTGTACAACACAAAAAAAAAATTACAAGGTCCGACCTATAAATTTTGATAGAAGAGATAAAAAAAAGACACGTGTATCGGCGTTTTGAAAGTTTACATCTGGGTTTCATATTAGGGGGAGGTAAAGTTTTCCCCAAATGCAAATTTTGTATTGTCAATCGGCATAGAAAATCGAGTAAAGCTTACGTTTAAATTTAATTTATGATAATGAGATATCCAGTAATATCCAATTATATCCCTCGTACATATTAATGGATTAAATTAGATTAAAATTGATCTTAAAATTAGGGGATCCAATAATATGTTATTTAAACTCCTGATAGATCCCAAAATGTCCCTTATTTTCTATTTAGATTTAGTTGGATCTAATTATATCCAAAAAAATAAGTAATTTTTGGTGGATCGAATAAGATATTTTGCGATTTAATTGAACCTACTTAAATCCCATGAAATATATAATTTTGAATAAATTAAAAAAAAGTCATTAGGCGCATATATAATTATGTATGGGGTTCTATGTAGCAATACATAATTATATCTTACGCGCATGGAAAATATTAATTATGTTGGACCATATATAATCATATCTCAAAATGTATTGATATTCTTGTGTCATGTATGGAATCTTACATAATTATATCTTACGTCATTTAATGTCATCATTATATACTTACTAACTTATAAAGATCAAAAATTATGAAGGTTTTAAGTTTTAAGCAAATAAAAAATATTAAGGTTACAGTTTTTGCTTGGATTTATTTCAAGCTTCGTCAATCTATAGATTTCATTGTATTCATCACATTTTAAAATAAAGGGTCCGCCAAATAACTTTTTTTTTTTTTAAATGCTATAAAAAAAACTACTGAATATTTTCTCAAATTTCTTTTTTTATTTGAAAGTACAATCCTTCCGGTTAATAATGGAAAATAATTTCATTCAAATGGCTGCCTCGGCTGGCCATGCAGTAGCCTACACGATCGGTCCAATTTTTAAGCACATCGATTGTGTGCAGCTGTATTTCACCAATGGCTTCACGAATATTGTCCTTTAAAGCGTCAATTGTCTCTGGCTTGTTGCCGTAACACTTATCTTTGACGGCACCCCACAAATAATAGTCCAACGGTGTCAAATCGCAGCTCCGCGGTGGCCAAACGACATCAGCTGTGCGGCTGATAATGCGATCTTCAAAAACAGGGCGCAAAACATCGAGTGTAGCTTCGGCTGTGTGGCACGTAGCGCCGTCCTGTTGAAACCAAATGTTGCCAATATCCTCCTCTTCAATTTATGTGAACATGGCCCGATAACGATCGCCATTGACTGTAACGGCCACTCTTTGCTCATTTTCAAAGAAAAATGGCCCAATTATGCCTCTGGACCAAAATCCGCACCAAACAGTGACTCGTTTTGGGTGTATCGGCTTTTCAATGTATGCGTGCGGGTTTTCTGTGCCCCAAATGCGACAATTTTGCTTGTTTAGATACCCGCCAAGATGAGCTTCATCTGAAAAGATGATTTTTTTGGCAAAATTTTCGCACACATTCTGCAACATTACCATGATTTTCAAAGTAATGTCGCAATATTTCCTAGCGTTGTTCAAGCGTGTACACAACCATATTCGTTCAGCGGAAGGATAAAACTAATTATCTGTCAAATCAGACATGAGCTAAGTGTTACCATTCACGAAATAAGCAGTAGTTGAAAAAAAAGTTAGATGGCGGACCCTTTATATATCACACCACCAAAAAATATAAAAAAAAAATTAACAAAAATTTTTTGTCAAATATTAGAACTTGAAAAGCAAACTGCGATTATTTTGGAAAACACGAATTTTTTTTTGTCGGTTTAATAACACTGAGCTACACAGAAAATTCACTCGTCAAATGATCTAGTGTAGGTTGTGAGTCGCTGAGTTTATTAAAAACTGAGGTTTGAGAAGAGTATTTTTTGCGACTGGCGCATTTAAACATTTGTACCTCAGTAATTTTTTAACCGATTTTGAATTTTTGAAATTTATTAAAAAAAAAATTACCTGGTTATATACTTTTTTTTATATTATTAGTATACACTGTGGAGCAAAAGGGAGCCAATGTTTCAAAACTAAAACGCAATATGTATTTCTTCTCCAAATCTTTTTGGAAAAATAAATCTAATTAGGTATAAAGGTATGGTAATGTGTCCTTTTCGTACTCATAGCGATCCAATCTTTTGGCCACCACTATATCTTGTACAATTTCAAATTGTATAGGAGAAGGTCATTGGCTCACTTTTGCACCAGGACTACGATCACCTGGAAACTGTACTCTTATTAAAGAACTAAAAACTTGTTTGCTATTTAATTAATATATGAGACAACTTATTCTATTTTCAGTAAAAAAGGTAACTAAATTTCACATTTTAACCGATCAGAATAATAGTTAGAAATTATATCCTTATTATGCGTTTTTAGATCAAAACCTTCCAAAATTTGTTAAAATGAATGGGAAATGTGTGCTAATAATATTCAATTATTGTAAATTTAATAAAAACCAGTAAAAACATTAAGGTTTTTAAATAAAAACATATGAATGAAACAACAAGATACACAAAATCTCTTCTGTTCTTATTTTACTTATTAAATTTCCTATATCGGAATACGTTTACGCTTGGCTGATGCAGCCTTGCTTGATTCACCATGTGTAAACAACAGTAAATGTCTTACGTTTTGTGTACGTTTTGTACACTAAACGTGTACAATCTTGAGTGTACGATTTATGTCATCTTATTCAGACATATAACTTAAGCCATCTATTGTTAATCAAAATTACTTGTATTTTAAAATAAAATAAACCGTTGAACCGATTTCATTTAAATTTTTTTTCTTTGTAATTTTGTAAAGATAAATAGAATAACCTATATGTTTATAAAAAATATAATTCTTTTAAATAAAATATTTGTTTTTGTTATAAAAAAATCGTTTTTTTCCCATAAAAAACACAATTTTTTTTCCATAAAAATACTATTTTTGTAATAGTAACGTACTGAGTCTTACTACATTTTGGAACGGAACTTTTTTCAATCTTCTTCTGTCTGCTAAGTATATTTTTAGTTTTAATTTTTGAGTGGATTAGCCGATCAATACCAAATTTTGATCAGTACCAAATATAACGTAGAATTTAAAAACGCAAAAAACACTAAAACATGCTAAGTCGTTTTAGCACAGTTTAGTTTGTAGCCGTCGACATGCTCTTAAAACACATTTTTCTTTAAAATTCTTATTTATAACCTTATTTTTTAGTACAACTGGAACAGTTTTTGTGAAATTTATTTCAATTGCTAACAAAAAACGAGATAAAATTATTCAATTAGTTATACCGAAATCGGTAGTTTTAAAATTGAAAATTCAACTTTGGAAAAATGGTTTGAATTTTCAAAATCATTATTGCAAACTCTAGAAATTAAAAAAAAAAGTTGAAAAAATTTTGTTTGTAATTTTTTATTGAAAAATAAAATTGATTGCAGACTACAAATACTGGAAAAAAACCAGAAAAATATGCTCTAGAAATGGGCTTTTGTAAAAAAAGTACAAAAAAAATCAAAATATGCTGTTATGATCAAAATATGCTATTATGATCAAAATATGCACACATTGTGACAACCGAATTTCTTGCCAACCGAATGATTTATTTGCAGCGAACTCATTATTTGGTTGTCGCAATCAAATGTATACCTTGGTTAATTGAAATGTTATACCCTTACCAAAATTTAATTGTATTAACAGAATATCTGTTGCCGCAAACAAAGATATCGATGGCTGCAACCGATCCAAGCGGTTGGCGAAAAATTCGGTGTGCAAACATATTCTCTAACAATTCGATTTCAGAATTCGTCAATTGTTCTGAAACGAATAAATATCTCATACATTTTTTAATACGACGCACGAAAAAAAAAACATAATTCAGCATATTTCTGGTTGCCCTGGTCATCATCATTAACATCTTGGTTACCAATATAATAATTTTCAAAAGTCAGAGTCTGTGCAAAAGCCTGATCTGATGGACTAGCTTTTATGTACAACAAAAAAAAAAAACTAAAGTGTTGAGAGTATTGTGTTACTGCTGCAACAAGATTAAGTTAAAAAAAAAATACGTAAAAAAGCTAAGAAAAATGAAGTTGATTTTTCTTTTTATCGTGTTGCATGTTTATAGATTTAAACATGCATGAACATGCCACATACCTACCTCTCTACATATAAAAAGTGTTGAAAAAACTTGCATTTGCTTCATTTCTTCTGTGTTTTTTTTACATTTTTATAAAAAAAAACATATGCCTGTTTTTTATTACCTTAACTTTACCAAAATAAAAAAAAAAATCAGCTTCTGTTTTATTTTTTATTTTTTTTTTTTTTTTCATCATAATCACAATCTTCTTCTGCAGCTTTTAGTCGTGTTGAAAGTTTCATATGTTCAATTTTCATTCAGTTTCATTTTTATTATTATTGCCACTTCATGCCACATTTTATGGTGCATTTGTGTTGTTTATTTTTATGATCGTTTGCCAAAAAAGGGAGATTTTTTTGATAAAATATTTGGAAAATTTGTATAAAATTTATTGATCTTTATTTAAAATGCTTTTTATAGATCCTAATTAAATGAATAAATGGAAAACTTTATAAACACCACAACTTTACAAATTGATGTTAGATTAATTTAAAAATTATTTTCATTGTAATAATTTTCATTTTCTTAATAAAATGATTTTAGTTTTTTTTTGTCTAGGAATAAAACTAAGACTCAGAACCTAAACGATCTATTATTTATTCGCGTCATCGCTTGAGAAAAGAGAAAAGTAATTACTGAATTATTCCCAATTAATTATATACTCAGAGAAAAGTGATTAGAGCTAGAACTTGTTGCTCTTTTAAATTTTTTAAAAATAAAAATGCTTAATTTGAATAGTATTAAAAAAAATGGATTTAATACTACTATTTATACGTCCTAACAAGTTCTAGATATTAATTTTAGCCACTTTTTCAAACTGTTCCCACTTTTTGAAAACTGTTCCCACTCTTAATATGTATATAAATTAAAAGCTCTTTGTATTTAAAACAATATTTTTGTGTTTTAAGTAAAATTGTTGATAAATTTGTCAATATGTAGCATAAATATTCTTTAAAATTGTACATACAAATTTTTTAATAAACCTACAAAATTGTTCTCATTTTTTGAACAAACAATGGACATCGGGTTTAAGAAACCTTTTTAAATATTTCAACTGTCTAAATCGTTCTCAAATAAAAAGTAGAAATTTATAAAATTAAATTACAGGTGTACAACATCAAAATCAGCCTTATGTAAATATGAATTATAATGGATTACCTATATGCATACAAGGGTATGAATAATAAGCCATTACAAGATGGAAAAAAAAAATAATGTACCTAAAAATAGATTTTGAAAAAATTACGATTTAAGAAAGAATATTATTAATTTTTTTTTTAAACATAGTCGATCCGGAAATCGATCCCGGGTCGTCAGATTAACAGGCGGCTGCTTCATACCCTAAGCTACCGAGGTCTATAAGATTTGATAATTGAAAACATAAATGAAGTTTTCTTCTTTGTAAATTCGTTAAAGATATACCAAAACTAACATCTTACCTTTTAGCTTACAAAAAGACGAATTATAATGAGTCTAAAAATAGATTTCCAGAAAATGTTGTATCATTATATTTTGCCTGGAAGTAATAAGATGAATAACATATTATTGTTCACCAACTATTTTTTGTATTAGAATAATGCTTTACAAGTTTCTTATTGGTAACCCATTATTTTATTGCTTAAAGTAATGCAGAAGGTAAAAATAACTTATTACAAAGTAATATATAAAATAATAAGTAATCATTACCATGTTTTTGCTGGGTATTATTTTTTTTTAAATAAGTTTTCAACTATACCTAATTTTTGGGCAAAACTTTAAAATCTTCCAAATTTTAATAAAATAGTAAGGAAAAATATCTTAACCGATTTTCGAATTTTTTATTCTTTTTTTGGAAAGAATCTATTTTTAATACTATCTACACACAGAGAAATAAATTGCCAACCGAATTGAAAAGTGTATATTAATGATAACAACTTATAAATTCAGTTATTACAACGATAGTAACATTATATTTCTGAATAGTTTGAGTTTTGCAACCAAAATTCAGTTGAATTAACCGAATTTTGTTGTGAAAACTAATGTTCAGTTTTACCAACCGACTGATATTCGTAATAAACGAATTTTAATCGTAGTAACCGAATTTCAGTTGGCAAATAGCTACATTTTTCTCTGTGTGTATTATTAAATATTTTTCTCTGAAAAATAAGGAAAACTTTTATAATTTTTAATAATTAAAAATGTATTATGAAATTAATTTTAATGAAATCAAATTTTGTTTGTTAGCGAAATATTTTTAAAAAATATCGCAAGCATATAATTTATTTTTATTTTATTAGTAACGTCATGATGCTTGTTAGGAAAAGATCCTAGCAACGTGCTTGATTACTAAAAAGACAAGAATGGAGCAAAATTAATGATTAATAGGTTTTTTGTTTAAGTTCTGCCTATTATGAAGGCTCTAACTTTTCTAAAACTTCGGGTTCTGATGAGATCTTTAGCCAGATCGAAATACTAGTATCAACCTAGCTAATATGTTTGATTTGCTTTATTTTTGTAAATATACGGAGGTTGGAAGCTCGTTATAAATTAAAAATATCATAAAAATAATCTTGATGTATATAAAAACAAAAAACTAAATTTTGCCAATTGGATGATTTTTAAAGGATTTATAGACGTTTTAGAAAAAGGATATATGACAGCTATACGAGTCATTGCTGCGATTGAAATGAAAATTGGCACAAGTATTGTCGATTTAATACAAAGAGCAAGAACAATAACTAATTTTCGAAACATTGTAATCAGAATTACAGCTTTTATTCACAACTAACAAAATTCAGGATATATGAAAAGGGCATATCCTTGCAACTATTTTGTAAAAAAAACTTATAATTTAACAATATTAAAAAAAAAAATTGTAGCAATTGGATGTTTTTCAAAGGATTTAAAGCGTTTTTATGAAAAAGGATATATGACAGTTACAATATATACGTTATTCCTAGAGCAATAACTAATTTTTACGGCATTTTAAGTAGAATTGTAACTTTTATACAAAATTCAAAATTCAGGATGTATGGAAGGTATGCGTATCCTTGCGTCGATTTTTTTGAAACCTATGTTTTTTTTTCTAATTTTGACAAAAGAAACCAGCATGCAAATTTTTATGCAAATACGACAACTCCCTTATATGGGGACAAAGCCCTGTGCTTCGTAAGTGATCCGTGCGAGAGGTGCATAGTATTAATAAAAACGTTCAATCTACTAAAAACTAAAATACCTAATTGTTATAATATAATGATTTTAAAACGTTTTTAGTCTCCCTAACATGTTCTAGACAGTATTTTTAGCCACTTTTTCAAACCGTTCCCTTTTTTTTTTTGAAATCTCTTCCCACCCATAATATGGACATCAATTAAATGCTCTTTTTATTTAAAACAATATTTTTGCATTTTTAAGTAAAATTGTTATTTAAAACAATATTTTTGCATTTGTTAATAAATGGCCGATAACAAATTTTTAATAACCCTTAAAAATTGTTGCCTTTTTGCATATTTCAACTATACTATACACTCTCAAACAATATTTTGATAAAATTTAAATCACCATTTTTTTATATTGATATTGATAACTTTTATTAATTGAAATTTGATAACTTTTGCTAGTATGCGAAAATCTTTAAATACCCTTAATATTTAAAAATTTAAATTGCTATAATTGTGTTTTTTCTTTTTTTGGTAATTGAACACCTGCCTAATACTTTTTTGTTTTTTTTGCATAATTTATTACCAAAATTACCTTAAACTTTTCAACGAATTAAAATACAAAAAACATAGTTTTTGATATTCAAATTTTTGTGTGTAGATAAATTTATTACAAAATTAAAATCATTTTTGAAATCTTGTTTAAGAACTTATTTTTGTCAATTTTGAATGTATTCAAATTCAGAAAAACCTGATAATTGAAGAACAACGACACAAAATAAAACCTTCAATTAAAATTCACTACTCATGGTTGTTAAATGTACTTTATTCAATGTTTATAACACTAAGCGTTAATTGAATAGAGAAAATAAAGAAATACATTTTTAAATTACAACATGAACTAAAACAAATTATATATCGCACACTAGTTCAAAAGTGGCTTAACTCAAAATTTTTAATTTTTCTGAAATCGAAAAAAAATATTTGCAACTTTATGCCAATTGAAACATAAAGAACATTTTTAGCAATAGTTAACAACAACAAAATACACTTATATTTTATACATATAAACAAGTGTATTGTGCATAGTTTAAGTACATAAACCTGAAAAATTAAAATTTTGAGTTAAGGTGTGTGATATTGTAATTATACTCGTGTGTGATATTGTAATTATACTCGGCCTAGAAATCATATTATTTTACTTTTTAATCATTTTTGAACTTAAACTTTTAAATTTCAAAGGAATGCTTCTGATTTTTTGATTGGGTAGCGGGAGCTCTGAGATGGATTTTTATCTGAAAAATTAGGATATGAAACATACAAATTTTTATTTTTTTTTTGTGTCATATTTTCGCAAAACCGAATAATATACTACTCAAGAGTTCTAAGCAATTAAACAAAGAAATTCGTTGATGAAATTATTACAAATTATTTACTTACTTTTGATGATTTTAAATGTAAAAATTCAGAATTTTTCAAATTAAAACTTCTTTAACTTCAGTAAAAGTATGGGTGTTAAAATTCGGAATTTTTCATTTTAAGGTCATCAAAGCGATCGTTAATCAAAAAATTTAATATCGAAGAAAATCTGAAATAAATTTGTCAAACATTTATATAAAATTTACAAAAAAAAAAAAAATTCGGAATATTTGTTCTTTTAAACCAGAGAAAAGTAATTTGTCGTTTTTGTGTATTTAACATTTTTTGGAATTTTGGTAAGATTTTGTGGCTTTAAAAAATATTGGCTTTGTTGTTTTTTAAGTGTTTTTCCAACCTTTTACACTTTTATTTTCCTCCTGTCTTTTTAATTAAAATTTTATTGCAGAAATTTAAATTTTTTTTGTGTTGAATTTTCTGGCGTTTATTTCTGTTTTCCACCGACAACATTTCTTAGAAGTTTTTACGGATTTTCGTTACACAAAATATCTTCTGTTTCAGCGCAACCAGAAATATGTTATTTCATGTGTTTCTTGTGCATCGTATTGGAAAACGAGTGAGATATTTATCTTTTTAAGAACAATTGGCATCTGTATTCCAACAAATTTACTACGCATAAACAGATACTCATTCACCTGTGCATAGCCGAGGCGCGATAGCACCAGTGTACCTTTTATGAGTTTCAAATAAAAAAACAAAAATGGTGTTTTTTTGTAATTTGGTAAACAAATTAGTGAATTTGCTTATTATTATAACTAATAGTAGAGAAAATATATGTTTAAAACAATAATACATACTAAATATCAGTATATCTTTAGCTGAAATGGAGCAACCCGAAAATATAAAAAAAATATTTATATTATGACTTGTTTTGATAAAGGTAGTCGAATTGCATTTCAACTACCGATATACGGACTTAATTCACGAAATAATACCTATGCAAATATCTACACTGATAGAATTTTCTTTGTACTATTAATGAATTTCTTTCATTAAGTTGAATTCATTGATTTAATGAATAATTTTCGATAAATTAATCAAAAATTCATCAATTAAATGAAATTTTCATAAAAAATTTTTGGTTGACCATTAAAATATGCAATAATTTTTCAATTATTCTTTTAACTCTTTCCGGGGCACTACCAGAAAAAAGTAAAAATTAAACAAAATTTTTATATTTTTTTATTTATTTTGAACTTGTAATTATAAAAATATATTTTAAAAATTTTTATTCCTGAAAGATTAAGCGCAAGGACATGGTATATCATATATACCAACACGCATTAAGTGCAGCTTTATGTGTGGAATTCTGTAAAGCAAAATCTTGCTTTGCTTAGACAAAGAGGTGTTCTTTGGTGTCCCTTAACGCTGCAGTGGGCACATCTACGTAGTGTAGTTTTAATAGGTTGATGCGATGATGCAGCTCGCGTATTTGGGTCCACATACGGCTTGTTGTTTTTCAAACGAACTTTTGCTTGCTGTTTCTTAGATGTCGATGGTTCTTTTGATCGTTCTTCACAAAGGCGTGAAATAATGTCTAGTTTAAAATCTTTTAGCGGTAATGCAGGTCCGTTAGATTTGGAAATTATAAACGCATTTACAACAGCTACATCTAAGAAATGAAAAAATATTCGGTGCCACCACTTTCTACTTTTTCTGTCTAATTCATAGTACTTTTTTAATTGATCCAGCTTATCAACGCTGTTCATATGCATATTGTAGTCGTGTATTATATCAGGTTTATCAATTTGTTTTAAAGAGCCATCTAGTTGACGTTGGTTTACCTGGATATATTTTTTTGGGTCATGAAAGTTTGATAATGCAGTGACAGCTCTTTTATCTATCCACTTCATAAACAGCAAGCCTGTGTCACTCATCTGCCAGTCATTTTCGCCTCTTTGTAGATCTTTATCTGACTTGATCGTAGCTGGGAGATATTTTCGATTTTGTCTGACTGTTCCGCAAGCGTATATTTTCTTTTTTTTAAGTTTCAGGAGCAAGTTGTATGACGTAAAGAAGTTGTCGAAATATAGTTTGTGGTGTTTGTCACCAAATTTGGCGGTCAAATCCAAAACAACCCTCTCACCAAGACTTTTTTCAACTAAGTTTCCTTTTTTTCCTGTGTATATTTCAAACCGATGAACGAAACCACTATTGTCACACAGCATCCAAGTTTTAAAACCTCTTTTGATTGGTTTCTTTGGCATGTATTGAATTAGTGTTGATCTACCTAAATTAATATTACCAATATATATTTATTATTTATACTTATATGTATACTATAGTATATATTTATAATTACCTTGAATTTTATCATTGATTCATCTACTGCTAGATACTCGCCTGCATTATAAGTAATTTTGAATCTCTCTTGCAACATTTCTAGGAATGGTTGAACCATGTACAGCTTATTGAACGTTGGTGAACCCTTTTTTGGCATTGCAGAAGAGTCGTTCAAATGAATATTACCTAAAAGCCAATCAAACCTTTTTATAGGCATTAGATTAGATATGTAACTGTCATTTAGCTGTGGACGCGATGACCAGTAATCTCGATAGCTGGCCTGGTGTTTTAATCCCATTAAAAAGTTTATTCCAATAAAAACACGAATTTCTGATGCGTTTGTGGGTTTATAGATCTTTCCGGATTGTTGCGCATACAAGTTTGTTTGGAACACTATGTGATCAATTATTTTAGGTGTTAAAATTGCGTTAAAAATTGAATAACTGTCATGAGATGGCATGTTCTCGATTTCAGAAGTAGGCCCTTGTTTCGTGCCTGTAAATGGCTCTGCTAGATCCATAGAAAACCTCTTACCCCATTCGGGTGGTACAAAAACTTCAATGGCATCGCCACTGTCAATACATGCATTTGCGTTTGTATTAGTGTTTAGATCTTCATCATCCTCGCTGATGTAATTAAAAATTTCTTGAATTTCCGCTTGGTCATCGAAAATCTCTAGATTGTTCTGGACTGATTCCGTATCGGACGGTATTTCAGCTAATTCAACTTCATCGTTGATTGTCTCCAAAATAACAGAAATTTCACAAACCTTCAATTTTTTGGCCATTGTTTCAAATATTTTATGTGCGGTGGTAAAATATAATACCACGAACTTCAGATGATCACTGAAACGCTGTTTTTTATTTTTTTTATCCACTTGTTCACGAGCACGTTGTTTACTTTCTACTAAACAAAAACTTGTTGCTTTTAGAAGCCAAATGCTGCTTTTTCTATAAAAATAAACTAAAATAACGGTAACTCCTCTGGCCTTGTCTTATTTTTACTTTAAAAATTTGAAAAAAATGTATATCTATTTCTTTTCTGCACATGGAACAATTTTTTTCTTAAAATAGCACTATAAACATACATTGTAAAACGGTATGTAATCAACACCAACGCGCACAAAATTTATAAAAAATATTTTAATAAGTGGTATATCATATATACCACCAGCCCGGAAAGAGATAATACAACACTCCAAATAAGCACATCATTTTTGTTTTTGTTAATTACTAGCTGACCCGGCAAACGTTGTTTTGCCTTAAAATTTTATTTGTATTAATTAGCTGACCCGGCAGACGTTGTCCTGCCTAACATTTGATTTAAGGCTAATAACTTTTCTATAAATATACAGAGGACAAAAAGATTAAAACTTTTAAACAAAATGGGGCGTGAAAGGAGGCGTGGCGTATGAAACGTTTATATCTACCTTGCTGGAGTAGATAATGTGGAGTTTATAGTGTGCTTAAAAGTGGACGTGGTCAAAAAAAGTAGCCTATTAATCATGCCAGAGTCCCAATTAAATGCTGTAAAAATTTCACAAAGAGCGGTCCAGAGGTCTGGTCTCCTATAAGGTACAAACAAACAAATAAACAAACACACATTCCATTTTATATATGTATATATATATTGAAAGCAGATTAACTATAATTTAAGGTGAAATGGGGCGAAAAAGGGGATTTGGTAATAAAAAAATGTATGGCTACCTTACCTGTAGATAAAAAGTGTATAAAACTTTGGGTAAATACATATTACAAAAAAAGTATTTTGTATAGCAAACATTGTTAGTGGTATAAGTAAGTATCTGAATTAAAAAAAAGGGGGCGGTGAAGTGGGCGTGGTTCATAGTTATTTGGCGACGTTAACAGTATTAAGAGCAATATACTACCAAATAAATAAAAATCCGCTGCAAGGAACAAATTTGTACAGAGAACAAAAAGTTTAAAACTTTCAAACAAAATTTGGAGTGAAAAGGGCCGTGAAAGGGGGCGTGGAGTAAGAAATGTTTATTTCTACCTCGCCTGTAGTATAATGTGTATACAATTTAAAGTTAATCTGTTAAAAACTATATGGGAGCAATTACATAATTTAAAAAAGTGGGCGTAAAAGTGGGCGTGTTCGAAAAAAAGTACCCTATTAATCATGCCAGAGTCCCAGTTAAATGCTGTGAAAATTTCTGGAAGAACGGTCCAGAGGTTTGGTCTCCTATAAGGTACAAACAAACAAATAAACAAACACACATTCCATTTTATATATATAGATGTCAATCGGTAATGCGGTACTGATTATATGTTGGTGGTTGCTGGTTAAATTCGTGTTCAGGGAGAAGTAAAAAAATATTCATTTAATGAAAAATATTTTTCATTTAATTCATTTAATGAAAAATATTTGATCAACTCAATGCAATTTTCTTTGGGTACTTTTTAATGAAAAAATCATTGAAATGATGGATTTCATTAATACAACGCAAAAAATTTTATCAGTGTACATTTTGACACATTTGGAAAAATATTAGGTACATTATATTTTCTTGAAAGAATTTTCATTTATATAAAAAGTTGCGTTTACTCTGTAAATTTATATCTTTATTAGAAAAATAGATATAGTTTTAAAATCCGATTAAAAAAAAATTAAATTTTTAAATTTGATTTTTGACTAATTAAATGTAGTTTTTACATAAATTAGGCAACGTTTTTGGATTTGCAATGAAATTTGCAATTCAAATCGCACCTGTGTACCGTATACGTATGCGTACGTAGTGTACGTGTTTAGGGTTAACTATATTTGCTAATAAATTTTGTAAAAACGATCCACTTTTCTTGAAAAGCTTATTTTGTTTTTTAAAATTTGCTGTAAAATCTAGGTTTTACTTAGTTTCTGGCAATAATATGTATGAACAATGTTTTAAAAACTGTTCTCATCTTTAATTTAAATAAAAACTTATGCACGTTTCGTAAAATAAAGTTGTCGAAAAGTCTTCTATACTATGTGATTACATTTTTTAAATTCTAATAACTTTTCTATTGATTCATAGTGTATGGATCAGTGCTTGAATTGTAGAAGTTACAAAATTACGATTAAATTTTTTATTTTTTAAATTACACATACATTTGTATGTTTAACATACTACAATGACAGCAACAAGATATTTAAGTCTAAAACGGATGAACAGTGATATCGAAAACAAATATGTTTAGTTAGCAGCAGTTAGACAGACAGATATGAGGTGGTTGAAAGCAGTGTTGCCACAAGAGAAATTCAAAATTGCACATGATGGGAGTCAAAATTACACAAAAAAACTCTAAATTACACATACACATGAAATCAAAAATCATTTATAATTGTATGTTCTCAGACAGCACTGCCAACCCAATTTGTTAAAAAATCGCCAATTTTTGTGACACAAATCGTCAATGAGAAATCGTCAAAAAAAAAAATCGCCATTCCCAAAACCCCGTTTATTTCAATAAAATAATGTGAATGTTTACTCAAAACTTCGTTGTAATCACGGTATTTCATAGTTGGCAACCGTTTCATTCGATTATCGGTATTGGAAACGGTATTTTAGGGTTATCGGTATTTAAAGAAGTTATATTCCTAATTAAAAATTACAAAATTTAAATTAAAACGTAACATTTATATATTATAAAAAAAAAATAAAATGAAACTATTTAATTTAATGTTTTATGAAATATATAATATAATAGAAAATTTTTTGATTTACTCGATTAACTCGTTTAAACGAACAAACTTATTCGAGTTATTTGTTACACGGAATTGGCCATTTTAATTTACTCCAACAATTATTGTTTTATCAAAATGTCGAGTAACGGTTAACCGATTGAATACCCTACTATTTGCCAACCATGCTTTATTTGCAATTATTTCACAATTTTGATGTTCTTTATTATTAGTTCCTTAACAAACGCCTCCGAGTCCTAAGAGCACAACTCCCAATACTCATTACGAGCAATAGCATTTTAAAATCACCAACTTGTTTTAAAATCTTCACAATTCCATGACGAAATGATAGTTTTGAATATTTCGATATTTGCTTTCACAAAATTTGGGCATAAAAATGGCATTTATGAAAAATATTGCTTAAAATTTCAAGAAAAAAATTTCATCATATTGATGACATTGTTTCATAAATCGTTTGTCAACCATTATTTAATTATGAATGCTTCATAAATATGATGAAAAGTTTCATAAAAATGTATGACAAATGTTTAATACCCCTTCATCATTTCATAAAAAAGTTTCATAAACATTGTGAAAAAAATGTTTGCATTTTATTGAAATTTTTATTTGAAAGTTAGAAAATATCATTTGCAATTAAAGGCTGAAACATAATTGTCTTAAGTGATTTAAGTCAGATGTTGGCATGAAACGAAAATTTTTAAATACAATTATATAAATTTAAAGAATTTTAATTTTAATTTTCATTTCATACCACACCTGACTTACGTCACTTAATCCAATTATGTTTCAGCCTTTGGACTTTTTAAAACTCAAAAACTACCAGAAATTATTTGGAATTCTGAAACACCAATTAAATAATATTTGATGTGTTTTAATTTTAAATACAATTTTTAAAATATAATATGAAACTTTTATGAAAAGTTTACTAATATTTATGAAACATTTCATAAAAATTTATAAAACTTTAATAAAAATTTGGATTTATTTAAAAAAATTTTAATAACATTTATGCATAATTTCATGAAAATTCTTCATCAATCTGCCCTCTTATGAAACATTTTCATCATATTTATCAAGTTTTACATTGGACATAAATCAATGAAGTTTTTAATCATATTTACGAAAAACTTTTTCGCTGAGTGTAGACAGAATTTGAAGCTAAATAATTTAAATTATTAAAAAATTACAATTTTGGGATATTCCTTCCTTAAAAATATAATCTAATCTACTTCGGCTTTTGTTATTGTTTAAATAATATTAAAATAAATCTTACAAAATGATTTAGTTTATATTTAGTTGATCATTAAATGGTTAAATGAATAATTTTGTTCCGATTGAAATAATTTTATCTCACTTTCTGTATATGTTTTAAACGAAAAGATACGTGATGAAATTTTGTCAGCAAATTATAGAGAAAAATTCGATTAGAATTGCAAATTTTGAAAAATCGCCATTTTCCATACAACGAATCGTCGTTTTATCATATTTGACTTCAAAAATCGTCAAAATGGAAACAAATTGTCAAAGTTGGCAGCGCTGTTCTCAGAGTTTGATGTTTTTCTTTTAGAACATTTTTGAAAATCTGCGTGATTTCTATAAGAACAAGTCGTTGGAATCAAAGAATATGCAAATTTAACATTTTAAATTAATTCGTAGAGATCCTCAAAGTTGTTCTATACACTGAGAGAATTATCTGCATGATATCAATGAATTTTTGCATTAGATCTATGAATTGTCACTGTAACTCGTCCATTGAAACTCTTCATTAAATTAATGCAGCTTTTTATAAAATTTAATGAAAAATTTCATATTATTTAGAATTTTCAAAGCTTCCCATATACTAAATATGAAATAAAGAAAATTAATTTTTATGTGTTTTTGCAAAAAAAAAATGATTTTATTCTCAATGTAATCTTGGAAAAGACAAAGACAAAAACTTTGTGTTACAAACTTTATCTTGCTTTACTGCCGGAGTTGATTATTTTGCACTTTTATTATTGAAATTAACTTAATATTCGAAAAATACATAACAATTTAAAGAATTTTCATGTTTTAATGGAAAAACACATCATCAAACGCGGCAGAGTTGGCGACGAACAAAGTTATAAAAACGCGTATCAAATGCGTTTTATAGAATGTATCGTTGATCACCAAAAACATATGTTTTCCCATCACTAGTCTATTATGGACTAGATACGGGGCGCATTTGAAATGAAAGTGAACATAGGAATTGCCACAAATATTTTTGGTAAATACTTTCTTTTTACAGAAGGTACAATATTTCCGAATTCGAGTTTATTTTTTTTAAATCGTACCATGTTATTTAGAAAAAACCAAATTGGTGATCCCGAAGAGATTCTTCGATTCACCAACTTTATCCCAGTTGGTGAATCGATTATTTATTAACAATAAATTTAATTGATTAAACAGAATCTCAAAGTTTTAAATAAAAAATCCTCAGAATCTAAATTTTATAAAATAAAGAATAAGGTATACAATTTGAAATTACACAAATATTACATGTGCACGCAGAGAAAAAATATTATTGAACATGATTGCCGACACGAAATTATCATATTATGATCCTAATTATCATAAATATGATTCTGGCTGATCATATTATGATTACCGAGAACGATTTCATCGCATGTGTAGTCCATGTGTAATTGCATTCACACGCAGAGAAAAGAACATCATATTATGATAATTTAAGAGCATCATGTTATGATTGCAATGCCTGATAATCATAATATGATTGTAGTAATCATATTATGATGAAATCATAATATGCAATCATAACATGATGCTCTTAAATTATCATAATATGATGTTCTTTTCTCTGCGTGTGAATGCAATTACACATGGACTACACATGCAAGTCACGCATTACACGCATTTTGTATAATTACACAAGAAGTGGCAATACTGGTTGAAAGAAACTCGAACATAAAGTCTTTAAACCTTTTAGATGTAAAAACTTTAAACAAGAACTAACCGTCCTCGACACAGATACAATAACAACAAAAACATGAAAATACTACAAGAAAAGCTTCTGGCTGAAAATAATAGTGTATTGTATTTAATCTAATGCAATCAGTGTTGCCATAATTTGAATGTTGTAAAGTGCTTTATCGTTAAAAAAAGTAGTGCTAGAAAGTGCTAGATGGAGGAAAAAAGTGCTAGAAAATGTACTAGATTTTTTTTGCATATATCTCCATAGAGCACTATATACTCTTGATTTGTAAATGGATCTTTAAGATCCAGTTTCTTTATGTTAAAAATATAAGATTTTTTTTCCAAATAGAGAACAAAATTTGAATTCCTGTTTTAAGACTATACCGACTTCGGCATAATTAATCTTTTTTCTTCTTTTTGTAAGCAGTTTAAATAAATTTAGCCAAACTTACTCCAACTACACTAAAAAATAGGTAAAGAAAAAGCTTATTTTTTAAATTTCAAGAGCTTATTTTCCGGTTTTAGGACATACAAAGGATTTTTTGGGGCATATTTCTGGTTGCCCTGACTATAACACAATCTTAATAAAATTATTTCTAGAAGATATCAGTAAATCTTCAAAGTTATAGCAGAAATTAAAAGTATTCCCTTATGTAGAAATAACTCCGATGTGGTTAAATTCTTTAGCAAATACAAAAGTAATAAGTACACCAAGAACATATTTGAGTTCCTTAAAATCAGTAAAGTTTTAACCGAAATTAAAAGAATTCTGCTATGCAGATAGAACTCTGATGTGTTTCATAACATTCATAACATATTCACAATTACTGTAAACTAACATAATTTTTTTGAGTTAAAAACTGTTACTTTTGTTTACCACTAAAATGTTAGTGAATTCAAGTTCTATATAAAAAAAAAAATTAAACAAAATTGGTTTACATAAAAAAGGTGTAACATTTATCATATTATGGTTATGGGTATGTTTATGAATTATCATAGTATGATTTCTACTTTATTCTCCTAGCATGCTGTTGAAGCTGGATTAAAATGTTTTGCATGTTTTTTTAAAAAAGTACATACGTATATTTATTTAATAATTGACACATTTAAATAAACTTATTTAAAAATAATATAAGTAATCATATAGTTTTTGCGCTAACGAATAAGATTTTTGTTTTAAAGGAGTTACATAAATCATTATTTTATCGCAATGCGATGTTTACATAAGTTTTTTATTTTAATACCTAAAAAAGAAAAGTTAAACTTTCTCTTTTTCAGCAAAAATCTTATTTTGTCAGGAAAAATAAAATAGTGGAAACATGTGATTACAGCATAAATACGGATTAAAATATTTTTAAGAATGCAATTTCACAATCATAATATTCGCACTAAAACCATATTATAGTCCTAGTTAACATATTATGATCATGGAAAAGAATTTCGTCTTCATTTATTACCATATTATGATTATTGCAATATTGCCACATTGATTTGTGTATGTCAAACTAAATGCTAATAATGAGTTTAAACTTTCACGAAATCTGGTTTAAAATCGAGTTAAATCCAGTTACAAATCACTCTCGTTACCATTATAAAATTTGTCAGGCAAACTGGATTTCGGCTTGACAACAGCAACAACAACATTTTGTAAACAAAACAAATAAAATAACCTTAAACTGAAAGTTTTTCTAAAAACTTTCTAATTTACTGGCGGTAGACAAAATTTGCAGCGATTATGAAAGAAACAATGTTAATTTTGCTAAAAAAATGTTTTTTTATTGGGGAATACTTTTTTGAATCACGATACTTATTTTTGTTCTTCCCATATCAATGATGTTTGTCTTCGCCGGAAACAAAAATAAGTAACTGGATGATAATTTGAATTTTTCTTCCAATAAAAATTTCATTTTATTGGGTTTTCCTAAATTAATTATTTTTTTTTTATTTGTTTACATTTTTTTCACATGGTGATGCCAAATTGCAAATTTTTCTTCCAAAATAGAGGAAAAACACCGTGTTGTATCGCTACAACATAATTTCTAACGTAATTTTAAACCAGGTTTGTCGGACAATATAGTTATGAATTTGTATGGAAAATCTGGTTTGAAATTACGTTTCAATACCAGATTATCACCAAAATCCGGTTTTCAACCAGATTTCAGGTATAATGTAAATTCACTATAAGTGTTTTTTTGTAATTTTTCTTTTTTATCAGAAAAATAAGCTTTTAGCTTAATTTATTTTTACAATATAAATGTAAATTTTACATAGCATGTTTTTTTATTAGTGTTCATCAATGTAAATAAATTTGAATAAATTACCAAAAAAAAACTTTGTATAATTTAACAAAAATGCATATTGCTATCAGTGCAACACTAACGAAATTTTGCAACGAAAAGCTTTTATAAAAACACACCAGTGCGCCCCGGTAGGCTAGTTGGTAGCGTGCTGGCTTATCAGTGCGGGGTCGTGGGTTCGATTCCCACCAGAGGCACTGGTCTGTTTTCGCTACAACGCGCCGAAGGCCATAGTAGCTAGTGCTCGGTTAGGGTAGTAGTATATAATTTGTAATTATATGATTATTAATTAATAAAAAAAAAAAAAAAAAAAAAAAAAAACAGTTTTTTTCTGCGTGTGCAAGAGTTTTTTTAGTTTGATAAATAAATTTATAATTTACTTCTGTGAAAAATATATTCGTGGAAAAAAGTTCTAAAAAAATCATATCGTTTTAAAAAAGTGCTATCTAGCTAAATTTTGAGTGCTAAATCACCAAAAAAGTGCTAGATCTAGCATCCATTATGCTAAAATGGCATCCCTGAATGCAATCATAAAAAACATAAGTTCTCTTTTCTTTTGTGGAAAAAAGGTTTGAAACTTGACTAAAAGAGAGTGCGAGTTTTTAAAGAGTCATGTGAATTTAAACTTATTAACGCTCTTTTGTGGATTGTATCTTGTGGTTTGAATTTTTTTTTTTTTGTTTAAAAGTAAAACTAACCGTGTTTTTTTTATTTAACTTTGTTTTGCTTGTTATAAAACGGGCTTTTCTTGTAACTCTTGTCTTGTTTGCCGTTGTATTACTAAACCGTGGTTATAAAGCTTTTTTTTGTGTATTTGTTCATAGTACACTTCTTTTTTTAACCTGATGGTAGGCTGGCAGCTCAGTTAATTGAAAATGTATTTTTAGTCTGCCACAAGTCTGGCTTGAAAACGGTCGTGCGGTTGAGATATACATGAAAGCTCTTGTTTGAAAAATCTGCAAAAAAAAAGAAAAGAAAATTTCGAAACAACTTTCGCATTTAATTACGGTCGTCACATGAAATCAAAGAAAATCCGTGTTTAAAAACATCCGCCTTAAAACGGACTCAAATAAAGAAATTTTCAAACAAATAAACCGTGCGATTCGATTATTTAATGAATTATGAAAACAATGTGAATAATAAAATTACAAAATTTTGAGAAAAAATACAAAATTTTGAAAATAGAAAAAAACACAAGTTAAAAGTTAAGGAAAATAATTCAAAAAAATTAAATATTTGGTGAATATTTTAAACAATATTGAAAATGAAAATGAAGAAAATGTATAACAATAAAAAAATGTTTTAAAAAATTTGATTGATTATTCGATTAAAAACAGACTTTCAAAAGTGTTGGGTTTAAATATTCATTTGAAATTTAAAAATAAAATTAAAAATATTAAAAAACAATAAAAAATATAAATAAAAAATTAAAAAAAAAATTAAACAAATAAGTTGACATTCAACAAAAACTGAAAATTTTTTGGAAAAAAATACTATCACATTACTTAATTTAAATATTCGAATAAAAAAACTCGACTCATCATTTAAAAATTGGATTAAAAATAATGCAATTTGAATAAAAAATTTGTAAAACCCTTAACTAAAAGTAAGGAAATTTTTGTAAACAAAACTATACGATTACATTACTTAACTAAAAAATAATATTCGATTAAAAAATTCGATTCATCATCATTTTAAAATTGGATTAAAATGAATGCGATTTCAATAAAAAATTTTGAAATTCTTAACTAAAATACTGGAAATTTTGAAAAACAAAAACACAACGATTACATTACTGAACTAAAATATTCGATTAAAAAACTCGAAATATCATCATTTAAAAAATTGAATTAATAATAATGCAATTAAAAAAAAAAAATATGTAAAATCCTGAACTAAAATATTTAAATAAAAGTACTCGAATAAAAATAAATACTCGAATCAAAATTAAAAATATTCGAACAAAAATAATCGAGTAAAAATGATCTTTTAAAAAATTTACAATGTCTTCCCAATTGCAAGCATACACAGCTGATCATATATGAAATAAAACAGCCTCAAATTATTTGTAAATAAATCGGTAAAAAATATTCGAATATAACTAAAAACAATTTTAATTTATTATAAAACAAATATAAAAACAAAATGGAATATTGAAAAAAAAATTGAATAAGCGATAGAAAATTAACAAACAGTTGTGAATAAAATTATATGAATTAAAATTATACGATTAAATAATAATCGTTTAAAATTCCTAATTAAATAATCGATTAAAAATTTTCCAATGTTTTCCCAATTGCAAGCACAAACCTTGAAACACCTGCAAGTTATTTTCAAATAAAAAAAATCGCAAAAACTATTCGAATAAAACCAAAAAAAAATTTCAAGTTTTAATAAAAAGAAAATAAAACATAATAACAAATCGAATAATCCATCGAAAATTAACAAAAAAATATGTCCATATAATTAAACGAATAAAAGTGAATCGATTAAATAATAATCGTTTAAAATTCCAATTGCAAGCATATCAAATTTAAAACAACTTCAAATGACGTTTAAATAAAAATTCTTTAAAAATATTGGAATGAATAAAATTATAAAAATTTATATTTATTATAAAAGAAAATGGAATATTAAGAAAAATTAAATAATCAATTGAACAATACAAATTAGCAAACATTGTTCCATAAAATTATATGAATAAAAGTTATTCGATTAAATTAAAATCGTTCAAAAGTCTTAAATAAAATTATATCTGCCTTGAACTTAAAATAATTGTTTGAAAATCTTTAATTATAAGAATAAAAATCATTCGATTAAAAATAATCGTTTAAAATTCCTGATTAAAATTATTCGCTTAACTGTTAACAAAAATAACCGTGTAAAAAAATCATAAAATTATACGAATAAAAATTATTCATTGAAATAAAATCGTTTAAAATTCTTGAATAAAAAAATTAAAAATCGTCAAAAAAAAAATAAAATCTGATGTTTGTTACGCCCGGCAAGCTTATGTTACTTTCAACGCCGTTTAAAAACAATAACGACGAATATTATGAGACCCCATACACAACAGCAGCAACAGCAGCATCACCAGCAACAATATTGTGGAATAGACAATAATTTGCCACAACAACAGCAACATCTATCCAAAACTAATCACATTAATTATCTTAATACACAACAAGGATTGCAGCAGCAACAACAATCGGCCGCTCATTTGCATCAGCAGCAACAACAAAATTATCATCAACAACAACAGCTGCAACATCTTAATCATGGTCCTTTACCACAACCACCTCCCCCCCACATGTGGAACACTCAACTCAATCAAAATTGTTATCCTTCCCAACCTCTATCCGCTGGCAGTGGAGGAAATTCCTCACAATTAGCTAACTCCAATGCTGGTCATATAAATTTACAAAATTGTCGACCATATCCACCCAGAGTTTATGGACATCCTACTTCACATCCTGGTCATCATGCAACAAATGGTTTTCCCCATGGTCCTCCTCAAAATCATGGCAATGAACGCATGCCTTTGACAGCGCCCAATTATGCAAAATTACCCCCCTTATCGGTAGTTAATCAACAAAGGATTAATGAATGTGCTGGCATACCTTTAATATCCACAGCTTCTGCGCATTTGACTCCAGGACAAAGACAAAGGATATCAAGGAAACAATCACACTCACCACCCGGTAGAAATTGGCCAAACGTTTTAGCCAATAATGCAACTGCTCAAAATTATGCTGCTGTTGCTCAATATGCAGCTGTTCATGCCCAAGGAGCTCCCTTAATGCTTAATAAGCAACAACAAAAACCGGAATATTGGTCGCCCAATTCCTATGCATTACAACAACAACAACAACAATATACTAACAAATCCATGCAGTTTACCAAACCCCAAGATCGAACTCCTTTGCGTTATCAAAACTCAGCCCCCGCAGCTCTAAATTCATCCAGATCAAAAGAAAATCTAGAGCAACATCTTAAACATGGCAACAAGGATAATGAAAATTCATCCTCAAATAATGGGGATTCGTCTAATAGCAATGAGACCTGTCTGCCCCGGATTATAAAACCACGGAAAAGAAGAAAGAAAGATCGTAAACCACCAAATAATATGATAAATGCGGTTTATATGAAAATGGATAATAAAACATGCCAAGATAAATTAAACAACGGCGGAGGAGGATTATCAATAAAACCCTATAAATCTTCAGAAGATCTTATGAAATGTCTACAAAAATTTACCCAAATAAATACTTACAAGGAAGATCACACAACAAAAAGACCAAATCAAGACTCTTTTATGATTGAAAATAATTCCAGAGAATTAACGCATTTGGGTTGTACTTCCGGAAGAAATGATATAAATCATGGAATATGTTTTTGTTCAGAATGTGATCCTTTAAGATCTATTTGGGATTATCCTTTAAGAAGGTCCCTATCGGATTCTTCTTCATCCTCAACAAGTGGTACGGGATCATTAAGTGATGATGCTAAACAAACAGAAATAATTTCTCCAAAATCCCGCGCAGAAATAGTAGGAGTTATTGGTTCAAAACGCAACAAGGAACAATCTCAAACAAACTCTACTTCAACATTCTCAACTCAATATGAAAACTTGGAAAATTCGCCAGATAATGGTTTATACAATATGAATATATTAAGTGGCATTAATATAGCCAATGAATTATTCAAGCATAACCACCCTACAATAGATACTTTTGCCAATCTTGACAATCCTCTAGCTTCCCTGCTACCCGAAACTGCTGAAACTTTATTAACAAAATCTATCAATGAAATTTCTAAGAAACTGATAGAAACTTGTTCTAATGAAACTTCGGATTTACCCTTATCTTCTAACAATTCTTTAACATCATTTTCAACAACATCCTGTTCATCCTCCTCCACATCATCGGCTAATTCAACATGTGCAGATTTCTCTAATGATAGTGGTATTGAAAGTGCTCATATAAATGCTGGAGATGATTTAGTTTTTAATTTTGATCATTTGCATATTACGGCAACAAAGTTGTCGTTGTCATCATCATCATCACAATCGCAATCATCGTCGACATCCTCCTGTGGCAATATATCAACGTCTACATCGCCTACAGTTAAATTTGCATCAAATTTTCTAACGACACAAACAACATGTACTGCAACACCACCATCACATCATCAAAATCCTACAACACCCAGTAAACATATAAATGCCACAAAAACTATAAAGGCAGCACCCACCTTGGATTTTTTGGTAGATTTAAATAATAATCAGTTACATGTTGTTGCACCAACAACAACAACAACAACAACAACGAAAGACATGAAAGTAACTCAAAACAACCAACTACAACAGTTCAATGATCTGGTACAAAATCATCAACCTCCGCAACATCAACAACAACAATATCAACTGCAAACACCACACCGACATGATCAACAATTTTTTAATAACTGTTTTGATTTGATGTGGCAACAACATGAAAGACAATTGGGAAACAACACCAACTGCAACGGCAACAATAATGATCAACTAACTTCTTCTACGGCTTCAAATAATGTTGCTATGTCATCATTTTTAGATTCAGTGGGTTCAGTAAAAACAGTATTTTCTACCATATCATAAAACAAAAATGGTAATAAACATTTTAACAATGAGTTTAAAGCCAAATTGAGTATTTATAATGAATATTCAAAAGATAATTTCAACAGAAATTTAATATCTGACAATTAAAACTTAATATAAAAGATATTTTAAAAGAAATACGGGGAAATAATACATAATTTAACAAAGAAATTTTGTTATAACATAAAAATATGAGAAAATTAATTTAAATGAACATACAAAGCAAAAAATAATTGGAGCTCTACCTGCATTTTTAAATAAAATACTGGGAATATAATGGCGAAATATATAACTTCAAATCATCAAAAAACATGTATTAAAGATTAAAGGAAATAATAGTAAATAGTTTAAATAAACATACAAAACTGATTATTGAAAAATTTGGAATATACTGGCATCTTTAAAGGAAATACTGGGAAAATAATTGTAAAATATGTGACTTAAAATCAACATTAAACATGTTTTCGTAACATGAAAGATCCAAGGAAATAATAGCAATTAATTAAATTAAACATACAAATCAGATTGTTAAAAAACTTGGGATATATCATAAATCATCATAAAACATGTTTTTGTAACATAAAAGATTTAAGGAAATAACAGTAAATAATTATTAACGAAGCATAGCAATAATTACTTTATCCGAAAGTCATAAATTAACAAAGAGGAAAATTTACTTTGGAATTTTGTTAAAAAATATATTAACATAAAAATTTATAAGGAAATTGTAAATACTGGGAAAATTATTATGAAAAAATCTAACTTTAAATCATCATAAACATGTAAACAACCGCAAGCATTAAACGTCTACTCTGAGAGCAACCTTTTCATAACTTAAAAAACCAGTATTTTTTAATATTATAGTTTGAAATAAAGAAAATATAAATTTGCCGAACTTTAAATTTGTCACAGATGACAAAACTATTATGTATGTCAATATAGGACAATATAAAAGCCGTTGTTTTAAATCTTAAAGATTAAATGGGATTTATAACATTTTGAAATTATGAATTGAAAATAAGGCAAATCCAACATAAAAGCAGATTATACATTGGGAAAATAATTGTGAAAACAATTATGTCTTGTTTGCTTGAAGGAACATTAAAACATAAAATGGATTTATAAAAACAGTATTTTCTGCAATACCACAATATTAAGAAAAAAAATCCAATTTTGGCAACTTTAACTTCGTCATAAAAGTCTAAACAACCCTGTGTCGTATGGAGATACAATAGGATTGATTAAAAACTAAATGTAATGCAATATTTGCATTTAGAACGGAGAATTAATAACAAGGCAGCAATCATAAATGACATTACTTATATAAAGTACACTGGAATATTTGAAATCACTTTTGTGGAAATACTGGCAAACATTTAGTCATTCAAAATACAAATTGAAGCTGAATTTATTAAAACTATCTTTGATGACTGCCACTTCGACTGATAATAAATTTGAAATATAGTCTGCTCGTTAAAAACCAGTATTTTCTGCAACTGAAATTAGAAGCTTTTTGAAAATTGAGTTGTTTTAAAACCAGCATTGTAAAAATATTAAGATCATCGAATTAAACTGATTTAATACTTAAATATTGTTTGGAAATCAATATTTATGCAATAATCTTCATATCTAAAGCCACATTGTAGTGTTTTGAATATAACTGGAATTTAAAAAACCGGTATTTTTTGCATTATCATAGTTTCAAATTAAAATATGAAACATATTGTAAACATACTCTTAAGCGTCAATAGAAAAACAACAGATTCATCATCAGCTTAAGCTGAAATGGGATGATTTTACACTTAATGCTCTAAATTTTAAATGACAGACATCCTTGGAACAAAAATAAAAATTAGTATTTTTTTAGTATCATACAAAAAGTCCACTAAACAAATGTAAGAACTAATGTCATTAAAAACATTAAATTTCTAATGGAACGCACAAAGAAATAGTGTTAAAAATAAATAATTTAATTTTAAAAATAATCATAAAAAAAGCTCGAATTATTTAACAATATTTTGGTCAAACCTAAAATCAAAAAACGACTTTACAACACTGGCAATAAAATGTCATAAAACAGTAATAAAATGTGTATTAATAAATATAAAATCACTTAAAAATAGAAAAATTCAAAACCAACTCTGAAAGTTCCGTTCAATGTGATATATAAAATGTAAAAAATGGCAGTTAAATTTTGAAAAAATGTAACATCAATCAGTAAACCTGAAGTAATTCATATAATCCAAATATTAATAAATACTGGTTTTTAAATTGCTGTGAAAATAAACTTAAATGTTCTAAATAAAATTAAAAACCACAAACTTAAAAAAATGGACAACTTGTGGAATTTTAATAAAATACTGGTATTGAAAATATCAACAAACAATTTTCAAAGTGTTAATGGTGTTTTATAAAATGGACTAGAGAAAAAAACCCTGCTTATCGAAAAAAGTCTAAAGAAACTATAAACTCTAGCTATAACAGAAAATACTGGGTTATGCAAGAATTGTAACCGGCTAGTCCCAAATAAAAAATACATTGGGCTAAACTACAATAATGCATCAAAAACTGCATTTATAACAAAAATACTAGTTTTCAAATGCATAGTAAGGACTATTGCGAAAAAAGCGTAATCAAAAGAGAGCAAATTAAAGCAAAGAACAAACAAAAGAAATTGTAAACAGCAAATCCCAAATAAAAAAGAATAAAGCCTAAATAAACTATGCAATTGAAATCAGAAAAATGCAACAAAAGATCTAAAATATGTTTAAATTTTACAAAATAATACTAGTTAAAAAAAAAAAGAAGAACAAAAATCAAGTTATGAATAACATCTAATACTGGGTTTGAAAATGTAAAAATATATGCAAAAATTATAAACTGTGAATTCCAAATATATGCAAAAATTATAAACTGTGAATCAAATGCAAAGTAAGGACTATTAAGGAAAAAGCTAAATCAAGTAAGATGAAAGTTTAGAAACCCAACAAAAGAATTCGTAAACTTCCAATCCCAAATCAACTCTACAATAATGCATCGAAAATTAAAGTTATAATTAAAATACTGGTTTTCAAATGTGGAGTAAGGACTTTTAAGAAAAACTCCAAATCAAATAAGATCAATTTTAAACAAAACATATTTTTAACAGCGAATTTAAAATAAAAAGACAGTGGCAAATGAACTCTACAATAATACATCAAAAACTGAAGCTATAATAAAAATACTGGTTTTAAACTTCAAAATAGGGACTATTAAGGAAAAAGCTAAATCAAGTAAGATCAAACACCAACAAAAATCATGAATGAAATTGTAAACAGCAAATCCCAAATAAAAAAGACATTGGCCCAAACTTAACAATAATGCAACTAAAACGGAATTTATAATCAAATACTGGTTTCCAAAAAAAAAACAAAGCTGGATCAAATAATGGCAAACTTAAACAAAAATCAAACAAACGAAATTCGAGATAATAAAGTTAATATCAAATTTTAACAAAAAAAAAAATACTGATTTTAAAGTGGCTATAATTTTCCAAAAATGCTGATAAAATATTACCAAATGCTTTCTAATTAACTTAAAATTTCAACAAAAACCCAACAAAAGAAATTGCAAACAGGAAATTCCAAATAAAAAAGACAGTGGCCTAAAAACTATAAAATAATGCACCAAAAACTGAAGTTATAATTAAAATACTGGTTTTAAAAGGCAGAGGACTATTGAGAAAAACGCTAAATCAAGCCAAACAAAAATAAAACAAAATAAAAAAAAAATTTGTTTTAAGTCAGAGTAAATCAGTGGCCTAAACTCTACAATAATGCATCAAAAACTGAAGTTATAATACAAATACTGGTTTCAAAGTAAGGACTATCAAGAATTACGCTAAATTAAATAAGACCAAACTTAAACCAAAATCAAACAAAAACAACTTACATATCAAATCCCAAGAATTCAAATATTAACAAAATTTATAAAAATGCTGATAAAATATAACAAAATGACATCTAATTAACTTAATAAGTCTTCAAAAATTAACAAGTGTTAAAGATAGCGCAAAATAAGTTTGAAATAAAATATACTGGGTTTTCCATAATGTCAAGATGCAAACAAAACTGACAAAATTGCATAAATTCGAATTAAAAAATCTTCGTAACTACGACTACTTTTTAAGGATGGTTCAAAATATTTTTTCAAAAATGTCAAAATGCAAACAAAATTGACAAAACTTAAATAAATTTGTTATAATAAATCTGAATTATTAAATTAATGTTAAACAATATATTACAAAATACTGGTTTTTAAAACTATCAAACAAACAATTAGGAAAATGTGTCTTAACATTCTAAAACTTAATAAAACCACAAAAATTAACTTTCTTATAAAAACTATTTATATAAGAGAACTTTTAAATAAAAAGCAAATATTTCTGCAAGAAGAAAGTGTTTCCTAAAGTAATTATGAATAAATCAATCATCTGGTTGGTGTTCCAAAAAAACAGTATCATTATTAATAGCATTAAAAACCCAGCCCTCTTTAAACTTTAAAATAATATGATTATGAAATTTTGACCTCAATTTCAGTGTTAATGAAAACAAAAACCCATTATTATTAACAAAAATATTGCATAATCTACGAAATACAAAACCAGACATTAACATAAAAAAACTCTTAAAAAAATTTCTTCAACCGACATCATCGTCGTCATAATTTTTGCTGTTGTTGTTGTTGTTTATTTCACAAATGTTGTGTTATGATTTCCTGTTTCCGTTTAATTGATTTTTAAATGACTTGCAACGGTTAAATTTACGACACACTATAAAAACAAAAACGAAACAAAACAAAAGAAAGCACGAAAAAAACGAACAAAAAAAAAACCAAACCTTAGACAACAAAATTATACAAAACCTATAAAAAAAAAAATAATATAATCAAAGCTCCAGCTTACAACATATTATACAAAAATGAATTTAAAACAAAGAAAAAAAAAAAAACTCAAAATTAAAAACCCAGCGGGAATTTTAAATACAAGAAAATGAACTTTTAAACAAAAAAAAAAAAAAAAAAAAATCGGCAAAAAAAAAAACTTTCACTTTCACTCTCCATAAAGTACTTTATCCAAAACTACACAAAAGGCTTTAAAATATAAATAATAAAGACAGACAGACAGACAGACACAGCACGTTAGTCAGCCAAGCAGACAATCAACCAAGTAACCAACCAACCAACCAGACAGACAGACATGGTTTACCCATTTACAAATATCATCTGACCAAGCAACCAACTATCCAGTTAGTCAACCAGGCAGGCAGCTCTTAAAACAACAATCGATCGAAGTAACCAACCAACCAACCACCCTGCACGTTTCCATAATAATGTGTATATAAAGTAATATTTACTTCTTTTTTTCCATCATCTAAGATGTGTATGCAAATATTATTTTATTTTTATTTTTTTTCGTAATTTTATTTCCATTTATTTATACAATATCATCATTTTTTGTACGTACTCCGTACTTCATGTTCACTTTAAAATAGTAGTTTTTGCTTAAGAAGCGTGCTTTTATATTTAGTTTTTCTTTCATTTTTTTTTTTTTTGTTATTAAGAAATATTTATTTTTGTTTCATAAATGTTTCTATTTTATCTTAAGACAGTAGAATTAACATAGGGTTAGGCAAAAAGGTAATTTCGTATTTTAAGACATTTTTTAAATGTTGCAATTTTAATGTCAAAATGTTAATAACACTCTGCTACAAAAAAAAAAAATTGCAATCACTTTGAAAGTGACCTAGTGTAGGTTGTTAGTCTCGGTGAGTACATTACGAAACCGGTTTTAGAAGTTCCAATATACCCCCAAATTTTTGAGATAACGGTAAAAGTGTATTTTTTGCTACTGTCAATTTCAAACATTTACATTCAAAATCGGTTGAAAAATGTTTCAACCGATTTTGAATTTTTAAACGGTTCCTCGTCTTTCCAATTATACATACTTTTTCTATATTATTAATATAAATATGTAGAGATTTTCTTCATAACAACTAAAATTTTCAGTTTTTTTAAACTTCTACGAGGGTTTTTTTTTCAAATGAGACATCACATATTAAAATCGGTTGACAATTGACAAAGTTATGGTACTTTATCTGAACAAGGACATATTTAAATTCCTTAAATTATGTTTTTTGTTTTTAGTTTAACCATCACTGTTAAAGCTCCATTATAAATATATTTTCCTTTATTATTTATGTTTGAATATATAAATAAATTAAAAACTAATTATTTTGTAAATATATATTTGATCAAGTTCGGCTTTTGCCAAAGCCAGGATAGAACAATTAGAGTTCTAGCCAGAGAACGAAGCCGATCGGCTCATAGCAGCGGCTTAGCCGCCGCCGACTATTTGTCAGGCACTTGAGCCGCCGCCGACTTGTGCTGCTAATTTCGGCTAGAAATGTTAGCTAAGTTAGTTGATTTCTTCTACAAAACGGCGTTTATAATTTTTTATAAACAAAAGGTGAATTTTATGAGAATCCTCTATCTTTTAAACACCGCCAACCACCTGGTAACATTAAGTTTTCAATATGTGGCAACACAAAAAATTCATAGCGTCTGTAAAAAAAGTCCCGTTATATTTTTCGCGTTGCAAGAAAAAGTGAACATTAAAAGTTGTAAAATGTCGCAAAAAAATATAAAAAACTATTTCTCTACTACACAAACTAATCCAAAAATTCCTACTGATTCTCACACAGTGGGTCGCTGGAAACTGCGTTAATTCTAAAAAGTTGTCTTAATCCTGCTACTGTGAAAAAACAGTTGTTCGTTCATGACAACAGGGCAATAGTAGTACCAGTTTTATTTAATTAAAACAAATATATAACTATACTTAAATGCTATAAGCAAAAGCTAGTTTCTGTTATTTTTTTAATATACTCGCATATTTTTTTTAAAAATAAGAATTAAATTACAAGAATGTGTATTTTTGTCAAAGAATCGCCGCCGATTTTTTTTTTAGTTCAGCCTCCGAAAAATTTTCGGCTCTAGTCGACTTTTAGCCGCCGCCGACTGTTATCTTGTTTAGCCGCCGCCAGCCGAAATACAACATCGGCTTCGTTCTCTGGTTCTGCCTAATTATAAAAGTGTGCTAAAGAAACAAAATCCTCTCTGTATAGTGCAGTACTCTATCATTTTGTCAGTTTTTGAAAAAACGTACCATAACTTTGTCACTTTTCAACTGATTTTAACAAGTGATGTCTCATTTTATTCAGGAAAACATCTACTTTAAGAAGAAAGAAAGAAGAAGATTCGAAAAAAACCCTAGTAGAAATTTAAAAAGTTTAAAAAAAAAACTGAAAATTTTAGTTGTTATGAAGAAAATCTCTACATATTTATATTAATAATACAGTAAAACTCTCTTAAGACGAACTCGGTTAAGACGAACCCTCGGTTAATACGAACTAATTTAAAAGTCCCGACGTTTTGGCAACAATTTTCATATAAAATACATCTTTTAATACGAACTCGGTTAATACGAACCCTTGGTTATTACGAACTGTTTTAAGCAGTCCCAAAAACTCGTTTTCATACAAATAACCATGTTTAGTACACTCTTTATCCATTTAATGGGATAGACCTAATATGAGTTTCATATCCGTGGATGACTTTCTAGATATAGATGCTAATGTTTTGACGTCACATACTTTATCAGGTGAAGAAATATTGGTAATTGTTAATCCTGCCGATGTTGAAAATTTGTCAAGAGATATATTAGAACAAAATCGTGTGCCGAAGAAGCTGACAATCATATTTTGGTAATAGAAAAACTTATAACGAATGAAATCGTTAATTCAGAAAAAAATAACAGATTTTTTTTTTTAAAAAATGAAGAATTTTAATTGAATTTTTGATTTTGAATGCAATGCTAATTTTATTTTTTATTTATGTAAAAATCTTGTTTTTGTTTTAATAAATACATATTTTTATCGTTAAAAAAAAAACCGCTTAATACGAACCTCGCTTAAGACGAACTAATTTTTTTGGTCCTTCGGAGTTCGTCTTAACCGGATTTTACTGTATAGGAAAAGTATATATGTACATATATTTGAAAAGACGAGGTAATTTTCTTTTCAAACCCGTTTAAAAATTTGGTTGAAAAATGACTGAGTTATATATGTTTGAATTCGACAGTCTCAAAAAATACACTTTTACCGTTATCTCGAAAATTTTGGGGGTATATTGGAACTTCTAAAACCGGTTTCGTAATGCACTCACCGAGACTAACAATCTACACTAGATCACTTTCAAAGTGATTTTTCTGTGTAGCCCAGTGTAATGATTCAGTCTATCATATAACACTAATTGCTGCCTAAAAATATGCGTATCAATATTGGCAAATGTCGTTTATTAAAGAAATACTTGGTAATACTGGGTAATATTGGTTAAATTGAAAAACATTTAAATTAAACAATATTTATTGTAAAATTGGTTATAAAATTTAGTTTTATGTTTAAATTTTGGCATTAAAATACTGGTAAATGTCTTTAATAATAGAAATACTGGTTAATACTGTTATCGCAGAATTACACTAACTTGTAACTCCGATATTTTTTTTTAAACATAATTAGTTTTACAAAACCAGTCATTGGATAAGAGTAAAATATAATGGCGCCATTAACATCTTTATAGAAAAATACTGGTTAAATATGGTTTATTTTCAATGCAGGTGAAATTTTTAAAAGAACATATAAAATCACTTAAAAACTGGTCTTCTAATCTCTGGCATTAAAATTGATGGTAAATATTAAAGATGGTTTTCATTATAAATACTGGGTACTTAATAAAAAGTATACTTTAAAATACTTTTAAATAACAAATTATTATTTTAAATAGAAGTTGGGCGTAAAAGTGGGAGTAGTCGGTAAAACGACGACATTCCTTGGAGTAATATGATCAAGTGAAAATTAATTTTATATATATAATGTGAGAATGAAGAAAATATCAGTTATTTTTATTTTCTTTAGAGACATTTACCAAATAAAATAACGAAATTACTTTTTTCTTAATCTAATCTACGTATTTCAAAACATTTTTGTTTTTATTAATAATATTAAGTACTTAATTTCCATCTTTGTTTATATAGTTTTAAATAAGAGCTTGTTATTTGTGCATAAAATTATACCTATTCGCACATTCTCATATACACTATTTTTTATTATCAGCATAATTAGCATCTTCATGATGATGATGATTATGATCATCATCATTATCATCATAATCTTTCATCATTATGCAGCATATTTATCCAAGTAATTAGTGTAGATTAAAGTGAAATTAAATGTTATTATATTTTTATGTGTTTTATAGAAGGGGATCATGGCTTTTTTATTTTTTTTAATTAAGAGAAAGGTTTATATTTTATTAACATTATTATTTTTTATTTTCTTTTTAATATTATTTTTAATTTAAGGTTAAAAGGTTTCAGATAAAAACTGAGTTAAGATACGATGGGTGAAATTAAAAAAATGGCTTAAAAGGTCGTGGCTCCAACAAGGAAAATAGTTTATAAAGTAGGGCAGTAGTTTAGAAGATTAAGTTTAAGAAAGAACATGATATATTTAATTTAGTTTAGAAAAGATTGTTTTTTATTGTTAAGATTTTTAGGAACCGCTAATTTAGGATTAGATTTAAAAGGCTTTAGAAGGGTGGTCAAGGATTAAGTTCTATATTCAAAAACACTTAAAGCGTTATTAAGCGTTTGTGAATAATTGTAGTATTAAAATTTAAATTGTGTTTATTTTGTTAGATTATTTCCATAATAATTTTTACAATCTGTATCATACGAGGGCGGTCCCAAAATTAGCCGGCCTAACAAAGAAAACACAATTAATATTGGAAAAGTTTTCTTTATTTCTCAACATAATCTCATCTTAGCTCGATACACTTTTCCCAGAGATATTCAATAGCTTCGATACTCTGTGTATAGTAAGAACTCCCTAGCTCCTTAAAATATCGATCAACCGCAGACTCCAGCTCTTCATTGTTGGCAACTCTTTTACCACCGAGCCATTTTTTTTTTATTCAAAACATTTTTTTTAATAAATCGTGCCCACATGGGATTCGAACCTGAGACTCCAGGTTGTCAGTCAACCGCTCTACCATCTGAGCTATTTCGACATGTTATACTTGATAGATAAAAACATAAATGACTTGCTTGCACACAATGACATTACTTAATAGCTTACAAAAAATCAAAAACATGTAGTTATATATGTACTTAATGGAATTGAAAAAATAATGAGTCTAAAAATAGATTTTCTAAAAAATTTAAGATCATTACTTTTTGTTGAAAATAATGATGCAAATAAGTACTTATGGGTAACTCATTACTTTTGGTATTAAAATAATGAGAAAATTAACTATAAGTGTTGAAGTACTGCAGAGAGGAAGCAGGTGTCATTACTGGTAGTCAGAAAAGTAATGACATGTCATTAGCGTTTCTACACTAGGACGCTTAAGATTAGGCCTCTAAAAAATACGCACTTGTTAATTTTGTTTACTTTACCTCATACCCCGTTGATACCTTCCTTGTAAGTTTAAATTTAAATTCCTAGACTCTATTAACCCCAGAAAGTTAATCTTATTTTAGCTACATTTTTTGAGCTTAAAAAATTACACACAAAGTCCTACAGAAAACAAAAAAATACAGACGCCATTTTTGAGAGCGCATAATTTTCAGTTAAAAATAGTAAAGCAACTTAAAGTTGATGATCAGTGCTGCCAAACCAATTTGTTAATAAATCGTCAGTTTAAGGGGAAAAAATCGTCAAAATCGTAATTTTGAGAATGAGAAATCGTAAAGAAAATCGTCATTCTCAAAACACCTCATATTTCAATAAAAAAAGGGAAAAGTTTACTGCAAAACTTCGTTTTATTCACATTATTTGTAGTTATTAAACCATTTTAATGTCCTTTATTTATAGCTCCTTCACAAACGCATCCACGTCTTAGGAACACATCTCCCAATACTCATTACGCGGAATAGAATTTTAAAATCACTGACCTATTTTAAAAACTCCAAAATTCCATGACGAAATATAAATTTTTATATTTGTTTTTCGATATTTGGTTTTACAAAAAAATTACATTCAATAAAAAAAACGTGGAAAATCAATTTTTATATCAGTGATTTTGAAGCTAAAATTACTTTAATTATGAAAAAACTAAAACTTTTGGATTTTCCTTCGTAAAATATATAAAAAATCCCTTTGGTATTCATTATGTTTTAAATAAAATTTAAATAAATTTTGAAAATTACATACACTCAAAAAAAAAAGTTTGTAAAGTCCAGCAAAAAAAAAATTTTGCTGAGTCAGCAAAATTTTAGTCAGGAGGATGCTTGCAAAAAAGTTGCTAATGACAGCAAAATCTTTTGCTGAAAATCAGCGAGCTGATTTTTAGCAACAAAATTTGTAGATTCAGCAAAAGTTTTGCTAACACTTAGTAGATTAGAAATACAAAAGCCTTGCTAAAAATTAATAAATTTTTTGCTGAATTTTAGTAGACTGAAAAAAAACGCAAAAAATTTGTAGAAAAATTGTAATTTAGTTAATTTATTTGCTGAAAATCATAAAACATATTTTTGTGATTCTTTTAAAAATAATTTACTATAATAACGGAATATAAAAATTTTCATTTTTCCACATTGACGACATGAATTTATTTAATATCTGAAAATATATAGAAATAACAAAAATTGTCTTTCAATTACTTACATCAATGGTTGTCTAAATGATGCTATCGCAACTGCCGAAGATAATTATAGAAACGAAATGAAAAAATCAACAAAAACAAACGAAACGAAAAAAACAACCCTTTTCGCAATAAGAAAAAGGAACCATAAAAAAATCTACCTAAGATGTGTGTCTTTGTCTTTCACTTTACTCTGTCTACATTTCTGTATATGTTTGTTTGCAATTTGACCACACATATAAACATTTAGTTTAAATAAATAAATATTTTATTTTGTCTTTTATTTAATTAATAGACAATTATTTTCACAAGCCGGTGACAACACAAAATTTAAGTTATTTTAATCCTCAAGTTTGTTTTATGTATGAAAAAGAGATACAAAAACTTCCATGGTTGATTTTTTTATATGTCTTATTAGAGTTGTACTTTTTAGTATCATTTTCCTCTTCTCTACTACATCTTGACATGCCGCTACATCTACTACATTCTGCGTATATCTTTCAATCTGGTTGTCGTCCACACTATTAATGTGCTTATCAGCACAATTTTTTTTTAGCAAAATTAATTAGTAAAACATTAGTATATTAGTAAAGCATTAGTATAAAACAGTTAAGTGCTGAATAAGTATAACAAAAATTTTAGCTGAAAACCCGATTTTAGCAAAAAATTTTGCTAAAAAATAGTATACCTGATTTACAAGACGTTTTACTAACTTTTCTACTAACTTTTTTTTTGAGTGTATAGTTGATTTTTAAATTGGCAAATGAATAATATTTGCTTGATTTGAGATCATTTCGTCACGATTCTTAAGATGTTTTAAATGAAAAGAAGCTTGAAAATAGTTTTTCAGCAAATTATTAGAAATAAAAATTAAAAATTCGACAAAAATTGCAAATTTTTAAAAATCGTCATTTTAAATACAATCCATTTTGTAAAATCGTCATTTTGTCATATTTCACTTAAAAAATCGTCAAAATGGAGACAAATCTTCAAAGTTGGCAGCGCTGTTGATGATAGCAAGAGTTCAGAGAAAAACAAAATCAAAACAAAAAAATAAAATCGCATAAAGGTCTAAAAGACCTAGATTAACTTTCTAGGGTTAAAATAGCTTTTAAGCGTTAAACACAATTTAAATTTAGATTTCTAGTTTGTTTTGAAATATAAACATTTCTAATGTAAAATGTAATCAAATTATGTGTTTCTTTCGAGGTTCCTATTGTAAATATTTTAGATTTTTTTTGCTCAAAAACTTTTAAGATGTAGATAAAATTTTTAAATTTAGGTTTTATTTTTTTTTGTTTACTTTAAGTTTAGATTTTCTACAATTTTTGTGTAAAATAATTTTAGTTTAACATTTTGAATACAATACAATATTATTGCGTACATATATTTATAATTGTTTCTTTGTGTGAATACTTGAGTTACCAACCTTGTTATAGTTTTGCAGTTTTACAAAATTTAAGAGATTTCGCTTCGCTTTTTTTTTCATTATTATTTTTTTAATTAATGATTTCTTGCGAAAACAAAACAATACAAAAAGTAAATCAGTGAAAATGTCACAGATTTTCAACATTATTTCGCATTTTGTTTTATATAAAGGGTCCGCCAAATAACTTTTTTTTTTTTTGAAAATGCTACAAAAAAAAAAAAAACTACTGAATATTTTCTCAAATTTCTTTTTTTATTTGAAAGTACAATCCTTCCGGTTAATAATGGAAAATAATTTCATTCAAATGGCTGCCTCGGCTGGCCATGCAGTAGCCTACACGATCGGTCCAATTTTTAAGCACATTATCGATTGTGTGCAGCTGTATTTCACCAATGGCTTCACTAATATTGTCCTTTAAAGCGTCAATTGTCTCTGGCTTGTTGGCGTAACACTTATCTTTGACGGCAAACCACAAATAATAGTCCAACGGTGTCAAAACGCAGCTCCGAGGTGGCCAAACGACATCAGCTCTGCGGCTTATAATGCGATCTTCAAAAACAGGGCGCAAAACATCGAGTGTAGCTTCGGCTGTGTGGCACGTAGCGCCGCACAGTGGTTTATCGTCATAGTAGAAATGGAAAAAAATAGAAGGAGTCATCGTAGAACATCCAAATTTTTTACAGATGCTTTTTTTATCATCATTAGGAAATATATGACGAATAAAATATGTCCGCCCACTTTTACGCCCACTCCCCATACAAGTGAAATATATAAATGGCAATATTTTCATTTGAATTTATGCTATTTCAACCGAATTCGGTATATATATGTTTTGTAGCAATTAAAATCAATGGCTAAAAAATTTACGAAATTCGCCCACAACCACGCCTACTTCCCATATAACAAAATTGTTTAATATGATGTATATCCCTTGTTATCAATGCTACAATCCCTAAACTTCATAGGATTATTAAAAATAATATCATATCCAAATCTTCCATACACACCCCTCCTCTAATACCCCAACTTTCCCCATCAATTTTCTAAATAATTAGAAAATTAACATGTAACCTGGTTTTAAATCAAACACGCTTTTAATCCTAGTAATAATAAAAAAACATTAAAATGAAACATGTATATATAAAATTAATATTTTATTATAACAACAATTCCTTAACATCTTCAGGTAGATCTAATTCCTGCTTTTTTTGAACTTTTCGAAACTTATTTATAAAAGGATCCGAAGAAGCTAAAAGTAAGTGCATCACATCTTCATTTGTTGATATCCTACTACATTTTCTGGCATGATACCTTCGATATTCACGATAATCGCGATTCCTCGCTTCCTGGGCTTCTTCTGATAACATTCCGATAGGTAAAATTGCTGCTGCTATTATTTTTCCTCCATGTATCAAGACTTTATGTACGGTCATTGGCATTTATTACCAGCTATACAACCTAACATATAATTGGGCAGTGTTCGAACAATATTGCTGAAACTTATTCGGACATATATCAGCGTTGCTGTTAATAGTTATTAAAATTACTTTGAAACGATGAATAAGATTTTCATCTACACCCACAGCTTCAGCAGTAATTCTGGGATTTTCAAAAAACCTCCTTGATGTATTTTTGACGTAATATAACGAGAGAATGCGTAATAAGCAATAAAAAGTAGCTTGTTTTTTATTTAAACGTTTACTAGACAAAGGCTAGCAGCAGAATTTAACTTTATTGTTTAAATTAGACTTCAAGCTTTCATTTGGTATAAGGTAGAGTACCGCGCTCGACCGCGCACAAAAGTTCTAGTCCATCAAAGTTGAAGAAAATAATAATTTTTAGACTCCTAAGATGAAGCAAATTTTTGTCAAAAAAATTTTTTTCTTTAATTTTTTTTTTTTTAATTTTCATCTTAAATACCTAAATTATGGGAAAATACACAACAACAATACATATTTAAAGTCATTCCAAGAGTTTTTAGTTTCTTACTATTTTTTAGGATTTTCTTTCAAATGTTGTGTGTTAGACTTGGCACACTTTGAGGAAACGCCTACAAAAAAGTAATGAAAATATCGCCCTAGCATTTCAGATACATGATATTCAATATGTTTTTAATGAAATTAATAAATTTCATCATGAGCGGAAAACATGAAATTCAGTATTAATTTCAACTTTTCAACCACTGTGCGCCGTCCTGTTGAAACCAAATGTTGCCAATATCCTCCTCTTCAATTTTTGTGAACGAAAATTCGTTCAACATGGACCGATAACGATCGCCATTGACTGTAACGGCCACTCCTTGCGCACTCATTCTGCAACATTACCATGATTTTCAAAATAATGTCGCAATATTTCCCAGCGTTGTTCAAGCGTATACACAACCATATTCGTTCAGCGGAAGGATAAAACTAATTATCTGTCAAATCAGACATGAGCTAAGTGTTACCATTCACGAAATAAGCACTATTTGAAAAAAAAAATGTTAGATGGCGGACCCTTTATATATATATATATATTTTTCCAGTTGTTACTGTTGTGTTGTTTAGAGAAAATATTTTACAATATTTTAACAATGGAGCACGAGAAAATCTCTATCGTTTTTTTTTTTTTTTTATATTTGTAAGATTGTTTTTTATTTTTTCTTTTATTTCATTTGCAACTACATGGTGGCATGCAACTTGAATTTTCACACGATCACATTTTATTTATTTTTTATACAATGTTTTTTTTATATTTGTTGTTGCTTAAAGTTATCATTATCATCCTGGTTACCAATTGTTTTAGGTTTTGAAGAAAAAAGAACAAAAATTTTTTTTTTTTTTTTTGGAGTTTGAAAAGAAAGATTCGTTTTTTTAACAATATTTAATTATTTTATTTTTTTTTGTACAATTTTATGCACAATTAACATGCTATTCATTTCATTTTCATTTTTATTATATTCAATATTTTATTTATTTTTTATTAATTTTAAGTTATTATTAAATAAACATTTAAAATTTCTCGTAGACTATAAATTTAAAATAATTCCATTTCCGTTATTTCTATACAATTTATTATCACTCGTATACAAAATTATTGTACAAATTTATATTTATTTTTGTTTAAATATTTTTTTTTTTTGTACAATTATTACATTTTCATTGAAACTGTGTTTTTTATATATTAATTTTTTTTACTATAAATATTTATTTAAAATTAAAACTATATTTTTTTTTTGTATATTGAGAGAAAATAAAAATAATAAAAAATCAATAACTTTTGTTGTGAAAATCATGGAGTATTTTATTTGATTTGATTTCATTTTCGTTATAATTCCAATATTTTAATGCTTTGTTAACCTTAATAGTTTAGACAGTTAGAAAATGTTTGTTTTTTTTTGGTGTCTGTCATTTAAGTTTTGAAAATTCATTGTTAGATATTTGTTGTTTATGTTTAAAATTGTTTTTTTTTATTGGTTCAACATATTTTTTTTTTATATAATGCGTGGGAATTACTTGATTTTAACAAAAATACAAAAAAAAAAACTCGGCTCTTCTCTTTAAATTGTCGTGACTTTTAAGCTATACTACGTGACCGGAATTCATTTAAAGCTACATGTTGTTTTAGTTTTACCCGAGTAAAAAAATTGGTATATGGTCTTGTGTTTTTGAAAATACATTATAACATGCGATTAGCCATATATTATTGTATGTTTATATATGTACCTCTATAAAATTAGATATTATACATGTATGCTATGCATAATGACAGAACTATTGTCATATATAATAATACATTGTCATATATAACATAATATGCACTCATGTATGGTGCAATATAAGCTATATAATTTAAGATATAACAATATATACTGTCCCGGGTAAAAATTAACACAAAAAATTAAATTGTAATCAAAATTTTTTTTTATTCGAAAGATCAATACGTGACATTAACATTTGAGAATGATTTCGGGCATATGGGCACCGCGGCTGTTCTTGACGAAGCACATTTTGGACGTCCAATTTTGGGCCACTTTTTCGAGCACTGCTGGCCGTATGTCACGAATAACACGAACAATGCTGGCCTCCAAGGCGTCAATTGTTGCTGGTTTATCAGCATAAACCAGTGACTTCACGTAGCCCCACAGGAAATAATCGAGAGGTGTCAAATCGCACGACCTTGGAGGCCAATTGACAGGTCCATTTCTCGAAATCAACTTATCGCCAAATTTTGATTTCAATAAGTCGATGGTTGCGTTCGCCGTATGGCACGTAGCGCCATCCTGTTGAAACCACATCTCCTCCGGATCAATGTCATCCATATTTTCAAACAAAAAATCATTGATCATGGTGCGGTAACGATCTCCATTGACCGTAACGCGAGCTCCGGCCTTTTTGGATCTTCTTTGGATCTTCTTCCACACTTTCGTTTACAGCGGCGATATTCTCTTCAGTACGCACATTCCTTCGACGTGTTGGTGTTATTGCATCCTCTAGATAGTATGTGGTACGAAATCTATCCACAGTTCGACGAATGGCTTGTTCAGATGGACGATTATGTACGCCATAAAAATGACGAAGTCGTCTATAAGTTGCGCGAATCGACGACTGATTTTCAAAGTAAATTTGGATAATTTCGTAGCGTTGTTCAAGCGTGAGTCTATTCATGATGATTTGTCAGAGTATACTGAAACGATAAAAAAAAAATATTTCATCAAAATTTAATTTTTTGTGTTACTTTTTACAATTTAAAGTTCTATCTAGCTTAAAAAAACACCCTTTATAATTATATCTCACTTGATAAGTTCCCATATATTAACACATACAAATTGGTTCAAATAATGGTTCATCTACACTTATCTAATTACATCAAATTATATATAATTTAATACAATTTTATCCGAGATTTGTCAACATCCAGGACATTAAATTCCAATTAGGTATAAATATATCTGATTTTATAAAATTTTAGCCGATAGGCATGCATTCTGTAACTTGAAGTTATGCTTAAACGTATTTTAGTTGAAAATTAAAATTTCTAGATATGAAATGAAATATAACAAACTTTTCAAAAATTATTCACAATAAATTTAGTATTTCAAAAATGCACATATTTTTATTTTTTTTTTTTTTTTTATTAATTAATAATCATATAAGTCAAATTATATCCTATTACCCTAACCGAGCACTAGCTTCTATGGCTTTCGGCGTGTTGTAGCGAAAATAGACCAGTGCCTCTGGTGGGAATCGAACCCACGACCCCCGCACTGATAAGCCAGCACGCTACCAACTAGCCTACCGGGCGCACTACACATATTTTTTATTTGAAATTATATAAAAGAAATCACTTGAAAATGATTTCGTTATAAAATGAATATGGTTATATGTGAAGCCATATATAATAAAGTTACAGAGAAAATTCGCTTTTTAGTCGAACGATTCGTATGTGGAACAAACTTCCCGCAGAAGTCTTCAATGTTACTTACAATTTAGAAAAATTTAAATCAAATATCCACAAACACTATTCCCTCTTTCCTCCTTCCCATACCCTATTTTCCTGATCAATACAATGCACTGCATGAGTAGGGGGCATCCCCTGAGTATTGGTTAAATTATACAAAAAAAAAAAAAAAAAACTTAATTTGATATTGAACTTTACCAAAATATGTATGGGATTATATATAATGTTATATAGAAGTTATAAAATGAATAGGGTTATATGTGAAGCCATATATAGTAAAATCTTAACTTGCAGATAACTTACTTTGATATTGAACTTTACCAAAATATGTGTTGGATTATATATATAATGTTATAGAAAAGTTATAAAATGAATATGGTTATATGTGAAGCCATATGTAATAAAGTCTAACTTGCAGATAACTTAATTTGATATTGAACTTTACCAAAATATGTATGAGATTATATATAATGACATATTTATAATACAACTTAATATATAATTATATATGACATTAAATGATGTCAGATATAATTATATAAGATTCCATATATGACACAAGATTTAAAATTTAGTTTGAGAAATGATTATATATGGTTCAACATCATATATTGTAATATATATCCCTATACAATATTATATATGCGCAAGAGGACAAAATTATTTTTCTTCCATTTTTTTTAGAATAATTTTACAAAAAATTATGTCATGGGATTTAAGCAAATCCAATTTAATCTCAAAATATCTTATTCGATCTACCAAAAATTACTTTTTTTTTATCTAATTACATCCAATTAGATATAAATTAATCCCATGGGAAATTTTGGGATCTATCATGATCTTTAATTAAATATTATTGGATGCCCCAATTTTGAGATCAATTTACGGCTTGTTTTTACAATACGTGTATAATTTCAGACGAACGTATGGCACCCGAACGAATACGTAAGGAAATAAGTTTTTATATTTCGTTCGTGTGACTTACGTTTGAGCACGTTAAGCTTTATGTTATGTCAAACAGTAGAGATTGCCATGACATTGCTTTTCGGTTTTTGTTGTTGTTCATATACAAATAACTCATTTTTCGTTGGTAGATGGCAACCCAACACTATAAATGAAATATAAACAAAAACAGCTGATTTCTGCTTGAAAAAAAAATTAATTTATTTTGTTTAGAAATTAATTTATTTTGTTTTAAAAGTGGATATAAAAATATAATTTGTATAAAAAAAAAACAAAAACATTTACAACTAAAAATGGAAATAAATATAAATATAAATGAAAATAAAAATCATTATTCTTTTTTTTATTACAATTTTTTGTTAAAAAGTATTACAGTAAAACCCGGTTAAGATGAACTCCGAGGGACAAAAAAATTAGTTCGTCTTAAGCGATTTTCGTATTAAGCGGGTATTTTTAACGATTAAAAATATGTATTTATTAAACCAAAAACAAAATTTTTACATAAATAAAAAATAAAATTAGCATTTCATGCATTCACAATTAAAACTTCAATTAAAATTCTTCATTAAAAAAAATGTGTTATTTTTTTCTGAATGACTGAATTAACGATTTCATTCGTTTTAAGTTTTTCTATTACTAAAATATGATTGTCAGCTTCTTCGGCACACGATTTTGTTCGAATATATCAGTTGACAAATTTTCAACATCGGCAGGATTAACCTGATAAAGTATGTGACGACAAAACATTAGCATCTATATCTAGAAAGTCATCCGCGGATATGAAATTCATATTAGGTCTTTCCCATTAAACGGATAAAGAGTGTACTAAACATGGTAATTTGTATGAAAACGAGTTTTTGGGACTGCCTAAAACAGTTCGTAATAACCGAGGGTTCGTATTAACCGAGTTCGTATTAAAAGATGTATTTTATATGAAAATTGTTGCCAAAACGTCGGGACTTTTAAATTAGTTCGTATTAACCGAGGGTTCGTCTTAACCGAGTTTTACTGTATTTTTTTTTAATATTAAATTCTGTTGCCTTTTTTCTTTGACGAATACTTTTTTGTGAACGTCTGTTTTTGAAGTTTGTGACATTTCAAATCGCATTGTGGAAACCAAAAAAAGGGACGAAAACGACAACTCTTACGTTTTCACTCAATTCAATGTGACATTTGCGATACAAAACCCCAAAATGAATTTCTTCACTCATTTACACGAATTTTTTGAGTGACACGTCTTACAAAAACAGACCGTTAATCCAGTAATATATTTGGGGGATCTAATCGGATATTACTGCATACTAGGGTCTTTAAATTACTCGGGTTTTAACTTACTCGATTAATGGTATAAGATTTTAAAATTACTCGAGTAACTCGAATAATTTCAATAATTTTATTTCATAAATTTTCCTTAAATATACATAAGAAAACTCAAAATAAATACAAAACCAGGAGTTCCGAAATGTATTTCATCAAAACTAAAAATATACATTAGTTAATTAATTTACTATTAAAGAGATCTTCTATAATAAAATGCAATTGAGGTGTTTTACTTTATTTTCTTTCGTTTTTATAAAGTTCGATTTTAAGAAAACGTTAGGGATATAACTTTTAGCATTTTTTGCAAATATCTTTGTTTGGAATTTTGTTCGATTTTATTTTTTACAAAATAGATAATAATTATATAAGTTGAATATACATAGATTAGTATGAAAGAAAATAGTGAACGGCCCAAGCCGAGCTGAAGCATAAAAAAATTATGGAAAATTAAGTACAACTCGAATATTTCAAAATATGTTACCATAATCTAATAGTCTTTAGTGTTGAAAATTCAGATATGGAAAAATTTGGCATAATTTCTGGAAATCGGGTCTTTTGGTTCAAAATTTTATTTATAGTTTCGACCCTTCATTTAAGTATAAAAATGCCATTAACTGTTTAAAGATATTGTTAAAACATTTTTAGAAAATGCTAAAAAAATATGATGTTTTAGGCATTGGTCTCTGTGCCGAACTTTTTTTTTGTCCAAAATGACCAGAGAAAAATAGTTGTCAGTAATAGTTGTCTATCAGTGCAGTATTGCTCATATCGTGATGTCTCGTAAAAAAGTTATATCCCTACTAAGTAAATAAAATATGTTAATTAATACTACGTTTCCACTGAACGTGATTTGGACTTGTTTTGAAATGAAACATGTTTCCCATACATTTTTTCAACAAAAGCACATGTTTTGCTTAAAACACGTAAGTGGAAACATAGTCTTATACGGTAACTGCATCATTGCTTTAAATTTTATAATGAAAATCTTTTTTAAAAAAATACGAAGCAAATTAATTTTTTTAAATATAAAAAAGGTACAAACTGAAATAGAACATATTTTTATTTTTTTTTTTATTAATTAATAATCATATAATTACAAATTATATACTATTACCCTAACCGAGCACTAGCTACTATGGCCTTCGGCGCGTTGTAGCGAAAACAGACCAGTGCCTCTGGTGGGAATCGAACCCACGACCCCCGCACTGATAAGCCAGCACGCTACCAACTGGCCTACCAGGGCGCAAACGAGAACATATTTTTATTTAATCGATTAATCGACCAAATTAATCGAGTAACGAATAATAATCGAGTAACGAATAATACCGATTGAATACCCTACTGCATACACCAATTTTAAGATAAAGTTGGATAAGATAAAATATCGATCTTTATCAAATGCGATCTTTTTTGTATTTGAGATGTAATTTTTTTTTGATCGGGTATTTATGATTTTTTTTTTTTACTTAAAATGATGTTTTTTTCTATCAGCTGCTAAAACAAATGTTTTGCTAAGAGTTGTAATTTAAATTTACAATTTAAACTTACATCTTTCTGAGATTCTATGTTGTTTACCTTGAAACTTTTACTTCTTTAGTGAACAAATAATTTTAATTATATTTTTATCTAGACTTATTTGAAAAAATATTTATTGACTGAACCGTTAAGTTCAGTGTAGTGTCATTTATTATTGAAATTAAAAGCTTGTCGAATGATGCATGGGCAAATTCTAAATGAAAATTAAAATTTTTTATTTAAAATTTTGGAAATTTCAAAAGAAATTTAGATTTTTTATTTTAAATTTAGAAAATTACGATTATATTAACAAAAATAATTAACAATCGCCAAAAACTAAAAATCGGAAATATATGAAAATTGAAAAAAATCGCCAAAATTTTAAAAAATGCCAAATTTAAAAAAAAATCACCAACATTTAAAAAAATTTCCAAATTATAAAAGTTGCCAATTAAAAAAAAAAACCAAAAATTTAAAAAACAAAATTAAAATAATTGACAAAATTCAAAAATCGCTAAAATTTACAAAACGCTCAAATTGGACAAAAATCCCCAAATTTAAAAAATTGCTAAAAATTAAAAAATAACCTAAAACAATTAAAGACATTTTTAATTCTTGTATTTTTTGTTTTAATTTTGGCGATTTTTTTTTTTTTTTGGAAATTTTGCAGAATTTTTTAAAGGGTCCGCCAAATAACTTTTTTTTTTGAACTCCTGAACCAATTGGACTTTGTATGGCGTCATACCAAGGTCTTTATGCAAAATTCGTCTCAATGATGTCTCCGAAATGTTCAATTGTTGAGAACGACGGTGAATTGATGTTAATGGCGCTTCACGCACACTTTCTGCCACAGCAGCAATATTCTCGGGTGTACGCACTGTTTTTTTCTTTTCACGTTTTGGTTTATCGATGAGGATGCCAGTTTCTTTCACTTTTTTCACAAGATAACGAACATACGGACCATATTCGATCAGCGGAAGGATGCTTCCTTTCAAAGGTACTAGAAAAGCTTTTACACTCGCAAATGAGTAAATATATAAAGGACAAATGTTTGTTGTCTGATAAGCAATCAGGGTTTAGATCTAATCACAGCTGTATTACAGCTTTGATTGATGTTTCGGAAAATATACGACGTAAGCTAGATGACGGTATGATTAATTTCTTGGTTCTTCTTGACCATTCTAAGGCATTTGACACGGTAGATCACTTAACTTTATGCATGAAACTTAAAAATTTTTTTAAGTTTTCTGAAACGTCAACTCAGTTGTTGTTTTCCTACTTAACAGAACGTACACAATCTGTTTTTGTTAACAATGCTTGGTCTAACCCGTTACCCCTTACTAGAGGAGTACCACAAGGGTCGATTCTAGGACCACTTCTTTTTTCAATATATGCGAATGATTTGCCGAATCAACTTTCTCATTGTCAAATACATATGTATGCAGATGACGTGCAATTGTTTTTGAGTAGTCCAGTTAGATCGATTAGAGAAAATGTTGATAAAATTAATGATGATCTCAATAGAATATATGTGTGGGCAACAGCAAATGGGCTTTGTTTAAATCCAAAAAAGTCAAAGTATTTGGTGATTCATAAAAAAACTGTTAATCCAGTTATTAAGGATGAATTTTTAATAAATGGTGAAAAAATAGTACCGGTTCAGACTGCAAAAAATCTGGGAATAACGTTCAACAAATATTTAACTTGGACAAACCACGTGAACACACTAGTTGGTCAAACTTACATTAAGTTAAGATCACTATGGTCAGCTCAATTTTTTACTCCCCTAAGAATAAGAATACTTCTCGCTAAATCCTATCTGATTCCTGGATTGATTTATGGGTGTGAGCTTTTTGCAAATTGTGATTATGCAAGCAAACGCAAGTTAAATGTCTTGTATAATAACATAGTAAGATATGTTTACGGTTTAAAAAGGTTTGACCATATTTCATTATTTACAAAAAACCTCTATGGAGGATCTTTTGATGATCTTTTAAAAATTCGGGTGCTTATATTCTTACATAAAATTATTTATACTAAAAATCCTCAATATCTATATGCCAACTTACGCTTTGCCAGATCACCCAGGGGTAGAAAACTTATACTCCCAAGCCATCGAAATCTTGTGTCTGAATGGCAGTTCTATCTAAATGCTACGCGTCTTTGGAATACTCTCCCACAAAACCAACAACTAAACAGCAATGCAAAAAACTTTAAACAATTTTTATTTAATTTTTTTCGTAATTTTAATATTGTTTTGAACGCTATTATAACATTGATCCGTGCAATTGATTGTAATTTTTATAATTTTAATATTTTAATTATATTTAAAGTTAATGTTTGATTTAATAATTTAATATTTTGTTTTGCCAAACTTTAATATTTAACATTTTGCATTCCTATACTATAAATATAAGATTAAATCTTGTTGTATAGGAAATAAACAAGTAAATAAATAAATAAATAAATAAAACTAATTATCTGTCAAATCAGTCATGAGCTAAGTGTTACCATTCATGAAATAAGCACTATTTGAAAAAAAAAAACGTTAGATGGCGGACCAAATATATATATTAGCATTTTTTTTTAATTTAATCGATTTTTAAAATTTTGGTTTTATTTATTAATTTTGCAGATTTTATTTATAATTTTGACATTTTTTTCGTTGTCTTTATGGGTTATATAGTTTGCACCAAATTAATTTTCAATTAAACATTTAATACGTATTATTAAACTTTTAATTGATAGTGAGTTTACAATCAAACAAAAATTTAATAGATATTTTTGACCAATACTTTTTTCTGTGTAATTGGTAAACAAAAACTCAGACAAAACGTTTTTTTCGTCTCCTATTTTATATGAAAAATGAGCGAATAGTAAGTAATTTCATGATTATTTTAGTCGGCGCAAATGCATTGCCTATTTTGTAGGTTTGAATTTAAAAAATTAAAAATTTTTCTTTCAAGCTCACTCAACTGATCCTTTAATTGATTATTTGTACCCCGAATATTTTTCTAGGCAGGCTAGAACTTTTGGGTAGTGATTTATGCAGTTTTGTGAAAAAAAATCTGAAAAAATTAGAATGTTGTTCTCTAATTTGGAACAACCTAATCTGCTACTCATTCTAAAAGAATTGAGAAAATTCAGGAACTTTTTTTTTACCATAATAGCATTCAGGAAATGGAACTGGAACTGGTCTGAAGAAATTTTTTATCATTAGAAGTAAATATTTTGGTCTACAATCTTTAAGTGATCGTAGATCTTCATTTTCTATAACTTTCATATACTTATAATATACGTTCCAATCAGATTAGATGTAAAGAGCTATCGGATCTGTTGAAAATATATGTTTCTCCTCGAGATTTACGTCATGAATGTCTTTTTCGTGATGACTTTCATAGAACTAATTATGGTAATAATGAGCCAATTACTTGATGTCGAAAACTTTGTAATAATTTTTCAACCTTTATTGGATTTTTAATTAGGCAGGGATAAATTTAAATTAAATTGATTTATGATTTTTAATTAAAATAACTTAATATTATTATAGAAAGGTTGAGGTTAAGAAGAAGAATAAACGTTTTTCTGTAAAAATTATAAACACTATTAATTTAAATCAGACTAGACTAGTTTTTGCCTCTTTATATGGACAGGCGTCATCAGTGATTTTCCATTTAAATTGTATTATTATTTGTGTCTTATAATTATCCGATTGTCTCTATATGATACATTTTCCAACAACCTGCGGTTGTAAGAACCAAACCTGCGCTCTTCTTACTTTGCAAACGTAAAATAACAAGTCATGATAGTTTAGCGATCACATCCAAGTATGGCCTCGAATGTAATGCAGGCTCGAATTATGCAGCTACATTGCAGTTTTCTTTTCTATTAGCTTTTCTGTTATTGTATATTATACTCAGAAGTGACAGCACTAACATACACAAATATTCTATTTTTAGATTTTTGTTTATTTTTCTAATCTCCTCCGTCTCTATTTCACAACTTTACCAGATTGACGTATGGTTTTTACGTTTAGTGTTGACAACTTTGCGTTTAAGTTGAGACATCGCCATAGGGCGATAGTCTGTAAGATATAAATCAGTAGACTGAATAAATAAATAAAATAAATAAATAAAAGTTCTTTGAGTCACAAGCAGTCATATTCCGCTTTAGGAGTTGCAATAACCCATAAAAGTGAAATGGTGAAAAGCCATATGACATTTCCCAAAATTTAAAAGTTCTAAACTAAAAATTAACCCAAATGCGCCGACATTCAATTAGCCTTAAAATAAATTTGTAATTCATATTGGGGCACAACAAGCGAAACAAAAAACTATAAATTTAGTTTTATCAGGATTCGGGTTAAATCTATCATAAATTTTTATTTATTACCACAACTAAATATTTAAATAAATTTTCACGGCTCATTTTATTATTTTGTTCTTCTTATAAACTAATAAAAATTTCGAAAATTAGTAGATCATTAAATATATTAATGACTTTTTTTTTTTTTTTTTATAAAAGATCTTTAAATTTATTTTATTAAGCTCTAAAAATAAAAGACAATTTATGTATTAAACTCTTGTCTTTTTATTAACAATAAATTTAAAGACTTCTTTGTTGCTGGTGCTAAAGAAATTATAAATTTTTTTTCTTCTTCTTTTGGTTTATCTTTAAAGTATTTAATAGTTATTGTTTTTTTTTACCGGTATTTTTTTAAAAAATAAAAATCAACCAACACATTGTTTTTATGAGTGACTGACTACTCATTTAAGCTGTGATAAAAATCTTAAACGGCCACTTAAATGTTTGTTTAAAGTTCAATTTAGGGTTTTTTTGTTAACATAATTAGTTTTAAAATGTGTGAAAAGCAAGTAGAAGAGCTTGAAAGTATAGAATTATACGCAAACTTCTAATTCGAAATCAGAAAAAGTAGTTTTGTTCGAAATTCCGTTTTTAAAAAATTTAGAAAACCCATTAACGATTCAAATTCTGATTTTTTAACCTAAAAACTCATTCTTAAAATATTAAAATGTTATAATTTTATATTTGTTTTAAGAAGAAAAACACCTCTTTCATACACTAAGGATATCATGTATGTAAAGACCACAGCAATTGTGAAATTTCACTTGAAGAAAGGACGACTAACGACAACGATTTCATTAAATTCAACTAACATTTGTCATTTGTTTTAACTGTTTAAAAAATTACTAACAATTTTTAGTAAAAATTAACCACATATGTTCGTAAAAAAATAAACAAACATTTACTGTTTTTATTTGTTTATATAACAAAAAACTACTGTAAAAAATTAATGTAAAATCATAAAACAGTCATTTGATGTGGTTTGTTTTTTTTTTTTAAATGAACTACAAGGTTAGTAAAACATTAAATTTGTTCTACAAATGACTGACATTTACATTAAAAATAAAGAAACTATTTAAATTTATTTTCATCGGGATAAACATTAATTGCATTTATAGTAATTAAATGTGCTAAAGTCCCAAAACTTATTTAACAAATTGTGAAAAACAATCTGATGTAGGCGTGTCCCTATCCGGATTTCATTCCTGCCCAAGGAAATCTTAAGGGGACTTTGTTATTATAATTTCTAGAGATATTTGTTATGTTAAATCACAAACTCAATGAGAATTTCTTGTCCTCGTCTAGGAGCAAGATTCAAAATTTAAAATATCAAAGAAAAAACAAAAACAACAACAAAATATTGTCACAATTGGCTTTGTCATCTTCCAAATACTACTCTGTTTTTTTGACAGACCTAGTAATGTAGTGACGTTTATTCAAGTAAATCAACAATAGAAAATCATATGTTTTCTATTAGTGTCAGTTACATTTAAATTTGCACAAGCACCTGCATATTTGTTACAACCCAAACAACTACGAATTTTTAAATCAATCCAAACTCGAGTTGCGTTACTTTTACGTTCGGGTAGTAAAGGCCGTTGTTTATGGTCTTTCGATTCGTTAAAATTTACTAAATTCTATATTTTTGCGGCAAACTACTGTTTGCTATTTTGAGTCTTTAAATTTTTAGCAAAAGTTTTTGCTAATTTTACAGAATAAAATGCTATTTTCAATTAACTAAAGTTCACATAGAATATAACTAAAATTTTGTAAAGTGAACAGATTTATTTTTGCTGTTTTTATATTATTTATATTTAGCAAAAAAAATCTGCTAAATTTAGCAGTTTTTTCTGCGGTCTATTATAAACAGACTTTTATTTGTTTGACTTTTTTAAGTAAAAAAAACTACGGTTTAAAATGAATGTAAAATCATAATACAGTAATTTGATGTGGTTTTTTTTTTTAAATGAACTACAATTTTAGTCAAAACTGAAATTTATTCTACAAATGACTGTTTTTCACTTAAAAATAAATATAATGTATTAAAAGTCAAAAAACTGCAAATATTTACAGCAGAAGTTCCTAAGGGTACTGAATGAAAAAACTAAAATTTTTGAGCTGGACCAAAAGTCAAGACATGCCAGTCTTAAAATTTTTGTGAAAGGCGTGGTAGAGAAGAATGAGTATTTTCTAAAAATCATAACTACATTGCAAATTATCAATTTTTTCTGAATCAGACTGAGCAGTTTCTGGTATTGACCTTCGTCAGTGACCCTGTTTTTTGAATTTTTTGAATAATGTAATATTTATTATGTTTTTATTTGTTCGATTGCGTCTATATGAAATTTTCTGTGCAATCACTGACCGTTATAGATAAACTGATTTCTAATGCCACTTGCACTCGCACTACACGTTAGACAGAGCGCTTTAGCCCTCTGAGCTATCGTCAGGTCGAGTTTTGTTGTGATTAAAACTAGTTTTACTCAATACACGGTGTTTTTGTTCTTGCATACATAATCTCAGAAGTACAACTCCAACAACACAACAGTTCTATTTTTAGAAACTTACCTCACTCTAATGTCCACTGTTTTCCCATATGTTGTAAGTGATGCCACATCTATGATATATTTTTTGTATATTCGATAGATGGTGCTTACGTAGTTAGGGAAGAATTGGCAGAGAGCAAAGTTTGATTTTTGTTTTGAGTTTGAATTTTAACGTCTTCTTCAGACAATTGCAATTAATACTATAATTAATATGCAATTTTATTTAATTTAATTGTAAAGGCGTGGTAGAGAAGAATGAGTGTATTTTCTAAAAATCATAACTACATTGCAAATTTTCAATTTTTTCTGAATCAGACTGAGCAGTTTCTGCTATTGAACCTTCGTCAGTGACCCTGTTTTTTGAATTTTTGGAATAATATAATATTTGTTATGTTTTTATTTGTACGATTGCGTCTATATGAAATTTTCTGTGCAATCACTGACCGTGGTATAGATAAACTGATTTCTAATGCCACATGCACTCGCACTACACGTTAGACAACATCATAATGAAGTTCCATGATAATCTAAGTGTTTAGCTTGGAGTACCTTCCTCATTAGTTTCATTATTAGTAACAAGTCAATAGAGTTTAAATGATCTGTTGCTTAAGTGTTGCTTATTTAAGTCGCCTGTCTTGCCAGTTGCCTAACTCTATCATCTTTCTTCAGCTAAAATGTATTCTATTGTATTTGCGCCATAGAATTAAGAAATAAAGAAGGTTTATGAAACTTCATCATCTTTACATTTTTAGTCTCTTATACTTTTTCTACTTTTGCTTCTTATATTTTACCGGCAGTGGGTCAGTAGATAATTGGGTCGTTTACTACTTGTTGTTGTTGTTGCTTATTACTACTGTCTACGCTTACTTATTGTTGTATGTATGCGCCATCCATCCAACCATGCATGCTTCCATTCATCTAATATTAACCCATTAATGGCATGTCAAAGGTCCGCTAGACACTTTTTTTACCAAACTTTGCCTTAAAGCACCATCTAGTAATAATATTAGCAACCAAAGCTGAAACTTTGACAGGACATAAATAATAGACGGTTAAAGGTTTTTTAAAAAATTAAATTTTGTATAACTCCGTGAACAAATCCTTATTGAAAAATGTTCATGTGCGAACCCTGACATTATAACCAGTCATTATTTATTTTTTAAGTGAAATAATTTTGAAATATTTTAGACTTTGTGTATTTGAAAATTTCATGGTCCGATCGATAGGTCAGATTTTCAAAAATTACATGCAATCGATGAACTAATTTTTAGCAAAAAAAAACATTTCATGTTTTCTCATCAACATAATAATCAAAACTAAAAAAGATTAAGCTTTTTTACACATAAAAAGTAAAGTACATAATTTTTTATGAAAATGTTCATAATTTTAGGGTTTATAATACAATACGTATGATACGTAACCAAATATTTATTAATAGTTTCTTAAATACTAAGAAATATTCCTAATTTTAGGGTTTTTAATCATATACATATAGTAGGTAATTATTCTTAATTCCCTACAATTTTTCAGAATCCTAAAAGTATGCTATATAAAATATTGACGTTTTCGTAATATTTAAGAAATTTTTCTACTTAGTATAAACCATTCATTACTTTTTTTAAATTAACAGTTTATAATTCCCAATTCATTTTTAGTTAAATTGTTTGCTTATATAGATGAACGATTATATTGGAACTATAAGAATTTACATTGGGCTAGAAATCATGCAATCCGAAAAGAAAGTTTCAAATATGCGCATTTATTCATAAGCAGGGCAACCAGAAATATGCCGTATCATGTTCTTTCCTGTGCTTCGTATTGGAAAGCTTATGAGATATTTATCCTTTTCAGAACAATTGACGAATTCTGGCATCGATTTGTTATAACATATTTTGCATATTTTGCTCTAAATAGCATATTTTGTATATTTTGATTAAAGGGCATATTTTTGATAAAAAAAAGTCTTATTATTGAGTATATTTTTGTACTTTTTAGATCAAAACCATATTTTTAGAGTATATTTCACGTTTTTTTTTTTAATTTTTCGTTATCAAACAATTTTATATTTCAAAAAAAAAATGTTCCAAAAACTTTTTCTCAATATTTTCCGTTATTTGCAAACCTGTTGCGGAAATTAGCCATTTTTGCAAAATTTAATTTCCTATTTTACGACTGTACCAATTTAGGTAAATTTAATCTTTTATCTCCTTTGTTGTTAGCAATTGAAATTAAATTCACAAAATAAGTCTTAAAATACGATTTTTTAATGAAAAATGTGTTTTAAGAGCATATTTTTTAAATTTTAAGAGCATATTTTCATTTTTTAGGGCATTTTTTATGCGCATAAAATAGAGCATACTTCTGGTTGCCCTGTTCACAAGTATTAATATTTTGTACATTGACAAATATTTTATGAACTTTTCATAAATAACGATTTGCTACACTTAGAATACTATGTAAGTAAAGACCATACATTTCAGTAAATTTAACTAACATTGTCATTTATTTTTTAATGTTCAAAAATTGAAACACTATTGTAGTAAAAATGAACCATTAGCAAAAAGTAAACAAACATTTATTTTTTTAAATAACAAGAAACTACTGTAAAAAATTAATGCAAAATCATAAAACAGTTATTTGATGTGGTTTGTTTTTTTAAATGAACTACAAGGTAAGTAAAAAAATTAAATTTGTTCTACAAATGACTGACATTAACATTAAAAATAAAGAAACTGTATTACAACCGAAACAACTATATATTTGTAAAGTAGAAGTTCCCTGAGAGTATTTTTACCATTATAATTTATGAATATGTGCATACAATTTATGAAAAAGTTCTTATACCTATATGTACATTGGCAAATTTTTCACAAAATATTCCTAAATAGTATGATTTTTTTTCTGTGTATATTTTTAAAAAAATTTTGCAGAAGGTCGTATTAAAAATCGTTTTTTTCAAACAATTATTTGGCTACTCTGGATAACAATCTTCCAACATTTTTTTTATTCGCGATTGTAGTCAGGGTGTTGAATCATTTACTGGCTTTGAATTCACTTTCTTCTCTTTTAACAAATGTATCCATTTAAGAGTATTGGGTCTCAAAGGGAACATTGTGTCAATAATGAGTTAAGATCCAGTCAAACTTTTTATTGTACGTAGAAACTTAGTTTCTATAGTTAAGTCTTCTTCTTTCGTCATCATCATCAGGCAACAATCATTAGCAAGACAGTTTGTTCAGATCTACTGCAATTGTTTGTTAATATTGTGTTAAAGTTCTTTATGGCTTTTTATAGATGTTGTTATTGTTATTGTTGTTGTTGTTAAGAAATGCTCTGGTTTATGTACGTCTGTGTTTCTGAAGAAACAAAAAAAAAACTTTTTCCGTGAAAAGAAAATTGTTTACATTGAATTAATAATAAAAAACGTGCTTTCAAAGTATTTATACCGTCTATTTTTTATTTTCTTTTCTTTATTTTTGTAACTCTATTACCAGATCATTTAAGACAAAGTTGTCGTTTTATTAAACGAGGGTAAATTTATAAGTTATTAATTGATTGGCACACACTGCACTTAAATGAAAAGCGTCGTCATATGTAAGAAAATCTTTATATACACTCAGAAAACAAGTTTACCAACTATTAAGTAAGCTGAGCTAAATTTTAAAAAATTCGGGAATGATATGGCTTCAAATAAAATTTAACTCAAATCAAGTACACAGTTTTCTTAAAAACAAGTGAAAGTAATTTACTTCAATTGGGTAAATTTGTATTAAAATTTAGTCAATTTTATCTTAAATTTTATGAAACTTTACTAAAATTTAGTATTTTTTTAACTTAAATGCATACTTAGCATTTTGCTTAAATCTAGTAAAAATATATTAAAATCAAGTTAATTTTTCTTAAATTTTAACATTATTTTATGATGTGGGCAAGATTATTCAAGTTCAAGATCATTTGTTTTTAGTTAAACAAAAAACCGCGCAATGTTTATTTTTTAATTAAAATATTTTGCCATCCGCTAATTTAAAGCAGACTTTATCTACTGACAGGTCCTTACATGTTTCATTTCGCGTCACCGAAAATCTTCAGAGAACCAATGTAGAAGTGGTAGAAGATGTTTACTAGTTAAAAATGTTTTATTTTTGATTTAAATTAGTTCAATACTTACTTCTCATCGGGTAAATAAAACAAAATTTGGGTAAAATCTTCTACCCCTTCTACACTGGTTCTCTGAAGATATGTTTTATAAATAAATTACAAGCAGTACTTAATTGGATTAAAAAGAAGTACTGATCTCTTAACTTTTTGAATAAAATTGTATCAAATTATATATAATTTGATCAATAAAATTAGTTGTATAAAGTTGTATCTGAATATATAAAAACTGTTTTTCCTTGTGTATCTTACAAGAGTTGTACTTTTAAGTATAATTTTCCTTGTCTCTACTACATCTTGACAATGCCGCGACATCTACTTCATTCTGCGTATAGGTTTCAATTTGGTTGTCCTCCACACTATTAAAGTGTTTGTCAGCACAATTTTTTTTTAGCAAAATAAATTAGTAAATCATTAATAATATATTAGTATTGGATATACAAGTTAATAATGTCGAATTGCTTGCTTGAAAATTGCATTTATTACAATAACAAAATGAATTGATACATTATTCAAAGTATTGGCCATCGTTAGCCACTACTTTTTCCCATCTTTCTGGTAGCATATGGATTCCGCCCCAAAAGAACTGCTCCGGTTTTGCGGTAAAGAATGAATCAAGCCAATTTCTGATACCCTGTTCTGAAGTGAAGCGTATTCCAGTAAGGGCGTTCTGCCTCGATCGAAAGAAATGGTAGTCAGAAGGGCAAGGTTTGGGCTATCAAGCGGGTGAGCCAAAACTTCCCATCCACTGTTTTCCAAATAGTTTTTGGACGGTCTTGGAACATGTGGCCGAGCGTTGCCATGATGGAAGATTATGGCCTTGTGTCTGGTCGAATATTCTGGTCGTTTTCCGTTGTTTGCTCTCTTCAAACGAATCAATTGTGTTCGGTACAGGTCCCCTGTGATTGTCTGACCCGATTTCAACAGCTCATAATACAAAACACCCTTCTGATCCCAAAAAATACAGAGCATTACCTTGGCGCCATGGATGTTCGGCTGCTGCGTTGATTTGGCTGGTTGGCCGGGCTTTATATATGACTTTTTGCGCTTGGGGTTATCGTAATGTATCCATTGTTCATCACCAGTAACAAAACGATGCAAAAATTACTTCTTTTTGTTAGGTTTCGAGCAGCATTTCCGACATGTAAAATCGTCTTTCAAAATTTCCTTGCTTTTGAATGAAATATCTTGTTGTGTGACTCCCAATGATAACGCAAGTTCATTTGACAACAATCTTCGTGGAGTAATGCTTCCAATTCCTCATCTTCAAACTTTTTCGGCTTTTTTAGGCCTCTCCTTGTCTTCTGTGTTGAAATCAAGACTTTTGAATCTCGCAAAATATCGTTCACAAGTTTTTTGAGTTGGTGTATGTTGACCGTAAACTTCTAAAAACAATCGATAACTTTCAGCAGCCGTTTTCTTCAAATGAAAGCAAAACATCTTTTTTAGGAACAAAATTCGACATTATTATAGCGATGGAAAAAAATGTGTGTTTACACTTTGGCGTCTATCGAATACTGAATTATAATGACAGATGTTTACCCTCCAAAATACCATATTTGTTATTATTGACACAAACCATATGTGATAGTTATGCCATATGTTGTCCAAATCGACATTATTAACTTGTATACCCAATATAACATTAGTTAGAATTAACTGATTCTAACTAATGTTATACTAATATATTACTAATGTTTTACTAATTTATTTTGCTAAAAAAAATTGTGCTGATAAATATATAAGAATAAAATTTTAGCTGAAAACACAACTTCAGCAAAAAATTTCCTGAAAAATAGTATACTTGATTTACAAGACGCTTAAGTAACTTTTCTACTAACTTGTTTTTTTGCGTATGGGGGTTTTTTTAGAAATACTTTTGCTAATTTAAATGGTTTTGCACATATGCTTTACAACGATATTTACATATCATACTAAAAGATGGACTCTGTATTCATCTAGGAAAGCTATGCTGCCATATAAAATTTTTGACAAATCGTGCATTGTCCATATTAGGATAAATATTTTCTTGCTGAGATACCTCTTCCTAATATGCTCTTTCCATTGCTAGTTTAGTGATAAAAATCGATAAAAGCACTGGCAAAGCGTTGGTTGACAACGATATCAATAAAAAAGCTCTGGAAAAGCACTTATTTGGAACGCTTTGCCAACGTTTGTAAAAAGTGCTTTGCCAATACTTGTTTTTTTCAAATTTATAATTGTATGTGAAAAAAAAACTGGCGAAATATTGGTTTAAAGCGATTTGCCAGTGTTAGCACTTGACCAGTATTTTCGCTAAAATTGAAAAAAATTGTCAAAAATTAAAAAAATCGCTAATATATGAAAAAACCGCCAACAATTTAAAGAAGTCGTAAAAATTAAAAAAAAAAAAAATTTATAAAAATTATTAAAAACTCTTCAAAACTGCTAAAATTTTAAAAAATTGCTACTATTTAAAAAATTTGCAAAAAAAAAAAATCCAACAAAATTCAAAAAAAAAAGTCCAATATTAAAAAAAAAATCGCTCAAATTAACAGAAAATCGAAAAAATCACATAAATAAAATTTAAAACATCCAAATCTCGAAAATATTTTTTAATTGTTGTTTTTTCCACACCTAGTCAGTTCTTGCTGACTAGGTTAATTAAAAATTAAGATTAAAATTTCTTCGGTATTTTAAAACATTACACACAGAGAAATAAAGTGCCAACCGAATTGAAAAGTGTATTTTAATGATAACTTATAAATTCAGTTAGTTCAACGATATTTACATTAGATTTCGGTACATTTTGGATGCTGTGACTAAAATTTAGTTGAATTAACCGATCTTTGTTGTGAAAACTAATGTTCACTTGTACCAACCGACTGACATTGGTAATAACCGAATTTGAGTCGTAGTAACCGAATTTCAATTATCAAATAACGAAATTTTTCTCTGTTTGTGTGGATAAATTTGGCGAATGGAAAAATGTTTATTGGTAAGATTAGAGAAAAGTTAATAGTTAAGCAATGAATTCACTGTTCGGCCTCCGAAGGTGCGGCCAAACCGAAAATAATTGTTTTTCCTTCAATTTTATACACAAAATGGAATTAAATCGGCTCAACAAGCATGTTTCCAATATCAAAATTTATCATAATTGCCTCTAGATGCCAAAAAAAACCGACCGAAAGTTTTTTGGCCGAACTGTTCGGTCGGACATTAATGATTTATAATCTGTCTAAGTTTAAACTTTGGTTGCTTAAAATCCTCTAGAGGGCGCTTTAAGGCAACACAAATTACGAACATTGCTTAATTAAACATTTTTCTTCATAAAATGTCCATCAGTATCATTGGCGTGTCCATAATGAGTTAATTGTTAATTTTACGTGATTTCCATTATGGAATTTTTGTCTATCGGAAGTCACTTGAAATGGTTTTGAATCGGTAACTTAATTTCTTGAAACTTTTTGATTATCCCTCGTACTTATATAACAACATGCCATGCAATGCAATTTTCTTATTCATTGAAATCTTGTTAATTCTTTTGCCATTTACTTGTGTTTGCAACTTTTTTTTTTTTGTGTATATGTAGCACAATGTCTGATTTCCTGTTAGAAATTGAAAGTATTTTTTTTTTTGATTTTTTTTTGTTTCTCTTTTAATATTATTCGGTTGATAAGCTCTATTTACATTATTTGTGTTTTACATATCTTTTGAGATGAATATCTTGATATAGTTAAACGAAACGAGCGATATTTCAAATTGTATCGCTTTCATTTTATTGATTTGTGTTGCTGTTATTAATGTTTAACGCCTTTAAGTCATGTTATACCAATTAAATTGCCATCATTGTATATTAGAGACAATTGTTGGTAAAAATGTTGCCAATCGCGCTCAAACTATCATTTATGTCTAGACATTTCTTTCACTTTTTTCTTTCGTAGTGCTAAACCATAAATTGTCAAAAATGAAAAAAAAAATAATTTTTTGTACCAAATCATAAATGAATTTTATTCCGAAAATTAGTAACTTAAAATTTTACTTTAACTAATCTTTCAAACTTGAATATATCACACGTGGTCTAGAATTAGTTATTGACAACAAAAGTACCCAGAAAAACTTTGTGAATGGGTGCGATAAAATAATGCATTACCTTGTAGTGTATACTCCTGTATACCTGTATCATTATTTTCCAACAAAAAGTAACGAATTACCGACAATGGGTTACATAATGCATTACTTCTAATGGACACTCCTTACCTGCAGCATTGTTTCGAAACATAAAGTAATGAGTTACCAATAATTGTGTACTCAAGGATTACCTTGGAATGATACATCATTACCTTTTACATTATTTCGATATATAAAATAATGACTTACCGATCATCAATTACATAATGCATGAAATATAAACGTACAGTTATATATTTAAAATATTTTTTTGAAAATCTATATTTAGACACAATATTTTGTGATTTTTTGTAAGCATGAGTGTATGGTACATATTTTTAAAATCACAAACGGAAACTCTAAGCACAACAATTCATTTACATTTTAAGCCACTTATTATTATATGTGACGATAGCTCAGTGGGTAGAGTTCTCGCCTAACAACCTAAAGACCCCAAGTTCGAATTCGAGACCACGTCATTTATTTAATTACAAAAATTTGTGTAATCATTTTTTTTAATAATGTTTTTTTTATGAAAATCTTTTTATAGGCCCATTACTTTTTCGAACTCGGTAACCATATAAATAGCCACTTACTTAACCCCCTATTAGGTAATGAGTCCACACATTACTTTTAGGATCATCGCCTGTAAAATTCATCAGTGATGTAATCTGTATTATAATGAGTGAAGCCCTATGGCGATACATTACTTTACTCATTATTTGGTAATGTGTGGTTTTGCTCTTTTTCGAATTCGGTAACCGTATAAATAGCCACTTACTTAACTCCCTATTCGGTAATGAGTCCACACATTACTTTTAGGATCATCACCTGTAAAATTCATCAGTGATGTAATCTGTATTATAATGAGTGAAGCCCTATGGCGATACATTACTTTACTCATTATTTGGTAATGTGTGGTTTTGCTCTGGGTACTCCACAAAAAGTCTATATAACTATACACTATATTTCCAATTTCAGAAAAACCTGTTGTCAAAAAAAAAAAAATCTGTAGACAAATTTAAATGTTATGCCTACACAGGCATACAAAATTTTAGAGAGGTCAAGACCATAGTACTAAAACATACTTTTCTAAAGGCTTTAGGTCCGCTGAATCCGAATCTGACCTTAGAATTTCTCCATCACATCAGGTTTTCGATATAGGTTTAGAAAAACATAAAGTTTGGAAAAACTCGTGCTGCGATACGTTATAAAATTGCGTATTACGACTTTTTCACAAAATTTTTTTGTAATCTGAAATTTCTCTCTATTGTTTTCTAAACTCAGGTTTAACCTTATATCTTAAGGTTTATCCTTATATCTTACTTCTTCTTTGAGAAATAATCATAGCGAAAATACTATATCAAAACTGTAAAACCGTTATCATTAAAATAACGTTCTCGAAATAACTAAAATACCGTTATTGCTAAAATGCCGTTACCGAAATAAGTAAAATGCCGTTACCGAAATAGCTGAAATAATGTTACCCCTAAAATACCGTTACCGAAATAAACAAAAATAACTTTAACCTTACCGTTATAGTGAATATAGTGATTCCAAACCATACAGTTACTCACTATTTTTGGAGTATTTTTTTGTCAATACCTAATTCTAGACCACATGTGATATGGAGAGTTTTCTTTTCTTATTTTTGTTTTCTTTTATTTTAATTTCTTAGTTGTTTTTTTTCACTATTTCTGTTACCGTTAACTAGTGGTCGGTTATTTCACTAAACACTTTTATGACTCTAGGGCAACCCACATTTTAAAATTGTGATAATTAGTTATTTTTTAGTGCCTCTTGGATGTCGTGTTCGTCATCTTTTAATGATAAGATGTTAAATTTGTTTAAACTAAATAAATGGTTGTTAAACATACTAACATATCAGGGGCAGCCACTTTCGTGCACTAAAAAATCGAAAAATTGCGCTTAAAATATGCGGCAAAATATCCAAATTTTTGCGCTTAGAATATACATTTAAAACGAAATAAGTACTAAAAACCGTAAAAAATGTACTAAAAATCCAAAAGCAGGCACTAAAAATAAATAAAATACGCACCTTCAACTTGTTAATTTTTAAAAATCGAGTTTTTACTCGATAGCGTTGGTTTAAATATTTACTTCAATATAAACGTCTCACAAATGGCAACTAGATGATATGCTAAGGGCTACAAATGCTTTCCGTTAGTTATTTTTAATTAAATCTTAATTTTAATTTTTACAAAATATGCTAGAAATATGCAACATATGCACCAAAATATGCATTTATAACAAAATATGCAAAAACAAATCGATGCCATTTTGTTGAAAATTCTTTGATTCGGAAAAGTGTTTGGTAAAAATCAATGGGCTACTGACTACAAACATGCATTTGCATGAATGTCGCTGCTCTGAATATAACACTGTGTGGAATACAAAGTGGAAAAATATTCAAAAGGAAAAGCTTCATTATATATTTGAAAACTTTTCTTGCGATCGTCATACAAGAGAGATCTAAAGACAAAGTAGATATTAAATTAAAGTTTTTTTACACCAAAAGTACCATAATAATAAATAAATAATTACTATTATCAATTTTGAATTGAAAATCGTACCGATCGGATAATGAATTCTTAAAATACACAAAGTCGAAAATTTGTTAAAATAGATTTCGTTTTTACTCAAAACTTAACCCTCTAACCGGCATAAGCTTTTTTGGACTGAAATTTATTCCACTTGTTCGGCACGAGAAATAAATAATATTTTGTTTTAGCGAAATTTTTTTTTTGTTGACTATTTTAGGCGATATGGGTCAAAATAGGTTTAGAGGCTATCTCAAAAACTAACCTATAAAATTTAAAAAGTTAAGGCATAAATTATTCTTCTTACAAAGATATAACAACAGTCCAAAAATTAGTCGTTTTGAGCTTCTAGATAAAAAAATATGGCGATTTTCGTTTTTCGAAAAACGCGAAATCGAGCGGAAACGAACCTTAACTTTAATATATATTGACGAAACTTTGAAGCTTTGATAGTGTTACCAAATATAATATTTCTGCCAAATTTCATAAAAATCCGTCCACTCGTTTTCAAGATAAGATTATGTCCTTTATATGTATCCTTTTAAAGTCCTGTATGTCCTTGGAACAAACTTAGATTATTTTCCAAAAGTTTAAGCTTTAATCTTTCTTTGTGTGGAATATGAATGGTTTCATGTTAACAGAAATGTGTTTTAAGGACTTTTCAAAATTGTGGTTGTTTCAAAATATTTATTTTTTGAAATTACTGAAAATTTTAACTATAACGCTTTCTCGCTTCCAAACCATGACATGTACACAAAACATTACTTCGCAAAATATGTGGCTAACTTCGTTCTCTATCGATATAGCTTACATATTTATAATAAACCACTTTTTTGGTGAACTTACGGCCAATTTAAAATACCCCGCCTAGAGGCGGGCTTGCCGGTTAAAGGGTTAAAGGGTTTGGTTTTTTATTACACTACTATAATATTTATACATGCTAGGGTTGTCATATGACAATATTACAAAAATGGAAAAAAACCACGATATTTTTCCAAAAATTTTAAAAATCGGTTAACGTAAAAAAATAAATATTTTTTCATATATTTTTGAATAAAGATTTTTTCACAAAATTAAAATTTTAAAGGATTTATATTCTGTCAAAGTTTCACCTTTGGTTGCTAATATTTTCATAAGAATGCGCTTTAAGGTAAAAATAAATAACAGCGAATCTATGACGTGTCTTTAATGAGTTAATGAAAATTTCCAGCGAATATATGACGTGTCTTTAATGAGTTAAACACGGGTTGTTCATAATTCATCATACCTTATTTCTTCTCTGAGAAATCGTCCGATGTTTTCATAGCAAAAGAAGTACATAATAAAAATTTCATCGGACGATTTTTCCGAAAAGAAATAAGATATTAGAAAGGTTAAACCTAAGTTTTGAAAAAAATAGTAAGAAATTTCAGATGACATATAAAATTGTGTGAAAAATTCATAATACGCGGTGTTATAAAGTCCCGAATGTAGCAAAAAACATGTTTTTCTAAACATTATGTTAAGATATGTCCTACCTGATGCGATTGAGAATTTCTGAGGTCAGATTCGGATTCAGTGGACATCAAACCTTCAGAAAAGTACGCTTTAGTCCAAGGGTTTTGACCTCTTTAACATTTTGTAGGCCTGTGTTGTAATAACTTTTAAATTTCTTTATCGATTTTTTTCTTTAATAGAGTATTTTGAAGTCGTAAATATAGTGGTTTCAAACCATATACTTACGTTTTGTGGAGCATTTTTTTTTGTCAATATCGACTTCTATATCAATATTCAATAATACCAGCTGTGTAAATTAAGAAGTATGAGTTATATCCAATTGTTGTATTAAATATACGTTATATTTAATACAAAGTAAAAATGTAAGACGTATACGTAAAAAAAATTTAAGACGCATATGTAATAAAAGTGTTAGACGTATACGTAATATTTAATTATGGTTGAGTTAAATAACACACAATTTGATTTGGTTTGAATCGCGATACATATTTTTAACAGATTTTGTCTCGCTGATTCCAAATTTGTTTTCCAAATTTTCCCATCTAGTCACAATTTCGAGAAAACCGCGATTAAAAACGCGAAAAATCATGTTTTTAACCATTTTTGAAGTTTTGTATACACCCCATCCGAACAGCTTAAGCATTTCTCTTACGACGGAAGATATATTTAAAAGTCTATTTAAATCCAAAAAATCATTAGCTAATGTCTATTAATAAATATTTTATTAAATAGTGAAAATTTAAGTTTTAACAAAAACTGAAATTTTTACCTTTCTATTAGGATTTCCTAAGTATTTGTTCTACCAATAGTGCTAATTGGTATTCCTTAATGTTGTTTCCAACGATACCAAACTTTTATATGGGATGTTTATAACTCCTTAACAGAAAATCTTCAAAAGTTACTTCATATGAAAATGGCGCGCGGCGGGCAAAAACGTTGAGGGGACCTTTACCAGCAGAGCAAAAAGATCTGTATTTATATGAAATTTGAATTTACCTTTCGATTCTACACTAAACATTTTGTTAAAAAAATGTTTTCCCCTTTTTAAAGCACATCATTTAGAAAATAGAATGGTGAAAAAAATCAAATTTTTTCAAAAAACTTATGAAGTACTTTTTTATTACACACAATCAAAAAGCATTTTTAGCTGAGAATATTGGAGCAAAAATTTTAGCTTTATGGGAATATTTTAGCCCAGTTAAAAGTTATTAAGGTTTAATATAAATATACACACAGAAAAGAGAACCAATTGCTGCAACCGAATTTTTTGCCAACCGAATTTTGATAGTTACATTTACTAATATTTATGTTACTTAGAAACTCAATTGAAGTCATTAAAATTTGGCTATGAGTACTGACTATTTAATTATGCCTACGGATTTAAAAAAAAATTCTTGTGGTCACAACTGAATTTATTAAGTAGATCGAACCGAATTTAATTAAGTAATACACCGTATCCAGTGTTTTTATTTTTATTTATTAAAATAAATATTACAGTCAATATAAATAAAGAGTAGACCAGTCTACTTGTAAGAACCGGTTAGCGCGATTAGAACAAATTATGTTTTGCATAAAAACATACCATTATTAAACGCAAAAGTATCTTTTCTCAAAAAAGTGTCTTTTTCACAAACAAGTACTCCTTATTCAAAAAAGTATCTTTTTCACAAAAAATATTCTTTCTCAAAAAAGTACCTTTTTGATAAAAAAAAATCCCTTTTCAAAAAAAACTACGCATTTCAAAAACTAGCCTTTTCATAAAAGTATCTTTTTCATAAATAAAAGTACAAAAAAAAAAGTATTTTTCTCAAAAACAAGTATCTTTTACTATATGTACCCTTTTTCAAAACAAGTATTTCTTTGCAAAAAAGTCTATTTTTTTACATCAATACCATTTTTTATAAAAAATATCTTTTATAAAAAAAGTTCTTTTTCAAAAAATTACCTTTTTTAAAGCAAGATACTTTTTTTTAAAAAAAGAGTACTTTATTTTTGAAAGAGGTAATTTTTTTAAAAAAGCTAATTTTTTAAAAAAAAAATTATTTTTGTGTTAAAAAATCATAAGTTTTTATGCAAAAATACTTTGTTTTAATCGCGCTGATCAGTTTAACGAGTAGACTTGGTTTTGGGTGTAGCCGGACTTTCTGCGATTCCCCGGTTTTTGTTCTACCCGGTCTTTCGGTGTAACCGGGTAGACCGACGACCGGGAAACCCGGGATACCGGCCTGGAGCGTCGGCTCTACTTAAAAATTATAAAACATCTTTTTCGCAACTGCGCTCGATAGAGTAATAACGTTGCTAGGTAGTTGCTATTAACATGTTAGTTTTCTCCAATTATACCCCATATTTGAAGCACCCGTTTTTGTAATTTAAGAAAAATATTGTTGCGCATTTTAGTCATCCTCCGTCTTACAAACATGTTTAAAATTCTGAAAGAAAAACGAACAACTACAATAATTTTCGTTTGTATGTACACAAAATTTAAGATTACCACAGCAGCATCTCCTTCTTGTTTTTTACTACCATATAATGGTGTTTTTTTTTAATATTATTACGTATTTTCTAAGGGTTTAAAATTTTTGTACTTTTTTGTTTTATTATCAGTTTTTTTGTTTCAATTTTCTTTTTGTTATTTTTAAATAATTAATTTGACATAAATAGCAAATAACAATTATTTTGTTCAGAACAAGGTATTATAGTTACTGCAATTGGGAGCAAGGGTTATGATTATAAAAAAATATCTGTGTTTACTGAAGATTTTTTTTTCTATGGTTGCATAGACTAGTAGTTTTTCTAACCATATTTAAAATTGTATAATTAGGGAAATCAACCAATTGTCTGTCACCAAGAAAGTTAGTTTGTTAAGCTAATTTTTAAACTTGCACTAGACAAAATAACTGGTCCTGATTAACATTTGTATGCACACACAGCTAAAATATTTGTTTACCAACTTAAATAATGTAATATCGAACGAATTCCAACTGATCTTTTCCCTGTGTGTAGTTTTCAAAAATCTATAAAACCAATTTAAGTTGACTAAAAACTCTTTATAATAAAATATAAGTAAGATTGAAGCTTTATCTTTAATAATAAGTCCTTACTTACTTACTTTAGTCCAAGGACTCAAAGAATTTTATCAGGATTCCCCTAAAGGACATCGTTTTAACTTATAAACTAATAGACGATTTTTTATGAAATTTTGCAGAAAGAAGACATTAAGTATTAATATCCAAGCGTTGAAGTTTGAATGATATAAATTGAAGTTTAGATAAATTGAAGTTTAGCGAAAATCCCGATATCTTCTTAAATAGGAGCAGAAAAAAAAATTGTTTTTGGAATGTGGTTATATCTTGGTAAGAGAAATGTTTTTTGCCCAAAACTTCTCTTTTATATGCTTTAGTTTTCAAAATGCACCCTAAAATATATTGGCTCATATCGCCTAAATTATGCAACGATAAAAAACTTTGTTGAAGAACTTATTATTTGTTTTTCGAGTGGAGCACATGGTATGAATTTCGTTGCAAAACATTGTTTGCCAGTTAGAGGGTTAACAATCCGCGATGTATCGAAAATGTTTTTTGTCATTTTTCTTAGCTCAAAATATTTTTTTATTGTGTGTGTGTGATAAAATATATTTTTATTATTTTTTTTACAAAATTAAACCTTAACAACTTTTTAGCGGTTCGCAATATGTCAAAAATTTTGTACCATTATTCGCAGTTCGTAACACATTTCTATTATTGTGTGATTAAAAAATTTATTTTTAAAAGTTTTTGAAAAAACAGAGTTCTTTCTCCGTCCACTCTATTGACTAAACGTTGCACCTTAAAAATCGGGAAAAAGTATTTTTTTTTTTTTTAATAATTTTTGGTGTATAATCGAACCAAATTTCATATTAATTATTCCCTTTGTGCCCGAAATTAGCGTTTTTGGTCACCGCGAGCCAGTGGAAGGAGTTGAGAATTTAAAATATAATAACGCCATCTATTAATTTATACCAAAGCCGTAAATAAGTGATGATATCCTAAAATCAAATTTTTCTGAAGAACTCAAATTTTTATATATACCCATATCGGAACTTTTTTCATCGGTAAGTGAATGATTTCAAAATGTATTTGACATCACCCGGGTCTGGTTTTAATATCTTTTGTTTAAGGTCTTAATTAAAAATGTCAAGATACTTTTATAGATTTTTTTAATCTCTGATTATTGAAAAATGGAAAATGAAACTTTCTGTCAAATTCAGTGAAGATCGAGAAATCCCTTTGGCTAAATTGATATGGATTTACTCAAATATCAAAGCTATTCGGATTTGACTCCACAAAATTTTCAATATAATGTATCTAAAATATTCTTGAATATTTACATGAATCTTCATTTTGTATAAATTTTAAAATTATTAGTGTCAAAAAATGCTAAAATGAAGAGGTTCGAATAAAATCGTACTTGATTTATTTATTTATTCAGATTTGTGTTCATCAAATTTATGTTCGGTTTATATTTATTACATGTTTTCTGTCGCAAATTATGATTAGAATAATTTTATTAAACATTTTTAATGAAGAAATTCTTAAAAAATTCTCAGGTTCTAAAACACTTGAATTTTAAGAATTTTTCATTGAAATTTTATGAAAAATAATTTGGAATTGTTTTGAATATGATACTCTCTCATACCAGCATGTTTGTTCAACATTTGGAGTTCTATATATTTTCCTATATATTACTTCCTTTTCCGGTTAAATAACTAAAAAAAATTAATCATAAATATTAAATGAAAATTATACTCAACTCTCACTTTTTTTTTTTTTGTTTCTCAAACATGAGAAACTTCCAATTTGGCTTTAAACAATGGCCATTTAAAAGCAAACATTTATACCAAATATAACAATTTTAATGAAATTGAAATTTGAATTCACGATAGAAAATTTAAAAAAAAAACGTGCCGCAAATAATAAAGTAGAAAAATAATGGCAATTTTAGAGCAAAGCCATCAATAGCAACGCGATCATATTCAAGCATAAATAACCTTGATGATTTTTAAACTCTTTTTTTTTTATTTGTTACCACTTCCGTATATGGTCAAATTTAAAAGCCATACCATTAAAATACATTAACTATTCAAGTAATAACAAACGTTATAAATAAAAAAAAAAAAATATATATATAAATAAAAAATCCACCGAAAAACATTAGAGGCTTTTTATAGTGTTTTAACGTACTACTTGTAATATAATCCTACACCATACCACTTCATATTAAATGTTACACTTTGGGCCAAAATATATTAACAAAAACAAAAGTGGGGCGCAAAGTAGTTTAAAAAATTTAAGCCAAATGAAAATATAACATGAAATGAAAAATAAAACCAAAAATATGAACTATTTATTTTAAAAGTGGTATGAGTCTACTTGTTTTTAAAATGATATATACAGGTTTTTGCATTTAAATATTTTTTCATACTGTAAACGGCAACTTTTTTACACTGTTTTTATGTGCATCTCATCAGAGGACATTTAATTTATTTATTCCTTAATAAAAATTATAGATTTACTGCGAAAATCTAAATTTTTTCAGTATTGAATGGATTCATACTACTTCCAAAATAAAAGATTTTCAAAAACTGTTCTACATAAACATAAAAATTCTCATTTAGTTTGCGATTTAACATAACAAATATCTCTGGAAATTCTAATAACAAAGTCCCCTGAAGATTTCCTTGGGCAGGAATGAAATCCGGATAGGGACACGCCTACATCAGATTGTTTTTCACAATTTGTTAAATAAGTTTTGGGACTTTAGCACATTTAATTACTATAAATTTGTAGTTTTATTGTAAATTTTCTAAGAAATCAAAAATTTCTGTGTTTTTTAATGTTTTTACTTTTTACGATAAAAGACCCTCTGCGAAATTTACAGTGTAGCATTTTTGAGATTTTTATTAAATTCGGATTGTAATAGAGGGTATGAAACTATCGAACAAGCACAATTCTTTCCAGTCCAAATGTTATTATTAGGGGTTACTTTTGGCCCCACTTTTTTAAAACTGCAAAATAAGATTTACAGGGTAAAGAATTATGCTTGTTTGTTACTAAAGTACACTTAGAAAACTTCTGCTTTAAAAATATGTAGTTGTTTGGGTTGTAATACAGTTTCTTTATTTTAAATGTAAAATTTTTTACTAACCTTGTAGTTCATATAAAAAACAAACCATATCAAATGATTGTTTTATGATTTTGCATTAATTTTGTACAGTAATTTTTTGTTATTTAAAAAAATGAAAAAAAAAATAAATGTTTATTTTTTACTAACATGTATTTCATTTTTACTACAAATGTTAGTCATTTTTTGAACATTAAAAAACAAATGACAATGTTAGTTAGTTGTCCTTTCTTTAAGTGAAATTTCATTTGTTTTTAACTACGTTTGCAGTGGTCTTTACCTACATAGTATTCTATTCTGAAAAATGTTATTCTGTAAATATCCTAGTGGGTCTCTTGTGGTGAAAATATTAAAATATTTTTATAAAGTGAAAACTTTTTTTCTCCATTTTAAGGCTTTATGTTTTTTTCTTTTAGTCATAATTTAAATTAATGCCCTTACGTTGGCCTTATTTGAATTTCTTACATCACCGCGTTCAAAAACAGCGTTGCAACAGCTGATTATTACGTTATTTTAAACTCAAATGTTTGAAAAAGCCAATTGTGTAAAACGCAACGCTTACTTTTTTATCATTTGAACTGTCAAATTAAACACCCAACTTTTTGAAGCGTTAGCTTACATATTTTTAAATAACCACAAATAGAAAAAAATATTTTAGTTTTCTATGTTTATTTTCTATAATGTTAACAATTTACCACTTGTAATATTTTTTAATAAAACAAAAAAACTGCTTTTTAATTATCACAATTTAAAAAAATATATTTATTTTAAACAAACCAAATGAAAAAAAAAGCTATAAACACAAATTTGAATTTGGTTTTAAATTTTCATCAACTGTATTTACATTTGTATTCACAATCACAGCTGATGGAGTTACCAGATCATAAAAAACCTGGTTTTCTCAACTTTTTGTTTTTTTTAGTTCAGTACTGTCCTGTATGTAGGAAACCATAATAACGCAATGGTTTGACAATTGAAGTGATAACGTATTAGTTCAGTGTTGATACAACGCGGTGACGTAGTGATTTATAAAATAACATGTTTTTTACTTAGCGTTTGTGTTGGCGTAGGTGAAGCGTTGAACGCAGGGGAAATACAAAATATGGGCATAAGTTTCAATGGTGTTTTTTGTCTCCCGGCCGCTAAGGGTTAACGATTTTTGAAAAAAAAAAAAATATAAAGATAATAATAGTCCAATAAAATTTAAGTGATTTGTTAAATTTTTTGGAAATTAAGCAATTTCCATATACTCCTGGAAATTAGTCGCTACAAACACAAACTCGAATTATAATTTTTCCAATTTTTTTTAATAACTATTATATGTATTATCAAAATAGCTATCGACATCTCCAATTTAGGCATTTTAAAAAATCTTTAAAATTAAAATAAAGACGTTTTTGTATTTTGATCAAAATCGTGGCTCGTTTTTGGATTCCAGTCTAATGTGGGTTAATCATATCCGATGAAGTCAGAATTCCATATCTGAATAATTTTGAGTATATTAAATGAATAAATGAAATAAAAAATTAATTTTTCTGAAACTTCGATTTTTGGGAATATTGAATAATAATACACTTTTTTCCAAAATGGGACATTTTCGGCCAACTTCCGATACGGGTTACCATTTCCAAATTTTAAGGGACATCCTAATATACATGGAACTTAATCTACAAATGATCAGAATTACTAGAAAAAGTGCATTTTAAAAAAGAAACGAAATTGCAATTTTCGAAAAAATGAAAAATTTTGAGAGCAGGTTTGGAATGTGAGGATCAACATTTATTAGAATCAGATAATAATTTTATGGAGAGCATATCCGTGTTATTGAAAATAACGATCTTTAACATTTTTACAAACAATTTTTGTGCAGTTAATAAAATACCATCATTATTTAAATTTTGATTTTAAATGGACTTATACCACTTTCAGAATATATGTTTCATAAAAAAAATTAACAAATTTCGTAACACTCTATAACCGTTAACATACATTTTAAAGAAATGAACAAGAAATAAAAAAAGAAACAAGTCATTAAAAGAAACCATCAGCCATTCAAACACCACTTTAACTAAACTTTAAACTAAATTTTAAGCTAATGGGGCTACCATGCAATAACATTTTAAAACTAACATATGGAATGAATTGTCTTGACTGTCTGTCTGTCTGTCTGTTCGGCCGTCTGTCCGTATTTGAACAAAAGAAACCTATTTAATAATTTGTTTAGATTTTGAAATTTTAACACTAATTATCTGTGTATTATTATGATTGTTTAATGATCATATTTGATGCTGATGATGATGACTAGGGCAAGGAATTTTAGGCAAATGCAATTTTTTTTCTCGATAATCTCGAATACTAAAACAAAATGGCATCGATTTGTAGTTTCATACAATAGTATGGCAAAAGTGCATATTTTTTCAAATTTTCACTGTTGATGCTTATTTTGTTCTTTTTTTATGCATAATTTGTGCATATTTTTCATTTATTTTTAGTAATTTTTTAATTTGCTAAAAAAAATTAAATTTGCATATATTTTTATTAAAGTTGTCACAAATATTCGGTTACTATTTAGTATTCGGCATGTCTTGACTATTACGCCGAATATTGACACCATTCGGCCGAATTATTCGGTCAAATGAGAATAGCTTAAAAAGCATGTATTTTTTATCTTACAAATTTAGAAATTTTTTTTTTATTTGCTTAAAAAAATTAAATTTTAATATATTTTTATTAAAGTTGTCACGAATATTCGGTTACTTTTCGATATTCGGCATGTTTTGACTATTCGGCCGAATACCGAATAATGAAATCATTTGGGCAAATTATATGGTCAAATGTATTTTTTATCTTAAAAATTTAGAAAATTTAGAAAAATATTTCTCACAAAATATTTTTGTTAAAATTGTCAAACACGGCTGTTTATATCGATTTTAGATGATTTTTAAAACACAGTGTATTTTTATATAAAATTTCTATTAAAATTAATGAAAGATCCGGTTTTGGGTTTAAACCGAATATTCGGTAAAGTGTCGAATACACTATTACTGACATCTCTAATATTTATATTTTGATTTAGGCAAAATTATTTTTACATTTTAAAATCTTTTTGAACCAAAGTAAAGTGTAGTAAGATTATGTTCCAATTAAAAATATAGATGCCAAATTCAATTTTTTTTCTATATTTTTATGCAAAAAGTGTTTTTATGTTTTTACTGCATATTTCACTTTTTGTATCTGCATTTTATAAGCACCTATTTTCCTTTTTTAGATGCATGAATTTCCTTGCCCTAATGATGACTAATATTACCGAAATATATTTAAACAAATTATACAATATACTATTTATTGCAGACAACATAATGCACATTAGTTACAAGTTTTTAAATGCTTTTATTATAATATGTTTAGATATTAACTTTATGAGAATTTTTTCAAAATTAAGTGTTTAAAAATGCGTTTAATGTCTGACCCAGTTTTATATAGTAGTTTCAACGGTAGATTTTTAGTTTTTATGTGAAAACAAATTTTTATATCAGAGTATTATATTGATTTAGGTCAGGATTTCGTACAAATATTGTAGCAGCTTGGGACCGTTTAATACCAGTATAGAAAACGTTCTTATTCTAACGAAACTGAGATGAAACCCACAAAAATCTGAGGACATAAAGGCAAACTTTTACATCCAAACAGTTTGTTAACAGTCTTATAAATTATAAATTTGCATATGCAACAACAACATAAGAATCCACAAAATTATTATGCATATAACTATTTTTGAAACTTAACATAAATAAAAAAATTTAGACTATAAATAATACTTTTAAATTTAATATTCGGCGGAAACGATTCTTTTATATCCTCTATCATAAATAGTTCTCGGAAGTAAATGCATTTAATCAGAATAAACTTAAATCGAGTTTGAATGGAAATATTTGTTGATTCAATTAAAAGTTTAATTGAATTCGGTCCTATTAAGGAAATTGTTGTATCAATTACAATAATTACTAACTATTTAGTTGAGGTTTAACCCTCTAACGGGTAAGGCTGCCTAAGGGCAATCTTCATAAAATTTACCACAAATGCGTCAAATGAGCTTTTTATGCTTAGAAATTAATATATTCTGATAGAAAACTAAATTTGCTAAATATTTATTTTGCAAAGAAATTTTTCGTGTGCCGTCCACGGTTTGGAAGCGAGAAAGATTCAAAATCAAAATTTCGTAAAATTTCAAAAACTAATTATTTTTAAAAAAAATATAGTTTTCAAAAATCTAAAAAAACCAATTTAAGTTGACTGAAAACTCTTTATAATAAAATATAAGTAAGATTGAAGCTTTATCTTTAATAATAAGTCCTTACTTTAGTCCAAGGACTCACAGGATTTTATCAGGATTCCTCTAAAGGACATCGTCTTAACTTATAAACTAATAGACGGATTTTTATGAAATTTTGCAGAAAGAAGACATTAAGTATTAATAGCAAAACGTTGAAGTTTGAAGAATATAAATTGAAGTTTAGATACTTTTTCGCCTAATTTCACTTTTTCCGAAAAGCGAAAATCGTGATATCTTCTTAAATAGAAGCAGAAAAAAAATAGTTTTTGGAGTGTGGTTATATCTTGGTAAGAGAAATAATTTTTATTCAAAACTTCTCTTTTATATGCTTTAGTTTTCAAAATGCACCCTAAAATATATTGGCTCATATCGCCTAAATTAGGTAACGATAAACAATTTTGTTGAAGAACTTATTATTTGTTTTTCGAGTGGAGCACATGGTATGAATTTCGTTGCAAAACATCGTTTGCCAGTTAGAGGGTTAATCATATATATTACCCATTTAATTGAATATTATTTGTAATTTAAAAGTCGCTTAAATAAAAAAAATACATTAATTAAAAAAGAAAAAACAACAAAATTGTGAAAAACATCGTAAAAATTTTAAAAAATCATCAAATTTATTTGGTTTATTCGCAACGACAACATCCACAAGGATCTTAATATACCCACAGTCCGCGATGAAATCAAGAAATTCTGTTCCAATTACGTGCGGAAGTTAGCATCTCACCCTAATCCTCTAGCTCAGGATCTACTCTCTTATAGAGGCCACAGGCGTCTAAAGAGAATCGATACCTTGGCTATTGTCCAAACTTAGCAATCCAACTGCTCATTATGAGTTACTATTGCAATGGCATTAGGACCATAATATTTATTAAGTTTTTAAGATTTTAATACTTATTGTCATTTTCTAAAAAATAAAGATTCAATTAACAATAGGAACATGTTATAAAAAAAAAAATCAAACTTAAAAAAATAGACCAAATTCAAAAAATCGCTAAATTAAAGAAAATTTAAAACGACTATATCTCGAAAACATTTTATTATTAATTTCGTAGAAATTCGTTAAAAAATTATAACATTTTTTTTTTGTATGAAAACATCTTTAAAATTAAAGAAATTTTGATTTTTTTTTTTGAACGCAATGTTAATAAAGTGCTCGAAAAAACATACATTTCGATACCCATATTGCCTAGGCTACCACTGATTTCAAATATTCAAAATTTGGGCTATAAAGCTCTTCGTGTTAAACCCGACTGATTACGAAAATTGAAAAAAACCCCAGACACCCTCTCAATGAAATTAAATAATCATTATTATATGTTAATTTGAACTCAAACCAACAGCAACTTCGCATACAAATGTGGTATTCGAAAAAATAGTTTTTTAACCCTCTAACTGGCAAACGATGTTTTGCAACGAAATTCATACCATGTGCTAAACTCGAAAAACAAATAATAAGTTATTCAACAAAATTGTTTATCGTTGCCTAATTTAGGCGATATGAGCCAATATATTTTAGGGTGCATTTTAAAAAACTAAAGCATATAAAAGAGAAGTTTTTAACAAAAATTATTTCTTTTACCAAGATATAACCACACTCCAAAAACTATTTTTTTTTTCCTGCTCCTATATAAGAAGATATCACGATTTTCGCTTTTTGGAAAAAGCGAAATTAGGCGAAAAAGTATCTAAACTTCAATTTATATTGTTCAAACTTCCACGCTTTGCTATTAATACTTAATGTCTTCTTTCAGCAAAATTTCATAAAAATCCGTCAATTAGTTTATAAGTTAAGACGATGTCCTTTAGAGGAATCCTGATAAAATCCTGTAAGTCCTTGGACTAAAGTAAGGACTTATTATTAAAGATAAAGCTTCAATCTGACTTATATTTTATTATAAAGAGTTTTTACTCAACGAAAATGAAAATTATTCAAATTAATCAACTTAAATCGTTTTTTAAGATTTTTGAAAATTTTTAAATAATTAGTTTTTGAAATTTTACGAAATATTGATTTTGAAGCTTTTCTTCGCAAAATATTTAGCAAATTTAGTTTTCTATCGGAATATATTAATTTCTAGGTATAAAAAGCTTATTTGACGCATTTGTGGTAAATTTTATGAAGACTGCCCTGAGGCAGCCTTAAATAACAACAATGTTCGGACATGCACGGACATGTTTAAAACTCGACTTCGCTTTTTGTTTTTAAAGTGTTTTTATAAAGTGAATTTGTTGAATAAGATGAATTTTAGGCCAAAAAAAATTTAAATAAAATAAAAATATTCAATATTCATTATAAAAACTCTTATCATCTTAAATCAACAATATATTTTTACAACAACAAATAATTTATAACAAATGCCAAATATCTACATAATTCTTTTATTTATACGTTAAAAGACAAAGTTGACGACGGCGATGATGATTTCGAAATAGTAATTTAAAACGGTTTCTTAAGCCAACAATAAAATCCAAACAAACGAACAAGAGTAGAGCACAATATAAGAAATATTATAAGCTCTATCTACTACATTGTAGCAGAATGTAAAAGAATGATTTCTTCGAAACTAAAAATTACATTGACACATTTACAAAACGGAAATTGATATATGAACTTTTGTTATACCAAAAGTTTTAAAAATCTGTCAATTTAATGAATTCAAATTTTTATAAATTATGAAAAAAAACTCCTTTAAAGTTCTGCCTCAACACGGCATGATTATCAAAATAAATATGCTGTTAAAATACTATACAATACAATACAATCCGAAAAAAAGGAAAACTAAAATACAAAACTACTTTAAAGAAGGTTATGTAAAATGTCAGACAGTTAAGAATCTAACGGCTTCAAAACAAAAACCAAAAAAAAAAAAAAAAATATCTATTAAGGTATTGTTTTGTTAAAGCTACAAAAAAAAAAACTTTATTTTGGAACCAAAACAAAGACAAATGTTTCTACTGTTAACATTTAACACTATAATGACCGAATTTGTTTTATACCTACTCCGCCTAAAACCAGTCAAAATGACTGGTGATTTTTAAAAATTCGTCAAAAATACATTTTTCATCCGATCATTGCGGCTTAAGCAGCAATGTAATCTAGAAATCTAGCAGTTCAAAACTGCATTTAAAGCATTTCGAAGTGTTGTGTTGTTTAAGCGACATTTGGAGCAGAATGTAGCTATGTGCTATTTATGATGAGTTTTAAATTAGTTCTTTAGTAAAACTTCTTCTTAAATTTCCAGGATTTTTAATTAATTTATATATTTTAAACCTAGAATTCCAAAGCTACAAAATTACTTCAATAAGTGCTTATTTATCTCTTACAGTAACTAATAGGGGTACCGGCATTTGAAAGCTTCAGCTATACATAAACCTGTAAAATGTCTGGGAACATTCAAAAAGTTGTCAAAAATATTTTTTTTAACCAGTCTACTGCATAACCAAAGTTAAAAAAAACTTAGTGTGTTGCGTCGACAAAAACAGCAAAGACGTATATTATATGTCTTACGCAAAGTGTTGAGCACAGCATTTTTGTTAACAAAAAATTATGAATTTTTTTTTATTAAACACATTTTTATTTAATTTTAATTTACTAATGTTGAAAAAAATTAATTTATTAACTTTATAACAAGGACTTAACTATTATAAGTAGTGTCCGACCGAACAGTTCGGTCAAAAAACTATATTTTGTCGGTTTTTTGATATCTAGAGGCAATGATGACAAATTTTGGTATTGGAAACATGTTTGTTGAGCCGATTTAATTCGATTTTGTGTATACAATTTTAGATAAAAGCCGAAGTTTAGCTATAAAGTTAAAAGTTCGGCCGCCGAACTATTTTCAATATGGCCGAACTTTCTGAGGCCGAACAGTGAATTCATTGCTTAACTACAGACTTTTCTTCAAATTTGACACTCAACATAGCATCTAATCAGCCCAATAAACATTTTTCCATCCGCCAAATTTGCATTTTCTGGCCGAACTGTTCGGTCGGACACTAATTATAAATTTTATGGCGAATTCCTTAAGTCATAACTATTACAGGGCAATTTTAATTTTTTTTTCTTATTCATAACTATTATTTTTTAAGTAATATTTTTTTTTCTGAAATGATAATAGTTACGGATAAGAAAAACATTTATTTCTGACTCATAACTATTATTTTTTGATAAATATTTAAAAATTATTTTTTAATAGTTACGCATAAGAAATTAGCAAAAAGTAGCTCATAATAATTATGCTTTAATAATTATTTAAAAAAATTTTTATAAAAATTGCATTTTTGTTTTAGGTGCACTTAACGTGTTTTGACTTTGTATAGAAGAACTTTACTTACCTTTGTTTGAAAGAAACTCTATTTAGTAATATTTATACACATATGTATATAAAAAAAAGTTTTTATATAAATTTTTTTTTCCAGAAATAAAAAATTTACACTTCACAAAAATTGTAGGTTTAAAAAAAATAAGCTCAAAATTCAAAGAAAATGTAATATTACCAATTAAAAGATTTTTGATTTAATTTTACAAACTGCATGAACAATTGATGCCAACTGCTTTAAAAACGGAAGGTTGAATTTATTTTCATGCCAATAACTTTGCAAGTTAATATCGACATCTTTCTTTTTCGGTTTGAAATTTTCAATTTCAGCATAATCGGCCATAATTTCACGACAAGTTTCGTTGTCTGACTCATCTTCTGAAGAAGTATCTACTTCTAATTGAGACAAGGATTCTCTTAGCAAAGACGATGTACTTTGATTAGTAGATTCATCTATTGGCCCAAATGGTATCGACGAAGATAATAAAAAAAAAATTGAGTCAAAATGCACTCATGCGTCCATCTCTAATATTAATTTAAATTTAAACACTTTTGTTACGTATTTTTAATTTTCGTTTGAACAAAAAACAAAAATAAAACAACAACATCGTATAGTGATTTTTGTCAAAATCTTGATTGCAAAAAAAATTTCAACATTAAAAAAATAAAAAAATAATAGTTATTTTCGAAAAATTAATTTAACTATTAAAATTCAATTTTTAAAAAATTCATTAAAAAATAATAGTTATGCTTAAGATTTTTTCTTTTTTCTTATTCATAACTCTTATAAATCAATAAAAAAAATTAATTGGATGATAATAGTTATAATCCAATTATTATTTTTGACCTTATTCATAATAATTATGAATCAATTTTTATGAAAAACTATTAAAAATGGTCAATTTTTTCGGATTTTTAAGTTTTGATAATAGTTATTTTGGGTCCTTGTTTTATAATTATGTAAAGATAACTAATTAAATTTTTTCTGCTGGCAATTATCAACTAAAGTATGCGATAGTTTCTTAAATTTTTATATTAAAAATTGAAAGCTTTTAGAAAAATAGTTAACAAAATGCATTATTTTGTGTGCTATTCCCCGAAACAAGGTACAACACAGAGAGGGCCTCACATTTTGAGAACCGAAAACGAGTCTCATTTCGAATTTTATTTGGAGCTTATACCACATTTTCGTGCTAGAGTTTTTTTTTTTAAAATCTCAAAAAAAAGAATCAAAGAGAATAATATTCAGTAATTTCAACATTCAGTAAATTTTTTTCATAAGTATGAACTGCAATTTGGACAGATATTTACGTCTTCCGCAACAGAAAAGGGAATTTGATCAAAATTGAAAATAAACCATGAACGCGGCCTCTAATATATCAATTTGTTGTACAAATATAGAAAATAGCTAAACAATTGAGATTCATTACATTTTTTTTTTACAAAAAAAATATATTTTGGCAGCCATAAGAAAGGTTTGCAATTAGGACGTATATATACGTCTTACTCAACAGAATAGGGGTTTGATGAAAATGCTAATAAATCCTAAATGCAGCCACTTATGTCACAGAATTTTTGGCTAACATTTAGAAAGTTGCACACAGTATCTGATTCATTCGCTTTTTAAAAGAAATAAAATTATTTATACCGTATTGTAAAACTTATTTGAGCAGGACGTTTATATACGTCTTACGCAACAGAATAGAGTTACGAAAAAACGTTTATATACGTCTTACGCAGTAAGAGGCTTAATTATATTATAGTGATGTATTTATCAACTTATTCTGAAATTTACAATGTTATATGGTTTATAAAAACAAATATTTTTGGATATGTTGGGTTCAAAAGTAAATTTCATATAAAACTCAGTGTGTTAAATCAAAAAAATACTCTAGCATCAGCTATTGTATCAATTGTATTTTATAAATTGTTGCAGATAAATAAAAACTTATTGATATCATTTTGTAACTTTGAAACTTTAGATTAAGAATATATAAAGGGTCCGCCATCTAACGTTTTTTTTTTTTCAACTAGTGCTTATTTCGTGAATGGTAACACTTAGCTCATATCTGATTTGACAGATAATTAGTTTTATCCTTCCGCTGAACGAATATGGTTGTGTATACGCTTGAACAACGCTGGGAAATATGGCGACATTACTTTGAAAATCATGGTAATGTTGCAGAATGTGTTCGAAAATTGCGTACGGATTTTGGAAGAAGAGAAGCACCGTCAGCTCCATATGTTCGTTATCTTGTGAAAAAAGTGAAAGAAACTGGCATCCTCATCGATAAACCAAAGCGTGAAAGCCAAAAACAGTGCGTACACCCGAGAATATTGCTGCTGTGGCAGAAAGTGTGCGTGAAGCGCCATCAACATCGATTCACCGTCGTTCTCAACAATTGAACATTTCGGAGACATCATTGAGACGAATTTTGCATAAAGACCTTGGTCCATACAAAGTCCAATTGGTTCAGGAGTTGAAGCCAACTGACCATCCAATGCGTTTTCGCTTCGCTAAGTGGGCCTGCGATCGACTTACAGGTGAAATACAGCTGCACATAATCGATAATGTGCTTAAAAATTGGACCGATCGTGTAGGCTACTGCATGGCCAGCCGAGGCAGCCATTTGCATGAAATTATTTTCCATTATTAACCGGAAGGATTGTACTTTCAAATAAAAAAAAAATTTGAGAAAATATTCACTAGTTTTTTTTTATAGCATTTTCAAAAAAAAAAAGTTATTTGGCGGACCCTTTAAATTAATTAATTAAAAATCGTACAATTTTAGAAGAAGTTTAACTAAAAACTAATGAAAAATCATCAAAAATAGCACAAATATCACTTAAACAGCGAAACATTTCAAAATGCTTTAAATGCAGCTTTGAAGTGCTAAACTTCTGGATTACATTAGTGCTTGAACCGTAATGATCGGATTAAAAATGTATTTATGACTAGTTTTTAAAAAGCACCAGTCATTTTAATTGGATTTGGGTAGAGTAGTGGTAAACAAAGTTTTCTCGGAAACTAGGCGAAATTAAAAAAAAAAATTGTTTATATGGAATTATTAAGCTACTTAGTCCTACAAAAGTCATAGGTTGGAACAAAAACTTGTAGTTTTTAATCACAGATGCCGAACCAGTCAAAATGTCTTTTCAGGTCATTCTAGTGTTAAAGTAATAAAAAATAATATTGTATAAACAATAAAGACCCAAATATAGGGAATTGTATAAAAATACAGTTTAAGAAGAAGATTAAAGTTGAACAAAAAGAAAATGAAAATGAAAATGTAGTACAATTTTAAAAATTGTACTCAATTGTACTTTATAAATGTTGTTCCATAAACGTATGATGAAATGGTTACACTACACAACAAACTTCAACTTTTTGTGGAATCTGTCTTTGAAATATACATACTATATGGGTCAATTTCAAAAAAACGCATTTTTTGTGTCCCCGCACTTTACACTACTATTTTAGGTAAAAAAAAAAAAAAACAAAAAAACAAAAATGTGAGAGTGATCAGCGAGGAATATGTAACAAAAAACGTAATTCTCAAATTTGTATGTTTGTTTTTTTGTTTATTCAGAATGGTGTTTTATTTCTCCCTCTGACTCCTTCCATACAAAAGCATGTGTCCCCCGTTAGAATTTTTAGTAAACAAAATAAAATAAAATCAAGAAAAAAGTAAATATGCAACATTTAATAACAGTTTTCGAATTATTGCGTTTCTTTCTTGTGTTTTGATTTGTTATAGTCGTCAAAACTTAATTAGTGCGAATTTGGCGTTGCAAAGAAAGGTTGTCCCCACAATTTGCATTGAGCGTCACTTTTTTATAATTCAAGTCATATTACTAGTTTTCAATTTGAATTTAAATGAAGTAATTAACGTAAGGAAAGATCAAAGTTTAATTATTACAAAAGTGAAAAAGCGAAAAAAAATCTATTAAAAAAAGTGTGCATTTGCGTAGTTTTTGTGAACACCATGGTAAGGGCGCGATAAAATTTCATGAGCGTCACGCTAATTTTTTTAAAAGTGAATATATTATATGTAAAAAATTGAAGTTGACAATCATTGTTTACATGGTTTTAACTCATATTTTTATAATTTGTGAATTTGAGAAATAAATTGCCTACGAAAAAAAACCAAAATATGCAAACATTTCATGAGCATCACTTTTGATATATGTATATTGCTTCATAGCTTAAAATGCTTAATTTTCATATAATTTTTTAATTTTCAAGAGTAAAACAACAAAATTAACGGCGGCTGAAAGAGCACGGAGATATCGAGAGAAAATAAAGGTCGATAAAGCGCGTTATGACGAATATAAAAGAAAGAAAGGTATAATCGTGGTATATTTGAGTTTAATTTTTATTGTTACTGACTAATTCTGTTTATGAATAGCAACGAGAAACGGAACTGCCACAAACTTAATTCGAAAGTGGTTAAAATGAACGAGAATGAAAAAAAACAAAGCTGCTTGTCATTTCATGAAGTTTGTACAGATTCAGAATAAGAATTCGAATGAAAATTTATAAATTAAATTAAGTTAAGTTATTGTTTTGCGTCAAATATTTACATATGTGTATAAGTTTCTTCAAGAATTACTTCCTTTTTTCCATTTTTGTTAAAGACATCAAAGAATATGTACATTAGGGTGATAACTTTTTTTGGACAACATTCTCCCCAGGGGTTTTCTAATGGCAAATATTGTATTAATGATAAAAAAAACTATTTCAGTTCAATTTGGTAAAAAAACCTTGCGCACCGACAGCGATTTCTAAAATGCCTTTAATATATTTATTTTAAATTTTTTTTTAATAACAATTTTTTTTTAAATATGGTTTATACATATGTAAGTAAGCAAATTTGGAAGAAAACTATTCCATTGACTCGAAAACGGACTTTACTATTGATGTCAGCATGCCTTAATTATATAGATGTGATGGTCAGACGTTGAGGCATCAAAAAAAGTTTTTTTTTTAACTTTGTTTGATTCAAAACTTTAACGCGTTTGGTGCGGAACCTTTTTTAACGATAGCGAAAAACTAAAAACGCAGTTCTTAATATTTGTCCATGCCCTACACGATTTTGTCTGGGAAGATTTGATATTTGCAAAAAATGCAAAAAGTTATTGCCCTAATGTACATGCTTAGTTTTGTATGAAAATTTTTGTTTTTTCAAAAATTTTTGTTTTTTTTTATTTACTTTTTGTAAAAGAATAAACTTTTTTTCGTCAAACTTTAAATTTGGCATTATTTCTGGTTTACGTGCAACAAAATCTCTTGATCGTCACAAAATATCTTGAGCGTCACACTTAGTTTTTTTCCCTTAAAACGCTTATAATTGCAGTTTTTTTTAAATACATTGTTACAAGCCTATTACTTTGCAAGGAACCTTTAAGTTTAAGTCTTTTTTTAACAAAAATTTACATATTTTCATCTTAAAATTTTAAAGTAACTAGTCACTTTAAAAAAAAAATGAAAAATCAAGGTGAAACGTGATTTTGTGTTTGTAATCGAAAAGGTGATTTTCGCAAAAGTCAATCTTGAGAAACAAAAGAACATCGTAGTAAGCTTGAATTTCAAATATTTTTGCATTTTTAGCGATTTTTTATACATATTTGGTGTGTGACGCTCAAGATAGAAATCATAGAAAACCTAAAAAAAATCAAAAAATATTGATTTTTTTGAGAGCCTAAAAGTACCACCGGATTCTTCATCAATTTCTACATAAATTGGCAACTCTTACAGGCGAATTGAAAAAACTTTTAAAATAAGCAAAAAAAAATTGTTGTGTACATTTTTTTTGAAATTGACCCATATACTTAATAGACATACATTCCAAAAAAAAGTCAACAAAATAAAATTCAGCAAAATTTTTTGCTGCGCCAGCTAAATTTTAGACAGGATGATGTTTGCAAAAAAAATTGCTAATGTCAGCAAATCACCGAGCTTATTTTTAGTAACGAAATTACTAACACTTAGTGGATTAAAAACTAAAAAACCCTTGCTAAAAGTTAACAAAATTTTTGCTGAATATTAGTTGACTGAAAAAAAAACTCAAAAAATTTGTAGAAAAAATATACTTTAGTCAATTTAGTTCATAAAGATATAGCTCAGATTCTTTTAAAAATAATTTACAATACGTTACAAAATATGAAAATGTTCATACTCCAACATTGGCGACATGAATTCATGTAATATCTTAAAAAAAAATGCAAATAATTAAATATAACATAAACCAATTTATCTTTCAACTACTTACATCAATGATTGTCTAATTAATAACATCTTTTAAAGGAAGGTAATTGCCGTAGACAATTCTAGAAACGAAACGAAAAATAAAAATAGACAATTCTAGAAACCAAACGAAAAAATTACAAATTTGACATTCAACCCTTTTTTTTGCACTAAGAAAAAGGAAAAAACTACCTAAGATGTGCGTCCATGTCTTTCGCGTTATACTGTCTACCTGAACGTATATTTGTTTGCAATATGACCACGATACATTATTAATCTATAAACATTTAGTTTACAAATACACATTTAATCTTTATTAAATTTAAATATTTTATTTTATCTTTTATTTAATTAATATACAATCACTTTTATAAGCCGGTGACAACGCAATATTTAAGTTATTTTAATCTACAATTTTGTGTTATGTATGAAAAACAGCTACAAAAATCTTTTATAGTTGATTTTTGTGTGTCTTACAAGAGTTGTACTTTTAAGTATCATTTTCCTCGTCTCTACTTAAAAAGATAATTCGAATGAATAATTTAAAAAACACGATTTTCGAATAATGAATAATTTGTAGAAATTTTTACGATTAATCGAATAAAACGAATAATTAAAAAAAATACTTTTTTTTAATAAATTTTTATAAAAAATGGTAATGGACAAAATAAAACGAACTATAACTGAAATTTTAAAACTATCTATCATCTATCGTTTTCCAAGATATGGACGCTTTCATAATGGGTAAAGATATTTGATTTGACTTTCAAGCACACAATACGAAGGAATTCACAGATAAAGTGCTATCGTTGAAATATGGCATGATTTTTGAAGTTATGGCTATACAAAACTATTAAAAAAAAAAATACAGTTATTTTACAACGATACCACGTTAGCACTAAAACTATAATAACTAAAATAAGATCTCAACATCCGTATATCTCTCTAACGCCCGTATTCATAAAAAATCTTAATTCAGATTTCAAATACATTTTAGTTCAAACACATTTTAAACCTGAAAACTGTATTCATAAACGAATATTAGTTTAAAATACCTATTTTAAACCTCGTTTAAAAATTAATATTCGTTATGAATACAGTTTTAAGGCTTAAATTTGTATTTTAACTAAAATGTATTTAAAATGATGTTTAGTAATTTTATGAATACGAGGGTAAAACTTTCGCCGAACTATATATTTAACTTTTTAACGATTTTCAAAAATGTATTTTTTTAATCACGAAATAATGGCGTGCGTAAGATTGAGAAATCTTTTGGCGTTATTGGTCTAAAATGATTACACACAGAAAAATAAAGTGCCAACCGAATTGAAAAGTGTATGTTAAATGTGCCAACTTATAAATTCAGTTAGTATAACGGTATTTACATTGGACTTCTGAATATTTTGGGTATTTCAACTTAAATTCAATTAAATAAACCGAACTTCATTGTGAAAACTAATGTTAAGTTCTGACAACCGTCTGAAACTCGTAATAACGGAATTTGAGTCGTAGTAACCAAGTTTCATTTGGCAAATAGCTAAATTTTTCTCTGTGTGTACATTTAAAAATTGGTATTGTTGTAGTTTTCAAATTGATGCTAAAATTAAGATAATTTTGAGACTATGCGGTAAAATACTCTAATTATTTATGTATTTTTAAAATTATTTTTATTCGCTATTTGTTCAATTAATCGAATCATTTTGAAAAGTTAATCGTCTGATCGTTCGATCAATAATTATTTGATCTTTTATTCGAACAAAATAAAAACTCGAATAAAATACAATCCTAATATGTAGTTACATATTATTGTAATTGATATTAAAATTTCCTTAAAAGAACTGATTCAATTAAACTATTAATTCAATTAACAAATATTTTAATTGAAACCCGATTTTAGTTTTTTGTGCGTATTTGTAACATTTTTCCATAGAAAATTAATTAAAATTAAAAGTTCTTTTCTAAATATTTCAAGACATTTTCAATGGATTTTCAATTTTAATACAAACTTTTTTTTTCATTGGAATATCCAGTTTATGCACAATGATAAAATTGAAACATTTTTTAACATGCATAACATTTATAAGAACAAAATCAAACCCCGACGTGATTATACTCAAATAAAAGATTATTTTATGTAGATTTATATTAAAAAAAAATTCATGATTTTGCTACAAAATATTAAAAAATTTGGCAAAATAGGGCGAATAACGTATATATAAAAACAGCGATATTTAAAAAACCGCTAATGAGAATTTTCTTACCAGATTTGATTGTGTGCTCAAATTAAAGATCATTTTATGTAAAAATTTTTCATGATTTTACGATAAAATTTAAAAAAATTAAGCAAAATGTGCGGAAAATTAAGAAAAAAAAATTAAGAATGTGCGAAAAATTATGATATAAATAAAGGGTGTTTTTTATAGAGGTATAGAACTTTGAAATGGAATAAAACAAAGCTGAATTTTTTAAATTGACATGAAACTTTACTTTATTCGAAATATAATCTTCTGGCATTATAATTTAAATATGACTTCTGGCATATGATCACCACGGCTGGCTCGGACGTAGTCCAATCTGAAGGTCCAATTTTCGATGACTTTTTCCATCATTTCTGGCCGTATATTAGCAATAACGCGGTGATTGTTGTCCTCCAAGTGGTCAATCGTTTCGGGCTTATCGGCGTAGACTAGCGACTTCACATATCCCCACAGAAAATAGTCCAGCAGCGTTAAATAACCCTATCTTGGAGGCCAATTCACCGGTCCGAAACGTGAAACTATGCGGTTATCAAACGTTTCCTTCAATAAATCAATTGTGGCACGATCTGTGTTGCACCGTCTCCTGCACATCATGGTTGTTCAATTGATGAACGAAAGAGTCAGTAATCATGGCACTATAGCGGTCACTATTGACTGTAACGTTCTGACCAGCATCGTTTTTAAAGAAGTACGGACCACTAATGCCACCAGCCCATAAAGCACACCAAACAGTCAGTTTTTCTGGATGTATCGATCTCTCAACATACACTTGAGGATTATCATCACTCCAAATACGGCAGTTTTGTTTATTGACGTATCAATTTAACCAAAAGTGAGCTTCATCGCTAAACAAAATTCGTGCGAGATACGTATGTATTTCGAACAGAACCATGATTTTCAAAATAAATTTGCACAATTTGGCGTCAGTATATTCATGTGGAAATGCCAAACCAAACTAAACATAAATCACTTGACAGCTGTCAAAATGGCAGCCAGTTAAAAAAGTGTTGCCAACTTAAAGTTCTATACCAGTATAAAAAACACCCTTTATAACAACCGGAATAATTAAAAAAACCGGATATTTTTTGGTCGTTGAGTAGTGTATCGTAGTATAAAAAAAATATGTATGTTAAGATTTACTTTTTGGGTTTATTACTGTGTATCACTTAAACCAATTATGCCCAGTTTGACCAGTCTGATGATGAAGTTTGAGGAAGTAGAAGATCTTTGTAATCTGATTGTATATTGACAAAGCCACACATAATATTACCTAATTTTTTATAATTGGTTTAAAATGAAACAAAAGAAAATATTATGTTGAACTATATTTAATATTTCATCATCATCGTGTTTGTCATCTTCAACACAATCTATCATCTTCATTATCTGATTTTTTAACGTAATACATAAAAATAATAAAAACCGTTGTTAATACGATTTATTTTTTATTTTTTTGGCCAAAATATTATTAACAATACTACGAAAGATTATAAATCTTTATGTTATTTTCTTTTTTTATTTTTATTTTATGATTTAGTTACATATAAATTTATTTTTAAACACTTATTAAGTTTTGTTACAGCAATAATAAACAATTATTCCGGTCAAAATGTTTTGGTAAATAATAAATAACGTTTGGTTTTTTTCCGAATACGTTACACCATTTCTAATTGAACTTTAAGCCAATCATGCGTTTATAACTTGAAGCACATTCATTTACGTGCTTTGCCAAATTTTTGTTTTGTTTTAATGGATATTGAAATATTGAATGCAGGAAGCCGTGACAACACAAACTTTAAGTTGTTGAAAGATTGACATGCATTTTAATAAACTTCATTTCTCTGGAAAACTTAAATCTTACGGTCCACTCGTAAGATTTAAGTATTACACTCAGGGAACTTCTGGTTTTAGTTTCTTTATTTTTAATGTAAATGTCAGTCATTTGTAGAACAAATTTAATTTTTTACTAACCTTGTAGTTCATTTAAAAAAAAAAAACAAACCACATTCTCATTGAGTTTGTGATTTAACCAAGAATAGATTAGATCAGAAGGCACTATGCACCGCGACCAATGTAGGTCTTTTGTGCTGCCTAAAGTTACCTACAGATTCAAGCTACCTATAAAGCCAATTATTCTATTAGGCAAAATGTTCGCGATGTCGGAAGGCGAAATGAAGCGATCACCTAGAAACCTAAGTCTCCTATCACAAAGCCTGGGACATTCGCAGAGAACATACTCCGAGGTCTCAGACACCATCTCACAAAACCTGCACATATCCGTGTCCGATTGACCCTTCCTGTGCAGATGGTATCTGAGATTACAGTGTCCAGTTAAATACGACGCCAGGGTCCTCAAACCCCTCCTTTCAAGCGACAAGAGTCGCCTCGACCCAATACTGGAAAAAGAGATCAATCTCTTAGCCTGGCGCTGACCAGGAGAGTTTTCCCAGTAACCAGAGAATTCAGACTCTCTCCATGCCCTGAGCCTTTCCCTAGATTATAGTGGCACTATGCACCGCGACCAGAAATTGGTATTTTGTGCTGAAACCCTAACATACACCGCAGGTATTCCACAGAATGGTTCAGGACCAATAAAGGGCCTTCGGGCCCCGCGGTTGGCAAGACAATCTGCCCTCTCGTTGCCCTCATGCCCCTCATGACCAGGAATCCACCCCAAGGTTAGAGAGTTGCCCCTACCGAGCCTATTGAGAGTCTGAATGCATTCCATGACCAACCCAGACGACACCTTATAAGCCATTAAGGCCCTCAGTGCAGCCTGACTGTCAGAAAGAATGTAGATGCGAGATCTGAGCGGTCCCCTTCGCAGGCATTCCCCTGCACATACACAGATGGGCCAAATCTCCGCCTGAAAAATGGACGGATATTTTCCCATAGGTAAAGCACGCTGGAAGCCTGGTCCAAAGACGCCCGCACCCGTGTTCCCATTCGACTGCTTAGAGCCATCAGTGAACCGCAACTGAGAACCATCTTCCGGTTCCCAGGATTGATTGGTCCACATATCTCTGTCAAACAACACATCAAAATATCTATTAAAGATCCACTCCGGTGACACTCTGTCCGCAACCTTAGAAATCGGGTCATCTATTAAGATGCGCGCTATCCTCATGTGACCCCTTAGGTCGCCCCCCCCCCCCTCATGCCCCCGAATTCACTAAGCCTAGAGGAACCCATACTGGCAACCTCCATTACAGAAATATGCAATGACGGGATCCCCAGCATAACCCCCAAGGCATCCGTCGGGCAAGTTCAGCCGGCCCCTGTAATGCCAACACACGCAAGACGGTAGATTCTCTTAAGAGCATCCCTTGCCTTACTCTGCTCAACTTTTGGCCACCATGCAAGGGCAGCATAGGCGATCATCGGTTCAACAATAGTATTGAACGACCAGTAGACCATTTGCGGCCTTAGGCCCCATGTTCTCCCGAAAAGCCTTTGGCAGGCATAATACGCCCTGGTGGCCTTCTTGGAGACGTGGTCAAGATGTTCGTTCCAGGTAAGGGAGCTATCAAGAGTCACTCCAAGATAGCCTACTAAACAACTAGAGAAGCCAACTAAACAAGCCACATCAACTGACTGTTTTACGATTTTACATTGATTTTTTACAGTCGTTTTTTGTTATTTAAAAAAATAAATATTTCTTTATTTTTTACTAACATTAAGTGGTTCATTTTTATTACAATTGTTAGTAATTTTTTGAACAGTAATAACAAATGACAAATGTTAGTTGAATTTAATGAAATGTTAGTAGTCCTTTTTTCAAGTGAAATTTCATTTGTTTTTGACTACAATTGTCGTCGTCTTTACATACAAAGTTATAAGTTATATTGAAATTAAACAACACGGGAAAATTTTTGGTTTAACCCTTTACTGCATTGTGTTACATATATATAACGAATAATTTGAACCTATGTGCCACCTTATGTATGAATCAAATTCTAAATTTATTTTCTGAGTTATTTTCAGACAACAACTAAATTTTAATATTTAAAATTTTGGAGTAACGATAAACTTGAAAATAAACAATTTTTTGTGGCAAAAACTACAATTTTTCATTCATCCGTAAACTCGAAAGCTTGAAAGATTTTTTGTGTTGTTAGAAGTTATAAAAGTAGTAAAAAAAACTGAATAATCATAAAGTTTGGTATGTATTGTTAATTTTAAATATATATACATTTCCCGATTAAAAAAGTCTATATATGCTAGATATAAGATCATATCTCTGTTTATATAATTTCATCCGCAAAATGGGTCTTTCAGATTATATAAATCAGATTCTATTTGGCATTATACAATTTAATCTAATGCTATCTAATTAGATGCTCTCTGATGTAATTGTATCTCAAAATTGGACACATCTAATTGTATCACATGTTATCTAAATTAATAAAATTAGAAAGAATTGTATACAACTTAATATAGGAATATATTAAAAAAAATATATATTTATTAAAAAAATGTATTTTATTTGTTAAATAAATTAGTTACTGAAATTAAATTTGTAAAATGTTCCTTAAAATAAATAAACTTGCTTAAAAATAATGCAAATTTATTAGATTTTAGTTCAAATCTATTTTTCATGAACTTAAAAATAATAAGCCAATTTCTTTAAATTTCCTTCCTAGAATTAAAAATAAAAAACTTTGTAAAACTAACTTGCAGCTTATGTAGTTGTATAATTACTTACCACTTCGATAATATTCCCGCAGTTTTTTTTTTGCGTGTACTAAAAAATATGCATTAAAAAAACATCGGACGAAGCCGAACTTTTTAATTTACTTTTTAATTAGAATAAAACGTTAATTTTAAACAAAAAATATTTAACCACGAGTAAATCTCAAAAATCTAGATTTTTTTTTTTTTTTAATTAATTATCATATAATTACAAATTTAATACTATTACCCTAACCGAGCACTAGCTACTATGGCCTTCGGCGCGTTGTAGCGAAAACCGACCAGTGCCTCTGGTGGGAATCGAACCCACGACCCCCGCACTGAAAAGCTAGCACGCTACCAACTATCCTACCGGGGCGCACTTTTCAAAAATATAAAATAAATATTTTAATGTCGTCTTTTGAAAAATAATGCCAATGCTTGACTTTTGTTATTTTTACTAAAATATTTAATGAATTTAATAGTAATTCTTGTGTTTATACACGAAATCAATCTGAAAATGTACTTCTTAAAATACACGGCCGAACTCCGAAACCGAAAACTCAGTCGGACACTATCAATTATCAGCGAATTTCTGTTAAGGCAATCGAAATTCTATTGCCGTATCAGAATTTATTTTGTTTCAATCGAATGATTGTTATTACAACCGAAAATTTCGGTCGCAGCAACCAATACTATCGATTGGCAACACATACGCACAAATTAGCTTTCAAAATAATGACAAATTTTAGTTGGGCTGAATTTTAATAAAATTTTGTAATCAATCTAGGCCAAAAACAAAAAAAAAAATCAATTTCGATATTATTACAAAAATGCAAATAAAAATTATGAAATTTTAAAATGGAAAGTAAATTCCTACATACATACATATCATTAAAATAAAACAAAAACTTACGCATAATTTAATGACAGCAATAATTACATTATATGTATATTAAAATTCATAAATTGTATATTTGAAATGGAAATCTTAAAAAAAAAAAAAAAGTCAAATTTTAGTTCAGTTTTACGAATAGGGCGCCCCTTCTAATTTAAACTGTCACTAGTTGTTGCATGACAAATAAAATTACAACGACAACAACCACTTAAAAAGTTGTTAAAAAGCTAAAGAAAATATTTAATTTATGATTTCACCGATTTAATAGTAATAAATATTAATGAAAAAAAAACGCAACAGCAACAACAGCGGTACTAACATATAAGGCTTTCCAAGCCAACTGTCCCGCAACAGGAAAAATTATATCGTGTCAATGTCAAACTTACAAAATTTGTTGTCCCATGTGATACAAATAAAAAATTAAACAACTTTTACAATTTTTTCCTAAAAGTGTGCGAAGTAGGCGTGGTTAAATATTGTAAAATTTTACTTTCATTCTTCATATATTATTTGTATCTCGAACACATATTTTTTAATAGACCTATGTACGCTAAATCCAAATCTGGCAAAATTTTAAATATCGCGGTTTTTATATTTAGATCTTTCATCCCATTTTATCGTAATTTTTGCTTAATTTTTCGATATTTTATCGCAAAATCATAAAATGTTGTATTAAAGAATATAAATCTACACAAAATTTTCTTAAATTTGAGTATAATCATGTCGGTGTTTGTACCAGAATATCGCTCTGGTATTATATGAAAGTTGAAAATTTTACTTTTTTAGTTTTATCCTTAAAAATTTTATGCTAGTTAAAAAGTTTTAAAATTTTATCATTGTGCTAAATTACACTCATAGAAATAAACCTGTAGAAACAGCTACTAAAAAATTAATTAAAAATTACCTTGTAGAAAAAATTGCTAACTTTAGCACGTTTTTTTGCTATTATAAATATTAATAAAATAAGAACAGCAAAAATAAATCTATTAACAAGTTTGATATAATTTTTATTAAAAAAAAAAATAAAAAAGCTCGTTATAAATTGAAAATAACATAAAAATAATCTCGATGTATATAAAAACAAAAAACTAATATAACTGTAAAAAATATTACTTGAGCCAGAGTACACACTAAAAATTTTTTATATAAATAGAACATTTTTGGTCTTCAAAATTTAGTAACGTCATGATGCTTGTTAGGAAAAGACCTAACCACGTGGTTGATTACTAAGAAGACAAGAATGGAGCAACATTGATTATTAATAGGTTTTTTGTTAAAGTTCTGCCTATTATATAGGCTCTAGCTTTTCTAAAACTTCGGGTTCTGATGAGATCTTTAGCCAGATCGAAATACTAGTATCAACCTAGCTAATATGTTTGATTTGCTTTATTTTTGTAAATATACGGAGGTTGAAAGCTCGTTATAAATTGAAAATAAAAATTTTCTAGTTTCCCATCATCTGAACACGTTTTGAAAGAAGTGACAATCCCATGCTAAACATCAAACATTCATATAACCTAGTTTTCCCACTAAATGAGAACTAATATATGAGCGCGAAGTTAAAGATTATAACCATTGATCAAAAATATCAAAATTGAAAACTTGTTTGATGTGCAAGGTCCACCTCTGGTGGATATTCAATACACGTTTTTTGTTTTTCTCTCCTTTTTATAAAAACAAAAAACGTGTAATGAATATCCACCAGAGGTGGACCTTGCACATCAAACAAGTTTTCAATTTATTTTTGATCAATGGTTATAATCTTTAACTTCAATTATTATTATATTATTATTTGTTAGGACAATATCCTAATGAAGAAATATAGAGTATGGCCTCGAACTTGAATAATTTTCATTTTCAGTTTGATATAATTTTTACTACAAATAAAAGTTATGTTTTTTCGACCTTTAATTGTGCAATGAAAATGAAAATTATTCAAGTTCGAGGCCATACTCTATATTTCTTTATTAGGATATTGTCCTAACAATTAATCTATAGAGTTTTTGTTTTCAAATTTATTAATTGACCACTTTCAGGAATGTGTTGAAAGATCTATTTCGGGAATTCTAGGTTCACATCTTCAGAACACGTTTTGAAAGAAGGGACAATCAAATGCAAACATCAAACATTTATATAACCTAGTTATCCCACTAAATGAGAACTAATATATGAGCTCGAATATATGAACTCTGAAGATGGGAACCTAGAATATCTACACATTCCTGAAAGTGGTCAATTAATAAATTTGAACACAAAAACTCTATAGATTATTTGTTAGGGCAATATTCTAATAAAGAAATATAGAGTATGGCCTCGAACTTGAATATTTATCATGTTCATTAAATCTGTTAACTTTACAAAATTTTAGTTATATTCGAAGCAAATTTTAGTTAATTTTACTCTGTAAGTGTGACTCTTGTACCTTACACCGTTTAAAAGATATGGGCCATTATGTGCAACTACTATTGGAAAACTTTTGTTTTTATGTTTTTCAATAAATTATTTGTTTTTATGTAAATCTTTTTTTTTTATTATATTTAATTAGTTTAGTTTTTTCTATTACATTTAGTTATATTTAGTACCTTTCTTTAGACTTTTATCCATAACTTTGAATGCCGTAAGAGCTCCACAAATTAATTTGAAAACGGCATAGTGAAATAAATAATAAAAAGACAAGAATGGAGCAAAATTGATGATTAATAGGTTTTCTGTTAAAACTGTGCCTATTATGGAGGCTCTAGCTTTTCTAAAACTTAGGGTTCTGATGAGATCTTTAGCCAAATCGAAATACTAGTATCAACCTAGCTAATATGTTTTATTTGCTTTCTTTTAGTAAATATACGGAGGTTGAAAGCTCGTTATAAACTGAAGAAAAAAATGAAATAAATTATAATTAACATATAATTTTTTGAAAATTTAAAAAAAAAAAACTTTTTTTGAAATACAGCGATTTAAACAGCGGATTTTGAAAAAAAGTGCATTTTTCCTTCAAAAAAAATAGTAATTTGGCTTTTTTTTATTTAAAGCATAACATTAGTGGCTTTAAAATGAGGTATCATAGAATCACGTAGATGTAACCATTAAAAAGATATGGACGATTAAGTACGACTACTTTTGTTAAATTTTAGATTTTTTTTTTTTTTCATAATTTAAAAAGCGATATTTCCACAACCGTTAGAGCTACAACCCAAAACTTTTATGATGACATACATATCTATATGACACTTACCTTCCATTCTAAGTTTGGTTATAGTTAAAGGCAATAGAGGTCGAAGTTTTTATATTTTTTGATTGTTTTATTCATATGGAATGAGTCAGTACTCAAAATTCTGAAAATTCTGAATTCGATTTGAAATTTTTAAAACTTTTTCCAAATTCTACAAACAAATCTTTTGTTATAGTAAAATTGCTTGCATTTTCAAAATTCGAATAAACTATCACAAATGATATAGTAAAAATGAGCGCAAAATTTGTCAATATTTAACCACGCATATTTGGTGCTCTTTTTGAAAAAATTTGAAAAGTTGTTCTAGTTTTTGTTCGTCTCATATATTTAGCAAGTTAGACATAAGTGTGATATACTTTTTTTTTTTTAGCTAGACAGTTGTCTTGCAAAGCAACATATTTGAATTTGTATCTATATATTAGGCCTAGAAAAAGTTATTTAAACTTAAAAAAAAAAAAAAAAAATAGTAGACAACAAAATACTTAATTGCCTTCAAATACTAACAAGACAACTATTTTTTATTTTTTTGTTTTAAATAAATGATATCAAGGTTTGTTTTAAAAAAAAAAAATAAAAGTATTAACTGAAGACAACATTTAATACAATCAGAAAACATGCATGTTAAGTATGTACCTACTTCAGTTTGATATATCAAATAATTCGTAATATACAATATAGGAAGAAAATCCCAGCAAAACCACACATTACCAAATAATGGACAAAGTAATGTATTGCCATAGAGCTTCCTTCACCCATTACAATACACCTTACTTTTACTGATGAATTTTACAGGCGATAAGCCTAAAAGTAATGTGTGGACTCATTACCGAATAGGAGGTTAAGTAACTGGTTACTTATATAACTACCGGGTTCGAAAAAGTAATGGGTCTATAAATAGATTTAGATTTTTTTTTAATTAAATAAATAACGTGGTCTCGCTAGGGTTCGAATTTGGGGTTTTTTGGTAGTTAGGCGAGAACTCTACTCACTGGGCTATCGTCACATAAAGGGAGATTTTTTAAGAGCTTTCGGATTTGATTTAAAAAAAAAAACATAAATTACAGAAATGTAGGAAATGTTTATATGAGTCGATTGAACGATCTATATAATTCAATGTTTAAAGATGATTTCATGTAAATGTTGCCCGCGACTACGCCTCAAATGGTTCATACGCTGGGTCCAATTTTGGCATACTCTCTCCAACATATCGGCCGGTATCTCACGAATAAATTCTGTAATATTGGCTTCCAGTGCGTCAACCGTTGCGGGCTTGTCCCTTTAGACATGAGCCTTAACATAGACCCACAAAAAATAGTTTAAAGGCGTTAAATCGCACGATCTATTGGGCCATTGTTTCGCGTGCTGTGTGGCATGTGGCATCAACTTGTTGAAACCACATGTCACCCAAGTCCAGCTCTTCCATTTTGGGCAAAAAAAAAAATTGTAATCATCGCAACTGTAGCGCTCGCCATTCATAGTAACGTTCCTGCCTTCGTCGCCTTAGAAAAAGTACGGTCCAATGATGCCACCGGCCCAAAATCCACACCAAACAGTACATTTTTAGGGATGCATTGGCCGTTCTTGCAATGCTTTTGGCTGCTCTTCACACAAAATAAATAAAAATAAATACGGCAATTTTGCTTGTTCACGTATCCATTCAACCAGAAATGAGCCTCGTCGCTGAACACGATTTTCCGATAAAAAAGTGGATCTTCCTCCAACTTTGTGGTAGGTCGTGTGGCTTCAATTATTGCACCAGCAATTCTTGCACCAGGTTTTACACCCAAATCCTTCCGCAAAATTTTCCACGTAGTGGAGTAACATAGGCCCAAATGCTGCGAACGGCGCCGAATCGATAATTCACGGTCATCACCAACACTGGCAGATACAGCTGCGATATTTTCCTCTGTCCGCACTCTACGTATGCGTGTTGGTGGTTTAATGTCCAATAATGTAAATTTGATGCGAAATTTAGTCACAGGATTTCGAATAGCCGCCTCAGAAGGTCGTCCAAACTGACCATAAATTGGAAGAAGTGCACGATGCACTTTCTTAACCAAGCATGAATGTTGATAATAAAATTCAATAATCTGCAAGCACTGTTCGTTTGTAAGTCGATTCATGGTTAAATTATAGACCAAACTGAACATGTTTAACAGTAACATATTACACGAAAACAGCTGAGCTGCCAAAAACATTGTTCCCAAAAAGAAAGTTGCTAAAAAATCACCATTTACAATAATAAGTTGCTTAAAATGTAAATGAATTGTTGTGCTTCGAGTTTCCGTTTGTGATGTTAAAAATATGCACCTTACCCTCATGATTACAAAAAATCACAAAGTAATTTGTCAAAATATAGATTTTCCAAAAAATATTTTAAATATAACTACGTTTATATTTCATGCATTATGTAATTGATGATTTGTAAGTCATTATTTTATGTTTCGGAATAATGTAAAAGGTAATGATGTATCATTACAACGTAATCCATGAGTACACAACTATTGGTAACTCATTTATTTATATTTCGAAATAATGCTGAAGGTAAGGAGTGTACATTACAAATTAATGCATTATGTAACAAATTATCGGTAACTCATTATTTTTTGCTAGAAAGTGATGATACAGGTAAGGAGTATACATTACAAGGTAATGCATTACTTTATCGCACCCATTACCAAAGTTTTGCTGGGATATTATAAATTCGAACATCAAAGCATTAATATTTGAATTATTAAAATCCAAATTTTAATTTTGAGATTTAACATTAAAAACAAAACTTTAATTTCAAAATTATTTTTGAAATGTCAACTTTTTCTAATAACTTGTTGCCATACTGTGAAAATAGTTGTTTATTAACAACAAAATAAATCATGTCATATACATTTGATTTTACCACCATCTATTACATTCATCTATGAATGGATGGGTGTATGGGATGGCTAGATGGTTGAATGTATGATTTTTTTATGTTTTTATATGTAAATTAGTTAAACCAACGAAGCGTATGTTTGAAAAGAAAAAAACACATCCTCCCCTCTTTTTTTTTATTTGAATATTTGCTAAAAAAAAAAAAAAAAAAATAACATTTTTATAAAAGAGTATCAATTTTGTTTGATATTTAACTTACAAGGAAACTACACAGTGGTGTATCCGTAGATTTTAATGAAATTTGGATATGTTGTTGAGGTCAACTAAATATTAGACACGTATTTTTTATAGATGCGGAATCACACGGCTATAAAAGTGTTACTACATTTTGTATGAAAACATCTTTAAGAATTAAAAATTTGTACGCGGTTTTAAAGTAAACGATCAAATACAAATTTTTATACCCATATTTAAATTATGGGTTATAAAAGCTCTTTGGGAAAAGTCGCGTTTAAACCGAACGATTACGACAATTGAAAAAGGCCAAGACATCAGCGCTGTTAACTTCGACGAATTGTCTCCATTTTGACGATTTTTTAAGTGAAATATGATAAAATGACGATTGACGACTTCGAAAAATTTATTGTAACAAAAATTATGGTTTATAAAAATTTGCAATTTTTATAGAATTTTGCAATTTATTTCTTTAAAATTTACTGACAAAATTTTATCATGTTTCTTTTTATTTAAAACATGACAATAAAATTTTGAAAAATATGAGTTTTATTTGATTCATTTTCTACTCATGGAATAAGAGCACCCTCAAAAAAGTATCTAAATTTTGCTGTGCGGGTGGTAAAATTTCCGAATTTAATTAATTTTTATTTAAATCAACAACGTTTTGTATGCCCCACTTATCGACACTAAATTTTCCAATAAACCACTGTCATAGTTTAGCGCACCTTGATTTAGTTTTAAGTTAATTTCAGTGTATTGTGTGTGTTTTGAGTATGTACGAATATTATGTAGACAACAATCTTTATGGTTTTCAAGTTGGGCAACCGTAACGAAAAAGAAAGTGAAATTCAAATATCAAACAACCTCAACATCAAAATCCAAAAAATTTTGTATACACTCTAGGGTATTCAAATTGCTCGGGTTTCGTTTAGTTCGAGTAAACGAGTAACTCGATTTTGAGGTTTTTAACTTACTCGAGTAATCGAGTTAGATTTTAAAATTATTCGAGTAACTCGAAAAAGCTGGACAAATTACTTAAAATTAAAATTTAAAAAAAAAAAACCCCCTCATCACATATTAAAAATTTCTAACATTAAAAAAATCCTCTAAAATAATATACACTTGAGGAGTTTTATAATATTTTATTTGGTTTTTATAAAGTAGAATTATTTGTAAATATCGGAAAATTATAGAGTAAAAATCATATAAATTACATAAACTTTTAATTTATTTGATTGCGATGAATATAGATCTGAATTAAAGAAAATCATGAACGGCCCATTCCGAACTGTATCACCAAAAAATTATGATGAGTTAAGTAAAATTCGAATCTTGCAAAAAAAAAAAAATTAACACAATCTAATGGTTTTGCGATTGTTGCGATTTTTATTTTTTGTTGCATATTTAGATACTTAAAAATTTCGCCCTTTTGGGCTTAAGATTTTTTTTCATGTAGACCATTTATTTGAGTATAATAATGTCTGTAATTATTTAACCCTATTTTAAAAATATCTTAAGAAATTGCTATAAAAACAAAAGTGTTATATTAGTCATTGGTCTTTTTGCCGAACGTTTATTCTATATCGTGGGGCTACGAAAAAAATTATAGCCCTACTACACATATATAATAAAGAGTCCGCCAAATAACTTTTTTTTTTTGAAAATGCTATAAAAAAAAAACTACTGAATATTTTCTCAAATCTCTTTTTTTATTTGAAAGTACAATCCTTCCGGTTAATAATGGAAAATAATTTCATTCAAATGGCTGCCTCGGCTGGCCATGCAGTAGCCTACACAATTGGTCCAATTTTTAAGCACATTATCGATTGTGTGCAGCTGTATTTCACCAATGGCTTCCTGTTCCGTCCTGTTGAAACCAAATGTTGGCAATATCCTCCTCTTCAATTGTTTGTGAACAAAACTTCGTTCAACATGGCCCGATAACGATCGCCATTGACTGTAACGGCCACTCCTTGCTCATTTTCGAAGAAAAACGGCAATTTTGCACACATTCTGCAACATTACCATGATTTTCAAAGTAATGTCGCAATATTTCCCAGCGTTTTTCAAGCGTATACACAACCATATTCGTTCAGCGGAAGGATAAAACTAATTATCTGTCAAATCAGACATGAGCTAAGTGTTACCATTCACGAAATAAGCACTAGTTGAAAAAAAAAAACGTTAGACGGCGGACCCTTTATATAAATTAACACAGTAACTGACACATTATTCTATATTTTATACTACGTTCATATTGAACACAAAACTACGTTTCCGATTTAAAATTTGTATGAAATTTGAAAGTCGAAAACTAAAAAAATATGAAAATATCGCTCATTTACTGCAAGAACGTCATAACTCAAAAAACATGATTTTTGAGTTTATGACGCAGAATTATTCGTTATATCACGTATCATATTGTGTAAAAAAAATCGTGTTGATATCTTGTATACTCACCTCTAGAGTGTAATTATATCTTTTTTTTTCTTCAAGGTGGGAGTAAATTGAAAACTTTAAACTCGTTTTCTACAAAATCAAAATTTTTGAGTTATGACGTTATTGCAGTAAATGAGCGATATGTATTTTCGGATTTAGTCTGAATGTAGTTTTATAATAAAAAATATTTTTAAAAAATACGAAACAATTTTATTTTTATTTTTATAAAATCTAAACTGAAATAGAACATATTTTGATTTACTCGATTAATCGATCAATATTGTTCGAGTTATTCGTTACTCAAAATTAGCCATTTTAATTTAATCGAACAGTTATTTGATTAAAATTCATCGATTAATCGAGTAACGGTTAACCGATTGAACACCCTAATACTTACCATAGCATTTGCAATTTTGTTTAATTTAAATTTTGATTTGTATGCATTACAAGCGAAATTGCCAAGCCAGCCACGGTTAAGCAAAGAGTGGTAAAGTTGACAAACCGCCAGTCACGTTTAAAGTCAACACACAAATGTGTGCACACTGGGAGGAGGGTGGAGGAAAAATGGATCGTTCGCCGTTAATAACATGTTTTCAGGTGCTTCATTACAATTATAACCGTTAGATAACTAGTTAGTTGGCTTAAAAGACCAATAGAAATTGAAAAGAAACAAAAGCACCTTTAACAAACATAAATGCACTTTATGCCAACTGGGTTTTGAGTTGAGTTATGTTGTCGTTTTTTTTTTTTGTTGTTGTTTGTTTGACCATAATTGTTGTTGATCAACATAAGGGAATGTTCCCTATTGTTGCCTGTTCCCTAAAATGGGTCTTTCGTTTCTTTCGTGTTGTTGCATGAAACTGTCATTGAGTTTAATTTCCGCCGTTACTAATTTAAAAAAAGTTTCGACTTGAATGTACACGTTTTTCGTGGTTTTATTGTGCCATTTCCAAACAACGCAATATAAAGTGTAATTTTTCGTAAATATAAAAACTGAATAACAAGCAAGTTTTAAAGAATTTCATAAGTCGGATTTTTGTGAACGGTAAGAATTGTATTCATAATTTGAATAAAACTAATTGATTTCATAAACAAATATAATTAATGAAACAAAAATGTGAAAAATAAATTTTTCATAACATTCCCTAAAGTAGACCTTTCAAATATTTCCTTATTTTTTTTTTTATTTTTTTTTTACCAAGTTGTCATTAACGCATCACTTTACTGTTCTTGTCAATTTTAGATAATTTTTCAACGTGTTTGAAAAATTGTTTCTTTTGAAAATTATTATATAACTTTTTTGAATTAGATGCCACTAGAAATGATCTATATCCGAAGAAGGCCTATAAGCTGTTGTAATTGGATTTGGAATATTGCACTTATTTTTGTTATATAGCCCATTCCCTTACTAAATGAAATGCAATGCTTACACTTTTGAAATCAACAACATTTGTACTAAAAAGGTGCTGCTGTTTGGTGATTTCTTTAGCAACAACAAAAAAAGTGCGAACACGGTACACATAAATTTTTCTTGCCGTCTTTTAATTTGTAACCATATTTTGCCCATGGCAAAGAAGCAAAAGTTTTGTTATTTTTTTTTTCTTTCAGTTTATTACAAATATTTAATCATTTGTTTTGTGGTAGTTTTTTCAAAACAAAGTTTCAATATTTTATTTTGTTTGCCATTTCAAACCATAAATAGTGTTATTAACGATTTACTACTGCTCACTCTCATAACGCTCGCTGCACATGCGCGCTTTTTAACCAGTTTAACTGCATTTTTTTCGCTTTATATAAACAAATGGAAACATTTTAAATTTTTTTGTTGTTTTATTTTTATATTTCCAAAATACTTTAATTGGTTTGAAGATTTTCTTTTTCTTTTTTTAATTTAAATATTGTCTATTAATGTTTTTTGTTCATTCATTTATTTAATGTTTAAATCTTTGAATCATTTAAATATGTTTTGAAGCTATAACTATAACTTTTCTGTTAGCCAGCCAAAACACACAAGCAACATTATCTCAGATGGTAGAGCGTTTGTCTTGTAAGCAAAAGGTTGTGTGATCGAGCCCTACTGACACCTAGAATACATATTTTTTTAATTTTTTTAAATTAAGTTGAAAAGGTATTTTTAGACACACCCCGTCCTTGTATCGAAAATGTAGAAATAGACCTATATTTTTTTTTTTTTTCAAAGAGAAGCACCACTCAGGAAATTCTTCCTATTTATTAATATTTTGTTTTCTTTGGAAAGGGGATAGAGGAGAAATGAAAGGTGGGGAAGATGAAGGGCTTCAAATATGTCAAGACAGTAATTGCGCGAGATGATAAGTCTTAGAACAGTTGTTGCTTGCCACCTGATGGAGAGTTGGCAAACTTATTGAACTTCTTGATTCATAGCCCTGGTTCATTATTTTACTTCGGTGGGGTTAAGTGCTATGGGAACAACGACAAGTAAAACTGACAGGTCCTTTTCATATTAAAAGTCCGACCTACACAGACCAGAACTAAAGTTAAGTATTGAAGTCTATACTATTAAGAAAAGGTACTATTTAATTGATTTAGTTTCAATTAACATTTTAATAATATTTTTTAAAAATTTCATTGAATATTGTTTTTAATTTCAAAATAAATTTTATAGATACTGTTGAAACTTTAATTAAAATTGCAAAAAATAGGCGAAATTGGAAAAAATTCCAAAATTTAATACAATTACAAAAAATTTAAAAAAACCATCAAAATTGAAAAATTCGTCGAAATTAAAAAAAAAAACAGCGTAACAAATTGTAATATATTTATTAAAAATGCGAAAATTTGAAAACACCGTTTAAATTTAAAAAAAAATTCCCAAATTGAAAAAAAATCGCCAAAATTGTAAAAAAAAATCGTCAAAATTTAAGAAATTGTCGAATCTAAAAAAAATCGTTAAATTTTAAAGAAAAAATAAAACACGAAAATTTAAAAATATCATCAAAATTTGTTTTTTATTTTGTAATTTTTTTTTTTTTTTCCTTTTTGTTGTCATTATTGGTTATTAAAACTAAAAATTTTGTGTGCCCAAATTTATTTTCATGTAAACATTTCAAAAATCGCCAAAATTGGGAAAAAAAATTGCAAAATTTAAGACAATTACAAAAATTTTTCAAAATTTAAAAAAAGGCAGCAAAATTAAAAAAAAAAAATAGGGGAACAAATTGGAACATATATATTAAAAAAAATTGCCAAATTAAAAAAAAAAATCACTAAATTTTAAAAAATTGCCAAGATTGAAAAAATTTGAAAACAAATCTCTAAAATAAAAAAAAAAAATTCTGAAATTTAAAAATCGACAAAATAAAAAAAAATTCTAAAACTTAAAAAATCGCCAAAATTTATAAAAATCTTCAAAATTTAAAAAAATTTTCAATTTGAAAAAAAAAATGGCCAAAATTGTAAAAATCGTCAAAATTTAAGAAATCGCCAAAAATAAAAAAAATCTTTAAATTTGAAAGAAAAAATAAAACGCCAAAGTTTAAAAATATCGTCAAAATTTATTTTTTATTTTGTAATTTTTTTTTCTAATTTGTTGTCATTATTGGTTATAAAAAATATTTTCCAAAAATTTTTTAATTGTGTTTGCTTAAGTATGCTAAATCCATCCGCATTAATCATTTATTTTTAACGTCGCAAAAATTATGGCGATTTTTAAGTTTAAAGCAAATTAAAAATATTAAAATTACATTTTTTGATTGGATTTAATAAAAGTTACATAAATTTATAGATCTCATTGAACAAATTTATCACAATATACCACCAAAAAAATATAAAAATACACTCCAACATTTTTTTTTTCTTTTTTCATATATTAAAACTTAAAAAGAAAATTTTTTTGCAAAATCGCGAATATATAGTATAAGCGGCTATATGCTAATACTTTTTTTTTTGTCAAAATATTTCCAATTAATAGTCTTTTTTAAAGAGCTCAATTGTTCATTAATCGTTCATATTCGCTGAAACTGTAAAAAAGGGGTAAAAGCCTGCAAAACTCATGAAGGAGTGGTTCAATTATAAAGTTTTGTGTATCAAATATGAGCCATAAATATGAACACTGGTCCTGATATTTAATCCCATCAAAGCAAAAGCAGATTAATTGCTTCCGAACAATTTTAAAAGCAGAAAATTAAATGCAAAATCGCCAACCTTTAAAGACTTTTTTTGCGAAATCAGTACCATTGATCAAAAAATTAAGATGGTCAGATCTTTATTCATTTTTAAAAAGTAACACTTTGTCCTCCTGTGTAATTAATGGTAAGATCTCTATTAAATTTTTCTATGTCATGCCGTGTTATCAGATATATTTGTAGATAATGATATAAGCCGTAATGTGACTCCATTCATAGTCCGATATGACTTAATCATAGTATATATGACTAGATATAACTACACTCACAAGAACTTTTCCATAAAAAATTAACAGTTATTTAAAAGTTTAATCCATAAAGTTGTTTCAATGGAATATACAGTTAAATTACTAAAGAAATATATTTTTTAACTTTCTGTCTGTTATTCAATAAACAAAAAACGGACTTTCGGTAGTAGTTAAAATATTCAGTTAAAATTTTCTATTTAAAACAAAAAGTTGTTATGTTATATTGAGCGGGGCCCGAAGGCCCTTTATTGGCCCTGAACCATTCTGTGGTATACCTTTGGGGTATGTTAGGGAGAAGCTCGGGTCGTGGAGGGAATCATAATTCTCTCTCTATTGGGAAAACTCTCTTGGCCTACGACAGGCTAAGAGATTAATTTCTTTTTCCAGTGCAGGATCGAGGAGACTCTTGTCCCTCGGGAGGGGTGACTTGAGAACCCTGGTGTCTTACCTGACTGGACACTGCAATCTCAGATACCATCTGCGCAAAAGGGGTCTTTCGGACACGGATGAGTAGGTTTTGCGAACTGGTAGCTGAGACATCGGAGCATGTTCTTTGCGAATGTCCGAGGCTTTGTGAAAGGCGTGCAAAGTTTCTTGGCGATCGCTTTGTCTCCCCTTCGGACATTATGAAGATTTTGCCTAATAGGATTATTGGCTTTATAGGTAGCTTGAATCTTTAGGGTAACTTTAGGCAGCACAAAAGACCTAAGTTGGTCGCGGTGCATAGTGCCATATAATCTAATCTATATTGAGTATTGAAATAAACGAAAACAATCTATTGTTTTTACCGATTTGATCAATTAATTTTTCAACAGCTGAAAATAAACTAAAAAATACAATTATTTTTAACGAAAAGTAAGTAGTGCTTTTTTAACTGATTTTCAATTAATTTAATGTGTACACTCACAATATATTTTCCGTTACCGATTGTAGTTTATTTAAAAAGTAATCCGTAAAGTTTGTTTTTAACTGAATAAACTATTAAAATACAAAGAAACATATTTTTCAACTTTTTTGACTGTTATTTAAAAAACAAACTATGAATTAATACGGATTTTCTGTAGCAGTTAATATTTTCGTTTAAAATCTACATGTTTAAAAAAAAATCTACTTGTTTAAAAAAAAATCACACAAAAATCACAGTAATCTTTTTTTTAAAGTTCTCTCAAACGTTTTTCATATGCATGAACTGGGGATGGTAAATAAATTACTTATTTACATTTTCAGTCCAAAAAGTACCAAAGTGGCCCAGCTGACGATTAAGTGCTTTGTTTCAGTAAATTTTGTTTTACTTTTTTATGTTACTGAGGGTATTCAGCGTGGTTATTTGCACACGATGCAAATTTGCACTTTCTCATCCTTGAGCAGTATTGACGGTGCATAATGTGCATATTAGAACAGAGATGGAGTTCCCTCACTGTTCCAAATTTATATGTTAAAGCATATCTATTAGATGACATCTAGGAGATGAAGAGACAGCATGCTAGAGATAGAGTAAAAAATCTGAGTTTCTTTATTCCTGTACAAATAACAAATTTTAATATATATAAAATAAAACGAAAAGTTAGGATTATAATTTTCGCAGTATAGAACATGTGTTAGCTGATTATTTGAATACAAGAAAATTAATTAGCAATATGGTAAAAGTCTAGTGTTTTTTAGGTAAACAAGATAAAGCGCATCAATGTTTAATGTAAATTTAAAATTAAGCAATATTCTTGTGTAACTTTTGCTAGTTTGCAACAAATTACCCGTGTGTATGTCATATTGGAAGGTTAGAAAAAATCAAAAAGGTTTTGTGTCTGCACAAGATATGTGTTAAATATTTAATATTGAGTTGGCTACATTGAATGATAATAAAATTGTCAGTAATATGTGCAATAGTATTGCAAGAGTACCTTAACAATTAAATTAAATCAAAAGGTACCAAAATGTTTACAAAAGTGCTTTTTACTTTAGTACTAAACCAAATATTTTATTTACCATCACTATAGTTTTTCTTTAGATTTTAATTGACTTTTATTTTACAAACACATAGTTTTTTAAGTTATTTGCATATTATAGTAAAAGATAAACTCAAAGGTCATCCTTTTTCGTTATGCTGCCATATAAATGTTAGGCGCCATTCGCTCAATTAATTATTATTCAATTAATCTTATTATTTAGTTTTAAAAATAAATCCTAACATACATTATGTAAATAATACATTTTTATTTCTTTTATATTAAATTTGGTGATAGCTAAAATAAACGACAATCGTTTATTTTTACGTTTTTGGGGGTAAAATTTTGATGGTTAAAATAAAGGAAAATCGTTTATTTTTAAGTTTTGGGAGTTAAATTTTTAATGGTCAAAATAATGGAAAATCTTTTATTTTTATGGATTTTCCGTAATTTTTTGATAGTCAAAAAAAACGAACGTCGTTTATTTTAACGGATTAAGCAATTATTTTTTAATAGTTAAAATAAACGAAAGAACTTTGTTTTTATCGATATTTTTAGTTAATTTTTTAACAATTAAAAATAATTGGAAATTACTATGTTTTTAAACGAAAAATCAGTAGTCCTGTTTTTAACAACTTTTTCTATAGTTTTAATGTACAAATTCGTTTGTTTCTAACTATAAAATATTGTGAGTGTATATTCTGTAGTCTTTACGGAAAAAATATTGTGAGTGTATGTTTAGCCGGGTAAAATTTCAAAAACTATTCCATAAGAAATTAATAGTGTAGCAACATAAATGTTTTTTAAATTTGTTAACTAGTGTAATCTTTGATTTAAAAAGATTTAACAACAACAAAATATGTTCTTATTAACTTAATTAACACTTTTTAAAGTCCAACAAAAAAAACAAGCACACATATTTTCATATCTTAATTAAAATCCATAATTTCAAAACAATTTCAAATAAACTTCAACAAAATATATGTCTATTTTGGTGAAAGAGAGAAAGTACTTTAAATTGGATCAAATAAGATTTATTAACAACAAACAATTTTTAAAATAAAAAATCAAATAAGCCACCAAGTTGAGTCTCCTACGTAAATTTCAACAAAATATATAAAATTATTAAAAAAAAAAACTACTCAAAAAGTATTGAATTTTCATAAATGAAAAATAAATATCAACCTTTCAACCTACGCTCAGATAAATTTTGTTTATAAAAAAAAAAACATAAATATCAAACATTGAAATGACAGTTAAATGAAAGAAAGCCAACTAAAACTTATATAAATTTTGTTAAGAGAAGGGAACCCGACCGAAAAGACAGCAGGCATCATACAATGCAATCACAACTGAAGAATGGAAAGAAGAAAAAAAAACACCCGCGCTTTCTAAATTGAAGTTAAAAAAATAACAAAGATTGAATGCACATTAACAAAGACAACTGAGACAAGATGTATCGTACTGTATGTTACAATACACTATTGATCAGTGGTTCCCACCCACTTTTGTTTCCAGACCCCTTGACGCTTTTCTACTGGTTGACGGACTACCAAAACAATTTTTTTTTATACCCGCGAAAAAATAGTTATATCTAGTCATATAAATATAATATGATTAAGTCATATCTGATTTTGAATGAAGTCACATTACTACTAATACCGTTATATACAAATATGTACATCTGATAATTTTTATTTAGAGAATTTTTTATATGGTAATTGATATTACTAACGTATGCGGAATGAAATTGCAACAAAATGTAATATGTTGTAGTTTTTTCTAAAACTAACTTAAATTGTATTTCACTTTAAAAAAAAACAATACATACTATTAATTTAATGTAAAAAAAAAATTGGTCGGATCGGATCTTTTTCCATAGCTGTTGAAAATATCGATGTTGGCATTTTGAGGAGTTCCTTTTTAATTTTTTCGATCAGATTTTTTGTATTTTTCGGTCTAAAGCCACCAGCATAAACTCTGCGCTTTAAATTAGCCCAAAATCTTCGATTGGACGTAATTGAGGGACATTTGGTGGGTTTTCCTCTTTATGAACATATGGTATATGAAGCGTGTCCATAGCTTCTACGGTTTTTCGAGCGTAATGGCTAGATGCTAAGTCTGACCAGAAGATCATATTTAGGCCTCGATGCATCTTTTCTATGAAATCCTTCACTTTTGGCAAACAGTGCTCAATATATCGTTCAGAATTGACGGCCAATCCAGATTAAAAAAACACTGGTTCCGACATCCGATGCGGACTAATTGCAAGCCATATTAAAACTTTTTTAGGGAACTTTGTATGCTCCAAATATTTTATTTTGTTATCAGTAGCTTTCTTTCCTTCGAAAAAGTGCCTTCCCTGCCATTCATTGCCATCTAGCGTAAAATATGACTCATAATCCATGATGCAAATTATGTTGTTCTTGGCGTAAAAGTACATTTTTGACTAAACTTCTTAATCGTTTTCGTTGTGTAACTTCTTGCGCTTCGGAAACATTCGTCTTATTCTTCCTGGACCTTTTCTGTATTCCCATATCATTGAGATACTTTCTTACTGTTTTTCCATCACAATGAAACTTTCTTCCAAGCTCTCTATACGATTTAGCGATCTTATCTTCAGTAACTTTTCTGAGCTAAGACCTCTTCGATGAGTCGGCCAACTTGCACTTTCTTCCGGAGCCACGCTTTCTCTTTGTGGTTTTTCTAGTTTTGTACCTAGCCAGTATTCTATATACCACACACCGATTTTCTCCTTGCTCTACAAAATGAGAAACAATTTCCGAAGTTTTCCAATTAGTATGATTATTGAAAAAATCACAAATTGTTTCTCGACGTTGTTCTTCTTTTGTCGACATTTTAAAATAATTAAATGTCAATTTATTGATAAAATTGTCAAAGCAACATGTGGTTATTCAAATATAACGGTAAAAAATTAATAGCTTTAGTACTTTTTTTCCCAGCGTTATGTGTATCCAAATCTTATTCCATATATAACTACATAAGCCATATAATAATAATCCAAATATATGTAGTGATTGATATGATTATATATGGTACCATGCTCATTCTTATTAAACTATATGTTACATCATATTGAAAATATTTTCCTTTTAATTTTATATTGCAGTATATATAATCCCATACATATTTTGGTAAAGTTCAATATCAAATTAGTTATCTGCAAGTTAAGACTTTATTACATATGGCTTCACATATAACCATATTCATTTTATAACTTTTATATAACATTATATATAATCCCATATATATATTTTGGTAAAGTTCAATATCAAATTAAGTTATCTGCAAGTTAAAACTTTATGATTGCCCGTGATTGCTGTCAAGAAAGTATTATATTATGATCCTAACAATCATAAACATGATTCTGAATGATCATATTATGATTGAAGAGGACGATTTTATCATAATCTGGAATCATGATATGATTACGAGGATCGTATTATGATTGTTACGTGTTTCAACTATAACATGATGCTCTTTAACTATCATAATATGATGCTTTTATTTCTAAGTGTAGAAATTTTAATTTTCAACTTCAATAGTTTTAAACATAACTTCAAGTTACAAAAAGCATCGACTAAAATTATATAAAATCAGATGTATTTATATCTAATTAGATATAATTAAATGTAATATCTCGGATAAAATTGTATTAAATTATATAAAAATTGATATAAGTAGATGCCCCATTTATCGGACCAATTTGTATGTGTTTATATATGGCAACTTATCAAATGTGATATAATTATATTATACTTCATATTAAAATTTTTACCAGGGTATTCAAAAAATGCAGAATTAACAATATTATATTTTTTTTTAATTAAAAAAAACTTACAAAAACAAATGCATACAAATCCAATTAAGATGAACTCTGAGGTACAAAAAAAAAATTAAATCGTTATATGCGAATTTTATATTTACTGGAGTACAATTTGTTTTAAATTTTTTTTATTGTCCACAAAATATAAAAAAATTTTATAAACTTTGTTTAAATATCTATTATGAAATTTTTTCATTTGATTTCATAAATGGAGAATTTTTGATACATTTGGAAAAAAAATTTGGTGTGTACGCTGGGAGGATCCTTGTTGAAATATTGCTAATATCTGCAAAAAAAAATAGTAAATTCAGTATACCCGAATGTTAATGAAGGTCTTTTTAAATACTTATCAAAAAAAAACTTTTTAAATTGTATGTATAAAAAACTGCAAAACTTAAATGCAAATTTGTGAAAAATCTGGCCCATAAGTGGACAACTGGGTACGACGTAAAAATCAGCATCAACGAAATATTTAGGATTAATGGTCGGTACTTTTGTCTCATTTTTCGAGTTGCGCAGTGTTATTCGATTAATTTTTTTTTTATAGTTAATAAGATTGTTAAATTTATACTGTTAGTTTTAATAAATTAATACTGTTAAGATTTTTAAAATTAAACGTGCATTTTGTCGGAACTCTTCGCGGACCCCCTGTTATACCCCTACGGACCCCCATTTGGGAACCGTTGCTATAGATGATGAAGATTGAATATCTATGCGCCTGTTTTAAATACAACAATAATTACTTTCCACTATGGTAATATGTTTTACAAAAAACACTTCAAACTGTTTTTAAACAGCTTTTCAAAATTATAAAAAAAAATTTTATTTGTTAAACAAAGATAATTATTCATGAAATTGATGTTGATAGAACTATTTATATCATAGGGACTTTTAAGGCTTACGAAGCCAAGCAGAAAAATACGTTTTTATATTCGAAATCTAGGAAACTAGAATGTTTATAAAGTTTTTCTGGTTTTTTGTTAATGATTCAATACAAAATTTTATCACAAAAATTTTATCTCAAATCATAAAACTGGTAATATTTCTGAAAAATGTTAAAAAAATTTAATTTTTATCTTAAAACTTAAATTTTTTTTAAGTCATCAATTAAAATTAAAAGAAAACTTAAACATTTAAACGAACAGGCTTAATATCACGAAGCTACATTGGAAATATACTTAAAAATCCAAGGTTGAAAAGGCTTAATTCTTTAATTCAATTTTGTAAAAAAGCATTCCTAAGGAATGAATTTCTAGCTTAATTCTAAAAAGCTTTAAATAATATGAATGACTTCTATTTTGAATGAATTCTTTCTTGAGTGATTAAAAATGTTCTTAATTCATTTAGTAAATGAGTGAATGAAGAAAGATTTGCTGGTTGGCGTTGTGGTGTAACGGTTAGCTAGTTGGACTGTTACACAGATGGTCCCGGGTTCGATTCCCAGTGACGACAACAACAATTTAAAAATATAATATATATGAGTTTTCTATCCCTCATATATATCGCAGCACCCGCCTTCGGTGTTCCCATAGCACTTAACCCCACCGAAGTAAAATAATAAATCAGGGCTATGAATTAAATAAAAAGTTTCAATAAGTTCGCCAACTCTCCATCAGGTGGCGGGTTAATTTAAGTTAAATAAGCGTTTTTTTTTTTATTTGAAACTCTTAAAAATTGTTAAAGTTATGACTTTTTTTGTAAACATGCAGTTTTAGCATTATGTAATTGATTTTAACCCCTGTGTGTGTGCAAACAACAACATCGCGTTATCTTAGAACAGCTGAAAGTTGGTTTACATTTATATTAGTTTTTTGTTTTTATATACATCGAGATTATTTTTACGTTATTTTCAATTTATAACGAGCTTTCAACCTCCGTATATTTACAAAAATAAAGCAAATCAAACATATTAGCTAGGTTGATACTAGTATTTCAATCTGGCTAAAGATCTCATCAGAACCCGAAGTTTTAGAAAAGTTAGAGCCTCCATAATAGGCAGAACTTTAACAAAAAACCTATTAATAATCAATTTTGCTCCATTCTTGTCTTCTTAGTAATCAAGCACGTTGTTTAAAAAATATTAGCGAACTTTATAAATTTTTTAATCATTGAAACCGAAAATATACTTATTTACTAAGAATTAAAATACACTTTGGCAATCTAGTTCTTTTGAGTAAGCGCTCTTTCTAGTTCGATTGATCTGAATGAACTAGATCGCTCTTCTAGTTCAATCGATCTTTGACAAATTATTTATATTATACACCTCTTTTTACCATTAAAAAAAATTGAGCTGGCAACATTAAAAAAAAACAAAATTAAACTCAAAAGCAACATAAAGAAAAAAAATATTACTCAAATACCAAAAAAGAACGAAAAGACCGAAAGACCTAAAAGAGCTGAAGATTGCGAACTAGTTCACTGGTTCAAAGTAAAGACTATTTCAATTGAACTAGGTAGTTCACGAACTACAAAACTCTAATTTTAACTCACTTTCAGAATTTATTGGCAAAAAAATTGATTCAAAAGAACTAACACAAAAAAAAAGTATTCCCCCACTTTTTACAATTAAATCGATTTGTTGAAAATTTACCAAAGCTGACAATTAAATATTAATTAAGTCAATTAAATATTTGCTCAAATTCGCAACTTGCTTGACAATTTTTATCTATATTTGATAAAAAAAACAAGATAACATCAACATATTGTTAGGTTTTTTTTTTTGTAATAAATATGTATGTATAGTTTTTATAAATGTTTATACATATAAATATTTTGAATTAATTTCAATATGATTTTTTAAGTTCTCATTAGGTTTATTACTTTATTAAGTTATATAATTTCAGCAATTAAATTTATTGAATCGGTGGTTTTCGTGATTGAAATGGGTTTTTATTTTTTTGTGTGTAAACTTCAATAAAAAATCGACAAAGTTAAAAAAATATTTTTGTTTTATTTAGAATTTATATTTTCTGGTAAAATCTCAAAATATTTTAGTTACAAATATCTATTTTATATCTATTTGGAAAGCTTAATTATCTCCCTTTCCAAATAACGAAATCGGTTGCAAAACAACTAAAATGGAGAGGGTTCTTTCCGATCTTAATGAAATTCAGATGAAATCCAGAGTGATAGAGCAGAAAAAAATAAGGGATAATTGTTCTTTTAGTGGCCCAAGCAGGTAAAAAAATATGGTCAAAAATTTCCCCATATTCCGTTTTTTCGGCTTACTTCGTATTGTTGCAAAGAAATTTTAGACAAATGTGATACTAAATGAAGCAGCTTTTGAAAACACATTAACTGGTACGTGAAGCATGTCCGATAACTTTGAAGTATTTTTTGTTATCCAAAAAATAAGTTGGCGTTTTGTTAAGGTGGTTTTTGTTGTAGTTGGTTTAAAGGCAAAATTAGGTACATATATTAATGCCAATTTAGTTTAATTTAATAGAGGGGTGTCTGCGCTTTTTCCGACATTCCTAACTGTGCGTCTTTTATGCAGCTTTTCGCGAGTTTTTTGCCTTTATTATAAATAGTTAAAATAAATGGCAACCCTAAGTTACTACACAGTCAATTTGGGTATCAAAATTTTTGAGTACCTACTTCAACTCTACGTACATCGTTGAAGACATCTTTTCATACAAAAAGTTAACACTTTTTAACCCTTTAACGTGAAATTTGGCCGCTAAAAATACGTGACCCTTATTTTGTTATCCTCTATCACATATCTAAATTTTGTTAAGATCGAAGACAACCCATCGGAAGACTCTCCTTGTGAGTTTCAAGTTCTTAAGGGTCTAAAGTCACCAAAAAAAGAGTTATTGTTATTTGCAAAAAGTACATTCTTTTTACTTAAATCGAATGGTTATTTAAGAATAAATTAGAAGAAATATTAAGTTTCGAAAAATATTATGCTAATTTTAAGAAAAATTTTCAAAAGTAAATATTATTGTAAATGCCTTCCCACACTTTTGTTGAACCTATTGAAATGTATAGCAGAATTTCAAAAATGGTCGACACTTTGAGTCAAAATATGTTCAAAACTATTTTTTGTATGACATGAATAACCTTTTCTGTTAGCCTATGTTTAAGCCTGCTAATTATTTATCTTTAAGGGAGCAAAAGTTATGTCGGTTTTAAGTTTAAATCAAGTTAATAACCAAAAGTAAAAAAATGTATGTGGGACATCTTCAAATTATATATAAATTAGATTAGAAATGTGATGAGATCAAATTTGATCCGAAAAATGAGAACATATAATTGTATCTAAAATACATCAAATTGTATCGAATTCGATAAAATTGTATCGAATTAGATCTAATTCGATACAATCAAGTACAATTTTTTACTATTTGATATATTTTAGATACAGTTTCATCCGAATTTCGTCCCCATACAAATTGGTGTGTATTATATATAATTGTATAGAATTATATATAATTCGATGTTTTTAGATAAATAAAAGTTGATGCAAACTTTTCCTTATTTTTCTCAATAATTATATCAAATAATAAATTATACTTTTAACCCAGTACGCACCCACAGGAGCTAGTCGTTCTTGTAAACAAAAATCGAAATTTCGTAAGTTAACTAACTCCGGAATTATATAATTATATCTAAAATCACTTAGAAAATATTGTTCATTTGAATGTATCTTTGTATTAGACCATATATAATCATATCTGAATCCACTTCAAAAATAATCAAAGCATTACCCCTCATATATTTCTATATAATTTTGTATGGAACAAGAAATAAAATATTCATTAAATATTGTACATCTTAAATACTAACACATTTGTATGTTAAAACTACATGCCGTATTATGAATTTTATTACATTTGTTAAATGATTCATCATACATCAAGTAGTTTTAACATACAAATATTTAACAGACAAATACGAATCCGAGTTACACGGTGACCAGCAGCTGTCTAAACCTCCTTTAGAATACTTTTTAGGATTTTATCCTATTTGTTGTAGTTTTATCGACAATTTAGGACCACAGTGCACCTGAAGAACACTTTAAAATTGCAACACTAGATTCCATATTTGGATTCCAAAAGGTAACCGTTTTCTCTGTGTACAACTTTAAATTTAAAAGTAATCTAAACTAGCGAAAATAATCATGTTACCAAATCTAAAAGATCTTCGTTTTAATCACGTTGTATAATCAAAATCATCGCATATGATTTTCTCTTTATTTAACAAAAAAAAGACATAAATAATTATAGACACATTTGCGTGCACCTCTTAATAATAAAAATTTGTCTTTTTTATTTTTCACTTTTTGTTTAAATTTTTTTTGTTTTTGTTAATATTTTTGACATAAAATTAAGATAAATTATATTAAAAAAAAAAAATACAGTGGAGTACGGTTACAATGAACTCGCGGGGACTAGACGACTTAGTTCGTTATAAGCGAGATAAACATTTTCCAAAAAATTATTAAAAATTCAGTATTTGTGTTCCTAATTTTCAAATTTTTGTTTGTAATTCTGAAACATTTTTTCCATTAAATTATGTTTCATAGAGCTTTTAATTCTTTTTAGTAAATTTGTAATTAAAAAGCTAAAAAATTTAATATTTGCAACAGAATTTTTATTTTCGAAAAAATTAGTTCTTTATAAAGGGTCCGCCATCTAACGTTTTTTTTTTTTCAACTAGTGCTTATTTCGTGTATGGTAACACTTAGCTCATATCTGATTTGACAGATAATTAGTTTTATCCTTCCGCTGAACGAATATGGTTGTGTATACGCTTGAACAACGCTGGGAAATATTGCGACATTACTTTGAAAATCATGGTGATGTTGCAGAATGTGTACAAAATTTGCCATTTTTCTTCGAAAATGAGCAAGGAGTGGCCGTTACAGTAATTGGCGATCGTTATCGGGCCATGTTGAACGAATTTTTGTTCACAAAAATTGAAGAGGAGGATATTGGCAACATTTGGTTTCAACAGGACGGAACAGGAAGCCATTGGTGAAATACAGCTGCACACAATCGATAAATGTGCTTAAAAATAGGATCGATCGTGTAGGCTACTGCATGGCCAGCCGAGGCAGCCATTTGAATGAAATTATTAACCGGAAGGATTGTACTTTCAAATAAAAAAAGAAATTGAGAAAAAATTCAGTAGTTTTTTTTTTATAGCATTTTCAAAAAAAAAAGTTATTTGGCGGACCCTTTATAATAAGTTCGTTATAAACGATGTCCGTTATAACCGTATTATAGTAAATGCGTTGGGCCCAGAAAAATCGTTCGTTATAAAAAAAAAAGTTCGTTATAGCCGGTGTTCGTTATAACCGAACTCCATGTAATTGTGTTCAACGACAATGAAACAAAGCACTCAAAATTAAGTTGTTAGTGAATATCTTTATAATTTTTTTTATTTTTTTTTTTTTTTTCTTTAAGAAAACTCAGAAAACAATATAACATCTACAACATATACAAAAGAAAAGGCTATAAAAAAAAATTAACTTTTTAAATAAATACAAGCATTTCGAAATAAAAAGTGAAAGTTTTTCCCGCGCACCAAGAGCAGCTGCGTACCGCAGCAGCATTAATGGCAAAAAAAAAAAAAAATAAAACAAAAGCAAACATTTACAAAAATACATAACATCAAAAAATATCGAAACTTTAATAAATCAATACAATAGTCGCAAAAAGTATAGGATTATGTAATTTAAAATTGCACAATTATAGCTTTTGAAGTTACATAACTTCAATTCTCAGGAGTTTCAGTGTGTAAATTATTTGTCTTGTACACCGGGGCGTATGAAAATGGTACGTAATATTAAGTTAATCAAAGTTATCCTTACTTCACGATATGTTTTAAATGTGTTTTTACATCTGCAAGTTGACATTTTACATCAATTGTTTTAAGGGCTTTTAATTTTTAATTTATTTACTGAAATCTTAGATGTTATTTTAAAATTTTCAAAATTTTTTTTTTTTCTAAATCCCTATACTTTTTGTTTACGGTGTATATCCCACAATCATAGTTAAAAAATAAGATCAAACAATCAAATATATTCCTACTCGTACAAACAAATATTAAGGGAATGTTCGCTAAAGTGGCCCTACATTTGGTTTTTGGGCTATATAAAAAAAAAAACTAAGTAGAATTTTCCAAATCCAAATACATCCGCTTATTGGCCATCTCTTTGGACAAAAAAATAATTCGATGGAACATTAACGAACAGGCCACTTTAGCGAACATTCCCTTACAAAAAAAGCAGTATAAAACAATGAACGATTTTGTTTCCTTTGATATAATGTAATGGTTGTTAGTGTTTATTGCGAAAAAAAAAAAAAAAAAATTTTTTAAAAATAAAAGTAAAAGGCTTTAACAAAACATTTTGTTTGTTTAATAAATACCGAATTTAAATTTAAAACCATCCAAATAGAGTATAAGCTTTTTAAAAAATTTGTAAAAATGATTCACATAAGCACGACTCCCCTAAGAAGACAAAAATCACACTTAAGTGTTTAAATAACTTTAAACAGTTTTGTTTTAACACGGACTACCTACAGTACGTTTGAAAATCATAAAACTGTAATTTTGAATTAAAAAGGACTAATTTTGAATTAAAAAGGACGGATAATCTGAACATTATTCTTAAGAGAAATCATGTTGTTAAACGTTTAAATTCATCATCAGAATAATTAAACTATATTGTAAACAGAAAATATATAAAATTAACCAAAACACAGTCACATCATTCAAAATATTGGTTTTGATAATCAATATTGAAGAAATATTATCTTCTACATTACCTTTACTACCAACAACCAACCAACTTTCGGAGATTTTATCCCTTGAATAAAATATTTGCAGTTCAAATAAAATATTAATTTCGCCTGCAAAAAAAAAAAAAAAAAACAATCACTTTTTCTAAAATATTAGTTTTCGTTACCAATTTTAAAATAATAAAGTTTTAGTAACTACCCTGCAGGAAATGTCAATAGTGAAAAAGTATTGATTCACTATTGACTGTGTCACCAGTACTACTAACCAAATATTCCCCAGGCAATGTAATTTGCTATAGACATTTAACATGTACGTGTCATTGAAAATCACTAGTGACATTAGAACTATTGACTAGGTAGTGAATAGGTAGTTCTTATGGGACCACATGTAGACATTAGAAACATAGATTCACTAGTGACTAGGTAGTTCTTATGTGACCATATGCAGACATTGGACCAAAGATTCACTAGTGACTCGTTAGTTCTTATGGGACCACATGTAGTCATAAGAACCATATATTCACTAGTGACTAATTAGTTCTAATAGGACCATATGTAGACATTGGAACCAAAAATTTACTAGTGAGTTAATAAAGTAAAAAGTGTAGACGCTTAGTTGACAATGTCAACAAAATAGTAGACAAAAGTGAAGACTTGGAGACACTTGACCCCAAGCTTCCTGCAGGGTATAATAAAATATTTAGATAAGCAACCCAATTTTTGTTGTAAAGGGTCCGCCAAATAACTTTTTTTTTTTTGAACTCCTGAACCAATTGGACTTTGTATGGCGTCATACCAAGGTCTTTATGCAAAATTCGTCTCAATGATGTCTCCGAAATGTTCAATTGTTGAGAACGACGGTGAATTGATGTTGATGGCGCTTCACGCACACTTTCTGCCACAGCAGCAATATTCTCGGGTGTACGCACTGTTTTTGGCTTTTCACGCTTTTGTTTATCGATGAGGATGCCAGTTTCTTTCACTTTTTTCACAAGATAACGAACATACGGACCATATTCGTTCAGCGGAAGGATAAAACTAATTATCTGTTAAATCAGACATGAGCTAAGTGTTACCATTCACGAAATAAGCACTAGTTGAGTTGAAAAAAAAAAGTTAGATGGCGGACCCTTTACATGCAAATCTATTTTTAGACATTCATATTTAAACTTGAAAGAAAAAATATATTCAAGGTAGAAATTTGAAAATACAAATTCAAATTGGTTTTGTGCTAGAGGTAAAGTAATTGCCTGACAAGCAGAAGGTCACCGGTTCGTGTCCAGTTCGAGGCATAAGATTTTTTTTAATAAAATTTTAAAGTAATAATATTAATTTTTTTAATAGTTTTGGTAACTGTAATAAAAGATTGAGATCAACAACCAAATTTTTGTTGTACATACAAATCTATTTTTAGACATACATATTTAAATTTAAAACATCAAAATCATTCAAGGTTGAAATTTAAAAAAAAAAATATTTAAATTGGGTTTATGATAGAGGTAAAGTAATTGCCTGACAAGCAGAAGATCGCCGGTTCGAGTCCAGTTCGCGATATAACAATTTTTTTTTAAAAATAATTTTAAATTCATATAAACTTTTTTTTATACTTTTGGTGACTCTAATAAAATATTGAGATTGGCAACTGATAACATTTTCAAATATTTAAATTTGAAACTAGAAAATATTCAAGGTTGAAAGTTAAAAAAAAAACAAAAAAAAAACATATTTAAATTGGATTTAGACTAGAGGTAAAGTTACTTGCCTGACAATCGCCGGTTCGAGCCCAGTTCGAGGCATAACATTTTTTTATTAATAAAATAAATTTTGTTGAATAAAATAAATTTTGTGAATCTATTTATAGAATATTATAGTCCATAAACATAAAATATTCAATTGTTACAATAAAAATTCGAAATTTGTAAATAAATGTCGGTTGTTACGATAGTATTAAAATTTAATAACAGTGATAGTACGTGTAAGATAGTACAAAAATTCGGTCGACAAAAAATTCGGTTGCAACTACAAAACTGTTTTCTGTGTGTATTTAGAGCAGTCTTAACCCTATAAAGTTAATCTAGGTCTATTAGACCTATAGGTTTTCTTATTTTAGATTATATTTGTAATTTTTATTTCGGAATATAAAAATTTATCGAAAAGACCTAGATTAACACAATGGGGAGAAAACATGTCAACTCAAACACCATTCGGATTGACTATCTCCTACTAATGAAATTCCCCATAACTATCATACTCGACAAGTAATAGATAAAACATAAATTTCAGATTCCGCACCCTTACGAATTCCGAAATAAGACGTAATGAAAATTGCAAAAAGCGTTAAAATTTGACTAAAGTATATTAATAATCATATAATTGCAAATTATATCCTATTATCCTAACCGAACACTAGCTAATATGGCTTTCGGGTCGATGTAGCGACAACAGATCATTGCCTCTGGTGGGAATCGAAACCAGCCCCCGCACTGATAAGCTAGGACGCCACCAACTGGCCTACCGGGACGCACAACGTATAGTAGACCCTGAGTTTTTCTATAATTGTAGACATATATTTTTTCGAGCAAAAATTAAAGCTATTTTTAACAAAAATTACTTTAACATAAAAGTTATATAATTACACCATGCGACATTGCAACTAGAAGTTATATACTATAGTTAAACTGCGTTTTCAGTTTTTCGCCATCACGTCAAAATTTATTTTAAAAGGACTTTAAATACTCAAATATTTTGGTATAAATTGATAACCTCTGCTTTAAAACAAAAATATTGATTATAATTTTGCAGGAATGAAATTTTCAAAAATGTACTATAAAAAATTTAATCCTCTTGTGATTTTTCAATAATTTGTCCGAAAAAATATCTTTCTATTCGCTTAAATATACTGAACAATGTACGAAATTTCCACCAATCTGATTTTTTTTTTTATTGATTTTACCAAACAAAATTTTGCAAAACAAAAATCTTATTTTTTCTATAGGGAGTTTTGACCTTACACTACAAATGATGTAATTAATAGACAACAAATTATTTATCAACTAACACATAGTTTGTGTTCAAAAAAAGCTTTTTTTTGTGGTGGAAAACAATTTCTGTTGTGAAAAATTGTATGTTTTAAAAAATTCGAGGTGAAAATAAAATATTATTCACCTCTAAAGTCTGCTAAAAATATATTTTATTCACTAGACGCCTAGAGATGCATTTGTTCTAAAATAGACCAATTTCCATGCAAAATTTAGAGATATCTTTACATTTTTATTGAAAAATTTTTTTACCGCTGAACCGATTTTGCTCATTTTTTTATTATTATTATTAATAATCATATAATTACAAATTATATCATATTACTCTAACCGAGCATTATGTACTATGGATTTGGGCTCGTTGTAACGAAAACATACCAATACATCTGGTGGGAATCGAACCCGCGATCATCGCACTCTACCAACTAGCCTAACGGAGCTAGGAAAGATGCACATTAATCTAGCTATATCTGAGCAATGCCTCTTGCGTGTTCGTTCCGAATTTAGAATCAACCCTGCAGGAAGCTTGGGGTCAAGTGTCTCCAAGTCTTCACTTTTGTCTAATATTTTGTTGACATTGTCAACTAAGCGTCTACACTTTTTACTTTATTAACTCACTAGTAAATTTTTGGTTCCAATGTCTACATATGGTCCCATTAGAACTAATTAGTCACTAGTGAATCTATGGTTCTTATGTCTACATGTGGTCCCATAAGAACTAACGAGTCACTAGTGAATCTTTGGTCCAATGTCTGCATATGGTCCCATAAGAACTACCTAGTCACTAGTGAATCTATGTTTCTAATGTCTACATATGGTCCCATAAGAACTACCTAGTCAATAGTTCTAATGTCACTAGTGATTTTCAATGACACGTACATGTTAAATGTCTATAGCAAATTACATTGCCTGGGGAATATTTGGTTAGTAGTACTGGTGACACAGTCAATAGTGAATCAATACTTTTTCACTATTGACATTTCCTGCAGGGAAGGATTTGATTTTATTTTTCGCAACCGAAAACTGTTTCATAAATATGATGATCCTTTTTTACCTGAGTGTAGAACATCAACCCAAATATGATTCCGCGAAAATAAGAGAAAAAAAACGCTTAAAAAAATAAAATAAAGAAATAAATTTTATTTTTGCTCGAAAAAAAAGAAAACAATTTGGCAAAATTTTTTTGTACAAATTTTAATTCGTACTGAAATTTCATCTATTGTGGTACAATTTTTTGTAAAGCACTGTAAACTTACAATAGCAACAGCTGATCTTTTTAAGAGCTTTATACAACTGTTTTTTCTCAAACAAAACAAAAACATTTTTTTTACACATGGATTTAGTTTATAAAAATCGCGTCATAGCCTCTGAGGCAAATAGACACACAAAAATCAAGCCATAGCAGTGAAAACTACAGCATTAAAACAATCGCCGCACCATGCAATTTGCAAATTCATGTCTTAAAGGGGACTCCACTCCACTCCGCTCCACTCCACTCCAATTCAAGTAGTAGTCATACTCATATAGACATATTGCTCATACTTTACGTTTTGATAAATATTAAAGTTTTAATGCACGTAAATGAACACAAAAAACAAAAAAGACGGTAAAACGAAAAAAAAAAAAAATTAAAATATCATTGATTAACACTGTCGTTTTCATTTGTGTAATGTTTATTAAAAAAACAGGTTATTTGTTGATATTTATTTATGATCAATAAGAAATATTTACAAATAATGACAGAGTTTTTAAAGAATGTATTCTATTAAAAATTTAACTTGATTGTCTCTCTTTAATAATAATACTGCGCAACTCGAAAAATAAAACAAGAGTACCGACCATTGATCCAAAAAATGTATTTTAATGACGTGGCCAGTTTTTTTATTTGGTAGAATTATGGTTTGGGTAATTCCCGGAAAAATTACGTGAAGAATTCCCGGTGAAAACGGAAAAAATTTTAATAATTAATTAATGGAGAAATATTTTGTGTGTCAGCATTTTAATTTGGCTATGATTTATTAATTTTTAAATGCAAGAAATGCTGATTATTTGACTAAGCAAATTTAACCCTCTAACCGGCAAGCCAAAAATGTAAGAATTGAGTGTTTTATAATAAGAAATTAAGCTATTTTGATAGAAATTCATGTTTACAAAATGTAATGTAAAGTAGTTTTTTGTGTGCAGTGTACAGTTTGGAAGCGAGAAAGTGTTAAGGTAGAATTAGTCTTGCCGTTTTTGTTTATGGATAGTGCGTTTTTAAGAAAAGCACCTCACATAAACCATGCACGAAGCAGCTGATTCGTTACGGGACATAACGTCAAGACTAAAAATAAATATTTTAAAATGAACATTATTATCGTAAATCATAAACACATATTTATTTTGACTACATATTGCAAAATTTGCGAATCAATTTTTTGTTTGTTGGAAGAAAATGGAACATTTTTCTTAGGAAAAAGGCGTTATTTTTCTCAGGAAAATGGAGTTATTTTCTGTATATTAAAGTTTTTACAAGTTTGGAAAGCTCTTGATTTTAATTTTCAAAAAAAAAAAAAATATATATAATGTACAACACATTTTTCTTATTCCAAAAATTTATCCATACGTCCCTAACCAAATCAGCATATGACATTAATATCACCGGTCTTCTTTCTATAATTAAAAAAATTTGAAATAAAGTCCCATACAAAAATTTTAAAAATTGTTTTCTTTTTTTTTAATTATAATTAACTATAGTTATATGGCAACCTGGAGCAATAGTTTTTAATTTTTTTTATTTATTTGTATACTTAAGACCATATATTACATAGATTTTAAACTTTTTGACATTAGCTGTCTCTATGCTGCACGCAACTCATGAGAATGTGTTGCACATACGTGGTATACATATACAAGGTGGCGCAAAAATAACCTTCCGATGTTTTTTGGCTGTAATTTAAAAAAAAAATGAAAAACTTTGGTTCTTCTTGTGCTTTATTTTTATTTGGTATTTTAAGTTTTTTTACATCAAGTCGAGAATATGATGTCATGTAAATGGCCGCCGCCACAGTTGATTGTCATTTGAGCCCTTTTTATGGCATTTTCCATCACTTTGGGCAAAACTTCTGGCGATAGGTCCTCACATTCTTGACGGATATTGTCTTTAAGAGCTGCAAGAGTCTGAGGCTTGTTGACATAAACCCGCGACTTCAAAAAGCCCCACAAAAAGAAGTCTGGAGCGGTCAAATCAGGCGATCTTGCTGGCCAGTGCAAATCGCCACAACGGGAGATTAGGCGCCCGGGAAATGCATCCTTCAGCATATCGGTTGTGGCACGTGTAGTGTGTGCCGTTGCACCGTCCTGTTGGAACCACATGTTTTCCAATCCCAATTCATCAAGTTGCGGCAAAAAGAACTCGTTGATCATTGCTCTGTAGCGCTCACCATTCACAGTAACCGTTTGGCCCGTGACGTTTTCGAAGAAAAAAGGTCCTCGGCTACAGCATCTGGCCTGGCAGCATCTCGTGTTGTGCCAGTCTCTTCGAGGCGAGCGGCTAAACGTCGCAGTGTTTCACCAGTAGGCGTTGGACGGCCAGGAAATCTGCGACGAAATTCACGTTGTGCCAAAGTCACCGACCGATTATTGGTCAAATAAATAGTCACCAATATTCCGCGTTCTGGAGCAGTGTAGCGTAAAATTGTTTATTAACGTGTATTACGCATGTGTTTACTACACAAATGTCAAAACAGAACTGTCATTAGGGGCCAATCGCAAAATTTATAGCATTATTTTTTGTTTAAAGAAGAAGAGTTTGAAATCTACACTGATAATAATCCATGCGTAAAAATACAAAAAAATGTCAAAGTAACCAATAATTTTGTAAAATAAACTAAAATTTGTTCATCTTACAAAAGATTTCGTTGTGTTGACATTTTTTTCGTATTTTTAGCATTGGATTATTATTTCGATAGCAAAAACGGTATCACATTTTCTTTGATAAAAGATATCGTTAGCAAAGGAATATTTTGGAACAAAAAATCTATCGTTTTCATATTACAAGTGATTATCATGTATAGGCAATATCGTTTCGATATCGTAACGATATCGTATGGTTTATTGGTCTATTATAATATAGTATAACTTATTCTGCAAACAGTTAATTCGATTTTACTATTTTACTGGAAAACGTTGCCAAAATGCTGTAGTTTTGATAAGTTGTTTAAAAGAACAACTGTCAAAAACATTAAAATCTATTTTTCCAATTAATCATCCAATACCAAACACATGCAATTTCAGTTAAAACTAAATAACTGTCATATAGAAACTGCAGAACTATACTGAGTGCGCTGTAAATTCCCTATGGAGAATGGGACCGGTTCTGCGTGTGCCACAGGATCGGTCCCTTCGTGCCAGAGACCGGTCCTCTGCTAAACCCTACCCTATGTAAACAACTGGCAACTTTAACATTGGCTTGTCATAGGAGGGAGTCATTTCTCCTGCTTTAAATCACATAGTGGCATGCCACAGGACTAAACAAAGATAGGCATACCACAAGACTGTCGCAAAAGGGCCATGTCGTATAAAATAAACGAAAACTAAACAGCTTCCAATGGGTAAAATTCTGGCCAACTTGGCTTTTTCTTGTTAATAAGCATTCTGGTTAAGTGGTATGTCCTCCATTTATCAGTCACAGGATTGGTAATTTTAGGACAATTGACACTGCTTAACCCAATTTTTTTTTTTTTTTTTATTAAGTATTTTTATTTTCAAAATGTAGTTTACAAATTTTAATTTCAGGCCTCAGCACCAAAAATGGCATTAAAGAGATAAAAGGAAACGGTTAATCATTATTCATACGTAATTATTAAAAACTTTAATAAAAATGCGAACTAAAGTTTGTTTACCAAATTAATTCGATATCATCTAGAGTTCACTATGTTTTAAGGAAGCTGTATTGCACTAATTTATATATTCCATTAGCAGTTAGGAGAAGAATTGCCCATGCTATGGTTATGCCTATCTTTACTTATGGTATTGAGGTATATACTGGTACCCCTGGTTATAATTTGAAAAAAATTATCGTTACTTTTCAATCCTGTTATTAGATATGTTTATTCACTAAGAATCGTGATCATATATCTTCTTATGTGCAAGACTTTCTGGGATGTAGTTTTAATAGTTTTATCAAGATTCGTAATCTTCTTCTCTTTTACAGAATATTTAAGAACGGTTATCCTTCCGGCTTTATAGATCGATTTAGATTTAGTAGATCTAATAGGAATAAACAGATTTTGTTACCAAAGCTAACTACGATATTAGATCGTGCATATTTTGTAAGAGTGGGTAAATTATATAACGCTCTGCCTAGAGCGCTTAAATCATTTTCTAATTCATATGCTTTACAGAGGCGTCGTCTTATTGCTTATGAACAAGCACAAATCACAGATTCATAATTTCTCAATACTTTTTTTTTTAATTAAAACATCGACTTGTAAATATTGTCTATTTAAATAGAGCACGAGGATCCTATACTTCAGATATTAACAGAGTTTATAATATGAAGTAAATCAAGGGTGCCCAAGCCCTATGCGCTTCGTGCTCATTTGTTTTTGTAAAAACACTTAGCTATAGGCTGTGTGTTTTAATACACACATAGAGCACTCAGCACTAGCAATACGAAATACACAAACAACTTTGTCTTATTAGTTTTTTTTGTCGATCTTCACTGTATACACGCAAGTGCAAAGCAACAACACTTTCGTATGCTTTGCTGGTAAATTTTGAAATATTTTTTTCTTTGTATGTATTGGTTTTTACAACAAAAAATATTGAATAAAAATTAGTTTTTCTTTAAATGTATTGGTGTTTGCTCTTCCATAAGAAACTCTTGGGCACTCCTGAAGTAAATACTTTTATTCATTGATAAAATAACTATCGCTGAGTGGGTTTCTTATATTCTTATATTTTTATGTATTTTTAATATATTATTATTATTATGCACATTAGCTAGTAAGTTGTCTTTGTAATTTTGCTTAATTGGCCCCATGGGCTTTAAATTACAATAAAATGAATTAAATAAAAAAAAAAAAAAAAAAAAAAAAAATTACATATTTACAAATAAAAGTATTTACAAAGGTTAAAAAATAAAGTATTTAATTTGTTCCTTTTATTTTAATTAGTATTAAATTATACCAGTCCTGTGATAAGTCCTTCTTTAATCAGTCACTTTTAGGTCAATTGACTCCTCATTCAAATTTATATTCAAATTTATAATAGAACGAATTAATTCTTTTATAATTCTGTTACATGCTTTAACATAACAGGTATATTTATATTTTTTATTATATTCAGTATCGGTTTTTAATTTATTTTTATTTCTTATATGAGTATGATGATTTGCATGTGCTCCATTAGCACCTTACTACTTCATATTTTCTCATTTATATATTGGAAACTATCATCGGGCAAAACGTGCCAAAAAATCTGCGTTTTTTTTTTTTGTCTGTTTTTCTTTTCATTTAAAATCGTGTCCAATTTCTTAAGTTAAACTTTTAAAGCGACAATCCTATTTTACTACGATGCGTTACTAAATTTTATTTATTTAAATTTTTTATTTTTTTTTTTTTTTATTTGAATTTTTTAGTTTTGTTTCGAAATCTGTTAAGTGGTTGTTATTTTTGCTTTCGGACTTTTTAGCGACACGGAAGTAATTTGTGGGTTACTTTCACCATTTGTTAAAAGTACTACAAAAAAACACCTTGGATTTGTTTGTACAAAAAAAAAAAAAAAAAAACATTGCAATTGCACTTTTTTTTTTGTAATTTTTTAATTTTGTGTTGTAAAACATGCTGTTGTTTTTTGTTCGAAACGAATAATTAACAAGTAAGAGTGAAAAGTGTATTGTTTTAATTTTTTTTTTTCATTATAAATTGCAAAACATTTTTAATTTGTTTTAAGGCAAATATTAAAAGATGGATTTTTTTTTTTAAATGAGAAAAACATTCACGTTCTGCAAAATTTAGGTAACCTAAGTTTTAGGTAAAAAAGTTAGTTAAATTACAATCATTTGGCAGAAAAGTTGTCAAATGGAAATGAAAATAAATCAGTTGAAATCAGCGGCTCTCAAACCAAACAAATTAAAATTAAATAAATAATACTTATAATTTGTTTAAATTTAAAAAATAATTGGAAAAATTAATAGTTATTTCAGCAGCATTTACTTTAAACAAAAACTCTCCTAAATGTTTGTATATTAACTAAATTTTTTATGTGTTTTTAACCAACTAACATTTAGCAGAAAACATGTGCTGATTTCGGCTCTATGAAACAAGACCCCAATGAAATAAGTCCCCAAACCAAAAATGTAATAACGCCCCATTTTTGGGGGCTTTATTTCATTATGAAGCAATACCCAAAAAAAAAATGAAATAAACACCCAACCAAATGAAACGAAACCCCAAAATAAAATGAAATAACACCGCAATTTTGAGGCTTTATTTCATAATGCAGTAAAGCCCCATTTCGAAAATGAAATAAGGCCCCAATTAAAAAAAAAAAAAACAAAATTATATATTACTTTAAAATATTTCTTTATTCCTAATTAATACATAGTAAAAAGGCTAAAAAAAATCGCGCGATTTTTTTTTCAGCCTTTTTTTAAATAAAAAGATTAATAATATTTAGTATATCAATACAGTTTTTTTTAATATTTTTTAGTAGTATATCACAAAATGAAACTAAATTTATAAATCGTATAATCGCGCGCTGAAAAAACTTTATTTCGCGAAGCCGCCTGCCGCGTTCTACGGAGGAAAAAAACAGGCCGAAGACCGCCACACAGAAAAAATTGTTTTTACAAATTACTTGATGTCTTAAAAATATAAGATTTCAACGGATTCGACATCTGATTTGAAAAACAAGTTCTTCTGGGTGGCGGCCTTCGGCCGATCTTAGGGGTTTTTTTCCTCCGTAAAACGCGGCAGGCGGCTTCGCGAAATAAAGTTTTTTTCTGCGTGCGACATAAAAGAAACTTCAAAATTACTACACGGTATAATCTCACTTACTAATAGCAAATAACTATTTACATTAATAACTTGATAATTCATGCAGTAATTATATAATATTGTCATATGGAATTGCTCTATAGTGACTGGTTTAGTGGTGGTGTGCACCACTGTCATGTGACAAAATTGAAGAATTCTTCATAAGGGACCTCATTGAAAGTTGTTTAAAAAAAAACTACTAAAGCGATCGCAACGAGTGATAGCTCGTTGGAAAGGTATTGAATCAGGCTTTAATTGAAAAATAAAATTTTCCTAATTTTTCTTGTTAAATAATTAAAAATAATTCAATTATAAAAAATATAAAAACAATGAGAACAAGGTGGTCTCTTAAATGCTCTTCTCCTGTCCAAACAAGGAGTCGGGGCCCATTTTTTTATTGCTGATTCTTAAAGCAAAAATTATGAGGAATCCAAAAAAAATAAAATTAGCCGGAAAATTTAGGAGCTTCTGTGGAAAATCGGAAAATTTAATTTTCATGGGAAAATTTAATTTTCATGGGAAAAAAGGTAAATTTCTGAGAAAAATTAGGAAAATTTTATTTTTCAATTAAAGCCTGATTCAATACCTTTCCAACCAGCTATCACTCGTTGCGATCGCTTTCAATGAGGTCCCTTATGAAGAATTATTCAATTTTGTCACATGACAGTGGTACACACCACCACTAAACCAGTCACTATAAAAAAAAAAAAATATGTAGGTACATTATTTTTTGCTGGGCAATCGATTGAGACTATTTATTTTAAAATCGGAAAGGGGTCGTCCAAAAGGTGATCGCTTTCATATGGAATTGCTCTATAACGGTTATTTGCTTATATTACTTAAAAATTGTGCTTTTTAAGAAAATGAAATAACACCCCAAAAATATTATTTGGGGATTTATTTCATTTCTCATATTGGGGCCTTATTTCATTATGAAATAAAGTCCAAAAAAAAAAAAAATGAAATAAAGCCCCAAAAAATGAAATAAGACCCCAATTTTTTTTATTAGAAATTTTTGGGGCCTTATTTCATTTTTGGTTTGGGCACTTATTTCATTGGGGTCTTGTTTCATAGAGCCGCTGATTTCAACTGATTTATTTTCATTTCCATTTGACAACTTTTCTGCCAAATGACTGTAATTTAACTAACTTTTTTATCTAAAACTTAGGTTACCTAAATTTTGCAGAACGTGAATGTATTTCTCATTTAAAAAAAAAAAAAAATCCATCTTTTAATATTTGCCTTAAAACTTACTACAGTTTTTTGTGTGGTATTTCGCCACAGCGCACAGTGGGATCTTACTGGCAAAAAGTCTGTTTTTCGAGTGTAATATATCAAAAATGTAATGATGCAGTTTTGTAGAGAATTGTTTAATTAAAAGAAATGCATCATTATTTTTTTTTTTCAAAAAAAACTTTTTTTGTCCAAAACCACCTAAACGCAAAGTCACCTAAACGAAACTCATGCATTTCAATGGTCCGGGTACATAATTTCTTTTTGTCATATCTATTTGATGTAAGTATATTTAAAAAAATATAGTATTTCAACATTAGTTTTGAAAAAAAAAAAAAATGAATAACAATAATAGTTTAAAAAATATTCAGGTTTTTATGATGACACTCAAAAATTCAGTGTTTTTAGTTTTTTTGGACAAAAAAAAAAGGTGAGCTTTATCGACCTTTGTGTTCTGGTTTGCAAAAAAATGAAAGGTGGGAGTGTATTCTTTTGATTAAATAAATAAAACTCGGATAATATTTGCTAATGTTGAAAAAATATTAAATTTTATACAAAAAAGTCACACGAAATATCATTTCAGTAATTCAATGAAACACGATATGAAATGGTGTACACTTTTAGGCCCATGTGTTTTATGGGTCATATGGGCAAGGGGCGAAGGGAGTGGTCGATTTCCATTAAATTTTTCAGATAACACTGATCACTTGTGATAAGTTTCAAGTTTTTGGTCAAGAAATAAAAATTTGGGGCGAAAAAATCTTTTCGGATTATATGGGCGAAGGGCGTAGGGGTGGTCGATTTCCATTAAACTTTGCAGATATCTCAACTTTATAACACTGATCACTTGTGATAAGTTTCAAGGTTTTTGGTGAAGAAATAAAAATTTGGGGCGAAAAAATCTTTTCGGGTCATATGGGCGAGGGGCGTGGTCGATTTTCATTAAACTTTGCTGATATCTCAACTTTAGAACACTGATCACTTGTGCCAAGTTTCAAGTTTTTTGGTGAAGAAATAAAAATTTGGGGCAAAAAAAATCTTTTCGGGTTATATGGGCAAGGGGCGTGGTCGATTTCCATTAAACTTTGCAGATATCTTAACTTTATAACACTGATCACTTTTGTCAAGTTTTTTTGTTTTTTGGTGAAGAAATCGAAATTTGGAGCGAAAAAATCTTTTCAGGTTATATGGGCGAGGGGGCAATGGACGTGGTCAATTTTGAGGAAACTTTAAATTTTTCCTAATTGAGTTAATGAAAGGCTTTGGGCTAAATTTCAATGTTCTACGAGCTCTCCTTATACTTTTTACCAAAAAAGTGTATGAAGCATTCCCACTGTGCAGCGTAGTAAATTTGAGTGCAATACATTGTGTTGTTGGTTCTGGTAAATTCTGATAAATTTATCAAACGTACACCATTAACCAGATTTACAAGGGTTGTTTACTACCAAGAATGAATACCGCTATTATTTTGTTCACAAAATGCTGTAGTTATCATATCAAAATCGACTTAATCTGCCAACGTTTGTAATGTAAACGGGCTAGACTTAAAACACGTTTTTATTATTATGTTTTAAACAGGATTTTGGTTAAATTTAAATTCGATATTAAATATTCTTCTCAACATATTCAAATTTAAATACTTGTTAATTAATTATCGACATTTTTAGGTTTACAAATATTGTATTAAAACATGGCATGGCATAGAAAAAAATTAATAGAGATCTGACCATTAATTAGAAAAATAAAATCGGCACAGTGTTGTCAAAGCGTCGTCGATGGTCGGTTATGCTTTGGCAAAACGTGGGATTAACAGTCTTGACAGTAATCTCCTGTTACCCGATTGATAACAGTGGCCTAACGTTGGTAATTCAAAAAATTTGGTGCTTTTGAAACATATACTTGAAATTAAATTAGTTTTAAGAAATGTGTATAATAAAACACATTTTAAAATCAGCAATACAGTTCGGTCTTATGTAATAAATTTTAAATGTGTGAAATGTAATAAAAATATTTAAAAAAAAAATGCTTTTAATTGATTGAAATATTGGTAAAAGCAATACTGGCAAAGAATATTGCGGGGTGGTATTGGCAAAACACATGTTTTGCCAACAAAATAGTGTTTTCCTAGTAAAATATTATTTGTGCCTTTGGTAATTTTCAACACTGTGGGTCTTACAAAAATAGCAGTGGTTTGTCAGTACTATTTTTGTTGTAAGCTTGCCAATTTCTACCTGGGTATATGCATTTTTACAGTTTTAGTATTTTATTTTTTGGGTATTTTAATTTAATGAAAAGAAATTAATGAAAATGAAAATTATTCAAGTTCGAGGCCATACTCTATATTTATTTATTAGGATATTGTCCTAACAAATAATCTATAGAGTTTTTGTTTTCAAATTTATTAATTGACCACTTTCAGGAATGTGTTGATAGATCTATGTCTGGAATTTTATAGGTTCCCATCATCAGAACACGTTTTAAAAGAGGTAACAATCCCATGCAAAACATCAAGTATTCATATAAACTAGTTTCCCCACTAAATGAGAACTAATATATGTATATATGAGCTCGAAGTTAAAGAAAATTCCCGAAATAGATCTTTTAACACATTCCTGAAAGTGGTCAATTAATAAATTTGAAAACAAAAACTCTATAGATTATTTGTTAGGACAATATCCTAATAAAGAAATATAGAGTATGGCCTCGAACTTGAATAATTTTCATTTTCATTGTACAGTGGGCTCGCAGAAACTTGAACTTCCAGTAACATGCACGTCCCAGAAACACGAACACTTTTTTTTTTTACATTGCCTATTTCAAAACGTGAACAAAGTTCAATAGCTCTAAAACGTGAACACATTTTTTTTATAAGAAATGTTTCTTTTTCTTCAATATTTTAGTAATTTGGGGTATGCCCGAATAATAATTTTAACACGTTCTTATAGTAAACACCTTTTCTAACGTGAACAGAAAAACTCTTTTTTTCCCTATCTCCGAATTTGAGAATTTTTATATCAAGATTGTTTTAAAACGTATAGAATAAAATTAGTAGTTATTTTTATAGTAAATGTATTAGAAATTAAGATCTGTTAAATGTTAAAAATGTATTAAAATCAATAATTTGGTATGCAAAACTTGTCTTAGAGTCTGAATTTGGTCTATTTTAAAAATTTCCAGAATAAGAAAGTTTTCCAATAGGAAAAATTTCTTAAAATGTTAATATTTTTCTATAGGCAAGTGTCTGAATATTAAAAAATATTGTCTTAGAATGTATGTTTGAATTTAAGAATTTTTCAGGAGAAAAATATTCAAAATCTTTTCAAATATTATTTTTTTGTTGAAATATCATTGATTATTACAATGATTGGTTCTGAAGTACTTGGAACAGAATTTATTCTAAGTGGATCAAATGTATAGTAAAATAGTAAAAAAAAATTCCAATCACAAACGTGAACAAAATCAGAAACGCGAACACCCCTTGCAAAAATGAGTTCATGTTTTTGAGAGTTCACTGTACAATTAAAGGTCGAAAAAACATAATTTTTTTTTTTTAATAAAACTTATATCAAACTTGAAAAGAAATTATTATATTACGAGAGCTTTTTCAAATGGAAATTTTTTTGCTTCTATTTTTACAACAAATTTTTTTAGATGTGCCCACATGTTATACCAAAAGTATGACTCTAGGGTCAACTTGGAAAGATATGCTGCCATATAAATTTTTTGAAAAATCGTGAATATATAGTTTAAGCCGAATATATGCAAATACATTTTTTTTTTGTCAAAATATTTCCCATTAAGTGCCGCTTTTTTAAAGAACAAAGACTTATTCAGGTCAATTGTTCATTAAGCGTTCATATTCGCTAAAACTGTAATAAAAAGGTAAAAACCTTCATAAAAAGTGAAGCAGTCGTGGTTTAAATATAAAGTTTAATGCATTAAATATGGGCCATAAATATGAATACAGGTCTTGATATTTAATTCCATAAAAACAAAAGCAGATTGATTACTTTCGAAAATTTTTAAACGTAAAACCGCCAAACTTTAAAGACATTTTTCACGAAATCTGTACAATTGATCAAAAATTCATTTTTTAAAAAATTACCATTTTTCCTCCTGTATAATTTAAGATAATTTTTGCATTCTTTTTTAACAAAATAATTTTTCTTTTAATTTCTTTTTAGTTTCTGTAACACCACCACCTCAAAGGCCATGGATACCATTGGCAAAGCCTAACAAATCTAGACCAGCCTGTAAGTAACGCTTAAATATCACCAACATTATTCAATTGTATAATCAAATTTCTATTCTGAATTTTAAGGCATTTTTACTGTCATGTGTTACAATGTTTTATGCGATAAATATGCCACCCGTCAAATGTATGGCTATTGTCCATCATGGGCCCTTAGCTGGGAATATAGGAAAAAGGCAATACTCGATGAAATACGTCACTATTCAGCGGATATCATAAGTCTACAGGAAATTGAAACGGAACAATTTTATAATTTCTTTTTGCCCGAATTAAAAAATGATGGCTACGAGGGTATATTCTCACCAAAATCAAGAGCCAAAACCATGTCAGAAGTGGAACGTAAATATGTGGATGGTTGCGCAATTTTCTATAGAGCTGCAAAGTATGCTATAATTTTTTTTATTTTAATATTTTTATTATTAAGTATAACGTGCAGCGCTGCCAACTTTGACGATTTGTCTCCATTTAGCCGATTCTTGAATTGATATGATGATAAAAAAAATGACGATTGACGATTTAACAAAATTTATTATATGGAAAATGACGATTTTTGAAAATTTTTAAATTTTGATCCAATTTTTAAACTTTTTTCTCTATAATTTACTGACAAAATTGTCTCAAGTTTTATTTCATTGAAAGAAAGCATCTAAAGAAAATGTTCTCAAATCGAACAAAAATTATTCATTTCCCAATTTAAAATTCAACTATACATAAACTTAATCAGTTTGAAAGATTTATTTTAATTTTATTTAAAAAAATAACCTAATAGATTTTTGTTTTTTATTTTATTCTTTTTAGTTTAAACGAGCTTAAGATCATTTATTTATTAATTATTTATTTCCAATATTTCGTCTCCACATTGGGTGACTTCTTCAGGGAACAAATATTACAATTTGAAAAACTAGTTTAAATAATTAAAAACTCATATGCATATAATAATTTTTTTAAAAAAAGGCGGGAAATCAAAAAAAAATATTTTCTGTCAATATGAAAAAATAAAAATATCCGAGAAATCAAAATTTTTATTTTTTCATATTGACAGAAAATATATTTTTTTTTTTATTTCCAGCCTTTTTAAAAAAATTTATTATATGTTTAGAAGTTTTTAATTATTAAAACTAGTTTTTCAAATTATAATATTTGTTCCCTGAAAAAGTCACAGAATGTGGAGACGAAATATTGGAAATAAATAATTCCAATTCCTTAAGTTAAGTTTATGATGTTCTCATTCCGTTAATGGTGCGCAGACATCAACTTGGTGTAACTCAAGCTCAGCTTACACAATTTCTTTGAGAACAGTCAAAACTTAAAAACTGCGAAAGATTAAAAATCATGAAATTTTGGTTTCACTTGTAAACCACCATAAAATTTTTCACCAAGCAGCGATATAGAAATTTGTTTTTAGTGAATGTAGCTCCCAAGTCTTTTGACTCCATTTTATACTGGTTTGGATCTAAAAGGTAAAAACTATGAGCAAAACAATAAAAGGAATGAAAAAAACTCTTGTAAGTTTCAAGTAATTTTTTAAATGTTTCGACTTTTAAATGGCCGTTAATTCCTTATTTGAAGACTTTTCAGCCTGAAACTCAGACTTGGACGACGTAAATTACATTTCACAATCATTCTCATGTGAAATTTTTCTATATAATTTATAAGTTCACTTGTGAGCTTAAACCCTTCCTGAGAAAATTTTGAATACCAAACATGGGGATTAGTACCAACGTATGGGTATTTAATTACACCCAATTACATGTAATTAGATGTCAAAAAAGTAATTGGCCTGTAATTAAACACACAAATTTTGGCATTATGTCCCATGTATGGTGTTAAAAAAAATTAAAAATTTTAGTCGCAGTTCTAAAATTATTAATAATATAGAACAATTTTGCAAATGAATGATTTTAAAATATAATTGACGTCGTCCAAATTTGAGTCAACCTAACCCTGTCTATCGTTTCTCTGAATTCAAAAACCTTGAGAAATAAGAGGCTTCTAAAGTCAGTTTCAACAGGTGTCGAAAATTTTTCAAGTACATGAAAATCGCATCATTAATTTGGATTCAAAAAAAAAAAAAAAAAAACAAAACGTCCAATTGTCATTTACTTATTTTAGGTACTAAAAATCGTCAAAATTAAAAAAAAAACTAAAAATCGGCATACCTGGCAACACTGCTGTGTTTTATAATTTTGTTTATATTCTTTATTTTTTCGCTTATTTTCTCTTTAGATTTTCTCTTATTAAAGAGCATTTGATTGAATTCAATCAATTGGCCATGGCTAATGCTGAAGGCTCTGATAACATGTTGAATCGTGTAATGCCCAAAGATAATATTGGTTTAGCGGCTCTGCTTAAAGTCAAAGAATCTGCCTGGGATCCGGTTACCGAAGTTACTCAAATACAACAAGCTCTGCTGGTGTGCACCGCTCACATACACTGGGATCCGGAATTCTGCGATGTCAAACTTATACAGACCATGATGTTAAGCAATGAAATAAAATCAATTATAGACGAGGCTAGCCATAGTTTTAGGCCTGGCCATAAAAATGACTCAAATAGTGTACAGCTGTTGTTGTGTGGGGATTTTAATTCGTTGCCTGATTCTGGTGTTATCGAGTATTTGGGCAAGGGTCGCGTCAAAATGGATCATTGTGATTTCAAAGATATGGGCTATAAGGCGTGCCTACAGCGTCTGCTATCGAATGACACCTCAGAGTTTACGCATTCCTTCAAATTGGCCTCGGCCTACAGTGAAGATATAATGCCTCATACTAATTATACCTTCGATTTTAAGGGCATTATCGATTATATATTCTATACCAAAACGGGCATGGTACCGTTGGGTCTCTTGGGACCCATCTCCAACGAATGGTTGCGAGAAAATAAAGTCGTGGGTTGTCCACACCCGCATATACCCTCCGATCATTTCCCCTTGTTGGTGGAATTGGAATTAATGCATACGGCTAGCCAACAAGCCCCACCAAATGGCCTCATTAGTAGACGGTAGCAATAAAACAAACGCGTAAAGACAACGTCACTCCTAGGAAACCTTTTAATAATATTTTGTCTACTACAACAACTACGTTTAGAGTTAAGAAGAAAAGGAAGCAGAGGAAATAGTAAACGAAAAGGTTTTCATAACATACGAGCTGCCGTTGTCGTCAACATTAAGAAAATCATCGCCGTCGTCGTTGTTGTTGTCATCGTCGTCGTTGTCATTATCATCTTTATCGCCGCTGCGTTAGTCGTCATCATTAATATAACAACAACAAAAATAACAACAACAGCAACCACCAACACAAGGACCACAAGAACAATCTTCAACAAACTGATGTCATGATCATGAATGAATAATTTATTTTTTAAGTTTTAAAAAATTTAAACACAAAAACAAAAATGTAGCAATTATTTTAATGTTTAAAATAAATTTCTTTCCTATCCCACACCCCCCCCCCCTCCCCACCACCCCATGCCATTGTACTCATCATTGTCCTATTTTCTTCTCTATATTCTTTCCTTGCTATCTAGCTGTATATGTCTCCTTTCTCTCGGTTAAAAAGAAAATGTAATAAATAAAATTATTTCCTCGGGAAGATGAGTTAAAGTTTTCAAATTTTTCGAACTTAAACCGAAGTATTAAAAAACAATGTTTGAGCTAACATAAGTCTCGAAATATTGAAAAACTATCACAAATAATCGTTTAGTTTTTGTTTTTATTATTCCTAATATTTTACGAATTTATTTTCGAAAATTGAAACTATTCCTTTTTTTTTTGTTATAATTAACTATTGCACTTTTTCAAGTTTGTTACCAAAATTGTAAAATATGTATATGAAAATCTTAAAATTACAAAATTTACAAAATCCTTTTTAAAAAACTAATAATTTCGAAACCGATTTTGAAATATTGACACTACTTTTAATATTATTTTTTTTAAATTATTCGATATTTTTCAAATTTATACCGAAAATTTGATTTTTAATATTTAATTTCAAAAATTTTAATTCAAAATTTCGAAATATAACGATCCTTAAATTTTAAATATTTTAAAATTGAACTTCAAATATGTCGGAGTAAATTATCAATATTTTGAAATTGATTTTTGAATATTTTGAATTCGATTTTCAAATACTTGAAATGGATTTTCGAATATTTTAAAACTGAATTTCAAATATTTTCAAGTTTATATTCGAATATTTTGAAAATTGTTTTTCGAATATTTTGAAATTGTTATAACATTTCGAGCATTTCAACATTTTGTAAAGATAATTTCGTTAATAATAATTTAAAATTTATTTTTGTAGCAATTTATTTTCATAAAATTTATTCAACATATTTGGAAATTAATTTTCAAATAATATTTGTTTAATTTTTATGTATGTACTTCGAAATCGAATATTTGATATTTAATATAGAATATTTCGATATTTAATTTTAAAATATTTCGAAAACCAATTTTAAAAGTTTTGGAATTGATTTTCGAATATTTTAAAATAAATTTTCGAATATTCTGAAATTGATTTTCGAGTATTTTAAAATTGATTTTCAAATATTTTCAAGCTGATGTTCGAATATTTTGCAATTGATTTTCGATTATTTCGAAAATCAAATAACACCAGAATATCATAATTTTTTAGTGATTATTTCGATATTAAATTAAAAAACATATTTCGTTACCTAATTTCGAAAAGTTTAATATATAATTTTAAAAATTAATATAAAATATATTTTAATAGTAATTTATTTTCGAAATTAATTTTCAATTAATGTTTACTCAAATATTTGACAATTAATTAATATAGAATATTTCAATACTTTATTTTGAAAGCTTTGATTTTAAAGTTTAAAATATAACGATCCTTAAATTTTAAATATTTTGAAATTGATTTAGAATATTTAAAAATTGACTTTCAAATATATTGAAATAAATTTTTGAATATTTTAAAATTGATTTTAAATACTTCGAAATAAATTTTCAAATATTTCGAAATTAAAATTCAAGTTTTTTCGAAATTGATTTTCAAATATTTCGAAATTAATTTTAAATTCAAGTTTTTTAAATTTGATTTCAAATACGTATTTTAAAAAAAGATTTTCAAGTATTTCGAAAATGATTTACAAAAAGCGTTTTAAAAAAGATATTTATATATTTTGAATAAAAAAATTGGCAATTTTAAATTAAATATTTTACGTATTTTCAAGTATATATTTCATACTCGATTTCAAATATTAAAATATATCTATATTTATTTACAACAAAATACAACACGTTTTTAATATTTTGAATTAAGTTCGAAATTGTTCACTTTATAATTGAATTTTTTTTTTAATCTCTTCAATATAAATTTTCTAAAAATTTAAACCCGATTTCGTACAATTTTGAAATTTGACTTCAAATATCTTAAAAATGATTTTTATTGATTTTGAAATAAATTTCTAATTACATTGAAATTTTATTTCGAATATTTTGGAATTGAGTTTCAAATATTTTGAATTAAATTTTCAAGTTTTTCGAAAATTTTAAAATTTAAATATTTTCAAGTTGATTTTCGAATATTGCGAAATTTATTTCCAATTTTCGAATATTTTGAAATCGATTTTCAAATATTAGGTAGCTTATTTTATTTAAATATCATTTACAGATATATCAAAATTAATTAGCGAATATTGGATAATTTATTTTCAAAAATTTATTATTAAATTTCGATGTAATCTTAAATTTTTTTTAAATTGAATTTAAAATTTTTCAAAATTGACTTAAATATTTAAAAACAAATTTTCCAATATTTTGAAACTGATTTTCGTGCATTTTGAAATATTTTCAAGTTCATATTCGAATATTTCGAAATTGATTTTCTACTTGTAAATATTGTGAAATTGATTTTCAAAGATTAAGGAAATGATTTTCGGTTTTGAATTTTTTTAAAATTAATTTTCACAAATGTTTAGGTAGATTTTCGAATATTGTTCAGTTTATTTTTGAATATTTCGAAATTAATTTACGAAATATTTGGAAATTGATTTTCAAATACATATATTTCTATATTTTGAAATTGATTTTCGTATATTCTAAAATTGAGTTTCAATCATAAAAATGTATTTAAAATATTTTAAATAACTTTTTCTAATGCATTGAAATTAATTTCTGTATATACGCAATTTATTTTGAAATAATTGGAATTTGAACTTCATTTTCGCATACATACATATATCGAAATAAATTTGAGAATATTTGGAATTTTTTTCAAATATTTTTTATTAAAATTAAATTTTTGAAATTGACTTTCAAGTTTTCCAATTTTCGAATATTTTGAAATTTACTATTAATTAATTGATTTTTAAATATTTTCGAATATTTCGAAATTGTTTTTCACATATTTAAAAATTGATTTTAAAATACTTCGAATATTTTGAAATTAACTTCTGATTTTCGAGAAATTTTAAATGCATTTTTGAATATTTGGAAACTGATTTTCAAATATTTTTATATTGGTTAACGAAATCAGTTTTTGAATATTTTAAAATTGATTTTCGAATATTTTAAAATTGATTTTCGAATATTTCGAAATTGAATTTCGAATATTTTAAAATTGCTTTCAAAATGTAATGTTAAAATGTTATTCGGTTTTCGAATATTTTTTTAATAATTTTCAAATAAGAATTTCCAAATTGATTTTCAATTAAATTGATTTTCCAGACTTTCAAATATTTCGAAATTGATTTCCGATTTTTGAATATTTTGAAATTGTTTTTAAAACATTTTGAAATTGATTTTCAAATATTTTTAAGTTGATTTTCGAATATTTCGAAATTAATTTTCGAATATTTTAAAATAATATTTCGAATATTTTACAATTCATTTTCGAACATTTCGAAATTGATTGGCAAATACACGTTTTACTATATTTCGAAATTAATTGTCGCATATATTTGGAAATTGATTTTCGAAAATTTCAAAGTTTGAATTTTTTGAATATTTTAAAATTTTGTTGGGTTTCAAACATAACAATATGTTAAAAAAAATATGTTAAATATTTAAAATAAAGTCTTATTTTTTTCTACAAACGATTTTTCTTTTCTATATTTTGAAATTTATTTTCGCCTATAAAAAAAAATTATACAGTTTTTGAAGTATTTCGAAATTGATTATAAAAATTAGTTTACAGGTCTATCAAATTTAATTTTAAATGAATCTTTATTGTTTTAGAAATAAATTTCAAAAGAAATATTTAATTTGAGATAAATTTTTGTATATAACTCATCTTCCACTTTCCTTAATTGTATCCCAACTCTGTAGCTATATTAAAAAAAAATATATATTTATAGTTTTAAAATCTAAACTAAAATTGCCTGGATATTAAAAAAAAAAAAACAAAGCAATATACACTGGCATGTGATGGATGAAAGCCAATCGATATGGTTAAAAATCAAAATTTTAAAAGTGAATGAAGATGAAGAGAAGGATTTAATTAAGTATAGTTTTATCGGAAATATCGGTTTACATCTTTTAACCGTTTTTAAATTAAAATCAAGGCGAAACATTCGGGTTTGAAATTTCAAAAACGATCGTTTGGAAAAGTACCATTTTTCATCACATGCCAGGCAATCTATTTGTTCGACAAGCGTTCATAAAACAACGTTAAGTAATTATTAAAAATTCAATTTGAAAATCAAGTTAACTCTCCAAAAAAAAAAAAAAAAAAAAAACATACAACATACAACAACCTGACACGCACACGTTTTATTTTAATAATTGTAATTGTTTTTAAATGGAATGTTGGCTTTCCTATAATTTTATTAGTAATACTCTCAAAACACTAGCTGCTACGCCCCTTTTTAAATAAGTTTTTCTTTAAATAATATTAAATATTAAATTTTTTTTTTTACACTTTAAAATATTTTTATAAAATTAAGTTTTAAAATTACCTCTACCCCTCTCACAATTTAACAATAATTATTTTTTTTTTTATTTAAAATACAACTAAAGACATTATTTTGTATGCTTTCCCTCTCTATTCCTATACATTTTCCTGCTATCCCCTACTTTCCCTTAACTTTTTATTCATACATAATTATTTCTTTAATTTTTTTTTTTAGTTTTTAAGTAATAAATAATTTATACATTGTAAAATATGCACTTAAAAAAAAACAAATTTATAGAAAATATATCATAAGATCTATAAAGAATCAATCACAACAACAACAAAAAAAAGAGCGTCTCTTAACATTTAAAAATTAAAAACTCAAACAAAAGCATTACAAAAATTCAAATATTTTGTTTTATTATTTCTTATTTTTTTTAATAGATTTTTCCCAAATTTTTCCCGAATTTTTTCCTTTTTATATTTTTATTTTTCTTCTCTTCTCTAGCATATTGAAAAACAAAAATCATAATGAAAATTTTAGCGTATTTTTATATAGTATTATAAACAAATAAATAAATGAAAGAAAAAAAAAACACGTTAAATATGAACAAAGTTTAAAAAATAAAATAAAAAATCGTTTAATAATACTAATGAAATTAATATCATAATAATAATAATAAAAACTAAATATAATTCTATTGGCAATGTTAATCATAATCTTAAATATTTACCGTCAAATTTTAGTTTCCTTCGATGTGTGTAAAAAAATTTATTAACTAAAAATAATTGGCTTTTAAACTATATGTTGTCTAGGATTTGGGCAATGTTTACAATGTTTTGTTTGTTGTAAAAGATATTTCCGTCCAAGCTGACTGGTATGCATATGATTAATTTTCAAAGTCGTAAGAACTTATCTTAGAAAACATGTTTTTGAGACTTCAATCAACATAAATTCATCAACCAACATTAAGTACAAACAATTTGATCTGCAATCAACATTTAAATTTATTCCACAATCAACATTTTAATTTCATCATCAGTCAATTTGTCAAACTTAATATCGATATCGTATATGCAATACCCGCTATGAACCAATTTCTTCAAAATCACTTTTTGTTGGAAAACTGTTCACTAAGGACAGCTAAAAAAAAAATCATCGAGAAAAAATCAGTTTTAGTAAGTTTTTTTAATACTTGTTTTTTCTCTACCAACCATAACATTTAGTTTTGAATGCAATACCCTCTATCAACCACATTATGGTTATTGTAGAATTATAGAACCCCATTTTGAAATTGACTAATAAATAACACATTTTATTGGAAAAATAGTTTGAAAAAAAAAATAATACAAAATTCCAGAGCTGTAAATGAATCATTCATTTTTGAATTAATTCGCGAATCATTCATGCACTGAATTACGGAATCCAAAGATATGAATAAAAATATAAAAAATTTAATTAAAAACCGATAACGAAAGGAACCCGCAGGAGTATCGTATAGTGAGCTTGCAACAGTATAGAAGAAGGTATTATTAACATAAGAAGAAGGTATTATTAACATAAATTTTTTTCAAAAACCAAGTTCTTCAAATACAGCGGTTTGAACCACGGATTTAAAAAAAAATGCATTTTTCGTCAGAAGTAAATAACTTTTCTGTACCAGTAATACCCCGATTTAAGTAGATTTAAAATGAGATGTCAATGATTCTCGCAGCTGTAGACGTTAAAAAGATATGGGCAATTATGTGCAACTACTTTTGTAAAACTTTTAATTTTTTTCAATAAAATATTTTTCTTTATGTAAATCTTTTTTCTGCTAGTATTTCTTTTCTAATTTTTGTTCATAACTTTGGATTTCGTAAGAGTTCCAGAAAGGGATATGGCAAGGTCATAGGGGAATAATTTATAATTAAAATATTTGTTTTTACCTTTCCTATTTTTTATTTAAAGCTCCCCAACATATTTTTTTTGAACAGATTACCTTTGAACCTGTTTTAGAACAGCTTTCTTTGCCACCGGATACGGAACCAGTTATAGAAATGGTTTCTGGCCCAGAGCCAGTTCTATCGAATTGCAATTCATTCCAAATCAAATGAATTTGACAAAATGAATTGCAATTCATTTTCAATTCAAATGAGTTTGGCGAAATGAATTGCAATTCATTTCCAATTCATTTGACTTGAACTGATTTTGAATTAATTCAAATGAGTAAGTTAGTTATGTATTTTTTTGTAATAAAAAAATAAAATGTATTTTTCTTTTCAATTCAATATAACTTGACTCCTGTAAAATGGACTCGGAACATAAGGAACAATAGTTAATAAAAATGTATGCAAAATATAACAAAAGTAAAAATAATATAAAAATAGTGTTTTACAGATGTAATAATCGTAACCACCATTTTTTAAATACAATCAACTTTATTATGTAGTGATGAAAAGTTATGCAACATATCTCTTGTTAATTTTAATGAAACTCTTCATCACAAATAAGAAAATTTTATAAATATGATTAATAACACGGTGCTACAGTGAAAAAAAAAACTTGTAAAATGACCTAGTGTAGGCGGTAGGACTTGTTGTGTAAATCACTTTTCAATTTTCAGAAATTTCATAAACTATTAACTGTTTAAACGTGTTTAAACGTGTTTTGTCGTTTAGCATATGCCAAAATCAAAATAAGTAATACTTGAAGAAACAAACTCCAAACACCATGTTTACTTTGATTAATTGCAATTCATTTTTCATTTCATTAATATGAATTACAATTTTTTTTTCTAATTCATTTGAATTAATTCAAAATTAATTCAATTGAATTGAATTGAAAATTAATTACAATTCATTTCGCCAAATCATTTGAATTGTAAATGAATTGCAATTCATTTCGCCAAATCATTTGAATTGGAAATGAATTGCAATTAATTTCGCCGAATTTGTTTGAATTGGAAATGAATTCCAATTTATTTTTGCCTAATTCATTTGAATTAATTCAAATTTCATTCAATTCTTTTTTTATGTGAAAAGAATTAATTCAAAATTCAATTCAAATTCGTAATGAATTGAAATCAAAAAAGAATGATTAATTTACAGCTCTGCAAAACTCTAATACGGCATTCAGACTAGATAGCGAAACATGTGTTTTGCCAAAACGAGTGGACTAGAATATAGAACTGTTGGAATTGAATAAAGTGCATAAATACGAGTGAATGTGGCTTAAAACTACATTTACTTGTTTCGTTTTCGTGAAACATGTATATTCTGAAGCAAGTGGAATCCTACATTTATCGATATGTCTTAAACGAAGTTGTTTCCTACAACTGTACTTAATATATCATAGTCATTTAAATGCTTGTTTTTAAGTGCGTCCCATAAAATACGTTATGCGGATTCTTTAAGAAATAGCATTGAATCATTGGATTTTGACGTGCAAATTACAAAAAATAACGAACAATGTTTAAAGAGTATACTAAATTTTTTTTTTTTTGTAACAGAATGAAAAGTTAATTGCGAAGAATTTAATTAAAACAAAATCATTGTGCAATTTTAAATTTAAGCTGCAATTTTTAAATATTGTAATAAATGGGGATTTTGGATATTGGACATGATCCTTGGTATAGTTTTGTTGCACTGCAGTGCACGTAGGGCCAGAAAATGAGTTTTTTTTGGCCAAAATTGTGTACGGAGAAGTTTCTGAAATTTCAAAAATTAACTTAAAAATTTTTAAATTCAAAATGACGCATGAAATATGGCGGCAAAAAATAGTAAATTTGCATCCGATCAAAAAGAGTGTTTGTTTTGACTTGGATTCTGATTCTGCAATTGTATTTTAGAAAAATGGTGGACGAAATAAAGCCGCTGAAGTTAGTCACAACTTGCACTTTTTGTTCAAAAATCATTCCCTCTGTCTCCTACATAACTATATCTAATCTGATCGAAAAAAAAATGGCAGACATAAGCTTGTCATACCATGAGATCAGCTTATGTCTGCCATTTTTTGGATATCATGGGATATAATATCATATAATTTGATCGGAAAAATGGGTCTTTCAAATATGATCATATTATATATAATTTGATACAATTTTATCTAATGTTTTTTTAATTCAAAAAAAAAAAAAAAATATGAAAATATTTTAGAGATCAGTACTTTTTATTTTAATCCAATTAAGTACTGCTTGTAATTCTTTTTATGAACCTGAAGTTGAAACATATAACAAATTTAAAACGCTAGGTAAAACAACATTTAGCGGGAAAGAAAATCAAATTTTTTGTTCTCAAAATTTTCAATTAGAAGACTTACAGATTTTTTCAAGAGCAGAAATAAACAGCAAACTTTACTACATGTCCTTGGTAGACAAAATAATTAAAAATAATAACTATGCGGTCGGTATTATGGATCATTACGACATTTTGTTTATAAAGGATATTTAGTACTTCAGCAATTTCAGATTGTTTAAAACAACAACAACTTTGTTAACCACAAAACAGCATCCGTTGCCTATAGTGGAACTAAGCAACTATTTAAGTTTTAAAATGGAAAATTTGGAATCCATTACGCATGTAATAAATGTTGTGTGTTTCATTTGTTTAAACATGCCGTTTTCAACGCTTCTAAAAACCTGAACTGGCTTTAAGAGAGTTTCGAAAAAAAATGTGTCAACCGCACTGTTGCCAGGTTTGACGATTTATCGTCATTTTGACGATTTTTAGTACCTAAATTACTAAATAACGTTTGAACGATTTTTGCTTCCAAAATGACGATTTTTTGACAAACGTTTAATGTTCATGTTAGGTTTATTTTAATTTATTTTCTGCACTTAATAACGGTAAAGACCACTGCAAATGTAGCTAAAAACAAATGAAATTTCACTTGAATAAAGAACGACTTACATTCAACTAACATAGTAATTTGTTTTTTACTGTTCAAAAAATTAACTACAATTGTATTATTAATGAGCGGTTCAGTCAGTGCAGTAAAATATAAACAAACATTAATTTGTTTTATTTTTTTAAATAAAAAAAAAAAAAAATACTGTATAAAATGAATGTAAAATCATAATACTGTTATTTAATGTGGTTTGTTTTTTAAATGAACTACAATTGTAGTCAAAAACTAAATTTCTTCTACAAATGATTGTTTTTTTCACTTAAAAATAAAGATACTGAAACAACGACAAATATTTACAGCAAAAATTCCCTGAGTATGTGCTTATTTTTTTCATGGTTGGCAAACACTACCTTTTCATTACAATGACAGTTGCCTGCCACGGCCACACCAATGCCGTTATGAACGTTTTAAAGCTACGATGCCAATAGTGGCATGTCGTCGGTTGATTATTGGAGAGCCGCACCGACCAAAAATATTTTTGCGAGAAAAACGATAAAGAAAGTTCACAACAAAATTATTAAATTTCTACCAGATAGGTTTTCTTTTTTGTTTGCTATATCTATAGCTGCATTTATTATAAACAATATTGTTAATTGTTACGCCTTTTTGCACTGAGTGTCCAGAGTTATTAACAATTTTTTAAAAAAAGATTTTTTTATTATATGGCCTATAAGCCGTTTTTATCACAATTTTATTGTTTCTCTTTCAAGTAGGTCAAATGTTTTTTTTTCTTTTAACCATTATAAAACTAGGTTGTCATAGTGCAAACCAATGCTTAAACTTTTTTATTGTTTTTTGTTTTATATGCGTTGCTTATTTCAAATGTGTCAAACCAAGATTGACGAATAATGTTTTTATTTTTCTATAGAAAAGTGGTCAATACACCATACCAATGTTAAGAAATTTGTAAAAATAGGAATACGCAGCACATATGGGGCTGGATATCTCCTAATTGATACGAGGTATATAAAAACGGATTAAAGATTTAGAAAGAGGACACATTAATCATATATAATCAATTTCTAACTCAATTTTGCCAGAAATGGTCTATAGGTCTCACCAATATTCATACGACGATGTGTCTTTACAGGGTTTATTTCAAAATTCTACCCATTAAATTTTGCTACATCAACACGTTATAAATCGTCGTTTCGGTATTTAAGCGTTATTTTGACTTTAACTAGTTCAATATATTTTAAAATCAAACAGGTTTAATAGAAAACTAAAACCGTTTACATAAGAACAAACATGTCTTTAATGGAATCGCTTTTTTTAAATTCCATTCCGCTAATAGTGTTACTGTGATAGCCAATCGTTATTATGAAAAGTTATTGAATGCCAAACCTGCTTTTTTTAATATTTATATTTTTATAAAATTTAATTAGTGTAAGATTGAGATAAAAATAAAATATTTTTTAAATTAAAAAAAAACTTTCAAGTTTTTGCGAAACAAACATCGAGTTCAAATATTCTGATTTATAAATCCAAAAATAAAAATCCGGTGTTTAAAAAACAGGCCTAATAATAATATAAATAAAATAAAGTGTTCCAAAGTGAAACTTCAGATATTCACAATTTATATTTGAAAATGGAAAAACATGCAGTAATAAACAATATTTAAATAAAAATAAATAATAATATAGATAATAAATAAAATAATAAATAATTTTTAGCAATATTAAAAACCAACCCAAAATGAAAAATATGAAATAATCAAAAATTTCACAATTTATTGTATTAAACTATGTCATCACATCGCACACCTAGTTCAAAAGTGACTCAACTCAAAATTATAATTGTTCGGGTGTATATGCTTAAACTATGCACAATACACTTGTTTATATATAAAAAAAAATATCAGTGTATTTTGTTGTTGTTAACTGTTGCTAAAAAAATAGTTATATCTTTCTATATGTTTCAATTGGTATAAAGTTGCAAATATTTTTTTTCGATTTCTGAAAAATTAAAAATTTTGAGTTGAGTCAGTTTTGAACTAGGTGTGCGACATATAATGCAATTTGAAACTTTAATTCGTTTATGGAAGTCTAAATTTAATAATTAAAGAAAATAACATTGTTAAAGAATTTCTAAACTATTTAAAAGAATTTAAGATTTAAAAATTTTGCTACTGAAGTGGTGTTTACAGAATTATGTAGAAGGAGTTAACAGTTAAAGTGGTAAAGTGCTATCGTTATAAAATATCATGATTTTCAAAGTTTAAATTACAGAAAAGTGTAAAAAATCGTATTTTAATACACCGATAGTACATGAGCACTAGGGTGATAACTTTTTTTGGACAACATTCTCCCCAGGGGTTTTCTAATGGCAAATATTGTATTAATGATAAAAAAAACTATTTCAGTTCAAGTTGGTAAAAAAACCTTACGCACCGACAGCGATTTCTAAAATGTCTTTAATATATTTTTTTTAATAACACTTTTTTTAAAATATGGTTTATACATATGTAAGTATGTAAACAAATAATAACAATAAATGATTAAAAGTAGGTATTATAAGATATAAACTTTAGGTTCAAAGTACGCGATGTTTTTTTTATTAAAAAAAAAAAATTAAATAATATATGTGAAAACAGATTTTTTTTATATAAAAAACTGCAAAAAAATAGTGGAAATTAAGAGCAAATATGGAAGAAAACTATTCCATTGAAATTAACATGCCTGAATTATATAGATGTGATGGTCAGAAGTTGAGGCGTCAAAAAAAGTTTTTTTTTTAACTTTGTTTGATTCAAAACTTTAACGCGTTTGGTGCGTAACCTTTTTTAACGATAGCGAAAAACTAAAAACGCAGTTCTTAACATTTGTCCATGCCCTACACGATTTTGTCTGGGGAGATTTGATATTTGCAAAAAATGCAAAAAGTTATTACCCTAATGAGCACTTGAAATATGAATGACATTATTATTCTTTTTTTTATTAAAACTTTATCCAACTTGTAATAAATATTTTTTGTTTTGACGATTTTTGAAAATATAATGACGATTTTGACGATTTTTATTGGAAAATTGGACGATTTTATGCTCAACATACCTGGCAACACTGGTCAACCGTGCTTTTTATGCTTTTAAGCAATTTTCATTAAATTTTAAAGTTAATTTGTGTTGTTTAAGGGGGGGAGATGGCATTGGCCGTTTTTTGAAATCGACTTCTTTTTATAATTTTTTATTTTAGTAAATATTCTTAATTATTCTTAAGTTCAAAAGTTAGAGCCGGATTAGTGAGAGCGCATTTTTAATTTTTAACCTTTTTTTTTTCTTTGTTCACAAACTTTGAACGCGTTTATCTCGAAACCATGTTTTTCGTACTGGTTGCGGCACTAGCGGGTTAATTTTTTGACGAATTTTTTTTTTTTGTATTTTTTTTAAACTTGATTCGCTATCGTATGACACGATCTTTTTTTTAAATTTTTTTTTTGATTTTTTATGAATTTTTAAAGTCAACATTTTTTTTTCAAAAAAACACACTTTTAAATTTGGAACATCACCAAAAATTGAAAAAAAATTTAAAAAAAAAGCTCTTGTCATACGATAACCAATTTTGTTAAGATTTAAAAAAGTCATTTTTTTCCAGATCGGACAATTTTTGCGACTCCCAGCGCTGCAACCACGAGACCCCGTTTTTTTCTCTGCCGCCAGTTTGGAGCTCTATAAAACCATGTTGGAATGAAAAATATATTTTTTTGAATTTGTTTTCTTGTAATTTGTTCAATTTTGGAAAAATGTTTGTTTTTGACTGAGTTATGAATTTTTAAAAAAAGGTCTGTTTTCTCTGCCGCGAATGTAATGTCCCCCCTTAATGTATTTATTTTCTGCATAAGTTTTGTATAATTAACACAAATTTTATATACTAAAAAATATGCATTAAAAAAACCTCTAAAAAACTGTTTCTCTTAAAACCAGTTGGCATATAAAATTTAACAGATGTTGAGTTTCTAAGTTCTTCTTTAGTCTTTATTTTCGTTGGTTTAAAATCTAATAAATATAACTTTGTTTTTAGTACTTTAATAAAAAAATATTAATTATCATTACAAAACAAAAAACCGTTGTTTTTCGTGTTTTGTTTTTGCAGTAAATTTGAAACTCATTTATATTAAAAACGGTATTAAAAAAAGATATAAAAGTGGTAGAACTTTTTTCATTAAATTTTACTGTATATCGTCACCTAAAATCCAAATGGCCGAAACTACTCTATTAAGTGTTTTACATGAGAGACAAAAAAAAAAACATTATAAATAAAAAACTACATAAAGCTTAGTATCCAAATTTTAGAACTATGCTTAAGAAACAAAGACGGATTTGATTCTAAGAAAAAATACATGGAAAAATAGTAGTTTTAAGAAATCTAGTTACGGCCTTTTGTACTCGATTTTTCTGAAACCAAAAGGCGTAACTCCAATACATACATAAATTTATGCAGAAAATAAAACCAAATTATAAGATTAAAAATACTGCTTTTCGACAGCAATTAAAAAGTTTTTAGTCAACTTATGTATTTTTATATATTTATTGTCAGAATTTTTTAAATAAAACGCATTTGAACTATTTAAAAACATTCGAGAAAAATTGATTAAATTAAATAATTTATTTCAAGAAAATAAAATAAATTTTTTTAAACAAAAACCAATATAAATCATTACATAAAAGGCAAAAACCAGTACTACACATCTTTTTGGTTAATGCATACATTGAAATTGCAGTAACTGCCTTTTGGTTTTCGTTTATGAAATCGGTATTTTTGGACTCAAACATTTAAGATTTTGTGGGAATGTGTATTTTAGTTAACTACATCGTAATTAATAAAAAAGTCAATTTTGATTTTATTGTTACTTACGGCCTTTTGGATTTTAGGTGACGATATATATTTATATATAACGATAGATTTTGCCATATATAAATATAAATAGAAGTAATAGAATTATTTTTGATTATTAATTGTACTATATCAATATGATTATATATGGGTATTAGGCCGGGTCGATTTGTATGGAAGCAAAAAAATCGCTCAACGTTCAAGGAAAATCGTATTCTAGGGATCAAAATAAGAAACTTTGCCGAAGAAACCATACCTCTAAAACGAATTCTGATGTCCCGACTTTTGAACCGTAGTTTAAAATTTTGAAAAATCCCACTTTGACCCATTTAGAGTGCCCCAATCGAATCCAACCCAATCGAATATAATTTATACATTAATCTGCTAGAGCGTCTTCCGGAGAAGAAATAGAGACCCTAATCTTGGAAAGACTCCTCCTACTTTCTGAAATATCTCTATCCCGTGATTTGCACATTTTGCTATAAAAAACAACTAAAAAGGCCCTCTTTCAACTTAAATTGTAACCCCTTAACGGTCACCTAGAATGATGTTTTATGCATTAATCTGCTAGCGTGTCTCCCGGAGAAGAAGTAGCTTCCATAATCTTGGAGAGATTCCTCCTACTTTCTGAAATATCAAAGTGGGCTTTTTCAAAATTTTACCCTACGGGTCAAAAGTCAGGACATCAGAATTCGTTTTCGTAGAGGTATGGTTCCTTCGGCAAAGTTTCTTATTTTGATCCCTAGAATACGATTTTCCTTGAACGTTGAGCGATTTTTAAATCGACCCGCCCTAATGGGTATATATAGATCTATATCTATTTCATATGATTATATATACAAGATATGCTAATAAATAACATACGATACATGGATATATGATGGTATAATACGCCATATATTTAAATAATTTCATAAACTAAGATATGAACATATATCGTAATATATTGCCACACATATAATCATATATGATGATATCTAGTTGTATATGAGTATATTGCAACGTCATCAATTATTTAAAATTGTGCACCACGAGCGGGGTTTTTTGTTGTGGCTGATTTTAAAAATGAACTCAAAATTAAAAATGGCGGATCCAATATGGCTGCAAAAATAAATAAATTTTCATCCAATCAAACAGAAACTTTCTTTTGAGTTGGTTTTCGGGTAACTGATTGTGATTTTGCAATTAAATTTTAAAAATTCAAAATGGCGGACGAAATAAAATAAATCCGCCGAAAATATTAACAACATGTACTTTTTGTCCAAAAGTCATTCCCATAATCACATCTGGCTGAAATTTTGCACCAAAATGTTTTGGCGGTTAGTAATTTCAAAAATGTACCCAAACACTAAAAATGTAAAATGGCTGATCTGATATGGCGGCTAAAAAGGAAATGTTCATGTGATCGGAAAGAAACTTTATCTTAACTTGGATTTACGGTAGCTGATTCTTATGCTGCACTAAACCCTCTAACAGGTAAGGCTGCCTCAGGGTAGTCTTCTTAGAATTTACCACAAATGCGTCAAATGAGCGTTTTATACTTAGAAATTAATATATTCTGATAGAAAACTGAATTTGCTAAATATTTTGCGAAGAAATTTTTCTTGTTCCGCTCACGGTTTGGAAGCGAGAAAGCTTCAAAATCAAAATTTCGTAAAATTTCAAAAAATAATTATTTTTGAAAAAACATAGTTTTTAAAAATCTAAAAAACCAATTTAAGTTGACTTAAAACTCTCTATAATAAAATATAAGTAAGATTGAAGCTGTATCTTTAATAATAAGTCCTTACTTTGGTCCAAGGACTCATAGAATTTTATCAGGATTCCTCTAAAGGACATCATCTTAACTTATAAACTAAAAGACGGATTTTTATGAAATTTTGCAGAAAGAAGACATTAAGTACTAATAGCAAAGCATTGTAGTTTGAACAATATAAATTGAAGTTTAGATACTTTTTCGCCTTATTTCGTTTTTTCCAAAAATCGAAAATCCCGATATCTTCTTAAATAGGAGCAGAAAAAAATAGTTTTTCGAGCGTGGTTATATCTTGGTAAGAGAAATATGTTTTGTTCAAAATTTCTCTTTTATATGCTTTAGTTTTCAAAATACACCCTAAAATATTTTGACTCATAGTGCCTAAATTAGGCAACGATAAACAATTTTGTTGAAGAACTTATTATTTGTTTTTCGAGTGGAGCGCATGGTATGAATTTCGTTGCAAAACATCGTTTGCCAGTTAGAGGGTTAAGGAACGCTTTCACAAGATATTAATAGAATTTGATGATATTTTATACAGCGTTTATTTTTTGCTAAGCTTTTCTTGCCATTTTTTTTTTTAACCCAATATTAAGAAAAGAAAATTATCAAGTTTTGGGTAAAACTCTATATAATCGACATATTTTAATCGATTATTCGAGTCATATACTTATTTGAGTTTTAAATTATTTGGTTCGACGTTAACCGAAATAGAGGCGATTAATTGAGGAATCGTTTAATCGATTAACCGAATTGGAAACACTAAAATATCAAAACAATTTTAAGATAGTTCCATTAATTTAAAGATTTTGAAAAGTTAAATTCAAAAAGTACACAACATCATTGTATACATTGCCTATTTTAATATAAAAACAAAAACATTTTTAAATCATCCTTTAAAAAAAAAATAATACTTTTTTCATTTCTGTGTTAAATAATTTTTATTTCTTCAATAAATAATGAGACGAAACATTTTTTCCTTTTATTGATTTTAAAAAGTATTGTAGTTTACAATAACAAAAAAAAAAATACGTTTACAAGATAAAAAAAAAATATAAATTAAAATAAAAAACAAATAAATACAAAAAACAATTTATGGATTTTTTACTTAAAAAATAGTTAGAAAAAAACAGGATAACTTAAAAACAAGTTTATTGATTTTATTTTATTTTTTTTTTTTTTTGGTCAAGAGTTAAAAAAAAGTATTTAATATAAAGTCTAAATATTATATGGGAAGTTTCAATACAATCCCCTCCCTACATTTTATGTAACTTATAATAATTTTATAGAAAAACTGTGTTCCCTTATATGAGTAAATTAGAAAAAAAAAACTTATGATTGCAAGGGAAATTTGGAACCGACAGCATTTTGTTGTAATAACTTCTCTTGGATTTGTAACCAAATTTGACTACATTGACTGAGTAGTGGTAAATTGCCCATTATAAACATGCCATGTTTGGCACGAGACAAGGCTACACAAATACGATTCGATTGCTTAAGGAAACCAATTTGTGGTATTGTATTATTGCGTACCAAAGATAATAAAATAATGTTACTTTCCAAACCCTGAAAACTGTCCACCGTTGAGGCCTTAAGAGCATTAAGTGAAGGATATTTTTGTAACTGCAAAGAAAAGAAATTCATTTAACACAATTTCTTATAATTCCCAAACGTAACTAACCTGTTTTTTTATTACATCAACTTGCTTAGCATAAGGACTTAATATATGAATATCTTCTGGAGGATATAAAGCGTTCTCCACTAAATGCAAAGCTAAATTAATAATTTCATCTACTTCATATGGATTATAGAGCGAAGCATCGTATTGAGTTTTAGCTTCTTTCATTTCATGTGTCAAAAAATATAAATTTGTAGACATTTTCCTTATGGCCGGATATTCTGTGACACTAACATCACTTTCTAAATCCTTATAAATTGTATTGTGCAAAAGATCGGCAATTTTAGGATGCATACGATATTGTGTTTTCAATTGTATGGGATTTTGTTGTTTTATAAATAATCTTTCAAATAATGAGACATTCATATGTGAATATTGCTGCAATAGATAACTGGAGCTATAGGGTTGTAGTTGCTGATGATCACCTATCATTATGACATGCTCGGTGTAGGGTGTTAAACAGGCTACAACATGAGATTCTAAAATTTCAGCAGCTTCTTCAAATATTACCACTTTACTTTTCAATAGACGAAATATGAAATTTGTTTTAGCTGCACATGTTGTGGTCATAGCTATAATGGATTTTTCTTTAGCCACATAATATTGAAACATTATTCGTATAGTCTGTAATTTTTCCGAAACTTCTGCCAATTCCCGTTGGGCTTTTAATATTTCCTCATATGTTTCATCGGTGCCATCAAATTCTTTATGTTTTTGTTGTAAATTTTGAAATTTTTCTTTAAATTCGATATTGGTTAAATAATACAGTCTTTTCAATTTGGGATTGATCAATGAATGATCGACCACATCTTTAATATTATATTTAGATATAGCTGGATCTCTGGATTGACTACCAAATCTTACGATATTATCGGTAAATTCAGAAAGTTTTATTAAAAACTTGTCCAATGATTCATTAGTGTAAGTTATCAACACTAAGGGAGTTTCGGCATTTTCTATTAGAGTTTTGACCATTTGCACTGAAAGATGAGATTTGCCGGTTCCCGGTGGTCCTTGTATTAATACAAATTCTTGCTTTAATGCTTTTCCAAATGCCTGCAGTTGAGATTCATTTAATTGTAATGCCTCTTTTGGTGGTTCTTCTTTAAAGGGTTTAAATGTTTGACCATAACATTGATAAATGGTTTCTTCTTTTAAATATTTTGGAGTTTTATTCTCCATACTTTGTTCTTCGATTATATAGTTTTTCATGGGGAAATTTGTTATGGTACAGTTCTTTAAATAATTAAAAACATTATGATATGGTTCGAAAAAGACTGGAGTTTCAAACATTAACAATTTACGTTTGTATATGTTGCCAATATTGTATTGTCGAACTATTTCAATGCCAATCTGTAAAGAGAAAATTGTAGTTTTTGTATCGCTTTAATAAGTTACACAGAAAAAACAGTAGACACTAACAATGGATTTTATAAATTCAAATATGTACCTATATTTTTAAATTCGAATTTATTTATAACATATTTTTTTTTTCTGAAATGCTTATAAAGCTAGATTTACACGCTATCCACCCATGTTAATTAATTATACGAAATGAAATTTTCAAAAGAGAATTCACAATATTTTGATAAATCGTATCACCAAAAGTGGTAAATAATAGATATGGATGGACTTTAGTGAAATGACCCTTAATTATAGTTTTTCATATAAAAATTCTTTAAAAAAAAAAATTCAAAATTACAAAAAAATCAAAATAATCAAAATAATTGTATTTGTATTTACCCATTGTTGGTGCCAATTTAGAAAACTTTTTTTTTTGTATATACAAAAATGTTCTATGACACCTGTTTAATATCACAGTGCAACACATAAATTGGTTCCTCTTTCGTACCCGGTTTTTTTTGAAGTGTATATCGAAACTAAAAAAAATCCGCAAAGGACTTGGCCAGATTACATGGAAATTTTTTTTTTTTGGACACCCTAAGTTTTTGCACCCAAACATAATTTTTTTAAAAAAGGAAAATTTTTATGGAATCCATATATCATAAACCGTTCGGAATTTTGTTTTTATGTCTTTGGCAAAGTTGTAGATCCAAACCAAAGCAAAAAAATTCTCATATGGACCGACCTAAAAAAATTCCATCCACTGCATCAAAATTGCAAAAAAATTGGAAAAAAAATGCTATTTTTTATGATAATATGGAAATAGCCAAACTTTAAAATCCAATTTTAAAATCCTGTTTAGGAAGATGAGATGTTGTAAAAACCCAGTTCCACCTAAAAACCGCAACACGAAGATAAAACACACATGACAATCACACCCACTCAGAAACATTTTTTAAGAAGTTTTTAAAAAGGGTGTTGTAAAAACCCAGTTCTACCTGCAAAGTGCAACACGAAGATAAAATACACTTGACAATTACACCCATTCAGAAACATTTTTTAAGAAGTTTTTAAAAAAGGGTGTTGTAAAAACCCAGTTCTACCTGCAAAGTGCAACACGAAGATAAAACACACTTGACAATCAGACTAGCACGCAGTATAAATAACAGTTCAAGTATCGTTTCATTGTCATTCAACAAGTGTATTCGAAAGTGAAAAGTCTAATTATATCCGTGTTTTGTGCAAAATTTTACAATTCAACTATTGCGCAATATGGAAAATAGCCAGTGTCCAAACATTGATTATTTTTGTTTAGTTTGTGGTCATATGGTGCCTACAAGTGTGCAAAGGAAAAGGTCTACTCCGGAATTTAAGCCAGCCTATGCATCTTATTTCGATGAGGTTGATCCCAGCGGTGAAGATTACACTCCAAACACAGTGTGTGGCACTTGTTACTTCCGCCTTTTGGATTGGTATCATCGACGAGGTAGAAATTTAAGTTTCATGAAGCCAATGGTGTGGATAAAAGACCCAAATTCACACGACAAATCCCGGTGTTACTCATGTATCAATTACTCCCCTAAGTTAAATAAACATATGTTAAAATGCAAAACATATGTGGCCGCTTATACAGGCATAGTCCCGGTGTCAATGCCCGGTGTAAATGAGAGCGTGATAAGAAAGTAATTGTGTTTTTCATTTTACCAGAAGTTACTATACTTTTTTCGGGTAAAATCGTAGCAGAATAAAATCATCGGCAGTTAATAATACACATGTTTTGCATTTGTATAAATAAACAAAAAAACTTAAACAAAAAATAAAAAAAAAATTATGAAATTGTTAATTGCGTTATAAAATAATTACTTTTTATTAATAAAATAAATATATTCATTTTTTCAAAAACATATCAGCATTACAACAATAAAATGTTTAAATAGTAAATTTGAAAACAAGTAACAACAAAAACGGCATTAACCTATATAGTCTTTCTTTGTCGAAACGACAAACATTGGCTATGCAAAATAAGTGTGAGCAAAAAGATGTGCTTTCTAGGGTTAAGGAATGTTCGTATTAAGATGACATGTACTAGAGAGTTGTTTATATTGTTGTTAGATATAATTTAGCTGAAGAAAGATTTCTTAAATTCCCAGTATTTAAGCCATTTCAGGACAAAATCATGAAAAAATCATAAAAAAATAGCATTTTTTCCCAATTTTTTGCAATTTTGATGCAGTGGATGCAATTTTTTTGGGTCGGTCCATATGAGAATTTTTTGCTTTGGTTTGGATCTACAACTTTGCCAAAGACATAAAAACAAAATTCCAAACGGTTTATGATATATGGATTCCATAAAAATTTTCCTTTTTTAAAAAAATCATGTTTGGGTGCAAAAACTTAGGGTGTCAAAAAAAAAAAAATTTCGATGTAATCTGGCCAAGTCCTTTGCGGATTTTTTTTAGTTTCGATATACACTTCAAAAAAAAAACGGGTATGAAGGAGGAACCAAACGATGACCTTAAAAATGCTGCACTGTGTATTACAAAACAATTTACTTCTGTGTAATTTTTGTTTGCAATAAAATTCAAAAAAAAATTTGCGTTTGGCACGTGAAATAGGTGTTTTTAAAAATTTGTGCATTCACTTAATTTATACGACTAAATTAAAAATAAATCTAGAAAATCAATTCGCAAAGAAACTAGCGTTTGTGTCCAAATTAAACCTTTCACGAAAACATGCCTTAACTTGTATATTATGTTGAAATTTAAACATTTTGTTACTACAATACAATGCGCAGTCGTTATGACGAATTTCATTAACTCATTATTGACACAGTGTTACTTTTTCGACCCATTACTTTTAAATGGCTTTATTTTTTTACTGGATAAAGGTAATTAAGTGGTTTAAAATCCTAAAATAATTCAACATCTCTACTACAATCGTGCATAAAAAAATTGTGGAAAATTGTTATCCAGAGTTACCAAATAATTATTTTAAAAAAAGTAATTCTTGACCTTTTTTGATGGAACTTTTTTCAAAAACTATTTAAAAATATAAAAAAAGATTGATATTTTACATTTTTATAACAATAAAAAATCTAAAAGATCAATCTTTTTTATGTTGATAAAAAAATATGAAAATGTATTTCTCTGAAATTAGTTCATCGATTTCATATAATTATTGAAAATCTGACCGTTCTGACTGTGAAATTTTCAAATACACAAAGTCTAAAATATTCCAAAATTTATTCCGTTTTCTTTTAAAACATAACTAACGGATGGTTTTTATTAAAACAATACTATATTCATTAAAATGTTATTGTCAGGCTTGCCATATGGCAACTTTACTCCAATGAATTTTATTTGAAAGTGTCCGAAATTGAACCAATTTAATTGCTTCGAAGTAGGACATGTAAAACAGATTGATCCTATACAGAAGAATCTACTGAGAATGACAGTTAAAACAACTGTAATTTCAGTTAAAAAGGCGACAAAGGTAATTACCGTTAACATAAAAAATTTAATTGTTTTTAAATGTTGAAAAACAACTTAATTTAGACAAAATAATTTAATGAAAATGAAACAGTGGACATTAGAGTGAGGTAAGTTTCTAAAAATAGAACTGTTGTGTTGTTGGAGTTGTACTTCTCAGATTATGTATGCAAGAACAAAAACACAGTGTATTGAATAAAAGTAGTTTTAATCACAACAAAACTCGACCTGACGATAAATCAGTGGGCTAAAGCGCTCTGTCTAACGTCTAGTGCGAGTGCATGTGACATTAGAAATCAGTTTATCTATACCACGGTCAGTGATTGCACAGAAAATTTCATATAGACGCAATCAAACAAATAAAAACATAACAAATATTATATTATTCAAAAAGTTCCTTTATAACAGTTATTTTGTGGCTTAAAAAGAAAAAAAAAAACATAAAAAACAGTTATTTTTCAACGTAAAAATAAAAGATCGGATGAAACTCTTAAGAGGAGAGTTTTATTTCGCCTTCATTAAATAAAACTCTTTTGAGGAATTTTATTTTTTCCGTATAAAATAAAACTCATTTGAGGATGTTACACATGTTACACGAAAACAGCTGAGCTGCCAAAAGCAGTGTTGGTCATATCTGATAAAAATTAAAACATATTGCCCATATATGAAATAATATACAAATTCAAATATGCAGATATATGGCATATATGAAGCAATTTATGAACCAATATATGCAATATATTATCATATATGGTACAATACATATCCATATATGATGTTTTTCTTTGCATGTTTTTACCCATGTATGATTACATAGATTACATATAAGTATATATGCCCAAACATGGAAACATATATGCTCATACATGAAACCATATATGCTCATACATGAAACCATATATGCTCATACATGAAACCATATATGACAATATATGAACCTTTTCACATGTTAAGACTCAAAAACTGAAAAACAGCTTGAAAACTTGATCCTTCAGGTTTAATTAGTGCCTGGACAAATAAAAATTTTAATAATACATATATCACTATTATTAAAAATTTGTAACATTAAAATATTTCATTTGCTTAAAACTTTTCAAAAATTAATTTTTTTTCATTTTCTGTCAAATGATGTGAATTTGAAGGATGAAGAAACTATGTGATTAGAAAAAACTTTTGTTTCTTGATTTCTAAATTTAGTTGGCTTTTAAGAGAAAATCGCAAAAATCGAGGTGTCCTCCTATGGGAGGACAGTGGGCGTTAAATATTGTAAATACTTAGAACACATAAAGAATTTAAAATACTAAGAAATAAATAAAAATAAAAAAATTACCCCCCTCTCTAATAAGTCCATCAATTGGTTAATCAATTGGTTCGGTAGTTTAGGATCTAATCTGCAATATGTCATTTTACTGTATATGCTAAAAAAATATTTATAGTTTTTGCGGTACAATGGTGTTAACCCTCTAACAGGTAAGGCTGCCTCAGGGTAGCCTTTCATAAAATTTACCACAAATGCGTCAAATGAGCGTTTTATACTTAGAAATTAATATATTCCGATAGAAAACTAAATTTTCTGAATATTTTGCGAAGAAATTTTTCGTGAGCCGTCCACGGTTTAGAAGCGAGAAAGCTTCAAAATCAAAATTTCGTAAAATTTCAAAAACTAGTTCAAAAAAAAAATAGTTTTCAAAAATCTAAAAAACCAATTTAAGTAGACTAAAAACTCTTTATAATAAAATATGAGTAAGATTGAAGCTTTATCTTTAATAATAAATCCTTACTTTGGTCCAAGGACTCACATTATTTTATCAGGATTCCCTAAAGGACATCATCTTAACTTATAACTTAATAGACAGATTATTATGAAATTTGGTGGAAGGAAGACATTAAGTATAAATAGCAAAGCGTTGAAGTTTGAACAATATAAATTGAAGTTTAGATACTTTTTCGCCTAATTTCGCTTTTTAAAAAAAGCGAAAATCCCGATATCTTCTTAAATAGGAGCAGAAAAAAAGGTTTTGAAGTGTGGTTATATCTTGGTAAGAGAAATATTTTTTGTTTAAAACATCTTTTTTATATGCTTTAGTTTTCAAAATACAACCTAAATTATTTTGGCTCATATCGCCTAAATTAGGCAACAATAAACAACTTTTTTTTTTTTTTTTTTGAAGAACTTATTATTTGTTTTTCTAGTGGATCACATAGTATGAATTTCGTTGCAAAACATCGTTTGCCAGTTAGAGGGTTAAGCAAGAAAATTACAGAAATGTAATTAAATTTTTGTTAACCCATTAATGCACATTGGCAACTTAATTTGCCAGCGAAGTTGTTACAATTTAGCATGCTCTGAAAAAAAGTAATTGTTCAAAAATTTTTTCTCAAAATTAAAAAAAAACGTCTGGGTATTAATGGGTTAATTTTATATTATTTAGTCATAATCTTAAATACTTTTGCAATACTTACAAAGCCTTCCTTTAAACAATCCTGGCTGGTATAAGTTACCGTGGCTAATATTAAATTTTCATAATCATGACCAGTACTGAAGCACAACAAGGCGCCAGATTTGATTTTTCTTAATTTCTCCAGCAACTGATAAGGAATGAGTACATCTTCCTCGTTCATATTACGACGAGATCCCAAAACATCAACAAATACCAATTCATGACGATAAGCATCAATAAATTGTTCATTTAATACAATAAAAACATCATCATAAATATGAAAATGATCGGGCAATTGATGTAAATCTTGTTTTTGTTTTAAAACCCGAACACAATCTTTTAAAGGTAAGAGAAGGTCGTGTTTTAGGAAATGTAAATGTTTTGTAAGATATTCCTGAACATTTTGTTGTTGTGAGGAAGTTGGATCCGCATCTGAACCACTATATAATGGGTTAGTTGGTTTTAAAAGATCTTCCAGAGAGGGATATATATCTAAGATTTCTTCGTTTTTATCATTTTGCACATTCAAAGCTTGTTTAAGATTTTCTTGTAACCTATTGAATAAGGGTCTCTTCTTAACCGCTGCATTGTCAGTACGCTCTAAGATAGTTGCTATATCCTTCAGTAGCAGACTGCCTGTATCCTCTTTAGCTTGCAATTTGAAATTTTGTAAAATTAATAATTCCATGTGTTCCAAAAAATCTTCCATATCTTGTTGTTGTAGCCACATATCCTTAAAACGTTTACACATTAATTTAGCCACCAGCAAACGAAAATGTTCCTGAAGATTTTCATTGCCACCGACACTTTTTAATAGATCTTTACGAAAACCTGGCAGTTCCAAGCGGCATATAGAAGCTAATATTTTCGTATATAAAATGACTCTCTCCTGACTATCATTTAAATGTATTTGCTCCACATAGAAATCATATTCTATAGTTTTGGCATGCAGAAACATATCCAGAGGGGTCATGGTGGACATTTTTCTCAACTCAGTTATTTTAATTTTTGTTTTCTTAGTATCAACTTTAGCTTGAGCCGCCGCTTTTATAGTTAATTCTTTAATATAGTCATCTGTAATTAAACATCATATTAATATTTTATAGATGTCCCTCCCAAGCAAAAAAAAAAAAACGCCTGTCTACGTTTTACCTATTGTATTTGTTGTCGCCTTTATGTATTCCGTAGTTTCAGTCTGATTTGTTTTAAGAGTTTTCTGCACATCTTTTATTAATTCATCATCGTCCTTATCGAACCAATCACAATCAGAATCGGACATTTTTTTTTTTTTAATTTATAATTTTTTATATTTTTTATTTAAATACACAAAAAATTGCAGTAATGCAGAACAATTCTTTTTGCCGGATTTTGTTTTAGAATTTTGTTTCGTTTTTGACATGCTGGCAATGCTGAAAACAGCTGTTAAATTAAAGATACAGCGTTGCCTAGAAAGTAGTTTTTTTTGCAAACAGTTTCCAATAGCATAATTAAAATTTTTAACGGTTTGTTATTTCCTTTTTTAATTTTTGGAAAATTGAGAAAAATTTAAAAGGAATATCAAAAATCAAATAAGTACCCTAAAAAAACTACAGAACGTTAGGAAATCTGGTTTAAAATCGAGATAAATCAAAGAGTGTATACAAACAATAAAAATATATATAAACAAAATAAATAATATACGTACATTATACTTGGACTGTGGTTGTTTATACTTGACTTATATAATTTCTATCAAATTTATAAAAAAAAGCAAAGTTGACTTCGATAATCTTACAATTGTTTATTTTTTGCGTGTAATGTAGAAAGATCTCGATCACGATTTTCCTACAAATTAGTGCTCGCGAAATTTGTATTAGCACTCGGGTCTGTTAAATTCCTTCAAGAAAGAGAAGGTGAAGGAAAAATAAAAAATATAAAAACAGTGTTTTTTTTTATAATTGATAAATAATTAGTTTTTTTTTTTTAACTTCAGATTTTTGTTTGTAAACACAATTTTATTAACATTTTATTTTTTTAACTTCCTTTGTCGATCTCATTTATCGTTGCATTATGGCAGATTATCTCATCTTCTTAAGTGAATTTTTTGGTAGAAATTACACTGGTTAAATCCAGTTACCAATCACCCTCGTAAAATTTGGCATGCAAACTGGATTTTGGCTTGACAACAACAACAGTTTGTAAACAAAATAAAATAACCTCAAACTGAAAACTTTCTTGTCTTCGACGGAAACAAAAATAAATAACTGGAAGATGAATTGAATTTTTCTTTCAATAAAAATGCCATTTTATTGGGATTAACACTCGTTTTATTCAGTTTTCTTAATTTGAATAAATATTTTTTATATGTTTACATTTTTTTCCCACAAGGTAAAGCCACATGTTGTAAATTTGCTTCCCAAAATAGGGGAAAACACTGACCGTATCGCTAGTTCTGAATTTTTTTGTAAAATCTGATTTGAAATTACATTTCCATACCAGATTGTCACCGAAATCCGGTTTAAACCAGATTTCATGTATAATGTAAATTCAATACTACGGATTTGTATGGAAAATCTGGTTTGAAAATACGTTTCATTACCAGATTGTTACCAAAATCCGGCTTAACATTTAAGGTAACAATAATGAAATAATGACAAATACTTCTAAGCTTAAAAAAGCATCTGTAAAGTTTGGTTAAAAAATGACTGATGAATCTGTGAAGTGTCGGAAATTAGTTTTCAGAAAAAGACGGTAATGCTTTTACAAAAAAAATAAAAAACGTTTTTACAAACTGGATACATTGCTGTTTCTTACTACGGAAATTACCAACATTGTATTTGTTTTTTATCGTGTCCTCTTATTAGAATTCTGTGTTTACATTTTTCCAATTTGACATTTGTCGCTGCCTCAGCTGCACTACGTATTGTTGTTGTATGGTAACTTTAAATGAGAGTTAAAAGAGAACTAGAGTGTGAGTGATGACCACACATTCGCAGCCGAGATTGCACGAGCAATGCTGTCAATGCTTAATAATTGAAAATCGCCCGAAATTATTTGACTGTTTGACATGTGAAAAAAACCAACCCCTATTTTGCTTTTCGTTTTAATATTTAGTATGTCAGTCAAGTAGCACATTTGTTATCTTGTTCAACTTATGCTTTGTTAGTTTGAATATTTTTCTTTAGAAAGTAACAAAAAAACTTAGGTAAATAACGTTAACAAAATAGGAGCAATTCACACGCTACCCATTCATATCTACTATTTCCCATTATTGATGATACAAATTGTCAAATTTCTGTAACTTCTTTTTTGAAAACTACAATATACTGAGAAATAGTAGATATTAGTGCATAGCGTGTAAATCAAACATTTCGTCTGAGTTTTAAGTGGGCACATTCGAATACACATTATGATAAATAGAAATGGTAATATCATTGACCTATTTTATCTGCAAAATTACATGACGGAATATTAATTTTTATAAAAAATAGCATTCATAAAATTAAATTTATAATATTGAAAAATCAACATTTTTCGATTTTTCTATTAAAAACATATCTAATATTTTTTGCGTTTCATTTATTTTTTTTTAAATAAAATTAAAATAATTAAAATTTTATCATATTCTCTTTAAATGTTTCAAAAAAACAAAGAAACATTTGTTTCACAATCAAAAACATTTGACAGTATAATCTACTGAAAATGACATTTAAAACAACTGCAATTTCAGTTAAAAAGGTGACAAAGGTAATTACCGTTAAAATAACAAAAAATGCAGTTGTTTTTAACTGTTGAAAAGCAGCTAACAAATTTAATAAAAACAACTAACAATATCGTAGAAACAACTCACAATTTTTTACTATAAAAATGTTTAAGCAAATTGTAGAAATTGGTAAAAACTACTGTATGTAATAGCTATTTTTTCTGTATTTTAAAAATATTTTTATTAAAAAAAAATCTATTTTTATTTCAATTATAATAAAAATTTGTATTTTCGATATGCCACTTAAAACGAAAAGTCAAAATTCCTAACGGTACTCCAGTTTTTATGCATTGGAGATACTTGTACAATGACATTTTCTAATTATTATTTGTAAATTATGATCATATTAATAATAACCAGGCACCGGAAGTTTATGCAAATGTATGTTTTTTCCTTAAGTCTGATTGTAAACAAAATGGCATCGATTTGTTAGTGCATATTTCGCTATAAATGCATATTTTTGCATATTTTGCTTTAAATGCTTATTTTTATTGCATATTTTTAGTTATTTTGCATTTTTTTATAGAATTTGTCTTAGTTTTTCGTAAAAAATTAATTTTAATATTATTTTATATTTGACCAACGATCATATAGACTAAAGAGGATCCAAGATATTTCAGTCCTTTACTATTAAATTCTTAAATTTTATATGTAATCTTGGATATTTTGTTAGTATTTTAAAATTTTATTAAAATTATAATGATTTTTTTGGCCAAGTGTTCAGAATTCCAGTTTTTATTTTTCAGAAGCTAGTAGGGCCTCATTTTTCCAATGTAAATAAAACAAAATATTTATTACATTTTCCCTGACGTTTCGTCGATTTTATGTTGACTTTTTCAAAGGGTCGTAATAAAATTAGAAGTTTCACATTAAAACATTAAACATTTAATATAAACTCTTAACATAAACATTAAACATAAATTTTACTACACGCAGCTTAAAGTTATTATCACAGAATTTAGTTAAATTATTGCAACCTTGTTTAAAAACATAAAATTAAGTATTTAAAAAAAAAATTTAAGTGCATATTTTTGTAATTTTAAGTGCATAGTTTAAGATTTTTCATGCATATTATGTGCAAATAAAAACTCTTTTTAGTGCATAAAGTTCCTGTTCCTGATAATAACAAATATAAACTAAACTAGCATTTTTAAAAACTCGATATAATCTTCTATATTTAAATAACTAACAAAAATTAACTGATTACTGCAATATTGCTGTTTTTTAGTTGTTTAAAATACTAAATATTTTATTTCGGAAATTGTTTACTAAAATACAAAAATTACTGCTTCAAACAACTTCAAAAAATACAGTATTTTTTTTTCTTTAGTTGTTTTTTAAAATAGCTGTCAAAAAAGTTGTTTTTTAATTGCAGTTAAAAAACAACTACTACTGATTACTACGCAAACAACTGTCATGTAGTAATTGTAAAACTTTTTGAATGCAGTAAATTATGAAGAACGAAAATTTGCAAAAAAATATTAGAACTTCGATAGTTTTTAAAAATCGTCATTTTCCATACAATAAGATTTATAAAATCGTCAATCGATACTTCACAGCAAAAATCGCCAAAATTAAGGCAAACCGTCAAAGTTGGCAGCGCTGCTCAGCCCTGTTATAAACAAATTAAATGCTCCCCAATTCAGTTACAATTCTCAGCTCGTGGTGTAAAGACATAAAAAGCGCTAGTAGTGATAAATCAGTGGAAAGAAATATTCACAACAATTGCAGCACAGTGATAGAAATGAAAAATCAGTGATTGTTGTTTTATTAAAAAAAAGGAAGTAAAAAGAGGTGGAGTGAAAGAAGAAGACGACGACACAACAAAGACAAGTAAAAAAAAACACAAAAAAAGAGGAAGTTGTGCTGTAAGAGCAGCAGCAGCAGCAACAACAACATTCTCAGCGAATAACAAAAGATATTATTATTATTAGTTATTGCTAACAAAAGACAAAAACAACAACAACTCACACACGACGACAAACATACTGTAACTTCCAAACTAAAAGACAGCAGAAAACGGAACCAAAAACTCAAAATCCTATAGGAAATTTCGTAAAGGAGAAAAAGGCACCATTTATCGATTTTCAAATGCGCACACAACGAACGCAATGTAGTTGTAGTCAGCTCAACGAATGAAGCGGTTGTGAAAAAATCTGTTTTGTCAAAATAATTTCAAAAAAGAAATGCAATAAATTGCAAAAAATTACACAAAAAAATTTAGAAATAAATTGTTTGCAAAATATAATTAAATCAAAATTCTCAAATAAGCAATAAATACAAAAAAAAAAAATCAAAGTGATTTTTTTTCTCTTTTTAAACAAATATCAAAAAAGTCTGCTAAAATAATAAAAAAAAATATAACAAAAATTCTCATGACATGAGAAAAAAGGCGTAGTATTAGCGTAAAAAGTGGCAAAAAAAGTAAAAGTGCTAAATTTGTGGAATAAAACAAAACAAACAAAATGAAAAATGTAGCTAATTTTTAATTGTAAAATATTAAAAAAAAAAAAATTGTTTTATTTTTAAAAAAAAAAATAAAATAATTTAGTATGAAGTGTTTAAAAGTTATAAGAATTTATTATAAATTATAAAATAAAATAACAGAATTTGTGTCGCTCTTTAAACAACATCATTAAACTGATTGATAAAAACAACAACAATACTTGTTTTTAAATAACAACTACTACAACAACAACATTAGCAAAATGTGGATACCATCGAACAATAAATACGGTGTCGGTAAGTAGCTTCATTATTATCATTAAAGACCAACATCACAATTAGAGTGACCATTTGTTAAGATTTTTTTAAACCCCAACAAACTAATATAACATGTTTGCTTGCAAATGTAATTATGTTTGCCTATAAACATAGTATATATGTTTGGAACGTCTACCCTCAAACATATATATGTTAAGCTGCAAATATATGTGTGTTTATTATAAGTATGTTTGCTGCATGTCCCAAACATGATATCTAAAAATTTTAAAATTGCAAATATATTTTTGTTTAGGTTTAAGAATTTAAATCATTCTAAACATATATATAATTACCTCCAAACATATTCAAAAGTGTTTTTTTTTCTGCGTGCGATATAACTAAAATACCAATATCCTTAAAATACCCTTACCGAAATAACTAAAATAACGTTATCGCTAAAATACCGTTATCGAAATAATTGAAGTAGCTTTATCCTTAAAATACTGTTACCGAAATAATCTGACAAAATCAGAAAAAATAATCGCTGTAAATAGATATAATTTTCCGTAGTTTGGCCATAAACTAGCCAATCATCCGAATTCGGGAATAATGGGGATAAAAATATCGGTGTGCATTAACATTACCTGCATAACAAAAATAATGTTACCTTTAAAATACCGTTACCGAAATGACTAAAATACCATTACCGCTAAAATATCATTACCGAACTAAGTAACATATCGTTAACGCTAAAAACCCGTTACCAAAATAACTGAAATATCGTTAACGGAAAAAAAGAAAATTGCGTTAACCCACCCATAACCGCATTGAATCGGTTACCATCCATGGAATCTACTGAATATCTAGGATGGTATATACCAGAGACTGACATCATGTACACATAAAAAATTAACATATGTACATACTCAGATAAGTACTCATAGTACATGTTTTACATGTTGTACATGTATTTTAAAAGGCCTGTATCTCCTAAACTAAACGAGATAGACCAAAACGGACAAAATTTTTGTTCCATAGGAGTATTAATTCACCCTGATGGGCTAGGTCCGGGAAAGATCATTATGATTCTAAATTATGAAATTGTCAAAATACTTGAAGTATAGTTGTGTTATTACTTGTACATACACGTTGGATCACTAATACTTTAAAAGTACTCAAAATGATACTTTTGTCATTCTCTGGTATATACTAGGATGCGACTCGCACCAACGCGCCATAGTGTACAAATCGTCGGCTGAGTATTGCTTTGCCGTATGTATACGGCAAAACCAATGCATATACGGCAAAGCAATACTAAGCCGACGAAATGTGGTCATTTGGGCTACGTAATTTTAAGACTGTGGTTTTATTCGACCGCTATTATTATAATTTATTTATTTATTTTTATGAGTTTTTAAACAATTTTAATTTATAATAGAAATATAATAGAAAAAAATTATTTTTCATCTTTTTGAAAATTAATTGACCGATCTAAGTGTAGTTTGAAAATGTTGTTATTTTTCGATTTTTTAAATTAAAATTTTATTTGTTTTTTGTATTTGTTTTTTTTTTTTGCAACCCTTTTATGAAATGAAAGTATCAACGAAAATGGGTTTGGCACATACAATCACAACTCCACCTGCTGACACAACTTTTCAAGATTTTGTAAATCATGAGCTAAGGCAAATTAGTCCAGAAGATGCACTAATTGGAATTCAAGAAATCAGCTAAATATTGTTACATCCTTCTTCTCTCAACAAACCCAAACACTAATACATAATTATATTTTGTTTAACATATTAATTTAATTTAGTAAAACTTATATTTTAATAAAATGTTTATAACGTTTTATATTATATTTGCGTATATTATTTATTTTCATGCCATAATAGACACTTGCATTTTACCTTTAAAAATAGTTTATATTAATTAAAATTTCTTAATTGAAAATATTAGTAAAATTTTGATTTACAAAACCGAAAAAATAACAAAATTTTCAAACTACACCTACAATAGATCGGTCAATTAAATTTCAGAAGTGTTGAAAAATCATTTTTTCTTTTATATTTTCTATTATAAATTGAAATAGCTTAAAAACTGATAAAAATAAATAAATTATATTAATAGCGGTTGAATAAAAAAAACCAGTCTTAAAATGACACCGCCCAAATGACCATATTTGTGCACTATGGCACGATTAGGTGCGCGTTGCGCACAGTTCTGTGCATCCTAGTCTATACCGTCCTTGCTGAAAATGACAGTTAAAACAACTGTAAATTCAGTTAAAGTTAATTGGTAAATACTTCTTTTTTTCAACAGTTATTTTTTCGGTGCTTAAAAAATATATTTCAGAAAAAAAAATTTTTCTTTCGACTACAACAAAAAATTGTAAAGTCATAAAAAAAAGTCTGTAAAGTCAGCAAACTTTTTTCTGGGAGGGTCCTTGCAGAAAAATTGATAATATCAGCAAACAATTAGTAAAATCATTTAAATTTACAATTTTTTTTTAGTAATTTCTCTGCAAAGGAAAATCTTGCTGACTTTACTGATATTTTGATGTTAGTATATTTCCTATATCATATGGAAAATGTAAAGTCCAAATTTGAAATGGTGCTACAAATATAACGTTTTAATGCATTGGAGATACAATGACATTATTTGCAAACTATGAATATGTCAATATAATCAAAAAAAGTTTGTCAGTAGAATCTACTGAAAATGACAGTTACTATTTACAAATGTAAATTCAGTTAAAAAGGTGACAAAGGTAGTTACCGTTAAAATAAAAAAAAAAAAATGTATTTATTTTTATATGTTGTACAACAACTAACAAATGCAGTAAAAAAAACTAACAACGTCGTAAAAACAACTGATAATATTTTACTACAAACATTTTGGAGCAACGGTAAAAATTGGTAAAAACTCCCAATTATTTTTTTCGGTATTTTAAGGATTTAGTTTAATAAAAACATTTTCTTTCTTCTTATTTTAAACGAGCTTAAGATCATTTATTTATTATTTATAATTATTTATTTCCAATATTTCGTCTCCACATTGGGTGACTTCTTCAGGGAACAATTATTACAATTTGGTTGAAAAACTCGTTTTAATAATTAAAAACTTATAAACATATAACAAATTTTTTAAAAAAGGCGGGAAATCAAATATATTTTCTATCAATATGAAAAAATCTCCAGAAATAAAAAAAAATCTTAACTAGAATATTGAAATACATATGTATATTATTAAACATCATAATAATTATCTTAGTTTCTATTAACTAAATGTCTGTAATTTTGTGCAATATTTGCTATGTCTGTCTTATGCTTTGCGTAAAAGATAAAATATAAAAAATTTACAGTTACAAGATGATGAAAAATTAGTTTCACTTGATGTTGTATCTTTATTTCTAAAAGATTCAATTAAAATAAAATTTGTAAAAATTGTTTAAAAATTTAAATATTTTTAGGATTACATGACTTTTTTGCTTTTATACGCATTTTTAGTTAAGCAAACAAGTTTATTTTAGTGTTTTTATTAATTCTCGGGAATTCAGAAAAAAAAATCCCAGAAATCTGGAGGGGAAAAATTTGTCCCGGGAATTCCCTGGTTAAAAACCCTAAATAATTTCGTAAAAATAACGAAAATTTGTTTTCGTTTCCCATGTATTTTTGACGAAAGTAATTGTCAATTTCTCTAGTTCCGCAAAAAATAAACAAGTTCTTAGATTGTTAAAGATATATATTTTCTATTTTTAAAAATTTTTATAAGAGAAAGTTAAAAGTTGATGGTTTGACGGCTAACAAAATAGAATGTCAACTAAATTTATTTATATTAAAAACCTCATATTTATCACGGTTCGTCTAAAGCAGCTTTAGGTTAAAAATATGAACAAAATTTTCGAGCATAAAGGTTTTAGTATGACCCTAGCAATGTTTAAAAAGACCGTTTTTAAAATATACTGTCCAGAGCCTACAAACATTTTTCAGTTTGAAAAAACTTTCAACTTCCAAGTGCGTTGCAGGTGTGCATATAACATGGCGGCACACTAGGTTTGGTGTCACGGACTTCATGTCAGTGCGATATGTTTTACAGGATCAGTTTTAGTTCTTGAGATATCAAACAAAGAAACTGCAAAAATACGAAATTTTTAGTTTAATTTTTTAAAGTCCATAGATTAAAAAGTGGATTTTTCTAGGGAAATTAGAGATCTTTATTACAAAAAATACCGCACGGTTAATTTAAAACAGCGTTTACGAAATATTGCGTATTAAAATTTAACCAAATAATATATGAAGTCTTTTTAAATCGAACTCTGATAAATTCTGGTAATTGTGTAATAAAAATTCATAAATTGTGTAAATATTCGTGTATGTGCTAGAAAACGAAAACGCATTAAGTAAAACGAGTTTACAAGCTTTGGTGTTCTAGATTCCAATATTGCTCTTTTTCTCGTTTTGAAATCGAGCAGTTGTACCTTGTCGAAAGTAAATAGTATGTGGATTTTTTCTTAAAAATGTTTCTTGAATAAATAAAAACTTGACGTTGCTGTCATCTATGGTATTAATTTCAAATATTAAAGATCATTCCAACACTGTTTTTTGCAAAATTAGATTGAGCTATCTACAACAATGTGTATTTTTTAATGGAAATGAGATGGAAATACAGTACTCTTTTGATTTTATAATTTCTAAATGATGTAAGCACGAAAATAATAATTATTTGAACATAATTTACATAAGTCAACAATTTTGACCGGCTGGGCACACAACTAGTGAAATAAATTCGAGTAAGCTGAATTTATTGAACATATCCACATTGTTGAAGTGGCGATATTTGCGATTTTAAATGTAATGCAGAAACAGTTAATATTTAATACAATTTGTATAGCATATGCCATAGCATTTAGATCAATTCATTGACTGAATTGCGTTAAATGATTCTAACACGGAATAACAAAATCTTAACTTAATATATCAAAATTTTTACAAAAATTTAAGAAAAATACTTTAAAGCAGCAGTTTTAATAATGCGTGAGGCCTCCTTTTTTTTAATCAACTCGAAAATTCGATTAGACATACTGTCTACCAGATTTATTCGAAGTTCTTTCGTTATCGTTCGCCACGCATCAATAACTACTTCTTTTAGATGAAAAACGCTTTCATATTGACGGGTTTCTACGTAAACTCGACGGGTTAATACTTCTCAATGGGGCTTTGATCCGGAGATATATTTTCAATGGGTTTTTGATCCAGTGAACATTAAAATACTCTTATAATTTTTGATGATAGCCATTCCATCGTCTGACGACTTACTTTTACGGAGGCATAGTCTTGTTGGAAAATAAATTCTTCTTCGTAGCTTTTTTCAATAAACAAATAGCGTCGTAACAAAAATCGCCCCTAACCATTAAGGATCCACCTCCGAAATTTTTTTTTGAGAAATATCTTGGTTCCTTACGTAAGTCTCTCCAATAGCTGTTAAAACCATCTGGACCATAAACATTGGACTATTTGTCATCAGAAAGAATCACCTTAAAAGAAAATTATGTTTAAACAGTCCTACCAGCAACAGTTGGTTTGTAAATTCCTTTTAGCGAATTCAAGTCGAGCAGTTTTGTGGCGGGGTAATAACCTTGGCACAGACATCAGCTTTTGGCGAGTAATTCTCTGGGAATCCTTTTGGCGAGTAATTCTCTGGAAATTTTTTATGGTTGATTTGCACACATTTACCTTACATTCATCGATTATCTGATTGCGACTCTTTATTGTGTTGCTGGCACAGTTAATTATTTTACTCCGGTTCCGAGCAGAAAGCTTTTTTTCGGGCCGCCTATTTTATTTTTACCATAAGCACTCGGATTATTAGCTAAATTTGTGACAACCACATGTGAGCTGTTTATTTTTCTAGCAATTTCCCGAAAACATAATCCATTTTTTATACCCTTTTTCAAAATCACTTAGATATGAATCACTCGGCATTTTATTGCAAAGTGATTAAAAATGCATAATAAGCCAAACTAAATCTTTAATATTTCTTTATTTGCTATTCTTCTTTGTTTACCGTTACAAACAGAGAAAAAATTAGCTATTTGCCAACTGAAACTCGTTTACTACGGCTCCGTTATTTTGGTTATTACGAATTTCAGACGGTTGACAAAACTTTACATTAGTTTTCATAACAAAGTTCGGTTAATTCAACTGAATTTTAGTTGCAACATCCAAAATATTCAGAAATCTTATGTAAATATCGTTGTATTAACTGAATTTATAAGTTGTTACCTCTAATATACACTTTTCAATTCGGTTGGCACCTGATAACTGTGTGTGTATATGCAATTTTAGTTATGAAACACTAACAAAATATTATTACAAAATTTTTCTCTTAAATCAGAGATTACTTACTCTTAAATTTTACGCAATAAGAGGTCAGTTATCACACTCTTAAAAACAGTTAAAAGTTTAAAAAAATGTTTGTAATATTAGAAAAAATTTGCAAAAGTCATTTGTAATTATAGTTATGGAACGCAGTGTACCATACAAAACGTTATTTAAATCCAGACCACTAGAAATTAATCATTTCTGATATTAATAAAAGTAATATAAGTGGTCTATCTAGTCATATTTATTAATTTCAAATAAAATTACGGAGCTATCTACTGTAACGCCGCTAATATTACGAATTTTTAAGAACAACTTGTATGTAGTACTCATTATGCGTTTTTAAATAATATTGCACAAGGTCGGTTTGCAAATATTTTTAATTTGATCAAATTAAACAGTTTTTTTACTCTCCTGAAAACTTGCATGGAAATATATAGCTCCGTTTGAATATAAGACAAGGATATACTAAAAGATGAACTCATACGTAATCATCTTTCGCTGTTATATAATTTTGAATCACATTTCGCGTTTTTCAAAAGAACACCACTTTTCTGTCTTTTTGCTTATGAAGAAACATGCGTTGACAGATTTCGAAATGGGATGCCAAAAATTGGTTCGCCGTCAAAATCATCGTTTCCGAAATATTTAGGATCAATGGTCTGTAGTCTTGTTTTATTTTTAGAGTTGCGCAGTGTTTTTAGTCTACTGCAAACGTTTTTAGAATATTATGGACTCGTGATACGATTTTGCTTTTGATCCTGAATGTCTTTTATGTCTTGTGCTGTACCATAATTTATCATCTGGTCTCTCTAATGATATTACCCTCATCATCATTATGGAGAATAACAATTTATACACTCATCTTTTGACTCTTCCATATGTTTCTATAGTTAAGTAATGCACATGTTTATTTTTATACTTTGATGAATTTTATACGAGGCTAGTATGATAACTGCCCGTTGAGGAATAGAAGGAGGTGTTTTAAAGAAAAAATATTTATGGGACTACAATTGTGCTCATTTCAAAAGTCCTCATAAAAAATTTTAAACGCTTTGTGCAAACGTTGACTATTTGAAAGCTTTTTAAAAATGTCTATATCGTTTAACCGAACTATTTGGTTGTCGCAATCAAATGTATTCATGGGTCAATTAAAATATAAAGTTCTAACTAACATTCTGTTGTTTTAAACGATTTTTTTTGCAACAAAAATACCGGTGGCTGCCATGGAGTTAGACAACAATTCGTTCGTCACAATGCATTTTTTTCTGTGCCCGATTGAAAAAATGTATATAAGCCATATCAAATTATATACAATTATATACGAAAATTGGTGAATATAATTATAGGTATATAATTACATCCGAAAAAATGGGTATATATTATTTTATATAATTATATAAAGTTTATATATAATTATACAATATAAAGCAGATATAGTTATATATTGGACCATATATAATTATATAAAATTCTATATGACGCCATGTAAACAAATTTTTGAATAATCAATGCCAGATATAATTTTCTCTAATTATATATGGTGATGGTCATATATGACCATATATAATTATATAAAACTATATATAATTATATATATTTTTTTAATCGTATGCGTACACTCAAAGGAATAGCTTCATCATATTTATGACATGTTTCATCAATTTTCGTCTAATGTAACGTTTCATAGTATATATGAAATGTTTCATAAATAGCAAAATCAATTTCATCATATTTATGATCAGCCCGATTATGAATATTCCCTCGGAGTTTTTCCTCTGCGGATTTTATTTTCTCGAGATAAAAATCCTCCTATTCTAAACAGGCGGGGAAAAGAATAATAAGGGAGAGAGAATTGAATAATATTAATTGAATAATTGAATAATTCATACAAATACTATCACAATTCTACCTATTATTGACATTCATAATACCTCCGTTTTTCCGGGGGAAGAGTTTCCCATTTTCGAAATACGTTTAGAATAAGGGAAAAGTGAAAAAATCCCCGGGAAGATTTTTATTAAGAATAGGGGAACAAGGAATAGGGAACAAATTCTCACGGAATTGATATTGAGAATTGGGCTGGATATGTTTCACAATATATATGAAGCATATTTGGTATTAGTTATTATTACATTATTTTTGTATAGAAAAAACTCATAGAGACCATGATATTAGTCAGTATATTTCTAATTCTTCATGAAATGTTTAATAAATATTGGTGAAATTGTTACATTGGACGAAAATTGATGAAACTCATTCTTAGTTTTCTCTGGGTGTACAATATTTTACTCTAAAACACCTCCGTCCTGGTACTTATCATATGACCCTCGTATTTTGCCAATTATTGTAAGTATTTATTTACTTTTACCCCATATCATTCACATTTTATTTCAAGAGTTTATAATTATTTAATGAGCTTTTTTATCTTGAAATTTAATATTTGTATTAATAATTTAAATTGTTTATATTTTTGTTTTTGATTTCTTGAAAACATACATAGATTTTGACTAAACAACCCTTATTAGCAATTACAAATTTATGATTCATATTATTTTCTTGGTTACATATTTCAAATATAATAATCAGGGCAGCGACTTTCATGCTAATGTGCATGTTTGTATTCAATAGCCCAAAATCGATTTTGACCAAATACTTTTCCGAATCAAAGAATTTGCAACAAAATGGCATCGATTTATTGTAGCATATTTTGTTACAAATGCATATGTTTGCATATTTTTCTATAAATGCATATTTTAATACATATTTTGGTATTTTTTGTTTCATATTTTGCATATTTTCAATTTAAATGCAATAACATTAATTTTAGCATATTTTGTAAAAACTAAAATTAAGATTGTCATTTTTAACAGATTTATATTGAATTGAATGTTTGAACTAAAGCTCTTGAGTAATAAATCAATTTTTAAAAATCCAAACATTTTAAGTGCAAATTTTTTTGGTTTTTAGTGTGCATTTTTTTATTTTAAGTGTATAGTTTGTGTTTTTTAGTGCATATTTCGATTTAAGTGCATATTTAAGCACATATTGTAGATCTTTTACTGCATATTTTAAGCGCATATTTTCGATTTTTAGTGCACTTCGAATACTATGTAGGTAAAGACCACTGCAAATGTAGTTAAAAACAAATAGAATTCACTTTAAGAAAGGATGACTTACATTTCAGTAAATTCAACTAACATTGTCATTTGTTTTTTAATGTTCAAAAAATGAACCACAATTGTAGTAAAAACTAACCACATATGTTAGTAAAAAATAAACAAACAAACATTTATTTTTGTATTTTTCAAATAACAAAAAAACGACTGTAATAAATGAATGTAAAATCATAAAACAGTCATTTGATGTGGTTTGGTTTTTTAAATGAACTACAAGGTTAGTAAAAAAATTTAATTTTTTCTATAAATGACTGAAATTTACATTAATCATAAAGAAACTGTATTAAATCCCAAAGAACTACATATTTTTAAAGCAGAAGTTCTGTGAGTGTGCTTAAAAGTATAATAAATATATTTTTAAAACCGCGGCAATAATATTATCTACCCAATATGGTTTGTGATATAACGATGCTTAAATGATAAATTAGTTTTTTTTATAGACTTTTAATATACTTCTCACATTGTTGACCACAAAGACCTTAGAATAGAATAAAAGCAATGAGGTTGTTTTAGATACATTTATTATTTTCTTTACAAAAATTCTCATATGAAAGATACAATATTATACAAAACACAAATCATAAAATCTAATACATTTCTGTCGAAAGAAAACTCTTAGAATTTCCGGTTTTAGGAAAATATCTCTCAAATTTTGAAAACTTTCCAATCAATCAGGGCTATGAACCAAAAAGCTTCAATAAGTTCGCCAACTCTGCATCAGGTGGCGAGCAATAACTGTTCTTAGACTTATCATCTCGCGCAATTACAGTGTTGCCACCACCTTTCATCTCTCCACTATCCAATTTCCAAAGAAAGCAACACATTAATAAATAGGAAGAATTTCCTGAGTGTTGCTTCTCTTTAAAAAAAAAACAAAAAAACTTTCCAATATAATACACATTAGAGCAGCGGTTCCCACCAGCAACAGCAGCGGTGGCAAAATAGTCGGCGACGTCTTAATCGCCCGTAGCCGCCAAAGAATTGTCAGCAGCGGCTTGAAGGAAAAAAGTATCCGCGGTGGCTGATAATCAGGTGAAAGTTAAATTTCATAAGAATTTTGTATGTTACAACAGGTAAAAAAATCAAAATTTTTTCAAGAAGACAAAACTCTTGCAAAGAAAAAACCAAGCTAAGTTTATTTTTGGTTGCAAACACTGTTGCCAACTTTTGTTTAAGAAGACTAGCTAAATCTGACCTAAAAAATCGCTAGACATAGCTAAATTTGTTTTTAAATAGAAAATTGAAAAAAAAAAAATAGAAAAAACCGCTAAAACTTGAAAAATGTAGCAATCATTGGGATATTTGTAATTTTTTGCGTTAAAGTTAGTTAGTATTACTAAATACAGCTAAGTAATACAAAATTTTACATATATTTAGCCCCAAAATGTAAAAAGATCAATTTATAACAAATGTTTAGTTAACTAGCAGTAAGATGAATTTTAAAGAAACATTTTATATATTTTATATGAGTATCTATGGGCAAATACACTCACAAGAACTTTTCCATAAATGTTCAACAATTATTTACAAATTTAATCGGTAAAGTTGTTTCAATGGAATATACAGTTAAATTACTAAAGAAATATATTTTTCAACTTCTTGTCTGTTATTCAATAAACAAAAAAACGGACTTTCCGTAGTAGTTAAAATATTCAGTTAAAATTTTCTATTTAAAACAAAAAGTTGTAACATTATATTGAGTATTGAAATAAACGAAAATCTATTGTTTTTATGGATTTTTTTCAATTCATTTTTCAACAGTTGAAAATAAACAAAAAAATGCAATTGTTTTAAACGAAAAGTAAGTAGTCATTTTTTTAACCGATTTTCCATTAATTTAATGTGTATATTCAGTTCTCTTTATGGAAAAAATATTGTGAGCGAAGTCAAAAAGAAAATGAAATTTCACTTGAAGAAAAGACGACTAACATTTCATTAATTTCAACTAACATTTGTTTTTAATGTTCACACAATTACTAACAATTGTAGTAAAAATAAACGACATATGTTAGTGAAAAATAAACAAACATTTCCTTTTTTAAATTTTTTTTTAAAACAAAACATAATTGCAAGCAATGAATGTAAAATCATAAAACAGTCATTCTATGTGGTTTGTTTTTTTTTAAATGAAGGTTAGTAAAAAATTTAATTTGTTCTACAAGTGATTGACATTTACATTAAAAATAAGGAAACTGTATTACAATCCAAACAACTACATATGGGCAACTTTAAAAATTTACAGCACCTAGACATTTTTTTTTAAAGTTTTTTTTTTTGTCTGACATCAATGTCGATTTGTGTGTGTATAAGCCGATATTTGAACATGTGAAATCCGTTCGCGTTAATCATTTTCATTAAACGGCGCAAATTTTACGGCGGTTTTAAGTTAAAAATTAAAAAAAAATATTAAAATTACAGTGTGGATAATACCCTTTAACGGCTTTCTTAGCACACTAAAATATTTGTAAAAGCTTCAATACTTTTTAAAATACACTGAAAAAAAAATAAAAAAAAATTTTTTTTTTGTTCGTGTATGCATATAAAAATTTATTTAAAATTGTTAAACATTTTACAAAATTACGGCTAGTATAAGACATAATTTGTAATATTTTGGGAAAAAACTATTTACCTATCGCTAATGGTTTAAGAGATATAACCATTTAAACTTCACCACTCATGATTTTTTGCTATTTTGATTTGTCACCTTTGAAAATTTGTAAAATTGTTCTGCTAATTGGAAGCTGTAACTAACGTTTCGTTAGTTAAATCTTGGGTTCCAGTGATAAATTCTAAGCCGTTTTCAATTTTTTTTAATCCGCAATTTTTTGTTTTGATGGCATTGTTTTTATTATTATTATTATTGTTATTTAAAACCGAATACCTAACTGACTTTCATACACCAATTTGTGATTTGTTTGTTTTTTTTTTGCTTTTTATTTTTTCAGATTGGCGATATTCGCGTCTTTTATCGGTTAATTTGTTTCGCTTCTCAGTTTTTACGAATTTCACGCTTTTTAATGTATAATCTGAAACCATTTTACTAATTTTTATTCACGACTGTTCACGCACATAAATAAAATAAACTGAATTGAAACTCAAATATTTATTCTTAGAAGCATTCAGCAAAGGCTATTATGATCATAGAGTTTTTATAATAAAGCAAGTTCTTTAAGATAATTTGGCGGTTTTCGCGGTTTTAATTGTTTTGTTGAAATTTGTTAAGGTGGCCCTCGTATATTGTTTAAAAATATAGTCTCACTTTCTAGGGGTTCAAAAAAAACGCGTTTTTTTTTGCAAATATTAATATTGGACCGATTATAAAATACTTGTTGGGATTCTGGGTTACTTATTAAAACGAATTCAAAAATAATTCTTTTAAATTTTCAAAATCAAATATTTCATACAAGGATACTTTTTAAGGTTAGAAACATTTTGTTTCCTCCATAAAATTTTAAATCCTTAAAATTTTTTGGTGCGTTTTCGATTTTAGTATCAAGCTCAGTAAAGTCTTCCATTCGATGTACATTTAAGCGGAATTGATACAGCGCTTTAGTTGTCACAAAGCGAAATTCGTTTGGAAAAATCTGCCGCTGCACGCGCCAGGATTGAAAAAAATTATTTTTTTTTGCACTTTATCAGTTTAATCCGTCGCGAAGAATCTATTTAGATACCTAAACATATTCCCATGCCATGTTTTGATATAAAAAAAAGCTTAAAAAAAATAGTTTTTTTTGCTAAAATTTTCAAAAGTTCATAAAATTTTTGCGTTTAAAAATTTTAAAGTGCGTTTTCGCCTCGGAGGTGTACTTTACGAAGCTACTCACATCACGCAATACACTAGCCAACTAAAAAGACAATTCAGATTGTCAGACGCAAAAAATATACATTTTTAAAAAATTTACGCTAATTTCTTTTAAGTTTGTGATGTCCGTGATACGCTATTGGTGCGCTGACACCAACTTCATATACCTCTAACTTTATAAAATTACGCCGTTTTTATAATTCTGCGTTTAAAACTCATTTTTATTGAACGGCGCAAAAACCCTATTTAAAATCTTCAAAAATTTCAAAATTCGGAAAATTTTGGTTTCACTTGTAAACCACCATGCAACTTTTCACCCAGCAGCGATATCAAAACATTTTTTTTTGTGGATATATCCTCCAAGTCTAGTGACTATATTTTGTATTGGTTTGGATCTGAAAGCTAAAAACTATTACAGAGAAAACGGAATGAATGAAAAAACTCTTGCAAGTTTCATGTCGTTTTTTTAATTTTTCGAATTTTAGATGACCACCAATTCTTAAGGTGAAGACTTTTCAATGTAAAACTTTGCACGTCATATCCTTCAAGTATAGTCATCCAAACCCTGTACAACGTTTTTTTTTAATTCATAAAACTTAACGAAATAAGAGCCATAGTAAGTCGGTTTCAGCAGGTGCTCAAAAAATTTGAAATAGCCCATATGTATTTTTAAAGCAGAAGTTAGCTGAGTGTACTATTTGTATTCACTTTTCAAATTCCAAAAAAAAAAATTTGAAAAAACCATACCATTTCAAAGACTACTAGTTTTTAGTTATACTACGTGACATATCATTTTTTTTTTAAAGATTTAGTTAATTTCTTTTAGAAATTTTATTATTAAATAAATGCTTTATAATATTGTGAGTAGTAAATTTATGGAATAAAACTTGTCCTACTGGCATTGAAAAGTGAATTTGAATTTCGTTTGTATTAAAACATTCACACATTACTTGCGTGCTTGCCAGCAGCTACACACAAGCAGAATTAGCTGAGGCGGTAGTGCGCTTGCTTGGTAAGCAGGGGGTTGTGGGATCGGGCCCCGGCGGATGCAACTTCAAAAAGACATTTTTAAATCCTTTTTTTAATACATTTAAAAATCTATTTTTAGACATTTCACCTAACACGCACCAGGTGCCAAAATGTGCAAATACGTCACCTCCAATGACAACGCCATGTTAAAGGGGCATGCCACCTTGCCCGTCGGGTTGTGTGTAGTATATTTTAAAGTGTGCGGGCATTTCTTTAATAAACGTTGGATGGTATTTGTGTATTTTTAGTGTGTTAGCGATTCTAGACGGTTCTAGGTAAACAAGATTTTTTGTATTGTTTACCCGGTTAACAATCAACATATATGCATCTATTTATGAACATGTATGAACTCATTCATACTCATATATGAATTGATTCGAGGTCGTACATGTCCATATACCACCATATAGGAATCATATATGTTCATAAGAGTTCATATGTGATCATATATATAAATATTACCTTAATTTTCGTTAATGTAGACATGTGACCATGTATGGAAATGTATAGATATGTATGATTATATATGTAAATATTACCTCAATTTTTGTTAATGCACACAGATAAACATTTATGATTCCTCATATGAACATATAAGAATTGTTTATGAACACATATGAGTTATGTATGGATGCATGTGGACATGTATGAAGAATGTGTGGTCATCTATGAATCCATATATGTCGATTTTTATGCTGATTTCAACTGATTTATTTTCATTTCCATTTAACAAAACTTCTTCTAAACTATTGTATTTCCACTAGGTAGGGGAATGTGGTGTCACATGAAATTATTGATATATTAATAACTATATCTCTGCAGAAAAGACATGCAAAAGTCCAGTTTAAAGTGAGATATATTTGTCTATAAGCGTACTTAAATTGTCTGTAATAACATTTTTAAAAAAATTGAAAATAGCTAAATAACCGCAAATTTTCACATTTTTGAAATTTTGTTTTAATGTACACTTTTAGGTGTACCTTGAAACAGTTACAGTGTACCTTAAAACATTAATTTTTATACTGAATATGTTGCTTTTAGACCACTTTTACCAGTCTTTATTCAGTTTAACTATACTATAGTTAAGAATAAATAGACAAAACCTCAGTTATAAATAAATGAGAGTGCTATAATAGGTCGGTTCCAGTCTTTTACACCCATCACCAATATAACATTTTTACATTTAATTTTAAAACTTCTTTGTTTAAAACCATAATTTGTAGGAAATCGCCCCTCTCAAAAATTTTTAAATTTACAAAATTTATTATACAAAATTCAATTTATTTTACAAAATTTAATATACTATTTTTCAAAATATGTTATTGATTCGATTTATTTAAAAAGAAATAAATAAAAAGGAATTTTAGTCCTATTATATCCGCTAGAATTAGGTCCTTAATATAGTTCTCTTTTAAATTCTAATATGTAAACAATTTCTATTTTTAATATTGTAAATCCTTTTAAAAACCCATTTTTAGAGATTTTTTTTTAGACTTATACATAGAACTTTCTTGTGTTTACCGATTATTTTTGGTAAAAATTATCATTTATTATAGTGAACCAGCATTGAAATACAAATTTAAGTAAAAATTTATTAGTTTCAAGGCACACTCGAAAAACATTTTAAGGTACACTTATACTTGTACTCTTATTTACTAAATAAATGTACCCATTTTGAATATCATGCTTTATTAATGTAGTTTTAGTTCTGAATTAAAATATTGCATTTACAGAATTTTAATTGACTTCAAAATTTTTCTGAATTTTTACTTTGGGCGTTTTAAGGTACACCACCCCATTTTTGTTTGTATCCATTTAATTTATGGACTTAGATCTATGGTAAACATAGGCACAATGCTAAATAAAACACTATCTATAAGATAATTTTTTCAAAATGTGCAAAACATACTCAAAAAATGGAACGTTTTAAGGTACACCCGCTTCAAGGTACACCACTTTTCCCTACTACCTTCTATTGTCGTGGCTGAATTTTCAACTATTTATACGAGCTTTTTTATGAGAGAACCTCTGACAAGATCAGAATAAATAATAGCTGTAAATAGATGTGTATTCTCAAAGTGTGATCATAAACTAGTCAGATATTGGCATTCGGGCATGATGGGACTAAAAATAATGGTGTGCAAACATACCTATACCGAAGTAACTAAAATAACGTTACCATTAAAATACCGTTACCGAAATAACTGGGACCCCGGTATCCTTAAAATACCGTTACAGAAATAATTAAAATATAGTTACCGAAGTAATTAAAAAGCCATTATCGCTAAAAAAAAAACAGTTACCGAAATAAGTCAACATCGATACCCCTAAAATGCCGTTACCGAAATAAAAGAAAATATCGTTACCGTTACCGATAACCGCATCGAATCGGTTACCATTTATGATTTTAATAAAAAAACTTTTTGCGTTTATTTTAATTCGGAAACTTTTAGTAATTGGCGGCCGCTCTACCTATTACAACACAAACACTTATAAATAGAGCACGGAGTTTCAGGCACTACCTCGAAAATAGGGTTATCGATTCAAAACCCTTTCAACTGACGATCGTTACCTTTCAACTGACTATCGTTAGTCTTAAAATACCATTACTGAAATAACTAAAAACCCGTTTTCCTTAAAATACCGTTACCGAAATAACTAAAAAAACCGTTATCGCTAAAAACCCTTTACCATCCAAAACCGTAATATTTAACTAACTCTTAGTAGCTTTTTCTGCTATTTTTACAGGTTTATTTCTTTTAGTGTAGTAAATGGTAAAGATAACGTATTTCTAAGATTTTGTTTTCGGGTAAAAGTGAAAATTTCAAAAGTTTTATTTCTGAACCTAATTTAGATTTATTTGAAATTTCAGTGAATTTTGATTGTAAATTGGTCATTTAATAGAAAGAAGGCGAAATCTAACTGAATATAATTTGAGAACACAATGTAATAGTTGCAATAGTACATTTAAATTTCTTTGCGATTTAAATTCACTGCACTTATACAAATAAATCTGTAAAAATAGCAATAAAATTAGCAGAATCTTTTTGCTAAATATTAATAAATAAATACAGCAGAAAAAACTGTAAAATCGACCACATTTTAGTTATTTTGCATCAATCTATTTGTGAAATAGAAATAAATAATGAAACAACTAAAATACAGATCTTTATTTATATGATAACTGTAGTTTACTTAAAATTAGCTAAAAACTTGCAGAGTTGGATTACTAACAGCTTTACTAATTTGTCTACTAATTTTTTTTATAAGTTAAGTTTTAAATGCTGAATTTTATGAATTTTCCACTCTACGTAAAGGGTGTCCCAAGAAGAACGCAATTTTTAAATCTGGTAACATTCGAAGTGTCATTGTTTGACATTTGAAAAATTGTTATTGTTTGCTAGTAGAAGGTACGAGGTTAGTAAAAATGGAGCGCTACACGAATGAACAACGCACTCTCATTGTGAAATTGTTTTACCAACATGACAACATGAAAATGCTGATTTTGCCGATAAAATCATTTTCAGTGACGAGGCCCATTTTCATCTTGATGGATTCGTCAATAGGCAGAATTGTCGCATTTGGGGTGAGGAAAATCCTCGAGTGATTCACGAGAAGCAAATGCATCCTCAACGTGTCACTGTGTGGTGTGTTTTTTGGGCTGGAGGAATCATTGGACCTTTTTTTTATGAAAATGAGGCAAGTCAAGCGCAAACAGTCAATGGTGTTCGGTATCGTGAAATGATAACCAGTTTTTTCTTGCCTAGAATTGAAGAAATGAATGTGGAGGGCATGTGGTTCCAACAAGACGGCGCCACATGTCATACAGCCAGAGAAACAATTCAATTGCTGCATCAGTCATTTCCCGGTCGTGTTATTTCGCGTTTTGGAGATCAGAATTGGCCGCCTAGATCGTGCGATTTAACACCATTAGATTTTTTTTCTTTGGGGTTTTTTGAAGTCGATGGTTTACGCGAATAAGCCGACGACGACTCAAGCCTTAAAAGAGCAAATTGGACGCTGCATTAATGAAATACCGCAGCATTCATGCAAAACGGTCATTGAAAATTTCATTAAAAGATCGCGTGCATGCCAGCAAAGCCGCGGGGGCCATCTGCACGATATATTGTTCCATACATAACCTCATTCTGTCTACTTTACGATATAATAAAGTTTCACGATTTTTTTTTAAATATCTGTGTTTTACAAGTTTAATATAATTTTTATTAAAAATAAAAATTATGTTTTTTCGACCTTTAATTTTGCAATGAAAATGAAAATTATTCAAGTTCGAGGCCATACTCTATATTTCTTTATTAGGATATTGTCCTAACAAATAATCTATAGAGTTTTTGTTTTCAAATTTATTCTTTGACCCTTTCAGGAATGTGTTGATAGATCTATTTCGGGAATTTTCTAGGTTCCCATCATCAGAACACGTTTTGAAAGTGGTAACAATTCTATGCCAAACATCAAACATTCATATAAACTAGTTTACTCACTACATGAGAACTAATATATATTATATGAGCTCGAAGTAAAAAAGATTATTACCATTGATCAAAAAATAAATTGAAAACTTGTTTTTTGTGTGTATGTCTACCTTTGGTAAATATTCAATACACGTTTTTGTTTCTTTTCCTTTGATATGCACATTTGTTAATAACAAAATGTACAGGGGAAGTAGTAAACAAGACCATATTCTGTCTTTTATACAAGTTTAATATAATTTTTATTAAAAATAAAAATTATGTTTTTTCGACCTTTAATTTTGCAGTGTTTTATTTAAAATTTAAAAATTGCGCTCTTCTTGGGACACCCTTTACATGGCTTAACTTTGGATTTAGCTTAATTTCATTGCAGTATTTCCATTTTCATATTTCCATTTTCATATTTCCACATTTTTCTTTTACATTCAAGTAAATGCTGAATTGACATAAAAATATAATTTTTGTTAAATTAATAAACAAAATATGGAATTTTTAACGAAATAAAATAAATACGGTGATTAAAAACCAATGCTATTATTATTTTTTATTTATTAAAGGTTTTCTGCAAAATATTGTAATAATAAAGTAAGAGAAAATATTATAAGATTTCTTATCATTATAAATGTAGACTGATTAATTTGATAAGTAATAGACAAATAATAACTTCTATAGAAAAATACTTATTATAGCTAATTGATAAGTAGCTAACAATGGATTTTCTTTTATAATTATAATAATTATATCAATTAAAGAACTGAAATTAATATGCTTAATTGTTTATTAACCCATAATGGAATGCCTTTTAATTTTTTGCAAATTATTCCTAAAATAAGGATATTTTAAAAACATTTAAGAACATTGTAAGGACATTTCAAGCTTAACTTAAATTTTAATAAACAGAAGGAGGTGTAGACTCTAAAAAAATCAGAGAACTTCTTAAAAAATCAAAAATGTTGTTATTTTTACTATTCAAACGATTTTTTTTTAAGTACCCGAAAAAAAAGTCTATAAAGACAGCAATATTTTTGCAGGGAGGATCTTTGCAGGAAAATTGCTAATATCAGCAAAAATTTACTAAATTCACCAAAAATATTGGTAAATTTACTGATTTTTTTTTTGTTGCATTCTAAACTCTTTTTTTTCTTTCGAAAGCTTTTTAGTCCAGAATACTCTTTTTGAATAAACATTTTACGACCGAACTTAAACTGCTGGAAATTTTGTAATTTTTTTGAGGATTCGTGCTTATTTTTTTATTAAAAATAGGCTTATTTATCAAAAATGGCAATTTGAAAAAAATTGTAGAAAGCACTTCTGACCTTAAGGAAAAATAAGAGTTAAATGCTTTAATATTGTCTTAATGAAGATAAAAAAAAATACTTATTTTACTGACAAAGAGAGTAGTAAATAGTTGGGATAAAATATGAAAGTCGTGCCAGAATATCGGCGGCGACTCGAGGCAAAAACAGTCGGCGGCGGCAGCTCAATCGCCCGTAGCCGCCAAAATATGGTCAGCCGTGGCACAGTGGAGTGAATAAAAAAAAAGTGGTAATAAATATAGAACTTCTTAACTACTGGACCGATTAAGACCAAATGTATATGTAAGCGTTAAGGAGGAGTATAGCTTTCAGAAAATTAATTTTGAAGTCACCCTGTGTAAACACAGGGTGAGCACTAAGGTGCCAAAGTAGACCACCTCGAGTACAAATAACTTTTAAAATGCTGTAACTTCTACAATTATGAACCGATTTCGATGATTTTTGACTTTTTTGAATCCTTGATGAGATTAATAAAAAACATGCTTAAGGTAATATGTTACCTCTTAAAGTTTAAAAGTTGTGTGATGTTGAACATTAAAATTTAATTTTTTGACAAGTTTTTTTTAGGTTTAAAGTTAATAACTCCTTCATAATAAGTGGTAAGACATTAAAAATAATGTTGTGCATTGCCACTTTTATCATTAATGTTGTGCTTAAAGTTTCATTTAATTATATTGTCGTTAATTAATAAAAAATAAATGAAAGTAAAAAAATTGGATCTAAATATGATTTTTTTAAAAGCGAAAAAATCTAATTTCAAAATTTGACTTTTTTTAAAAAAACTCCTCCCAGAACCCCACTTTTCATTTCCCGGCGGCAAACTTGATAAAGAATAATTAACATTTTATTAGTCTATAATATTGCGTTTTAAAAAGTTAAGAAATGGGCGTGCCATTTTTTGTCCACGTGTGTAAACTTGAAATTTTGCTTGAAAATTGGACATTTTCGATCAATGCTGGGTGTAGGGTGCATGTCCAAAATTAATAATATTTTCATTTAAAACTATTCTCAAAGCCTGTTCTTTTCGAATATTTAAAAAAATATTTACTTTTCTTCTACTAGATTATAAAAAAACGTATGAGTGAAGCTACTTTTTCTCAAAAATTTTACAATTTTTTTGACCTATTTCAGATTTTTCTTTACTCAACAGTTGCAGATAATTAAATGAAACTTTAAGCACAACATTAATGATGAAAGTGGCAATGCACAACATTTTTTGTAATGTCTTACCACTTATTATAAAGGAGTTATTAACTTAAAACCTAAAAAAAACTTGTCAAAAAATTTAAATTTTAATGTTCAACATCACACAACTTTAAAACTTTAAGTGGTAAAATATTACCGTATGCATGTTTTTTATTAATCTCATCAAGCGAATTCAAAATCATCGAAGTCGGTTCATAATTGTAGAAGTTACAGCACTTTAAAAGTTTTTTGTCCTCGAGGTGGTCTATTTTGGCACCTTCGTGCTCACCCTGTGTTAACACAGGGTGGCTTCAAAATTAATTTTCTGAAAGCTATACTCCTCCTTAACGCTTACATTTACATTTGGTCTTAATCGGTCCAGTAGTTAAGAAGTTCTATATTTATTACCACTTTTTTTTGATTCACTCCACTGTGCGTGGCTAGGAGCGAAAAAGTGTAGGCGGCGGGTGATAATAGGCTTAAGGTTAAATGTCATAAGAACTTTGTATGTTACAACAGGTATAAAATCAAAATTTTTTCAATAAGACAAAACTTATGCGTAGAAAAGTGCAAGGTAAATTTATTTTTTTGCCAACTTTTGTTCAAGAAAAAAAAAAAAATCTGACCCAAAAAACGATAGAAATAGCTAATTTTTTTTTAGAGCTAAAAAAGTGAAACCAGACTAGCTAAATTTTATAAAAACACGATAAAATGTAAAAAGATCAAATTAAAATAAATGTTTAGTTAACTTGTAGTAATTGAATTTTAAGAAAAAAGTTAATAGTTTTTATATAAAAATGGGAAAATGCAATACAAAAAATGTTAAGAAAAAATTTAATATTTTTTATATAAAATTGGGAAAATACAATATAAAAAATATTTGTTTTGTTTATATTGATAAAATTAGACTTTCTTTAATCATATTTTAAACATTTTGTTGCTAAACTCGAAACTTTGACTAAAAAGTGAAGATAGATAGTATTTAGCGATTTTGCACAGTTTTTCGGAATTAACGTTTTTGTCCTTGATCAAAGGCTTATTAAAAAAAATCTTTATTTCTATAAATTTACAACAGTTATTCGAGAACTGTTTATAATTTTAGCACATAACTACTTGTTTTAAAAAACTTGTAGTATAAGTCCGCGTCTTCACATGCAAAAAAATTATAGCAAGCAATTGTCAAAATTATTTCAGCACAATAAATTTCACGTGAAGACACTTATTTTTAAGGTTATTACAATATCAAGATATCGTTGACATGCAATCGGCTCTTAAAATGATGTCTGAAATCAGATCTCACTTTCAGTTTTCATTTACATTTTGCAATCAAAAACTATTATTTGTAGACAAAAATAAATTTTGTGATAAATTTTATTTATTTTTATTTTAATTGTACTAGTTTAACAGCTTTAAAAGTGTTTCATTTAATATATTTAAATTATGTTTATTTATAAACAATCATGACGACTCATATTCTCACTTTCGTCATTCGCCTCACATTTTGAACATCAGTTTACCCCAAATATTTGTATTTGTATTTTTTATTGTGCAAGCGCCTTTACAATCAACAAATATTCAAAAATCAGAAATGAAAATGGGGCAAATTACTAACATGAAATCAAAATGGGACAAATTATACTTTCAGTGAGAATTCGAATAGCTACTAATGATATTTACTAACATTCTTTAAATACAAGCTGAACCTCAAAATATGAGAAATTGATGATTTTTTGTAAAGAATTGTTCATTAAATATGAAAAAAAAAAAAATTTTAATTATTGTAGAACATGTCAAACGGCTTAGCCGATTCAAGACGTCGGCAGCGGCGTCGTCTTGAAAAAAACCTGTCGGCGGCGCCGACTAATTTAGACAGTCATTTCAAAAACAACTAACCAAAAATACTGCACTTCAGTAACAGTTGTTTTGAGTAGTTATTTTAGTATTTTAATTAACAACTACCAAAACAGAATTTTTGCAGTGAACAGTTAATTGTTGTTAGTCATTTAAAAACGGAAGATTATGCCGAGTTTTTAATAATTAGAAAATTTCATTGTATCTGCAATGCATAGAAACGTCATAACTGGAATACTGTTTAGAATTTAGACTTTGCATTTTAAATAGGATGTAGAAAATGCAAATTTCTAGTGTCCGACCGAACAGTTCGGCCAGAAAATGCATTTGGTCTGTATTCGGTATTTTAAAGCATTATGGACAAATTTGGCGGATGGAAAAATGTTTATTGTGCTGATTATATGCTATTTTGAGTGTCAAATTTGAAGAAAAGTCTGTAGTTAAGCAATGAATTCACTGTTCGGCATCAGAAAGTTCGGCCAAATTGAAAATAGTTCGGCGGCCGAACTTTTAACTTTATAGCTAAACTTCGGCTTTTTCCTTAAATTTTATACACAAAATCGAATTAAATCGGCTCAACAAACATGTTTCCAATACCAAAATTTGTCATCATTGCCTCTAGATATCAAAAAACCGACAAAATTTAGATTTTAAAAATCAGTGAACCACTCAAAAAAGGTGTCCTCAGTTTTTGGCCTACAGCTAATTCAGACTTGATGATATTGCTTAACTATATTTAACAATAATGTAGTGAAGAGTCTACTAAACAAATTTTATAAACATTTTATGTGCAAAAAATAATTTTTTCCTGCACTTTTTTGAAAATATATAGTAGAAAATTATTTTTTTTTGCTTTTTTCAGCATATCTTACAGGGACTCATAATTTTTCACTAACAATATATGACAAAGTTGTAGCCATTGTAAATCTGAACAACATATCAATACAATCTGAATGTGTCTAGGCATCCGAAATAGCTTACAAAGACCAATTTGTACATTATAAATAGTAGTTTTTGACAAGACTACATTTTTATTGCATTTTTGTTTACTTTTTTGGTAATTGAAGAAAGTAAACAAAAATGCAATAAAAGTGTAGTCTAGTCAAAAACAACTATTTATAAGGTACAAAATGGTCTTTGTAAGCTATTTCGGATGCCTAGACACATTCAGATTGTATTGATATGTTTACAAAAGTTGTTCAGATTTACAATGGCTACAATTTTGTCATGCATTGTTAGTGAAAAATTATGAGTCCCTGTAAGTTATGCTGAAAAAAGCAAAAAATAAATAATTTTCTCTTATATATTTTCAAAAAAGAGCAGGAAAAAATTATTTTTTGCACATAAAATTTTTACAAATTTGTTCAGTATACTCTTCACTACATTATAGTTAAGCAATATCATCAAGTCTGAATTAGCTGTAGGCCAAAAACTGAGGACAACTTTTTTTGAGTGGTGCACTGATTTTCAAAATCTTTTGAGGTCCATAAAAAAAAATTGGTAGTCAAACTGGCCAAACCGAGTACAGGGTTTTACTAACCTATGGTAGCACAATCGAACCTGTACTGTCGAGTCCGTGCATTATTTTAACTGCTGCACTGTGTAATTAAAGGAAAAAAAATCTTTTTTTTTATTAAAAAAGTCGTTCATTGTTCTTTTTGTTGCTCGTATTTTATGGTCTTTGCATTAATTTAAGTTTCGTTGTGTTTGACCACTTTTATATTCGTTTTTACTACCATTGTAGGTTTTTTTATCAATAGTTAAAAATTACTACATTTTTAGTAATTTTTGTGACAAATGCAGTCATCGCCTTTTTGACTATATTTATAGTCATTTTAACTGTTATTTTTAGTAATTTCTACATTCTTAATTTCCTGAGTGTACTTGTTATTTACACAATAAAAGTGTTAAGTATCAAATTATACCCCGTTACCCTAATTAGGGTTAAACTTAAGCAAAACGTGAAAGTCATGTTTTTGTGCTATGGTCACTATTCAACATTTCTCTTGGTTTTGTTTATCTTCATTCTTTTTAAACATAATACTATATGATGTCTTATTTTTGTATTGTTTGCCAATTTATCACTTGAATAAACACACGAAAAAATACCATAAAACTACATAAACCAAAAGAAACCAATATAAACTAATTCAACCAAGTAAAAACATCAATTCGTTTTGAATAAACAAATGGCGCTCTTCGTTGAACGGCAGCCAGTTGCTCCAATTCATACAAAAAGATAACAAATAAAGAATTAGATGGAAACAATTTTATGGAAATGGGAAAAAAAAAACAAAAATAATGAAAACGCAAGTCAAACACTTACAACAACAACGACAATGAAAATACTGTACGCCAATAACAAAAAATATCAGCAACAACAACTATAACAATAGAAAATTTTAACATGTAACAATAACAACAGATATACCCACTACACCCAAACAAGTGTTACAGTCGAATTTATTGAAAATTACAGTTAAAACAACTGCAATTTCAGTTAAAAAGGCGAAAAAGGTAATTACCGTTAAAATATCAAAATAATGTATTGAAAAACAACTAACAAATGTAGAAAAAAACAACTTACAATCACGTAAAAACAACTGACAATTCTTTACTACAAACATTTTGAAACAACTGTAAATACTCCTGTTTTTAACAGTGTTTTAAAAGTTTTTTTTTTTTTTTAATATGTATTTTTTTAATTACATAAAAATATGTATTTCCTACATTCTACTTACAAATGCAAAGTCAGAATGCCAAACGGTACTCTAGTTATAAAGTTTTTATGCATCGAATATACAATGAAATTTTCAAGTTATCACACTATGAGTATATCAATAATAACAAATATAAACTAAACGAGAATTACAAGTTTGTTATAATTTTTATTAAAAATAAAAATTATGTTTTTTTCTACCTTTAATTGTGCAATTTTCAATTTATTTTTTGATCAATGGTTATAATCTTTAACTTCAAACTCATATGTTTATTAGTTATCATGTAGTGAGTAAACTAGTTCATATGAATGTTTGATGTTTGGCATGGGATTGTTACCGCTTTCAAAACGTGTTCTGATGATGGGAACCTAGAAAATTCCCGAAATAGATCTATCAACACATTCCTGAAAGGGTCAAATAATAAATTTGAAAACAAAAAACTCTATAGATTATTTGTTAGGACAATATCCTAATGAAGAAATAAAGAGTATGGCCTCGAACTTGAATAATTTTCATTTTAACTAAACGAGAATTTTTAAAAACGGCTTCAAACAACTGTTAAAAAAAAAAAGTAATTTTCTTCAATTGTATTTTAAAATAACTATAATAGCAGTTGCTTTGTATTTTTTCATAGAAACATAACTGTTATTGCATTTAAAAACAACTACTACTGATTACTACACAAACAACTGTCATGTAGTAACTGTGAAAGTTTTTTGAGTGTACATACTCGTATAATGTAAATATGTCCATAGGCATATCTAAATGGTGAGTATCCATAGAGGTCTTCTGGGGTGGACCCTCGAATCTTAATAAAGGAGAAACATACTAAGAAATAAGTTTTTTCAGCTACCCAATAGTGTGTCCCACCTTTTTTTTGTTTTTCGATTTTCATGAGTGCTCAAGCTTAATTTGAATACTTATGGGGTAAAGTGTTTTTTCGGAAGATGTTTAGAGATCGCGAAAATCGAGTGTTTCCCAAAAATCGGGGGTTTTAGATTTTTGAACTTTGGTCCATAACCTATAAATGGACAATTTTAAAACGCTTGTAATTAAAAAACTAACTGTTTTTTTTTTGGAAAAAGTATTTTTATTTATAACACAGTATAGACTATAAATAAGTAATTTACTTTTTGTAGAGAGCCAACTGATCGCTATCTTCTATTTGGCGCATTTTATGCTTGATGACTCCAATCTTGCTTTGGACGACATTCATGTAAAATTTTTTTTACACTGCCTTTATTTAATTTCTTCAATTCTTCAGTGCATTTGACTTCCCAACCATTTCATACACTTTTTGGCATTAAAGACCCCAAAAATCCTCAAATGGACGTGCTTTCGGAACGTTTGGAGGAGTTGTGTATTTCGGTACAAAAGGTATGTTTTTGCATTAAGCCAGTCTAAAATCGTTTTGGCATAATGACAGCGTGCTAAATTTGGCCAAAATTTTATTTTATCTTTAGAGTGTCTGTCTCTGATACATTTTTCTAGTCTTACTAAACATTTATTAATGTAAACATCCGCGTTTACAACTATAGCTTTTGAATCCTGAATGTAAAGTTTTGATATATCTTTTGCAGAAATGGCTGCCCACACTAGAACTTTTGGTTCAAACTTCGCTTTGGCCGAATACCGTACCTTGTCGGGAGTTTTTTTTTTAAGACTTCAGAAAAAAAAATCCAGAAAAATTTACTTTTGAATCCTAGATGTTAAGTTGTGATTTACCTTTTGCAGAAATGCCTACCACACTAGAACTCTGGTTCAAACTTCGCTTTGGCCGAATACCTTACCTTGTCGGGATATCAGTAGACTGAAAGAAACTCAAAAATTTTTTACAAAAATTTACTTTAGTTAATTTATTTGCTGAAAATCCTAAACATTTTTATGCGATCCTTTTAAAAATAATTTACAATAAGTTACGAAATATAAAAATGTTCATACTCCCACATTGACGACATGAATTAATGTAATATCTGAAAATATTTAGAAATAATTATATTTAACATAAACAAAATTATCCTTCAACTACTTACATCAACGGTTGTCTAAATGATGGCATCTTTTCAAGGAAGACAAATGCCTCAGATAAATAACAAAATATGACATATACAACCCTTTTTTGCAATAAGAAAAAGGCAACATAAAAAATTATCTAAGAGGTGTTTCCTTGTCTTTCGCTTTAGTCTATCTACCTAAACGTATATTTGTTTGCAATTTCAAATTGCCAATTTGACCACACTACATTAATAATCACTATAAACATTTAGTTTACAAATACACATTTAATATTTATTTTAAAATACTTTATTTTGTCTTTAATTTAATTAAAAGACAATTACTTTTACAAGCCAGTGACAACACAAAATTTAATTTTTTTAATCCACAATTTTGTTTTATGTATGAAAAACAGATACAAAAATCTTCCATGGTGGATTTGTATATGTCTTACAAGAGTTTTACTTGTTAGTATCATTTTCCTCTTCTCTTCATTCTGCGTATATTTTTCAATCTGGTTGTCGTTCACAATATTAATGTGCTTATCAGCACAATTTTTTTTAACAAAATACATTAGTAAAACATCAGTTAAATATTAGTAAAACATTAGGTTAAAACAGTTAAGAGCTGAATAAGTATAATTAAAATTTTAGCTGAAAACAAAATTTTATCAAAAAATTTGATGAAAAGTAGTTTACTTGATTTACAAGACGTTTTATTAACTTTTGTACTAACTTATTTTTTTGAGTGTAAGTATAATTCAGAAAATGTCCAGAAACCCCGATTTTGGGTTTAAAATCCATTTGCGCCACCTCTTCCACAAATCTATGTAATACTTTACCCCATAAGCATTCAAATTAAGTTAGAGCAACAAACAAAGAATTTTTTTTGGACACCATATTGCCCAATTGCATATTAAGCGGTTAAAATGTGGTGTAAAGAGTTACCAAATCGTTTGTTTTTTGCGTCTTCATGCTGTATTTTGAACTAAAAAGTTTCGAACAATTTTAAAACCAATTTTTAACTCTTAAAATTACTCTGCGTCGCTATATTTCTTATTGAAAGTTTATTACTTTTAAACTCTATCACATATCCAAGTTCAATTAAGATCTAAGGGTCCGCCACAAAACAGATTCCTTGTAGGAAAAAAGTTGATGATGGTAAAAAATGAACTGAACATAATAGTCATACGAATGATGGGCTTAATATGACCACATCACACAAGATGAGTTTTTATGTCCGTTTGCTAAAATTGAAACATACTTAAGAGTGTCATATCTTTGTATATATTTTTGTACAACGATGCCAATTTAGTGTCTTTCGTTAAATCAAAATAAATGTGCACTTGGGTATGTTAGTGGGGACAAATGTTAGAAACACTCTGTAAAAAACCTTCATTCAAAATCTTATTTTTAGGAGGTAAAAACGTCCTTTGGATGGATCTCCAGAACAGCTTTCATATGATAACCATTTTGCATATACCCAGAAAAACATTCTATTGCTCGGTGATAAGTTTGAAAATAAGAAATTAAGGTTGGTAACTGGTTACTTTTTTCTTACAAACCCTGCACTCAAAAAAAAGTTAGTAAATTCAGCAAAAACTTTTGCTTAGTCAACAAAATTTTAGTCAAGAAAATTGCTTATGTATGCAAAGTCTTTTGCTGAAAATCATCGAGCTGATTTTTAGCATCATAATTAATAGATTCCGCAAAAGCACTTAGTGGATTAAAATTTAAAAAACCCTTGCCAAATGTTAACAAAATTTTTGCTGAATATTAAAATACTCAACAAATTTGTAGAAAAATTATACTTTAGTTAATTTATTTGCTGAAAATCAAAACATATTTGTGTGATTCTTTTCAAAATAATTTACAATAAGTTACGAAATATAAAAATGTTCATACTCTCACGTTGACGACAAAAACATAAACAAATATATTTTTTAACTACTTACATCAATGGTGATGCCATCTTTTAATTTAAAGCAAATGCCGTAATTAACCCTAAACACTCTATCAGGCATGTCACAGAATTCCATTCCGATCGGAAGTGGAATAATTTTCACTTTTTGCTTCTCCAGAAAATGTAAAACGAAAAAGTTTCCCGGAATGAAACCACTTCTAGTTTCCTATGTGGAATTGATATTTTAAGTGACTTAAGATAAAAAAAGGCTTTTAAAGTAGGTTTTATGAATACAAAATATTGTTGACAGTTTATTTTACAGGCAATTTATACGTTTAACATTTGTTTTATACCAATTTTCTGATTTTAAACAAAACCACATTTCTTTTTTGCAAAATAAAATCACTTTTTAAGCAACACGTTGCCACTTTTTTTTTTCGTCCGAACCACTTTTTTCTTTGAACAAAAATTATCAGTTTTTGAAAAAGTATCGAAAAGGAGGTCCCGGGCATATTTTATAAAATTTTACGGATTTTATTGAATTTGTTTGTTTTTTTTTTTCCTTAAATCATATGGTTTTTGTTTTCATATGCACAACGCTGCCATATTTAATTCGAAAAAACATATGGTTTTTCTTCTGGTATGCAAAACGTTGCCATATTTAATTTAATAAAACAGAGTTGTACAAATATTTGGGAATCATCAAAATCGATCGGAATTTAAAGAAGCTAATGCAAAATCGATCGGAATGGTAAATACGGAATTGAAACCATTCCAATCGGAATCTATGACATGCCTGTATAAATGGCGAAAAAGGTGATTTATATACAAAAAATTAACACATCAGTAAAAAAAATTTTGACAGAATATTGTATTGGACGTCTATGTAGTAAACACCATATGGGGAATGGGACGGGTTCTGCGTGTGCCACAGGATCGGTCCCTTCGTGCCAGAGACCGGTCCTCTGCTAAACCCTACCCTATGTAAACAACTGGCAACTTTAACATGGGCTTGTCATAGGAGGGGGTCATTTGTCCTGCTTTAAACCACATAGTGGCATGCCACAGGACTAACCAAAGATGGGCATACCACAAGACTGTCGCAAAAGGGCCATGTCGTATTAAATAAACGAAAACAAAAGAGCTTCCAATGGGTAAAATTCTGGCCAACTGTCTTTTTCGTGTTAATAAGCATTCTGGTTAAGTGGTATGTCCTCCCTTTACCAGTCACATTATTGGTAATTTTAGGACAATTGACACTGCTTAACCCATTTCAGTATTAAATTATACCAGTCCTGTGATAAGTCCTTCTTTAACCAGTCACTTCTAGGTCAATTGACTCCTCATTCCCCATAGGGCAGTTCTTCTTACAAAATTTCTTGGCTAATTTGGACCTAGTTCGTTACTTTATTAAAACAATATAAAGAAATACGTGGAATAAAATATATGGTTTTTATTAGAGAAGCAAACTCCAAACTTTGGCTAATGGACAAATTTTGAAAACAAAATTGACAATTATTTATAAATGTCTAAAAAGTACACAAATGTGCCAAATCATAAAATATTTTAGACAAAAATTTAAAAAATCGGGTGTCAACTTGAAATTTGTGAATTTTCATTCAAAATTCGCTAGATAAAACACAAAATTACAACTGTTTGTTTAAGTTTCTTTTCATTGATGAAAAATTTTCATTTTTCTAACAGTTTACAACAATAAAAATATCATTTGCATCTAAAATTTTAAGAAAAACTTTAAAATACTTATGTATCTTAAATCAGTTACTTATCCCGCACATAGTTACCATATGGTAACACCAAAATTAGTCGTTCAAAAAATGTACAACAGCAAATATTTTTCAAAAAACAAGTCGGTAATTTAAAAAATTTCGAATTGTATTTTGAAATGATAAACACTTTGTTTCCATATTTTAAATAAACATATAAATTTTTAATACATTTACTTTTAAAAGTCACTCTTTATAGCATTTTCACAAATTGACTTACTTGTAGTTTTTATAATTTACGAGCTACTGTCCTAAAAACTGTTTTAGTGGAAATTTACATTTTAAAACCCGTGAAAATACCCGTATAACGGTATTTTCATTACATTAAGCACAGGCAAACCAAATGTACATGTATGTTTTGTGTTACCATATGGTTACTAAATGGGTGATATGGGTTAAAGCGAAATTAAGGTTAACTGGAGCACAACGAAATTGTTTTGTTTTCAAGAAAATTTACAAATAAAAATAATTCAAATATTTTTTTATTTCAAAAAGAATCTTTTTTTTTGCTTTTTTGGATGGCTTAAAAAAAATACTTTTCTGACAAATTTGAACCATTTTTTTGATAAAATACTTTTGGTTTAATTTTTTTAAAATTTCAAAGTAAAACATTTTAAAATTACAGTGTTGCCATGTTTGAAGCCCTTCATCTTTCACTACCTTTCATCTATCCACTATCCCCTTTCCAAAGAAATCAACACATTAATAAATAAGAAGAATTTCCTGAGTGTTGCTTCTCTTTACAAAAAAAAAAAAAAAAAAAAAAATACTTTCTCTTATATTTTTGAGTAATTTTTGATTCTTTTAAAAAGGCTCTTATTTTTGTCTGTAAAAGGAGTGTATTTTGTCAAAAAAATGTTAAAACCTCAAAACAAAGATTAACATTTGAATCATTTTTGTTTTTAAAATAAAAGGGCTCCAAAATGCATTAGTTTTTGGAGTCATTGTAGTGTCATATATTTTGAGGCCTCCGAAATTTGCTGGTTCGGTATATCAAATGTTATGTAGAATCGAAATAATTATACTATAACAATATTTAAACATCTGAATTTGGTGTTACTACTGGGCAGTCAGTAATACCAGCAGTTGCGAAGTAATGCGAGGGTAAGGATTTTAACTTATTCCAGGTAACATGTTCCGAGGTTTTGCTGGGTGCTTTCTTCGATCCTAAAATAGAAAAAAATAGAATATCTTTCAAACGCTCAGGTAAATCCAATAAATATGAGATTAGACAGCTTAAAAATGGGTGTTTATTATTTTTTCTCCACATAACATACCCAAGTTTCGTTACAATTCGAGGGTACGCTCCAGGATACCTCCCATGTGAGTTTCCAGTGGTACATTATCGAAATAGTATTAAACGGTACCCTAGAGAATTAAATAGTCTTATTACTCGTTATCTTCATAAGAAATTTTTAATTGATTTCTTCAGGTAGTTTCCGCGTAGTAGACTTCTATATAATTCGTGTATAAGAACCCGAAGTGTAATTGATGTCACTCAATTTCTGAACATAACATTTCAAGTGTTGCTGATACGGGTACGCACAATTATAGCGAATGTACATTAGATAATTTGAAGAAGATTTGAAAAAAAAAAATTTTTTTTTTGCCACGCCCCTTGACCCCGCGCATTTGGTTTTTTATTTCCTGTGGCTCCATTTATAGTCCGATCGTAACGTGTGATATATCATTGTTTTTGGAATGACAACGGCTACATTTTCTACTTTGATCACTTTTGACTCCGACGTCAAATTCTAGAAGTGACTTCTGGAAACTCGATTTCGACCACCCTCGAGTACCAAATCGAGTTTCCAGAAGTCACTTCTAGAATTTGACGTCAAGTGCAGTAAAAACTTCTGGTCATTCTTCTAAAGGATGATTAAATATTCATATTATGAGCCGGTTGATAAGGCTAACCTTTAAGATGTAATGTTTTGCAATAAATATACTCCTGCCGGTAGGCTGCCAACAACTGCTCCAGCATGAAAGAGTATCGGGTACTATGTCCAAAAGATTTTTCCGCGCTCGAGCAGTTAAAAAGGTTCTTTGGAATCTCAATATTAACAAGTCTCCGGAGCCGAATGGTATGCTGCCACTGGTGCTGAAACAGTGGTCTTCGATGATATCTCATTAATTAGCTAACTCTTAAAGCTTAACATACCATCGAAGGTTCTCTCCCAATTGGTAATGATTTGCGATTCCTTGAGAATTACAGCCCAATCGCAGTACGCTCTGAGTTCTCAAAGATGATGGAAGGCATGGTTAAGTACCGTCTTGTATATTATCTAGAGTCAAACTCACTTTTAAGAGGTCGACAGTATGGTTTTCGTAGAAATCGTTCTACGGGAGACCTGTCAGCATTACTTTCGGATCGTTGGAGTAGGCACATTTACAGGTTTAGTGAAAGCAGTGACTGATTTTGATGCTTCGAAGTCATGTATCACAGCTTATTGCTTATCGCTCAATACGTGTTGGTATAGATAAGATCTTAAATGAAGAGTTTCAGCTAAGCGAAATTAAATTCAGGAGCAACGCTTGGTTTCGTTCCATCCGTTCGATCTGCTTTTCTTTTTCTCACCTTTCTTAATGACCTCTTTCGCAGATGACAGCAACATTTGTCGTTCATTATCCTTCGCTCGTAGTGCAATCCTTTTAGAGATTGGTGGCATTGATAATCTTAATGAGGAGATTTTTACAATGTTGGATTGGACTCTGACAAATAATGCCGATTTTAATACACGTAAACACAATATTGTATGTTGACCCATTTTCTCTCGAAAGAAGCATTCTAGTGTTAGAAGTTATTTTTGATTTTTATACATGATGCGCTTATCATTAATGAAATGTTATGGACGACTTGTGTAAGATGTTTATAGTTTTTGTTGTATGTTATGACATCCTCTTGTACTTTTTGGACATTTAAATATCTTCGAAAATTATCCACCAGGGATCATACACTGAATGCGCTAAAATTATAAATTTTTTTAAACGACACAATTTCAATGCATTTCAAAGAACTATCTGTGTACGAGTATTTTTATATTTTTAAATCTTTAAATTATAAATAGTTTTGTATGGGGATCACCTACCAAATATATGAGTTCATCAGTTTTTAGATGACTTTTCTCGAAGGGCTATTATCTGATTCCAAATCATAGGCAAAATTGGTATCTAAATTTTACCTTTTCATCAAAATCGGAGTCTTCCCTAGAAAGAGATACCTTGTTAGTTAGTTGCTGTATCTGTTTTTAATTTTCTTTCTATTAAGCGCTTTTGTGTTTGCCAACTCAGGTTTTATATGTTCTCATCACTTCATGTGTGTAACATTGTTGTTAATGCATTTGCAACAATTGTAGTTTGTTGTTCAATTTGTTTTTTTTTTGTATTTTCATAAACTTTTTGCCTTTTTTTTTACCAATATTTGGTTAGTTGGGTTATTTGTCACACACATCAACGATGTCGCCGTCATCATCATCATCATCATCGTCAACATCATCATCGTCAACATCATCTGTTACAACAACTTTAGCATCATCATATTGCTGCACGTTTAATACATATTGCCTTGCCTCATCTTGACTCTGCTGACAAACTTGACTGACTTGCCTTCTGTGACTGTGGTATGTCACATTATGCCTCGGGGTTTTGACATTGTACAATTTGCACATTTTATTCAAACATACTGGATAAATGTTGATCTATGTTGTCACATTTGTGGCACAAGTTATTCTCGCTTCGTTAGCTTCATTTTTTCTTTTTTTTTTTTACTAAAAGAGATTTTCCATGACTTGATATTTTAAAACGATTTTGTGGTAAAAGGGATTTATTTAATACCAACTTTATTTTTTTGTTTACTGAACATAGTTGTTGTTTTAAATTTTAGGGTTGCTCAAATGTTTTCCAATTGACTTTATTGAAATAAATGTACGTAGTACAGACTGTTCACACTGCTTAAATATGTTGGTTGATTGAAATTTTGTGATGTGAAGACACAAGTTTATTTGGTAGCTAGTTACAAGTACAATGGCCCAAATCTCGAAAATTTAGGAAGATAGAAGAAAATTGAGTAAGATTGAACTTTTGAAGTTCTAACTGCCCGACGAAAAAAGTTCCCATATAATCATATATAAGTATATATAGTATCACATATAACTAAACATCACATCTGATCTGATCCGAAAAATGACATACATAAGCTGATCTCATGGTATCTAATCTCATTTAGTTTGATCCGAAAAATGGGTCTATCCATTATGATCAAATTATATGTAATTTGATATTATTTTATCTAATTAGTTTTTTAATTAAAAAATTCAAAAAAATTGTAAATGTTTTGAAGATCAGTACTTTTTTTTAATCCAATTAAGTACTACAAGGTGGCGCAAAAATAACCTTCCGATGTTTTTTGGCAGTAATTTAAAAAAAAAATTAAAAACTGTGATTCTTATTGTGGATTATTTTTATTTGGTATTTTAATTTTTTTTACATCAAATCGAGAATATGATGTCATGTAAATGGCCGCCGCCACAGTTGATTGTCATTTGAGCCCTTTTTATGGCATTTTCTATCACTTTGGCCAAAACTTCCGGCGATAGGTCCTCACATTCTTGCCGGATATTGTCTTTAAGAGCTGCAAGAGTCTGAGGCTTGCTGACATAAAACCGCGACTTCAAAAAGCCCCACAAAAAGAAGTCTGGAGCGGTCAAATCAGGCGATCTTGCTGGCCAGTGCAAATCGCCAAAACGGGAGATTAGGCGCCCGGGAAATGCATCCTTCAGCATATCGGTTGTGGCACGTGCAGTGTGTGCCGTTGCACCGTCCTGTTGGAACCACATGTTTTCCAATCCCAATTCATCAAGTTGCGGCAAAAAGAACTCGTTGATCATTGCTCTGTATCGCTCACCATTCACAGTAACCGTTTGGCCCGCGACGTCTTCGAAGAAAAAAGGTCCGATGACTCCTCCAGCGAAAACAGCACACCATACAGTGACTTTGAGCGGGTGTAATGGCTCTTCGTGGGTTACACGCGGATTTTCAGTGCCCCAAAAGCGTAAATTTTGCTTATTTACGTACCCGCTAAGATGTAAATGGGCCTCATCACTCATGATTATTTTTGATGAAAAATCATCTTCCTCTTGAAGGATGGCTTGAGCGTATGTTACACGCGATTGGCGGTCAGCAGCTAACAGCTGATGCACCGTCTGGACTTTGTACGGAAACATCTTCAAATCATGTACCAAAATTCGCTGTAGAGACCGTCGACTGATACCCATTTGCGTGGCACGTCGTCTGGTCGATGTCGACGGCGCTTCCATGACATCCTCGGCTACAGCAGCAATATTCTCTGCAGAACTGCTACTCCGGGGTCTGCCACGCCTGGCAGCATCTCGTGTTGTGCCAGTCTCTTCGAGGCGAGCGGCTAAACGTCGCAGTGTTTCACCAGTAGGCGTTGGACGGCCAGGAAATCTGCGACGAAATTCACGTTGTGCCAAAGTCACCGACCGATTATTGGTCAAATAAATAGTCACCAATATTCCGCGTTCTGGAGCAGTGTAGCGTAACATTGTTTATTAACGTGTATTTCGCATGTGTTTACTACACAAATGTCAAAACAGAACTGACATTAGGGGCCAATCGCAAAATTTATAGCATTTTCTGATAGGAGGATTACTTTTGCGCCACCTTGTACTTGTAATTCATTTATAAAACATATAAACATTAATTTTTGAAAACAATGTCAAATCAAAAAATTTATGCTTTTTATAAACCTGAAGTAGTATTGGTTTCTCAGATATTAAGAAAAGAACATTTACAACATAAAAACGAAGTTTCCTATTATTTAAATTTGTTATTCTTGTATCCACCACAATTTTTGTTTTAATTACTTACCAAAATTCCAATTAGTTTTTCAGTGTGAACATGATAAAAAGTAGTATGTTGTAAGAAATATAAATCTCATCTCATGCCAACAAATGTTCAATTACTTTATTCATTTTGAACATTAAGCTTTTATATTCAATTGCCCATGCCTCATCCTGTGCCCATCACAAACCCCCATTTGAAATTAACGGAAGACTTTTTTGTTTTGTTCTCTGGAAATTCTGTTAAAGTTTCATCCACATTCAAAGTTATTCATTAGTAGTGCGTGTATTAAACACGCTGCACTTTTCGTTTTTGTTCAATTCCATTTCAAAATTCATTGTCTTTTACACCCCTGATTGTCCATACTGCTGTTGCTGCTGCTGCTTCTGAACTGGCTGATGTCGTTGTTCTTATTCATTTGGGAATTTCCACTATTTAAGCTGATTATGTTGAACATGACAAATGTTCATTGTTCATATTTACTTAGATGAACAAAAGAGTAAATATTAAGTTTTTATTTAAGTATTTTTGTTTTTTATCCATTGGGGTTGATTGGTCGGCAGCCTCGATTTGTTTTGGTGGGTTGGTGTTAAGTACGTGATATAAAATGCATTTAGTATTCTTTTTTTTTATTGTTTCAATTTAAATTGATTTATGTTTAATACCATATATCATCATGTATTATATATTTTATTTAACATACGCATATGAGAGTCTTGTAAGATTTTTTGTTTTTCATAATTTTATTAAGGAGGGTTCAAATTCCGAGGTCAGGGTTACATTTATTACTCAATTATATATTATTATAATGGCAACATGGAATGGAGTTGTAGTAATAAATTGACAATTTTGTTATTGCAATGATTTGCATATCGTCACCTAAAATGCTAATGGGCGTAACTAATAAATTTTCCAAAACCGGGTTTATTGATGATTATGATTCATTTGGCTAAACTACATGGCTACACAAAATTTTGAACTTCTACGATCAAAAATAGCGGTTTTATAACTAAAGTTCGAATCTTATATGTTCTAGTTTCCATACATTTTTTTGGTTGCCCTGTAAAATATTGAAGTAGGGTTGAGTGATTATGAAGCACTGCATCGAACTACATTTCTCCACAATATTGTTTGGTTTTATGATTGAAACTATCAGTTTTACTAACGATTTTGTTAAACTATTTGTGGACGTTTTTTGCTTATATTGTAAAGAAGTAAATATGTTAGTTACGTCCTTTTGCATTTTAGGTGACGATATAATAAGTTGAAAAACTCATAAGTTGTGGTTAAATTTAAGTCAAAGCGAATTTCGTTGCCTTGTACTCTGGAACCTTGTTCTATGCGAGCAACAAAGTACAGAGCTATATCAGGCACCTGATATAAAGAGTAAAACATCTGAGACGAATCGGAAGATGACAAAATCAAACAATTTCTAAGTTAATAAGATTATCTTAAATTCTAATTGTAAATGGTGATCCCTAAATCCCTACTAAACTAATTCAACAACTGGGTCTAATATAACCGATTTCATGAACCTAGTTCAAAATCTCGTGTCGCAGAACTTAGATGAAAGGTATAGAAGTAGATCAAGTTCAAGAACAAATTTTAGATAACGAAAATACTATATCACAAAATTTCAACGGAAGATTTTTCCATGAAGGAACAAGATATTGGAAAATAAGCTTTAATGTGAATAAAGCTTAATTCACGATGTTTTAACGTCCCGAAAACCAGATATGACAGAGAAATTTTAAGAAAAGTATGCTTTAGTCCTACACTCATGAAAAAAAAGTTTCCTTATATTTTTGAAACAGTTTCATTGGAAGAAAATCTATAAAACATTGTCATATTAATGAAGTTTTCACAAATATTATGAAATTTTTCACAAATATTTATGAAATATTCTTCATAACTTCTTAATTATTTCATAACTTCTTCATCATTTGCATATCACAAAGACAAATTTTTAAGTCTTATGTTGTACTAACACACTTCGGTATAATAATTGAATCAGATCCGGATTTTTATTAAACAGTTTCATAAATATTTATGAAACAGTAACAAAACAATGAAACTCTCATTATATTTGTAAAGGTTTTCATAAATATACTCTCTAAAATGTTATAGGAATGTCTTGAAAAACCTTTTAATTAGGAGTGGATCTGTCAAACTAATGACACATTTTACCTTGTAAGTTCTTTTGCATACTTCAAACAAAATATTTTTCTATCAAGTGAGTTTTTATACCCAAATTGTGTATAAAAAGTATCAATCAGAACGATTAGTTAATTCGTCAAAAAATTAATAATTAACAAAAAGTAAGAGAAAAAAAAATAATTGAAATTTACGAACAAAACCCCGATAGTACTCTTACAGCAATTTCTAAAAAATTAAAGGTTTACGAAATACGGGTCCTAGCGTTGTTAAAAATTATAATGACACTCCTACGATTTTTTAGAAAATATGATATTTTTGAACCCTATAATCAGTTTTTGTGGGATATTTCGTTGGTCAGTATCTATTTCTAGACCATGTGTGATTCCCTCAGTATTTTCGAATTGTTTAATATTGGCAACAATCTAAAATAAGAAAATCATCATCATATCGCTCATTTACTCCAATAGTGTCATAAGTCAAAAAAGCTATTTTTGAGTTAATGATGCAGATTTATTAGTTATATCATGCTTTATATTGTGTAAAAATTTCATATTAATATCATGTATACTTTTCGAGATAAAGGATAATATATTTTATTTTTTCTTTAAAGTGGGTGCAAAGAGTATATACTTCATAAAGAAACTGTGCTACTCATGGGTCTCTCGATAATTAGCGAATTCGCAGACAAATCTCACTAAGAGAAAACTACATTAAAACCCCCTATTTATAAAAAACGTGACCAAATAAATAGAGCAAGGGTCAAGCGAGGCAGATATGGATTGAAAACTTTAAACTCGATTTCTGCAAAATCGTGTTTTTTGAGTTATGTCAGTCTTGCAGTAAATGAGCGATATCAATTGCGAAAGAGTTCGTTGAAAGTTTAACCACACACAGAAAAATAAAATGCCAACCGAATTGAAAATTGTATTTTGGTGTCTACAACCAATAAATTCAGTTAGTCCAACCGTATTCAAATGTGAATTTTGAATATTTTAGGTGTTGCAACTAAAACTCAGTTGTGTTAACCTAATTTTGTTTACGAAACCAAATATTCACCTGCACCAACCGATTTATGTCGTAGTAAAAGAATTTTAGTTGGAAGTTGTGTGCAAGATGGTCATTGATAGAGATAAGAAATGGGGAAGGAGAAAGAACAGAATCCCGTGGTAACCCTGAATTTATCTCAAACTCTAAGGATGAGAATAGTTCAGTTGCAGTGCCAAATTTTTCTGTTGTGACTACCGAATTGTTATTGAATCAAGCGAAATTATGCTGTTACTGTTAAACTACTCTCGTTTCACTGATTTTCTGTTGCTGCAACCGAAAAATTCAATTGGCTATATATTTGGTTGTCAGCACGTGATTTCTGTCATCACTTTGAATATTTCCAAGGTGTTTGACCATGTGTGGCAAGGCACACCCCTATCTAAACTCGTGGCTTTTTATATTGGCGATCATTTTGCTCGAGTTATATCCAGTTTTTTTTTTTATCATGTCATACATGCTGTCGATCTGGTCTCCTCCTTGGACTGCATATTGAGTGCAGGGATACCACAGGCGTCTGTTCTTTATCCTTCTCTTTTCCTGATCTTTATGAATGAGCTGATTGGTCTTACTTTAAACCCCATCTATTCGTTCGCTGATGACAGCAATATTTGATATGAAGTAATTTGAACTAAATTTTAAGAAATTGGGAATGATTTGGCTCTAAAAAAAATTAACTCAAATCAAGTATGCAGTTTTCTTAAAACAAGTAAAAGCAATTTACTTCAATTTGATAAATTTGTATTAAAGCTTAGTAAAGTTTGTCTTAAATTTTACGAATCTTTATTAAAATTTAGTATATTTTTGACTAATCAAGTTAATTTTTCTTAAATTTTAAGACGTCTGAACTTGTGCTAATGCAAAATCAACTTATTTTTAAGAAACTATTATATTTAATTTTAAGAAGTTACAATTTTTTAACTAAATTGAAGTAAGTTGCGTATTTGGTGTTAGTTTTTTCATACAATTTTTAATTTATTAAATTTTAGTTTAATAACTTCTTAAAATTTAAGATTCTTCACTAAAAAGTAAAAAATTTTCTAATATCTTTTAAAAATATTAACCTAACATTGACCTAATTCAAGGAAGGAAAATTAAAGAAATTGTCTTATTATTTTTGAGTTCATAAAAAATAAATATGAATTAAAATCTAATAAATTTGCGTTCTTTTAAAAACAATTTTATTTATTTTAAGGAAAATTTAAGAAACTAAATTTTAGTAAGGCACAAACTTAATATTGGGTCATACTTTTTTTTAAGTGCATACACCAAGCCTTGCAGAGGTTAATGTCCGGAGGCAGAGCATGAGTGTATCAGTCAATAGGGACCTTTCTACTACCTCAAGATGGAGCCTTGTAAATAGGGTCGATTTTAATGTGCGCAAGGCTCAGTGTTATTTGCTGGCGCACAATCGGTATAAGAGTTCACTTTCGCCCTTTCTGGCAATGGGCGATGTAAATAATGAGGACTCGTATGCTATTGGTGTTCTGGGAAAGAAAATACAGTGCCACGTCTGTTGGGGCAAATGCGTATTTGAAGTGGCCAAAGAAGCATTCAAGTGACTTGGTTTTTGAATCGAGATACTTCTCACTATCCGATATACTTTGTATTTACACGACGAACATTCGACCGAAAGTGGAATACAATGCATGGGCAGGGGCTCCAAAAACTTATTTGGATTTTTTGGATCGTGCACAGAGGAGAGCAATGAGGCTTATTGGTAAATGAGGCCAAATCAACCATAAGTGGGCTCTTAAAGGATTCCCAGAGAATTACTCGTCAAAAGCTGATATCTGTGTCCAGGTTATTATCTGTGTCCAGGTTATTATTATTTACAAACCAACTGGAGAAAGGTAACTCAATACAGCTATTGGAGAGACCTACGTAAGGAACCAATATAGTTCTTTTTGTTTCGACGGTATGATTGATTTGGCATTTCCAAGCACCAGCATGAATTCTTATGAGTACATTACAGTATTAGAAGAGGAATTGGTGCCATTTATTCAAAATAGCAACGAAGAATAATTAATTTGACAACAAGACAATGCCTCAGTACATGTAAGTCGTCCAACAATGGAGTTTATTTTGAAGCCGTCAATATGAAAGCGTTTTTCATCTAAAAAAGCAGTTATAGATGCATGGAGATCTATAACGGAAGAACTTCGAATAAATCTGGTAGATAGTATGTCTAATCGAATTTTCGAGTTGATTAAAAAAAGGAGGACTCACGCATTATTAAAACTGCGGCTCTAAAATATTTTTCTTAAGTTTTTTTTTTGCAAATTTTTATATATTAATTAATTTGTATTTATAGTTATGACACACTATTTGATTTTGTTATTCCTTTTTGAATAGTAAAATAAAAAATAAATGAATTAAAGGGTTTATTGTAAAAACTTGATAAGCCACATTTTATTTTTAATTTGGTTTTGCATTTTAAAACGATGCATAAAAATATTACGTTTGCAGGACGTTTATACTCTAGGTACTTGCAATAAGTGTTTAAGCAAGACTGCTATTAAATATTAATCAATGGATGTCTAGAAAACAGCGAAAATTCATAAAACAATAAATGTGGCTTATTAAGTTTTTACAATAAGCCCTTCAATTGCTTTTTTTTTTTGTTAAATATTAAAATTTTTTTATTGGTTTTACATTTTTGCCTGTTAAATTCTTCTATTTTTTTTAACTTACGAACTTTAGTGAAATTAATGTGTAATTATAGTTTTGCAACGCAGTGTATTATTAATAAATACCTCTCAACATACACTTAAAATGTTATCAAACAAATTTACGGTATTATCGATAACAATCTTTAAGCATTCATTTCGTACTTGTCTACTAAGCAAGTGCATTATACGAAAAATTAATAAAGTTGAATGTGGTGGAGAAGGGAAGGTGTATAAAAACTCATTTTTGTCAAAAGCCTTTATTTCTCTATATTACTTTTTTGTTTTTATATACTTCATCCGGTAGCTTCAATAATCACTAGTGATTTTATTTGTTAGTTTGTTTTTTATTTGCGCGTAGAGTACGGTGGTACTACTTTACGCGGGGTATGAATAACTTGACCAACCATCCCGCTTTTTAAAGGCTGATCCCGCCTTCAAGTTTTTTTCCTCTTTTTAAACCAAAATCACGCTTTTTGTATTTTAGAACTTTCTAAAAGATTAAATGGTTGCTTCTGATATTACTGGCTAATTTCGAAATCATTTATGGCATTAAAGTTTTTTGCAGAATTTAGTATTTCAAATAGGTACCCAGGGAGAAATCGTTAACCGTACAATGAAAATAGTACTGGCAAACCCATGCTATGTTTGTAAAACCCACCGTGTTAAAAATTACCAAGGTACAACTAATATTGTACTTTTTTGAGTTACCAGCGTTATGAAAACGGTGGCAAGTTAGCTTAAACCAACGGTTGGCCACTTTTATCAAGCGGGTAACAGGACAATACTGTCAGGATTGTTAATCCCACGTTCTGCCAATGCATAGCCGACCGTCGCCGACGCTTTGGCAACACTGCGCCGATGGCATTTTTCTGAATATGTAGTTTTAATCGTTTAATGAATATCTACACTCAAAAAAAAAGTTTGTAAAGTCAGCTAAAAATTTTGCTGAGTCAGCTAAATTTTAGTTAGGGGGGTGCTTGTAAAAAAATGCTAATTTTAGCAAAATCTTTTGCAGAAAATTAGCGAGCTGATATTTAGCAACCAAATTAGTAGATTGAGCAAAAGTTTTGCAAACACTTAGTGGATTAGAAATTAAAAACCCTTGCGAAAAATTAATAAAATTTTTGCTGAATATTAGTAGACTGTAAAAAGCTTAAAAAATTTGTAGAAAAATTATACTTTAGTTAATTTATTTGCTGAAAATCATAAACATTTTTCGTGATTCTTTTAAAAATAATTTACAATAAGTTACAAAATATAAAAATGTTCGTACTTCCACATTGACGACATGAATTAATGTAATACAGTCGACCCTCGGTTAACAAACGCCTTGCTTAACGAACATTTCGCACAACGAACACATTAAAAAAAAAAAAAAATGTTTCGCTTAACGATCAAAGTTTAGTATAACGACCAACGCAAAATGGGAAATACCGAATTGCGCAAAAAACTTCTGTTGGTGTTCAGCTTTGGCATCACTTGTGTTCATACAATTAAGAAGACGTGTTGAGACATACAAACATATAGTACATATTCATTATTTGATTTCGTTGAAAAAGGGGAACTACCGAATTGCGCATAAAACTTCTCTGTTTGTGTTTAGCTTTAGCATTACTTGTGTTCATACAATTAACAAGACGTGTTGTTTTTTTTTTTTGTGAAAGTGTAACGTAACATTAAAAAGCATTACCCCAATCAGACAGTGGCTAAATTTTGTCGCATTTTCAACAAATTTTAAAGCGTCGCCAAAAACAAACGACTCTAGACAGTTTTTTGTTAAAGAAGAACTAGGTATGCGTCCAGGTATCATACAAAATTATTTTTTTTGTATTTTTTTTCGTTTTTTTTTCATTGCAGATTGTCTCATTTCGTCCTATATTGAGTTCCTTAAAAATGTTGATAAATATATGTTATATTACTTTCAATAAATATTGATGTTGAAATATGTTAGTGTGTACTTTTTCCGACTTGGAGCGCATTATTTTGTGTTCGTTAACCGAGGTCCCAATGTAGTTGCAAATATATAGAAATAATTATATATAACATAAACAAAATTATCTTTCAACTACATATATCAATGGTTGTCTAAATGATGCTATCTTTTAAATCCCGCAGATAATTATAGAAAAGAAAAAATAACAAAATATAACATATACAACCCTTTTTTGCAGTAAGAAAAAGGATATATAAAAATCTACCTATGATGTGTATCTATTTGTTTGCAATTTGACCACACTAGATTATTAATCTCTATAAACATTTAGTTTACAAATACACATTTAATCTTTATTAAATTTAAATGTTTTATTTTGTCATTTATTTATTTAACTCACAAGCCGGTGACAACACAAAATTTAAATTGTATAATCCACAATTTTGTTTTATGTATTAAAAACATCTTGACATGCCGCGACATCTAATTCATTCTGCGTATATTTTCCAAACTGATTCTAATCAGCACAATTTTTTAGCAAAATAAAACATTAGTAAAACATTAGTTCAAAACAGTTAAGTGCTGAATAAGTATAACTAAAATTTTAGCTGAAAACAAAATTTTAGCAAAAAATTTGCTGAAAAATAGTATACCTGATTTACAAGACGCTTTACTACCTTATATTTTTGAGTGTATTCAATTATTTTTTGTTAATACTTTTGCTCTTCATACTTAACTGGATCGTCTTCAATTTTTCTATATCGTTTTTTTCTGCCTCTCGATGTTCTGCCCATAACTGTTCCTTTGTTTTTGCTTTATTTTTAGCCACTGAGTGTTGGTCTAACGTAAAAAAATATTTTTGACAGGGGAATGACGAATCTCTACAAAATTCTCTTAAATATGAATTTAAGTACTTACCTTAAAGAAATGAAGATGAATCGGAAGTTGATATTAAAAATAAACTTAAAAAATGCACATATAATTATAAAAAGTTTTAAACATTAAAAAAAAAAACAACACAGGGGAATGATTAACGTAAGTGTGAAAGCTCATTACGAAAGTCAAAAGGCGTACGTCTTCATTTGATTACTATTGTTCGAGGAAAACTTGCCACATTTTTATTCTTTAAAATTTGAATTATTTGCAAATTAACAATAGTTAATAATTTTAATTTCAACAAATACAGGGGTATGATGTGTGCCTTCAGGGATAAAAAAATAATCATTCATAAAAATATTGTTTGATAAAAATAATCATTTAATATTATTTTTTACTTTGCACTTATTACATTAAATAATTGTAAACTTTTTTTTGTTAGAAATTTATACAAATTTAAGTGAAAAGTGTGACAGCCAGGGTAATGATGTTTGAACACTTTGGTAGACAATTTTTTGAAGAACAAACCCATTTTTGGAAACAAAATGTTGTGACTGCAAAGGATCTATAAAGCTTTATTGTAACTAATGTAAATAATAAATTAGCATATATTTTAATTTTCATAAGGACAGCAAATTAGCTGGTTATCTCCTAATCAATCAAATAGTAAAATATTTTTTATTTCAAATAAAGTTAACGGAACCAGTGATGGAATTTTGAAGTTTTTGATTAGTGCCGAATCGAATCCTAAAATGTGCCATATGGACATTTTTTAGCATTCTAAGAAAATATCAATTTTATTTTTGATATCTTAAAGAAAATTCAGGTGTTTTGATAAAAGCATAAAAAAATTACATTTTTTTTTTTTGAAAAAACAAGATACAAAGCTCTATACGAATACACTCAAAAAAATAAGTTAGTAGAAAAGCTAGTAAAACGTCTTGTAAATCAGATATAATATTTTTCAGCAAATATTTTGCTAAAATTATGTTTTTACCTAAAATTTTAGTTATACTTATTCAGCACTTATCTGTTTTGAACTAATGTTTTACTTATATTACACTACTGCTTTACTAATTTATTTTACTAAAAAAGATAGTGCTGATTAGCACATTAATGAATGAATTAAATGTCGCGGCATGTCACGATGTAGTATTGACTAGGAAAATGATACTAAAAAGTACAACACTAGTAAGACATATACAAAAATCAAACATGGAATATTTTTGTATCTGTTTTTCAGACTTAAAACAAAATTGTGGATTGAATCAACTTAAATTTTGCGTTGTCACCGGCTTGTGGAAGTAATTGTCTATTTATTAAATAAAAGACAAAATAAAATATTTAAATTTAATAAAGATTAAATGCGTATTTGTAAACCCAATGTTTATAGAGATTAATAATCTAGTGTGGTCAAATTGCAAACAAATATATAACAGGTAGACAGACTAAAGCGAAAGACAAAGACACATCTTAGTTACATTTTTATATTTCGTTTTTCTTGTACAGTGGACTCGCAGAAACGTGAACATCCAGTATCATGAACGTCCCAGAAACATGAACACTTTTTTTACATTGACTTTTCCAAAACGTGAACAAAGTTCAATAGCTCTAAAACGTGAACGCATTTTTTTTTATAAGATATGTTTCTATTTCTTCAATATTTTAGTAATTTGGGGAATCCCCGAATAATAAGTTAACCACGTCCTTATAGTAAACACCTTTTCTGACGTGAACAGAAAAACTCTTTAACTCTTTTCCTGTATCTCCGAATTTAAGAAATATAAATAGAATAAGCAGTAATTTTTATAGTAAATGCATTAGAAATTAAGATCTGTTAAATATCAAAAACGTATTAAAATCAATAATTTGGGTATGCAAAAATTGTTAGATTTTGAATTTGGTCTATTTAAAAAAGTTTCATAATAAGAAAGTTTTCTAATACAGAAAATTTCTTAAAGTGTTAATATTTTTCTATAGGCAAGTGTCTGAATATTTAAAAAAATTTTCTGAATTTTTCAGGAGAAAAATATTCAAAATCTTTGCATATTTTATTTTTTTGTTAAATAATCAACATAATGATTGGTTTTGAAGTACTTGGAATAGAATTTATTCTAAGTGGATCAATTCTGTAGTAAAATCAGAAACGCGAACATCCCTTGCAAAAATTAGTTCACGTTTTTGAGAGTTCACTGTATGTATATGCAATATTTTGTTATTTTTTCGTTTCTATAATTATCTGCAGCATTTGCGTTCCTTTAAAATATAGCATCATTTAGACAACCATTGATGTAAGTAGTTGAAACATTTTGTTTATGTTATATACATACATACATATAATTATTTCTATTTTTTTAGATATAACATTAATTCATGTCGTTAATTCGGGAGTATGAACATTTTTATATTTTGTAAAATTGCAAATTATTTTTAAAAGAATCACAAAAATATGTTTTTATGATTTTCAGCAAAAAAATTAACTAAAGTATAATTTTTCTACGAATTTTTTGAGTTTTTTTTTTTAAGCAAGGGTATTTTAATTTCTTATCCACTAAGTGTTGGCAAAACTTTTGCTGAAGTATTTGATTTTTTTCATAAATTAAGTAAACCGTGATGTTTTCGAAAGGTACATATTAAAATTTTGGATCTTTCTTTCGTCGTAGTTTTTTTTTTATTAGCGAAATTGTCAAAACGAGAAATTTCAACTTTAAATACATGCATAGGGCATATTATAACGTGTAATACATCTAATTAAAAGGCATAGGTCATACTATTTTAATGTTGTCAAAAAAAAAGTACCATTATTATTTTCAATTTTGCATTTTTTGCAAAAAGTTGATCAAATAATTTAAATTTTCTACAAAAAGTTTTTGCTAATATTTCTTTTAAATTCTAAGGCCATATTCCTAATCTGCGTCCTAAAGTAATTTAGAAATGATAAGTCACATCGACGATGCGTCAATATTTTCTGATTTTGTTGAGCTGTGTTAATTATGACATTGTTTTTTTTTCTTAAGATGAGAAAGTTTTAAAGTGACAAAACTCCACATAGTTTTTAAGTAATCTTTTCTCGGAAAGGCATTTTTACATAACACAAATTCTCACTTTCAGATTAATATGTCAGTTTGGGATTGTCTAAAAACCTTTCTCAAATGATTTTAACTAAAAAATTGCAAATTTGATAAAAATCAGTTGGTCACGTTAGGTTTGAAGTGTGTTTGTAAAATGTTCAAAGTCAGTAAAATAAAATTCATAAATTTTTATAGACCTTCTAAGAAGAACGTGCAATACGTCCGGCATTTCCACATTCAGTCGTATAAACAAATCCAAACAACCACAAATACACAGCTCTTGGACAATCATTTAAACATACATAAATATTATTTATGTTTGTACAAAATTGTACAATTTCATACCATATTTATGTATAAAATACAGGAACTCTTTAACCATACAAACACTCGACTACATGTTCATTAGACTCGTCCACGCATGTATGGAAATATAAAAGTATATTCCGAATCTTTCTCTACAAGCTTGCTATTGATCCTTTTATCAAAATATACCTGTATACCAAAAATTGGCTCAATCAGGCGATATTTAGAGATCGCTATAAAATGCGACTTTATATCTAAAAAGAATACTCAGGAAAAATACTTCATCATATTTATGAAAAACGTCATAAATATGATGAAAAACTTCATTGATTTTCTTCCAATCTAAGACTTGATAAATATGATGAAACGGTTTCATAAAAGGACAATTTATTGACAGGCTTCTTCATATTTATGAAATGTTTCATAAATATGATAAAGTTTCATAGCCTTTTATGAAATGCTTCATAAATGCTATCAAATATTTAATAAACAGAATGAAGCAGTTTCATAAATTTTTTTTACGAATGTTTTATAAATTTTTATGAAATATTTCATAAATATTATGAAATGTTTAATAAATATTATTAAACGTTTCAGATTATATTATTAAATGTTTTATATTATATTTAAAATTAAGAACACATCAAATAATATTTGCTTGATGTTTCAGAATTTCAAATAAAATCTGGTAGTTTTTGAGTTTTAAAAAGTGTAAATGATATTTTCTAAATTTCAAATAAAAAATAAAAATTTTAATAAAAGACGAAAAGTTTTTATTTACAAAAATTACGAAACTTTTTTATGAAATGAGGAAGGTATATGAAGCATTTTTTAGACATTTTTATGAAACTTTTCTTCATATTTATGAAAATTTCATATATAATGGATAATTGATGACAAACGATTTATGCAACCATATCATCAATATGATGAAACTTTTTTCTCTGAGTGTAAAAAAAAAAGTCAATTCAAGTGTAATTATTGCGATGAGTTTAAACTTTTTTAAAGTAATTTGGTCTAATAAATCCGAATCTGAAGTCTAAAACGTTCGACAGGCTCACCTTTTCGAGTTATGGAACATTCTTTTTTAAATCCTTTTACGCGGGCAAAATGGTTTACGAGTATTAGTCAATATTGTGGAGATGACTTTAAAATCTTTTAAATGTTTAATAGATTTGAATCCTACATAAATTTAACTCTCATTTGAGTAAAACAATGTCGGAAAATGTGCAAAGGTATTTTTGAACACCGGAGGGGTCTCGAAAATGCCATTTTTTGGAATTGTACTTACAACATCCAGATTTGTTTAAAAATTTGGACATATTAAAAGCATGTTTATAATATGCACTTCAATAAATAAAACGAGCGGTCAAATTTTGAAAGCCCTTAAGTAGATCGAAAAATATATGGAAAATAGGTAAACGATTTGAACTAAATTTTTTTTGAAGTTCACGTGTCCTATATTTCGGGAGGGTGGTTAAATTTAGGTGTGTTGACTTCAGATTCGTATTAAGTAGTCGGAAGTACTTAAACAAATTTTTATTATAAATCTGTTTAAAAACCTTTTTATATCCATATAAATTGATTAATCGTTCATTTTGGTGACTCGGTCAGTATCGTTCAATTCGAGCCAGTGAACTAGTTCGTTCAAATCGTTCAATCGATCTTTTTTCTTTGACTTGTGACTCATCTGCCTGTTGTGAACTGTGTCGTTCTTTTGACAATTATTACGCACTATTCATGTTTTACGAGTTTTTTCACAAAGTTTACTGTACATAGACAAAAAGTGTTATAAAATTGCAACTTTTCTAACAAAAATTTATTTATTTTGTGTAAAAAAAAACATTTTATTTGTATCACTATAATTGCTTTACCTAATTTGAAACAATATTACTACTATTTCATAAAAAAAATTATTCTGTGAATAAAAAGAACGAAATGAACGATTGAACGAAATGAACGATTGAACAACAAGATCGAATATTGGTGAAGGAGTCATATCGTTCAATAGAGTGAGTCGTTCAATTGAACTAGTTCATTCATGAACGACACAACTCTAAAATTTTAATTTCTGTTAAATTTCGGCCTAACACTGAAAAATCGTTAATTTATAGCGACCTTTAAATATTGACCGATTTTGGTCTGAGCATTACTGAGCACTACTAAAAAACAGGGGCAGCCCTGTGGAGCTCTAAAATTCAAGAGTCTTTTTTTTTTTTTGGGCCCCCTAATGTTTATGCAAAGAGTAAGTTGTACATAGTTCCCTATGCTGAGGAGTAGTAAAGTATTTTAAAGTGACTTTAAAATTACAGTTGAATGAATGAATGAAATATAAAAAAAATACCGCCAAGAATATTAAGTAATGAATCAATTCGTCTTTTTTCAATCTCTTTATTCATAATCAAAACTGACAAAAAAAATCCCAAACAAGAAGTTAATTTGAATATCTCTATGAAAAAAATTAAAACATTTCTTAAATATTCCTTTCTTTGTTTAATTTAGAATTTTTTTTTTTTTTTGAAAGACCCTCCTAATATGGCTTTCAAGAATTAGTAGGAATTTTAATTTGAACATATGTAAAAATAAACAAACTAACATTATTTCAGTAGCGGAAATAATAAACATTAGCAAATATCAAACGTTGTGTTTTTAGCTCGATTTAGTGATTAATTTGGTATTGTAAGAGAAGAAGGACCTTGTATTCGTTTATTTTAACCAACAAATTAAATCAAATAATGTAAATGATAAGGTCATATCATAATGTTTAAAAATACGTCACGCTATAACGGACTGTCGATATCCGTAACTTAGACACTTCACAATTTTAAAATGTATTTCTTAAGCTGCATTGACATTACGCTCGAAATAAAGTTCAAAATAGATTTCGAAATCTAGTTCGTGTATCATTTTATAGACACTCAAAAAAAAAAAGTTTGTTGAAAATTTTATTAAACGTCTATTTCAAATATTTAACTAACTTTCAGCTAAAATTTTAGTTAAACGATTTTATCAAAAAACAAATTTTGAACCAAAGTTTAACTAATTTACGTTACTACCAAAATTGTGCTGATAAGCACGGAGAACAAGTGAAAAGATGAGATGTAGATGTCGCAGCTTGTATGGACGAATTAAAGAAACAAGAAAAGATTAAAACAAACTCAACCATTATAAGACTTACACAAAATGCAACTGCGTTTGATTTCGTTCTTTTCATTTATTATTTTGTATACTACATATCAAACAAAAGCACGCATGTGTGTGAACATAAAATTTCTGAGTTTTAAAAAAATATAAATAAAACAATAAAATAATTAAATAAACTAATTTAAAAAATTTAAATGAATAATATGAATATGCTAATTTAAATGAATATGTTAATTAAAATGAATGAATATGTTAATTAAAATGAATTTGAGACCATTTTCATGATAATGTAGTGATTACCTTTATTTCAACAAAAAGGTATTATTTCGAGTTAATACAAAAGTTCAAATAGAAATGAATTGTATATTTTCATAAAAAAGGTATTATTTTGATTTGAGCCTTTATTTATGTTAAAAATAATCAAACTGTTTTATTTATATTTGGTTGTATTTTGAGTTGATACTGTTTTGTTGATAAAATTTGTTTTATTCTATAAATTTAAATCGATAAAGTTTCAAAAAAATGGTATTAACTCAAAAAATTGGTTTTTTTTTTGCAAATAACAAAAACAATGTATATATATTTTCAAATGGAATTTATTATTATGATATGTTTGAATTTTTAAATTCTGTTAAAATGTGGCCATAAACAGTTTTTTGACTCTACTGAAAATTTTAAAATTTTGAGTTAATACCCTCTTGTTGATCAAGTGCGATATGAAAAAATATTGATTCCTAGTATGCTTTAAATGTCTGAAAATTCTATGTCTTGTTTTTTTTTAATTGAATCAGGTACGTGACATGTATAGCACTTTTAGTGTATTTCTTTTTTGTATTTTCGAATTATCTTCATTAAAAAAATGTAAAATTACATCAACATTAAGATGTCCCTTAAAATAACAATTTGTCGATTTTCGTTCATTACACTCCCAGTTTTATTATAAATGGTTCCGAATGGAAGAAATTGATTTTTTTTTTTTGAAAACGTTAATCTATGCGGAAAGTTGTTTTTTGAAAAAAGGTATATTATAATAAAAAATTTCCAAAATTCGAAGTATGAAAAAAATAAATATTTTATTTCATTTATTTATTTAATATACCCAAAATTATTCAGATATGGAATTCTGACTTCATCGGATATCATTATTCAAAATGACCCACAAATTTGATGAAAATGCAAAAACGTATTTTTTTAAATGCCTAATTTGAAGATGTCGATTGTTATTTTTATAATATAATAGTTCTTCTTAAAAAAAAAAATATTTTATTTTATCAAAATTTTTTATTTTATCAAACATTTAACAAAAATGTTATGTTTTTATCAAAGTTTACATAGTTTTTGGAAAAGTATTACTTAGATTTGATTAGACAATAATTATTTTTACTTTTATCCAAAAAAGCTTTAACCCGTAGTTTCCTGGGATCAGAAAAAAAACCCCAATGAAACTTTATATTAATTATGACTACAAGCGTTTAAAGGCTTTAAATTGATACAAAGAAACCTAAACTTGATAAAGATAACTATTTTATGCAACTTGATCCATATAGGGTTAATAAATACACTTATGGCTAAAAACGGCGTACTAGGAAATTTACAGACTAAGACCTTTTATAATTTTCTGATAATATTGCTTGAAATCTTTTAGACTATCTTTACTTTTATTCAAAAAATATTTTACCTTAGTTGCCGAGGGACAAAAAAGACCCACGAATCGTAATTTAAATTATGACTGTAAGAAAAGTATATAAAGACTTTAAATGGATAAAAAAGTGTTTTCCAGTTTTAATGTTACTTACTTAGGCATATATCAATTCCTTTTTTATTATGGGATGCCAAGCTTATCAAAATCGGACAAGAACAAATCTAGTAGATACTAAAAACATAAAGGTTGAGCATAGCCATGACCGACAGCGCCAGTAGCACGGATGGAGTAAAAGTTGCTCTATAGAAAGCGGAGATAATTTGGCAACTATTGCAGGCTTTAAACTTCAAGAGTTTTTCCAGTGAATATAACTTATTAGACCAATGATTTCAATATTATACATAAGAATAAGCTCTTTAAAGGTCTAGAATTACGGTCGGTAATCGGCTACTCCATATGTCTTGAGAAAAACCAATAAATAACTTCAATTGAGATTAAGATTCGATATAATAAAGAAATATTATTATAAGAGGAAAACCTCTGATCGATTATACACCGATTTGTAGGAAACTCCGATTATGTAAAAGAGGATCCAAATCTAAGGTTGATATGTGATCAATCTTTTTTTTCATGTATCATCATTGTCCTTAAGAAGGTAAAAACAAGGTATAAAATGGCCACATTTTTGTACTATTTTGATTGGCAGCATGTCAAAAATCGGCATATTTTTAATGTATCGTCAAAAGATATAATTTAATATGCATAATGCCAATGTTTGTGGATTATGTAAATTGAATGCAAAATAAACGCAACAAAAATATGCACCTTGACTTTTTGCTAAAAATTTTAAGTTTATCAAAAAACACAATTTTGATGTTTAAATTTTTAAGCAATAGTAATTTACATTTTGTTCAGCAAACTCCGCGTTATTGCGCCTATCCGCGACAGAAGTAGATTAAAAGTGTTAACTATTCTTGTTAAGTCGATTCCAGTCAGAGTTTAGGGCATTAAACCGCTTTTCATAAAAAATTGTTTTAGTTTTTTTCAGTCTACTAATATTCAGTAACAATTTTGCTAACTGTTGGCAAGTATTTTTTAATTTTTAATCAACTAAGTGTTAGCAAAATTTTTGCTGAATCTACTAATTTTGTTACTAAAAATTGGATCACTGATTTTCGGCAAAAAATTAGCAATTTGTTTGCAAGCAAATTGCAATATGTTCACAATCACCCTCCTGATTAAAATTTTGATGACACAGCAAAACTTTTTGCTGACTTTACTAACTTTTTTTTGAGTGTACTATAAAGATGTACGAATACATCATCTATCCTTTGATGAATACTTGAAATTACAACAAATATCTTGAGATTTATTTTGAAGTGTTTTCATACACAATAAAACCTTTGATGACTCAAATATATAAATACATATGTATGTACATATTTACATCGTACATACTTACAATTACACAGGCCAACTAGTTTTTTAACCCTAAGACAAGAGTATACGCTGAATCCGAATCTGAACACAGTATTTCTCCATCATATCAGGTTATTTTATTAACCTAAAGTTTAAAAAAAACTCAGTTTTTCGAATTATTCTGGACGATATGACATCGCGAATTAAGCTTTATTCACAAATCTTTTTATATCATCTGAAAGTTCTATGTGTTGCCTTTAAATTTAGATTTAACCTCTCTAATATTTTATTCCTTCTGGAAGAAATCATCCTTGGAAACTCGTTGGTGTATTTTTTTTTGTACAATTTTGTCGGCCTGTGTTTTACAATACTTTTGTTTAAATATTGTTCTTGAACTCATGGGTAATATTTTATAAATATTTTATTTGACACGTGTAATTAAATATACATTAGGGTGCCCCGGTAAAAAAAATTTAAGGATAATTTGGGAAAAATAAGTGCACAATTTTTGGTGGGGATCTTTAGTTCCCTACCAGCGTTTAAAGTTGGCGATGTTAATATATATCGGTAAAAAAATTAAAAATACATTAGGGTGCCCGATAAAAAAATTGAAGGATAATTTGGGAAAAAAAGTGAACAATTTTTGGTGGGATCTTTAGTTCCCTACCAGCGTTTAAAGGCGATGTTAATATATATCGGTAAAAAAGTTGATTTTTTTTTACAAAATTTGTGTAAAAACTTGCGTAATACTAGGCCGTTACAAAAAATGTCTTTTAAATTTTTATGTGATCAATTTTGGTCTGCTGATGCATCTTTTATGATAAAAAAACTTGTATAATTTTAAAGGCAAATGTGGTCTAGAATCATTCCACAGAGCATTCAAAATTAAAAGGCCCTCCAAAGTGACAATTTTAAGACCCATTTTGAGAAAAATTTCAAAATCAGCTTCTTAAAAACGCAATTTCCGACTGAATTTACTCAATAATCACTTTTGAAATACCCCAGCCAGAAATTGCCGATGGTCAGAAAAATCAAGCACTGTCAAAGCACTTTATTTTTAATACCATTGGCAGAAACTCAAATTAAAGCACTGGCAAAGTCCTTATTTAGAACGCTTTCCCACCGTTGTCAAAAAGTGCTTTGTCAGTACTTGATTTATGAAATTTACAACCGTAAAAAAATTAAAGCAATGACAAAGCCCTGATTAAGAACGCTTTCACAACGCTAGCAAAATGTGCTTTGCAAGTACTTGATTTATAGAATCTACAACCTTAAAAATAATTTAACAATGGCAAATACCTAGTTTAGAACGCTTTCCCAACGCTTGCAAAAAGTACTTTGTCAGGACTTTATTTATAAAATTTTTAATGAATAAACAATATGTTAAGCACCGATAAGGCACTTGTTTAGAACGCTTTCCTAGCGTTAACAAAAAGTGCTTTGTCAGGACTTGATTAATTAAATTTTCAACCGTTGTTAAAATAAAATACTACACAGTGAAAAAACTCATATTTTCAACAATTTTTTTTTTTGAAATGCTTGTTAATTGTAGTTTTTTTAATATAACAATTCTTTGAAAACATAAATTATAAAAAAAATCAACAAAAGGGTGTTTGTATTTACAAATCATCACTGTTTTTTTTGTATTTACAAAAATACTCTATGGGGCATGTTTAATATTACAGACAAAATTTTGTAATTTATTTTTGTGTATGTATTTGTTGTTCAAAATTTGTAACTGTTAATAAAACAAACAATTTTCAAATTTTAGTTTTTATATTTTATTGCAATTAATTATGTAAAAGAGTTATAGCAAATTTTTCATTGTTAATAGTAGTAAGAATGCACTTAAATTCTACCATATGAATATTTATTTTAATATTATTTATATTCAAATTGTTAACCATATAAATTCCTATTTCTTTTGATGATACTGGATAGTCGAATACTTCTGTAATTTCATTAAAAACATTTCCTTTCAAATGAATATCATGAACTTTTAACTTGGAACGTTTTGTGGTAAAAATTTGGTTTACTATCATAATGTTGCCATTGTCGAGTAAGCAAACATTGTCAGGATGAACAGAAGTAATCTTAAAGCCAGAAATGTTTACATAAGAAAAAACTACTGTCGATTCAGAGGTTTCTTCAGCATTTCCCAAAGAATATTTCATATTTTCCTTAACGGGATATACCAATGGAATATTCATATTATTATTGGTATGAAAAATATGCAATTTTCTTTGTATTTGAGCAATTGTATTTGTAGTAGATTTTATTATAGATTTTATAAAACCAAGACTGTTTTCAAAATCAAAGGCGGAATATTGTGAAATTGGTGACCCCGTGTTTGTAACGTCATCTGCGATATGAATTAAATTGTGAATATTCATGGTCTGGGAACTAGAACCATAAAAATGCGGCATTAGTTGAACAAATTTTTTCAAAATATTTTTAGCATAGTGCGCTTTTTGTGTTGCTAGTTTGTTTGAAGACAAGATGCGACATGATACATACAAAATTAAAAAATGCTTATATTGCTCTTCTTTTAATACCTGCTTTAGAACAACACCTCCAGCATATAACAAAAAAAATCTAAATTGTGTGGCCTTCCAATTTCCCAAATCCATTAAGTCAAAGGACTTCCTTTGAAACTCGACTGGTATGTCTTTTGATATAATTTCAAGTTTTTTTTGAAGAATCGAAACCATTTCCAAGGAAATAAATGCTTCGGAATTTTTAAAAATTAGTTTCTGGATTAATTGTTTTGTAATACCAATGTAAAGCATGTGCATTTCGTCGACAAAAACATATTTAATTAGATCAAAGTTGTTAATCTCCAAAAGTGGGCTGTTGTAGTGCGAACACATCACCCGTTATCATAATATTGTATTTTACTACTTATACCTATATCTAACTTACTTACTCTTACCTATATTATTACTTATACCTATATTCAACTTACTTACTCTTATTATAATATAACTATACTACTGTTATTAGCATAACTAAAAATATATTTAATAAAGTTGCTAACAGACAGTCTTGTGCAAACCATTGAAAGACAACGTTTGTTTTTATTCTCGTTGGCTTAGCCACCATCCACCATACTGTCTTCTTTTGTTAAATGATGTTGCGGGTTTCTTTTTTCGCTAAAAGACTGTATTGTACGTTCATCGCAGTTAGTTTCTTTGAAAACTCGGGTGTTATTAACAGTTTCTCCTTTTACGGTACATCTTTCACACGAATAAAAACCAGTATGACTTTTACAGCATTTTATAAATGCACGTGCTGGCATATCACAACAAAAGCCCAATAATTGCATCGTGAAATGTTTTTCATTAACATCAATGCCTACATTAATAAAATTAATGTAACAAAAATTAATAACATACATTTGATTTTTATATCTATGGTTTATACCTTCATTTGTTAAAATATTAACTTCAGCTACGAGTTCTGCCAAAAATTCTCTGGCGGAGTATGGTTTAGAATTCCCATAAAAAAGTGCGATTAAAAAAGGCTTGGTCACGTAAATCGGTGAAAAAACTTTACCCATGATCGACCAAAAACCTTTTTTTGATTTGTTGAAAATATCCATCCCGTCTACATGAATTATTATTTTTATATCTTTTTCGTTATAAATGTTAGGGTCAATTATAGAATTTAGATTAAACTTAATTCCAAAGTACTTAAATTTTCCTATAGTGCCATCAGCGCAATTCATAAGCGTTGATTCACAGCTTATGTTTGATGTACCTAATAAGGTTTTACAAGATTTTGGAAGAGATGTATATCCTTCTGACCTTAGTACCAATAAAAGTTCGTCGATGGACTTTTGGGTTAGAATTCGAATATTTCTCAAAATCCAATTTTTAATTTTTTGCTCTATGTGGCCATTTATCAGCGTGCTTATATCGATATCTGTTTCTTGCGTAATAGAGTCATCAGATATAGATTCTTCTGGAGAACTAAACTCAGCAGAAGTTTCAAATTGTTCGTCACCTTCGATTTCCAAATTTTGAACATCAACAAATTCCTCGCATTCTTCGGTTTTATAGCATGGAACAATTATTTCTGGTACTTTCATTGCTGAAACAATTTCAACTTCCAAACCTTTTATATAGTTAGTATAGTCAATGAAAAAAAAATATAAATTAAAAAAAAAAATTTTTGTAAAAAATGTTATATCTTACATTTTTCAGAATTAATCTCTTTATTTAAAAGTCTATATTTCTTTAGTCGCTCATAAGACATAATTTCGAATATGTATTTAAATATTAAAATAATATTATTATTATATTAGTTAATTATTCTTAAATTTGTTTTTAAGACTTTCTGTGTGACACTTTAGGGTTGGTTACTTTCAATATTCGAGAATACATGTTACTTTTAATTTGAGTAACCGATACTTTCTAATCTATTTAATTTAATAACAGTTTAGTAAAAGGAATTTACATAGACAAAACAATTCTTCTAAAAGTCGTACAAGTCATTAATACTTTTTTTAATTAAAAAGGTAAATTTTTTTATCATTTATACAATTATTGAAATTTGTTTCGTCAAAATAATTGATAATCAGTACCCAATATATTTTCAGCACCATGTGACATTTTTTTTATATATATTGTAACTGTTACAGAAACCATAAGTATACAGAATAACAACAACAGTTTTTCAAAAGAGTGTTTGTAGCAGTTATTTAGTATTTTTTAGCAAAAATTTTAGCGCTTTTTAGTATTCGGTTTTGATAGCAGTGGTATATTGTGAATTAAATTGATAGCATTTAATATGCTGCAAGATTTAAGCATTTAGGTTTAAAGTTTTGATTAATACAAATCGATGTATAAAAAATCGAGTTCAATTTTATTTTGAAAGAAAATAAATATTCTAGATAGAAAAACTAATCGTCTTCATTTTCGATTTTCATCACACTCCTGTAGTGCGATTCAGTAATTTTTAACGATCCGACAATCGCAAAATATATCGACAACTTTTGTTGTTTTCACTAACGATTATATGATTCACTAAGTACACCTTAACGGTGGTCGACATCTCTATTGATTTAAATTATAATCGACTGGCACACAAAAATGTTTGTCGTTTAGATAACAACAGCTGACTTTAACTTTTAAATTTTATTGAATAGCTAAATCGATAACTTTGTAGTTTATTTCATTAAACGATTAGATTATCGTTAAAAAAAAAGATACTGAATTGCACTACTGGTTTAGTTATCCCATTCATGTGAATGGCCTATTATTTTTTTTTTAATAGTCCCGCAAAATTTATTTTAATATGTTCCAGCGGGCTTTAAAAATATTCACAGAATTAAGTTAGCAACACTGAAAACAAAGTAGTATTTAACAGTGTTGTATTTGATCGTTTCTAGAAAATGATGCCATATTGGCATGTTTACTTATTCCCTGATTGGGAATATTTTGTATGTAATGTGTCATCATTAAATAAGAAAACATGGCCATGATCCGCTAATTTCAGAAAAGATAGTTGTCAAAACGTTACTATTTAAAGATATCGTTCTATGTTTGCTTCACGTAATCATATCACTATCGTATCGTTTCGAATATGTTTTCGAAAAAGATGGTGAAACAGCTGTCACTTTTCTTTTTTCTTATTCCGCTTTATTAATTTTCTTTAAAAAAAAGCTTTAAAACAATTGAAAATAAAGTATTTTAAATAGTTTTATTGAGCATATCAGCTAAATAAAAATTGTTGAATCAGTTACAGTAATTTGTTTATTAAGTGTTTATTAAGCATGATTGGGAACCGATTCACTGAGGTAATCGGTAGCGGTAAAGATATTTTTTTTATTTCGGTAACGGCATTTTAGCGGTAACCATATTTCAGTTATTACGATAAGGGTTTTTAGCGATAACGGTATTTTAGGTATATTGGTAACGGTATTTTAAGGATGTAGGTATTTTAGATATATCGGTAAAGGTATTTTACTGATAACGGGATTTGAATTATTTTTTTAAGTCTCGTAAAAAATTTAAGTAATTTCATACAAATTCCAAATCTCTAGAACATATTCTGTTGAAATGTATAATGTGGCAACACCGTTACCAGAATTATCAAAAAAAAAACATTAAAAATACAGCGCTGTTGCAAAATTCTTATTAAGAAAAAAAGTAATAACTGTAAAAATGCTACAAATTTTTCTATAAATTTTTCATGGATAGTGGTCGTACAAAATTGTATACTGGTGAAATTTTAATTAAATAAAAATGGTAAAAACTAAAAAACAAAACCAACCCATTGAAAATCCAAGTAAGTAAACACATTTAAAACTTTACTTTTTCATATAAATGTTCTAACTATTGAATTTGTATTACAGACGCTAAAGAAATAATGGCTTCCATTAGACAAGAAGATTTTGTGGGTGCATCAACATCAACACAGGCAATCAAACGCCAAAAAACCAGTGAAAATCCAAGTAAGTTAATATATTCAGAAGTTTAATTTTACACACAGATTTTTTACCTTTATTGCAGATGTTAAAGAAATAATGGCATCCATTGGAGAGGATTTTGTGGTTGCATCAACATCAGCACAAGTGGGTAAACACCAAAAAAGTACAATAAATTTTGGGCCCACACGTAGAGGTATGTAATTGACACATGTATTTTGTTCGTGTTATTTGATAAAGCCTTTTTGGAAATACATATCGTTTCTAAAAATCCAGAAGGCTGTAACTAACATATTTATTTTGTAACCGGAGAAGCAAAAAACGTCTAGACATAATTGCTCCACTGATATAGGGTTGAGTAGTAATAAAGTACTGCATCAAACTAAATTTCTCCACAACATTTTTTCGTGCTATGATTTAAACTATCAGCTTTATTAACTATATTGTTAAAATGTTTGCACTTTTATGCTTCTCCTGTAAAAAACCAAATACGTTAGTTAGCCTTTTGGATGTTAGGTGACGATATTGTAATTTGAGTCCAAATGGTATTAGACAAAAAAAATCGAACAATTTCACCTAGTTAAAATCAAAAATTTGACTGAAGATTTAAATTTAGTAATGACATTTTTGATTTTAGATGCAATCGACGATCCAACTTGTTTTGATAACTCTGGCGATAGTAGTGAAAGCGAAGAAGTTGCTAATGTTGCTACTGTAAAGCGTCACGATGTTGGAGTGCAAACGAACATTATATCAATTGATACAAGCGGTAAGTAATTTTATTCTTATAAAGTTACCAATTATTAAAATATTTGTATTCCCAGAATTGGCAAAGTTAAAAGAAGAAATTAAAAAAGATTCGAAGAAAATGAGATCGTCCATTCAGTACGATTTAAAAAAAATGGAAAATACGATGACACTGCTTCTTTCAACCACCAACAAATCAACCTGTTTTTCTGAGTTACAATCAAAGTTAGGTCTTGAGGAGCCAATGTCAGATTTAAAAACATTTTATGAGTTCGACAATAAAGTTAAAATTAATAAAGAATTGGCTATTACTTTGGTATGTATATTATATTTTTTTTTTATTAATTTACCATTATAATTTAGCCATACAATCTTTTTCTTTTTAGCACGAATTTATGAGTTTAAAAACCAAGACCAAGTACCTAACGGACGCAATAAGTGGTGTGCTAAATGCAATTATGACCCACGAATTGCAAATTTTGTTTAGTGCTTGTGGCAAGCCGAACAAAGGCATATCAAAGGAGAAATTTAAAGTCACACAAACATATCAAGTATTAAAAGGTAATGAGACATATATTTAGCCCTGCTAACTTATCTCACAATAACCAACGTTCAGGGCTTAACCAAAGTCATGAATGTCAAATTTATATTTAAATATCTGTGGATAAAGCTAAACTCTGGCTATTTTTAGAAAAGTTACTTGCCTTAATATTTGTTTTTGTTCCATTTAACTGATTTAAGTTTATTATTTCCCCAGATTGCATATTACAACAATTTCACGATGTTAATGACAAAACTATACTATCCAAAACTAGTCGCTGGCTAGCTTCAGCACCAGACAGAGGTGGAGGCCGCAATGCCAGATAAGCTTTTATAATGTTAATCTTTTCTTTTTTTTTTTTTTTTTTTTTTGAGTAATTCTTTTTTATGTTTTGGTTTGGTTGGCATACATTTTATTTTATTTTTATTTTGTTAAAAGTTCCATAACTTGTCTTTTAATTTGAAAAAATATATATGTATTTTTATCTAACTCTAACACTCGTTCGCTAATATAATGTGAAGGGGAAAACTAAAATAATGCAAAACTGCAAATATAGGAATTAAATATATCTAAATCTAAAATCGATTTATTATTTTTTTAATCCATTTTGGATTTGTATTAATTTATTCCAGTTGTTGAATTTTTTCAAAATTTAAAATTTTTCCTTCACATAATATAAAGTGTAAAATTTAGATAAAAATACCATTTTTGTCAAATTAATAAACAAAATATGAAATTTTAAAAGATTAAGCGATATGAAAATCATCCGAAAATAAATGCAGTAATGATAACTTCTGAATTACAATTAAACTTAAACAAAATCTAGTTTTTGTATTGAAATGTTTCTTTTTTTATATAAAAATAATAACTTAATTTTTATTTTTTTGTTTTGAATGAAATACATTTAAGTTTATAAATCATTAAAAAAAATTTCAAAAAAAATAATAAAATGTATTTAAAGTACTGCCATGTCACTGTTGTTTTTGTATTTAAAGTACTTTATTTTTAGGTTTGCCAGTGCTTAACCAGCACTGTAAAATACGGTCGGCCGAGCTCTGGCCGGTGGGGTTGGGCCAGCGCTTAATGAATTACTGAAAAAGCACTATATTGATTATTTTGCCAATACCTTGTCAACGCTTTAAAATTCAAATTTTGGTGGACCCAAAGCGCTTATGTTATTATTTAAAAAGTACTTTATTGTTCGTTTTGCAAGTGCTTTGGCAGCGATTTAAAATTCACATTTTGGTGGTCCCAAAGCGCTTATGTTATTATTTAAAAAGTACTTTATTGTTCGTTTTGCAAGTGCTTTGGCAGCGCTTTAAAAAAGGAACGGCCAAGCCACGCCCGGTGTTATCATTTTGTTGTTCTCAAAGCACTTAATTTTTCAGAAATCCAACGCTTTGAAAACGCTGGAACCGTCGACGTAAGTACTTTGCAAGTACTTTGCCGTTCGTATTTTTCTGGCTGGGACGTTTCCTATACCAACCCTGTAAAAAATGCTGCTTACATGCAAGCAGGTTTGTAAGGGAGTAAGCCAAAAAGAATCCCTTACAAACCGTAAGCAGGTTTGCCATGATTTTTATATGGCGAATTCCCACTTGGAAGCATTACTTTTGGGCAAAGTAAGCACGGATTTCAGCGCTTATAAAAAGCTGTGATTTCATGGGTTTCAGTAAAATCATATTTCATGTCTACATTATTACAATTAAAAGTAATTTTATGATATATAAAAGTAATTATATGAATATAATTTATTTCACAAAAAATTCTACAGATATTAATTTTTTGTTGTTAAAATTTTAGACATATAATGTAATCATTTTATTTTTTACCGTTCTACGTGCTACCTATTCAGAAACAGTTAAGTGACTAATTATTTTTTATTACTTACTCGAAAACACCAAACACAATCGGAAATCACTCGTGAACATCGTTACAGATCGTTTATAATCCACCATATGAAACTTTCTGCATTACAACCTGCATCCTTATAAGGGATTAGGGTAAGCTGCTTACAACGTGCATCCTTGTTAGGGAAAAAAGTAAGCTCAACATTTTTTTTGTTTATTTTTATACGAAAATTATTCGTTTCTTTTGCTGCTTCTCAGTATTATGTGATAGTAAGCGCTTATATCAGCGCATTTGTTTTATCCTGCTTCTAAAACATGAAAATTTTTTATTGGAAAACATGTCGTTATGAAACTTTTGATACTACTTTTGCAAAAAAAAAAACTTCAAAAGTTTTTTTGAAAAAAAATTCAATTCCAGAATTGTTGTTTGGTTATGAACTCAAAAACATCAACGAGTTCGTCAAATCCCTATCAGATGGCGCGCAACAGCTGTGCTAAGAAGTATTATCATGCGCAATTACCTTTGCTGAAATATTTGAAGCCCTTCAAATTTCGCCACCTTTCAGCTCTACTATATCCCCTTTCAAAGACAGCAGAAGAATAGAATAATCTTGGTTCTCTTAAAAAAAAAACAGAACAGAGCTTCTGGTGGCAATTATACCCACGATACCCGCGCTTAGTTAGCATATTAACAACTAAAATCTAAAAAAGTGTATTTTTTAATATTTAGTTGGTTGTTTTTACATTATAAAAATTTGAACTTAACATTTGAACTATTTATTTTATAAATAGCATGAGTCCACATGTTTTTAAAGTGAGTTATGAATCGTTTTGCATTTCAAAGTTTTTGAAACTTTAAACGTCAACTTTTGTTCAATTTTTAATGCACATCAGAGGTCATAACATTTATTTACACTTTAAAAAAAAATACATACATATTTATTGCGAAAATGTTCTTTTTTCAGTATAGAATGGACACATACCACTTTCAAAATAAAAACTTTTCAGAAACTGTTTTACACAATCACACATTTTTAGTTTTATTGTATATTTTGAAAGGAATGGGAAAATTAGCTAATTTTTTCACATGATTAGTTCATATATATAGAAAATAATCAGTAAATGATCAAACTTCTTTAAACAAGTTAATTTTTTAAAATAATAACGAAACTGCGAATTTAACAAAAATGGTACGTGCTGAAAAAAATTTAAGAACATATTTTAAATCTTTTTTATAAATTCATTTTGTGCAGTTAGTAGAAGCCATTGAATACTGTTGAACGCCATTGTGATCTCAGTTTTTTTGAAAATGGATTCATACCACTTTCAATATAAGTGGTTCATTTGTGGGTTAACTTTGTCTTAATATTAACCGATTTTCATAAAAATTTGCACATCCCACTAAAATGTGCACCAATAATCTATGCTCAGTGTTGTTCGATCCGGATCTAAATTTCGGATATTCAACCAAGAAACATTTCGACAAAAATCGTGTACAAGGACAAAAAATTATCAAACTTATTAATTTCTAATAATAATTGTGAAATCAAAATAATCACAAAATTTTATTTAGATAACACACTTTAATAGAATCATTTTTTGCTGAGTGTAGGAAACTAAAGATCCCCTTTAAACTTTCTTTTGTTTTTCTTATTTTTCCCGTATTCAGCTCATTAATACTCATCGTTTGAATGCTATTCCCTTAGTCCATTCGCAAAAAGTCATTTATCGGGACATTATAATATACATACATTCATTGGCACGAGTATGCATGCATATTATGTAGTATCTTCAAGTGTCTATATCAAATATCATAAAAATGTTTGCCTCATACAATCTATTTAATATAATTTCAAAAAGCCAACCAACATATTTATGTTAACACAAAAGAAATATGATATCAAATATATATTCCTAATATAGGTCAGTAGAACAAAATTATATGAGTTTTAAACATATTAAAATTGTAAATCCTTTCAAACAACGATAATACGCCTCTCTGTGCAAAGCTCTTGATATATTATGGCACCACTCCTTCTCCACTTTGACGATTTAAAGTCTATAGTGTATTGTAATTTGGCAAAATTCCCAAATTCATTTAGTCATAACAAGGAGCAGTGCTGCCAACTTTGACGATTTGTCTCCGTTTTGACGATTTTTGAAATGATATATGTGTGATAAAATCACGATTTACAAAATTTATTGTATTGTAAATTTTGATATTTTGAAAGTTATTCTTTAAATAATTTCTATTTTACAAAAATGTTTTAATTTTTGTATTAAAAATAGGTACTATTCCGGGACCTCTCTAAGACTATGCGCTACATAAAACTTCCGTCCGGGAAGCTGCAAATAAATAACTTTTGTCGTCCATAATACAACATTTGAATTATTGAAAAAATTAAATTTTTAGTAGTTTTGCTCGTTTTTCGGCTTCTTTGCATTTCTATCCGGAACTTTTTGCACTTTAAATGTACTAAGCCCAACAATTTTTTTTAGCTTGGCGCACAAAATGTTTCGAACATTGCACGCGTCGTGCTACCTTTGGATCAGTTCTCAAAATCTTCTCCACCTTTTTGGCTTTGGAAGAGTTTCTAGGTTTCTTTGTTTAACCAGTTTCAGGGTTTTTGCCAATTGTTAGGTCCTTTTAAAACAATCTGACTGGATACGTGTAATTTTTTTGTGATTTTTATGAAAGCTCAAATTGGATTATTTCGAAAAGCTTAAAAAACTTTTTCTCGCACTTGCTTTTGATTATTATGAACTAACTTAACTATACAATTCATTTTGACAAATCAAAAAATGTTATTATCTGACACATTTTTCAAACAAAGTCTGATTAATAAAAAATATTTAAATAAATCGCAAAAAAAGTTTTTTTTTTATAAAAATCTAATATTGCCATACTAGATTTTTATTTGTTGGTTTTTAAAAACTTTGACCATTATCATGATTGACAATACAATTGCTTCATAGGCATCTACCTACCGGACAACTAAAGATTTGGGTGATGCCTATGAAACAATTGTCTATTATGAAAATTTTCAAAATTTTTAAAAAGCAACAAATAAAAATCTTATATGGCAATATCATTTTAGATTTTAAACTTGAGGGAGAACAATATTCTAATTTACTATATGAATTCAAAATTTATTTAAAAACAACGAAAATAGAAAAATTTTTCATATATTTTTGGAAGGGAAATCCAAAAATGTAAATTTTTTAAGGATACTAATTAGAGATGGGCAAGTGAGTGAATTTTGCCTCACACTCACTCACAAGCGCAAAATTCTAATCACTCCCGAACATTTATTTCTACTAACACTCACGTGAGTAAATTCATCACGCAAATTCACGAAAAAAATCTACCGGAAAAAATAAAATGTTGATATTTAGATAAATTTCCTCAAAATTGCTCGAAATATGAAATTTGGGCATATATTTTGTATTTGAAAAAATCAAAAATACTCTACTAACTCTACTAACGCACACTCACTCACGCAAAAAATTTAATCACGCTCACTGACTCACGAAAAATTTGTTGCTACTCACACAGACTCACTCACGTTCACGTGAGAAAAATTAGGTTTTACTCAAATTCGGGAGTGATTAACGCAAAAATCTGCTCACGTGCTCATCTCTTTTACTAATAACGATTTTCAAAGTTTCTTATTCCTACTACTTATTTCTAACAAAAAATTTATAAGAATCCATATTTTTTATGGAATTTCACAGATTTGAAAATAAGTTGAAGATATTTCCATTTCTATTATTCTCAATGTGTTTTTGAAGTTTAGCGCTTAAAACAAGAAGCGTTAGTAAAATATCTTTAATTAGGGGAAAGAAAATGTGAGTAAACTTTTAACTTTTTTATTGAAATATAAGGAGTTTTGGAATTGACGATTTTTTGACTATTTCTCATTCTCTAAATTACGATTTTTTTTACAAAAATTGACGATTTTTCAACAAAATGGGTTGGCAGCACTGACTAGGAGTATTTTATTTTATAAAATTATATTTGAATTTTTTTATGACATTAAATTCTGTATACATACTCACATATTTTTGAACTTGTTTCTGTTTGAACTGTTTCTTTAGCTGGCAAAACTTGTAATTTTTAATTAACCTAATTTATGCGTCTGTTCTTTTGTTTAACTACTACCGCTACTACGTTCAAACAATTTTCAGTTGGCATGCCCCTAGCTAATATGTCAGTCCATGTCATTGCTCATTAGGCAGTCAGTTAGTCTTTGAGTCACTCTGTCAGTTAGGCCCTTCTTGAAACTACATTTTCACTTGTATCTGTACTGTTTTTATTTTATAAGTGAAAACTTTGTATGCGTTCTTAATTAAAAGCAAAAACTCGCAGTAACATCAGCGCGGCATAGTTTTTTTTTTTTTTTTTTTTTTTTTAAATATAAAATTTGTAATTTCACTACAAATGTAATGAAATTCTATGATGACAAATTAATGCTGTTTTTTAATGCCAAACAATGACCGAGCTGTTAATGTTAACATAATGTTTTTAGTAGGTGGGTGTGAAATCCGGGGTTTCGTTAGGATCAATTAATAAGAGGGTCTCAAAAGTTGAGAACTATATTGCTTTTAAATACATAGCTAAACAAAACTCTAAACATATGGTTAAGAGTGAGTTAAAGTCTAAATTCAAAAACTTTTTATAAAAAAAAGTATTTCGATGTAAATTTAGGCTTTCCCTAACTTCGCCTTTAGCTTCCCCTTTTGTCTTTACCATATTTTCTACACTATATCGGCATATACGATATCAGAAAGTGAATTTCAATGTAAAATAATGCTAAAAACGAACTATCCCGGGACCCCCCTTACCACCTTATATTTTTCCGATTTAAGAAAAATATTACTCATGGGACTACTCTTAATAACTGCCAACTTTTGAGATCCCAAATAAATCCTTGCGAATATCCAGTATTCGCTCCACTCTAGTATAAAACATAAACACAATTAACGCGAATTACCGCCGACGATATTCAATTAAAGTGAATATGTTTGAGATAGGCGTGGTAGAGAAGATTAAGCATACTTTTCTAAAAATCATAACTACATTGTAAATTTTTTTTATTGAATTAGACTGCGCAGTTTCTGGTAACACAACCTTCATCAGTAATCCTTTTTGACAATACTGTAATTATTTGTTATGGTTTTTATTGTTTGATTGCATCTATATGAAATGTTTATTTATTAAATGCAATCCTGACCGTGGCTTGAACCTGCTTTCTTTGCCACATGCACTTCGCACTACACTTTAGACAGAGGCTCTAACCAATTGTTCTAAAGTAAGGTCGATTTTTGCTGTGGCTTAAAACCAGTTTCAATTACACGGGGTCGATTTTACATTTAATTGTAATTGCAGAAGATAGCTAAGACAAACACCACAACAATTCACAATTGTTAGAAAATCATGTGTAATCTAATTTCCACTATCGTTGTGTGTTCTAAGATTTTGAGCACGAACTTTAAATTTTGTAAATCCTCCATCGAATATAAATTCACAGTCATAAAATCTTTCTTATGTAAATGGATTGAAAATTAGCTTTTAAAAATCCTTCGATAAGGCTTGAAAATCAATTACTAAAACCTCTTAAATGATTAGTAAATGAACCACATATAAAATTGTTATTGAGCTTAAGAATTGACTTCTAAAGCACATAAAACTGTGTTTGAGTGAGTATCCATTTTATAAAAATTTGACAAGAGTTTTGCCGTTAAAAAATTAGGGATTATACTAGTGAAAAACATTCGATTCGACTTGAAAAACGACTATTTACTAAAAATACTTAAATTCGGCTTAAGTATCATTTTTAAAATAACCCTTGATTAGATTAAGAACTTACCATGCTACATCTCATTAAGAAGTCAGAGGCTAGCCGATTCGATTCCCGGTCGCGGCATACACTTTGTAGTTAAAAGTTTTTCGTACAGAGATATTTCAACAATTTGATCGATTGACATATAAACTAACCACTTACATGTATTTTTTTGGGACAACACTTCGGCAGTTTACATTGTGTTTAATTTTTTAATAAAAACGTTCTCTTTTTCCTGTAAAGTAGCACTAAAGGTACACTTAATTAAGTTTGATACTTTTTAAGGACCTTCGTTGAGGATTGAAATTCAAATACTAATGGATTTTGATCAGACTTGACTCTTAACGTCTTCAACACTATTAACGTCTACAAGACTTGTAACTACTACTAGATGTGTAGGTTAGGTTGAATCGGAATCCGCCAAAGAACTGGTTCTCTCGAAAGCCATAAGGCCCATTGCGATTTCCTCAGTCTCCCCCATTATATAAAAGTCTCCAGGTTCTCTCAAAAAGTCGGCGGGACCGGACAGAGACACATCCCGCAGACTATCAAGGTCTCCGAAGATATTTTTTCACAAATCAAAAGCTGCATATTCTTCACCTCCTCGCCCCCACATCCCTTACAGTTATCCGAATTGGAGTGACCTCAGCTATAGCGATTTGGCACATCGCTCAGTGCCACTGGGGGTTTTCTTAAGCAAGAAGAATTTTCGTTCTCCTTGGATAAGGTAACGTCCATGGGGTTCGCAATATCCTACAATCGACTGAGGTCTTCCAGCTCGCATTCATCTCCTCATATCCTTTATCCCATTAACATTATGACTAAAATAACTTAGATATTTAAAAAAAATATTAAAACTATTACATGTTTATAACTTCCGTTTTATAAAAAATTTCTTTTTAATTAAATTTTTAAATTAAATTATGTACGTTACTAGAAGACTTTGATATAAAATATAAGCAATTGTGCACGTATCCTTATGTGTATGTTAATGTTTTTCTTATATTCGTTCTCGATATTATCCTGGCAAAATTTTCTTACTTTAATGTTTACATCACAAGTTAAAACATGTTCGAGTTAAACAAAATGTGCAAAAACCTAAAACATTTACTTTTTATGAGTAGTTTATGCAAATCTACTATATTTTCATGTAGGGTTATCACAGTAAGTTAAAATTTATTCTACAGCATACATTTTTTTTTTGAAATCATTCCAAAATTTAAAAACTTATTTTTATCACGTATGACACAGGAAATGGTTCTTACATCGTCCAAAGTTTTTGTCTGAGTTTTTCGCCAATCAAATTATTCAGTTGCTACAATCTGATTTTCAGTAACTATTGCCAGCGAAATTCTGCAGTCGAATTTCTTCTTTGAATTCGAATTTTTACAATCATTTATCCTAATGCTAAGTTTTTTTTTTTGCATTACACCAACATACGGATGATGGTCCCTAGTAATACAGTGTATTGTGTTGATATTAGAAAAATAGGTTATTTGAATAAGGAAACAGGGAGTAGTGTTTGTGAATATTTGATTTTAATTTCTCTACATTGTAATTAACAGGAAAGACTTCGGCTGGAAGTTTATTCTACATACGGCTAGTATGAGTGATGAACGAATTCGTTCTGTAATGTACTGTATGATCCACTGGGCAATCGACTACAAACGGATGTGCTCTGCTAGATAAGCGAATATTTCGAATGAAAACACGGTCTTTGGGGATAAGTTCACTTATATTAGCAGAGTACTTCCCATGATAATATCGATAAAACTGTGTCACACAACCTACATTTCGACGATGCTCCAAATAGCCAATAGAGCTGGATACCATACTGTCATTGATGAGCGAGTTTCCCTCAAAATAGACTTTGAGGCTCCTGCCCATGTATGGGAATTGTGTTCCATCTGCGTTCGGATATAGTTCATAAATAGTGAGTTAAACGGAAGGAGTGAAGTAGTTTTTGCACCGTGACTCTTAAATTCTTCTTAACACTTTAAAAATGTATTTATTCCAGCGGACATCCCACTTTCTTATTCTTATGCCCAGAATATCAAGAGTTTCCGATTCCTCAATGTTGGTACCATCTAAATGTACACATGGTCCTGATTAAGTGTGTCACTCATAATCTGTTTTTTGCCCTCAACTTTCTCAAGGATTGGCCTACGTTCAAAGGAAATTTGAATGGCAAATGTTACTGTCATCTGCAAAAGAGTAGTTAGGGTTGATAGTTTGACCAAGAAGCTCATTAAGAAAGATTAGAAAGAGGGAAGGACATATAATAGAAGCTTGAGGTAGGCCGAATTTAACTGAAACTCGTCGAAAGCTCGAAATAAATACAAGTGAGCCGTTCCACATACGATCGATAGCCTTGAAAATATCTAAAGCAACCACTTTGATCTTACCAAAACGGTGAATGGAGTGATTTCATTGCTACGAGAGGAACGCTAAAAGATCTCCAGTAGAACGACCTCTACTGAAGCCATACTGTCGATCGCTTAAAAGTGAGTTGGACACTAGATAATTTACAATATGGTAATAAACCCTGCTCTTTATCACCTTCAAGAGCGCAGAGCATATTGCGATTTATCGGTAAGTTTCAGGGTTATAAACCACACCGTTTTAAGGGATTGGCTGGACATTGGCAACCTTCCAGCATGAGGGGACGACTTCCGCATGGTAGAAAGCGTTAAAAAGAGTAGACAATAGATGATCTAAAGTCGAAGAACACTGTTTTAACTCCAGTGCTGGTATACCATCCGGCTCCAGTGTCTTATTTACGTTAAGGTCTGCAAGAACCCTATTCGAGCTCGGAAGAATATCTTAGGCATAGTACACGATACTCTTTACAGCTCAGGCAGTGGCTGATCGCTTCCCTGCAAGAAACAATCACTTCAGTGAATATTTGGTAATTTATTATAAGAGTTGGGATAGCAGAACTAGCAATTTATCTTCAGTTAATATTCTTGATTGAAACAGGACTTGTCCCGTAATCTGTTCCAATTAAGATTATTTATAATACACTTATCTACTATGATTTATTCCATAGTTTGAAGCTCTCAATACCCTTTCAAATTAGCTTTCCTTTCCAGTTTAGCTTAAGAATTGTTAGTTTCAAATATATTTATTGGCACATAAATATTCCTTATTTTAAGAACTTCTTCCGTCAACGTCACCATCATACAATAAAAAAACCTGCAAGCGAAGTTAAATGCTCTTTATGTATTATTTAAAAATAAGAATCAACTTATGTATGCTGCAGTTAGGATGGAGTAAATTGTAAACATTTAAATACTATATAAGCCTCTTTTTTCTATTCATCCATTCATTCATTCGCCCATTCGTTCTTTCATTCATTCAGTCATTCATTCATTTGTAATACGCTTTTATTATATGAATTTTAGTTTTCCATTCTAAAACGACACTGTGACTGACCTATTTATTGTGTACAATATAGTTTCATAGTTCTGCTGGTTATATGTGCATGTGTTTGTTCCAAGTGGCGCACAACTAGCACTTGCTCTTTCAAGTTGTCATAAATTGTACAAGCACATTTTCCCACTACTATATATTTATTTTTTCTATATTTTGCTTTTTTTATTTGTGTAGAAAGTAGCAGAAACTAAGTGGTAGGGAAATCTAGAATTAAAAACCATTTTGTAATTGCCTCTTTAGAAAAAAGATGAAAAAAACTAAAAGTTATGCAATTAATTCTCGAGGCACACTTAGTACACATTGAAGTTAACCTTTTTGGCGAAGTTTAAATACATGAATAGAAAAGAGTTTGAATTAGGCTAATTGTTTTTGGTAGATTACAGTTGCTATTAAGTTCTGTGGATAGTTGGAAATAGTAGTCATTGTTTTATATTAATTTAACAAATATAATTTTATAGAAAGTGATGCCAAATTGTCTTTAATTTCTAGATTTTTTAAGCATACATAAATAACGGTAATTTATTCCGAGAAAAATGTTTCGTTTTTTATTTGAACCCTGGGATTTTGATCATGAAATCTTATTCAACTTTAAAAGCTAAGGATTTTCTCTATCGATCATCAACTAGGGCTTACCTTGGGTTTCTCCAAACATCGTAACTTTTAACCAAATTTCTGCCTAAAAATATGAATATTTCGCCGCAGATCCTTGGGCTTTTGCAGATATTATGTTTTTCAGTTTTACAGAAACTTATTTCAGTGCACAGTATGGTGAATCGTGAAAACCCTAAATAATTTTTGTACAGGAACAGAAGTTGCCTTAAAACTCCAACTAGATGGAGAGATAAACCTTTTAGCTTGTTTACAGGACCCGGAATTCGTGTTGGCAAGCAACCGATGCTCCCTTCTTTATAAAAACTTCTTCCCGATGTAATCCATTAGTAGAGCACAGAATATGAACGTTCATCCACTTCTTTGCCGTAATTTCTTTAAATCTAGCATAAATTTGTGATCTTAGTTAAGAATAAATTTAAAACCGCGAACAACAAAACCTATAGTGTTACGTATCTGCTATCACATCGCCCATTGGAATATGCTGTCAGAATTCTTAATTCCTTATTGTCCACAAAAAAAAAGTCGCCAAGAAATCATACTAACAAGAGAAATCTGTTAGGGTTTTTCTGCAGATTTCGATGAAATTTGGATATAAGAAAGAAGAGATAAAAGCGGTCCTACGACATAAGGGATGAGATAAGTCAGATTAGTGCACGCATTTTACCTTGTATGTTCTTTTACTTACTCCAAATGAAATATTTTTTTATCACGCGGTCTTTGAAAATATACCTAAATTGTCTGTAAAAAGTATCAATCAAAACGATTAGTTAGTTCGTCAAAAAAATGGGTAATCAACAAAAAGTAAGAGAAAATATAATTGAAATTTACCAAGAAAACCCGGATTGTACTCTTACATAAAGTTATAAAAATTAAAAGTTTTACGAAATACGGTTTCTAGCGCTTTTCTTTACAGATGAAGCCTTTTTCTAAGCGTTCTCTTTTGACTCATAAAAGACTACTAAATATAAGCTTTGGGAGGGGAAATTTCCCTCTGTTTTAGGAGTTATTTTGGAGTCATTTAAGACCCATTTCAAAGCAATATCAAATGTCCTTGATTGTTCGGAATGTAAAATATGCACTCGGAGCTTTTATTGCTAATTTTTTTATTTATTAATATGCAATCCCCGTTGGCTTTGTCTTTAAGAAATCCCCGACTCTGGGTGCAATGTACGACCATGTAAATTCTTTGACGACTTATTGGTGACAGTCCAAACAAATCATTGACGAATTTTTAGTACAAATGTCCGCAAAATGTGTTATAAGTGTTGTTTCGGAGTATAAATTTGAATGGCTCATAACAACGAATCGTAAATGAATCATTTAAGACTGAATATTATGAGCTTTCAGAAATGGCTCGTATTAGATTGTTTTATGACTCAAAATTTATGAGCGCTCAGGGTTTTTATAATTTTATATCATTTCTTGGAAGCAATTATCAAATGAAAGTGGGATAAGATACCTTGCAGGTGTACACTGCGTGATATTGCAGTTATCAAACCCATCGTCACATATGGACTAGTAGTCTGGTGGCTCAGAACAGTTGTGAAACCATTCAGGCGCGGAAAATTTAACTTTATCGGAAAGCGCTAGACCAGTGCGCGAACTCGTAAAAGTATCGCGTACTATGCCTAAGATATTCTTCCGAGGTCGTGCAGTTAAAAATGTTCTTGCGGACCTGATGGTGTACCATCCACTGCTGAAACAGTGCTCTTCGGCGCTTGCTCGTCCATTGGCAAGCCATTTTAGCTCGTCTTGCAGTGCGGGTGTTTTTCTTGCTAATGTTCATCCAATCCCTAAAAAGGGTGCCACTCTGCACTCCAGAAGGTGATGGAGAGCATGGTTAATCACCATCTTGTTAATTATTTAGAGTTAAATTCCCTTATTAGTGATCGACAATGTGGATTTCATAGAAGCCGTTATACGGGAGACCTGTTAGCTCTCCTTTCGGGTCATTAGAGTCATTCCATTGATAGGTTTTGTAAGAACAAAGTGAGAACGATAGGGGATAGTGTGATATGATAGTCTGTGGAGTTAGATTTAACACGGTTTATTGTATTATGTCTTTGCTTTTGGAATAAGAATCATAGTTCCCAATTCACAATTTTATTACGAAGATTATATCCTAAAAATGTTCGGCCTTAATCCCCGTATTAAGTTTTAGAATTGTGTTAGTTTTTTTCCGTACGTGCTCATTTTCACTAGATGCTTAACGGGAAGTTTTGTTCAACAATACTGTGATAGTTGTTTCAATTTCTTATACGTCTGAAACCATTCTTTACCTTAACCCTAGAATGGTATGTATTCGTCGAAACGACGAACACAGTTTTTCTGTTTGAGTTTTCTCTTCTCTTGTTAACCGTATCACATTGCTGTGTGCGGACTGTTGTTGTTAAGTAACGCTAATAAGTTTTTTTTTTTTTTATTCTCTGAACTCACTTCGTCGTTTCGACGAAGTTTACCGTTTGTGAAATTTTTTTTATGGAATGTTGTTTTTAACACATTTATAGAACACATTCAGTATGACCTCTAAACGTCTTCTTAACTTCGAAATTGAAAATTTTTTGAACTCCTATGATACTGATAGTTATGAGAGTAGTGCAAGTCAATTCGAGAATTTAGTACCAACATTAAATACTGATGAAAATGGCTGTGGGAATCGTTCTGTTCATATTAGCGATGTTAAATGTATACAATATAGTGATACTGCAAATTCGGTTTTCGACAATGACGAACTTTGGGAAGATAATGACCACTTCTCTCACGAAGATAACACTCCGCTTAATATATTGCAGGGAAGGCTTAGAAAATCTAATATAACTACGATATCAAAAGTGAGTTTATATGGCAAAAATAGACACAAATGGTCATGCTCACGTAAAACTAATCGATGGCCGATGTATCTTTTTTATGGAATTATCAACATGGCTATCATAAATAGCTACATTATATATATCCATAATATGTTAATTACAAAAAACAAGCCTTTATCTCGTAAATAATTTGCAAAAATACTGCATAATTATCGCAAGGCTGACAGTTCCAACATTACCAACTGCATTACGGAACAATATAAATAATATGATTACTATTGAGGGTTCAGAAAAAGCTGAAACTGATAAACATAGAAATAAAAGAAGCAATTGTAAGTTTTGTCCGTATAAAAAAGCGGCGAATGACTAAAAGTGTATGTAATTACTGTAATATGAGCATATGCGGCGAACACAAAATTGAAGCCTGCACAGCTTGCGCAAACTTATTCCCAAATTGAGTCTTTTTTTATTTTATAAGTTTATTATAACATTAATTTTAAAAAATAATTTAGTCATTAACATAATTTCATGCAGAAGTTGCATTTTTAGTTCCTTTTTTAACCGTACCTTAAAACCGAGACTGAATTTTATTTAAATTTTTATTTTTTAAAAAATTACATTAAATAAAAAAAACTATATGTGTAAACTACAAATTATTTAAGAAAACAATTCAAAGAACAAAATCTATTTGTGTTTTATTTAAAAATGTGAACAGTTTCTTATTAATAGCAATTCAAAGTAGGTGTTCGTCGATTCGACGAAGTTTACTGTTTAAGGGGTAAATAGAACCATACCATTCTAGGGTTAAAAAAATGTATTGCATTAAAATAAGTAGTGTTGGTAGCTGGATTGTTTCTAAGCTAGTCTGAAAGCCCAATATTTATTTTACATTATAACAGACAATTTTAGGTATAGAATTTACCAAATTGTTCAGCAGTTAATTAAAACACCTCATTATAACTGTCAGTTATTTTTGTCGTATATCCAAAAAATTTAATAAACCCAATTAACATTATATTATAAACATTATACATTATATACATTAAGCATATCATAATCATATTCTAATTTTTAAATACAATTAACAAATTTCCTCAAAAACGTCGCTTAGAAACTTTATGTTTTTTTTTATTTGAGTCTAACGCTGAGAAAAGAATATTAAAATTCAAAGCATTACTTACTTAAGTCAACTTCCTGCTACTGCTGTCAGTGACGGCGTTGACTGCCTGCTTCTCTGACTGACTGACTGACTGACTGACTGACTGCCTGCCTACCACACAGTTCACTAACATCCATCCACACTGTTTACTTACTTCATGCTAAAATAACAGCTTTTTCCATGAAAATACTTTCACTTTAAAGGAAAAACCTGTTTTCTATATTTTCCACAATCATTTGTGTGAAAAATTGTATACAACCTACAAAAGTTCAGATTAAAAGTTCACGATAATAATCATCATCATCGTAGTCGTCAACGTCGTCGTAGTTGTTGTAGGTTTTATTGTAGTTGTCATCATGTAATGTTAATCATACAGAAAACTCATTCATACACATTCAAAGTCAGTAATGTAATATCATTAGCAAGTTAATAACTCGTAAAATTGTAATTTAAATAACGAGTTGTTTTGTATATGGTTGTGTGTAAACTATGTTCAAAAAGTATTCAATTGTAATAGAATGTTAACTTTTTGATTTTAATAAAAACAACGATCAAACGTTAATATTTTACACTCACATATGTATATATTAAACTCAGTGACCTATGGGACATTTAAACGAACTGTCAGTATATCGATCCTTTTCTATGGAAATAACCTGTCACTTTGTAAAGCAGTTGTAACTACACTCAAAAAAAGCTTAGTCAGCAAAATTTAAGTCAGGAAAGTGTTTGCAAAAAAAAATTGCTAATGTCAGCTAAATTAGTAGATTCAGCAAAAGTTTAGTTATCACTTAGTTGATTCAAAATTAAAAAAATCCTTGCTAAAATTAATAAAATGTTTGCTAAAAATTTGTACACTCAAAAAAATAAGTTAGTAGAAAAGTTGGTAAAACGTCTTGTAAATCAGGTATACAATTTTTCAGAAAATTTTTTGCCAAAATTATGTTTTGAGCTAAAATTTTAGTTATACTTACCCAGCAAAAAATTTCCAAAAAGGTAAGCGGGTTTGTAATCAAGCATTTTGGGCAGAACGCATTCCTTACTAGATTACCTACTCGATTCTTTTAACAGGGCGTGAGACTAAAATAATTGATTCTTTAGAATTGATTATTTTTTTACCGAAGAACCATTTACTTTATATTTTTAAGAACTACATACATTTTTTAATAAAGAAATAGTTCCATTGTAAAACTACGAAATACTTACACAAAAAAAAAATAAATAAATAGTTCCCTAGAAAAAATAAGAAGTACTTACATTTAAAAAAAAAGGAAGTAGTTCCATAAGTAAATTCAACTTTTACTCACAGGTGATTCTCCTAGGTCACTCAAATATAACGATCAAAACTCATACGGAAATTAAATCCTAAAAAGTGAAACATCGAATTGTTATGATAACATGAGTTTGTCAATTCAAAATTGAAAAACAAAAATATGACTCACGCACAATCACCCTCGAAAATTTTTTTTACACTCACTCACGATAACGTCAGTAATTTCAACTTCCACACACAATTTTCTGCTCACGTGCGCTTCCCTAATTTATACCTAACCACAGTTTAACAAAATTTAGGCAACATGCAATTTCTGTTTTTAGTATTATTTTCCTGCAAATGAAAATTTGTTTGAATAGATATATGAGATAAATTCTTTAAAATTGTATAACTTCTTTTTTCAAAATTAGGAACTACTTCCAATAACGTCCTTTTATTAAGAAAAAGTATATGATTACTTCTTGAGTACAAAAAGTTATACATATAAGTTAATAACATTGTTATTTTCTTTTTAGTAAATAATTACTTTGTTATTGAGTTCATGCTTTCTGGTTTAAATTCAAAGAATTGATTACAATACTACTTGCTTTTTTGACTCTATCGTTGGAATGAGTTTGGTATTGCAGTTACTAAATTTGGCAATTAGATATGTAAGCAAGTGTGGGCATCACCTTCTTTTTGGAATGTGTAATTTTTTCCTGGGTATTGAGCACTTAACTGTTTTGAACTAATGTTTTACTAATATTTTACTAATTTATTTTCCTAAAAAAATTGTGCTGATTAGCACATTAATAGTGTGAACGACAACCAAATTGATAGATATGACGAGGAAAATGATACTAAAAAGTACAACTCTAGTATGACGTATAAAAAATCAACCGTAAAAGATTTGTGTATCTGTTTTGCATACATAAAACAAAATTGTGGATGAAAACAACTTAAATTTTGCGTAGCCACCGGCTTGTGAAAGTAATGTGTATTAATTAAATAAAAGACAAAATAAAATATTTAAATTTAATAAATATTTCTAAACTAAATGTTTATTGAGATTAATAATGTAGTATAGTCAAATTGCAAACAAATATACAGACAGACAAAAGCGAAAGACAAAGACACACATCTTAGGTAGGTTTTTATGTTTCCTTTTTCTTATTGCAAAAAAGTGTTGTAAGGGTTAAAGGGTTGCATGATAACAGTGGCTTTTAAAATTAGGTATCAATGAATCACGCAGTTTCAGACGTTAAAAAGATATAAATGTTTATGTACGACTACTTTAGTTAAATTTTCGATTTTTTCACATTTTAAAACGCAATATTTCCAGAACCGTTAAAGCTAACGACACAAAACTTGTACGATGACATATTTATATGGCACTTTCCTTCCATTTCAAATTTGGTTAAAATTGAAGGGAGCAGAGGTCGAAGATGGATATTTTTTGATGATTTTATAACCACAAACATACAGACAGGTAGACAGACTAAAGCGAAAGACCGAGACACATATCGTAGGTAGATTTTTATGTTTTCTTTTTCTAGTTTTGTTATTTTTTCGTTTTGTTTCCATAATTATCTGCGGCATTTGCGTTCCTTTAAAAGATAGCATCAGTTAGACAACCATTGATGTAAGTAGTGGAAAGATAATTTTGTTCATTAATTCAATTTTAATTTTATTACATTAATTCATATCGTCAATTTGGTATGAACTTTTTTGTATTTTGTAACGTATTGTAAATTATTTAAAAAAAAAAAATCACAAAAATATGTTTAGATTTTCAGCAAATAAATTAACTAAAGTATAATTTTTCTAAAATTTTTTTTGCGTTTTTTTTTAATCTACTTCTATTCAGCAAAAATTTTATTAATTTTTTGTTAGTTTAACTGTTTATTAAATTTTAATCGGGCATTAATATTATTTATCGCAATTAAAAAAAAATTTAAAAACTGCTTTACCAAATTTTGTTTTGTTTTGGAAATATTGTTTGATCGCTTTTGTGTTAACATGTGGTAACTATGGGCTTATTCGGGTCAATTGCTATCCGAAAGGAATTATAGTAGATCATACTTTTTTTCAAAATTACCATATACTTTTTGAGCATATTGTATTTGTCTTTGTTAATAAAATTCTTTATACACTAGTACATTACAAACATTGCGCAAAAAAAGCGTCGCATGAACAATGGCCAGTAGTAGTCAGAGTCATACAAGTCTTTTATTAAAAAACCCAGTGAATGTTTGAAGAACCAACCCTCAACCGTACTTTATCAAGAGTATATTCTTCTCGAACTCAGCTATATGACACAAAAATGTTAGGCTTAGAACTAGTTTTAGAAGAACCAGATCTGTACTGCGATTCAGTAATATTTAACGATCCGACAATTGGGCAATTTAACGACAACTTTTGTTGTTTGCACTAATGATTAAGTGATTTACTACGTATACCTTAACGATAGTCGACAATTTTCTATTTAAGAATTTAACTTTTTCTAGATTGAATAAACAACACAAAAATTGTTGTCGTTGAACAGATGACTTGAACAATAGTGAATATTGTTAGAAATGTAAATGCAAAGCAAATCGTTAATTATGTTGTTTACTTTTTAAACGATTCGATTATCGTTAAAACAAGTTACTGAATACCATAATCGATAATTTTGTTGTTTATTTTTTTAAACGATTCGACTATCGTTTAAACAAGTTACTGAATCGCACTACTGGATTCTTTGAAGATTTTTTAACACAAACATCATGGAGGACCTCAAGATTTACTTTATTTAAGGCTGCAACGATCTTAGGAAGGAATCGTTTACTTTTCAGTTGCAGCCCCGAACCATTCGATTGACAACAACTTCGGTTGTAAAAATTAATCTTTTCACAGGATAAGGAATCTTTCTTTTATTAGGAATCGTAAACTTCTATGGTAGAAAGAATTTCTGAGAAAGAACAGAGCAATCCTAAGGTTCAAAAATAAAATTCGAAATTGTAAATGCCATGGATTTCTACTGAAAAGTAATGGATGTGTTTGATTTATAAAGTTGTATTTAGGCTACAAGGATCTTAGGAATGATTGAAGATTCTTATGTATCATTTTATGTATCTCAAGATGGAGTTGTGCATTCCTATGGAGGATTGAACGCTTCGAGGATATCAGGAAAAATTTGACGATTTTTAAGGTTGATTTTAGGCTTCTAAGATCTGAAAAAGTATTTTTAGATTTCAAAGGATAGTTTGAAACATCGTGAATCTCACGAATTTATAGTAAATTTTTAAGGTGGATCAGAAAAAAAAACGTGGTAAATTTTAAATTTCGAGAATATCAAGAAGGTACGAGGGCAATTTCAAAATTAGCCGACCTGACTTATAGATGGCGGCAGTAGTTAAAAAAAAAATGACTTTGGTGGCAACCTTATAAAACATGTTTTAAGTTTCAAGTTGTTTGGTCACCATTATGTACACTCAGGGAACTTCTACTGTAAATATTTGTAGTTGCTTTGTAATGCAGTATCTTTATTTTCAAGCGAAAGAAACAGTCATTTGTAGAAGAAATTTCATTTTGAACTTCAATTGTAGTTCAGTTAAAAAAACAAACCACATCAATTACTGTACTATGATTTTACATTCATTTTATACAGTAGTTTTTTTTTATTTAAATAAATAAAACAAATAAATGTTTGTTTATTTTTTACTACATATGTGACTAATTTTTAATACAATACTGGTTAATTTTTTGAACATTGAAAAACAAATGGCAATGTTAGATTAATTTACTGAAATGCAAGTCGTCCTTTTTTCAAGTGAAATTTCATTTGTTTTTAACTACATTTGCAGTGGTCTTTACCTACATAGTATTCTAAGTGTAATTCTATACTTTCATTTGAAAGGTCTCAGTCCAAACAATATTAAAGCCGAGCTAGCTTATACTCTGTGCAGTCTGCTCCTTCGTTTACGACTATAAACGAGACCGTTCAAGCTGCAAAGGCGAACACCGTGTGTTCGACCAGTTGAGGTGTCCCACGGTTAAGAAAACCCACAAAATGGTATTGGATGATCGTCGGTTGACGGTACGTAAGCTGTCTGAAATTATAGTACGTAAGCTGTCTGAAATGCTATGCATTGCATATTTTTGAGACAAAGAAACGGTCAAAGCAGTGGATTGGAATGGGATAATTGTGTCCAAAGAAGGCGAATACAGTTCCATCTCCTGGCAAGGTCACGGCGTCTTTGTTTTTGGGATGCTCTCACGCATTGATTACCTTCAAAAAGGAAAAACAATCAACGGCGAATATTATGATAATTAATTGCAGCGTTTAAGTGATGCAATTAAGAAAAAATACCGCATTTGGCGAAAAAGAAAGTGTTTTTTCATCAAGACGATGTACCACATCCAGCTCCCTGGAATTATTTTCTATTTCCAAACTTGAAAAAAATGACTCGGAGGTAAAAGATTTGCCAACAATGAAGAGGTGGGGTTTGCGGTTGGTGGCTAATTTAAGAAGCTAGACAGTTCTTACTATAAACCAGTAAACAAGGAAAAGTTTACCGAGCTAAAAGGAGGTTATGTTGAGAAATAAGGAAAATGTTCCCAAATTTGTTGTGTTTTCTTTGTTATGTCGGCTAATTTTGGGTCCCCCCTCGTATAACGGATTTCAAAAGCTTTTCAAAAAGAACTGATTAAAGTCTTGTTGATTTCTAATAATGATCTGTAGAACAAAACTCTTTACTGGGATATTATATTTTTCATCCATTAAATCCATAATTAAATGCTTCATTTTTTTCCTCTTTTTTCATTTTAATTCATTTTTTTTTTACTTGTTACAACTACGACGTAGTTAGTAAGTTGTAACTTAAATGAATCCATTATATGTCCATGCATATTAACAGAATATTTTTCTAGACGAGATTATCCATTTAGTCTATGAATTTGTGAACATTTCTTTATCTGAACGAGTATGAATTTGTTAAAGCAGCCTATTTACTAAACTCAAAAAAAATAAATTAGTAAAGTCAGCAAAAAATGTTGCTGAGCCAGCAACAAATGTTGCTGAGCCAGCAAAATATTAGTCAGGAGGGTGCTTGCAAAAACATTGCTAATGCCAGCAAAATCTTTTGTTGAGCTGATTTTAAGCAACAAAATTAGTAGATTCAGCAAAAGTTTTGCTTACACTTAGTTGATTAAAAATTAAAAAATCTTTGCTAAAAGTTAGCAAAATTTTTGCTAAATATTAGTAGACTGAAAAAAACTCAAACAATTTGTAGAAAAACTATACACACAGAAAAAAGTTTAGCTATTTGCCAACTGAAATTTGGTTACTAGGACTCAAATTCGGTTATTACGGATTTCAGTCGTTTTGCACAACTGAACATTAGTTTTTACAACAAAGTTTGTTTAATTCAACTAAATTTTAGTTCCAACACTAAAAATATCTAATGTAAATATCGTTGTACTAACTGAGTTTATAAGTTGTTACCATTAAAATACACTTTTCGATTCGGTTGGCACTTTTTTTCTCTGTGTGTACTTTAGTTAATTTAGTTGCTGACAGTCCTAAATAATTTTTTGTGATTCTTTCAAAAATAATTTACAATACGTTACAAAAAATAAAAATGGTTATAATCATACATTGAAGACGATTGATTGACGATTGATTGAGAAATAATTATATATAACATAAACAAAATTGTCTTTCAACTACTTACATCAATGGTTGTCTAAATGATAGCATATTCTAGAAACGAAACAAAATATGACATACGAGTATAAGAAAAAGGAAACGTAAAAAATTACCTAAGATGTGCGTTCTTGTCTTTCGGTTTAGCCTGTCTACCTGAACGTATATTTGTTTGCAATTTGACCACACTGCATTATTAATCACTTTAAATTTTTAACTTTTGTTAGGTATGAAGTAAAAATGTCTTACAGCGTTTCAGGAAAGCAAGAAAGTGTATTGCTTCTTGCGATACTTTAAAAACGTACTTATTCCAACAGATATCACGCTCCAGAACATCAAGAGTAGTCAATTTTTAAATATTTATTCCACACATATTTTTGATGACAATTAGCAAACCCCACAGTCGCATGGGTCAACATACAGTATCGGAACTTACGTGCATTGAACTTGACCCTATTTGCAAGACACCTCTGGGAGATTGTCGAGAAGCCATGATTGATTGTGTACTCAAACAAATAAGTAGTAGACAAATTAGTAAAACGCCTTTTAAATACAGTATACTATTTCTCAGAAATCTTTTAGCACATTAAGAGTGTGGATGAAAACCACAATAGAAGATATACGCAGAATGAAGTAGATGTCGGGGCAGAATGTAGTAGACGAGTAAAATAATACTAAAAAATACAACTCTTGTAAAACATAAAAAATCAACCATGGCAGATTTTTTTATATGTTTTCCATACAAAAGGACGTCAACAATGTGTATTCATATAAATTAGTGATCTAATAAACTCAAATATTGTGTTGATTCCGGCTTGTCAAAGAAATTGATTATTATTAAAATTAAAGACAAAATAATTTAATTAAATTTAATAAAAATAAAATATTTGTAAACTAAATTTCTATAGTGGTAATTTGTTGAATGTGGAAAAATTGCAAACAAATATACCTTTAGGTAGACAGACTTAGCTTCAATCCAAATTGTCATCATTTAGACAACCATGGATGTAAGTAGTATAAATATATTTTTGTTTATGTTATATACAATTATTTCTGACTTTAACGGCAAATCCAATTAGTGGATGACTTTCAGAAGTTGCATTTTTTTTTTTAAATTATCACTTAATATTTTTTGGGATCGCTGAATACAAATCTGACATTTGATTTTTAAAATTTTTCGGAAAGTTTTAGAGGTAGCTGAACGCGAATATGATATCATATTTTAAATATTCATAATGGCGTACATATAGAGTTTTTGAAAAGTGATCGGGTTCATTGCAAATTATTTGTCGTAATGTTTTGAGGGTAGCTAAATATGAATCAGACATCTGATTTCTTCAATTAAAGATGATGAATCTAATAACAAGTTTAAATGGAATCCGATTACCTATAATAAAGTCATCTGACACACTAAAAAGCATCATTAATTTCACTTCATTCAAACAAGGTTTACACTTCTTAAGATCTCCCAAAAGTAATGACTCCTTCTACAGAACCTAAATATACAAATAATTTCTAATAAAACACTGTTACGGAAGTATGAAATATTGTTTAAAAGTAGAGCATACATAATTCTAATAATATTAATTCGTAATCCTTAAAATCATTATGCTAAATCCTTATTCTTTCCTGTCCATGTTTAACTGAAACGGAATATAAAAAGAAAATTAAAACTCCTGCAGGCATTCTAAATCTGTGATGCCATCTTGGTGCTTTTAGCACTATTTATGGTGCTTTTCGATGACCCAAAACGCGAAAGTAATACTCTTGGTGTAAAATTGTAAAAAAGCACTAAGTTGGTGGTTTTGCAATATTTCGGTGGTGCATTTAGTGCTTTTTATCCATTTTTGTTTATTACTCCCAAATTGTAGTGAAAACTAATTTTAAGCCTAAAAAATCAACCAAAATTATATATTTTGGCTTAAATTATAATACTTTTCAATATCTATCAATTCCTTAATTTTAGTGCACTAAGAATATTCTTAAAGTAACTACTTGTAGGTCATTCGGTTAGTAAAAAGTAGTAGTTGTTTTAATTGCTATTGTAAACGACTAATTTAGACAGTCATTTCAAAAAATAACTAACCAAAAATACTGCCCTTCAGTAACAGTTGTTTTGAGTAGTTATTTTAGTATTTTAATAAACAACTACCAAAACAGTAATATTGAAGTAAACAGTTAATTTTTGTTAGTTATTTAAAAATAGAAGATTATGTCGAGTGTTTAAAAATTCTCGTTTAGTTTGTTATAATTGATATGTTCATAGTTTGCAAATAATAATTAGAAAATTTCATAGTACCTCCAATGTTTAAAAACGTCATAACTGGAATACCGTTTGGAATTTTGACTTTGCATTTCAAATGGGATGTAGGAAATACAAATTTTTATTGTAATTGAAAGGAAAATATATATATTTTTTATGAATATTTTTAATATACCTAAAAAATAACTGTTAAAAACAGTAGTTTTTACAACTTATGAAGTTGTTTTATGTTAGTTTTTTAAATTGTTTTGTTGCTCGTTTTTATGGTTTATACATTCATTTATGGTTAATTGTTTTTGACCGCTTCGATAGTCGTTTTTACTACCATTGCAGTTGTTTTATCAATAGTTAAAAATGACTACATGGTGATTCATTTTTATGACAAATATAGTCATCGCCTTTTAGACTATATTTGTAGTCATTTTAACTGTCATTTTTAGTAATTACAAGTTTACCACAAACTTTTTTTTGTTCATATTTATTAAATTACACTCAGGGAACTTGTGCTTTAAAAAATTTGTAGTTGTTTGGGTTGTAATACAGTTTCTTTATTTTTAATGTAAATTTCATTTGTTGAACAAATTTAATTTTTTACTTACCTTGTAGTTCTTTTAAAAAAATAAAGCACATCAAATGACTGGTTTGGGATTTAACATTCATTTTTTACAATCTTTTTTTGTTATTTAAAAAATAAATGTTTGTTTATTTTCTACTACCATTTGTGGTTCATTTTTACTACAATTGTTAGTAATTTTTTGAACAGTAAAAACAAATGACAAATATTGGTTGAATTTAATGAATTGTTAGTCTTCCTTTCTTCAAGTAAAATTTAATTTGTTTTTAACTTCAATTGCTGTCGTTTTTACCTACATAATATCCTTAGTGTAATCATAGATTAGATTAGACTGGAGTGGCACTATGCACCGCGACCAGAAGTTGGTATTTTGTGCTGCCAACGAATACACCCTATAGGTTCAGGCTCCCTACGAAGCCAACTATCCTACCAGGTAAACAATTACAAACGTCCGATGGCGTCACTATTCGACCACCAAAATAACGCACCCTCCTGTCGGGGAGCCTCGGACATTTGCAGAGAACATGCTCTGAGGTCTCGGGTTCCAATTCACAAAACCTGCACGTATCCGTAGAGGATCGTCCCATATTGTACAATTGATACCTAAGGCCAGTTCGCCCCTCGTCATAGACAAGAGTTTACGCGACCTTTCCCCAGAGGGAGATATAAACAGCCTCGCCTGTCGCTGCCCAGGCGATCTGGCCCAATAGGCCCCAAACTCCGACTTCCTCCATCTTCTGAGCCTCTCTCTTGCATACCCATTGGGTACGCCACAGAAGGGTTCAGGGCCAATGAATTGTCGACGAGCTCCGCAGTTGGCCAAACAGTCAGCCCGTTCGTTTCCCTCATGCCCCTCATTGCCAGGAACCCAGCCCAGTGTCAAGGTGTTGTTAAGTCCGAGACGATTTAGAGAGTCTATACATTCCTTAACCAGACCCGACGACACATCTTGAGCCCTCAAGGCACCAAGTGCCGCCTGGCTGTCAGATAGAATGTAGATCCTGGCCCCACGTGTCCTCCTCCGCAGACACTCTGCCACACGAATGCAGATAGCGAAGACCTCCGCCTGAAAACGGAGGGATATTTGCCCATGGGCAGAGCACGCTGAAATCCGGGTCCGACGACACCCGCCCCCGTATCCATGTTCGACTGTTTTGAGCCATCCGTGAACCAGACCTGTGCACCAACCTCCGGTATCCAAGATCCAGTCAACCACGTGCTCCTGTCAAATTTACGTAGTGTAATCATATGTAAATTGATTAAATTCTGCACATTTTCTTCTAACGTTAAAAAAGTGACATGTGCTTTTTCACGCATTTTTTTAGCAAAAAAATACGCATTTAAATACGATTTTATAAGCATTTGTGCTTTTTGCTCTCAAAAAGTTGGCAACACTGTTCTAAGTATAAGAAGAAGTCCTTCTATGCTTCTACATAAAGAATGTAGTATCCCAGTTAGTGCATAGTTGTAGTAGTGGTAGTATAAGTTGTACTAACTAACACATAAGTCAATGTCGTTTGAACGTGTTCTGTTTATGTGATGATGCACAACAGCACAACGTACAACAACTAATACATTACGTCAGGCCCATATATTCATTCTCTAAATCCAAACCCAAACGACAATACGGCACCGACTGTCAACGTCTGTATAAAAAAAAAACTAAAACTTTTCTTTATTTTATTTTATTTTACTTTACTTTACTTTTTTGTACTCATAATATTTGTATAAACTTGGCATGGTACGGCATGTTCGTTTTTTTTTTTATTTATTTTTTTTCAAATCCAAGTAAAGTTCCAAAACAGGAAACTTATTCTTATTTTATGTTTATAGTTATTCTTTACTTTAGATATTCTTCTATTTATTTTATATTTTATTTTTTTTTATCACTATGCAAGTGCATTTAGCACATGTTGTATTATTCATTATGACATTGTTTTTTTTTATTCCTTTTCAATTTTCTTTCACGTTTCTCTCCGCCAATTGTATTCATTTCTTGTCTATAATCATTTATTCTCACAAGGAAACTACACAATGGTGAACCCGAATGAAATAACGCAATATTAGACACGTATTTTATTTTAGATGCGCCATCGCTTGTTTAGGGCTTAAAAAGGGTTGTCAAAAAAGACAAAATTTTTGTATGAAAAAAGTTTTTAGCGCTTTTTGTTTTTAAAAAGTTGCAACACTTTTTATGCTCTGTTTCGCTCTTAAACATTTTTCGATACAAATGTTATTTTTTTTAAAGAACGAAACGGATACCCCCTTGTAAAATTATATAAAATAATATTGATAAGAGCTATAAAGCGATATTGAGCGATAACATCACTATGACATTTAAAATTATTCATAAAATGTCATTAATTCGCTTTGTATTGAAGTTTTGTATAGGAACAGCACACTTTCAATGCAACAAAATATATACAAACACTTTTCGTTAAAAAATCTTGATTGAACAGTTTCATAGATTTTCTGCCCATTGTCCCATTTGAGGACGTATCCTGCAAAAAGCATCAGTGGATATTTTAATTATTTTTCTACATTTTGTATTCCATTTTAATATAATTTAATCAATAAACTAATGTAAATCAGTTTTTCAATGCCAGATTTGATATAGTTTTTTTTTTTTTTTTTTTTTTTTTTTAAAGTGTAAAATCAGGAATTTCTTCCTATTTATTAATATGTTGATTGCTCTGGAAAGGGGATAAAGGAGATATGAAAGCTGCGGAAAGATAAAGAGCTTCAAACATGGCAACACTGTTATTGAACGAGATGATAAGTCTTAGAACAGTTGTTGCTCGCCACCTGATGGAGAGTTGGCAAACTTATTGAAGCTTTTGGGTTCATATCCCTGTTTTATTATTTTATTAACTTATACACAAAATATATTAAAAAAAAGTGTCAAAATGTGTAATTTTTGACCCCACTTTTTAACCCTAAAACTTAAGATTACGCACCTTAAAAAAAAATACACGTCTAATGTTTTTTTCTCCTTTACAAAATATTAAAGTTTCATTAAAATCTGAGGATTCATCATTGTGTAGTTTCCTTGTCAGTTTCTTTATTCTGTGGCATTGTTAAGTTGTATTTTAGTATTTTAATGCTTTAAAATCATTTATCTGCTTCACTACACTTGAATTAAATTGCATGCCATAGCATTACTGCTGCTTCTTCTGCTGCTGCTGCCACTGCTGATACATACATCTCCATGCTGGGACCATAGGCATTTGGTATTATTTTAATTTCTACCTACGTGGGGTGTTTGCAAGAGGATGCTTTGAAATTAATTCTATTTTACATAATCCTCTTTATTCGGTAGTACAATTTTAATTTATTAAATCCGACTCAAACACTTTGATAAATAAAGGGTGTTTTTTACAGAGGTATAGAATTTTGAAATGGAATAAAACATTGATGAATTTTTTAAATTGACATGAAATTTACTTAATTTAAATATGACTTCTGGCATATGACCGCCACGGCTGGCTCGGACGTAGTCTAATTTGGAGGTCCAATTTTCGATGACTTTTTCCAACATATGTGGCCGTATATTGGCAATAACGCTGCGAATGTTGTCCTCCAAGTTGTCAATCGTTTCGGGCTTATCGGCGCAGACTACCGACTTCACATATCCCCACAGAAAATAGTCCAGCGGCGATCTTTGAGGCCATTTCAAGGGTCCTTGTGAAAATCGGGATCAACGGCAATCTTGTTTTGGGCCCATTCACCGAATCTACGCCTTGCTAGGTGATAGTGTGGCTTCAATTGTTGCACGAGTTGGATTTTGTAAACACGCAAACCAAGATCTTTCCCCAAAATCTTCCATAAAGTGGATGGACACATATCCAAATCCTGTGCACGATAGTGGATAGACTGATTCTGGTCTTCCTCTATGCTACGCTCAACAGCAGCAATGACTTCTTCTGTACGCACTGTACGACGTCTCTGTGAATGCATATTATCAGTTAGAGTTAATCGAATTAATTGCTCTGATGGACGATTATGTTGACCGTAAAATGGAGGTAGTGCGCGATACGTATTTCGAACAGAACCATGATTTTCAAAATAAATTTGCACAATTTGAAAGTGTTGTTCAGGCGTCAGTCTATTCATGTTGAAATGCCAAACCAAACTTAACATAAATCACTTGACAGCTGACAAAATGTTTACCGAGTGCTTCCGCTGGAACTCAATTTACCCAAAACAACAACTACAACTATTTACACACAAATTTGACAATAAAAACGCTTTATAGTAAAATTGGGTACCCGCGGTAACGTACGTCGAACACAGCTATAGAGAGTAACAGATTTAATACTCCGTTCACAATCAAGTTTGTTTAAGGGATTTTGCTCAATGTTTTGAAAATAAATTAAAACTGTTCTCATTAGGATGAAGTCAAGACAACAAATACCAAGATGCAGCAAATTAGGCCAAATTGGGAGTTGTGGTGTAATGGTTAGCGCGTTGGACTGTTACATAGATGGTCCCGGGTTCGATTCCCGGTGACGACAACATCAATTTAGAAAAATATGAGATTTCTATCTCTTATATGTATCGCTGCGCCCACCTTCGGTGTTCCCATAGCACTTAACCCCACCGAAATAAAATAATGAATCAGGGTTATGAAACAAAAAGCTTCAATAATTTCGCCAACTCTACATCAGGTAGCGAGCAACAACTGTTCTAAGACTTATCTACTCGCGCAATTACAGTGTTGCCATGTTTGAAGCCCTCCATCTTTCACCATCTGAGTGTTGCTTCTCTTTTTGAATAAAAAAAAAAAAAAAAAAAATACTCAAACGGACAGAGCATTACCAAAAACACATATACATACAAAGGTTTCGTTCACACACTTTCTTTTTTGAGTATCATAATTTCTTATGTAGATAGTTAGCTTATTCCTTTTTCATTTTCAATAAAAGTTTTAATTTATATTATCATTGTCGTGATAGGTGCAAAATCAATTAAAATATTAATTGATTTAATAAATTTTTTAATTGAAACCCGTTTTTAGTTTTTTCTGTGTATTTGTGAAAATTTTTATTATAAATAATAAGACAACTAAAATACAGCTCTGTCTGTATAAGATAAATAAAATACAGAGTTGTATACGTCTTTATTATTTGCTTTGTTCCTTATGTATGTAGGATAGAAGGAGGAGCATTCGCAAACTTTTTTTTTAAAGCGCTGTCGTTACTTTTTTTGAAAATTTTTTTTTTTATCTAAAAATTTACACATCTTAACTTTAATTTTTATGTTTAATACATAAATTATTTTTGTATCTATATAAAGTAACTCAAATCGGCTAAACTGCCCTACCTATGGGGAAGTCAAGTTCTGGTTTATACATATTATATAATCATAAAAATGGATATCAGAAGCTGTAATATCAGCAAAAAAAAAATTTAAAAACTACGTCTGACCCGTGCAACGAGGGCGGTCTCAAAATAAGCCGACCTAACAAAGGAAACAACAAAAAAATTCATTATTTCTCAACATAATCTCCTTTAAGCTCTATACACTTGTCCCAGCGATATTCAATAGCTTCGATACCCTGTTTATAGAAAGAACTGTCTTGCTCCTTAAAATAGCCATCAACCGCAGACTCCACCTCTTTATTGTTGGCAAATATTTTACCACCGAGCCATTTCTTCAAGTTTAAAAATAGAAAATAATCCGAGGGAGCTAAATCTGGCGAATAAGGTGCGAGATGAAGCAATTCGAAATGCAATTCATTGAGTTTGGCCATAATCTTTACAACATCTTCACAATACTCTGTTTTTGTACTATTGTGAGCACCTTTTAAAAGAGAACTTTTAAATGATAGTATTGAATTACATAACGGTGACCAATATTTTGCATGCTAACAAATTTACTGAGAGTTTATTTTTGATGGCTCAAAAAAAAATACTAAACAACTTAAAGGTCGGCTAATTTTGTTACCTTCCTTAACATAACGTATACGTCTTTTAAAGTGCTACCAATTTTTGCTTACGAAAATACCCCACCTAGTGGTCTGGCGTGTGATCAGCCACTAACATATTTTTTTATTTTCTTACACGTTTACGAAATGAATTCTAAAAAATTCGTGTTAATATTATAAGTTAATATCAACGCTTCAACATTTAAGGGTATTTTGTTTTAATACACAAAATGAAAAAGTTATCCCAAATATATTGTCTCTATATTTTTTTTTTTGCAACCCAAAAAAACACAAAAACATGTATATCCTCGACCACGTGTGAAGTACAAGTGTAAAATTTTGTGTAATAAAAGATGACCACTAACTGCACAAATTATGGAAAGTAAAATTTAAATATCTCGAAATCACCCCCTTCTACCCTACATCGGAATGCTATATGTCAAAGACTGAAGCGAAATCTTGAAAAATTAAAATAATAGAAAAATAAGTAAAATTTTAATTAAGCACTGATATTTTCAAAGCTTTCAATATCTATCTATTTATTGTTAAAAGAAAAATATTTTTTAAATTATTTTATTAATTTTTTCAAAACATAAATTACACTGTGCAACAAATTTCGGGCCTTCGAATCTTTCCCGAATGAGACCAACGGGAAATGTAAATAGACTTTCAGTGGACCAAAACCCCAAAAAAAAAAAAATTAAAAATTAGCTCGTATTGTTAATTTATACGCTTTTGAAGTTGGGATATTTTGAGACGAATTTTCGGGTTATTTTTATATACACTCAAATAAAAAAGTTAGTAAAGTCAGCAAAAATTTTTGCTTAATCAGGAGGGTGCTTGCAAAAAAATTGCTAATGTCAGCAAAAGCTGGTTTTTAGCAACAAAATTAGTAGATTCAGCAAAAGTTTTGCTAAAACTTAGTAGATTAGAAATTAAAAAACCATTGCTAAACATTAATAAAATTTTTGCTAAATATTAGTAGACTGAAAAAAACTCAAAAAATTTGTAGACAATTTTTACTTTAGTTAATTTATTTTGCTGAAAATCATAAAACATATTTTTGTGATTCTTTTTAAAATAATTTACAATACGTTACAAAATATAAAAATTTTCATACTCCCACATTGACGACATGAATTAATGTAATATCTGCAAATATATAGAAATAATTATATATAATATAAACAAAATTATCTTTTAACTACTTACATCAATGGTTGTCTCAAGTATGCTATCTTTTAAAGAAACGCTAATGCCGCAATGAGTTATATAAACGAAACGAAAAAATAACAAAATGTAACATATGCAACCCTTTTTTTCGCTCTTTCGCTTTATTCTGTCTACCTGCTGTATATTTGTTTGCAACTTGACCACTCAATTTGACTACAAATACACATTTAATCTTTTTTAAATTTAAATTTAAATATTTTATTTTGTCTTTTATTTAATTAATAGACAATTACTTTCACAAGCCGGTGAAAAAATTTAAGTTTCAATCCACAATTTTGTTTTATGTATGAAAAACAGATACAAAATCTTCCATGATTGATTTTTTTATGTGTCTTACTAGAGTTGTACTTTTTAGTATAATTTTCCTCGTCACTACTTCATCTTGACATCTAATTCATTCTGCGTATAACTTTTAATCTGGTTGTCGTTCACACTATTGATGTGCTAATCAGCACAATTTTTTTTTAGCAAAATAAATTAGTAAAACATAAGTAAAATATTAGTAAAACATTAGTTCAAAACAGTTAAGTGCTGACTAAGTATAACTAAAATTTTAGTTTAAAACATAATTTTAGCAAAAAATTTGCTGAAAAACAGTATACCTGATTAACAAGATGTTTTACTAACTTTTCTACTAACTTATTTTTTTGAGTGTACAATCCAATGGAGCAAATCAATATAGAAATTAAACAATTGGAATTAAATATTTTAGGCCTATAACATTCCAATTTATTAACTTTTATACTTTTTGTGGTTTCAATTTCACTTTTAGCTAATTTTTTGGCACATTTTCTGCGCATTTCAAGTACTTTGGCACAATGTTCACAACACATTTCGTGTGTTTCGATTAATTTATTTTTGTTTGTTTTTCATTAAAAAAAATACAAGGACATATAAAACTTCGTAGAGAATTTTATGGATAATAATAAAATTTTTATTTTTTTTTTAATTCACATTAAAATTGCGCCCTCAATACAATAAACAAGTTATGGCTGAATTCCCTTTCGTCGAAATCGAAAAATGCCTGGCATTTAGTTTGCTTTACAGCTTTCGTCTTTTTCCTTAAATTTGATATTCATAGTCGCAATTAATCAGTTCAACAATTGTTTTTCCACACAGAGAGAATTTTGTTGGGCGATCTCAGTAAAACATTAAAGCGCTTCTTCACAAAATGAAAGAAAATTTTCTTAAAACTAATTAAAAGTTCATGTTTTTTCTGAAACTAGTTCATTGAGTGTATGAAAATTTAAATAAATAAAATTAAATTTCTTCATACAATTTTATGAAAATTTTTCTCGCGCTGATCCCCACAAGATTTTTTTTTTTTATCTTCTGCTACAGTTATTAACAATCAGTGTTTCTATTTGTAATATTAGTATGATCTCAAATGAATTGTCAGGTATTCAAAATGATTTGCATTAACTTAATGAAAAGTTTCAAAAAACTAATTCCAATGCAATTTCATTGATTTAATGCAAAAATTATTTAATATCATGCAGATAATTCTCCCACTGCAATATCGAAACTAGTCTATAATGCCTCTAAATGACAATAAAAAATATAAAAAATAAATCTTTTGACCAAACTGTTCAATCGGATACTAGATTGAGAGAATTCTCTGCATGATATTAATTAATTTTTGCATAGAAGCAACTGGAACTCGTCCATTGAAACTTTTAATTAAACTAACGCAAGATTTCATAAAATTTTATGGAAAATATCATTTCATTAATTAATAGTTTTATTCCCCTAATGAAGAAGTTTAATTAATAAACTGGTTTCATAAAAATAAGCTTCCAAAAGCTTTTCAGTAGTTTTAAGAAATTTTTCGTTCATTAAGTTTACTCAATAGTTTCATTATTTTTTGTCCACTAAAATTTTCTTTGTGTAGAATTTAACTTCAACAATCATACTTTTTAGTTCGAAGTGTTGATCATATTAATGAATTTTTGCATAGAATCAATAAAGATGCACTAACACTCATCCACTGAAACATTTCATTAAACCAATTCAAATTTTTATGAAAAATATCATTTTATTTACTAAAATTTTCATTGACTCAATAAAGTTACTTCAAATAACTAGTTTCATATAAAGTATGGACCTTTTCATTAATTTTAAGAAAAATGTTCCTTTACTTTGTGAAGAAAAGCTAATGAAGCTTTTTACAGAAAATGTTCATTATGACAAATAGAACATGCATACCGATTATTCAGAGCACCGAATAAACACCTAAAAGTATTTTAAAGTAAAAAAAAAAAATAATAAAAAATAAAATTCTTTCAAAAAATAATACATCAATAACATATATTTTCCCGCCTTTCAATCAAACACATACACACAGAGAAAAATGTTGCTGTTTGCCAACGGAAATTCGATCACTTTGACTCAAATTCGGTTATTACGAATTTAAGTCGGTTATGCCCGTAATTTCAAGCAATAAATACCTAACGGTGCTTAGATACCTACCCGATTTTGTTCGTGTACACGGTAGGTATCTAAGCACCAGTAGGTATATATTGCTTGAAATTACGGCCATTAGTAGAACTCAACATAAGTTTTCACAACAACGTTCGGTTAATTCAACTGAATTTTAGTTGCAACGCCCAAAATATTAATAAATCGAATGTAAATATCGTTGTACTAACTGAATTTTTGAGTTGTTAACATTGAAATACACTTTTAAATTCGGTTGATACTTTATTTCTCTGTGTGTACACAACGTAATATACTGTTTAAAATAAATATTTAAATAAAAAAAGCTTTTCGAAATTGGTTCCGGCGCGGAAGGTTCCGAATCGACTTAAAAAATCTATATTTATTATCAGTACAATATTGCCCTTAAGGTGGTACCATGTGATTTTTTCACAACAAAACAGTTATTACCCTAATGAGGTTATTATACAAAATTTACTTCCAAAAGATAATAAGGTGTCACGCGACATATTTTTCAAACAAAAAGTAGCTTTTTGTGGTACGCAATGAAAAAAGTCTTGCCATCCCTGATATATTGCATTATGTGCATTGAATTTATTATTGGCAGCAGCAGCAGCATGACTTCGATTGAATATTTTTGCTACCACATTTTTTCTTTCATGTTCCTTTTTTTTTTATTACCATTATGGGGGTCTTTTGTTTAGTTCGTTCTTCGTTTAATCTCAACCATGTGCTGATGATTTCTTTTGTTTTTCTTGTACTCCAAAATATAAAATAATGAACAATAACTTTTTTTTCCTAACTTCACTCTCTCATATTGTTGTTATAATCTTTAAAACCCTTTACATGGTATTATTGCCACACTTCAACTGTACTTACTCCAAAGTTTCCTACTTTGTTCCTTTTTTCTACTTAATAACAACAATTTTATCAAGTTTTAAGTTGAAGAAGTTTTTAAAGTACCCACTATTAATAGATTAAATATTTATTATTGAAAAAAAAAAAAAAAACATAATAAAAGACACATTAAAGATGTACATTTCAATTCAATATCAATTTGTACAGAAGGGACTAACTAATGTATGGATATTATTATTTTTGCACTATGGTTTCAAAGACAACTTTTCTTCGCCAAAATTTAATTTTTCTCATAGTCTTTTTTTTGTGTTTTTTTTGTTGTTGTTGCAATTTAAACAACAACACTTCAGAGGACCAATGTAGAAGATTTACCCGAAGGAAAAAGATCAACGCTTCATTTTTGATTTGAACTAATTCAAATCAAAAATGAAACATTTTCAACTTTGTTAAAAATGTTTTATTTAACTATTAAACATTTCTAATAATATTTAATAAGCTAAATGTTAGTATAAAAATAATTTTAAAAAAATTAAAAATTAAGCGATTTATGCAAAAAAGAAAAAAAAATTAACTTTAGACAGGCCTACAAAAAATTGATAGAACATGATAGTTATAGGATCAATTAAAAAACTGGACATTATTTTCCCTTTGTCAAATTGTGCGTCTTTTTGAAGTTTTGTAAGAAAATTAATTTTTTCAAGAACACCCTTTCCTGTAAAAATTCCGATTTATTTAAAATTATTAGCGAAATACTGTAAAACAATAGGCGCTAAATCTAGATATTATAATATTATTTAAAGAAATTTCACTCATTTATTTTTATTTTTATTTATTTAAAAAAATTAATTTTGTAATTTGTAAGCCCAATTGGCCAAATAATAAATACAATATATCACACACTAATATAATCCACACAATTGTAAACTAATTACTTAAAAAATAAAAATAAGTAAATATGTACAAATAAAAAATTATGCTTGATATAACAAACGTAGGAAAATAAAAAAAGAGAAAAAATAAAATAATATGTATAATAATCCTTGCTGTCCCTTTTGACAATTGCTTATACCGAACTAAATTATGTCATTTGAGCAACTATACTGAATAAGTTTATTTTTGTGGGTAGAATAAGTTTCGTTAAAGTACCTTAACGCTATGGGTAAAGAATTAAATGAGCGTATAACACGTATTTGATAAGAATGCTCCAGCCATGATGAATTACGGGGTAAAATCATTTGAAAAGATCTCGAGGACCTGGCAAATGTAAAGAGCCTAGTTAAAAATGTGGGGTAACCATTACGAAAGATTGTATAAAAATGAAGTAGTGAACGAATCTTAATAAAATTAGAAAAGGATGTTCCTAAGAACCGTTCCACATATTGAGAAACACGATCTCGAATACGCAAAGAATATAGGTAACGAATTACCCTTTTAAACAGCATGTACAGCCGATTCATAATAAATGCAGTTGTACCTGAATACACCTCCACACAATACATAAATAAAGGCATTATTAAGCCATGTACAATTTTCTGCTTAACATGCAATGGCAGATACAAATTAATATTATACAGTCTCCTTAGACTGAAGTTAACTGTGGATACAAGGTGAGATACATGAGATTCAAAATCCAATTAATTGTCAATAATTACCCCCAAAATTTTCACACGATCACAGAATTCAACAGCAACTTTATCTATGGATATGGTCATATCCAGTACACAGTTGCGGGTAGGGGTAAATAACATGGCCTTACTTTTCATAGCATTTATAGAAAATCTGTTATTAGACATCCAGTCGGAAATACACTGCATACCATGATCTACAATGGACTGAAAAACAGGAACATTCTGTTTCTTGCAAAGCATTTACCAACATTTAAGTTGCAAAACAAATCGTTTAAAAACATTGTGAACAAAAGGGGTCCAATGACCGAACCCTGGGGAACACCACTTTTTATGGGTAAAATTGATGAAAATTCTTCCCCTGAAGAAACAAACTGACCACGATTGGAAAGATATGATTTAATTAATAAAGCCGCAGGCTTAGAAAAAGAAAATAACTCAACTAATTTTTTCAATAGCAAGTTATGACTAAGCTTATCAAATGCCTTAGTCAAGTCCAAGGATAGAAGGATACAAACATTACCGCTAGCCAGGTTACTTCTGATGGTATCGGTAAGACCAATAAGAAGAGACGACGTACTATGACCTCTTCTGAAGCCATACTGAGAATCGTCCAACAAACTGCCTCTATCCATTTATAATAACCTAACGAGGTTTAAAGACCGATACTTCGTTACCGGTAGTTTTATATATCGGAATATATTAGGTTGGAAAATTAATTATTTTTTAAAGATTTTTTTTCTTTTAATAAATTTGTTTAATTTTTTTCAAGTGGATGTTTTTGTGAATTTTGCACTTTTTCAAAATCACTTAGATATGGAAAACTCGTCAATTTATTGCAAATTGATTAAAATTGCATAATAAAGAAAAATAATTCTTTAATTTTTCCTTATTTGCTATTCTTCATTGTTTACCGTTAAATGTAATTATAGTTACGAAACACTAACATAATAATATTACACAATTTGTCTCTTAAATTTTACACAAAAAAGATCAGTTATTACACTCTTAAAAACTGTTAAAAGTTTTAAAAAATGTTTGTAATGTTAGAAGAAATAGCAAAAATCCTTTGTAAATATAGTTATGCAACGCAGTGTATAAATATAACCAAAAAAGGTCATTAAAGGGTTAATATTCTAAAACGTGTATTTCCATAGAAATCGTATTTCAAACAAAAAAAAAAAAATATTTAGCTAATTTTAGCCAAGAAAAATGGTCTACGAAACCATAGTGCACTGTTCGCTGGTTGGTTAGTAGCAGTGTTGCCAATTTAGCTTTTTTTATGGCTAGATTTAGCCATTAGCCATAATTTTAGCCATTTTTAGAAAATGTTTAGCCCATTTTAGGTTTTTTTTTGCCTTTTTCTACAAAATATAACTTTTGAGCGGAAAATTATAACAAAATTGTAAGCACATTTGCATTATGTTAAATAAAATTAAAGTACACTCAGGAAACTTCTGCTTTAAAAATATGTAGTTTGTTTGGATTGTAATACAGTTTCTTTATTTTTAATGTAAATGTCAGTCATTTGTAGAACAAATTAAATTTTTACTAACCTTGTAGTTCATTTAAAAACCAAACCACATCAAATGACTGTTTTATGATTTTACATTCATTTTTTTAAGTATTTAAAAATATAAAAAAAAATTTTGTTTTTTTTTACTAACAATTGATTCATTTTGTTAGCCATTTTTTGAACATTAAAAACAAATGACAATGTTTGTTAAATTTACTGAAATGTAAGTCGTCCTTTCTTTAAGTGAAATTTCATTTGTTTTTAACTAAATTTTGCAGTGGTCTTTCCCTATATAGTATTCTAAGTGTAATAATAAGTGTAGATACAATTTTTAAAAGTTAAAACATTTATGTAATTATGGTGCAAAAATAAATTTCTACACTTAAAATGTGGTTAAAACACAATTTTTGTAAAAAAGTATAAAATTTGTAAAAAAATATCATTATATAATTATAAAATATACGAAAATATAATTACCAAGGCAAGGAGATTCATGCAACTAAAAAAGGGAAAGAGTGGCTTATAATATGCAGCTAAAAACTAAAACATATGCACTAAAAACATGAAAAATATGTACTTAATAGAACAAAACTTAAATATTTAAAACTTAAAAAATAGAAAAAAAAAAGTTGAATTTGAAATCTTTATTTGCAATAGGAACACATTCTTGCGCTTTTCTTAGGTTCAGCAAGATTAAATTAATTTAATTTTAATGTAATAATGATTTTGCTCAAATGAAAATATAAAAATGCATCCTAATTTATTTTGTTTTAACAAATTAAAAAAAATACTTAAAATGAATGAAAAATATGCACTAAGAAGGACAAAATATGCACAAAATGTGCGTTAACACAAACTTTTGACAAAATAAGCAACTACAAATCGATGCAATCTTGTTATAAATTTTATGATTCGGATAATTGTTTAGTCTATATTAGTTTTAGATTATCGAGAAAACACTTGCATTTGCATGAAATTCCTTGCCTTAATAATTACAGTTAACCCTCTAACAGGCAAGGCTGTCTCAGGGTATTCATCATAAAATTTACCACAAATGCGTCAAATAACCGTTTTATACTTAGAAATTAATATATTCCGATAGAAAACTAAACTTGCTAAATATTTTGCGAAGAAATTTTTCGTGTGCCGTCCACAGTTTGGAAGCGAGAAAGGTTCAAAATCAAAATTTCGTAAAATTTCAAAAACTAATTATTTTTAAAAATATATAGTTTTCAAAAATCTAAAAAACCAATTTAAGTTCACTAAAAACTCTTTATAATAAAATATAAGTAAGATTGAAGTTTTGTCTTTAATAATAAGACCTTACTTTAGTCCAAGGACTCACTGTATTTTATCAGGATTCCTCTAAAGGACATCGTCTTAACTTGTAAACTAATAGACGGCTTTTTATGAAACTTTATAGATAGAAGACATTAAGTATTAATAGCAAAGCGTTGAAGTTTGAACAATATAAATTGAAGTTTAAATACTTTTTCGCCTAATTTCGCTTTTTCCAAAAACCGAAAATCCCGATATCTTCTTAAATAGGAGCAGGAAAAAAATAGTTTTTCGAGCTTGGTTATATCTTTGTAAGAGAAATATTTTTTGCCCAAAACTTCTTTTTTATATGCTTTAGTTTTCAAAATGCACCCTAAAATATATTGGCTCATATCGCCTTAATTAGGCAACCATAAACAATTTTGTTGAAGAACTTATTATTTGTTTTTCGAGTGGAGCACATAGTATGAATTTCGTTGCAAAACATCGTTTGCCAGTTAGAGGGTTAAGGAACGCACAGTGGTTTCCCCCATAGGCCAAAAAACAAAAAAGTTATTGTTTTTTTTTAAGCTTTATTGCACAAAATTTATTGATAACACTCTAAATTTTATGAATCTAACAAATTTTGTTGTTTTTTTGGCGAGATTTATTGTTTGTGTCCGTTGAAAGTGGAGGTATGTTTATATTGCATATATTGTGGTTGCATAGTCATAAAAGAAAACTTAAGTTTATCCAAAAAGTTATTCGCGATATTGTGGCAGAAGTTTCCAAAAACCCTACAAACATTAAATTTTACTTATTTTCTACCAAATTAAATAACAAAAGCTGCAAAAATATGAGCCCATAAAAAAATCGCTGAAGAATACTTTTTTGACCTTTTTAAAACACACGTTTTTCAAAAACTTCTTTTTCACGTAGACTTTTAGTGATATGGCCCTCATCCACCCACAACTTCTTATACATCAAATTGTAGAATTTTTATTCCTCTTTAAATTAAAAAATATTGTGGCCGCGGGTTTTTGCATATTTTCGCATATGGGTGTGATTTACAAAGTCATCCGACGAAAAATAGTGAATCGCATTTTGTTTTGTACTATTTCTTTTTAAGAATATGAGTAAAGAGAAATTATTTTTTTTTAATTGTTGTTATTTTAAACTTTATATTGCAATTTTATGGTATTTGATTTACAGTTATGAATAAAGAGAAACATTTTTGCAATTTTAAGGTATTTGACTTTTAGTTTAAGTGAAGCTTACTCATTGCATTTGAAAAGTGTCAAAACAAAGGTCAAATTTTAATTCTTATAATTAATTGTTTTCGCGATAGTGATAAAAGTTTCAAAAATATCAATATGGAAATTAAAATAGAAGGTTTATTCTGTCAGTGCCAATTTTCTAGAATGTAAGTGCTTCATATTTGATATTTGCTTGATATACCTTATATTACTTAATAATACCCCATATTGCATTATTTAACTTTGTTTAACTTTTTAATTTAGTTTTTTTCAGTGTATATTTCGAATGAATTAAAATGAAATAAAAATTTACAAAAAAAACTTGTTTAAAACAACCAAATTTTCATAATAAAATACTTTATTTCAAAAATTTTTAAAACAGATCTATAAGCCAAGGGAAACCACTGTGAAACGCTTTCACAAGATTTTAATAGAATTTGATGATATTTTATATAGCGTTTCTTTTTTGCTAAGCTTTTCTTGCCATTTTTTTTTAAGCCAATATTAAGATAAGAAAATTGTCAAGTTTTGGGTAAAACTCTATATAAAAACTATAAGCGATTAATCGACCTATTTTAATCGATTATTCTGGTAGAATATTTATTTGAGCTATAAATTATTTGTTTCGATGTTAACCGAAATAGAGGCGATTAATTAAGGAATCGTTTAATCGATTAACCGAATTGGAAACACTAAAATATCAAAACAATTTTAAGATAGTTTCATTAATTAAAAGATTTTGAAAAGTTAAACTAAAAAAGTACACGACATCATTGTATACATTGCCTATTTTAATATAAAAACAAAAACAAAAAATATAGTTTGCCAGTTAGAGGGTTATGTATCGTATTCCAACAACGACGGACAGCGGCTCAATTTTCTTCGTCACAGTATGTTGCCCACTAATTGGAGGGAATACAATTAAAACTGCATTTCATTTTTCATATAAAATTTTTAAAATAATACAAAAATTCCGTTATAGAAAGGTAATTTTAATCTAAAATTTTAATTCAAAGAGCCGCTGCTCAAAAATTGTCCGTTAAAGTGAGTTGTCGGCTAATTGGAGTGTCCGTTATTGGCAGGCTTTACTATATTCAGTATTTGTTTTTTAAAACCGCGACATTTTTTGTATAAAATTGTTCAGCCATTATTTAGCTTTATTTTAACCATTTTTCCCACAAATTAAGCCATTTTTGATAACCAAGTTCTGGCAACACTGGTTGGTAGTGAACGAATGGTCTTGGCATTGATTGGTACGATTTTAATTGTTTTTCATAAGAAATTTCATTGTAATAATAAGAAATCAATGTCATTATTATTTATGGTAAAATGAAGTTGTAGTTATTTTTCTGTTGTAATATTTATTAAATGTTTTATCCATAAATGAGTCTGGACATAATGGGAATTTTTATACAATTTGTTTTTGTGTCTTCTTTTAAATATATAATTAATTTGGTTTTCATGTTCTTAGCTAATTAAAAACTATTATTTCCGTAAAAATTAAAAGCTTTTAATTAAAAATTATAAAAAAAAACTAGAATATTTACTAAATGTGTATGCTCACAGAAATTTGTAGGTAAAATTAACTAGAAATGACAGTTAAAATAACTATATTGACAGATAAATCAATTGTAATATGTAGTTATTTTTGACAGTTTAAATCAACTAAAATTGTAGTAAAAACAACTAAATACAAATGCAGTTAAAACAACAGACATAATAACACGGTGCTACAGTGAAAAAAACTTAGAAACGACCTAGCGTGGGTTATAGGTCTTGTTGAGTACATTACACATTGTGTCAAAAAATTTCAGAAACACCCTCAAATTCAGAAGTTATTCTAAAAAACCCGTTTTCAGTGATGTTCGTCAACTTATCGACCTGTAACTCAGTCAGTTTTTGTACAATTTAAATTTTTTTAACGGGTTTGGAAAGAAAATTGATTACACTTTAAAATGACTTGCATTTCTTGATACATTTGTAAGTTATAAGTATTGTTTTTGTTAAGAATATCTACAAAAAAAAACGAATATTATAAACTTTTTTGATTTTAGTAAAAATTTATACCAACGTATAAAGAAAATTTAGTTCTTAACAAAACAAGGTTTTCATTTTTCAAATCGGATGCCTTACGTTTGTAAGGCAAGTGGTTTACCAAAAGAAAAGTCTGCAATCCCAAAATTTTTAATTTAGAAAAAGTTTAGTAACTTTTGCAAATATAAACCGATTTTAACAAATAATATCTCGTTTTTTTCTATATAACATTGTCTTTAAAATACAGTGAAAAAAACGATAGGTTTTTATAGAAAAAAATTAAAATAACTCTTGTTGAATTTGAAAAATTAGGAAAAAAAAAATAAAAAAAATGAGAAACACTTACCTAATTTCTTGGAATATATATTTTATGAATACATTTCATGAAAGCTTAATTCTTTGCCTTTCCAAAACTGTTTAAAACTTTGAAATTGGTCAAAAAATGTGTGAGTTAGAGGTACTAAAGTGCTACGACCTACCCTAAAACAGTTTTTTTTTTGAAAATAACTCAAAATTTTGGGTGTGTTTTAAAATTTTTAAAAACGGTTTTTGTATGTCCTCACCTAGGTATACAACCCCCACTAGGTCGGTTTTCAAGTTCTGACAAAAAGTGTTTTTTTTTGTAGCAGTGTGTAATTGTTGTGAAACTGTAAAATATCTTTAAATACATACTATTAAAACGACATACAAAAATTCTCGCAAAACTACAAGAAAATTATCTACCGCTTTTGTAAGTTTAATTTGCTGCTTAAATGACTAATACTTACACCAATTACACTGTAAGTAAAATCTCTTTTGAATTTACTTTATTTACTAGGGTATTCAATCGGTTAACCGTTACTCGATTAATCGATGAAATGATGTCGAACAATTGTTCGAGTAATTCGAAGTGGCCAATTTCGAGTAAAGAATAACTCGAGTAATTTAAAAATATGAACTATTTTATATTTTTTTAATATTTTGTATAAAATAATGTGACTGTTATAGTGAATATTTAAATGTTAAGTGTATTTTTATATTAAGTGAGCACTGTTAAAGAAATTATTTTACGAAAAACGAAGAACTTAATGCGAAAAACTCCGATATCGAAGAAACTTGAATATTTTTTAAAGAAACAAGTTCTAAGACTGGGGTCTTTAAGATTATTGGTGCGGATTTGAGGGTTAAAAGTGGGATCAAACATTATTTTTTTTTTTAATTTAGTTGCCATTTGATCTAAAGAAACTACATATAAATACTATATTTTCAAAAAGGAATTTTTAAATGTCATTTACTAAAAACTTTTTGTTGGTCCCTTTTATGTAGTTGTAACAAGCCAATTTTATTAGAAGCCCTATATGGAAATTCATAGCGGTCCTACGCAAAATTTCCACATATTAAAATTTACATATAGAAGTAATGAAGTTTTCATTAATATGATGAAAATCTTCTTAAATATTCATGAAAGTTGTTTCAAAACTTCTTTATAATTTTTTTAGAAAAATTACATATCTCAAAATCCCAAAATGATAGGACAAAATGGACTATTTTTTCGTTTAGTACTAACACACTAACATAACAAAACTGTGTCAAGTCTGAGTGAAATTACAAAACGGATCACCTTACAAATATTTTTATAAAACAGTTTAATACATCTTTATGAACCAGTTATATTGAAAGAAAATCAATGAAGATTTCAACATATTTATAAAGAATTTCATTGATATAATAACGCTTTTGCTTTGAGTGTACTGAGACAAAACTGTCGCAATAATAAATGATCTTAGCAAATGTTTTTCTCTTTTAGAAATACTTTTTACTAAAAGTTTTAATTAATTTGTTAATTTTTATATATATGTTATATTAGTACTAATAAAATATAAAAACTTACAAAAATGTGAGTTTTTGGAAAATAAAATTAAAGTATTAAAATTGCTCGAGTTACTCGAGTTATTCGAGCAATTTTAAAATCTTACTCGCCTACTCGAGTAAATTAAAAACCTCAAAATCGAGTTACTCGATTACTCGAACAAAAGCAAACCCGAGTAAATTGAATACCCTATTATTTACCGTTTATTTGGCGAAATTCAACTCTAGCAATGATGGCTGTCCATCTCTATTTGACTTGTGGGCTGGCGCGGATCAAAATAAAATTTTTCAATACAAAATGTAATAAACAAAATAAGGACATTTCTTCAAAAATACTCCAATTTCTTCCTCAAAACCTTTGCGCCTGCTTATGGTGAAAGTGAAAATCAAAACCAAACCCATGGTGCCAAATATAGTTCGTATTCTACTATAAAATTTCATAGAATTTTTTTTCTCAACTTAGAGTATGTTCTCAATAAAAGTTCAAACTACGAGTAATAGCGAACAAATTTTCCCATACATTTTTTCGCCATTAGTTTCAACTTTGATTGTGTTTCTTCTTTTACAAAAAAGATATCCCGTTGTAGATTGCTATGTTACTTGGTTATAATATAGAGAAGTACAAATAAGTAAGACCTAAATTTTTTTATCTTCACAATCTCATATTTAGTAGGTAAAATGTGCGGCAAAAATTAACCCCGTTATGCGTTTTTGAGTTTTTTAATGTTGGTTTCAAAGAACAAATGCAAATTGGATATCAAATGAGAAGTATTTTGAAGATCCATTCAGTAAAGTCAAAAAAATTTTAAAAATTCTGAAAAAAAACTTTAGTCGCATTATTAGCCCCTTTAAATTAGAATGGGGAGGTATGTTTCCTAGCGAATATTTCTTACTTTTGTCCCGTTTTTCACATACCAAAGTTTTAGTGGGAGTTCTCCGAATTAAATAAAATTTGGGAACACAATGTAATAGTTACATAAATTTCAATTCCAATCCAATGTGCAGAACCCACATCGCATAATTTACAGCTGCGATACTTTCACTTTAATGCGTCTGTTTCAGGAATGCCTGGTAATACCGCTAAAAAAACCTTTATAGATTCAAAACCCTTTCAACTGATTATCGTTATCTCTAAACTACCGTTACCGAAATAATTTAAATGTAAAAACCGTAAAAACCGTTACCGAAATAATCTGACAAGATCAGAAAAAAAATAATCGATGTAAATAGATATATTTTCCCAAAGTTTGATCATAAATTAGCCAGTCATTGCAATTCGGGCATAATGGGGCGAAAAATATTGGTGTGCATTGACATTGCAAGTTACATGTGATACTATTAACCCACATGTATATTATTACATGAATATCCTTATTGTTTAAATTTTGTTACTACATAAGTGATTGTTAAAATCATTTGTTTGTTTTTTGTACATTCTATTTATTTTATTTCTTGTTGGCGTATTTTCATATTTTTTGTATTGTTACTAAGTCTAAATAATAATTGTGATCAAACATGCACAATCATGTCTACTTTCTTCTATACGCACAATTCGTATACAAGAGAAGTAGCATGATTCTTTATACCCAATTTAGTGAGAATCAATTACTGTAAATATTATTTTTGTTACTAAGTAATTTTGATAAAACATGCTCAATCTTGTTTTCTTTTATACACACAAGACGTATAAAAAATAAGCAAGTTGAGTAGATCATGATTTTGCATGTCCAGTTTCATATTTTGTATTTTGTTACTAAATGTTTTTGTTACCAAGAGTAAATAGAAAGACATGCTCAATCATGATCAGTATTTTGTATATTACTGTTTAATTGTTTTTCAATTATAAAGACTTGCATTTAAAAATGACAAGTCAGTCTGAATTTGAGATCGTATGCAATAGCATACAGTACATATCGGATATAAGCACATCTCATATAAGAACAAATCGCATATAAGAAAGATTAACAAAAACACCGAGCCTTTTTGCATATTCTCAGTGTAAAAATTGCTTCATATAAGAAAAACACGTATAAGAAAAACACTGATATAAGAAATGTTTGTCAAACACCAAAGCTGACAATCGTATTTGAAATGGTTTCATATAAGAAAGTATTTAAGATTGTTGTCAAACTGTGAACTGATTTTATTTTAGTTATTTTGTTTTTTTATATACTGAATTGTTTTGTTTAATAAAATGTTTTGAAAATGAAAATTATTCAAGTTCGAGGCCATACTCTACATTTCTTCATTAGGATATTGTCCTAACAAATAATCTATAGAGTTTTTTGTTTTCAAATTTATTATTTCACCCTTTCAGGAATGTGTTGATAGATCTATTTCGGGAATTTTCCCATCATCAGAACACGTTTTGAAAGCGGTAACAATCCCATGCCAAACATCAAACATTCATATGAACTAGTTTACTCACTACATGAGAACTAATATACATATGAGTTTGAAGTTAAAGATTATAACCATTGATCAAAAAATAAATTGAAAACTTGTTTAATGTGCAAGATCCACCTCTGGTGGATATTCAATACACGTTTTTTGTTTTTCTTTAAAACTTTTTTTACTTTTCATTTAAACATTTTAATTTTAGAGCATATATTCGTATAAGAAACAGATTTCTTATGTGCGTAAGTACGCTTATAAGAAACAACTTTCTTATATCCGATATTTCCATATAAGAAAAAATCGCATATAAGAAAGAAATCTCTGGCTTTTTTTGAGTTTCTTATATCCGATATCTACTGTAATATTATTAATAGATATTAATATTTTTGAATAAATAATATCCTTAAAGGACATTCACAAAAAGTTAAATTTTAAATAAAAATAAAAGTAATGTAAAAATTTAAAAGTAAAATTTATTAAAATAAATTTTAAAATATAAAAATAATCATTAAATAAAAATATTTGTGTTTTATTTGAAATTATAAAAAAACCTACGACAAAACTATTACACTCAAAAAAAAATCGTTGCCAAGTAACTGGGAACATTTCAACTAATAAAGTTTTTTCGCATAAATTATTCAATAATTAAGTAGAAACAAGTAAAAACTTGGAAAAATTGTACTAGTTTTTGCAGAACTTTTGTAAATAAACTTTATTAGTTGAAATGTTCCTAATTACTTGAGAAATATTTTTTTTCTGTGTACCCGAATAACAAAAATAACGTTACCCTTAAAATACCGTTACCGAAATAATTTAAAAACCGTTATCCTTAAAATAACGTTGCCGAAATAACTTAAACACCGTTACCGCTAAAATATCGTTACAGAAATAAGTAAAATACCGTTAATGCTAAAATACCGTTACCGAAATAACTGAAATATCGTTACCCCTAAAACACCGTTACAGAAATAAAAGAAAATAACGTTACTCTGACAGATAAACGCATCGAATGGGTTACCATCCATGGTCTGTTTTCTTTAGTGCTCATATTTTACCTAAGGACCTAACAGAAAAAATGTTCTTCTCATATTCTTGAACTAGAAATTTCTACACAAGCACCATATGGTTGGAATTTGTGTGCAAACTATTTGATCGAAAGACTGAAAAAATATTGGGTTTGTAGTTGTTTATTAAAAAAGATAGAAAAAACTACATTAATAAATGTTGTTAGAAAAACAACTGTTCAAAACATTGAACAAATATTTCCTAGGTAAAACAACAGAAATTGAAGTTAAAATAACTACAAGTACACAAATAACTGTCATGTAGTGGCTGCAGAACTTTTTTGACCGCAGTTATTTTAATACCCAGCTAAAATTGTTCCATCAAATAGTACTTCAGAAAGTTCGGCCAAATCGAAAATAGTTCGGCGGCCGAACTTTTAACTTTATAGCTAATCTTCGGCTTTTCTCTTAAATCTTATACACAAAATCGAATTAAATCGGCTCAACAAACATGTTTCCAATACCAAAATTTGTCATCATTGCCTCTGGATATCAAAAAACCGACAAAATATAGGTTTTTGGCCGAACTGTTCGGTCGGACACTGATAATATGACTCTAATAAGTCTCTTATATGACAATATCATATTAGATTTTTGGACTTGAGGTAGAACAATATTCTAACTAAATATATGAAAATATAGCAAGTACGAAAAAACAATTTTTGTATATTTAGTACAAAAATTAAAACGTTATTTTTTATCTTTTATTGTTTTGAGCAAAAATAAAAGTTATTTTTTGATTTTTATTTGTTAAGTAACTTTTTTCTCATCTTGGTTTTAAATTTATGTCAATTAAAAATTCCCATGAAGGTTACTTTTTTCGGGACTCCTCACATTTTGATGCGTTTGTTATGAGCTTTTCAAAAAAAAAAAAATTTTTAATACAATTTAAAAAAAATAACTTATTTTTGCTAAAAAAAAAAATAAAAGTAAAAAAAAAACTTTTATTTTTGCTCGCAAAATAATAAAACTCAAATAAATAACTGTTTCATTGGCATCACCCAAATCTTCAGTTGTAATTGATAATTGGCTTTTTCAAATAGTTTGATTTTATAATTAGATTTACCAGATCAAGCAGTGTATACACTAAGGCAGACAAAAAGATTCTCATAGAGTTTATTTTGTCTGTTGTATGTAATGTCGCGATTTGAGTTAAGCCAATTATCTTTTTCTATTGCAGACAACTGAAGATTTGGGTGATGACAATGAAACAATTGTATAACAAATAAAATCTAATATGACAATATCATATTAGATTTTTGGACTTGAGGTAGAACAATATTCTTACTAAATATATGAAAATATTGACAGTCCGAAAAAACAATTTTTGTATTTTTAATACAAAAATTAAAACATTTTTGGTCAAAAAACAACTTTTATATCTGCTCGAAAAAATCCAAATTTTAAAAAGCAGAGCATTTTATGAAAGAATTCTTTACAAGGATCAATAGGTATACTTGAATCAGTTTTCAGACATTTGCCTCTTATGTTTTTTTTTTTTTTGAAATTCAAGTTGTAACAACAACTTTAAAGTCCCGCAGAGAAAATTGTAAAAAAAGCGATATAACAAGTTCAACTGACGATAATTCCAATGAGAAAATAAGACAGGAAGGTAGTATATTTTCCGGAAGGTGAAAAATCTGATAAATTTTTATAAAAATCGTGGCTTTTCCTATTAATATAGCTCGAACGCCTGATGTGTTGGAGTGTGATTCAGAGACCAGATTTGTTTTAAGCGTACCTTTAGAAAAGTAATTTTTTTTTAGTCCTGGTGTGAAATTATTTTTCGGCCTGAATCTTTAGCTACAAAAAGTACTTACATGTAATCAGAAGAGCTCCTCACTGTATATTACTTATCTAGCAAAATTAAGTTGCTACACACAGAGAAATAATGTGCTAAAAGAATTGAAAAGTGTATTTTAATGGTACACTCACAAGAACTTTTCCATAAAAAATCAACAGTTATTTAAAAGTTTAATCAATAAAGTTGTTTCAATGGAATATACAGTTAAATTACCAAAGAAATATATTTTTTAACGTTCTGTCTGTTATTCAACAAAAAAAAATAAACAAAAAACGGACTTTCCGTAATAGTTAAAATATTCAGTTAAAATTTTCTATTCAAAATAAAAAGTTGTTATGTTATATTGAATATTGAAATAAACGAAAACAATCGATTGTTTTTACCGATTTGATCAATTAATTTTTCAACAGTTGAAAATAAACTAAAAAATACAATTGTTTTAAACGAAAAGTAAGTAGTCCTGTTTTTAATTGATTTTCAGTTGATTTAATGTGTATATTCAGTAGTCTTTACGGAAAAAGTATTGTGAGTGTAGCAACTTATAAATTCAATTAATACAACGGTACTTATATTAGATTTCTGAATATTTTAGGTGTTGCAGTTGTCGTCAGTTGGCAACTAGATAAATTTTTCTCTGTGTGTAAACATTTAATAGTAATCCCCACTTATTTTTTATTTTATTATCTTTTCTTAGCTATCCACAATTGGCATGGTGATGTACGTTTTGGTCTTCCCTTGGACGTTGGAGATTCTGTTGAAATTTTAGAAGAATGTCCAAAATGGTTTCGCGGTACATGTCCACGAAAATCACGAGCTGTGGGTATATTTCCCAAAACCTATATAAACATAAAAGACTTAACAAAAATCGATCCAGTCGTAGCAGAATGTACACAAGTTTTAAGAGAATGGTCGGAAATATGGAAGAAATTATTTGTGGTTTGTTTTAAATTATATTGCAATTATTTCCATCGATATAGGTTTTAATAAAAATTTTTAAATTTTAGGATCGTGAAGCTTATAAATTTAATACATTACATAAAGTAATGCTGTCGATATTGGCGAGTAGACGTGAATTATTAGGTGCCACTTTAACACATGATCAGACAATGGAACTGCAAATGACTGTAGTTTCCAAAATTGATTGGGGCAATCGGTAAGTGAAAGTATTTTTATTTTTTATTGTATAGTAAAATATTTATTTAAAGAACATAAAAAAAAAATTTATCTTGTTTTTTTTATCATAATCACAATACTTTTTGTTTATAAACAAATTTCTAAAATTTTATTAAAAGTTATATATTTGTTACTTAACTAACATTTAGTATATCATTCATTCTTTGAAAGAAGAGGAAACATTTGCCATTTTTTGACCTCATGTCTTCCGATTTTCTTTATATTAAAATCATATATTCAATATGTAGCCAATAAATAACACATCTCTATATTAAGTTTTTAAAAATTTTTAAAAAATCGCCATTTTTTCACGGTCTGAATTTTTAAGAAAATACGAAAAATATCAAAAGTATGTAACTTTGGAGAGACATATTCGAAAAAAAAAAATTTTTTTTTGATGCAAATGCACGTGCGCACCGGTAGGCTAGTTGGTAGCGTGCTGGCTTATCAGTGCGGAGGTCGTGGGTTCGATTCCCACCAGAGGCACTGGTCTGTTTTCGCTACAACACGCCGAAAGCCATAGTAGCTAGTGCTCGATTAGGGTACTAGGGCATAAAAAAAAAATGCAATTTTTAGATCCATTTTCAAAATTGTTTTCCACCTTTAAAAGCTTTTTAAACATACCTACATCAATCTAGCACTTAACATTTTTTGTATAAAATTAAATTTCGCTTTTTCTGTGACGCAAGTGTAAACTAATTTTCTCGATTTAAAAAAAAACTTATAATTTGTAATTTTAATATGGTCTACAGGTTAAAAAAAAAAAACTTAAAATTCAGAACACACTATTAACCCTCTCATACACCAAACTTCGTTAGGGCAGATATAATTTTTTAAACACTGTTTCTGACTATTTTGGGGTCAAAGTTTAGTTCATTTTCAATTAAACATTTAATACACATCATTAAACTTTTAATTGAAAATGAGTTTAGAATCAAACAAATATTTAATTGAAATTGTTTTAAATATATTTTTTTCTGTGAGGTTCAAAAATGAAAATAAAGATCAAAATTTGCACTGAAAAAAAAAAGCGAATTAATAACAAAAATTACAAAACACCCTGTTCACGCACCATGTTGTATATGTATGTACAACAGGTGAATTAAATCCTCTAAATTCGATCTGAATAATATTTCTACCGTTTGCTTGTTTTATTTATTCCACTTTTATATCACTGAATTATTTAAAGATTTTCATAAAAAGTTAAGGCCTCAATTATTCACAAAATTTATAGAAGAAAAATCGATTGACTTCAGCGAATAAAAATTTTAATACGTTCAAGTAGAAAGCAAAACTGAAGTATAGGCCTTAGAAACGTTTTTGTAATACCTCGTTTTGCAAAATTTATCACTAGATATGAGAAAGCTGCTCTCAACAAATGCATGTTAAGACTACAAAAACGTGATTTATTTAAACAATTTATTTTCGGTGCAGATGCAATTTATGGATGTATTTTGCAAAAATTTTCGAATTTGCAAGTATTTAGTATAACTGCCTACAAATAAATAACCCTAAATTTTGTATTTTTTTTTAATTTGTGGTCAGTATGGAAATTTTGTATGCATCAATTAAACACTTAATGGATATTATTAAACTTTTAATTGAAAGTGAGCTTGAAATTAAACAAAAGTTTAATTGTCATATTTTGTGTGATTATTTTTTTTTTTGTATTTGGAGCGATAGAAAGAAATCACTCTTTTTTATAAAGAATGTATTGTGTAATTTAAAACTGTTTTAAAACCTGTTGAAAATATCAAATTTAAAAATTGTAAAAATTTAAATTTTTTGTATGTAAATAATAGATAAGATTTTTTCTATAATCGAGAAAACTACACAGAAAATATGATTGTCAGTTAACATTTCAATTAATCACTTGTTTGATTTTAACTCACTTTAAATTAAAATTAAATGTTTAATTGAAAATGAATTTGGTGCACACAAAATGTCCGGTATTTATAACCCAGACTGACAACAAAGTGATTAAAATGCCAAAATTTGAAAAAAATCTCCAAAATTAAAAAAAAAAAATCGCCAAAAATTAAACAACCTACAGAATTAAAAAGAAATTTTAAATAACGCCACTATTAAAAAAATTCAAATTATTAAAAAAAATAGACGAAATTAAAAAAAATGGTAAACATTTTTCAATTTTGACAATTTTTGTTTTCAGTTTTAGCGATGTTTTTTTTAAATTTTTTTCAATATTGGAGATTTTTTTTTAATTTTGGTGATTTTTTCAAATTTTGAAATTTTTGGTGACTTTTTCCCCCAATTTATCGTTTTTTCTCGATTTTTTTCCCCCAATTTTAGACGATTTTTGCTGTTTTTAATATAGCCTAGAATGTCCGAAATTTTGTTATACCTACTCTGCCGAAAACCAATCAAAATGACTGGTGGTTTTTAAAAATTCGTAAAAAAAAACATTTTTCATCCGCTCATTTAAAAACTTGTCAAAAATATTTTTTTTTTTCTAGATTATAGTGACTTATATATCAACTTATTCAGAAATTTACAATGTTATATGGTTTTTTGAAAAAAAAATATATTTTTGGAGATTTTGGGTTCAAAAGTAAATTTCATATAAAACACAATGTGTAGAAGTAAAAAATACTTTAGCATCCAGCTATTGTTTCAAATGTATTTTATAAACAGTTGCAGATAAATAAAAACTTATTGATATCATTTTGTAACTTTGGAACTCTAGATTAAGAATATATAAATTAATTATTTACACTAAAAACGATTTCCAAATTCATCAAAGATATCACATATCTCCTTTATGTTCCGAATATCGCTTAAACAGCAAAACTATTTAAAATACTTTAAGTGCAGTATTGAAGTGCTAGACTTCTAGATTTCAGTAGTGCTTCATGTGTAATGATCAGATGAAAAATACATTTTAAACGAATTTTTAAAAAACACTAGTCATTTTGACTGGTTTTGGGCAGAGTTGGTATGAACAATTTTTTCTCGGAAACTGATTGGAATTCCAATAAATTGTTTCTGTGGAATCGTTACGCTACTTTGTCCTACAAAAGTCATATTATAATATCTGAAATAAGGTGGAACTAAAACTTGTAGTTGTTAATCAAAGATGCCAAACCAGTCAAAATTACAGGCCCGGTAATTCTAGTGTTAAAACTTTGATGGCATCTCTTATATATTTGTTTGATATTAAAAACTGTTTTCTATAGAATAATTTTTTCTATAGAATCATTTAAACGTAAGATTCATGAGTACTTAACTTTTGCCTATTCTTAAGCATTACCTGATAATTGGATTTTAATTTTAATCTTATTTTGTGTTAAGAATGTGTTTTTTAGGGAAGTTGCAGGGGTTTTTAAGAATTAAATACTTTTATGCTCATAGTATTTAAATTACATGTAATATAGTTTTATTGACCAATTAGGGTACACATATATTACAAATGAATAAATAAATAAATGAAATGAAATATTCAATTAAATTTTGAATAGATATCAGAGACCCTAACAGTTATGAATTTAATTTTAAAAAATCACAAAATAGATTTATTTTTGTTTTTTACACAAAACATTTGTTAATAACTTTTATATTTGATTTTTTAGAATAACAGTTATTTTTTGATTTTTTTTAAAAATCTTATATGAAAATTCTATTTGTTGATGCTGTAAAATTGTAAATGTATGATTAGTGCTAATATATCATTAATTAATAAAGAATTTTTAACGTAGTTTTTAAATGGTTTTTAAAAAATAACAACTTTTTTACAGTACCACTTAAACAATTACTATTATTTTTGTTTTTAAATTAAAAAAAAAAAACAATTTGAATTGTTGGAAATTGTTTTTTAGATAAAAAATCAAATAATAAATTTTAATAAGGAATCTTTAAGAGAACCTCTTTAGGAGTCTATATGTGTATGTGACATCGTAATAAGACCACATTAGTTAAGTGATTTTTGTGCAACTAAAATTAATCTTTAATTGTTATTAAGGGTCCCTGGATAGATATGATTCAAATCGTAATTGAAAGAAAATCTATTAAATAATTGAAAATCAACCAATATTTGAATTGAAACTCGAATTTAGTTTTTTCTGTGATAGATTTACGTCAATTTAATTTTATATAAAAAATGTTTAATTTTCGATTGATGCATGTTAAAAAAAATTTCAAAACGGAAAACAATTTCAAAAATTCATCTAAAAATTGCACTTGTATCTAAAATGCACTTTTTTAATATCTACATATTTTTTTTTTTCATAAGTGTGTAAGAGGCCAGCAACCATAGGAATCAAATGCTTATTGCTTCAAAATTACATACTTTTAGAATTTTTTGAATTTTTTTATTGAAAATTAAAACCATGAAAAATTACGAGTTTTCAAATATTTTAAAATCTAAATATGGAAATGTGTTATGGTTTCCATGGAGTATGTTTATACAAACATTTTTATTAAATTTGAAGACCCTCGGTCAATTTCAATGTGATGTATCAAAGAATTCATGATATGGAAAATTTTTCATTTTTATATAAATTTATAATTTAAATATTTTTTGTTTTATAAATCATATGCAATCTAAACGTATAAATCTAAAAAAGTAATATATAAATATTGATATGAAAATATTACAATTTCTATCTTCTTAAATTGAAAAAAATTTACTTAATTTTGAAAAAAAAATAAGAAAACTTAATCATTATGATGGCGGTTTTGTAGTAATTATAAAAAAAAAAATTTATTTAAAATGTTTAATGGTGGTCAAGTTTTATTTTTAATATTTTTATTAATATTGTTTTGTCACTCACATAGGCGGGGGTATTTTATACAAAATAATTATAATTGCACGGATGGAACAATGAAATTAGTATTCATAGATTACATAGATCTCAAACTCTTCTGCTTTTAACAACAAAACAAATGTTTCATACACATTTAAATGTTTTTTGTATAAGATATACGATGTATGTCCAACATATTCTCATGAGTTACGCGTACTGACAACAAATGTCAACGACTTTGTGATCTATGTAATCTATGTTAGTAGTATTTAAAAGATTTTCCATTTAAAAAAAAAAAAAAAAAATTTTTTGACATAAAACATAAAAGTCTTCTTACTTTATACATTTATAAGATTATAAAAATAAAATTTGGACAAAACATTTTAAAAAATATTACATACAATTATAAAATAAAAAAAAATCAGTTTTAAATTGATTTTTATTAAAAGTTATGTTTAAAATAAATGAGAAATCAATTTGTTGCTTCTATCGTTCTTTAAACTTTTTCGTTCAATTGCATTGTCTTTTTTTTTTTTTTTTTGTTTTTTTAATCTGTATTTTAAGAAAAATTCAAATTTTTTATATAGATTTATGTTTCGGTTTCTTTGCCAAAAGGTTCCTTGCCAAATGTTTCTTTACCGAATGGATCCACTTGCGGATATATAGGATTCATGGGATTCATTTCCAATGTTGAGGGAGCCGATGGTGTTCTTGAACTACCCAAAAGATTACATAATTCTTGTATCATTTCATTATATGATTTCGTATTGACATTTTGTGCCAAGAAATGTAATAGTAAAAAGTCTCCAATCTGAAATTAAGAAATTTTAATTAGAATTGAATATTACATGGTTTTTAGTACAAATACTTACATCCAAACGTCTTATTAAACTGGAAATTTCCTTATTTCTTCCAGCACGATAAGCACGCTTAATAATAGTTTCACGTGTTGTGGGCATTGTAACCACCATAAATGAATAAATCAAAGCAATGCCAGAAATTACCGATAAAATAATGAACCAAAACCTGTGAAAAAAAAAACAAAAATTGTTCTGACTTTTAAAAAATAATAGTTAATTTAAAATCATTTAGAAATGCGCTCTAAAAAGTTTGGCAGTAGAATGACAAGTAAAAAAATTAAAAAGTCGACAAAGGTAATTACCGTTTAAATAATTAAAAGTATTAGTTACTTTTAACTGTTGAAAACGACTAACAAATGCAGTAGTAATAGCTAACAATATCGTAAAAATAACTGACAATGTTTTACTACAAAAATGTTTAAACAACTGCAAAAATTGGTAAAAACTACTGTTTTTGAACAGTTAATTTTCTGCAAATTCCTAATTCATAATTGGAGATAGAATAAAATTTTCTAAAAATAAGACCTCGAGCTTGAAGATTTAATTTATTGGAAAATTTTCTATAGAGATTATAAAATATTGCAAACTATGAGCATTACAAATATAAACTAAATGATAATTTTTAAAAACTCGAAATAATCTTCGATTTTTAAATAACTTACAAAAATTAACTGTTTACTGCGAAGTTTCTGTTTAGGTAGTTGTTTATTGAAATACCAAAATAACTGCTTCAAACTACTGTTGAAAAATACAGTAATTTTCTACAGTTGTTTTTTTTTTTTTAAATAACTGTCATAATAGTTGTTTTGTATTATTTTAAAGAAAAACAACTGTAATTGCAGTTAAAAACAAAGACTAATAATTACAAACAACTGTCATGTAGTAACTTTAAAACGGTTTGGGTGTGGTTCCTCGAATATTCAAAAATGTAAAAATTTAAAATCGGTTGAGTTTTGAAAATTAAAAAAAAAGATTTTCAATTACGGGCTTGCAAACTCTCGTTAAGATTTACAAAGTTTTTTTTTAGTTTTACTAAATTTTGAAAATTTTCATAATTTTTATATAAATTTGGTAAACTCTACCAACATGTTATTATTGTTTGCAGTCCTTTGTGGTTGATTTTAAATTTGACTGCTATTTTGTATGATTAATTTCATTAATTGTTGTCAAAATAACTAAACATTTTATTATAAATAAATTTAAAAACAATAATCAAAGTTTTGAATGAATAGTTTGTAATTTTTGATAAATTTTTACTTTTTTTTTAATTTCTCTGAAAATGGCAGAGAAAATAATGATTTTTTTTTAGTATTTAATAAATCTTCATTACACTATAAACCTTTTTTAGTAAAATTTCTCAGCATTTTTAAATTTTTTTATCAATTTTATATAAAATTATATATATTTTATTAATTATTGTCAAATTAAATAAATTTTTTAATAAACTTCATTAAAGTTACTAATGTTGCCAGAAATTAAACAATGTTTGTTGAATTTATTCAACATTTGCTGAAATTTTGAGTAATTCATCTAACAACTTGTTTTATTAATTCAATTCTAGGGAATGTGATAAATTTTCGATAAATGAATACGAAATTTTGTTTAAATTTCTTAAAAATTGAAGGCCTTTAGTTAATTTTATTTGAAATAAGGTAAATGTCCATTATTTCAGTCAAAATCTATTCAATTAAATCTAGATTGTAATATTAAAATAAATTTGTTGACATTTACTCAAATTAGTAAATATTTTGATAAAAATATTTAATTTTTTTAAAAACTAGTGTTAAAATTCGTTTGCATTTAGTTTAATTTAATTTAATGTGATAAAAAAAATTTTAAATTTGATTAACTTTAACCAAATTTAAGAAAGTTGTAGATGTTTATTAAAATTTTTACAATATTTTGTAAAATTAAACAAAATATGTTGAAATTAAGTAAAATTAGTAAGCATTAAGTAAAAAATTATTTGATTTTGTTTACTTTTTTATTAAATGCAGCACAATTTTGATCAATTTTACTAAATTATTTGCTTGCATTTTAGTTAAATTTATTTGTATTCAAGTTGCCCAACATTTTTGAAAATTTTATTAATTTGTTTTATTATTTTGTTCAGTCCAAGTGTTGAAACCCCAAGAAAATTTTTGGAACCCATTCTGAAATTGATAGCTCCGGAACTATAACTATAGTAGGTTCTTTAATAGCGTTCTTAGAACTAGTGATGGTATAACTAGTTCTAGAACTCATGCTAGAGAATGTTATTGAGCATTTTAAGAAGTAGTTAAACATTACTTCCAGAACACTTTAAATAATCTTAAACTACTCAGCAAAAATAATTGGATCCAAGTGTGTTTCTAATTAAGCATTTTTTTTCAATGAATCTAACATAGGCTTGTCATAGGGAGGAAGCGTTCCGATTTGATTCTTTGGATGTTCATTATCACGAATAACTTTTTAAAATCTATTTAGACAAATTAATTCCCTTGGAATTTGTCCTTAAGAGTTCAATTTATAACACTTATATTGCCTAAAAACAAATTCCAAGGAAAATTATATACCTAAATAGCTTTCAAAAAGTTAATTAGGGAAAAGAACATACATTAGTTGTATAAGAATAGTTTCTAGAACCGTTCCATAGAACCAGTTCCCAGCGTGACAATTTCAAACAAAAATCACGAATACAAGAATGTGTTATACAACCGTTCAATTGAACTTGTACTTGTTCTTCTTCAAACGCCCCTTAACTAGTTCTTAGGGCGACGATTTCAAACAAAAATCATGGGTTACAAAGCCAAACTATAACCAGTACCCGCTCTAAAGAACTAGTTGTAGAACTAGTTGTGGAACTAATACAAGTATTGTTGGGAACGGTAATAACACGTCATTACTTTTCTTACTACCAGTAATGACACCAGCTTACTCTCTATCATTACTTTAATACAAATAATATGGACTTACTAATAACTAGTTATTTTTCCCATTATTTTAATACAAAAAATAAATACTGATTTTTATCAGTATTTACATTATATTGAAAATAATGATCTCAAAACTGTTTGAAAATCTATTTTTAGACTCAATTTTTTCAACTCTAGTAAGTACATATATAAGTACTTATTTCTGAAAATAAATTTTCAAAAAACTAAATTTAATAAAAAAAAAAAAAAATTTTATTGAAAAAATTTTTTGTAATAAAATGTGTCCACTTGGGGTTCGAACCTGGAAGTCCAGGTTTTCAGTGAAGCGCTCTACCATCTAAGCTATTGTATCTCGAAGTGAAATACTTGATAGATAAAAACATAATGACCTGTTTGCACAAAATGACATTACTTACCAGCTTACAAAAAATCAAAAATAAGTAGTTATATATGTAGTTACTAGAGTTGGAAAAATAATGAGTCTAAAAATAGATTTTGAAAAAAAATTGTGAGACCATTACTTTATATTTACAAAAAATGATAAAACTAAGTACTTATTGGTAACGCATTATTTTTGTATTAAAATAATAGGAAAACCAAGTAGTTATTAGTAAATCCTTATTGTTTGTGTTAAAGCAATGCAGAGAGTAGGCTGGTGTCATTACTGGTAGCGCGTTTCTACATGTCATTACCGTTTCTATAAATATAAATTATTAGTCAATTAAATAATGTTTTTATTAAATTTGATTAAGACCTGCTAACTTATCTTACATTAAATGAATGTAAAATTTTCTATGGAAATATCTGTGGTTAAAGTTAAGCTCTGGTTATAAATATAAATGTTACGCACCCTAAAGGTAGTAAAATTGCAATAAATGAATTACTTTTTGTTAAAATTTAATAAAATCGTTTTTAAACTTAGCAAATTTTAAGAAATAAGGCAGGAATCCGATGTAATTTAATGAATCTGCCATTGTTTCTTTTGCTTATGACATAAATTCTTGAGAATGAAAGCATTTAATTAAATGTAACCAAGTGTTTTTAAATATAGGTAAAAGTCAATTGTTAAAATCTACCCAATTAAGTCAACTTTGTAATAATAAACAAAATTTGTTGACAATTACTTAAATTAAGTAAGCATTTTGTTAAAAATTGTTTAAACTAAAAAAAAAACTGGATTGGATTTAGCTAAACTTAATCAGTTGTGACAAAAGAATGTAAATTTGGACAACATTTTGTAAAATTAAACAAAATTTGTTTAAATTGATTTAGTTCAACATTATTTGATTTATTTTATATGCAGTACAATTTTGATAAATTTTGCTATAATTTAGGCATCTCTTTAATCACCGGATTTATTTTATTCTATTGAAAAATTTATGTTTTGATTTTAAATTAGAAATAAAATCGGTGATTAAAACGTGCCTTTTGTTTAAATTTCTTTGTTAGCATTTTGTTAAATTCAATCAATTGTGCCGAAACTACAAAAAACATGGTTTTACAAAAAAATCTTGAAAACTACTACAGATTTAAAAGAATTGTTCCAGATTCAATCCCAGCATATCAAAAATTTGTAATTTTTAGCAGTTTTGTAGTGTAGTTTTTTTATTTTATACGATATTTTCATAATTTTCTTTTAAAATTTAACAATTACTATTTTCAACATGTAAATGTTTTTCATACTCACCACAAAAAGATGTAAATTTTTTCATTCAAAATATTCAAAGCCAATACACACAAAGTGTCGTGTTTCTGTAATGAACCTCCAGGACCAAATTTATGGAATGTACATTTTGTTAATCTGGGAAATATTTCAATCATCGGGTCGAAACGTTTATCCTGATCCATATTGGAGAATTTAATGACATCAGTACCATAGGTCATAAAAGCACCACCCAAAAATTTATCCACCAAAAAGATATTGACAATAGCATTGACAAAATTTAAAGCCTCACATAAATAATAGGCAAAGGAATAGCCCGAGTGAGAATTTAGACTATCAATCAAATATTTTATAATGCGATGTTGACGATCTTTGCGATAATCTTCGGGTATGGTAACCATGCCACGTAGGCCATCGGTAATCATGCGCATTTTGCCATCTTCTAAATTTTTCCAAATCCAATGGGGCACATAAAACATTAGACCCTAGAATGGAATAATAAAAAAAAATTGATATAAATAATTTCTTTGTTTATGAGTTAAATTTTCGAACATACCTGAAAGAATAACACAAATGGCACCCATTGATAGTAGCTATGATATCTTTTCTCTTGACCATATTCATTGCCCAAACCATGAGCAGCTACATCGGTACCAATTTGTCTATGTTGTTGACCGGGTATGGTAAAAGTATACGTAATCCAGCAGAAAGTATTAATTACATGCATGGGTATGGAACCATCATTAATGCACGATATGGGATCACCTATAAAGAAATAAATTTAAAAAACTATTTTATTTTTGCAATTTACATACAAACAAAACTAATTTAATTTGGTTTAGATTTTAATTTGGCATCATTTTTCTTTATCATAAACACACAGAGAGCGAAATCAACCTAATTTTTCCTAATTCAATTTATTTGTGCACTTATAACAAATCCACACACACACCCACACACTTCATTTCCTTACATACATTTATTTATTTTTCTACTTTAAGAAAGTTCATTAACATTTTTATCCTATTCACACTGATGCCTTTTAATGCACTCAAAACACTTTTATAGTAGAATCTACTGAAAATGACAGGTGAAACAACTGTGAATTCAGTTAAATAGGCGAGAAAGGTAATTACCGTTAAAATAACAAAAAAAATTAGTTATTTTCAACTTTTGAAAAACAACTAACAAATGTAGTAAAATCAACTAACAATGTCGTAAAAATAACTGACTAAATTTTGAAACAACTGAAAATATTGGTAAAAACTATCTTTTTAATAGTTATTTTTACGGTATATTAATAAAAAAAACTTTCTTTTGATTACAACAAAAAATATAGTTTCCTACATTCTACATAAAATGCAGATTCAAAATTCGAAAGTACTCCAGTTATTGCGATTTTATGCATTTGAGATACAATGCAATTTTCTAATTAATATAAGGTGGCGCAAAATAACCTTCCGATTTTTTTTTTTTATTATGTGTTTATTATGTATAGCATTTTCTGATAGGAGGATTACTTTTGCGCCACCTTATATTAGAAAATAACAAAAATGAACTAAACAAACAGTTTTAAATACTTGACACAATCTTCTGTTTCTAAATAACTAACAAAAAATGTACTGTTTACTGCAAAATTACTGTTTTCTTAGTTGTTTATTAAAAACTAAAACAACTTAAACAACTGTTACAAAAATAAACTATTTTTTAGTTGTTTTTTTTTTTTTTGTTCTTTAAATAACAGTCATAATTTGTATTATTTTATAGAAAAACAAATGTAATTGCAGGTAAAAACAACAACTACTGATTACTATACAACAACTGTCATGTGGTAACTTCTTTGAGTGTACTTAAATCTAGTAAATGTACATTTCAGTAACAGAAACGAATATGAATAAATATTCGATAAATCCCTTTTCCGACTTTTTAAACCCCTATTTGGAAAAGGACGATTTTGGAGTTATTCGAGAAATTGAATTTTTCGAATATTTTAAAAGCTGAAAATTTCAGAGAAACTAGTACTTTTTGTATAATTTAAACCGATTTTGAATTTTAAAAACTGACAACAGTTTTAAAAACGCTAGTTTTTAATATTCAATCGGCTTTTTATCGAATATTTGACAATTCTTAAAGTAGATTTCAAGAAGTATTAAAATTTATAAAATATGGACTTCCAAAAGTACCAAAATTTATCAAATGGGGATTTCAAAAATCATCAAAATCTATTTAATTAAAATATATCAAACGTGAATCTAAAAAGTAGCAAAATTTATTTATTATGGATATTAAAAAGTGCAAAATGGTATCAAAACTGGATTTCAAAAAGGAAAAAAAACTATTTGGCATAAATATAAAAAAGTACCAAAATTTAGCAAAAGTCGATTTAAAAAAGTTCTAAAATCTTCTAATCGTGTATTTCAAAAAGTATCAAAATCTATCAAACGTTTGTTATAAAATGTACCATAATCTTTTAAATATGGATCTAAAAAGAAATATCAAAATCTATCAATCATGATTTTAAAAAAGTACCCACTATAATTTATTACACGGAAATTTGAAAAACTATCAAAATCTATTAAACGAATTGGCAGTCTTGGTTTAAAAGAAAAAAACAAAATTATTTAATCTTAAATATCAAAAAATACCAAAATCTAACAAACTTAAATTTCGAAAGTACCAAAATCTATTAAATGTGAATTTAAAATAGTAAGAACATCAATTAAACGTGTATTTCAAAATATATAAGACCTAGCAAATGTGGATTTCAAAAAGTTCAAAATCTTTAAATTAAAAAACTGCCGAAAACCCACATTATTTAAACATGAATTTCAAAAAGTACCAAAATCTATCAATCGTTGTTTTAAAAAAGTACTAAAATTTATTAAACGTGAATTTCTAAAACTATCAAAATCTATTAAACGTGAATTCCTAAAAGTATCAAAATCTTTTTAAAAAAATGAATTTCAAAAATTACCAAAATCTTTTTAAACGTAAATTTCAAAAAGTACCAAAATCTATTAAACATTAATATCTAAAAGTGACAAAATCTTTTAAAAATTAACTTCAAAAATTACCAATATATTTCAAAAACGATTTTTAAAATGTACCAAAACCTTTTGAACGTAAATTTAAAAGAGTACCCAAATCTATAAAACGTGAATTTATAAAGTACCAACATCTATTAAACGTGAACAACATATACAAAACCGAAAAAAAGTACCATAATTTATTAATCACAGATTTAAAAAAGTATTTATATCAGTTAAACGTGAATTTTAAAAAGTACCAAAATTCGAAAACCTCTTTTCAACATGCAAAATAAAAGAAAGACAAAAACTTCCCAGTGTATACTTCGAATCCGAAAACCCATAAAACAGCGAAACTACTGAAATCATGAGGGTGTTTTTCTTTGCCGCTGAAGCCTCTTTCCGAGCATTGTTTTATGACTTATGAAAGACTCCTGAATACAATATGAGCACCATTGGAAATTTAAAAATTTGCTGAGCTCTTATGAGTATTAAAAAGTTTTTCAAAAATTTTCTAATAAGATGAAATTATGTTTTATTTCTAAGTCAGAAATATGAGCACTCCGAAAATTATCAAATTTTAGAGTTTTCTATGAGTCATAATTTCTGAGCGCTCACAAATGGGTTGGCTGGACTATTAAAAAAATGCAAAAGTAACTGGAATTCAAAAAGTACCTACCCTCATTTACACACAAAAAGTTAAAATCGATTTTCAATTAAAATATTTTTTTAATCAAATTCGGTCCTAATAAGGAAATTGTAGTATCAATTAAAATAATTTGTAACTTTTTAATTGATTTTATTTTCAATTAAGGTTTTAATTATATCTATTAAAAATTGAATTGAATATTGTTTTTAATATCAAAAAAATATTTAGTATAAACCATTTTCAAAAAAAAATTTAAAAAATCGCTAAAATTGGAAAAATCGACAAACTTAAAAACAATACAAAATTTAAAAAATCGTATAAATTGTAAAAAAAAATTGTCAAAATTAAAAAAAAAAACTGTCAAAAGAAAAAAAAAACCCTCAATATTGGAAAAAAAATCAAATTAAAAAAAAAAAAAAAATTGGAAAAATCGCTAAAAAAAAATAGAAAAAAAATTTCTTAATTTAAAAAAAAAAAATTACCGAAATTTAAAAAAATGACCAAAATTTTTTTTTTTTTTAGTCTTAGCTATTTTTGTTTCAATTTGGTCGATATCCTTTTAATTTTGGATACTTTTTTAAATATTAGCGAGTTTTTATAGATTTTTTTTAAATTTTGACATTCATTTTATTTGTTGTCATTATGGGTTATAAAAACTGGAAATTTTGTGTGCACCAAATTCATTTTCAATTAACCATTTAATACATATTATTAAATTTATAATTACAATAGTTACAATAATTTATTCTGTGTACTTAACGTGGATTTCTAAGTATATCAAACAGTTTTTATTGCTACATTTATTTAATTTTAAAAGTACTACAAGAATTTTATAGAATTTGACAATATAAACTGATTTGCAGTGTGAACAGGCTAAATACACAGTAACAATATCTTTTGTTAATTTCTCAACAAAAAAAGTAAACCTTGTCCAAATGCAAATCAAAGTCATTCAAACTCAACATGAGTTTACAACATATAACAGTATTAAGTTCATATTAAGCCATGAATGCACTTTTTCAATAGATATTACAAACGTATAAGTTAAAAAACAAACTTTTTCTATTAGGTATCCATTAGGGTATTCAAATTACTCGGGTTTGGTTTTTTTAGAGTAAACGAGTGTTTTGAGGTTTTTACTTACTCGATTAATCGCATAAGATTTTAAAATTATTCGAGTAACTCGAATAAGTTCAATAGTTTTATTTTATTAACTTTTCCTTAAAAAAAATCATAATAAAACCCAAAATAAATACAAAATCATGAGCTCCGAAATGTATTATATCATAATCAATAAAAAAAAAGTTAGGTAATTAAAAGTTAAAAAGATCCAAAATAATATACAATTTATTTGTTTTAATTTCTTTTTTTTCGTTTTTATAAAGCTAAACTTTAAGAAAACATTAGTTATAGTTTTTAGATTTTTTTTGCAAATATCCAAAATAATATGGGATAGCAGTTTATGCCTTAGAAAAATATAAAATCAAAATCACATACATTTCTAATATCTGATTATGTTGAAAATATGTAGATCCGAATGAAATAAAAGAGTGAACTGCCCAATCTGAGATGTAACGCCAACAAATGATGATGAATTAAGTACGATTCGAATCTTGCAATCAAATTTAACACAATCTTATAGTTTTGCGATTGTTGCTTTTTTTTTGTAGAATATTGAGATACTTGAAAATTTCGCTTAATTTCTTAAAATCTGACTTTTAGATTTTTTTAAAGTTTCGAACCTGCATTTAACTATACTAATGTCTGTAATTGAACAGTTCATGCGAATAAAGACGAAAAGACCATTTGTAGAATTTTACAGGGGACAATAAAAACGCAGGAAACGGTTAAAAAATAATATATTTGTCAACTTTTTGGTATTAGCTTAAAGATTTAAATCACATCTACCTATATACAAAATTTTAGTAACGTATTCGAAAGAGAACTTGCCAAAAATTGGACTTCAATTTTTGCTTAAATGGAAAAAGGGCGAATATCCAAAAAAATGTATTGAAATATGAATAAAAATGTGTTATTTTGCAGCAGATTTTGACTACATTTTCATGGTTATCGAAGGAAAGTAACTATAAAATATGTTTAAAGATTTGATTTCCGAAATAAAATAATTCAAAAGACGGTTAAAATATGCTTAGACCATCTATTCGTGGTTATATGATCTTAATTACGCGGTAACACTGAAGAGTTTTTTTCGCAAATCTGGTTAATTTGTTTGTATGTGCTAAGATTGTTTTTTTTGTGTACAATTTCAAATTTTAGCTAATATCAATTTTAAACTCGCAGCTAAATAATTTTTATATAATATTTTGTTAAGGATGGATATTCGCCCTTTTTGCTTTCCACACTTTAAAGTCTTATAACTCAAGAACGGTAAAATTTTTTACAGTTATATTAGTTTTTTGTTTTTATATACATCGAGATTATTTTTATGTTATTTTCAATTTATAACGAGCTTTCAACCTCCGTATATTTACAAAAATAAAGCAAATCAAACATATTAGCTAGGTTGATACTAGTATTTCGATCTTTCTAAAGATCTCAATTTTTTGCCAATATAATAAGTGTGGTTTGTTCCTCGTAATGTTCTTTTAACACATTGTTACCGAAAGACAATTTTTGTATGTTTTTGTGTTGTATTTAATCAAAATTGTGCGTTAGTTCACTCCCAATTTAAACAAAAATATAAAAATATACGAATTATTGCACTTTCAAAGTCATTTTTTTAGCTTTAAAAGTCAAAATTTCCCCAAAATTTCTGCATAGGATTGTAGGGCTCTGCTAATAAAATGCATTTATGCAAAAAAACGTGTTTGCGAAAAAGTGGTCTATTCGTCCTTATTCGCATGAACTGTTCAATTGTTTAAGGATATTTTTAAAATATCTTTAGAAATTGCTAAAAATGTAATATTTTAGGCATTGGTCTCGGTGCCGAACGTTTTTTCTCCAAAGAAAACTGATTTACTTATATAATATTTAAATTAAAACCGTAACTGGCGCATTGCTTTTTATTTTATACAAGGTTCATATTGAGACCCAAAATACGTATTTTCTTTTTTTATGTTTTCGATTTAAAATTTGTATGGAATTTGAAAGAAAGAAATTTTTAAAAATATGAGACAGTTTAAGTGGTTTTTTTATAAAATATAAACTGAAATGTAACGTATTATTATTTACTCGAATAACTCGATTAAAACTCGACCAAAATTATTCGAGTTATTCGTTACTCGAAATTGGTCATTTTAATTTACTCGAACAATTGTTTGATTAAAATTCATCGATTAATCGAGTAACAAAAATTTGTATGGAATTCGGAAAAAAGAAATTTTTAAAAATATGAGACAGTTTAAGTGTTTTTTTTTATAAAATATAAACTGAAATGTAACGTATAATTATTTACTCGAATAACTCGATTAATCGACCAAAATTATTCGAGTTATTCGTTACTCGAAATTGGTCATTTTAATTAACTCGAACAACTGTTTGATTAAAATTCATCGATTAATCGAGTAAAGGTTAACCGGTTGAATACCCTAGTATCTATTATAATGTTCATTGTATAAAATAATAAAATATTTGTAACATAAAATGTGGGTGTGTTGTTGAACAAAAAAAGATGCATTCACAATGTGTAGAGTAGTAGTAGGTACTACTTCTATCTCTAAAAGTGCCTTAATATTTTGTAATGAAGCATATTTTATGTTTAAGTACTTGTACTTTTACTTTGTTGGTTTGCAATATTTTGGAGTGGCATAGAAAAAAACTCAGTAGAGTCAGTTTTTATTATTTTTCTCGAATTGACTATTAAAAATAAAACTTTTTTTTATTGTTTGTTAAAGTACACTTGTTTTTTGTTTTTTTTTTTTGTTTTGTCTTTCTTGTTTTGTATTTTATATGATCTTTTCGAAGTGGATTTCATTATCCGTGATTTTTTAATAGGCTATTTTTAAAAACTTTTTTGGTTGGTTTATTATTGGTTTCTGTTTCGTTTATTCATTTTACTTAATACTTGTAAAAATGTAAAATAAAAACCTTTTCTGCATTATAATGATGTCTTTGGAACAAAAAGAACTACTGATGCATTATTGATAAGCAATCAGAATTTTTAATTTAGTTTTGGGAGTGTCCATTGTAGTGGAATTATAAATGTTTGTTTTGCCTCTTTTATACTTAACCTAAAACAATTCCCAGCAAAACCACACATTACCTAATAATGGGTAAAGTAATGTATCGCCATAGGATTCCACGAATTACAATACACCTTACTTCTTTTATGAATTTTACAGGCGATGAGCCTGAAAGTAATGGGTGGACGCATTACCTAGTAGGCGGTACATTAACTCCCTACTTATATTTTTAGCGGGTTAAGAAAAGTAATATGGCTTTGAATAGATTTGCATAAAAAAATGTTAAAAAAAAAAATTATTACAAATATTTTTATAATCATTAAATAAATAACGGGGTCACCCTGAGACTCGAACCTGGGGTCTCTGGTTGTTGGGAGGGAACTCTACCAACTGAGCTATCGTCACACATAATAATGGGTTGCTTAAATTATAAATTAATTGTTGTGCTTCTAGTTTTCGTTTGTGATGTTAAACTTACACTCATGCTTATAAAAAAATCACAAAGTAATGTGTCTAAATATAGATTTTCAAAAAAATATTGTTAATATTACTTTACGTTTACATTTCATGCAGTATGTAATTGATGATCGGTAAGTCATTATTTTATGTTTTGAAATAATATTAAAGGTATTGATGTGTTATTACAAGCCCATGAGTGGGTAGCTCATTACTTTATGTTTTAAAATACTGTTGTAGGTAAGGAGTATACATTACAATATAATTCATTATGTAAGCAACTATTGGTAACCCATTACTCTATGTTTCGAAATAATGCTGAAGGTAAGGAGTATTCATCACAAAGTAATGCATTAATGATACATGTAAGGAGTATACATTACAAGGTAATGCATTACTTTATCGCACCCTTTACCAAAGTTTTGCTAGGAAGTTGATTTTTTTATTCAAATTTTCGATTTGAAATTGTGACTTTGTATGCAACTTAATAATCTTAAACAAAATTAATTTAAAAACTATTGCATTTTGGCTCTGTGTGAATGGGGTATTATAACAAAATTTCCCAGAAAAGTAGCAAACTTTTTTTAAATCGGGTTGTCGAACAATAATTTTAGTTTTCTGAATTCACAGTGGATACAAAAAAAATATTAATCTTGGTTTTCTATTAAAAATAAAATCTATTAAACATGAAAAGTACCAAAAACTGTTTACTATTATTTCCTTGAAGTACAAAAAGTTACTGAACATGAATTTAAAAAGATACACAAATCTACTAGACGTGTGTTTTAAAATGTACCAAAATTTATTCATTGTAATTGCTAAAAGTCACAAATCTACTAAACGTGAATTTCAAAAAGTACCAACATCTACTAGGCGTGAAATTTTGAAGTATCAAAATCTCTTTATCGAGAATTTTAAAAATTACCAAATCTATTAATCGAGAATTTCAAAAAGTACAAAAATCTACTAACCATGGATTTGGAAAAGTACCAAAAACACTAACCTTGAATCTAACACAGCACCAAAATCTCATAATTGTTAATTTCTATCCGTACAAAAATCTCTTCATTGCTTATTTCTAAATGTATCAAATCTACAAACCGAGAGTTTCAAAAATTACCAAAGCTTGTTTGTCGCTAATTTTTTTTAAAGTACCCATTTTTCTAATCGCGAAGTTCAAAATGTATTAAAATGGATTTCTAAAAGTACCAAAATCTCTTTATCACGAATTTTTAGAAGTACCAAATGTAATAATCGTTTTTTTGCAAAAGTACCAAAATTGTTTAGTTGTGGAAATCTAAAAGTGCTGCAATCATTTAATAATGTATTTGCAAAATTACAAAAATTTATAATCGTGGAAAGCGAAAAATACTAAAATCTACTTATCGTGAATTTACAAAAGTAACATATCTTTGAATAGTGGATTTTTGAATTAAAAAAAAGTATCAATATCTACAAACCGGGAATTACAAAAAGTATCAATACATAAAAATGTATAATTCGAAGGTTTTCAAATTATTGAATTCAATAATCTTAAAGTTCAAAAAGTACCAAAATCTACCAACGCGAGTTTCAAAAGGTACAAACTTTTCTTCCTTGCGAAATTAAACAAAGTACCAAAGTCTTTTAGTTGTGCAAATCTAAAAGTACCGAAATCTATTATTCGCGTGGCTCAAAAAGTGCTTAAATTAAGTCTAAACAACATTTTGTAATCGTGGCTTTATGAAAGTATTTTAATCTATTAAACTTGATTTTAAAAAAGTACCAATACCTTTAAACCAGGAATTACGTAAAGTACCAAAATCTATAGATTCTGCATTTCTAAAATTATAAAAATGTATAATTCGAAAATTTTCAAATGAACGAATTCACTAATCGAGAAGTTCAAGTGCCAAAAGAAACAAAGTACCAAAATTTCTTCATCGTTATTTTCTAAAAATATTAAATCTCCTAAACTGCTAATTCAAAAAGTACCAAATTCTACCAAATTCAAATTTGTAACGTCAGTTTTTATTGCCTAAACACAGCAGATACAATACATTTGTATTAATAATAGATTTTTTGTTTTTAACCTCAATACTTCAATGTAATTGTAATTTGATTCTACCTGTAATATAAAACATTCACACCATCATAAGTCATTGGCTCTTTTGTTTTTTCGGTGTTCCATTAAATTCATTTTGATGTCTGTATATTTTAGTGTGAATTTGTTTGTGGTCAGATATTTTCAACCATATTTAAAATACATATTCCCAACACCGTCATTGAGAAAAAGTGTTGTTTGCATGAATAATAATGTAATTCAATGTATTCTACGATTTTCCACGAAATTATTTATGAATCATCATTCAAAAACCTAAAAAGCTTTTTAGAAAAAAAAAAAAAACATAAAATGTTGCAGACAAGATATTAAATGTTGTGTGTTATGAATGAAAGTGATTTTTTTTTTTTGTTTCGTGTGTTTATAAAACGGAAATATTTTGGGAAAACCAGCGGGCAAGTTGCCCAAATACGAGTGAGGTATCTTTTTTAGTATTAATCATCTTTAATCGATTTTTCATGTGTATGAGAAAATTTTGATTGTTTAAAAATTTAAATTTTAATAGTAATTTTTAATTAATGATGATTTGAAATTAATATATTAATTTTTATTGTTTTTTTTTTTTTTAATTAAAATAACTCAAAATAAAGTATATTGTAATTTATAAACTGAATGTGTGATTAAGAAAAACAGCTCAAAACATTTCTGTTTAATTGTCTAATCTTAAAAGTACCGAGATCTAAAAATTTAGGGTTTTTATTTTTAAAATTTTTCAAAATGTATTAGTTGCGGATTTAAAAAAATATATAACTCTTTTAACATTGGATTTGCAAAAGTGCCAAAAGGTTATAATCGTGGAAATAAAAATGTACTAAAATCAATTAATCGTGAATTTTTAAAAGTGCCAAAATCTATTAATCGTATACATAAATTCATTAAGCATAGAAAATAAAAAAACACCACATCTTTAATTCGTGGATTACTGAAAGAACTAGAATCTCTTAACCGTAAATTTAAAAAAGTTAAAGAATCTCAAAAAGTGCAAAAAACTACTGTTCGAGGATACACCGTGAAAAAGTACCAAAACCTACTATTTGAGGATTTGGAAAAGTACCAAAATCTATAAATCATGGATTTCCGTAAGAACTAAAATTTACTAAACGTGAATTTAAAAAAGCACTAATATCTACAATCCGAAATTTTCAAAAAGTGCCCAAATTGATTTGCAGTGAATTTTTTAAAAGTACCAAAAACTACTAATCGTGGATTGGATGAATGTCCAATTCTATAAATCATGGATTTCTAAAAGAACTTAAAACTACACACAGAAAAAAATTTAGCTATTTGCCAACTGAAATTCAGTGAGTACGACTCGAATTCGGTTATTCAGTTGGTTGGTACAACTGAACATTAGTTTTCACAACAAAGTTCGGTTAATTCAACTGTATTTTAGTTGCAACACCCAAAATATTCAGAAATTGAATGTAAATATCGTTGTACTAACTGAATTTATAAGTTGTTACAATTAAAATACACTTTTCAATTTGGTTGGCACTTTATATTTCTGTGTGTACTTAACATAAATTTAAAAAAGTACCAATATCTACAAACCGTGAGTTTCGAAAAGTGCCAAAACCTATTCACAGTGAATTTCTAAAACTACTAATAGTAACTTTTGAAAAATTACAAAATCTATAAATCGTGCATTTCTTAAAAAACTAAAATTTACTCAAACCCGTGAATTTATATTAAAATAGTGCCAACATTTTTTTTTCTTAAAAAAATTGTGGTTTTAATTATGTGGCAAAATTTGTAAATTTGAGAATCACGACTTACAAAATTTTAGGCCGAAAAATTAGTTCAAATAAATACATTTCGTCCGTATTTATTTGAACTAATTTTTGGAGTAAAATGAGATAACTACACTCATGGAAAAATGTTTGTAGAAATGTTAGTAAAGTCGTTTATAATCCAAATTTGCAAATTTTAAACTAGTTTTTAGTTCAAATTGAGATTTTAGCTAAAAATTTTGCTATTTTGTCTTGATGAAATACTTAATTTAAAACTAATATTTTTTGCTGAATTTACTAAAGTCTAAAAATATTATTTTGATAATCAAAACCAGCTGAGGTCGGTGTTATGCTATGTTTGCGTTTCAATAAGTGTGTATGTTTTTTTCATATTTTGTCAGTATAAAATAGAGAACTGAAGTGAACACGTCGTATTAGAACAATATTTAGAAACATTTATGCAGATGGTTTTATTATAAACTAATTAAAAATAAAGTTAAAAAAATTTCAAAAAATATTCTAATATTAGACTGATAGCGGAGACACACAAAAATAAGGGTTTGAAAACAATTGTGGTTTAAATTAACTGGCAAAATTTGTAAACTTGAGAATCACGAATTACTAAATTTTATGTCGAAAAATTAGTTCAAATATGGATGAAGTTTCTTCTTGTGGTGAAATAAGATATCTAAAAACTTCAGAAAAAAAAATTGTTCAACTGAATTAGAAACCCGTTAACCTGACTTTTGAACTAACTTGTTTTATGAGAGTAGGTAATATAACTATTTTCTTATCTTTCATTCAAAAATAGGCTACATATGGCAGCCAAGGCAATATCTCTCTAGTATTTTTTTTTGTGTTAATAAAATTAAAATTTCAAAATGGTAACTTTTTTTCGTTTCCACGCTTTATTTGTCAGTTATTTCAAAATTGTTGTAGTAAAAATTTCTCATTTATTTTTGCGACATTGTTAGTTATTTTAACTGCGTTTGTTAGTAGTTTTTCAATAGTTAAAAATAACTACGTTTTTAGTTATTTTAAAGAAAATTATTTTTTTCAAATACAATTACCCTCGTCTAAATAGATTCCACCGACAGGTAAATATTTCAAAAATATTTCAAAACATAATCTCGTGACAAGCATGTGATATTGTGCACTACTTATAAAGGGTCCGCCAAATGACTTTTTTTTTTTTTGAAAACGCTATAAAAAAAAAAACTACTGAATATTTTCTCAAATTTCTTTTTTTATTTGAAAGTATTTATTATTTCATTCAAATGGCTGCCTCGGCTGGCCATGCCTCGATCGGTCCAATTTTTAAGCACATTATCGATTGTGTGCAGCTGTATTTAATCCTCTTCAATTTTTGTGAACAAAAATTCGTTCAACATGGCCCGATAACGATCGCCATTGACTGTAACGGCCACTCCTAGCTCATTTTCGAAGAAAAATTGCCCAATTATGCCTCTGGACCAAAATCCGCACCAAACAGTGACTCGTTTTGGGTGTATCGGCACACATTCTGCAACATTACCATGATTTTCAAAGTAATGTCGCAATATTTCCCAGCGTTGTTCAAGCGTATACACAACCATATTCATTCATCTGAAGGATAAAACTAATTATCTGTCAAATCAGACATGAGCTAAGTGTTACCATTCACGAAATAAGCACTAGTTGCAAAAAAAAACGTTAGATGCAGGACCCTTTAGTTACTACATATTTAAACAATTTACATACACTCAGAATATTATGTAGTTTACTGTGTGTAGTTTAATAAAAAAAGTTTTCGGTTGAGTTACATATAAAAGAACATGCATTTATTTTGTAAATAAATATTTTTTAATTTTTTTATGCATTTGTTTAAAATAATTTGCTACCATTTACCGATTTTTTTTTATTTTCATTTATTTAAAGTTTCATACAAATTTAACCACAAAAACGGAATATTGTCGTTTGTTTGTTTCCGTTACAGTTATTATAATTTTTTTTTTTTTTGTTTCAAACAAAATATTCAAAAAATTCGTTTGTGTTTTTTATTAAAATGGTTTGTTTATATGCAAAATTATTTCAATTCAAATTAAAAAATTTTAAACATGTAGTGTGTGTGTTAAATTTTGTAGAAAAGAAAAGCAAACAAAAACGAACAACTTAAATAATTTCAAATAACTGAAACGAACATTTATTTTTACTGATCTGTAGTTAAAATTTGAACTTTTATTTTTAACTTGATATTCTTTTGTTCTCTTGTTCTTATGGAGTTTTTAGTTATTTAAACAATATTTATAAATAAATAACAAAAAATATTTGATATAAACGAAAAGACTGGCTTTTAAGTGATTTAGCATTTATGTTAAATTACATTTTCAGTTAATTTAAACTACAAACTATTTTGAGTGTATACATTTGGGTGGGGCGATTTGATCATCTTAATGGGCGCTTCGCGTTTCTGATTCTTGGGATTGTACTGAGCAAAAAAGTCCACTAGACCATACGTCTACGGTGAAAATCGAGCTTCCACTTTTTGACTATTTAGCCGTATTTTGTGAAAGTAACAATGTGTGGGATTTACATATCTCAGGAAGTAGGAGGAGCTTATCCAAGATTATGGTATCAATCTCTTCTTTGAAGATTCTCTAGCAGATTAATGCATCAGTCATATTTGTGGTTGGGGTTTAAGGGTTTAATTTTTAATTTCAAAATAGGGCTTTTTTGCCGTAAAGTCAAAATGTGGAAGTTTGATTTGGTCTAGTGGACTTTTTTGCTCAGTACAATCCCAAGAATCAGAAACGCTAAGCGCCCATTAAGATTTTTTTCCTTCCATACAAATCACCCCACAAAAACAAAAAACTTAAATAATTTCAAATAACTGAAACGAACATTTATTTTTACTGATCTGTAGTTAAAATTTGAACATTTATTTTTAACTTACTATTCTCTTGTTCTTATGGATTTTTTTAGTTATTTAAACAATATTTATAAATAAATAACAAAAAACATTTGATATAAACGAAAAGTAAGTAGAGCGGCTATTAAGTGATTTAGCATTTATGTTAAATTACATTATCAGTTAATTTAAACTGCAAACTATTTTGAGTGTATACATTCTAATAAGTCGTTTAACTTTTTAAAATTTAAATGTTTAACAATGCACTAAATTTATTTGTAATATTAGACAAATATTTAGTCGAGAGTAGCATTACAAATATATTTTATTTTTTATTAAAGTGTTAATATGCTAACAATATTTTATGGTGAAAGCTTGTTAGCGTTACAGCCAACTATGGTTTTGTTAAAGCATTTTGTGTTAACATTGTTTAAAGAACGAAGTCGTGTCGTTTTGTATGAATTAATTAACATTCAATTTACATTTACAATTTTGTTTAGTTTTACACACATCAAGCACTCGTACTATATGTATATAGTAAGGGAATGTTCCCTAATGTGGTGGAATTTGTTGGGTGCTTTCTAAAAAATAAGTAATACTACATACATTGGCCAAATTTTAACACTCTACGATTATGGGAAGAATTTGCGACGCGATCAAATAAGTTGCCGAAATGGGTCAAAATCCCTTATATTTAAAATTTTTATTTTGAAAAAAAAAAACTATTTATAATGGAAGATTATCAAAAGATTAAAAGCCTCATAAGGTCAAAATGACCTAAGTTTGCATAAAAAGGACTACAAGGACTTTCAAAGTTCAAAAAATCTAGTAGCAAAATGATGAATAACTTTTGAGGGATCTAACCAACACGGAAAAAATATTTTCCTACTTTTTTCAATTAAATCGGTTTGTTGAAAATTTTAAAAGCTGTCAATTAAAAATTAATTGAATCAATTAAATATTTGCTCAAATTCAAAACTTGCTTGATATATTTTTATATTATCGCTCAAAAGAAAACATCATAATATTTATGTCGTTGTTTTTTTTATAAATTTTTATGTTTAGTGGTATTAGTAATAAATATTTTAAATTCATTTCAATTAGATTAGATATTAATTCTAATAAGGTTTATTACTTTATTAAGTTAAATAAATTAGTTTCAGTTGTTTAGGTCTGAAAATTTATTTATTCTAAAACTTTATCATAAAATTGATAATGCAATTTTTAAAGATTGATTTCGTTCAATAAAAATCAATCAAGAAGTAAATTACAAATTATTTCATTAAAAAAAAAGTACTCTGATTTCAAGAAAAGGGCAAATTTCTGCAAAGAAAAATTCAAAAAAAAAAATTTCCATAGTACCTACGCTTCAATAGAAAGAAAAAACTAATTCCTGTGTAAATTTGTTCACATAAGTATCAAAAAATCTGCTAACTAAATGAGAATTTCATGCCGGTTTAAGTTCAATGTTATAAAATTCAAACTATAAAAAATCATTTGGTATGTCAACAAAACATTTGCTATGGCAACAACATTTTTTTTTTGTTTTTGGGAAGGTATACGATATAGATCACTTTTTAATCAAATGAGTTATTATTTAATTGAAAAATAATTCAAATAAAGAGCTATCAATTTCCAATTGAATTAGCAATTTTCGTTGTTGGCGGAATTTCAGCAATTAAAGTTATTAAAACGTTGGTTTTCGTGATTTAAATGGGTTTTTATTTGTTTGTGTGCAATACATACATCAAAAAGGTGCGCCCCGGTTGGTAGCGTGCTGGCTTATCAGTGCGGGGGTCGTGGGTTCGATTCCCACCAGAGGCATTGGTCAGTTTTCGCTACAACGAGCCGAAAGCCATAGAAGCTAGTGCTCGGTTAGGATAATAGGATATAATTTGTAATAATATGATTATTAATTAATAAAAAAATAAAAAAAGTCATTTAAAAAAAAAAAGAAAGTCATACATCAAATGGTATGTTTTTTAAATGCCTTTCAAAAGAGCCATAGAAGGTAAAAAATACCTATGTTTGCATAAAAAGAACTACAAGGACCTCCAAAGTTCAAAAAAGCTAGTAGCAAAATGATTAATAACTTCTCATGGATCCAACCAATGCATACATCAAATGGTATGTTTTTTAAATGCCTTTCAAATGATATAAAACATAATATAGTTGAACTTCAATCCATCGTTTTTAGTAAATTAAATTTTTTTTATGTATTTTTTTTAAATGTATTCATAATTCATGGTTTTTATAGTATAAAACGAAAGTTTATTAACTTACTTTTTATTTGGTATATAGCACTTATTTCATTCCATATTAAGCTATGTCTAAAAAGGCCAACTACACACACAAAAATAAAAACTCATTTCAATCACGAAAACCACCGTATCAATACATTTAATTTGCTGAAATTCCGCCATCAACGAAAATTGCTAATTTAATTAGAAATTGATAGGTCTTTAATTGTATTATTTTGTAATTAAATAATAACTCATTTGATTAAAAAGTAATCAATATTGTATACATTTTCAAAAAGCAAAAAATAATTGAAGGGCTTATTGTAAAAACTTGATAAGCCGCATTTTGTTTTTAGTTTGTTTTCGCCTTTTAAAGTTTGAAAGAATATACAAAATATGTCTTTTTCAGGATATTTATACTCTAGACATTTGTAATTGATTAAGCAAGACTTCTATCAAATATTAATCAATGGATGTTTAGAAAACAGCGAAAATTCATAAAACAACAAATGTGGTTTATCATGTTTTTACAACAAGCCCTTCAATTGAATAAAGTATTGTTGCCATACTAAATGTTTTTGTATAGCTTATGTTTTATTACATTGGATTTAAACCGAAATGACAGCGAAAATTAAACTCGATGGCAGGTGACAGTTTTGAAATATTCATGCCACAACAAGAAAAAAAAGAAAGAGAACGGGCCGCAATAGAGAACTTTCCCTTATATATTTGTATTTGAATTACATTGTACTTACCAATTAAATTGTTGGCTGTTACTATAATGCAACAAACAAATAACATCGCCGTTGTTATTCTATAATGGCAACGAAATACCATATTATCTATTACAGCCTTATCCAATAAATATCGTATTTTTATGAAGCCTGAAACGGCTGAAACCATACCAAACACAGCCATGTTTGTGGTTTGAGATTATTTTTGATTTTTTTTTTTTTTTTTGTAAATTTATTTAAATCCTTTTTTTTTTTTTTTTTGTTTGTATTTAATCCTTAAACTAAAACTTCTCAGAAGTTGTAGAGATTTTAACTGAAATTAAAAGAAAAAAAGATAGATTAGTTTTGTATTTATTATAGGGATATTCTAAAAAATAATGAGCACAAAAAAGCGACATTTTCAACTTTGGCGCTACTGATTTTAGTAAAACTTGGTATAAACATTCTCCTAGTAAATATGGAGTTTACGTAATTTTTCTTTTTCCAAAAGTCTTTATAGTTTGCGTTTAACCTGTGTGCTACGTAAGACGTGTATATACGTTTCTTCGTAACTCTATTCTGTTGCGTAAGACGTATATATACGTTCAGCTCTAATAGTTAAGTTCTACAATTCGGTATGAAAAATTTTAATTTCTTTTAAAAATCGAATGAATCAGATATTGTGTGCAACTTTCTAAATGTTAACAAAAAATCGGTGGCATAAGTGGCTGCATTTAGGATTTATTAGCATTTTAATCAAAACCATATTCTGTTGCGTAAGATCCAAATTGAAAACCGTACTTATGGCTACCAAAAACATAAAAAATGTAAAAAATTATCAATCTAATTTGTTTAGCTATTTTCTATATTTGTACAACAAATTGATTATATTAGAAGCTGCGTTCATGATTTATTTTCAATTTTGATTAAATTCCCTATTCTGTTGCGTACGACGTAAATATTCATTCAAATAGCAGTCCGTACTTATGAAAAAAATGTATTGAATATTAATCCTTTTTGTGAAAGGCGTGGTAGAGAAGAATGAGTGTATTTTCTAAAAATCATAACTACATTGTAAATTTTCAATTTTCTGAATCAGACTGCGCAGTTTCTGGTATTGAACCTTCGTCAGTGACCCTGTTTTTTATTTGAATAATGTACTATTTGTTATGTTTTTATTTGTTCGATTGCGTCTATATGAAATTTTCTGTGCAATCACTGACCGTGGTATAGATAAACTGATTTCTAATGCCACATGCACTCGCACTACACGTTAGACAGAGCGCTTTAGCCCACTGATCTATCGTCAGGTCGAGTTTTGTTGTGATTAAAACTAGTTTTGTTCAATACACGGTGTTTTTGTTCTTGTATAACATAATCTCAGAAGTACAACTCCAACAACACGAAAAATATTCGGAATGAGACTCGGTTTTGGTGCTCAAAATCTGAGGTGATCTCTGCGTTGTGCCTTGTTTCGACAAATACCACATAAAATAATGCATTTGTGAACTATTTTTTTTAAAGCTTTTAATTTTAAGAAATTATCGAATACTTTAATTAATAATTGTCATCCGAACAACTTGAATTAGTTATCTTTAAAAATGTGTTTAAATTAAAAAAAAAAAAAATTCTGTGCTTCCCATTTTGCGTAAGACGTAATATATACGTATTTGCTGTTTTTGTCGACGCAACACACGAAGATTTTCTTAACTTTGGCTACGCAGTAGACTGGTTAATCGCTGCTCAAAGTTGGGGGTTTTTAACAAATGTGTAAGAAATATACAATATTTGAATTATCATAACAAGAGAACGAAGCCGATCGGCTAATAGTAGCGGCTAAGCCGCCGCCGATCACTTTTCAGGTACTCGAGCCGCCGCCGACCTGAGCGGCTAATTTCGGCTACAAAATATTAGCCGACTATATCAGCTGAGCCGACTTTATCAGCTTAGCCGATATTTTTTTATCTAAATTCATTTTAACTAAAAAATCATATTATTTTAAGAATCCTCCGCTTTCATCCTTCTTTTAGTACCCACCAATCTGGCAACCATAGGTTTTCATTATGAATTCTCTAGCGTTTGCAAAATGTGCCGTTATATTGCGCTTCACTAGAAAAAGAAAAAATAAAATTCCCAAATCTTACAATGGCTCAAAAAAATATAAAAAACTTTTTTCCTACTACACAAGCTAATCCCACAATTTCATCTGATTCTGATTCTAACTCAGATGCTTCTACTGATGTAAATACATTTATTTCAAATTCTGCCGATATAGCATGTTATGAAGACTTGTTTAAAAGAAAAGATGATATTTTATATCAATGGCAAAGGTTTAAGTAAACCTAACGGGTTTATCGGAATGTTGGAATCATTTTGGTAGTCTATACATAAAAGATAGACACATATTGGAAAACATGAAATTTTGTAAAATTTGCTTAGATTACAAATAAATAAGTGATTTAAATTATAATACATTTTTTACCCATCGGCTTAGTCGATTTTTAGTCGCCGCCAAGTTTTTTTCGTTTAGCCGCCGCCGCCGAAAATTGTTCGGCTTTAGTCGACTTTCAGCCGCCGCCGAGAATATTTTTGATTAGCCGCCGCCGGCGACAATTTAATGTCGGCTTCGTTCTCTGATCATAACTTCTTAACGTGTCCACAGAAATTTAAAAATTTGTTGTCATCTTTAAACAGAGTTGCACAAAAATTAATTTTATTCGCGAAAAGGATAATGGAATTGAAAAAATCTCTTAAATTCACGAATGTCTCAAAAAATCCATAATTAATTTTTATGAAAATTATTTTGCAATTAACTCTAAACAGAGGAGTTCAAAGATAAACAAATTTTTTCATAAAGTATCTTTGATATTTTATATAAAATTTTGTATAACATAATCCCATAGTCCCCTACTACAAACTTCAATATTTTTGTGTTTAAAGAAGAGGATTTAAAAGTGTTTATGTTTTTTCGACCTTTTGTTTTAAAATCCAATTAAATAAATAGTCAAGCTCGAGGTCTTAGATATAAATAATTTTATTAAAATCTAAGACCTCGAGCTTGACTATTTATTTAATTGGAAGAGGATTTAATCTTTTAAATTACACCAAATTTTTAATTTTCTGTAAACGCGTTCAAAAGTTATGATAATTCACACATTGTATATTTCTTAAACATTTGTTTAAAATCCCACAACTTTGAGCAGCGATTATAAGCGAACTTTAACGAATTTTGGAAAAAGAAAAAATACGTAAACTGCGTATTTACTTGGAGAATATGCCTATGGGGAATGAGGAGGCAATTGTCCTAAAAGTGACAGGTTAAATAAGGACTTATCACAGGACTGGTATAATTTAATATTGAAGTGGATTAAGCAGTGTCAATTGTCCTAAACTTACCAATCCTGTGACTGGTAAAGTGAGGACATACCACTTAACCAGAATGCTTATTAACTAGAAAAAGCCAGTTGACCAGAATTTTACTCATTGGAAGCTGTTTAGTTTTCGTTTATTTTATACGACATGGCCCTTTTGCGACAGTCTTGTGGTATGTCCATCTTTTGTTAGTCCTGTGGCCTGCAGGCCTGCAATGACCCCCTCCTATGACAAGCCAATGTTAAAGTTGCCAGTTGTTTACATAGGGTAGGGTTTAGCAGAGGACTGGTCTCTGGCACGAAGGGACCTATCCTGTGGCACACACAAAACCGGTCCCATTCCCCATAGGGATACGATAAATAACAACCAAGCAGAAAAACACAATCGGTGTAGTGTTGGCAAAGCGTCGGCGACGGTCGGTCATGCGTTGGCAGAACGTAGGACTTGATATTATTGTCCTGTTACTCAACCTTGACGGTATTGTCCTGTTACCCGATTGATAACATTGGCCAACCATTGGTTTAAGCGAACTTGCCACCGTTGGCATAACGTAGGTAGTTCAAAAATGTAGGTTCTTTCAAAATGACCCAAATTTAATAAGTTTTGAGAAATACATATGTAAAGGGTCCGCCAAATAACTTTTTTTTTTGAACTCCTGAACCAATTGGACTTTGTATGGCGTCATACCAAGGTCTTTATGCAAAATTCGTCTCAATGATGTCTCCGAAATTTTCAATTGTTGAGAACGACGGTGAATTGATCTTGGTGGCGCTTCACGCACACTTTCTGCCACAGCACAAATATTTTCGGGTGTACGAACTGTTTTTTGCTTTTCACGCTTTGGTTGATCGATGAGGATGCCAGTTTCTTTCACTTTTTCACAAGATAACGCACATACGGACCATATTCGTTCAGCGGAAGGATAAAACTAATTATCTGTCAAATCAGACACGAGCTAAGTGTTACCATTCACGAAATAAGCACTAGTTGAAAAAAAAAAAACGTTAGATGGCGGACCCTTTATAATAAAACACATTTAAAAAGCAGCAATACAGTTCAGTCTTATATTTTAATGTGAAAAATATAATAAAATATATAAAAAATAATGTTTCTAATTGGTTATCCTATTGGTAAAATTGGGAAACACATGCTTTGCAAATAAAATAGTGCTTTTGTAGTACAATATCAGTTGTACCATTCGTAATTTTTAGCACGGTGGGTTTTACAAAAATAGCAGAGGTTTTCCAGTACTATTTTTTTTGTACGGTTGGCAATTTCTAGCTGGACAGCTAGCTAACTGTATGTCGAAAGTTTTTAAGTTTATAAAATTTGATCTAAACTTAAAATATCTATTACTATTTATTTTGTTTTATTTTAAAACATGTGTAAGTTTTTTGTTCTTATTACTCATCTCATTTTCAAGATGTTTTTATTTTTCTGTTTTAATTTAATAAATGTACATACATATGTATGTGGCACAGTGTTGCCAAGTCTTGTTGTTTCGGCAAATGCCGGTTAACTTTTTGAAAAACTTAAATCTCCAATCTTTTTAAGCATTAAAAATATATTATCTTCCAAATAAATCCTTCTGAATCTACATGTTATTTTATAATTCTTATTAGTTTTTTATTTTGATTATTTTTTTCCCCAAATTTGGATTTTTTTTTTTAAGTTTTTGATATTTTTTCAAATTTTGATGATATATTAGATTTTCCAATTTTTGCTATAAAATAGCGAATACTTTTACTTACGTTTAAATATAAATAATAAGTTTTTCAATGAAAATAAAAATCATTCAAGTTCGAGGCCATACTCTATATTTCTTTATTAGGATATTGTCCTAACAAATAATCTATAGAGTTTTTGTTTTCAAATTTATTCTTTGACCCTTTCAAGAATGTGTTGATAGATCTATTTCGGGAATTTTCTAGGTTCCCATCATCAGAACACGGTAACAATCCCATGCCAAACATCAGGCATTCATATAAACTAGTTTACTCACTACATGAGAACTAATATATGAGCTTGAAGTTAAAGATTATAACCATTTTTCGTCAATTACAATTAGTTGTTTTAGGCATTGGTGTCATTTCATTAACACTGGTCTAATCGATGCCAATTAAAAAAATGTCATTTTCATTAGAATGGTAATGAAATTGTTTGACATTGCCATTGACGACAAGCAATGCCAATTAAATTTCAATGCCAATGAAAAATTCCCAAGTACACTCAGGGATATCATCATATTAATGAAATTGTTTCATAAATCGTTTGTCAAGAAGAGTTTCATAAAAATGAATGACAAATGTTTAAAAGACCTTCATCATTTCACAAAAAAGTTTCATAAGCTTTGTGAAAATAATTTTTTAATTGATGTTTTTTTATAGAAAATTATACAGTTTAATATCAAATAGAATTTTTTTTTTTTTTTTTAAAAAAAGAGAAGCAACACTCAGGAAATTCTTCCTATTAATTAATGTGTTGCTTTCTTTGGAAAGGGGATAGTGGAGAGATGAAAGGTGGTGAAAGATGAAGGGCTTCAAACATGGCAACACTGTAATTGCGCGAGATGATAAGTCTTAGAACATTTGTTGCTCGCCACCAGATGTAGAGTTGGCGTATTTATTGATGCTTTTTTTTTGTTCATTATTTTACTTCGGTGGGGTCAAGTGCTATGGGCACACCGAAGGTGGGCGCAGCGATACATATAAGTGATAGAAAACTCATACATATTATTTTTCTAAATTGATGTTGTCGTCACCGGGAATCGAACCCGGGACCATCTGTGTAATAGTCCAACGCGCTAACCATTACACACACATTTTCACAATTTCACTTAAAGAAAGGACAAATTACTTTAAAGTAAATTCAACTAACATTGTCATTTGTTTTTTACTGTTCAAAAAATGAACCACAATTGTAAAAATTAACCACATATGCAGAAAAAAATAAACACACATTTATTTGTTTTTTTTTTTTAAATAAAAAAAAAAATACTGTATGAAATGAATGTAAAATCATAATACAGTAATTTGATGTGGTTTTTTTTTTAAATAAACTGCAATTGTAGTCAAAACTGAAATTTCTTCTACAAATGACTGTATTTTCACTTAAAACTAAAGATACTGCATTACAACTCAAACAACTACAAATATTTAAAGTATAAGTTCCATGAGTGTAATATTTATTAAGCACTTCATAAAAAGTTATGAAACTTCATTAACATATTTATGAAACATTTCATAAATATGAAGAAGTCTGTCATCAATTTGCTCTTTTATGCCACAACTTGATCATATTTATGAAGTGTTACATTGGACGAAAATCAATGAAGTTTTTCTTCATATTTATTAAGTTTTTCATAAATATGATGAAGCTTTTTCCCTGAGTGTATAGTCAATACTGTGTACATCTTACTATTTGCAAATTTTAAAATACTAATAACTAGGAAAAAAAAGTATTTTCAGGTTGTATGCTTTGGTTATTTCGCGCACTGTATTAAAATTGGTCAACAATCAAGCAAAAAAATTGTTTCATTCCTGCTAATTTTTACTAAAATTTAACTGACGTTTTTGTTAATTTTAGTTGTATTTTTATTGAAATTAAATTAACTGATTGTGCGCCCCGGTAGGGGGTCGTGGGTTCGATTCCCACCAGAGGTATTGGTCTGTTTTCGATACAACGCGCCGAAGGCCATAGTAGCTAGTGCTCGGTTAGGGTAATAGTATATAATTTGTAATTATATGATTATTAATTAATAAAAAAAAAAAAAAAAAAATTAACTGATTTTTTTGTTATTAACCCTAACTTGGCATCCCTGGTGATGGCAATCACTTTGTTGTTAAGTTTCTACAATTTTTTTTTTTTTTTTATTCTTTATTAAAGTAGGTCTTTGGTTTAATAGAAATCTCAGTTTTATATTGTAATGTAATATTTCGTTATTCTTATCACTAGCTTTTCGTTTTTGAGATCAAAGTAATTATTTTATGACGTTTTTAAAGCTAAACAATAGTGTTTTCCTTGAGTGAAATCTAATACCAGATAAACTTTACATTGGCATTGTTGGTTATTTCATTAACTTTTAACATGTAATGACAAAATCCGGTAGATAAGTGTATTCTAAAAAAAATATATTTTGTATATAGGTATATTATTCATAATTATGCTTCTAAACCGCTTAAAAGGTTACCAAAATTATTTTCTAAAATCAAAAAATTTTCAACACTTTTCGATAGAAAAACTTTTAGATGAGTTTACGGAAAACAAGATTGTAAATTTTGTTTTAATTGTCTAATTAAGGGCTCTTCTTTAAGGAAGAAAGTCTCTAAATCCATTATTATAGGGAGTTTAGACAGTGAAGTTAATCTACTTGATTCACGTTAATCCACATTTTTCATCTTCTTCGTTTATGCATATGTAATTTTTGTTGACAGTTAAAAGTTTAACTTGACAGCTAAAAGATTAACTTTGTCATCCGGTTTATTATGTGCAAATATGTTTATATATGCTCATATATGGTTGCATATATGGGCAAATATGAACATATGTATATGTTTTATATATGGAAGTGTATGTGATTCCATATATGTAAACGGTACTCATATATGGTCATATATGGATGTTTATGCGATTTCATATTTTCAAAAGCGTCTCATAAATGAACATATATGGAAGTATATGTTATTTCATACACGCAAATGGGAGTCATATATGTACAAATATGGAATTATATGAAAGCACTTTTATGCAAAGAGGAATATATCCAATGAGGACAAATATTATCCCAAACTTTTTTTTTTGATATAATTTATTGATATAACTCATTTGTTAAAACTTGTAAAAAATGACGGGTACAATTTTGAAACATACACACAGAGAAATAAAGTGCCAACCGAATTGAAAAGTGTATTTTAATGGTAACAACTTATAAATTCAGTTAGTACAACGATATTTGCATTATATTTCTGAATATTTTGAATGTTGAAACTAAAATTCAGTTGAATTAACCAAACTTCGTTGGGAAAACTAATATTAAGTTGTGACAACTGACTGAAATTCGTAATAACCAATTTGAGTCGTAGTAATCGAATTTCAGTTGGCAAATAGCTAAAGTTTTCTCTGTGTGTATGAAAATGGTGTGTTTAATCAGTTTTATAAATCATTAGGACTCTGATTCATATTTTATTTTATAGCACATAGCTAAATTTCATTTCAATTGAAGTGCATCAGATGAAGTCCATCTGTCGATAGCGATCAGGCATAAGAGAAACAAGGAAAACGTCGGCGTTATCAAAAATTTTGTCGACAGCTCCAAAATATTTTGCGGCAGCGTCTTGACGTTAATTTTTATCTGAATTTTAATGTATGTTTTTTAAATTTGCCAACCGAAATTATATTAATACACAGAATTGCGGACAGTTAGTCGTACGCTTAAAAAAATAAACCTGTAAAACTAGCATAAAATGCTACTGAAAGTTAGTTAAAAATTATGTAGCAGAAAATTCTGCTAAAATTAGCAAAATTTATTGCTAAATATTAGTAAGAATAGAAAAAATAAATCTGTTGAATCTACAAATATTTAGTTAAATTTAACCTAAATTTTAGTTAACTGAAAGTAGCAAATTATTCTGCTAAAATCAGCAAAAATAAATGTTTAATGTTAGTAGACAAAAAAAATCATTAAAAAACTTGAACTGTCAGTCTTTTATTAGATTTTTTTTTATGCGAATAAAAATCTACCCTTCTGAAATCAGCAATTAACAATCTTTTACCAAAAATTTCTGTTGATTTTAGCAAAATATACTGATATTTGCATTCTACAAAATTTATGGCAAATATAGCAAAAATTTTGTTGATATTACATTTTTTGTTTGCTATATTTAATTCAATTAACTAAATATAACTAAAATTTTGTAAAGCTAACTGATTTACTTTTGCTGTCCTTATTTGGCAAAAAAACCTGCTAATTTTAGCAGTTTTCTTTCTGCAACGTAATTTTTAACAAATTTTTAGTAGGTTTATATTAATGGGTGTATGAGATCAGAGTTGTTTAGAAATAATAAGCAGAGGAAAAGTTGGATAAACTGTTAATCAAAAAGATTAACAAATGTTTTAGTCGTCTAGTTAAGTGCTTGATTAGGCCGTTAAGCCCATTTTCAGTAGATTAACTTTCCTGTGTAAAATTCATATTAGTTCATTAATTATTTCAATTCAGTATTTATATTAGCTGATTGCTTTGACAGTTATTTATATCTGATTGCATTAATTTTAATTTATTATTTTTATAATGCACTCAGAATATTGTAACATGTAGGTCATTCGGGTAGTAAAGAGTAGTAGTTGTTAAAACAACTATGAGAAAATGAAAACCTACTAGTTTTAAGAGTAATTTCAAAAATAACTAACCCAGAATACTGTACTATAGTAAAAGTTGTTTTGAGTAGTTATTTTAGTATTTAAATAAACAGCTTCCAAGACAGTAATTTTGCAGTACACAATTAATTTTTGGTAATAATTTAAAAATAGAGAATTATGTCGAACTTAAATAAATATGTTTAAATATGTTATTATTAATCTGTTCATAGTTTGCAAATAATAATTAGAAAATTTCATTGTATCTTCAATACCGTTTAATTAAAAGAAAAAAATATATTTTTTTATTAAAAAATATTTTTAAAATACCAAAAAAGTAACTGTTAAAAACGGTAGTTTTTACAACTTATGTAGTCGCTTTACGTTCATTGTTTTTTATTGTTTTGTTGCTCGTTTTTATCGATTATGCATTCATTTAAGGTTAGTTGTTTTTAACCACTTCGGTTGCCATTTTTACTACCATTGTAGTTATTTTATCAATAGTCGAAAATGACTAGTAATTTTTATGACTACACTCAGGGAACTTTTGCTTTAAAAATATGTAGTTATTTGGGTTGTAATACAGTTTCTTTATTTTTAATGTAAATGTCAGTCATTTGTAGAACAAATTAAATTTTTTACTAACCTTGTAGTTAATTTAAAAAAACAACCCACATCAAATGACTGTGATTTTACATTAATTTTTTACAGTTGCTTTTTTTTATTTAAAAAAATAAAAAAAATAAATGTTTGTTTATTTTTTACTACCATGTGGTTCATTTTTACTACAATTGTTAGTCATTTTTTGAACATTAAAAAACAAATGACAATGTTAGTTGAATTTAATGAAATGTAAATCGTCCTTTTTTTAAACGAAATTTCATTTGTTTTTGACTACAATTGCTGTCGTCTTTTCCTACATAGTATTCTAAGTGTACAATTGTAATCATTTCAACTGTAATTTTTAGTAATTTCTACCTTCTTAATTTCCTGAGTGTGCGGTTAGATATAATTATAAAGTTAAACATTGTAAATTTGTTTTGCCATAATTGCAAAACACTTGCGTTAATATTTAGGTAAGAAATTTTTCTAAATTATATTGAATTTCATCACAAAACTTTTAATTTCAATGTTTTTTTTTTAAAGAAGATTTTAACAATATTAAACTATAAAAATATATTTCTCTTTTTTAATCCTTAAGAGAGTTTTATACTTCAAAGTCTCTTTTTCGGCTATAGTGTTATGAATGTATTGGTTAGAAATGTATGCTTCATTTTATAAAAAGTATGGATGGTAACCGATTGCATGAGGTTATCGGTACAGCCACGCTTTTGCATATATTTCGGAAACGGTATTTTAGCAGCAACGATATTTCAGTTATTTCGATAACCAAAATATCTAAAAACAGATTTATATGTACAATAGAAATTCGGTTGCTAATCTCAATAGTTTATTAGAGTTACTAAAACTATAACAAAAATTTATATTATTTTAAAATTATTTTATTAATAAAAAATTCTTCTCCGCGAACAGGGCTCGAACCGGCTACCTCCTGCTTGCTAGGCAATTACTTTACATCCAGCCTAAACTGAATTTGAATTCTTATTTTCAAATTTCTACCTTGAATATTTTTTTTTCCAGTTTAAATATTAATGTCTAAAAATAGATTTGTATGTACCACAGAAATTGGGTTACTAATGTTAATATTTTATTAGAGTTACCAACACTTTAAAAAAAAATTTATATATTATTTTAAAATAATTTTATTAATAAATAAATTTTTATGCCGCGAACTGCAGACGAACCGGTGACCTTCTGCTTGTCAGGCAATTACATATGAATGTCTAAAAATTGATTTGTATGTACAACAGAAATTGGATTGCTAATCTTAATATTTTACTAGAGTTACCAAAACTATTAAAAAACTTTATATTATTTTAAAATTGGTAATGAAATCTATTATTTTAGATAGAGTGATTGTTTTTTTTTTACCAGCAAATATTTTATTCAAGGGATAAAATCTCCGAAAAGTGGTTGATTGTTGGTATTAAGGATAACGTAGGAGATAATGTTTTTTTCAATATTGATAAGGAAAACCAATAGTTTGAATGATGTGACTGTGTTTTGGTTAATTTTATATGTTTTCTGTTTATAATATAGTTTAATTATTCTGATGATGAATTTTAAGTACTTACAATTGAAATTATTGAATAATGATTAAATTTTGTTGGTTACAATGGAATTCCAACCAATTTATTCTCTGTGTGTACGAAAAATTTTTGTTTAATAATTTATGTCATTTTTTAATTAGTTACCATGTAAAGTTATAAAAATATAAAAATTAAAAAAATATAAATAGTTACTGCAATTGTAAAGGCAACGCTATTTCATTTATTTTGGTAACGGTATTTTATCGATAACGGTATTTTACTTATTATGGCAACGGTATTTTATGGGTATCGGTATTTTAGTTATATTAGTAACGGTATTTTACGGATAAAGGATTTTCAATTATTTCGGTAACGATATTTCAGGGATAACGATATATATATATAATGTCCTATGGTTCCTTGAGAGGAACAAAGGGCCAGGGATAACGATAGTCAGTTGAAAAGGTTTTGAATCGTTAACGGTATTTTATGGGTATTGCCTGCCAACCATGATAATTTACTTTAGGGAGTTTTTCTGTTTGTTCATTGTTTAAGGTAAAAAAATAAACAAAAGCTAAGACCAACTTCACGCACTCTAAACATTAAGTGATATTCCCATAAGTCACTTTCACCGTTTAACACACACTGATTTCAAATCTTTGTATATTTAATTTGCATACAAAATCTTCAAAACAGATGAACATATGTTTTTTTTAAACTGGGCACATCTTTTTAATAGAAAAATCATAAAAATCAGAATCAGAGACGTTGTCTTCATGAATAATAAAAACGTATTTTTTGATATGACTCAATATATTTCAATTGATTGCTGTATTCAGTTAGCAAAAACTTCGTACAATGAGAAACATTTTAAAGATTTTAGCTGAAATTTGGATACTACGATTATATTCGGTTGGTACAACCAAATATTTTATATACAAAAAATGGGTTACCACAACAAAATTTCAGTTGCACCACCCAAAATATCCAGAAATCACATTTGAATATGATTGCACCAGGTGCGGATTTAGGGAAAGGTTTTGGGGAGGAAAGTTAGAGCATTTTTACAAACTTTTCAAATAATATTTAATTTTTTGTATTATTTTGAATGAGTAAATGTCCCAATTTCCCTCCCCCCAGATCCGCGCCTAATTATACTGACCAAATTTATCGATTGGCACAACCAAAATTCACTTTTCGATTTAGTTGGCAATTGTTTTCTCTGTGTAGTTAAAAAGATTCTTAAATTATCTGCAGAATTTTAAGACTTGAGTTAACGATGCTTTTTAAATTATATTATTAAATTTAAATTAGCTAATTTTGTTGGTATCTCTTGTCAAATAAAGAGTGTCCCGATATGCTTTTTACATTTTCGATGTCCTTTAAAATTTAAATGTTTTTTTCTGTAGTTTATAGAATATCGTTTACCATTTGCCAGATACCCGAAATTTTTTTTCTTCAAAAAAAAATAAACATTTGTATTCAAATAATTTTTTTAGTTGGAAGTTATTTTTATTTTGGAAAAGTTGAAAAAAATTAATAACAAAGTTTAAATACAACAAAAAAAAGTCCAAATAAAGTTCTTATCTTTGTTTAACTTTTGTGTTAAGCTCAACAAATATATATATAATATTTCTACAAATAAAGTCGGATTGAATTTCGCGAGTGTTAATGAAAAAACTAACACACTGAGCGGTAAATACCTTCCAAACCGTATAATTTGTGGTATCAATCATAAAGCTAATTGTAAGTTGTGGTACAAGATACAGGTACCATCGAAGAGGGAACAGTTTCTAGATTTTAATTATTTAAAAACAGCATTTAAAAAACTGCGAAATAATGGTGGAATGAAAATAAGCGCTTTATGGCATAACAAATTTTGCTATAAAACTTATCCCCGGTTTACATTAATTAGTTCTGGCAAAATAATGAGCAGTGGGTATCTAGTATTTGTCTGTTTTTTTGGTACTCTATACTTAAAAGTAACTACACGATATTTTCAGAGTTGTATTTTGGACAGAAAAACAACACAAAAAATGTATCTTCGCTAAAATAAATATCATTAAACTACAACTCTGCTAGAATAAAAATCAAAGGTGGAAAGCTTAAAATAAAAAGTTGAAAAAACCATAAAAAAGGAATAGTTTGTAAAAAAAGTTAAAAAAAGCATGCTTTAAATTTAAAAACCGTTGAAAGAAAGTATCGAGTATCCAATTAAAAAACATGGAGTATTGAGTATTGAGATTATTAACACCTCGTGATGCCGTAACTATCTATGTCTTATATTTTTATATTAATTTTAATGATTTAAAAATAGTCCTTTAAATTGGATCATGACTCTAGTAAAAATTCTAAACATTTTATCCAACCGAAATAATTTGGTAACTGCAACCTCGTAAATTCTGTTGTTCGGGAATTCGGTTGTATACGGCATAAATAGAAACAATTTAAAAAAAAAAAAATCGAAATCTTAACAGAGGAGTCTGAAAATTAATCGAACTTTTATAAAAAAAATCTAAATTAAGCATACATATAGCTTAAAAATTGCCTTAGTTCTAATCATATACGCGAAATAGATCGTCTGGAAAATACATATTTCTAATGCAACTTATAAAAATATAATTGGCAATATCTTTTACAAAAATTAAAATTTTCCAAAACTGGAATTTTTTTTTTATTTGTTCACTATTAACCGAAAAATAATATTTTTCAAAAATATCTCGACTTTCGAAATTCAATATTGTATAAATGCAATATTGTTTTAAAAAAAAACTAAAAAAATTATATATTTAGCTTTTTTTTAAATGTCTGAAATATTAAAATAAAAAACAAAAACATTTTGAAAAATAAACTTTCCAGGGTTGGTAAGACATTTATGACACTAATGTTGTAAAACGATATTTGCACTATATACAAAATTATATGAATCCGCCTAGTTTTCATATTTAAGTACATAAATCACGAATTGAATAACAAGTTATTGATGTTCCTGTAATAACGAGTTTCGGTCTTTGCAGTCTTATTAACTTTTAGTAAAATCCAATAAATTTGTGGATTTATTTATTCAAATAAAAAATATTTTCAAGGATTTATTTACCAAACACAGTTTTTTAGTTTTATTTTATGGTATTGCAATACTGATTTGCAATATGTTTTAAACAAATATATGGGTTATTGATTTCTCTCGTATTTTAAACAAAAGGCTTTATCACAGGAATTTCACTTAAAGTTTTTTGTTTGTAAAATATTTTACTCACGATTTTATGAAAGAGTTTGCATTTTATTGTTTGAAAATTTTGAAAAAATTCTATCCAAATATGTTTATTTCACGAATACTTTTGTCACTTTGCATTCAAAAAAGCCATACGCACTTTAGTTTTAAGAGAAATTACACTACTCGACAAATTTTACTTTTTTAAGGAAACTCTCTTTGAAATACATATTTTTGTTAATAAACTTTAGTACGCTGAATCCAAGCATGTCACAATACTTTTTTTTCTCATTTGCATTTTTTGAAATATCGAAATTTAACCGCAAAATCATGAATTTTTTTAAGAATATAAATTTACATCGGTGATTGTTTCAGGATATTTTTGACAATTTTGCATGTTTAGTTTTATCATTATAAATTTAATGTTTGGTAAAAAAATTTTAAATTTTGTCACTATGGTTAAACTAAACATTCCACTAAACTCATTTTTGTATGAAAACTCCAAATCCATAGAAAATATCGTGAAATATTTAGAAAAGAAGAAAATTTGTATATAAAAAAGTAGAGTATATAACGCAAATATAATCCGTAATATTTCAGCGTACCTAAAATCTATTAGAAAATATGTATTACAAAGACAGATAATGCAAAAAGTTGTAAACTCTTCAGTAGTAATATATTACTGTCCTGAAATATTTAAAAAAAAAACTTTTTACTAAATTTTTAAAAACTTAAATTTTTAACTAATTTTGCAAACGCTTTAAATGCCAAAGTAAAGAGTAAAATATATTATTAATATATATTAATAGTGAATTTTATTGTTGATCTATAAGTTTATGTGTGAGATTTTATTCGCTCGGTTTGAGATCATGACAAATTTTTCTCTAAATTAACAGATTAATAATAATATATTTTTATATGAAAGTTTTTTCTTTACTTTGGTATTTGAAGCGTTTCGAAAATTAGTTAAAAATTTAAGTTTTTAAAAATTTAGTTAAAAATTTAAGTTTTTTTCTAAATTTTTCAGAACATTTTCAATGGATTTGCAATTTTAATACAAAAATGTTTTCGTTTTAAAATTTTTTAACATGCTACAAATATATTAGGATTAAACTAAAAAAGGAAAATTTTCAACTTCCTTGCAATATCAGTACGATATCCTGACTCAAGCACCGACGTGATTATATTCAAATTGAAGATAATTTTGTGTTAAAAAAAATTTATAATTTTGCGATAAAATTTCGAAAATTTAAGGAACATATACGAAAAAAATTGGGCGAATAATGTAATTATAAAATAGCGATATTTAAAAAACAGCAAAGGAGAAAAAAATTGTTTCCAATTTGAATTCAGCTTGGGGTTATTAAAGAAGATGTTTTAAAGGGAGTTTTTTTCGCAGTGTATTTTATTAAATAGCGCTTGCTTGGGTTTTCTTAAAACACTAGTGAAGTTTTCATTTCAATTAAGCTCAAATTAAAGCCGTAGGATTTTTTTTAATGATTGTGTCTTTTAAGATACAGATGGCATTTAAGGGTTAATTGATGTTTCAGAATATAATTTCTGACAGTTTTTTTTAGTTTTATAAAGTCTAAATTGCAAATACTAATATTTTCAAAATTTTAAATAAAAAATAAAAATTTCAATAAAAAGCAAAAACTTTTGTTCACAATGTTTATGAAACTTTTTTATGAAATGATGAAGTTCTATGAAACATTTGTCGTACATTTTTATGAAACTTTTCATAATGACTAGAGAAAAAAACAAACACATTATAAATAGAAATCATTTGTGGTAAATTTTATTCTAACTCAACACACAGAGTAATGTGGAATTTAACGTTACCCAATTTCTTTAACGTGTGAGTTAAATAGAAGATATTTACGATTAACACTAAATGGCACGAAGAATGTTGATGAAGACCATAGTGGGTCAGAAAATGCATTCCATTCATGCTAGTGTCTAATAACTTTTTCTGTGTTTTTTTCTAATAGTCAAAGTAAATTATCATATAAAAAATTATCATATAAAAAATTTTCTGTTAATTTAGAGAAAAATTTGTCATGATCTAAAACCGAACGAATAAAATCTCACTTTTATAATATTTATAAAAAACTTCATAAATATGATGAATAATTGATGACAAACGATTTATGAAACAATATCATCAATACGATGAAACTTCTAAAAGCCACTATTAGTAGTTATTTTGCATTTGAAAGTAATGCAATTGGTAATGACATATCATTATTTGTAATCTCCAAGGTAATGGATAGTCATTACTACGTTTTTGCTTTGTTCTTTCCTACAAACTAGGCAACACTGCACAACACACATTTAAACATTTTAGACAAAATGATTGGCAACACTGCACACCACACATTTAAAAATTTTAAATTTGGCAACACTAAACACACACAAATTTGGCTTGAATTTACCTCAAGTCAAATTTGTGTGTGTGTTTATTTTGAATGCGACCCCAGGAATAGCTATGATAATTTTCTGTTTTGTATTCTGAGTTTTGGTCTTCTTTATCAGTTGTGTTTTTTTTTTTTTCTTCTTTTATTTCAATATGGATTTTAATTTTATTGCTTTTGTTTTCGGAACTGGTTTTAAGGTATTTTTTCGTTAAGTATGTGACTCTTGGCTGATTTTTATTTTTTTTTCTTTCAATTTCTCACTTTAGAAAGAAGAAAAAGCGATACACATAAAAAAAAAATTATTTAAAAATTTAACCAACTTTTTTTTAAAACTAAATTTTTAATCAAAATTCGACAAGAACATGATGAAATATTGAAATTCTAATTCAAAAACTACTTTTTTGTTTTAAAGCGTTTCACTGAAATCATCATGACTTTTCGAAAAAACTTTAAATTTGTGTTAAAAATTTGACATCATTTTTAAAAAATTGCTTGAGTAATAAATTAATCTGTGTTTTGTTTTTTTAATTTAAAATTAAAAAACTGCTTTTTTGTCAAAAAAAAAAAAAAAAAAACAAGATTTAAAATTATCTTTTTATGTTATGTTAAAAAGTCTCACCTTTATTTACTTTTGTATAAATATTTAACTAAATTTGTTTAAGCCATAGAGACAGACAGAGAGAGAGAGAGACACAGACATAAAGACAATTTTGTAGTTAAAATTTTGTTTAATTTTCTTTAAATAATTAATCACGTTTTAAAGCATTAAATTATAAATTTTTTTATTCGTGTTTTGTTGATTTTAATTTTTTTTTTTTTTGTTTTTAACAAATGCACTTTTTTCATGCACCGTTGCACTTTAAATTACGTTTCCTGTCTACTGTTGCAAGCAAATATGTCTGATGCTACTTAAACTGCTGCTGGTTATACACGTCAAATGACGTTCACAGTGATGATAATGATGCTAATGCTGCTGCTAGTAATCGCAGTGGTCGTGTATAATGGTGGTTGCACTAACAGTGTCTGCCACCGAGTTTCGCGTTGCAAATTCAATCTTCTACTCGCTTTTATTTTTGTGTTAATTTGAAAATTTTACTAAAGACCAATTTGATATATTAACAAAACCGAAATAAAAAAGTTGCAGCTGTTTTTATTTTGAAATTCTATCAACAATGGTGGTTAAATTTGTTAAAATAAAACCCATGAAAGAAAAAAAAAAAAGTAAATCGTTTACACGGCTCCCTAATGCGAGGTTATTTTTAGAAATGCTGCCGATCCTCTCGCTGTTTAAACTCGTACTAACCTATAGCTATTTTAAAATCATATTACGAAACCCCTTTTGTGTAGAAAACTAAAACCTTAGTTTTCAAAAAAAAATATCTATGTATACAATTCTCTTAAATTTATTCCAAAAACTCGACTCTCTTAAATACACTCTCTTTATTCAATCACAGCCTAAGCGCTAACTAAGCTCTAATAATTGCATTTGTGTATATTCAGCTATTGCAGTTTTTACAGTAAAACTGCATTTTGAACTAAACAAGAAAGAGTTTCCTCTCTTTTGTCTTATTCTAACTCTTTTTTCGTTGGTATATGTTAACCATTTGTTTATATTCAAGAAAAACTTCATTTTGTTTACCTTACACCAGGATTGCCATTTTAGCATAATGGATACTAGATCTAGCACTTTTTTTGTGGTTTATCACTCTAAATTTCTAAAAAAAAAGTGCCATAAGCTAGATAGCACTTTTTTAAAATGATATGATTTTTTAGCACTTCTTTGCTACACGCAGAAAAAAAAATCGGTTACTACGACTCTAATTCGGTTATTACGAATTTCATACGCTTGGTACAACTTGACATTAGTTTTCACAACAAAGTTCGGTTAATTCAACTGCATTCTAGTTGCAGCACCCAAAATATTCTGGAATCTAATGTAAATATCGTTGTACTAACTCAATTTATAAGTTGTTACCACTTTTCAATTCGGTTGGCACTTTTTTTCTTTGTGTGTACGAATATATTTTTCACTACTTTTCCACGGATTTAAATTATAAATTTATTTAACAAATTAAAAAAAAAACTTTTATGTGTAAACCAATTTTGTTTAATTTTCAGCTTTTTTATATAAATCTTTGGGCTCTCTAAAGTTTGAGTGGTAAACAAAAGGAACATTTTTTTTTTTTTAAGAGAGGCAACACTCAGGAAATACTTCCTATATGTAGTGTGTTGTTTTCTTTGGAAAGGGATAGTATAGAGATGAAAGGTGGGGAAAGATGAAGGGCTTCAGACATGGCAACACTGTAATTGCGCGAGATGATAAGTCTTAGAACAGTTGTTGCTCGCCACCTGATGGAGAGTTGGCGAACTTATTGAAGCTTTTTGGTTCATAGCCCTGATTCATTATTTTACTTCGGTGGGGTTAATTGCTATGGGAACACCGAAGGCGGACATTGCGATACGTATGAGGGATAGAAAAAACTCATACATATTATTTTGATGTTGCCGGCACCGGGGATCGAACCCGGGACCTTCTGTGTAAAAGTCCAACGCGCTAACCATTACACCACAGTGTAATTAAAAAAAAATTATGTTAGTTTACAACAATTGCAAATATATTATGAATTTAACCACATTAGAGTTATAACTGCATAGAATAATGCTCTAAATTTCTGTTAAAACTTTAAAGATTTTAAGGATCTCAAATATGTTTCTTGTATCCGTATTTCTTTTGGATTTGCTAATGAATTTCACCACATCGGAGTTATATCCTCATAACAGAAATCTTATAATTTCTTTTAAAGATTTACTTATTTCTTTCAGACATAATTTTATTTAGATTGTGTTGAAATCCGAGCAACCAGAAATATGCCTGAAAAAATCCATTTTAGGCCCCTAAAAACGGAAAATATATGCTCTGAAAATTTTAAAAATAAGCTTTTTCTTTAACAGTTCGTATTTAAAAACTTATTTTTCAGTGCAGTTGGAGTAAGTTTTGCGAAATTTATTGAATCTGCTTACAAAAAATAGAAAAGAGACTAATTATGCCTAAAACGGTATAGTCTTAAAATAGGAAATTCAAATTTTGCAAAATACATGATCTTAAGAATCTAAAAAGTATGCCATTAAGAGCAAATTATGAAAATCTTGCTCTAATAAATCAATGTCAGAATTCGTCAATTGTTCTGTAATGGATAAATAGCTGATCTATTTTTAATACGACACACAGGAAAAAAACATGATACAGTATATTTCTGGTTGCCCTGGTCAATAAATCGAAACCAATTCATATTCGAACGTGAACAAATTTATAAGTAAATCTCTAGGATTAAACTATTATATTAAAAAAGAAATATTTTTATTATCCAGAAGGTCATTAAAATATCCTATAAGTATATTAAAAATTGCTGAATTTAAATCAATAAAAACTAGAGATGTCAGGAATATTCGATCACTATTCGGTATTCAGCATATTCGGCATGTTTTAGCTATTCTGCCGAATACCGAATATTAGTACTATTCGGAAGAATTATTCGATTTAAAAAAATTTGTTAAATTCAGCAATTTTTCAGTAAAAAATATGAGCAATTTTAAAAATTTTGGACACGATTTATTTGTAAATTTTGAGAATAATAATTAATGAATTAATGAAAATTAAAAACATCATAGACGATAATAGTTAATTTTTGACCAAAGTACAATGTTTTTATTAAAATTATCATAAAAATTTGGTTTTTACTCGGTGTTTGGAGAATTTTACTATTCGGCCGTATATAAGGTATTCGGTTTGAACGATGTACCCAATATTCGGTAAATTGCCGAAAACACTCTTCGTGATATCTGTAATAAAAACATAAATTTAAATCTAACAAAACATCTATAAACACTGAAATTTCTGGGTTTCCTATTTGGAAAAAATATATGTATCTTAACTATATTTTTAACATAAGTAAACGAGATCTTAAAGATCCATTTACAAATCGAAAGTATAAAGTGTTCTATAGATATTAACGGCAAAAAATATCTAGCACTTTTTTTCCTCCATCTAGTTCTTTCTAGCACTATTTTTTCAACGATCTAGCACTGTTCAACATTCAACTTATGGCAACACTGCCTTACACAAACAATCAAAACGAAACAAATCTTCAAAATTCAATTCTTTAATAAAAATTTCAGTTTATTTTAACAATAAAAAAAAAAAGATGAACACAAAGAAATCACGATCCAATAAATCTCATTAATTTCAAATATTAATCTAAACCTGTTGCTACCTGCTCCTTGATTTTGTTCTTTCTCAATTTTATTTACTTATGATTCGTTTGCCAATTCTTTAGGTATTATTTTTTTCATTTTCTTTTGTCACACGAGGGTTGTTTTGCAAGTTTTTGGCTAAAAGCTAGTATTAAGGAGTGAGATCGAAAGAAACCCGACACATATTTTCACTTACAACTGATTTTATGTACGACACTGAATTGTTTTATTCCCGCCGAAATAAATTTATATATAGTGATATATAGCTTGATAAAATTATATATAATTATATATGTGGTCATATGTAACTACATATATTTATATCTCATACTTATTTTTACGAAAATTTCTAATATAGCGCTATATATCATCATATATCATTATGTCTTATATAATATATATGTTGATATTTTGTATCTCTTCATATATACTTGATATAGCTAAATATTTGATCATATATACTTTAATGTATAACTATATGTCGCAAATTGGCTCATATTTATTTGCAGTGTTATTTGTTGATTTAAATGTTTAAAATTATTTATTATTTCCCTTTGTTTGATGGTCTGTGATGACCCTTAATATTGTTAAATTTATAACGTTTTTATGTACATGCATTGTTGTTGGCATGTTTTTATAAATTTTTGTATTCCTCTTTATACATTGATCTTACTGCAGTGTTTGGTTTCGTTAAGTTTTTTTTTATTAAAGAAACCGTTATTCCATTTGAGTAGAAACATAACAAACAGTGGCTCTTTGCTACATTTTTATTTTGTACAATTTAGTTTGTGAAGGAATAACCCTGCGGTAAGTTCAAATTTATACCACACTATATATTAGATTTAATGATTGATATAATTTTTATTGTTAATAAAAATTATGATTTATTCGACCTTTATTGTGCAATGAAAATGAAATTATTCAAGTTCGAGGTCGTATTCTACATTTATTTACCAGAATATTGTCCTAGTAAATAAATTATAGAATTTTTTAGTTTTTCAATTTATTCTTTGACCACACCTCCAAGAATTTGTTGATAGATCTATTTCGGGGAGTTTCTAGTTCCCCATCATCAGAACAATTTAGAAAGAGTGGTAACATCATAATGCTTAAACTTGAAAATATATATAACTCATTTTTCTAACAAAATGAGAAGTATTTGAAGTTACCAATAATAATCAAAAAACAAATTGAAATACTTTATGTTTTTGTGTAGTACCCACCTTTGGTATAATTTTTATTAACAATAAAAATTATATCAATCATTTGTAAAAAGACATAGTATGGTCTTAGTTTGTTAGTTCCCCTTTAAATAAAATGGGAAACATGAACGAAAAATGTGTATTGTAATCTACCAAAGGTGGGTACTACACAAAAACATAAAGTATTTCAATTTGTTTTTTGATTATTATTGGTAACTTCAAATACTTCTCATTTTGTTAGAAAAATGAGTTATATATATTTTCAAGTTTAAGCATTATGATGTTACCACTCTTTCTAAATTGTTCTGATGATGGGGAACTAGAAACTCCCCGAAATAGATCTATCAACAAATTCTTGGAGGTGTGGTCAAAGAATAAATTGAAAAACTAAAAAATTCTATAATTTATTTACTAGGACAATATTCTGGTAAATAAATGTAGAATACGACCTCGAACTTGAATAACTTCATTTTTATTAGATTTAATTTTGAAAAATAGATTTTTGGATATTATCACTTTTTAGAAGGTTTTTGTATCAATAAAAATAATGGCGTATTTTATTTTTTTTTAATTCCAACTCCTTCCCGTGCTTATAGGCGACTCAAATCCAATAAATTATTATATAAACCAATAAATTATTTTATATTCACTAAAAGGTGTAAGTATTTTTTCATTGTAAAAAAAAAAATTTAACAAAAAAAATATTTTATTTTTTTTTTTAAAAAATATTTTAATTTTTTTTTTAAAAAAATTTTTTTTGGACCACTCTAATTATGCATTCTGTTGCATTCCAAAAACTAAAAAAAAGCCTATGGGCCTAAGTTTTCCCGTAGAATCGAATAGTGAAGTCAGATTTGACATATGTTCAGCCGTTTTTTGTTGTATGGGAAAATGGACCCAAAATCCGCGATTTGAGTCGCCTATAGGCACGGGAAGGAGTTGGAATTAAAAAAAAAAAATACGCCATTATTTTTATTGATACAAAAACCTTCTAAAAAGTGATAATATCCAGAAATCAAAATAAAAAAAAAAATTGAAAACGAACTCTACTATATATATGATACAATAAAATCAAACAAATTCGACCACTTTTATATATAATTAACAGAAAATACGAAATAAGAATAAATATTGTAAAAAAGCAAAAAGTTAGAAAAGCTGCACTAAAAACAAAGTTTAAAGTTAATAGATTAAATAATATTTATGAGTAAAAAAAATAATTCAAAGTCAGAAAATCGTAAAAAAGCTATTATAAAAAAGTGAAAAAACATACAAAAGAAAAAAAGTTTATTTGCCTTCTCTGATAATTAAATATAAACATATGTACATATATAGTGGAAACAAGAAAAACATGCAATTACTTTTAATTATAATTGTATATGGCATCACATATTAGTCAATTTAAAATCGCATCTAATTTTAAAATCCATTGATTTATATTTAAATTTTCATTATTATTTGAAATGTGAAACAAAATATTTGTAAGGATTTCCAAACAAATTTGAAGGATTTTATGAAGTTATATTAAATTGTATCAAACTAGATAGACCCATTTCTCATATTAAATTATATCAGATTAGATCGCATGGGATCACATGTGTTAAGATTATGTATGCCATTTTTCGGATCAACTACGATATGATGTGATATGAAATTATATATATGACTATATATGTTAATATATACAAATATCGGAACTTTTTCACCGGGTTGTCAAGTTACCTTTAACCCATTTTATATCACTCATCGTGGGAATTTTTTAACTAAATTTGGTAGAAAGACGTAATGGTGCATCGATAAGTTTTTTTCTGAAGTTTTTGTACATTTACTACGCAATATAGCGGTGGTATTCGCAATTTAACTTCAAACTTTATCGGTTTGTATTTTCTGAACTGGTTAAGATTTTTGAAATTTTTTTTTTTATTTATTGCTAAAGCAATTATTAATCAAACTGTAATGCACAATTTTACCTGTCGGATTTTCACGATTTTTGAGAATTTTTAAAAAATATTGGTACACATAGAGAAAAAGTTTACCATTTGCCAACTAAAATTCTGCTATCTCGACTAAAATCGCACAGCAGAAAAATACAATCGGCACAGCGTTAGCAAAGCGTGGGCGACGGTAGCTTATGCGTTATGCAGTATTGTCCTGATATCCGATGGATAACAGTGGCCAACGGTTGGTTTTAAGCGAACTTTAAATCGTTGGCATAACGTTGGTAATTAAAAAAATTTGGGGCTTTTAAAAAAGCTTAAAATTAATTAATTTTAAGAAATATGTATCATAAAACACATTTAAAAAGCAATAAAAGTTTGGTCTTAAGGCTTCATTAGTCTTGCCATTTCGTGCCGTGACGAAGAAATATTAACTGAACTTACTGGTTATAGCTACAAAAATATATTTTTTAATTCGGTTGGCTATTTATTTTTTTGTGTGTGTTTTTAAACAATTTTTCAAATTGTAACATGCCAGCACTGGCGAATCAATTTTTTAAATTTTTTGTTTGCTGGAAAAAAATAGACAATTTTTCACATTAAAAATTTATTGGCCTAATTTTCTGGATATTAAAGTTTTTACAAGTTCGGAAAGTTCGTGACCCGATCATTTATATAGCATCCCGATTAAAAAATATTGACATTGAGCTTTATGTAGGCATATCAATTTCTATGCGACGGTATATGTAATCGGCTCTATGCAATAAGTCCCAGGTGCAAAAAGTCCCAGTGCAAAAGCTCCCAATGAAATAAATTGTAAAAAAATGAAAAAAGTCCCGTCTCGAAAAAGTGAAATAAATTCTGAAAAAATTAAATTATTTCCAAAAAAAAAAATGAAACAAATCCTAGGTTTTGGTTGTTATTTCATCATGAAATAATTTCCAAAGAATACAAATTAAGTAACTCCCAAAAATAGACCATACAACACAAATGAAGTAAGGGCGTACCGTTATATTCCCCAAAGTCGTATTGCCCAAAAACCAAAATGAAATATTGCCCAAATGTCCGCATATCCCCCAAAGTTGTGGATGTTAATATGTTATAACGACCAAATCAATGACAAAAAACTTTTTTTTTAGTGCTATGGCATTTTTTTTTGAAAAAACTTTTTTTTTTTGGGCGCTATGACGGTAAAAAAGGAAGTTATTGCCCAAAATCATAATTTTTTTTTTTTTTTAAATGTCATAACACTCATAATAATCTATAGGTAAAATACACGAAAACCGTTGTTCATTTTACGAAAGTTTTGGTTATTTTGACATTACGAAAAAATTTGTAGAATATACAAATCACATTTCGTAAAGTTTTGTAAAAACTTTTTTTAAATAAAAATGTGGTGCATACCTTACGGGTTTATTTTAAAATTAAAAAAAAAAATGTAATGGTGCCACACCAGAATCGAACTCACGATTTCAGTGACGTTCTGCTGTGTTGAAGTAGACCCCTCTACCATTTGCACCAAAGTAGCTGATGCAATACAACAAACTAAAAAGGAACTTAAGTCGAAAATATTATGAAATTTTTATGAAAACTAGAAAAATATGCTACAAATATTTAATAAAAAAGGTAAAATGGCAATTAAATATTTTTATTATGTTTATTGAACTAAATAAAATAATATAATTTTTTTTTTAAAAATATATCAAATAATATATTAAAAAACAAAATAAAAAAATAATAAAATAATAATAATAAAAAACTTAAATAACAATTTCAAACTAATTGCATTTTATTATTAAATATTTGTTTTATTGAATTTCATACTAAACCCGGCAAATAAAGTGGAAGTAGTGTTTTCGGGTCCTCTTTAACTTGTTTTAGGATTCTCTTTATTAAACAAAATACAAAATATCCATTTATATCAAAACACAAAAATAGTAATAATGAAATAAAAAAATAAAACATAGAAATTTAAAAAACATTAATAAACAAAAAAAAATATAAAAACTAAAAAAAAAAAAAAAAAAAAATGTCCTGGCCAGGAGTTGAACTCGCAACCTTCTGATTGCAAATCCGACCTCTAACCACATCAACATCCATATGTAATATTTGTAACATTACAAATTTTTGTACAATGTACTAAAAAAATATTACGAAATCATGTTTGTATTTTTTACGAAATTTGTAAATTTATATAATTTGTTTTATACAAAAGTTTTGTAATATAAACAAAATGTTTGTACATTCTACGAAAAAAAATTTACGAAAAATATATTTGTATTTTTAAGCATGGATTATTATGAGTGAAGACATAATGTCTTTTGTGTCGCACGCAGAAAAAACTTTATTTCGCGAAGCCGCCTGCCGCGTTCTACGGAGGAAAAAACCCCCAAGAGAGGCCGAAGGCCGCCACCCAGAAGAACTTGTTTTTCAAATCAGATGTCGAATCCGTTAAAATCTTATATTTTTAAGACATCAAGTAACGTTTATTTGACCTGTCATAACTTTTTATGTCCCAAAATACTAACCCACACCAAGATTTATTGTTTTTTAATGATTATTTTTTTTAAAGTCTATTTTATTAAAAATTTTACGTATATATAAGCGTCTAAACGTTAAATAAACAGAAGGCCAATGCTCTACTCTTTTATTTAAGATAAAAAAACAATCAATTAGCTGTTTAAATGACAAAGCTATGACTGGTCAAATTATATTACTTATTGTCTTAAAAATAAGATTTCAACGGATTCGACATTGGATTTGTAAAAACAAGTTTTTCTGTGTGGCGGCCTTCGACCGCTCTTAGAGTTTTTTTCCTCCGTAGAACGCGGCAGGCGGCTACGCGAAATAAAGTTTTTTTCTGCGTGCGCCACAAAAAAATAAAATTGAAGCAATTTTTTTAATTTTCCTTAAAACTCTTTTGTTTGATTTCATGAATCAGCCTTGACATTTAAATTCGTATGACATTTAAAAAAAAAATAAATTATGATTTTGGACAATAACTTCTTTTTTTTACCGCGTCCAAATTTATTTTGGCCAAACAAAAAACCGTCATAGCGCCCAACAAAAAATATTATTTCGTCCAAATCAATGTCGTATTGCCCAAAAACAAGAAAATTTTTACAACAACAATTTACATATAATTTTTTTGGGCGCTATGTCCCACGCTAAGTTCTTTGGGACTTATTTCATTTCGGAATTACTGCATTATGAAATAACACCTAAACAAAAATGAAATAACTTCTAAAAAAATTAAATAACGGCAAAAGAACTGGGTATTATTTCATTTGAAATTACGTCCAAATTTGTATGCAAAATTTTTGGGACTTATTTCATTTTTTTTGGGACTTTTTCAGCGGGGAGTTATTGCACCGAGCCTATGTAATCATATTAAATTTCGTCCGATATATGGGTCCATATAATTGTATATGTTTGTATGAGTTAAGATCTAATATGATGCAATTCGATAAATATACAGTACAATTTTATCCGAATTATGTCCCGATAGAATTGTATTATATTTTATCAGTTTTGCATCTAATTGTATCAGTTTATATCTAAACTGATAAAAAATATATATGATTATATAAAAACCAGACATGTATGTAAACTGATGCATCTAAATATAATTAAATCCGAGTTTAATAGCGTTTTCTTTTCTGACAAAAATGTCACATTTTTTTTCCACTTTGCCTTAAATTTCCTTATTCGTGTTCTTTTCTAAAATGAGGTGAACACTCTAACAGGGTACCGTGTTTGGTTCTAAAAGTGTTGCCTTATAAAAGGCAAAAAATGCAACATTTTCTGCCCTCAAAAAATTTACAGGGTTGGATGTTGCCTTGTTTTTTTTGGCTTGTCAATCTCATGTGTATATATTGCAAAGTTTTTGGCGAGAAAATTCTCACCTTGGTAGCAGAGTGGTAGTGTGCTGGCTTCTGATACAGAAGATCCCGAGTTCAAACCCATATTGGTATAAAATTTTTTTATATTTTTTTTTTTTTTTTTAAATTTAATTTACGATTTTTTTTAATTTGTTTTTGCCATTTTTTTTAATTTTTTCTTTTTGTAAGTATTTAATAATTTTTTTAATCTCAAATTCACTTACAAACAAAATTATAAAATAAAATTTAATTAAAAAAAATTTATGGAGCTAAATCCAAATTTTTTAAATAATTAAAAAAACAAAAATTAATTATTAAAAAAACATTAAATTTTTTTTAAAGTCTGCTGGGATGCGAACCCGAACTTTAACAACACTAAAAAACAGATTTGTTTAAATAAATGTTATATGTGATGAAATTGTGTTCTATTCTGATTGTAAAAATGCTTCATTTTAATGGGGCGAGGGCAAAATTTGAAAAACGTTGCACATTAAGAAGGCAACACTTTTTTCCAGAAAAGAAAACACCATAAGTCTGGTAAAATTGCACTTAATGTTACATTTTTTATATGATTGTATGAAGATATACTCAATTTTATATCTGTTCATAAAAAAATATTAAGAAACCTATTACTTTTTTGCCGTTTTCAAAAAAGTCCCCATATAAAACTTTTTTAAGTTTTAAAACACATTAAGGTGTTCCGAAAACTGGCAATTTTATGCAGTAGTGCTCAAACGACTCGTATTCTCCAGTTGATTATGGGAAAAAATAAAAAAATTAAAAATTCAATAATATTTATAGTTTCTATATTGTTTTTTGAATTTTTAAATTTTTGTTCATTTTTTCTGAGAATATAGTAGCTGCAACCAAATATTTCAGTTGGTAAGAAATTCGGTTGCCACAGCGAACTTGTTCTCTCTGTATTGTATTCATTTAGTTGCTTCTCAAAAAATCTTAATGTCTTTACAATTTTTCAAACTACCCTCGTTTCATGAGCTCGTATGTATGTATGTTTGGTATAAGAAATACCCAATCACTAAGGAACAACAACAGCAACATGTTTATTGCTTGTGCTAAACCTGGTTCATTCGCACCATATCCCTGAGGATCATTTAGCGTCGATGATTGATCTAAAACACGTATATTTGCATTTTACTGGGATTGTCATGTATAGTTAGTTAATATTATAGTACGTGTATTGGTGCGCATGCGCTCAAGCAATGTACACTGAAAAAAACAAGTTCAAGAAAAATAACAAAAATAAAACAATAATAACTTTAAAATTCAACAGATAAATAAAATTGGAATTGTTCTTAATGAAATTTAGATATAAAATCTCACTGACAAAAAAAACTCTTGTTAGAGCTCAAAAACTTTGTTGTTTCTAATCATTCTATTTAGAAACTTTATTTAATTTAATTAAAATATGAAATGCTAATATATTAAATTAAAAATTCATAACCCCTCTATAGTCTCATTTTGTTGTTATAAAACAATTATAAATATTTATGTTTTTTTCGATATTTATAGCTTAAATCATCTACCAACACGCAGATATTTTTTCTTAAAGCCAACAACCTACGCATATTTCATTTTAAATATCTTTAACACTAGAATTGCCGCACCAGTCATGTTGGCTGGTTTGGCATCATTGATTCAAAACTACAAGGGTTTTTCGACTTCTTCCAGATATTATTATATGAATTTTTGTAGGATTAAGTAGCGTAACAACTCCACATAAACAATTCTTTTTTTTTTTAATTTCGCCTAGTTTCCGAGTAAATTTTTTCTATACATACTCTGCCAAAACCAGTAACAATTACTAATGTTTTTTTAAAAATTCGTCACAAATACATTTTTCATCAGATCATTACGGTTTAAGCAGCAATGTAATCTGGAAGTCTTGCACTTCAAGACTACATTTAAAGCAGTTCGAAATGTTGCGTTGTTTAAGCGATATTTTGCACAGAACGTACACACAATTTTGCGATTTGCCAAATAAAATTCGACTCAAGTTCGGTTATTATGAATTTCAGACGGTTGGCTATATCAATAGATTATTTTATGAACAATCCATAGAATATTTTATGGAAAATTTTAATGAAATACTTTTTTTCAATTCTTAACTACCCAGCAAAATAAAGAGGCAGTAGTGCTTTAAGAACCTCTTTAACTTGACTTCCAAAGCATTTTTCACTTTCATAGAAGTTATTTTTAACAACTGCCAAAAATGTTAAATTAAAGTTATTTTAAACACACACAGAGAAAAATTTAGCTATTTGCCAACCGAAATTTGGTTGCTACGATTCAAATTCAACTTAGTGTTCACAACAAAGTTCGGTTAATTCAACAGAATTTTTGTTGCAACATCCAAAATATTCAGAAATCTAATGTAAATATTTTTTTTTTTTTTTAACTTGTTTTCATCGGGATAAACATTAATTGCATTTATAGTAATTAAATGTGCTAAAGTCCAAAACTTATTTAACAAATTGTGAAAACAATCTGCTGGACAAGCCCCTATCCGGATTTCATTCCTGCCAAAGGAAATCTTCAGGGGACTTTGTTATTAGAATTTCTAGATATATTTGTTATGTTAAATCACAAACTCAATGAGAATTTCTTGTCCTCAAAGAAAAAACAAAAACAACAATAAAATATTATCACAATTGGCTTTGTCATCTTCCAAATACTACTCTGTTTTTTTGACAGACCCAGCAATGTAGTGACGTTTATTCAAGTAAATCAACAATAGAAAATCATATGTTTTCAATTAGTGTCAGTTACATTTAAATTTGCACAAGCACCTGCATATTTGTTATTTTAATTCATATCGTTATAATAACTGAATTTATAATATTAATATACACTTTTCAATTCGGTTGGCACTTTATTTCTCTGTGTGTAGTTATACCATTTTTTTTGATGCATTTTTAATTGATTTTGTAACTTATTCTAAAATTGTACGATTTTAATTAAAAATGATATCAATAAGTTTTTATAAAATACATTTGAAACAATAGGTTAGGTCGAAAATAGGATTCGCAGAAGGGAAATGCTTTCCTAATCCGATTTAAGTCCCTGAGGACTTACACCTAAGCCAGAAAGTCGGTTTGTTGTGCTGTCTAAAAAAAATCGGTACCATGTCATATTCCTACCCTAGGAACTCTGTCGCACTGACGAAATTCCTCAACCTCTTCCATCCAATGCCCCTAAGATCCCCCAAAGTGGATATTGGGTTACTGGATAGTATTTCGACCCGGATCGCGGCAAATGCCGGACATTCACAGAGATAGTGTTCAAAGGTCTCCTCGTCCTCCCCACAGGCCCTACACACTCCCGAATCCGCCCTACCAATACGGTGGTGATGGGCCCTCAGTGTCGAGTGTCCCGTGAGGACTTCCATCAAAAGACTCAGTTCCTTCCCACTGAGATTCAGAATTTCCCTCGTCCTGTCCCTGTCCGGGTTTCCTCAGAGAATCCCCGTGGTCCTGCCAACGCCCGCATTCTCCCAGATGGTCCTATGCATGGTGTCAGCCCAGTCCACCAGCTGCGCCATGAGAGCTCGAAAAGGTGTAGCGTTCCCCAAAGTGACTAACTACAGGAAAGATCCTCCCCTGGCCAACTCATTGGACATTCCGTTCCCCGCTATACCACAGTGTCCCGGCACCCATATAATCTCAATGCGTCCCCGTGTAGAGAAATCGTCCATTTCCCCTTTACACCTGAGTATCGTCATAGATCCCACAGAGTCCGTAGATAGCTTCTGGATAGACGCTTAGCTATCCGTGAAAATCACAATATCACCAGTCAAGCCCATGATATTCACGAGCCTAATGTAGTCGCGGTGCCCTCCGCCTGTAGTACGGTATTATGGTCAGGAAGACGGAAGCATTTACGTACATTGAAGTCAGCGTCACAGTAGCCCAGACCCGTTATCCCGTCCAGTTTCGATCCATCCGTGTAAAAGTGGATCCCCGGTCCGATTTAACCATGGTTCCTTGTCGGGTATTAACGTGTCACAGAGCGTCGTGACCGACCTCTCTGAAATCCTGTCGCAGTCCCACTCTGTGAAACAATAGCTGATGCTACAGTATTTTTTATTTATACACACTGTGTTATTTGTTTATTAAACTATGTAAAATATTAAATTTTTGAATAATCTATAAAAAAAACTCTTATCTGATAAAAAAAACTTACTTTTGACAAGTTTTTAAATACTGCCAGACATTTTACTGGATTTTCTACACCTAGAGCTTCCAAATGCCGCTATGCCTCGTAGTAACTGTAAAACATAAATAAGCACTTACTGATATCATTTTGAAGCTTAGGTATTCTAGATTTCAAATAAGTTAATTAACAATCCTACTATCTTACAAGAAGTTACACTAAAAAAACTAATTAAACATTTCTAAAAAAAAAATATATCTACTTTCTCGTCTAAATATCGTTTTAACAAAACATTTTGAAATGCTTTAAATGCAGTTTTGAAGTGCTAGACCTTTAGATTACACTGCTGCTAACACCGTAATAATCGGATAAAAAATATAGTTTTGACAAATTTTTAAAAAATACCAGTAATTTTCACTGGTTAAGGGCAGAATAGGTATAAAATATTCGGTTGTTCTAGTGTTAAAAGCTACATTTCTCTTTGATTTCTATAACAAAAGATTTGTTTTCTTCAACCAAAATCAAAAGATCTTTTAAAATTCTAAATAATTAATCGATATCTTAACATTTTTTGTTTAACAAAAAAAAAAAAAAAAAAAAAATTTAAAAAAAGACAAACAAAATATATCTTTTTTAATTCTATGCGACAAAAAAAGACAACTTTAGTTTTGCTGTATTGTGAGAACACAAGTTTTGTGAACTTAAAATTTATGGCTTTATAAAAAACCTGCTTGGCTTTTCATTTTAAGTTTAACTTTAGAGTAACAAAACTGAAAAGAATGAAAAAAACAAAAAAAAAATAAAATATTCTACAACTACCACGTACATAATACGGCTATAACAAGCAGCAGCAACAAGTCTTCTTTCCAGCAACAGAAACTACAGCAACACATTATCAGGCTGACTGACTGACTGACAGGCTAACCCGACTGGTTGTCACACTGTTTGTTAGTCGCAATGTCAGTTATAATTCTGGACAATATCTCCAAAGTATGTGTGTTTTTGTAGAGGGTATCGCATAGTCTAGCGAGTAAGTGGTGCGCTATCTACATAATCTCACATATATCTTTCCGTTTGCCATGACACAGACACAACGAGACGGATCTTTAAAATGTATACAGGCCTTTTTACTTTACACTGACACAATTTTCTAGTAATCCCTTACAAAATGTTCTATTTAGCAGAAATTAAAAAAAAAAAACATTTGAACAGTTAGTACCAACATTCAATTATAATAAGTAGTTTCCAACAAATTAATCGGCATCGTCTTTGACCAAAAATAGACAATCGGTCTATTTTGTAATCGACCATTGCAGTTTTAATCATTAACACACCTTCGATCATAGTCCCAGCCTCGTAGTGGTTTGGTCAGATATAAAACAACTATACTTGGGATTTTTCCATTGGCATTGGAATTTTTTGCAACCCTTAAGAAACACCACCACTTCCGACAACACAAATGTGTACAGTGTTTCGATTCCAATCGTTCCCCGTTTCATTCCATATCGTTCCATTCCAATTTCGGAGTGATTACATTTTTATTTGCAAGTACGTTTTTTGGGTAAACAAATAATTGAGACACCCTGTGGTTTTTTCATAAAAAATTAATCTATCGAAATATTTCTTTGCATTCAATCAATTGCAATTTGCTTCCTTTAATCAATTCATTACTAATGGTAATGAAATGTAAAATCATTACATTTAATCAATAAAATCAAATCAATGAAATTCATTAAAATTAATTAAAAAATGCTAATGAAAATAATTTTATTACAATTGATATCAATGAAATTGTAATGAAATCATTAATTAATTAGTCTCATTTATGCGAAAAACACGTTCAGTCTGAACAGTTTCAGAGTAGATACTAATACACTTCGGTTCACTTATTTAAAGGCACTAAAAATTCCATATTCAGCAGCCTGTATCTTTTGCAATTTTTAACCGATTGCAGAACTATAAAATGAAAATGGAAGCTAGACATCTTTAGATATAAAAAACATCCTGGCTGCAACAGTTTCTTACCTAAAGATCTTTTTTTGAGCAATTTATCAAAAAAAGTTTTTTTGGATCACTTGGATAAAGGCATTTTAATTAAATTTAATGAAGAACGGTATTTCGTGTTTTTAAGTAATTTTACTTTATTAAAGAGTTTTTAGTAATGGGTACAACCAACTTTGTTTTTAATAACTTCAAATATACGGGTTTTCATTGACAGATAACGCGAATTAAAGTAATCCAATGAAATTTGATTCCAAGCATCCTTAATGGCCTGAATTAGTGACTCCTTGTCATCGAATTGTCTTCCTCCTTCATAGACTTTACGAGATAACCAACCCCAGACATTTTCAATAAGGTATAGATCAGGAGAATACAGTGGCCAATCAAGAATATTTACATTCTGGCTTGAAATGAACTCCTTAACTACTCTCGCGTTATTTATAGGAGCATTATCCTGCTGCAATATCCAAGATATGCGACCAAATAGTTCACTGAACTTCGGAAAAGCCGATTCCAATTACGTTTTATAGCTTGCACCAGTCATTTTTGCACTTTGAAATTCAAGATCGATGGTGCCATAGTACGTAATAGCACCCCACACCACACAGTGGTTGAAAAGTTGAAATTAATACTGAATTTCATGTTTTCCGCTCATGATGAAATTTATTAATTTCATTAAAAACATATTGAATATCATGTATCTGAAATGCTAGGGCGATATTTTCATTACTTTTTTGTAGGCGTTTCCTCAAAGTGTGCCAAGTCTAACACACAACATTTGAAAGAAAATCCTAAAAAATAGTAAGAAACTAAAAACTCTTGGAATGACTTTAAATATGTATTGTTGTTGTGTATTTTCCCATAATTTAGGTATTTAAGATGAAAATTAAAAAAAAAAAAAATTAAAGATAAAAAATTTTTTTTACAAAAATTTGCTTCATCTTAGGAGTCTAAAAATTATTATTTTCTTCAACTTTGATGGACTAGAACTTTTGTGCGCGGTCGAGCGCGGTGCTCTACCTTATACCAAATGAAAGCTTGAAGTCTAATTTAAACAATAAAGTTAAATTCAGCTGCTAGTTTTTGCTAACCTTTGTCTAGTAAACGTTTAAATAGAAAACAAGCTACTTTTTATTGCTTATTACGCATTCTCTCGTTATATTACGTTTGCTGCTTGCTCTTCGAAGTAAGTCATAGTTTGGTTTTGGCAATAATTGACGGAAAGGTGGCTAACACAATAACACAAACATCATCAAATGCGGTATGCTATATATGTAAAGCAAAGCCTTCCGAAATGAATAATTTGGAAATTTTAATAATGAAGCCAGAAAGTGAGGAAGCTCTTAAGTTCGGTGTATCTCCATTACATGCTCGCATAAAATTTATGGAGTGTATACTGCACATCGCTTATAATAAAGATTTTGCTGCTTGGAGAACTAACTCTGCAACCAAGGAAATAAGGGAGCAAACAAAAAAAATCATTCAAGGCAAATTAAAGTTGAGCCTGGGAATAAATGTTGACATGGTTAAACAAGGAATGGGTACAACCAATGATGGAAATACATCAAGGAGGTTTTTTGAAAATCCCAGAATTACTGCTGAAGCTGTGGGTGTAGATGAAAATCTTATTCATCGTTTCAAAGTAATTTTAATAACTATTAACAGCAACGCTGATATATGTCCGAATAAGTTTCAGCAATATTGTTCGAACACTGCCCAATTATATGTTAGGTTGTATAGCTGGTACTACATGCCAATGACCGTACATAAAGTCTTGATACATGGAGGAAAAATAATAGCAGCAGCAATTTTACCTATCGGAATGTTATCAGAAGAAGCCCAGGAAGCGAGGAATCGCGATTATCGTGAATATCGAAGGTATCATGCCAGAAAATGTAGTAGGATATCAACAAATGAAGATGTGATGCACTTACTTTTAGCTTCTTCGGATCCTTTTATAAATAAGTTTCGAAAAGTTCAAAAAAAGCAGGAATTAGATCTACCTGAAGATGTTAAGGAATTGTTGTTATAATAAAATATTAATTTTATATATACATGTTTCATTTTAATGTTTTTTTTTTATTATTACTAGGATTAAAAGCGTGTTTGATTTAAAACCAGGTTACATGTTAATTTTCTAATTATTTAGAAAATTGATGGGGAAAGTTGGGGTATTAGAGGAGGGGTGTGTATGGAAGATTTGGATATGATATTATTTTTAATAATCCTATGAAGTTTAGGGATTGTAGCATTGATAACAAGGGATATACATCATATTAAAAAATTTTGTTATATGGGAAGTAGGCGTGGTTGTGGGCGAATTTCGTAAATTTTTTAGCCATTGATTTTAATTGCTACAAAACATATATATACCGAATTCGGTTGAAATAGCATAAATTCAAATGAAAATATTGCCATTTATATATTTCACTTGTATGGAGAGTGGGCGTAAAAGTGGGTGGACATATTTTATTCTTCATATATTTCCTAATGATGATAAAAAAAGCATCTGTAAAAAATTTGGATGTTCTACGATGACTCCTTCTATTTTTTTCCATTTCTACTATGACGATAAACCACTGTGCACCATAACGCCGCCCTCTCGGCTGTGATAACGGTTTAAAAATCGCTTTTCTTACCGCAGATCATGGAAATAATAGTTGTAGCCATCAGGCCCATCTAAATTAAACTTCTTTTCATTCGTAATATTACGGTTCTCCAGTCATTTACATGACCTCTTTGCTGCACATCCCATACCATGTAGTCTCTTGCGAATTGAAGCCGCTTTTCCTTACGCGGAGCATTAAGTGGCGGCTTTTTTTTTAATTTCAGGTATTTTAGATACTCACAGCTCTTTCTTACTCTGCGTGCTGTTCACTTGCTCGCTTTCACTCCAGCTTGAGCTCTTACTTTTGATAAGGATAAGGCAGAATTAGATGCAATTCTTATAATTTTTCTTTTCTTATACGCAGATAAAGACAATGAAACCCTTCCTTTAATTTTTTTCCATACCTTTCGGGGTCCTTAATGTAATTGTCAACAACTGTTGGGCTTCGTCCAATCTTTGAGCTATTGCGCGGTTAGTATAACCTTCAGAACGGTAAACATCGATTTTATTTTTTTCCGATAAACTTAAAATTTTTTTCTTGCCATTTTGACTTGTAAAATTATTAAGATGCAATAAATTGTAATAAACAAACGCTCCCTACGAAAAAATCATCGCTTACTTTAAAAATTATAAGTAAATAATAAAGTGCCTTTATTCAAGTGAATCAAATAAAAATAGCACAGTTTTGGACTTTTTTTAATAAATTGCTCAAAAAAAAGTTGTAAAGGTAAAAAAACCACTATTGGCATAATTTTTTTATATCTAAAGGTGTCTAGCTTCCAATTCTATTTTATAGTACTACAATCAGTTAAAAATTGGAAAAGATACAGGATGATGAACACAGATTTTTTAATGCCTTTAAATAAGTAAACCGGAGTGTATATGACACATACTGGAATGGTTCTAGTCTTTCTCCATCCCAATGGTCTAATTTTTTTTAATAACCATATTGGTCAAACTTTCAACTGCCCTTTCGTAAATGACAGCAACATTTGTCATTAATGTTCCTTTCATCGCAAGCTAAGCCTTGTGGTCTTTGGGGGCAATCGGCAGATTATAAAGGACACTCTCAATTATGACCTTTCGATAATCCTTGATTGTGGTCGACTTTAATGCACGTTGTATGTACTGTGGAATATAAACCAATATATAAGGATGAATCGACGTTTTTTTTTTTACTTTTTCCGAAAAGTTTCCTGTGGAGAATGAACATTTTTTTTTGATTGAAGTGTTAATTTTTTCTGAAGGAATATTTGTCGTGGAAACATTTACACACAGAGAATGAATTGTTTGGAATTCCATTGTAAACAACAAAATTTAAAAATTTAGAATAATTAAACTATATTGTAAACAAAAAATATATAAAATTAACCAAAACACAGTCACATCATTCAAACTATTGGTTTCTTCATCAATATTGAAAAAATATTATCTTCTACATTACCTTTAATACCAACAACCAACCATTTTTCGATGATTTTATCCCTTGAATAAAATATTTGCAGTTAAATTCGAATATTAATTTCGCCTGCAAAAAAACAATCACTCTATCTAAAATATTATCGTTACCAATTTTAAAATAATATAAAATTATTTTTAATAGTTTTGGTAACTCTAGCAACCCAATTCCTGTTGTACATACAAATTTTTTTTTAGACATTCATATTTAATCTTGAAAGAAAAAATATTTAAGGCAGAATTTGGAAAATACGAATTCCAATTGGTGTGGGTCAGAGGTAATGTAATTGCCTGACAAGCAGAAGGTCACCGGTTCGACTCCAGTACGCGGCATAAAATTTTTTTATTAATGAAATAATTTTAAAAGAATATAACATTTTTTAAAGTTTTGCTAACTCTAATAAAATATTGAGATTAGCAACCGATTTTTTGTTGTACAAATCTATTTTTAGACAAATTTTGAAATTTGAAACTAGAAAATATTCAATGTTTTTTTTTTTTTTTTTTTTTTAAAAAGAGAAGCAACACTCAGGAAATTCTTCCTATTAATTAATGTGTTGCTTTCTTTGGAAAGGGGATAGTGGAGAGATGAAGGCCTTCAAACATGGCAACACTGTAATTGCGCGAGTAGATAAGTCTTAGAACAGTTGTTGCTCGCCACCTGATGTAGAGTTGGCGAATTTATTGAAGCTCTTTGTTTCATAGCCCTGATTCATTATTTTACTTCGGTGGGGTTAAGTGCTATGGGAACACCGAAGGTGGGAGCAGCGATACATATAAGTGATAGAAAACTCATACATATTATTTTTCTAAATTGATGTTGTCGTCACCGGGAATCGAACTCGGGACCATCTGTGTAACAGTCCAACGCGCTAACCATTACACCACAACGCCCACATTTATAGAATATTATAGTTCATATACATAAAATATTTAATTGTTACAATAAAAATTCGAAATTTAAAAAATCTATGAAAATACAAATAAAATTGTAACATATACCCTTATTCCACTAAAGGAAAATTTCAAGTCAAATTTTTTGCTACTTCTGCTTAATATTTTTAAATTAAATTTAATTTGGATTTTATACCCTTGTTCGAGCGAGGCAATCAAGTGTTGAGAATGAATTCGTAGAATAAATACAAAGCTACAGTTAATTGTTTAACTAGCATCAGGCTTTAGAGAAAAAACTGGACACAAAAATCTGACTATTTGAAAAAAGAGCCATCAAACGTGGTCCAAAAAAAAAGTTAGAATTCACGTGCTCCACAACCCTTAAAATATGCCATTATGAAAATGAATATGGTCAAAAATAGTTTTGTTTAGAGGTCGCCGATCGAAATTGAAGTTTCAACGTAGAACAAGTATATTATTTTATTAGATTAAAAAAATAATGAGAAAAAATTAAAATTAATTATTATGATCGCAACACATCAAATATAATATATTTTTGGACATACATTACGAATATGAAATCCAAATTTAAATCCGAGTCGCGGAATTTTCGAAAATGAAAAATTTCATACAAAAAGTGTTCAACTTTGAACAAGTGGTTTTCATATAATTACCGCTGTGAAAATTATTTTTTTGCATGGATATATTTACACTGTGGAGCAAAAGTGAGAAAATGTGTTAAAAATAAAACTCAAGATGTATTTATTCTCCAAATCTGTTTGGAAAAACAAATCTCATTATGTATAAAGGTATGATAATTTATCATCTTCATAATCATAGAAGTCTAACCTTTTGCCCCCCCCCCCCCCCCCCCTATATCTCCCACAATTTTATAGGAGAAGGTCATTGGCCCACTTTTGCACCCCGATGATTTAAAAACTGTACTTTTATTATAGAACTATGAACTTGTTTGCTATTTAATAATTATATGGGGCAATTAGGTTAATTTTCAGTAAGGAAATTAACTAAATTATGCATTTCAACTGATCAAAAAAAAATTGTTTAAAATTAAATTAAAATTAAAAAATTTCTTTTAAAACAAAATTTCTTTACATAAAAACGAAATGTATTTATAGTAATTAAATGTGCTAAAGTCCCAAAACTTATTTAACAAATTGTGAAAAACAATCTGATGTAGGCGTGTCCCTATCCGGATTTCATTCCTGCCCAAGGAAATCTTCAGGGGACTTTGTTATTAGAATTTCTAGAGATATTTGTTATGACAAGTTTGTTATAATTTTTATTAAAAATAAAAATTATGTTTTTTCGACCTTTAATTGTGCAATGAAAATGAAAATTATTCAAGTTCGAGGCCATATACTCTATATTTCTTCATTAGGATATTGTCCTAACAAATAATCTATAGAGTTTTTGTTTTCAAATTTATTATTTGACCCTTTCAGGAATGTGTTGATAGATCTATTTCGGGAATTTTCTAGGTTCCCATCATCAGAACACGTTTTGAAAGCGGTAACAATCCCATGCCAAACCTCAAGCATTCATATGAACTAGTTTACTCACTACATGAGAACTAATATACATATGAGTTTGAAATTAAAGATTATAACCATTGATCAAAAAATAAATTGAAAACTTGTTTGATGTGCAAGATCCACCTCTGGTGGATATTCAATACACGTTTTTTTTGTTTCTCTCTCCTTTTTTATATTTTGTTAAGTTAGTTAACAAAACAGGGAAAGTAAACTAGACGGTACTTTGCCTTTTTTCACAAGTTTGTTATAATTTTTATTAAAAATAAAAATTATGTTTTTTCGACCTTTAATTGTGATGATGGGAACCTAGAAAATTCCCGAAATAGATCTATCAACACATTCTTGAAAGGGTCAAATAATAAATTTGAAAACAAAAACTCTATAGATTATTTGTTAGGACAATATCCTAATGAAGAAATATAGAGTATATGGCCTCGAACTTGAATAATTTTCATTTTCATTGATATTTGTTATGTTAAATCACAAACTCAATGAGAATTTCTTGTCCTCGTCTAGGAGCGAGATTCAAAATTTAAAATATCAAAGAAAAAACAAAAACAACAACAAAATATTGTCACAATTGGCTTTGTCATCTTCCAAATACTACTCTGTTTTTTTGACAGACCTAGCAATGTAGTGACGTTTATTCAAGTAAATCAACAATAGAAAATCATATGTTTTCTATTAGTGTCAGTTACATTTAAATTTGCACAAGCACCTGCATATTTGTTATTTAAATTTATTTTCATCGGGATAAACATTAATTGCATTTATAGTAATTAAATCTGCTAAAGCCCCAAAACTTATTTAACAAATTGTGAAAAACAATCTGATGTAGGCGTGTCCCTATCCGGATTTCATTCCTGGGGAAAACTTTTTACCTTACTGCCCCTCCCTGCAACTTTTTACCTTACTGCCCCTTCCGCTCCATACAGATGTATACTCCTGATTAGGAACCAACATACCAAATTTCAAATTCCTAGCTTCAGAGGTTTGGCCAGGCCGCCAAGGGGGAGACTTTTCCCCCTATTAGCCCCTATTTTACGACGTTTCTAGGTAAAATTGCAAAAAGTACCATACCAGACAGTAGTGTCATATTCGAAAGAATATATAGTGAAAATTTCAGTTTTCTATTCCCATCTTAACTGACGTCTTCGTTGGAGGGTGGAGCTCCATGCCAAATTGTCAGTAACGTTATTCTTTTATAAATATGGATTATTATGCAAAAGTCCTGTTTGGTGCTCAATAGCTTTTAAATGCATAATAAAGAATTAATATATAATAAAGAATTAACTTTCTCCTGCCATTTGATACCGATTTTTTTTCAAAACCTTAGGTTAGTTTAGGTTAAGAAGGGTTATGTGTCCAAGGGCACATCCCCACTCGGAGACCAATACGGTCCATTGTGAAAAGGTAAGAAAAAATAGGAATAGACAGATAGATAGATATATAGATAGATAGATAGATTGACAGATAGATAGAAAGAAAGATCCAGAAAAAAAACGGATAGATACTCCCCAGAATAAGCTCCTAATGTCCCCTTACTAGAAACAGCCGTCCTATTTCCCTGACAAATCTCAGCAAATCTACTGGATTGCATCCAGCGACACACCCAAGTTCGTCGTGAAACCTGTCTGAGACCCTACAACCTCGGACAGTGGCACATTATATGCTCAACTGTCTCCAGTTCCTCAACGTCCTCGCACAACCTGCAAAAGTCCGGTATGTCCCTGTCCCATCTGCTTGTGAAAGCCCTGACAGAACAATGACCGGTCAGGAACCCCTTAAGGGTCATGAGACCATCCCGGTCCAGTCCCCTGCGTCCAATGCGGGCCATAATGCCCTAGACACCCTGCAATCCATTCTGTCCCTCCATGACTGGTTAACGGTTTCGCGGAATCGCTTCCGTATCACCTCAAAACCTTATCTTCAACTAAATTTACTAAACCGATTGTAGGGTACGTTAAAAAATGAAATAACGTATTTTGTATAAAAGGAATTACCATTATACTTTTTTTATACTTCCATTTAAAGAAGCTTGTTACCATGGCCTTTTTTACATATGATTTTAAGTTGATATTGTTGCATCCAAAAAAAAAAAAAAGATGAAATAAAACGAAGAAGGAGATGAAAAACGGGTGCAGCTCCACTATGACATGGTATTATTTATAAAAGATGACAGATATTCATTTACAAACTAGCATACCGTATTCATACGGCATACATCTCATACATCCATCCATCCATCCACTCAGCCAGTATCTAGGAACGAACAACAAAAACGGCTATAATTCTTTTGAAAGTGCATTATTATATTTTTCTCTTCTTTTATCTCCAACATAATGAAATGTTTATTTAGTTTTATCACTTTTAGAAAATTTTATTTCATTTACAACAAAAAAAAAAAGTTACACATTTTACAAAAACGTTATAGACCGGCAGACAGACGTACGGACGGAAACACACATGGAGAGGGAGAGATATTTCATGAGCTAAGAGGAAAAACCAACCTGACATACACACTCAGACATTCCTTTTTCTTTTTCACTTTTTTTTTTACCTGTAGTATCTCGAAAGAGATGTTGTTCTAAAGACTATTTATTGCATTAAGATGTAGTTTTTGTTTAAGAGGTACGTACGTACGTACGTACTACTATGAGTATTAAAGGGTGATTTTTTAGCAACTTTCTTTTTGGCAACACTGTTTTTGGCAGCTCAGCTGTTTTCGTTTAACGTGTTACTGTTAACCATGTTCAGTTTGGTCTAGAATTTAACCATGAATCGACTTACAAGCGAACAACGCTTGCAGATTATTGAATTTTACTATCAAAATTTATGCTCGGTTAACCCTGTAGTACTATCGTTATTCAACTTACGCCGTTACTATCGTACTTATTAGTACCTGTCATTCATATCAGTTAAATTCAATTATGCAAATAATATTTTTTTTTTCAATAATGAACTCCAAAATACAAAAAAAAAATAATTTTGTAAGTTTGGCAATTCATTTATTTTAAATAATATTTTGTTAATTATTTTTTTTTTTTTTAATTTAACCAATACTCAGGGGATGCCCCCTACTCATGCAGTGCATTGTATTGATCAGGAAAAAAGGGTATGGGAAGGTGGAAAGAGGGAGTAGTGTTTGTGGATATTTGATTTAAATTTTTCTAAATTGTAAGTAACAGGGAAGACTTCAGCGGGAAGTTTGTTCCACATACGAATCGTTCGACTAAAAAACGAATTTTCTCTGTATCGTGCACTTCTTTCAATTTATGCTCAGTTTAGGCGACCTTCTGAGGTCACTAAATTTACATTATTGGACATTGAACCACCAACACGCATACGTAGAGTGCGGACAGAGGAAAATATCGGAAAGTGGATGAGGATCCACTATTTTATCGGAAAATTGTGCTCAGCGACAAAGCTCATTTCTGGTTGAATGTATACGTGAACAAGCAAAATTGCCGTATTTGGTGTGAAGAGCAGCCAGAAGCACTGCAAGAACTGCCAATGAATCCCCAAAAAGGCACTGTTTGGTGTGAATTATGGGCCGGTGGCATCATTGGATCATACTCTTTCAAAGACGACGAAGGCAGGAACGTTACTGTGAATGGCAAGTGCTACCGTGCGATGATTACATATTTTTTTTTTTTTTGCCCAAAATGGAAGAGCTGGACTTGGGTGACATGTGGTTTCAACTAGACGGTACTACATGTCACACATCACGCAAAACAATGGACCAATTGAGAGGCGAGTTCTTGTGAACAGTTTATTTCACGTTTGGGGCTGGTCAATTGACCTCCTAGATCGAGCGATTTAACGGGTTTGGACTATTTTTTTGTGGGGCTATATTAAGGCTCATGTCTATAAGGACAAACTCGCAACGGTTGACGCACTGGAAGCCAATATTGAAGAATTTATTCGTTAAATACCGGATGATATGTTGAAGAGAGTATGCCAAAATTGGACCCAGCGTATGAACCATTTGAGGCGTAGCCGCGGTCAACATTTACATGAAATCATCTTTAAACATTGAATTATATAGAACGTTCTATCGACTCAAACAAAGATTCCATACATTTCTCTAAATTTTATGTGTTTTTTTTTTTAAATCGAATCCGAAAGCTCTTTAAAACTCACCCTTTATATACTGTGTTAAGAAATAAAAATTCTAGGTATAACTTTAGTTAAATATGAATTTTGTTAATATTTGTTTGGATATTAACACAAACACATATGAGGAATTTCAGAAATTTTCGACACTTTGAGGCTAAATATTTGAATTTTTTTTTTATTACATGAATAACCTTTTGTGTGTGAGTTAACGTGTGTGAGTTAACGTGTGTTTTTAGCGTGCTAAATCCATTCGCGTTAATCATTTATCATTATGGTGATTTTAGGCTTAAAGCAAATTAAAAATATTAAAATTACAGTTTTTGATTGGATTTATTAAAGTATCTCATTGTACTTATCACATTTCAAAATATATATTACATATCCAAAAAAAATAATGATAAAAATAACCTCAACAAAATTTGTTTGTCATATATTAGAACATAAAATGAAAACCACGATTATTTTGGACGCAGTTTTTGGCAGTTTTATTATATTTTACCTTCATATCATACCATACTTAGAAAATTACACTTTCCTCCCTCAGGGTCAATATTGACCCCTAGACGAAAACATTTTCTGCGTTGTAGTTTTAAACTGGAAAACGTAGTAGTTGATATCAACCTTTGGCAACCGTTTCATTCGATTAACGGTATTGGATAACGGTATTTTGTGAATATTTCGTTAGGGTATTTTAAGGTTAATGATATTTTAAGTTATTTCGTTATGCTATAGGGTCCGCCAAATAACTTTTTTTTTTTGGACTCCTGAACCAATTGGACTTTGTATGGCGTCATACCAAGGTCTTTATGCAAAATTCGTCTCAATGATGTCTCCGAAATGTTCAATTGTTGAGAACGACGGTGAATTGATGTTGATTGCGCTTCACGCACACTTTCTGCCACATCAGCAATATTCTCGGGTGTACGCACTGTTTTTGGCATTTCACGCTTTAGTTTATCGATGAGGATGCCAGTTTCTTTCCTCTTTTTCACAAGATAACGAACATACGGACTATATTCGTTCAGCGGAAGGATAAAACTAATTATCTGTCAAATCAGACATGAGCTAAGTGTTACCATTCACGAAATAAGCACTAGTTGAAAAAAAAAACGTTAGATGGCGGACCCTTTATTTTAGAGTTAAGTTAGTTTACGTTATTTCGTAAGGTTATTTTGGGGTTAACGTTGTTTTACGAAATTTTTCAGTATATTTTGCAGTCAAACAGCAAATCTAGCACATCTAAATTAAAAAGTGCAAAATGCATTACAAAATTACAAAAACAGTAAAAATGCATTTGTGAAAAAAAATAGGTTATTTTTGGATTACAGATCGTAAAAGAAGAAAATCGCTGCTTTCAGAAGCTTTTTTAATATTTGAAATAGCCAGTTCAGAAACTGCAAGTCATCAAAGTTCTTTAGTTTTAAATATAAAGTTTTTGAAAATTAAAAACGTATAAACTTTATAAAATGTTACCATTTTTTAAATACTGTTCTCAAAACTCTATTCAATTACACGTCGCAAGAACGCTATAGAAAAGGCTGCAAAAGTTAAAAAAATCCGGAAATTTTGGTTTCACATTGAAAACCCCATAGAACTTATCACCAAGCAGTCATATGGAATACGTTTTTAGTGAATGTAGACTTAGCATACTATATAGGTAAAGGCCACTGCAAATGCAGTTAGAAACAAATGAAATTCTACTTGAAACAAGGACGACTTACATTTCAGTAAAATCAACTAACATTGTCATGTGTTTTTTTACTGTTCAAAGAATGAACCACATATGTAGTTAAAATTAAGCAAACATTTATTTGTTTTATTTTTTAAATAAAATAACTACTTATAAAATGAATGTAAAGTCATAATACAGTAATTGGACGTGGGATGTTTTTGGTAATTGAACTAAAATTGTTGTCAAAAATACCTTCTAAAAATAACTGTTTTTTCACTTTCAAATAAAGACACTGTATTACAACTCAAACAACTACAAATATTTATAGCAGAAGATCCCTGAGTGTATCTCCCAAGTCAAGTGACTCCATTTTGTATTGGTTTAGATCTGAAAGTTAAAAACTTTGAGCAAAAAAATTAAATGAATGAAAAAACTCTTGTAAGTTTCAAGTATTTTTTTTAATTTTTCGACTTTTAAATGGCCATCAATTCTTTAGGTGAAGACTTTTCAACGTGAAACTTTGTGTTAGTTTTTGATTGTAGTCTACCAAATCCTATACATCATTTTTCTTAATTCAAAAAATCTTGAGAAATAAGAGGCATCTAAAGTAAGTTTAACAGGTGTCGAAATTTTTTGAAATATCTCATATAGTAAATAGTATACTTTTTGAATATAAAGCTATTGAAATCTGTTATGATATGTTGTACCAGTAAGTATGTTTGTTACCTTATATTTGTTTGTACTAAAGTACTAAAGTAACATTTATAAAGACATTCTCATATTATAGAGATAGACAGAAAGTAAGTAAGAAAAATTAGACGGTCGGAAGGACAGATAGAGATATAGACAAAACATATCTAATAATGTTGGAGTTTTATGATACCTTTTAAAAACTTAATGTAAACAGGGTGACAAAGATGTTGTATTACTTAATTAAGAGTTTCGATTGGTAACTTCAAGACGATGGCATATGACCTTTTAACTTATTATCACCTACTTATACATAAATAGTTTTGCGTTTGTAAATAAATTACCAACAGAACAACTTTCTAATACACTTTAAATAGTCGCCTATATCGTTTCATTCAGAAATCAAACTCGAGATCTTCTGTTTTTAAACAATAAACCTTAGCTAGTTACTCACAACAATCAACTAAGCATCGCTATGGTTGTTTAGACAGTAAGATGCCAATGAAATTGTGCTCAGCACACTGAAAGAAAAAAGACTGTAAAGTCACCAACATTTTTGCTAGGAGAATCCTTGCAAAAAACTGCTATTTAAAGAAGAAAAAAATAGTAAATTCTGCATTTAGCAATTTGTTTGCTAATATTAGTAATTTTCAGCAAGGATTCTCCCAGCAAAAATGTTGCTAACTTTATTGATTTTTTTTTTTTTTGAGTGTATCATTCTGGAAGTTAAAAGAGCTTTTAATATAAGGGTATGTAAAGATCTATTAGGGCAAGGCTGGCAGAGCTATGACTCTTTATTTTAGGTGGTACTTCTTACACTCATTCAGTAAGAATAGCAGAAAAAGTTAGTTAAAAACGACTTTGCAGAAAAAGCGGTCAAATTAGCAGAATGTTTTTGCTAAATATTAAACCCTAAAATTAAATATCTTCTGTACTTTATAGATTCACCGATATAATTATAAAGCCTATTCCAGGCATCTACTATTTCTCAATTTAAAATTAATACTATTTACTTCGTTATGCTTGAGATTGGGTTTACTAAGTATCTAAGTACTAAGTATCTGACCCTGAATTCTTTTAACACCGAACATTTTGCGATAAAGTGATATAAAGTCTCAGCTTCCCCAGTATTACAGAGTGTGCATGTTTTGTTAGCTTGGGTGCCGAAAATATTGCCTTTTAATCCCAAAATATTACAGCGAGCCTTGAAAATAATGGATATCTTGCTCTGACTGAGTGTATTCTATTTATATATATTTTTTTTATTAATTAATAATCATATAATTACAAATTATATCCTATTACCCGAGCACCAGCTTCTATGGCTTTCGGCTCGTGGCAGAGAAAACATAAGATAACAAACAATGCCTCTGGTGGGAATCGAACCAACGACTCCCGCACTGATAAGCCAACACGCTACCAACTAGCCTACGTATTGTATATATAATTTATACATTAGTTGTGTGCTAAGAACTTATAAAAGCGCGTCTCGCTATTCAGAAAAATTTAGTATTTCATCAAAATAACAAAGTTTTTAACAAAAATCTCAATTTGAACTAAAAACTTGTAAAGTTGGTGTTTTAAATTTATAACAAGCTTTCAACCTCCGTATATTTACAAACATAAAGTAAATCAAACATATTAGCTAGGTTGATAAAGTTGGATTACTAACGCCTTTACTAATTTTTCTAATAAGTTTTTTCTATGAGTGTAATTATTTTAAAAAAATGTATTGTATTGGAAAACCAGTAACAATTCTGAATTATTGAAGTTTTAAATATTTATCATCGATCAAAAATGTGTTTCATAAAAACTGTAAATCACCTTGTAAAATTAGTAAAAAAAAGGTGTCAAAAATAACTCTTTTTTTTTAAGAGAAATGCGAATAGTACCCAAAAAAAAAAAAAAACAAATACCAGAAGTTTGAAATACTATATATACGGAAGTATTTCGGAAGATAAATACATCATTTGCAATTGTTTTTCAGAGTTAACATTTTATTTCAGATTTATTAATCGCATTTAGGATATTATCACATGAATTTCAGAAACTATCAATTGCTCTTCAGTTTTATCACTTGTGTTTCAGAAAATATTAATTGAATTTATTAATTGTTTTTAAGAAATTATCAACTCTATTTTAGAGTTGTATTTCAGAATTTATCAATTGAATTTGTCAGAAAGTTCCAATTGTATTTAGAAAATATTCAATTGTATTTAAAAATTATGAATTGTGTTCCAGAAATTGTGAATTCTATTTCATATTTTAAATATGGTATAGGATGGATTATTTATAACCTCTAAAAAACAATTAATAATTTCTGAAATATTATTGATAAATATGAACATCAATTGATAATTTCTGAAATACAATACATAAATGTGTAATTCAATTGAAGTTTTTTGAATTACAATTAATAAATCTGAAACCAATTCATTACTTTTGAAATACAATTGATAAATCTGAAAAAACATTTCAATATTTCTGAAAAAGAACGGAAAATTGTTTAGTGCAGTTTTTAGTGCATTTTTTAAATTCCAATCGGATTCTGTACGAAGTTCAATTGTTTCAATGAAAACAAAAGCTAATAACCAAAATTGAAAAATGGCAAAAAAAAATTGATCAAAAGTGGAAAACAGTATGCAGTAAAACTACACTCACAATATGTTTTCCGTAAAGACTACTGAATATACACATTTAAATTAATTGAAAATCAGTTTAAAAAAGCACTACTTACTTTTCGTTTAAAACAATTGTATTTTAGTCTATTTTCAACTATTGAAAAATTAATTGATAAAATCGATAAAAACAATAGATTGTTTTCATTTATTTCAGTACTCAATATAATATAATATCACAACTTTATGTTTTAAATAGAAAGTTTTAACTAAATATTTTAACTATTAACGAAAGTCCATTTTCTTTTTGTTTAATTTGTTCATTGAATAACAGACCGAAAATTAAAAAATATATTTCTATGGTAATTTAACTGTATATTCTATAGAAACAACTTTACCGATTCAATTTTTAAATAACTGTTGAACTTTTAAGGAAAAGTTCTTGTGAGTGTAGATCTAAAAAACTTAATATGAGCTTAAAACGTTTTGCCTTGTAGGCCTTGAAGAAATATTAAGAACCATGATTTTACTTGTTAGCGGTTGTTCAAAAAGTTCCCGCACCAAACGCAATAAAGTTCTGATTAAAAGTTTCTTAACAAATTTTACATTTTACTTAAAATTACATACACACAGAGAAATAAAGTGCCAACCGAATTGAAAAGTTTATATTAATGGTAATAACCTATAAATTCAGTTAGTACAACGATATTTACATTAGAGTTCGGAATAAATTGGCTGTTGCAACTAGAATTGAATTGAATTAACCGAACTTTGTTGTGAAAACTTATGTTCAGTTGTACCAACAGACGGAAATTAGTAATATCCGAATTTGAGTCGTAGTAGTCGAATTTCAGTTGGCAAATACAAAAATTTTCTCTGTGTGTAGTTTTTTGTTATGTATTTACATCAATAAAAAATCGTTTCTTGACATTCAAACAAAAACATACACAAAATATTTAAATAAAAAATTCTTTTAGAAATTGGTTTCGGTGCAGAAGGTTCCGAAACAACTTATTAACTATGTAATTTTTCGCAACAAAAAAATTATAACCCTAATGAGGATGGCATTAAAAGGTTTTTATACAAAAAGTACTTCCAAAAGATAATCTTAAGATGGCAAGCGATATATTTTTTAAACAAAAGGTGGCATGAAACGAAAAAAATTTTTCATCCCTGGACTATGGTTAATTATTAGCCCCTTAACCAGCCTACGTTTGTTTTTCAATGAAATTTATGCCACGTTTTAGGTAAAGCAAAAAGTTCTACTTGCACTTACATTTCAGTAAATTTAACTAACATTGTCATTTGTTTTTTAATGTTGAAAAAATTAACCACATATGTTAGTAAAATATAAACAAACATTTAGCCCCAAAAATATTCAGAAATCACATTTTAATATGGTTGTAAAAACTGAATATATTGGATGTAGCCACCAAAATCCAATTTTCAATTCGGTTGTCACTTTTTTTTCTGTCTGTATCCAAATAGATTAATTCTGAGTTTGAGATAGGCGTGGTAGAGAAGATTAAGCATACTTTTCTAAAATCATAACTACATTGTAAATTTTTATTGAATTAGACTGCGCAGTTTCTGGTAACACAACCTTCATCAGTAATCCTTTTGACAATACTGTAATTATTTGTTATGGTTTTTATTGTTTGATTGCATCTATATGAAATTTTTATTTTTTTATTTTTTATTAAATGCAATCCTGACCGTGGCTTGAACCTGCTTTCTTTGCCACATGCACCTCGCACTACACTTTAGACAGGCGCTTTATCCGCTTGAGCTAAAGTCAGGTCGATTTTTGCTGTGGGTTAAAACCAGTTTCAATTCTTATTATGCTTTTTTATTGCGACCATTTTACGCAATTGGGGTAAATTTCATTAAGAACAGGGACGTAGTCGCAACAATTTGTTTTAATATTGTGTTTGCTAATACGGAGAAGTGCTGCACAAAGAAGTAAGTTTCCTAAAAGCGTTTTGCCAATATTTGTTTTACAACTATTTCAGTGGTCTACAAAAAAAAACCACTGCCAAACAATTGGTTGAGACCAATAGCAAATGTCGGCAAAAAGTGCTATGCAATCAGAATTTATCAACGGCTCAAAAGTCTAACCACTCAAAAGTCTACAGCGTTTATTTTATAAAAATTATGGTGCTTTATTTAAAAAGTTTGTAGTCAGAAGGTTTCGAGTTCGATTCCGATAATACATTCTCATATATAATACAATATGTAATTGTATATGGTGACATATAAGATATATGCTGTCATATAAATAATGCAATTCAAAATATAATTATACATGACATTAAGATTAAAAATTTAGTTTGAGATATGATTATATATGATTCAACATAATTAATATTTTCTATGCGTATAAGACATAATTATATATGCGCAGATGTCCAAATTGTTTTTCTTAATTTTTTTTTTTAATTTTAATTAAAAATAATATCTATCATGTGATATACATAAGTAAATCCCATTAAGGTATTCCCCGGTAGGCTAGTTGGTAGCGTGCTGGCTTATCAGTGCGGGGGTCGTGGGATCGATTCCCACCAGAGGCATTGGTCTGATTTCGCTACAACGCTCCGAAGGCCATAGTAGCTAGTGCTCGGTTAGGGTAATAGTATATAATTTCACACAGAGAACAATTTTGGTATTTGCTAACTGACATTTGGTTACTAGGACTTAAATTCGGTTATTACGAATTGCAGTCGTTTGTCACACGTGAACATTAGTTTTCACAACAAAGTTCGGTTAATTTAACTGAATTTTAGTTCCTATACCCAAAATATTCAGAAATCTAATGTAAATATCGTTGTACTAACTAAATTTATAAGTTGTTGCTATTAAAATACACTTTTCAATTAGGTTGGCACTTTATTTCTCTGTGTGTTGTAATTATGTAATTATTAATTAAAAAAAAAATCCAAATAAATCTCAAAATATCTCATTCTATCCACAATAATTTGTTTGGGGAAAATTTGCCTACAGCCCACAGTTTAAGCGGAATTTGATTAAATTTTCAAAAATATCTGACTAAATTCCAGATGTATTTCTCAGGGCCGATTTTTTAAAGACGTTTATTTTATTTTCTTAATAAATCTCCAAAATCAGCAAACTTTAAAATTTTTGTATATTTCGGCTTTCAAAAATTTAAAAGTTGAGGGATAAAAAAGAAATGTATCTTAACTTTTATGTTATTTTTTTTTTCTCTATTGATAATTGTTATCAAATCCGCTATTAGCTATTTTTCAAATTTTTATATTTTCAAATACGTCCAAACAATTGTGCACTTTAAAATGTTTGTCTTAAGTCGTTGTTTTTCGTATCTTGCAAAAATTTAAAAATTTGATTTTTTTGTAAATTCAAAATAGATGATATGATTTCTGTATGAATAAATAGTTGTTACTCTGTAATAATAGACGAACTATAAGTACGTGTGGTATGTATGTTTTATGTTGTTTTGTTTGTTACCTTTGCTTATCGATGTGTAAATAATAATTTGTTGTAAGTTATCTTTTCTTTTAAACTTTCAAATGACACTTAAACAAAAAAAAAAAAAAAAAAACTCCAAATATATGTTTCACTGATATCTTTAGTACAATTACTAAGTATTTGAATATGTTTATTTTTTTCTACCTCTTCCTTTATTGCTCTTGCTTAAATATTTATTACAACTTTTCAAGTAAGATCACTTTAATTTTTTAGGGAAGGGGAGAGATTATGAGTAATAAAATTTAAAATTTTTATTATTTAATTATATAACGTGTTAAGTAGCTTGAGTTTTTAAAGTTTAAAATAATGACAACACTAGCGACGCTTTAGTATTTATTGTTGTAGATGTTGTTGTTGGTGTTGTTCGTAACACCAGTAATAAACAACATTAAGAGCAGCAGCAGCACAACAACAATTTTTGCCACCACCACCACCACACAACTCAAAAAACACTCTACTTAAAGGTACTTAATTAAAACTGACTTTAAAAAGAGTTCATTACTACTCTACCCAGCTACTGTGCTGCTGTTTATGAGGTTTGGGTTTTTCGTTTTTCTGCCTTTTTAGGCCTCCTTCTGACTTTAAACTGACAGCTTTTTTATTCGTTTTTTCATGCTTTTGCTCCAGTACTCCAGAACAGAGCATAGCTCAAAAACCAAACCACTATTATAAATTTGAGTATTGAACGTGCCGCGTTTAAAGTTTGGTTTAGGTTTTTTTTTTTTTGTTTGGTAGTAGTAACACTATAAAGGCTGGGTTAGCCAACCGTAACTTAATGTAGCCCTATCTTAACGAATCAGCTGTTCGAAATAAATTTTTCTGTGTAAAGCTATGTACAGACGGTTGTCAGATCTTACAATATTGTCAGAAAAATGTTCAGAAAATGTCTAACAACAGTGTGAACTTACAACTTTTGTCTTGCAACATTCTCAGAAAAAGCATTGTCTGTACATTGTAAGACAATAATATTGTCAGACATCTGAGGTACGGCGAAGTTTATGGGATGCTGGTTGCTGGTATTTTATGGCAAGAGGTCGCAGATGCCATACAAGAATCTGACAACCGTGTGAACTGACAATTTTCGTTGGCAGATAAATTTATTGTTTGACAATTGTCTGACAATGAAATTGAAAGGTTTTCTTACAATCGTCTGAACTGACAATTTACCTTTTGCTAAACATGTTTCATTGTCAGCACATTGCCAGCACATTGCCAGATCTTACAATATTGTAAGATCTGACAACCGTCTGTACATAGCTTAAGGCAATAAAAGTAATTTCCCAAAATCACGTAAATGGAACAGCTGAACATGTAAAAACAAAATTTATAAATATAATATGATTCTTCTTCGAGCTTAAGATATTTTGTTAAATCGATTGTAAATTATTAATTTCCAATATTTCGTCTCCACATTGGGAGACTTCTTCAGGGAAATTTATTTTATTTTAATTTGTAACAATTTGAAAATTTTTTAAAATAACAAATTTTAAAATGTGGAGACGAAATATTGGAAATTAATAATTTGCAATCATTTTAACAAAAGATCTTAAGCTCGAAGAAGAATCATATAATAAAAGAAGATCGAAGAAAATTAAACATATATAAATATAAGTTACATTTACTTGGCATTTGCAAACAGCTGACTGGTAAGTTGGCAAAGTCTTATTTGTTTACTTGATTTTTTGTTTGTTTGTGTCAAAAATACATGCTACGTGTTTAAAGTTCTGTAATTGCATTAAATGCCAGCGGTGCGTGTACATTAAGGTTTACATTACAGCAACGGTTGGCTAAAGCAGCCTTAAAAGTCGTTTGTTTTTGCTGTCTGTTTTAGTTTGATTTCTTGTAAATTTTGGTTTATTCTGCCATCCATGTTGTTTAGTTCATACTTGGGAATTTTTCATTGACATTGCAATTTAATTGGCATTACTAGTGCACGCAGAAAAAAGACACTTTCTAATATGTTTGCAGGAATAAATAACGAATTTTTGTAAAAAGAAAATTTTACATGAAAATAATAACTGGTACAGAAAAACAGTATTAATGTTTAGTTTGTATTTTAATAAATGGTAAAATAAGCTAAAAAAAAAAGTATTTCTTTGTAGTTTAAATGTAAATTGCTTAAAAAACTAAGTTTATTGATTACTTTTTAAATAAACTACAATTAGTTACTGTTAAAATATTCTGACTGAACTGATTTTAACTAAAAAAATGCAAATTTTATGAAATCCGTTTTTGGACAAAACTTATTCAATACCCCGCTTTTAGAAATAAAATCGCGAGTTTTCGTCTGCCGACTCCCACTTTTTGCTCAAAAACAGTTCGTCACGTTAGTCATGATGGATCAGCTATTAATAACCCAAACCACTGGCTAACCGAGGAATTGTAAACATATTACTAGCAGAACCTTTGTTTAAGACGCTTTACCAGAGTTTCCAAAACTCGTTTTATCAGTATTTGTTTTACATTCAGTGGTCCACAAAAAAAAACATTGGCACAGAATTGGCTGAGACCACTGGCCCAACGTTTTCAAAAAGTGTTTTCCAAGTGCTATTCAGTGAGAAATTACCAACGGCTCAAAAGTCTTACAACTGTACTGGTAAAGCATTTATTTTATAAAAACTATAATACTTTGTTTTAAAAAAGCTTGTAGTCGGAAAGTGCCGAGTTCGATCCCGGTTCCAGGCATATATATTTTTACACTCATACTGTAAGTCTGTGAACTAAAAATTTGTTTAAAACTTTCAAAGTTGAATTACTAACGGCTTTACTAATTTCTGTATTAACTTTTATCTATGAGTGTAGTGATTTGTTTATACTTCGTAATATAAAATCGACTTTTTTGTTTCTAGAAATGCTCTTTTAAGACCAACTTTATTTTTTGTTTTCCCAACGTTGGCAAGTTGATGCCAACAAACCTTATGCCAGTGCTGACATATTTGAGCAACCAACTGCGTTTTAAGCTATCAAGTATTATATGTCTGTCGCCTGCCAATCTGGCGGCCAGGGCTTTTTTAAATTTTATTTTGGAAAATCTATTTTTAGACCACCTATTTCATGGTTACACCAACATGTTGTTTCCCCAGCGCTTGTCCGACACTTTTTGAACAGACGGACCTTTTGTCTAATGATATTACCAATTTGGGATTGGGAAAGCACTTGTTGCCAGCACTAGTACCACCTGTTAAAGAGATTTGTCAGCGGTGGTCCGTTTGTCTTTTTCTGACTGGGATTATAGACTTGATAAAATACCGAATATTTATAAAATTTGTACACAAGATTTTTTTTCTTAATTTGAAAATATTTTTTTTTTTTTGTAGACAATTTTATCAAACAATTATAATAATCAATTATAATTTTCTGTTAAAGGCATTGTCAATTAAAACAAAATTTCATTTTCATTGCTTTTAAGCAATTGTAATGCCAAAAAAATTAATTACGATTGACATCAAACAATGCCAATTAAATCGCCAATTAATTGCACTATTCAATTTACTAGTCCCAAGTATGGTTTGGTTTACTCTCAATTGCAAGCATTGTTTTGGGCTGCTGCTGGTGTTTAACACTTATACATTTACAATTATTTATCTCAATTGTATAGAGAGGTTTTTGTTCGTTGTTAGTTCAAGTTGAACTTGTGACGCATACATAAAAAAACGAGTTTTGAGATACATTTCATTTTAACATTCTCTTTATTTTGCTGTTCTATAGCAATATCTGTAAATGTGTCAATAACTTCAAGATCAAAAAGGGTTGCCATTTAAGTTTTGATATATACAATCCATGTTTAACTTTAATCTCTCATTTTAGATCAAAGGAGTTAGTCCAAATTCTTTGATGCGAAATGTTTACGTGAATAACATTACGCGCCTTTGTCCTAAAAATGCAATACTTCCAAATGAGAATTCATATTTGTGTAAAATGTTAATATGAAATTGAACTAATGTTTTTTTTAGCGAACTAATGTTTTTTCTTTTCGATCCAATTTGACGTTTAAGGGGTAACAACTGGGATACAAAAACGTTAGAATCTTTTTTTATTTTTAACTTTTTATCCCTCTGACAACCGAACATAGACTGCGCTTAGAATATTATGTAGGTAAAGGCAACTGTAAATGTAGTTAAAAACAAATGGAATTTCACTTGAAAAAAGGATGACTTACATTTCCTTAAATCATTTATTTTTTACTGTTCAAAAATTAAATAAAAATATAGTGATAAATTAACAAACATTTATTTTTTTAAATGAAAAACCTACTGTATAAAATGGATGTAAAATCATAATACAGTAATTTGATGTGGTTTGTTTATTTAAATGAACTACAAATATAGTCAAAAATTAAATTTCTTTTACAAATGACTGTTTGGTCACTTAAAAATAAAGATAATATATAACAACTACAAATATTTACAAAAGAAATTCCCTTCGTGTGGGGGCAGATTCCTGCAGTGGGGATCGAGTTTTTCGGTCGAAAGTAATTTTTATTTAAATCATTAAAAATAAATTTACTCGACTAGAATTTTGAATTTTGGTTCCACATTGCAAATATAAGTAAATTTCGTAAAAATATTTGTGCATGTGCTTTAAATTAAACTTTAGAATATAGAATCTAGACTTTACTGTAGACCTAAAAAATTCTTTTGATACTATTTGTAGGGAAAATACCACTTTCTAGAAATCAAATCGAAAAAAAATTACAAAAACTTCAATTGCAGCATCCGGTAAACAAATCAATTCCAAATATCTATATGTTTCTGAAAACTTGATAGATTGTACCATGTCCTACCAAAAGTTTACGAAAATATGAACTGGAAAATTATAAAAAAAATCATATTTGGGGTCACCCTCTTCGGCTCTAAGTGGTTGGTATAGTCTGAAAACTACAACCATAATCTATCGATACGAATCACATTTAGGAATTGTGGTTCTAAAGTGTAGCGAATAAACCAAAAGTTAACAATACGACATACATATATTAACCATAGATCGTTAAAGGGTTAGTTAATTATAATTTTAAAAATAAAAAAAAATACAATTACTTTGCAGCAAGTAGGTACAAAATATAAAACAAGAAATCCGCCATTTTGGAACCATATTTTTGTCATCTTAATTCAAGATTCAACCGAAAAGAAAAAATAAGGATCCATTATTTTTGTCAGCAACATTCACGTGGGTGAATGTCTTGTAAGTCCTTCCTTATCCACGCGATAGTAACACATTTCCTAGCTTATATGAGATGAACAAATATTCGATTGGTTTTGGTAAGGTTAAACTTCTCGTAAGAATATCTCATATAGTATTTAGAGTTCTCTTGAGAATTGAATACCATCATCCAGAAAATAGTCTTAGTTGTTTCCAACGAATTTGTTGTCAATTAAATTCTGGCGGTTACGACAATTATCTTCATATTAAATTATATTTTTAGTCGTGTAAGCTAATATTTAGTTGTCGCATTCAGTATTATATTCCACTTAAACATTATTACACACAGAGAAAAATTTAGCTATTTGCCAACTGAAATTCCGTTACTACGACTCAAATTCGGTGATTACGAATTTCAGACGGTTGGCACAAGTTTACATTGGTTTTTATAACAAAGTTCGGTTAATTCAACAACATTTTAGTTGCAACATCCAAAATATTTAGAAATCTAATTTAAATATCGTTGTATTAACTGAATTTATAAGCTGTTACCAATAATATACTTTTTTTAATTCGGTTGGCACTTTATTTCTCTGTGTGTATGTTCCACAAAATTTTATTGAAATTAAAATTTTTTTTGATTTTTCAAGTACTGAACCTTGACCTTCAGATTAATGGTCCACTGTCCTACTCATTTCACCACAATTGCATTTAATTTTCTTTAAATTATTGGCTGTTTGAACATTTTAGTATTTTATTTTAATTTCAAAAAAACTGCGTTTGTCTTTTTCGGGATTTGAAACTTGGAGTAATTGTTGAGTACTAAATTTGAATTTAAATATTTTGTTAGGAAAACAAACATAGTCTAAAATTCGTTTGCCAACAAATCCGAATTGCAACCAATCTTTTTTCTGGGTGATTGAACAGCCAATATTTAATCAATCCATAGAATCTAGAAACTGTAGAATAGGAAGGAATTTCACAAAGAATAGTCTCAAGTAAGAATTCCATTTTGTTCAATCAAGAATTCCATATTGTTAGTTATCCCAACCGTATTTTAACTAAACCGCGTCGTTTGATTTCTGCAACCGAAATTTGGGGTTTCACACACCAACTTAGTTGTTCCAAACATATTTCGGTTATCCAAACCCTACTTTAGTTGTGCCAGCAGAAATAGGATTGTGACAACCGTATTTTCGGCTGGGACAACATTTTTTTTCTAGATGTGTCTACCATTACCCCACTAAACCTAAATTCATAACTAGCCACCGGTCATACATTTTTAAACCTCAGTCCATTAGTGAGCTGTTTGCACCCTACTATAATTCTCAGAAAAATTTGTTTAAGCCAGTTATCTCTGAATCTATTTCAGAACTGTTTTTTTTTTTTGCTACCAGTTCTATGGATGAAAAGAATCTTTTGCAAAAATTCGATCCTATGATAAAGCCGTATAAGTTGATTTGCAATCTGTTCTATGGATTTTTCTTTTTTAATTTCTAGCTAGAATTTTTTCACCATAGCATCATTGGACCTTTACATATATTTAAAGATCTAAATCGGTGGCAATTAAACTAATCACTATCACGTGTCAATTGAACTAATACCATCTCCAATTTACCAACTCTCTTTTTTATAAATGTCCCGATGTCCTCGAACCCGGAGTTGAGGGGGTTTGAACCAGCATAAAGGCAAGTCCATGGCCATTGCACCATAACCAGAAATAAAATTTATAGAAAAAAGGAGTCCCTGCCTATGATTTCCAAGTCTTCCTTATGAATCGGACAAATCAGGTAGGAGTAGTTTATGAACAAGATGTCAGCACCCAAAATACACTGTCTGGTCCTAGAAACAGAAATAGTGTTATTTCATATCCTCTTCCTACAGGCATGGAGGAGTTTAGCAATAACAAATATTTGAATTAGTCCTGTAAAAACAAAAATCAAATGTAAAAAGTTGTATATTATTTATTAAAATTTTGTGTGTACATGGATATTTAAAATCTCTGTTATTACTAAACTAATAAAGCTAAACTAATATAATCAAACCTTTAACAGTTTTGACGAACTTATTAAAACAATCAATGATATAAAAGGATAAAACTTTTAGAATGACATTTTTAAAATTTTGGGTTCTTAAATATTACGACTAATAATTTTGTGGAATAGAAGGGATTATTATCTTTCATCTGCCATCCACATTAATATCATTTAATGAGTACAAATATTTAAAAAATTTGTTTAAAAGTTTAACTTTGAATGTCCTATTGAAAGGACATGGGATGTGTTAGCGAAAATCTGAGTACGCAGTTTAACTACATGCGGGCAAGAAATATAGAAATTTGTCATGGGGTACTATGTGAATATACTTAATTTTAAATTAAATATCTAAGATATCGGAATAATGCCGTTTATTTTTTAAGAACTAACACTAACCAACACTGATTTTGATGCTTTAAATTAATCACGCAAATTATAAGATTTGCTTTTATGCTACTTCAATTTACATAAATGTATTTTTTACCCCCGTTGGCACATGTAAGTAAACCGTCGCTAGTTGAGAATACGTACTATCATCGAAATTATCGAAGAAACATGCAAAATTTACGAGTTTCTACAGTATGACCAGCAAGTTACTCAAATTTTATGAATTCAGTATTGCAAATTCTAACATATACAGGGAAAATTTCTGTTGTAAAATTTTTTTATTTAAAAAACTCATGAAATTAATATTATAAATTATTATTAAGATTTGTCGGTGTGTCCTTTGTTAATTATTTTTTTAAATATAAACATTATCAGTCATAATTATTATTACCCCTCTTATTATTACCCCTTACCAAAATTTACTAAATACCAGTAAATTGTTAGAAAACTTAATATGAGGCAACATTGTTTGTTCATTTTGACGTCTAACTTGTCACAAGTGCCAAAAATTAACTACCTTCAAATTTTCGTTGTAAGTTGAGTCGCAACCCAATGGACCAAAACCCTTTAGAAAAATATTATATTAAGCTTGCAAGCATAAGCGTTAAGCTTTAAAAAGACTTTAGAAAGTATTGAAAAACGCTTTAATTTTATTGTAGAAAAATCAAAACGGAACCCTCGTGATAATATTACTGAAATAATATTTAAATAAGCTTATGCCGCTAATTTTAGAATAAGCTTATGTCAACAATTGTAGAATTAGCTTATGCTTACAAATTTAGAACAAGCTTATGCTACCAATTGTAGAATTAGCTTATGCCTACTTTTGTAAATTTTTTTATTATCGCCCCGATTTTCAGAAATTTTTGTGACTGTCTTACATTTTTGTGACTCTTACCTAGAATTTTTTTTTTAAGGTAAGATAGTCAGACAAATTTAGGACAATTACAAAAATGTGTAAGAATCGGACCTTATGTTTGAATATCAGAAATTCACATTTCATTTAATTTTTTTTATTAAGAAATTTTTATTTAAATTTTTGGAATTGAAAAACACTTGAAAAAAAAAAACAAAAAAAACACTATGACAACCGCACTATCTTCGATCAAAATTGACAATGCAAAGTAATCAACGACGTACATACAGAATTTAACGGGACTTTGCTGCAGCGACATGTTGTCAGCACGTTGTAAAGAATACTACTTTCTCAAACACGGTTGAAAAAGGCTTTAGTATTTTTTTTAAAAAAAGCTTATTCTAAAGTACTGTTATACTTTACTTATTTTGTGGTCCATTGGGAAGTGACAAAAGTGTAATTGTATTAGTAATAAAGTGTGAGTGTATTGAGTTTTTCGAACTTGTACTTGCATGTGACAACGGGGGGTTACTGAAATACTGAAACAGTTCTTTGCCAATAATTTAAAAATATAAAGTTATATGGTAACCCTGTTATTAAATGTATCTCGTTTGCTGAATACAAAAATAATATATCTAACACCTACTTAAAATACTTTTTAAAATGACAGATTTTAGAAATCTGTTACAATTTCAAAATCACAATAAAAAACCTTCAAACTTTATATCTGTCACGAATAACTTATATTTTGCATTTTCAAAATCACAATGCTCTTGCTTTACTTTAACATAAATTAAGAGAATCTAAAATTCTCTTAATTTTTTTTTCTTAAATTCCACCAAGTATAATAAAATGTTTAAACTTTATTACCCATATCTACTCATAAACTAAAGTGAGAAGATACTTCTTCAGTTTTATTTTTTTTTTTCTGGCCATTTACCATACAACATGCCTTTAAACATTTATGATGATCATCGTCGTCGTCATCATCAACAGCAGCTAGCTAGCTAGCCAGCCAGCAACCAACAACAAAATGTCGTTTGAATTGTTGTTGACTACTTGCTATCTCTGTCTTTGCGTAAGACAGGTAAACAACGCCAGCGTATAACCAGCAGCATTTCGAGTCAAACGAGAAACACGGTAGTTGTAGTGGTAGCAGCAACCTAACAAACAGCATCTCAACCTAACCAAATTCAATATTCATCCATCCATACATACATACATACATATTTTATTTTAGACGATATTCATATACATATGACAGTCGGTTTTACGTTCTGTCCGTCTGCCTATTCGTCTGTATATATTGTTCTGAACCGAGCTGGTTGGTTCGTTCGTTGCTATCTGTATACCAGTGATGCATTTTGAGTTTTTTTGTTTTGGGCCAAATTGACAATTTAAAAGGGCCAAAATACCATTGATAGGGCCACAGGGATGATAAAGTTAGTACTATAGTACTTTTTTTGGTGCTATTTGATCCGGAAAAGTACCATGGTACTCCTTTGACTCTTAGTACTATTTACATATAAATAAAAATGAAAGATTGAGTTTGAATTTGAATTTTAACGTCTTTTTTACACAATTGCAATTAATACTATAATTAATATGCAATTTTATTTAATTTTAATTGTGAAAGACGTGATAGAGAAGAATGAGTGTATTTTCTAAAAATAATAACTACATTGTAAATTTTTCAATTTTCCTGAATCAGACTGAGCAGTTTCTGGTATTGAACCTTCGTCAGTGACCCTGTTTTTTGAATAATGTAATATTTGTTATGTTTTTATTTGTTCGATTGCGTCTATATGAAATTTTCTGTGCAATCACTGACCGTGGTATAGATAAACTGATTTCTAATGACACATGCACTCGCACCACACGTTAGACAGAGCGCTTTAGCGCACTGATCGTCAGGTCGAGTTTTGTTGTGATTTAAACTATTTTTATTCAATACACGGTGTTTTTGTTCTTGCATACATAATCTCAGAAGTACAACTCCAACAACACAACAGTTCTATTTTTAGAAACTTTAGAGAAACTTCAAGATTCAACATTTAATTCATTAACCCATTATTAACATTTATCAAATGTATTTATTTGCATCCAATCGTTGTAAATGGAATTGATTTAAGATGATTTTATTTGAGTTCAAGTAAAAAAAAGTGTTCGAAAAGTGAAAAATAAATATCTTAAAAAAGTACAATTGAAAAAAGGCCATTGCCCACATCTTCAAATTGGCATTGTGATTCTAAAATCTGACAATTTTTATAAATTCTGTAACTAAAATCAACTAAATTTTGTTTTTATATACAAATAAATTTTAAAAACGTTAATTTATAATAAAAACTTGTATTTATTAGGGTCGAAAAAGTACTATGAGGGTCGAAAAAGTACTATTTTTTATGCTGGTTGGTACTATTTGAAAATCCCATTTATCATCTATGTAGGGCCATATTTTTTAAAAAATTCGATTATCAGATTTTTACTAAAATAAAAATAATATTAATTTGTTAATTAGAGTTCGTCATTTTAATGCTTTTTTAAAAATGCAAGACAAACCCCTCTGACAATAAAGTTTAACATATTTTATGAATTCTCATAAATTATTTCCGTTCTTGCGATAACAACATTTTTAAAAAGCCTCCAAAAACACATATTTTTTTGAATAAAAAATGAATTGCGGCACTTCTTTCAAAAATTTGGACAAATATAAAAAGATTTAAAAACTTTATCGTCCTGCACTCAAAAATTTTAAAACCTGACCTACTGGTACGAAAATATATGATTTTGAATGCGCTTTTTATAAAAAATTAAACAACTCCCCGTTTTTCATTCTCTAAGGAACTAGCATATGCTCTCATCGAATAAAAAAAATCAGGCAAATTTCATAAAAGCCTGAACTAAACGGTTTAAAGTAGTTAGTTCAATTTTGAGCTGAAAGGGCTAAAATAGATAAGAAAGTACCACAGGGCCATCAAGCAGTCAAAAGTGCCACAAATGGCCCTATTGTGCCACGTTTTGCATCACTGCTGTATACCGGTATAACACCGGTCGATCATACAATTCCATAAAAAAAAAACATACCTTGTAAGTACCCGAGTAAAAACATAATATAAAGTCTTATATCTTGTCATCTCAAAATATATTATAATATGTGATTATGTATGGTGTCATGCATAGCCATATATTATTATTTTACTTATGTGTAAACATTTGTAATTACATATTATAAAATTATATATGCCAAGGGTTTCAATATCATGGGATTTACGTAGATCGAATTGAATCCCAAAATATCTAATTCGATCCACCATAAATTGCTTATACTTTTGGATCTAATTAGATCCAATGAGATGTAAATTAGTCCCATGGGATATTTTAGGATCTATCTATTTTAGGATTTATTCTGAAAACTTAAAACTCCTGTCAGATAATATCCGTACTTAACATATAGCTACACGTTTTTAACATATAGCCAACCGATTAAAAAAGTTTATATATGCTACAGGGTGGACCAACTTCGACTGACTGATTTGAAATGCTTATATTTTTTTGATTTTTGTAGTTTTTTATTTTATATATTTTTTTAATGAAAATATAACTTGTAAATTTTTTATAGCTTAGTATGAAAACTTACATCCATTAAATGGCATCAATTTTCCTTTTGACATTTAATGGCTCTTTTCAAGACGCGAATTAGTTTTTTTTTTAATGAGAAAATTTATCCATAGAAAAAAGAACAATTTGTTATTTTTGTTTCATTTATCAAAATTAAATTTAAAAGTGAAGTGTGAAGAGCCGTTTAAATTGGTCTCTTTTAAAAGCTGTACATTTATTTTTTAAGCTTTTTTCTGTACTTGAAAGATAATCGAATTTACTAAAATATTCGCATGGGTTCTACATTCCGAAAATGAAGTGAAACTTACGCTCATTTTGTGTTCTCAATTCCACATAAGTGATTTGAAAAGAAAAGTTTCATTTTCATTTTGTTTCTAGTGGAATTGAAGTGATTTGATGTGTTCTAGAAAACAATTTCACTACAAAAAAAGTAATTGGAAATCGGTATTAGTTAACTACGTGAAAACCCAAACTTTTTAGAAAATAAAATTATTTTGGATCTTAAAAGTTAAAAAAAAAAAAAACAAACAATGTGTAAGTAAGTGTGATATGTTTTTAATATACGTTTATTTAACTGAAAAAGTGTTGTATTTCTTAGGGGAAAACACATTAATCCGGAACAAGAGGCCGCATTTTTAACATTCATGGAAATAAAATTCCAAAACAATATCCAACACATATCATCCAAAGAAGATTCAGTTGCCAAACTTTCTGGCCTTTATATAGCAGTCGAAGGTGTTCCAGCTGCTAAATCAGCTTTACAGAATTTTAGGGATGAACAAATAACAACAAACGAAAAAATTTGTAAGATTTTAGAGAATTTGTGTAATACTCAAAACTTAGTTTTAAAGGAGCAAAAATAAATTTCCAAAAATATGTACAAAATGCAATACGCAATAAAACTATTTTTTTTTTTTTTAATTTTAAACACTTGCGACTCTGTTTTAATTATTTTCTTACGATTTTTCTGGTAGCTACAAAGGATTTGAAGTCAAAAGCATTTTTATATTTAGATTTTCAGTTCTTTGCTTTTTCAATTACACACCAGGAAATCACAATTGCGCCACTCATTTTACATTATTTTAAAAATAAGTATTTTTTTGTTTAATTTTTATTTTTGTTAAAAAATGCACTCTTCTTCATTGCAATTTCATTCGCTTTAAAGTGTTAATTTGGTTTATTCCTGCATTTTTTTATGTTGTTGCTAAAAACAAAATGAAAATGAAATCGTCGTGAAAAAAACGATTCACTCGTTTCTCAGAACACAGCGGAATTGCAAAAGTGGAATTAAAAACGATTCCACTTTCACTTCGTAGTGGAATATAGAACCCAGGCCATTATGTTTTAAAAATATAGTTTTAAAACTCTTTCCAGCCCACATTTCTGTCTAGAAAAATCTAATATTCGAGAGCAAACGTGCACTCACAATATATTTTCCGTTACCGATTGTAGTTTATTTAAAAAGTAATCCGTAAAGTTTGTTTTTAACTGAATGAACTATTAAAATACAAAGAAACATATTTTTCAACTTTTTTGCCTGTTATTTAAAAAACAAACTATGAATTAATACGGATTTTCTGTAGCAGTTAATATTTTCGTTTAAAATCTACATGTTTAAAAAAAATCTACTTGTTTAAAAAAAAAATCACACAAAAATCACAGTAATCTTTTTTTTAAAAGTTCTCTCAAACGTTTTTCATATGCATGAACTGGGGATGGTAAATTAATTACTTATTTACATTTTCAGTCCAAAAAGTACCAAAGTGGCCCAGCTGGCGATTAAGTGCTTTGTTTCAGTAAATTTTGTTTTACTTTTTTATTTTACTGAGGGTATTCAGCGTGGTTATTTGCACACGATGCAAATTTGCACTTTCTCATCCTTGAGCAGTATTGACGGTGCATAATGTGCATATTAGAACAGAGATGGAGTTCCCTCACTGTTCCAAATTTATATGTTAAAGCACATCTATTAGATGACATCTAGGAGATGAAGAGATAGAGATAGAGTAAAAACTCTGAGTTTCTTTATTCATGTACAAATAACAAAGTTTAATATATATAAAATAAAACGAAAAGTTAGGAGTATAATTTTCGCAGTATAGAACATGTGTTAGCTGATTATTTGAATACAAGAAAATTAATTAGCAATATGGCAAAAGTCTAGTGTTTTTTAGGTAAACAAGATAAAGCGCATCAATGTTTAATGTAAATTTAAAATTAAGCAATATTCTTGTGCAACTTTTGCTAGTTTGCAACAAATTTCCCGTGTGTATGTCATATTGGAAGGTTAGAAAAAATCAAAAAGGTTTTGTGTCTGCACAAGATATGTGTTAAATATTTAATATTGAGTTGGCTACATTGAATGATAATAAAATTGTCAGTAATATGTGCAATAGTATTGCAAGAGTACCTTAACAATTAAATTAAATCAAAAGGTACCAAAATGTTTACAAAAGTGCTTTTTACTTTAGTACTAAACCAAATATTTTATTTACCATCACTAGTTTTTCTTTAGATTTTAATTGTATTTTATTTTACAAACACATAGTTTTTTAAGTTATTTGCATATTATAGTAAAAGATGAACTCAAAGGTCATCCTTTTTCGTTATGCTGCCATATAAATATTAGGCTCCATTCGCTCAATTAATTATTATTCAATTAATCTTATTATTTAGTTTTCAAAATAAATCCTAACATATATTATTATTAAGTATATAATACATTATGTAAATAATACATTTTTATTTATTTTAAATTAAATTTGGTGATAGCTAAAATAAACGACAATCGTTTATTTTTACGTTTTTGGGGGTAAAATTTTGATGGTTAAAATAAAGGAAAATCGTTTATTTTTAAGTTTTGGGAGTTAAATTTTTAATTGTCAAAATAATGGAAAATCTTTTATTTTTATGGATTTTCGGTAATTTTTTGATAGTCAAAAAAAACGAACGTCGTTTATTTTAACGGATTAAGCAATTATTTTTTAATAGTTAAAATAAACGAAAGTACTTTGTTTTTATCGATATTTTTAGTTAATTTTTTAACAATTAAAAATAATTGGAAATTACTATTGTTTTAAACGAAAAATCAGTAGTCCTGTTTTTAACAACTTTTTCTATAGTTTTAATGTACAAATTCGTTTGTTTCTAACTATAAAATATTGTGAGTGTGCACACAGAGCTATTCGCCAACTAAAATTCTGTTACTGCGACTCAAATTTGGTTATTACGAATTTCAGTCTGCTAGTAAAACGGGCATTAGTTGTCACAACAAAATTCAGCTAATTCGACTGAATTTTAGTTGCAACACCCAAAATATTCAGAAATTGAATGTTAATATCGTTGTACTAACTGAATTTATAAGTTGTTACCATTAAAATACACTTTTTAATTCGGTTGTCACTTTATTTCTCTGTGTGTGGGCTTGAAAGAGTTAAAATAAAATTTTTAAAACATAATATTTTAGTAGATTCTTTTTCTTTCGCGTACAGAGAAAATCTTTAAAATTAAATGTATAGTTTTTAAAATGGAGACTTTGAAAGGGCCCCTTAACACTACATTTTTAAACTTACTCTTAATAAATCTGAAAAAAAAATACTAATTGTTTTTTTTTTATGTAAAAATGCTACAGGCTTTTTTTCAAAAAATCATTAAAAATAGTTAAACCCCGGGACCCAAAAAAGTTAATATGTTACTTTATGTTAAAAATTTCATATTTTGCAAATATGAATTCTTTTTTATTTTAATCCCTAAACAATTTTGAAAGAACCAATAATGAAAATGAAAATTATTCAAGTTCGAGGCCATCTATAACTATATAAGAGTAGCGTGACTGAGATACTGAGTGACTGAGTGACTGAGTGACTGAGTGACTGAGGGCTGAGTGACTCAACATCGCCCAGCCAAAACCTCTGGACCTAGGAACTTAAAATTTGGTACATATGTTCCTCCTCCGACTTAGACCTCCACTAAGAAGCGATTTTTTGATGTTCCAACGGACAAGGCCAAAAAGTGGAAAAACTCCTCCTTTTTCGGAAAATATTGTCCATTTTTCCTAGCCAAGACCTCTGGACCTAGGAACTTGAAATTTGGTACATATGTTCATCCTCCGAATTAGACCTCCACTAAGAAGCGATTTTTGGATATTCCTACGGAGAAGGCCAAAAAGTGGAAAACTCCTCCTTTTTCGGAAAATAGTGTCCATTTTTCCAAAAAAAGTACCTTTTTCCAAAAAAAAAAAAGTACCGAAAACGAAGTCCCAAAAAATGTACCTTCTTCAAAAAAAAGTACCGAAAAGCATTGGAAAAAAGTACATTTTCCAAGAGAAAAAGTACCGAAAAAAAAGTACCAAAAAATTTTTATTTTTACCAAAAAAAGTACCAAAACTATTCACAAAAAAGTACCAAAAAAATTAAATTTTCTAAAAAAGTACCAATTTCAAAAATGTTCCTTTCCAAAAAAAAAAGTACCGAAATTTTCAAAAAAAATAATTACCGAAAAAAGTCCCTTTCGCAAAAAAGTACCAAAAAATGTACCCTTTGCAGAAAAAAGTGCAAAAAAAACGTACATTTTCCAAGAGCAAAAGTACCGCAAATGTTCATTTAAAAAAAAAAGTACCAAAAAATTTTTCTTTTTACCAAAAAAAAGTACCAAAAGTATTGGCAAAAAAAGTACCAAAAAAATTAAATATTTTAAAAAAGTACTAATTTCTAAAATATCCCTTCCCAAAAAAAAAGTACCGAAATTTTCAAAAAAAAAATAAATACCGAAAAAAGTCCCTTATCGAAAATAAAAGTACCAAAAAATTTAATTTTCTAAAAATGTATCAATTTCAAAAATGTCCCTTTCCAAAAAAAGAGTACCGAAATTTTCAAAAAAAAAATAATTACCGAGAAAAGCATATTCCAAAAATGTACCCTTTTCAGAAAAAAGTACAAAAAACTATTGGAAAAAAGTACCAAAAAAATTTTCTTTTTCTAAAAAAGTACAAATTTCAAAATAGTACTTTTTCCCTAAATAAGATCCTTTTTCCAAAAAAAAGTACCTTCTTTGAAAAAAGTACATTTTCCAAGAGAAAAAGTACTGAAAACGTTAATCTTCAAAAAAAGTACCAAAACTGTTGTCAAAAAAATGTACCAAAAAAATTGAATTTTATAAAAAAGTACCAATTTCAAAAATGTCCCTTTCCAAAAAAAAGTACCGAAATTTTCAAAAAAAATAATTACCGAAAATAGATCCTTTTCCAAATAAAAAAGTACCAACAATTTTACCTTTTCCAAAAAATTTTCCTTTTTACCAAAAAAAGTACTAAAACTATTGGCAAAAAAGTACCAAAAAAATTAAATTTATTTATAAAAAAGTACCATTTTCAAAAATGTCCCTTTCCAAAAAAAAGTACCGATATTTTCAAATAAAATAATTGCCGAAAAAATACCCTCTTGCAAAAAAAGTACCAAAAAATGTACCATTTTCAGAAAAAAGTACCAAAAACTGTTGTAAAAAAAGTACCAAAAAAATGTTCTTTATCTAAAAACGTACCAATTTCAAAATAGTACTTTTCCAATTTTATGACCATTGGCTAAGAAGAAATATAGGTTTTTTGTGATGTGGGCTAATACACTGAAAATGCACTTATTGAATTTTCCGCTGAAAACGTGGTATTACCGGGATTTAAAATGTTTAAGAAGTGGTCATCTTAATCAGAATGTTAAGCTAAATCTGAAATTTAAAACTTAAGTTGTTTGCAAAATTGGCAGATCAGTAAAAATTTGGTATTTGAAAAATTTTATAAGAACGGGGAAACTCGATTACTGGATCGTCGAAACATTAAATTTTATATGTAGTTATAGAAACATGCGCACTGAGAAGAGCTAATTAGGAATTCGGAGTTGAAGAGGATAGAATGTAAAAAACTCCTAAAATAATTAAATGTTTGCCTTTAAGACATCGAAAAAGTTTTTGCATAAATTGATACCATTTTTTCACAAAAATATTATATATAAATTTCAATATTTCAAGTAGTTCCAAAATAATAGTCTTTTGAACTAAAAACTTCATTCACATTGTATGTATTTTTTAATTTTCATTAGCATTGTTCTCAAACCATATCTTTCGTAAAGCAATTTTAATCTAAATTGAAAAAAAAAACAGAAAAAATTACAAAATGTATTCCTATTTTTTTGGCTCAGAAAAAGTATTTTTGTTAATTATTACAATTATTAATTAAAGTACAAAATAAGTACATCTACAGTCTTATTTCTACTTCTAATTTACACACAATTTTATTCAAGCTTAATACAATGCTACATTGATGTGAAATATAATAATAAAATTTGGTCTTTCACTTGCGGCATTACATTTTAGTTTAGGGCTCTTTGTATTAGGTAAAGGGTCGCGGAAGCTTTCCCAGACCTGGTTCATATTTATTTAGGACATTTGTGGATACTCCGAAGAAACGAAAATGTTGTCCGTTTTATAAAATAGAATATTTTTGGAAAAATTACGAGGTAATGGTCCCCACCAAGGTCCAATTTCGGATAGGGATGTCATTAGCACTGGCGTATGGTGAAGCTAGGAGTAATACAAATTTTCGTCCATTTTTCTTTAACTTTCTCAGTTTTCAAGCTATGTTTCATATTTTAAAATAAGAAAAGGAGAAAATAGCGCCGTCTTGAAAACTTCAGATAAGCTAATGGCGCCATTTACCAGGTAATATCACATTTTAACAATAAATTTTAACAAATAAATTCAAGAGAATATTTTTTCAAAAATAACACACAAAAATGGTTAAACCACTTGGAATTTTTACTATTTTGTTAAATAAGGGTTTAAATAAAGGGTTTTTAAATAAAAAATTGGTTCAAAAATAGTCAACTCTTTTTTGAAACCCATTTAATAGATTTTTAATGTTTATTGTTTTGAAAATACATGGAATTTTGTTCTGAAATTTTAGTATAACAATTTTTGTGTTTTAGTATCGATTTATGCAAAAAAAAAATCGAAATCTAGAAGGCTCATAATGAGGATGTTTTCTTAAAATTGAGAAGTGAAAAATTTAAAAAATAAATTTAGCATCGGGAGATAAAAATCGTCTTGGACCAAATTTTGTTTACAGGTTCCAAAATTTCGTGCTTTTGTGTTTATTGGTTGCCTAGGACCAAATATTTTTTACAGGTTCCCAATTTCATGCTTTTGTGTTCATTTGTTTAAAAGAGAAAATAATTTTTCTGCAGTTGTAAATATCTTTCAGAGTTGTAAAGAGTACCATTTATCACCTTTTGCTCTTTTTTATACCCAAAACTTCTGAATATTCAAAATCTCCTATATCTTAAAAATCCTAGACGCCGTTAACGGTAGATTTTAATATCGGAATATATTAAGAATTCATCTTTTAATAATTAAACATTAAAATTGCTTGCTTTATTCCAAGTTCCTAGCTCCAGTGGTTTGAACTTTGTGATTAATGGCCATTTATCCCTTTTGAGTCCTATATTACTATGGTTTTATGATAAATTCCAAAAAGTTTTTCTTTAGCGAATTACCTGAAGTGTTTTGGACTAAAGGAGACTTTTCCCCGTACACATTTCCAAAAATCCCATCTTAGTGGATGTATATGCGAGGGGATGAACCTACATGCCAAATTTCAAGTTCCTAGCTGCAGCGGCTTGGTCATGGTGATTAAGGGGACATTTTTTTCTTTGTACCACATTTTCATTGAGTTTTTATTGGGAATCCCAAAAAGTATATTTTAAGTGCATTAGCTATTACTCTATTTGAAATTTCAGATTTCTAGCGAATGTTTTTATCAGGGGCCGTAATCATTACACAATAATGATTATATTATGAGTTTTAAGGATTTTCTTCAATGGTAATGATTATTTTTGAGTAATATTAATAAAAATCAGCCATAATCATTATTTTTGAGCAAAAAAAAATACAACTCAAAAATAATCATTATTTATGATTTTTATTTTTTTCGCTCAAAATAAAACTCACTTTCATAGAATTTTTAAGGTGCATTTCACAAAAATCCTCGAACTTTTGGAGTGTGTTGAACATATGAAATGTTGAATTCCAACGAGTTGCAACATCAAGCAATGGTTGCGGTAATTTACTATAGTATAAGTTTGCTTTCAATTTGAATTATAACAGCTTGCTGTCTTCGTGACATTGATTTTTTATTTTTTTTTAAATTGGGTATAGATTTACATACCAGCTTTACTATTCTTAATGCCCAGTATACATGCATATTAGGGCTATAACCATATTTTTGGCATAGTACCACGTGTTGGTCAATGAAAGTGAGTTTTATTTTGAGCGAAAAAAAATATAAATCATAAATACTGATTATTTTTGAATTTTATTTTTTTTTTTGCTCAAAAATAATGATTATGGCTGATTTTTTTTATTATTACTCAATAATAATCATTACCATTAAAGAAAACTTTAAAAATAAGAAATTTAAAAATCATGACGGATATGTAAAGATTGTCAAAAAATAATAATAATGGTGCAATAATTTTTTTTTATGTCTGTTCTAAGTGATTGATTTTTTGACTTAAAAAAACGAACAATAATCATTATTTACGGTCCCTGGTTTTTATTTCAAAAAGTAGTTAATTAGTCTGTACATCAAGGAACACGTATTTGATATTAGCGGACAATGCCCACAAGGTTGTTGGCTTAGATAAGAGTTTTTTTGGGTTAAAGTTCAAAACGTAATTTTTATTGGACAAAACAATAAAGTAATGCCTATTTTATTTTACAGATTTGCAGAAATTTTTTACTCAGCGAAGCCTGCTTCGGACATACCACAGAGTAAAAAACCCTTAAGTCCGGCCGCAGGCCGGCTACGCAGAAAAACTTTCATATTCTCACAATGTTCCTTTGAAAAATTTGTCTATGAAGAATATGTCTCTTTTTACTGGGGATTATTCGCATAATCATGTTAGGCATATTTCGCATGTTAGTTTGGGGGTTACGATAGATACATTTTAATCCATAATCCCCAAATTGGAAATTGGGATAATGTCATGTCATTCCTGCCTAAAAATGTAGATCCCCAAAAGATTAACTTCTTATAAAAATCGTCCAGGACCAAATATTTTTTTTTAACAATTTTGTGCTTTTGTGTTCATTTGTGAAAAAGAGTATATAATTTGGCAGCACTTGGAATCCAAAAATTTCAAGAGAATGGGAAAATGTATTTAAAAGTTATGAATTAGTACCAACTTTTACCCCTTTTTATACAGTTAACATCTAAATACATAAAATATTTTATAATTAAATTTTTATTATTACTCGACTACCCTTACCAATACTTTTTAATGTCGGAATACATTAAAAAGAAAATGATTTCCTGTTTTAATTATTTTGTTTAACTATTTCGAAAAGATGTTTTAAATTTTAAGCATAAAGCAATTGTACATGTGATTAAGAGAACATTTTTTCCCTTTAAATCTCTATTTATGACAAGTTTTGATCAGAAAAGCAAAAAATTTATCTTAAGTGAACTACAATATAATTACCTAATGGTTTTGGTTATGAGATTGACCGTTTTTGCTCCTCTATTGGTTGATGTCTACGCGTAAGGAAGTACATGTCCAATCTTAAGTTCCTAGCTCCAACGATTTGAGGCGGGCTATTAACGGATACTTTTCCTTTTTTAACCCCATTTTTACAAGTTTTAATTAGAAGTTCAAAGAAACACATATTTTAAAGGTCAGATTTGTAGCCAAATGTTAGTTGGCAGAATATTTTTTTTTTTACTTTAGTAATTTAATAATCATATAATTACAAATTACATACTATTACCCTAACCGAGCACTAGCTATTATGGCCTTTGGCGCGTTGTAGCGAAAACAGACCATTGCCTCTGCTGGGAATCGAACCCACGACCCCCGCACTGATAAGCCAGCACGCTACCAACTCATCTTAAGGAATTTCACCATATAAATTTCTTCTTAGATAATGTATGTGCAGACGAGGAATCTTCAAGCCAAATTTCAAGTTCCTTACTCCAGCGGTTTGAGCTTTGTGATTAATCCCAATTTTTCTTATTTAAACCCATTGTTTTTGGTGAACTCCAAAAAATTTTTGGAACAGAAGGAGACTTCTTCCTTTTTGTCCGTCCCCTAAAAAGTTTACAAAAACCCCTCCTTAGTGGATGTCTAATTTAATCCAAATTTCAAGTTCAATATTTTTTACAATTTTTACCACGCCATTATTGGAAATTCTCTCTGGTAAATTAGCCTATACCTCAGGGAATACATATTATAAAATTTAGATTTCTAGACAAAAGGGTTTGGGCAGTAAATCAGGAATAAACCTGTTCGCTCCATTACGTAAACATTTCCAATAATCCCATATTTGTGGATGTCTACGCCAGAGGAGGAACATATATGCCGAGTTTCAAAATCAAGCGGTTTGGGCTGAGTGATTAAGCGAAAATTTGTTTTTGTGCCACATTTTTATCAAGTTTATCAAGAACCTCAATGACAAATTTTAAATTTCAAGCTCCAGCGGTTTAGGCAGCGTAAATAGGCGGTAGTAATTCCCTTTTGATTACCATTTTTACTAAGTTTTTTTTGCATATTACCTTTTCAGTAAGACCATATACCAATGAGCACATAAGTTATGGTAACGGGCAAGCCCACTAGGTTGTTATCATAGATAACACCTTGATTTGCCTTGAAGTTTAAAATGTAATTTTTATTGGACAACGGAATAAAGTATTAATTTCTCATTTTACAGCCTTCCATAAATGTTTTACTCAGCTAAGCCGGCTTTGGAAATACCACACATTAAAAAAATAATAAACATTGCCGCAATCCGTCTACGCAGAAATACTGTATTATTCACACAATATTCTTTTGAAAAACGATCTTATAACTATGTAAGACATAGCTCCCATTTTGATTTGAGGGTTAAGACATAAATATTTTCATTCGTAGTCCCCAAATTTGAAATGGGGATAATGCCATTCCATACCTACCTAAATGTTTGGATACCAACACTAATACATTGTGTTTTATTTTCCTTAAAAGATTAAATTCTTATCCAAAATCAATTACACTTTAAACTTGAAGGCAAAACAAGGTCATACCCACGCTAACAATGCAGCGGGCATACTCCCTATTAGTACTAAAAATAAATCTTAATCCGCTATGGGTTGGACCATAGTGTGTACGTATCACTACGTCATGGGGATGAGCCCTCTCGGTTGGTTAGGGTGGGTAGACGTTCGTAAAAAAATGTTTAGAAATTTTTTAATTAGTAATAAAAATACATCTTAAGCCGCTATGGTTCGGACCATAGTGTGTACGTATCATGGGGTATTTTGCAAATGGCATACTATCTCATTATAAGAAGGCATGTACAATGACTCAAGTCGATCTACACATCTTTATTGGGCATCGATAGAATGTGGACTTATCACAGTTTCATTAATTATCAAAGGTTACTAACCATAAATATAAATGTTTTTATACAAACAAAAACGAATTAAAATTATTAATTATAGGTAAATAAAATCCAAACACAAACTACATTGTTATGAAACTTCAAACTCCTTCAGCTAGAGTTTACAGGCAAGGATCTGGATCTGCGATCAACATCACGTGAATTCTGTATAATATTCCACATGTTAGTCATTATATAAAAAAACTCCTTAAATATTTACAAAACTTACAATGAATAAGAACTACACGCAGAAAAAAGATCATCGTTTTATAATAGTTTAAGAGCATCATGTTATGACTACAATTCGTAGCAATCAGATTATGATCCTAAATGACGATAAAATCGACTTCGGTAATCGTAATATGATCATCCAGAGTCATGTATATGATAATTAGAATCAAAATATGATAATTTTGTGTCCATAATCATCTTCAATCATACCTTTTCTCTGCGTGTAGGTGCACTCCGGGCAAGCCCGGCTTTAGCCGGCTTGTACTCTATATTTCTTTATTAGGATATTGTCCTAACAAAAAATCTAAAAAAGTTTTTGTTTTCAAATTTATTAATTGACCACTTTCAGAAATGTGTTGATAGATCTATTTCGGGAAATTTCTAGTTTCCCATCATCAGAACACGTTTTGAAAGAAGTGACAATCCCATGCAAACATCAAACATTCATATAACCTAGTTTTCCCACTAAATGAGAACTAATATATGAGCTTGAAGTTAAAAATGATCACCATTGATCAAAAATAAATTGAAATCTTTTTCGTTAGTGCAAGCTCTACCTTTGGTAGATATACAATACACGAATTTTGTTTTTATTCTCCTTTTTAGTTTTACACTTGTTTTGTTTAAAAGCAAGATGTAAAGGGGAAGTAAACCAGACCGTACTTTGTCTTTTTTTAAAGTTTGATATAATTTGTATTAAAAATAAAAAGTTCGTTTTTCGACCTTTAAAATGAAAATTATTCAAGTTCGAGGCCAGACTCTATATTTCTTTATTAGGATATTGTCCTAGCAAATAATCTAAAGAGTTTTTGTTTTCAAATTTATTAATTGACCACTTTCAGGAATGTGTTGATAGATCTATTTCGGGAATTTTCTAGTTTTCTATCAGCAGAACACGTTTTGAAAGAAGTGACAATCCCATGCAAACACCAAACATTCATATAACCTAGTTTTCCCACTAAATGAGAACTAATATATGAGCTTGAAGTTAAAAATTGTCACCATTGATCAAAAATAAATTGAAATGTTTTTCGTTAGTGCAAGCTCTACCTTTGGTAGATATACAATACACGAATTTTGTTTTTATTCTCCTTTTTAGTTTTACACTTGTTTTGTTTAAAAGCAAGATGTAAAGGGGAAGTAAGCCAGACCGTACTTTGTCTTTTTTTAAAGTTTGATATAAATTTTATTAAAAATAAAAATTATGTTTTCTCGACCTTAAATAATTTTCCTTGCGCAATTAAAGGTCGAAAAAAACATAATTTTTTTTTTTAATAAAAATTATATCAAACTAGATTCAATAATATTAAGATCGCCAGTACAACAGTAGGTATAATCCTAATAACAGGTTGCAGAACAACTTAAACTGTATTGTAAAAGGTTCTAATTTATGCTCTATAACCGTTTATTTTTGAATGGAGTTTTTCCTGTTTCAAATACTAGGTTCTTTACCTCTAAACAAGAACAGGTTACTTTTAGTTAGTTGTTTAATGACCAATTTCAAATTAATATTTGTGAAGTTTAGATTTCTCTACGGGCTGTTGATACTTTACTTCAGTTACTTTAGAACCGTTTCTAGAACCAGTTATGAATGAGATCAGTTATAGATGAGATCAATTTTGATATAATTTAATCAGGTAATGCATTTGAGGATTTAATTGGAGAAGACTAAATATCGTTCTGTAGCAAATGAGATATGATTTTATATTTGAGATATAAGTTTGTTATAATTTTTATTAAAAATAAAAATTATGTTTTTTCGACCTTTAATTGTGCAATGAAAATGAAAATTATTCAAATTATTTTTTGATCAATGGTTATAATCTTTAACTTCAAACTCATATTTATATTAGTTCTCATGTAGTTCATATGAATGTTTGATGTTTGGCATGGGAACCCAGAAAATTCCCGAAATAGAACTATCAACACATTCCTGAAAGGGTCAAATAATAAATTTGAAAACAAAAAACTGTATAGATTATTTGTTAGGACAATATCCTAATGAATAAATATAGAGTATGGACTCGAACTTGAATAATTTTCATTTTCATTGCACAATTAAAGGTCGAAAAAACATAATTTTTATTTTTAATAAAAATTATAACAAACTTGTAAAAAAGGCAAAGTACCGCCTAGTTTACTTCCCCTATTTTGTTTACAAACTAAACAAAATATAAAAAGGAGAGAAAAACAAAAAACGTGTATTGAATATCCACCAGAGGTGGATCTTGCACATCAAACAAGTTTTCAATTTATTTTTTGATCAATGGTTATAATCTTTAACTTCAAACTCATATGTATATTAGTTCTCATGTAGTGAGTAAACTAGTTCATATGAATGTTTGATGTTTGGCATGGGATTGTTACCGCTTTCAAAACGTGTTCTGATGATGGGAACCTAGAAAATTCCCGAAATAGATCTATCAACACATTCCTGAAAGGGTCAAATAATAAATTTGAAAACAAAAAACTCTATAGATTATTTGTTAGGACAATATCCTAATGAATAAATATAGAGTATGGCCTCGAACTTGAATAATTTTCATTTTCTTTGAGATATAACTTTTTTTTTTTTATCGGGTATAGATATTGTATTGGGTCAACTATTTTTATATGTATTGCCATTTTTGTTACCGCTGCTGCTGCAGGTTGTGGTTGATATACAGGGTTTACATTTATATTGCACACATACGATATTGTAAGTATGTACTCTACATGTACGCCTTGACTGTATGTCTGTTATTGCTAACTGCTCCTGCTCCGTCTTACTTGCAATCATATTATGTATAATGATGATGACGATTCGTACGTTATTTGGTTCTTTTATTGGTTTGATTTTATTTTTCATCTTACCAGCTAAACAAGTACTGCATATGCGTCATCATTTTATGCATTATCGAGTTCAAAAGGGTATTTTTTTTTTATGAGAGTTTTGTGTTTTTAATCGAACCTAAAATATGTTTGTGTATTTCCTTTAACCCTCAGATGTACGGAAGGTAGTACATGTTTTTGAACGCGGCTAATATTGGTTGATGAAAGTTCTTTAATTCGCGAATGTCTACTAAACCTTTTAGCTGACTTTGTTGTAAAACACTCTTAAGATACCCAGAAAAAATAGTGAGGAAAAAAAACACTAGAACTGTTGAATCGGATATTGTTCAAAATTGGGGTTTTCATCGCTGAATTTAACATAGGCTTGTCATAGAAAGGGAGTTGTTCCTTTTAATAACAATCAATGTAAATCGTCGTCATTTTTAATTAATTTAATTATCACGTGTTTTTAATTATTTATGTTTTAATTAAATATGACGTGGGGTTTGAACACATGAACTTGGTCATGCCAAGCTGACCCCTTACCTATCTCTTGATATATGTACATGATAGTTCACTTTTAGTAGACTAATTCTTGTTTGATGATATACCATAAACAAAAAATTGCATGCATGTATAAATTTGTCTTTAAATATAGTTATTTGTATTAAGTAAAAATGTCTCAATATAGATTTTTTTAAATCTTTGATATATGTTTTTTAAGGATTTTCTCTAAATGTTTTAAAAATTTGCTTTAATAAAAAATTAATTAAATATTTATATTTTTAATATTTAAAGAAAAATTACTTAGATATTTAAAAAAAAATTAATAATAATATATGTACAAGTATATAATATCTAATATTTATTATATATTATATGAAACAAGTGATTAATTTAGGAGTTGTTCCATTTATTTTTGCTATGTAGTTATTAGTTATGGGGTTTGACAATTACTTATCGTACAGGTTATATTGGGTCGAGACTGTGGGCGAAAACTTTTCGGCTTGTGAGTTTTCAGAGCTCTGATATGTCATTATTCGGCTTTGTTGAATAGCGTTTTTCTACTTAGTCCGCCTCCGTGGAATTATTACCGTTTAAAAAATCATACTTTCTCTTTGGGGATTATATCCGAAAAATTTCGATCAAATATTGGAAATGGGAATAATTTACGTGGAGGTTATAACCTGTCCCAAGTTATGTACACTTCGGAATAAAGCTTAAAATTCTACTTAATGGTCATATTTTTGTTTGCAAAGAATTCTTCATCTGTGCTTGCCATCCGCTATTAAATTTTCTACAGATATATAAACAATCGTGTCGGTTTACAACGGTCAAGTTTAATTCAGTAAAGGGTCAAGTTTAATTCGGTTAAGATCAGATTATAAAGGGTCCGCCATCTAACTTTTTTTTTTCAACTATTGCTTATTTCGTGAATGGTAACACTTAGCTTATGTCTGATTTCACAGATAATTAGTTTTATCCTTCCGCTGAACGAATATGGTCCGTATGTTCGTTATCTTGTAAAAAAAAGTGAAAGAAACTGGCATCCTCATCGATAAACCAAAGCGTGAAAAGCCAAAAACAGTGCTTACACCCGAGAATATTTCTGCTGTGGCAGAAAGTGTGCGAGAAGCGCCATCAACATCAATTCACCGTCGTTCTCAACAATTGAACATTTCGGAGACATCATTGAGACGAATTTTGCATAAAGACCTTGGTATGACGCCATACAAAGTCCAATTGGTTCAGGAGTTCAAAAAAAAAAAAAGTTATTTGGCGGACCCTTTATTAACTTTCTTTAAGATCGATGTTCGGAATTCTAACAGATTTTTTAAATGGCTCGCATTGTTTCAAAAGATTTACAACAGGTGTTCTGACTTGCATCTTTGAAATACTCCACTGCTCATAGGAGACAGGGTGGATATAGATAACTCAGTGTACATGCTAACTGAACGAAGCGACGTCTATGTCATTTAGACTCTTTATTCGTAGGGGTAAGAGCAAGCCACCATGGTGGAACTCTGATGTTGCCAATATACGGACTGAGTGTCGAAGACTGTTTAACGTGGCAAAGAGATCGCGTGCTTACAATGACTCGGTGTACAAGAAACTGATTTGGAAAGAAAAGCGATAGTCCTTGAGAGATTTCCATTGTGGTGTGGATCCCGACTGCGTCTATTGGAAATAGCAAAAGTCGAATGTTTCGGTTGCTGCAACCGAATTTTTCGGTTCATTCGTATAAACCAACAAAAGTTCTGTCATGACAATAGAATTTTGATTGTCTCAACAGAATTTCGGTGACAACTATCGCTAAATTCGGTAGCCACAGCCGAATCATTTGATTGCCTGAAAAAAAAACGCTTGCTACTACCGGGTCTCTTTCTGGGTGTAGTTATATCTGCGGGTCTCGATGATGTCTTACAAGCTGATATTTAGAAGTATGATTTGATTGTTATAGTATATGTGCAGCCTGCTTGAGATGATCATATACCATTTTGTCCATTTTGATACATTGGCATTCAGGTTTTTTTAAATATGTTCATATATATTCAAAATTTGGAGATTTTCAAAAAAAATCGATAATCAAATCTTTAGCCAGATCGAAATACTAGTATCAACCTAGCTGATATGTTTGATTTGCTATATTTTTGTAAATATACGCAGGTTGAAAGCTCGTTATAAATTGAAAATAAAAATTGTTGAATTACTATTCAACTTCAACATTGCAATACGTTCCTCTGAAGGGTTAATTTGAGTTATATATTTAATCTCTTTGATTAATTGTTTTCCCCCTATAATGACTTTTTTCTATTCGTACCTTTTTCTTTGATTATTTATTTTTTTTTTCTTCTTATTTTATCAGCACAAATGAACACTTTTCCTATTTTTTTTTCGATTTGTAAAATTAATTACATTACAACTTACATATAAGCATTACCCACAATTTTCTTTGCGCATTGGAACATTCCAACTCGTTTAGTTTACAATATAAGATCATGTTAAGAAATCCTATTAGTTTTAAATGAGCAACATGTCAAAATATTAGATTTCTGTGGTTTTAGAAAAACTGCTATCTGTGACTTTTTCCAAAGGTATTTTCAAACGTATTAGTTTACAAATAGTTGGTACGTTGGTACACATTTCTTTTAGCTCTTGTACGAGTATGTTGGTTAAGATTAATGTAGAAAAAAATAATATATAACACATTGTTACTTTAGGTGTGGAGAATTAAAAATCAACACATAATTCATCATCTTCAGTTATACAGGGTGTCCGCCGGGAAGGTATACTACTTTATTTGTTTATAATTTTTGATTAAATGAAAGAGAATGGATTTTATATTGATAAATTGTTATTTAATGTCGGCAATTATGTATGGAATACAATATCAGATAAATGTCCGCCTCTGTTAGCCTCACAAATGCGAGCCCTTTTGAGCACATTTTTCATTACATTTCACGCGGTATTTCATTAAATTCATCGCGAATATTTTGTTTGAGTTGCTCAAGCGTTTCTGATTTGTTTGCATAAACCCTGCTTTTCAGATATCCCCACAAAAAGAAGTCCGGAGCTGTCAAATCAGGCGACCGTGGAGGCCAATCAACATCACCATTTCTTGAAATAACTTGTTGTGGAAAGAGGTCTCGCAGTAATTCCATTGTAATCCTTGATGTATGCGCTGTGGCACCGTCTTGTTGATACCACTGAATCTTAAATGCAAATCCTTGTGCAAAATTTTGGCCAAAGTTGTTCTTTGAAGACCAAGCTCCTGAGCACGGCGTCGAATTAAGATTGATGGATTGTTTTGAACACTTTTTTGAGCAGCTGTAATGTTTTCAGCCGATCTTGCAGTACGTTGTGGTCCATGCTTGGTACATATCACCTACAGACCCTCTTTCTTTGAAATCATTCACTACACGATGAATGGTGCGTTTTGTTGGCACGTTGTTTCTCCCGAAAATTTCACGTAACTTTCTCATCGTCACAGTAATCGATGATTGATTTTGATAAAATGTTTTAACGATTAAAACACGTTGATTTATCGAATATTTTTCCATAATAAATTTGCCAAGTGTCTACTTCACGACTGAAAAATATGAACTGTCAAGACTAGTGTTTACCAAAATGGCGGCAAAACAAAGTAGTATACCTTCCCGGACACCCTGTAGTTTAAGATTTTTTTTTTGTTAAGGGAAATCGTAAAGGAGTTCTTAGTTAGAAATACTTAAACTGACAGTTTCAGAACTTATTTTAAATTATGTTTGATTAGAATTCATTTAATTGGAAAAATCAATCATTTAATCAATCATTTAATCTGAAGTTCCGAGATTGCTTAAAAAATCCTTCCGATTCTAAACTTTATTACCCTATTTAAGTAACTTGTATCCTTCTTAATATTATTTTAGATTATTAACTTTAACTCACTGGAAATTGTTTTTCTTTTATTTTTTTAGAAAACTGGGTCTCGATTTAGTACCTCGTGTTGGTCCCTTAGCAGTTGATCCTCACAATATTGGTATCGTGGGACTACACAATGTTCATGTCACAAGTGCAGATAATGCTAAAGCATCATCGGTAAGTCATTTAAATTTTTCAGTACAGCTAGAGAAGCACTTTTCATAACAATTTCAAGATTTTTCTAATTAATCCCAGCGAAATTAAGTGGAAGTACCTCTTTAAGAACCTCTTTAACTTGACTTCCAAAGCATTAGCATAAGCATATTTTTCACTTTAACCCATTTACGGCCGCCGTGCCAATTTGGGAACACTTAGTTATTGAGGGTGTACAGAAAAAGTATTGATATTTATTAAAAAATATATGCATTAATAATTACTAGAAAGACCTATGGTTACAAAAAATGTTGAATGAATTAATTTTATTTATTTTTAGTGCCATAATAACCTAATTAATTTGGCCAATAATATAGATGTGGAGATAGGTTTTGGTTAACAATAATTAAATTTTCCGTGTACAGTTTAAAGTCATAAATTCTTTTTTTTTTTTTTATCAAATTCAATACATAAAGAATCACAGAAAATGATTTTTAATTTGATATTTTACATATATCTGATTTTATAACGCATAAAATAGTGCTGTGCCAATTTGGGTACAATGGCTACAAGTATTGAATTCTAATATACGCAAACGCACGAATGAGTAACGACTCGAGAACGTCTGTTTCGACGAAGAAGTTTTTGAAATGATCAATAATCTTAGCTAGTTGTACGCGAGTCAAAATAATCGACACAACTTTACTTTACTTATTCTATCTGGATACCACAAACTTCCAAGGGAAAGCATGTATTGGAGTTAAGATGAAGATATAGGAGTAGAAGTGGTGTCAAATTCTATGTCCAGGAATAAGTTTAAAGAAATAAAGAGAAATTTGTACCTTGTCGATAATATTGAAGCTTCAAACACCACTGACAAAATGTTCAAGTTACGCAAACTTTCAGATGTTCTTATCACAAAGTTCAACCAATTTGGCGTTTTCCACGAAAATATTTCTATCGATGAGTCTATGGTTAAATATTATGGTCGTCATTCACCAAAGCAGTTTATTAGAGGCAAACCAGTTCGTTTTGGCTATAAAAATTGGGTCGCAGCAAGTTCCTCTGGATACTGCTACTCTTTTGATATTTACTGTGGCAGATCAACTAACTCTGTTTCTGAGCCATCTGCTTGATAAATTATCGACGAACCCCGCCAATCACAAAGTCAATTACAAGTTGCGACTTGCTGAATGATTTTCGTAATTTAGGTTACCGTGCTACAGGAACAATAAGAGATAACCGCACTAAGAAATGTCACCTGACAAATGTAAAGGAGATGATGAAAAAACCAAGAGCAGAGTTCGATTACAGGTTTGATAAAAATAACGAGATATTATTGGTCCGCTGGAAGGATAACAGTATTTGCACAATGACTACCAATCATGATTCTTATGAGCAGGATTTATTAAAAGATGGTGTTTCCAAAAAAAGCAAAAAACTAATATGCAGATCCCATACACGTTTCAAATTACAAGAAGGGCATGGGCGGAGTTGATGAAATGGATCAATCCATATCATTATACAGAATTGGCATTCATGGTAAAAAATGGTGGTGGGGTTTATTTACATACACATAGAAAAGAGAACCAATTGCTGCAACCGAATTTTGATAGTTACATTTACTAATATTTATGTTACTTATTGAAGTCATTAAAATTTGGTACTGACTATTTACTTGTGGTCACAACTGAATTTATTAAGTAGATCAAACCGAACTTAATTAAGTAATACACCGTATCCAGTGTTTTTATTTTTATTTATTAAAATAAATATTACAGTCAATATAAATAATATATAAGTAAAGAGCAGGAATTAATTAATTAATTAATTCTTAAAAATTTTTGTTAATTATAAATTATTCCACAATGCCGTTGCCAATCTCTATATAGAACTGTTATGGAATCAATGGTAAAAAGATATGGACGTTTATGTACGACTACTTTTGAGAAATTTTTAAATATTTTTCATATTTTGAAACGCGATATTTCAAAATTAACTGGGACTAGCAATCCTAAATTTGATTGAAATCAGAGGGGTTGATTTTATGTTTTCAGTCTTTAAAATATCGTCCGTTGAAATTAATTGGCTGAAAAAAAAAAACTTTTTTACTGCAGTTTGCTTTTATTTCGCTACTTTTTTACCTAAAAATGATTTTTTGAATTTTTAAGATATCTTTTTTATTCCCCGAAATATAGTTCGTTGAAATTTATTAATATGCAGCTTTTTGTAGCGAAATTACTATAGCAATGAATTTCAACGGGTGATTTCGCTGAGAAGGAATAAGACATATTGAGGAATAAGATATTAAGAGGTCAGATACGGATGCAGCGTAACTCTAACCTCTCAAAAGTATACTCTGGTCTCTTGGTTCAAAAATTGATTGGTCTGTCTAATATAAAGTATAATTCAAAAATTAAGGGGTTTACTAGCTTTAGATTTTTTTTATAATTTTTTTTTTATATTTCAATAGTTTTTCTATATACATTTTGGAGAAAAAAATCGCAGAAATAAAAGAGTTAAACAAACTCCTTGCCCTATATTTTACATGAGCAATATTTTCTTTAAATGTTTTTTTCTCAAAACATGGTATTGAAAATCGGGTGCCACTGTGCAGCTTTAACCGGCTGACCGATTTTTAATCGGGTTTTTTTTTTTTTGTTTTGTAGAGGACTAAAAATTTAAGTTCCTAGCGTAGAGACATTTTTTAATTTTTTACTAGTGTTTTTTTGAAAGTTAATTTATTGACTAGTTAATTTTTGAGTTTGCCCTCGTACTATTTTAATGCAAATCAAAAGTTTAAAAATCCAGCTACATTAGGGACTAAAGAATTTATTCGTGTGTGAAACAAAATGAGTACCCAAAGCTCCACAATTGTATGTGTAAAAAAAGAGATATATAATGAAATGGTTACCAGGGTTGCCATGGTAGTCCGAATTCTAAATTATAATTTTAAGAATAATACTTAATAGTGTGCGTTTTCTATCGCAAAAAAAATTATATAAATAAAGCATTTATTTATTTTTTATAATTGCTTAAATATTGTTCTAAAGCTAGTAAACCCCTTAAAAGATGACAATGCCAAAATGCTTAACCCTTTAACTGGCAAACGATGTTTTCCAACGAAATTCATACTATGTGGTCCACTCGAAAAACAAATAACAAGTTCTTCAACAAAATTGTTTATTGTTGCCTAATTTAGGCGATACGAGCCAAAATATTTTAGGGTGCATTTTGAAAACTAAAGCATATAAAAGAGAAGTTTTAATCAAAAATTATTTCTCTTACCACACTCCAAAAACTATTTTTTTCTGCTCCTATTTAAGAAGATATCACGATTTTCGCTTTTTTGAAAAAAGCGAAATTAGGCGAAAAAGTATCAAAACTTAAATTTATATTGTTCGAACTTCAACGCTTTGCTATTAATACTTAATGTCTTCCTTCTGCCAAATTTCATTAAATTCCGTCTTTTAGTTTATAAGTTAAGATGATATTCTTTAGAGGAATCCTGATAAAATCCTGTGAGTCCTTGGACCAAAGTAAGGACTTATTATTAAAGATAAAGCTTCAATCTTACTTATATTTCCTTATAAAGAGTTTTTAGTTAACTTAAATTGGTTTTTTAGATTTTTGAAAACTATATTTTTTTAAAACTAATTATTTTTTGAAATTTTACGAAATTTTGATTTTGAAGCTTGCTCGCTTCCAAACCGTGAACGGCACACGAAAAATTTCTTTGCAAAACATTTAGAAAATTTAGTTTTCTATCGGAATATATTAATTTCTAAGTATAAAACGCTCATTTGATGCATTTGTAATAAATTTTATGAAGACTGTTCTGAGGCAGCCTTACCCGTTAGAGGGTTAACGGGCATTTAGGGGTTCAGATCATTGGCAGAAAGTGTTTGTCCGGTAATGATAACGATTAGCGGAATAGTTTTTTTTTGTAGCTTCTTGTAAAAATATTTGAAAGTATTCCATTCTTAAGATATTGTGCTATAAAAATTATCAGAATTATCTTAAAATTGTAATGAATTGTTTTTTTTTCTTTTCTTTCTTTTATTTCTTTAATCTTAACCATTCATAGAGTCGTGGAACTTTACGACGTAAAACACAACGAAAAATCCACACACATCATTTATACTTTTGTATGCGAGATTTTGGTTATCGAATTGCAGGAGGTGATGATGCTGAAGTTTATTTCTATTTATATGATGCCAATAATATGAAAGCATTATCGGAACGATTTCTAGTAAAGATATCTAAAGATGGTTATTCGAATTATATGCAAAAAGTTAATAGTAATTGTACGGTATTTACAGATTTAGGTAAGTACAATGGAGGAATTTTTGTGGGACAAGCAAGATAAATATGCTGTTTGGATTTCTTTCCTTAAAGGAGCGGCAGATTTGAATGAAGATCTCTATTTAGTAGTAGTTGTTATGCGTGTCGGTAAGATATTACCTTCGGAGCCGGTAAAGAAATCTGAAAAATCTACAAATAATTCGTGTTGCAATGGTCCTCCTTCCTATCGAAGACCTTTTGGTGTGGGTGTATTTTCTTTGGCTGATATGTGTCATTTTGATAGTACCATTGAAACTGAAGAAAAGGATCATAATATAAAATTGGTTTATCATAATGATGAAAAAGATTTTCATCAATTACCCGAATTAATTATTAAAAAATCAAATAGTAAATTTCAACCTATAAACTCGGCAAGTCAAAATAATCAGGGGGTATTGGTGTCCTTTAAACTTTTACACGGTGGTTTGGGTCAGGCACGCCAAGAACAACCATTATTATTTCAAGGTAGCACTATGACACGAAAAATGGGTTTTCCTGATGTTATCATGCCGGGAGATGTACGAAATGATATGTTTCTAACCCTGGAAAGGGGTGAATTTGAAAGAGGTGGTAAAAATACTGCTAAAAATATACTCGTTACTGTTATTGTATTGGATGTTGCTGGCAATATCCTAGCGGAATGTTTATGGGGGGCCTCCGGTATGGATTCACAAAACTACTATAAATCCATGATATTATATCATCAAAATGCACCCTGCTGGAATGAAATGTTACGTCTAAGTGTACCCATTGATAAATTCTCGACTGCGCATGTGCGTTTTGAATTTCGTCATTGTTCGACACGTGAAAAATCCGATCCTAAATTATTTGGTTTTAGTTTTGCTCGTCTAATGGATCCTAGTGGTGCCACTTTGGCCGATGGTCAACATGAATTGTATGTTTATAAATGTGAAGATGCTTCAAAATTGACGACAGCAAACTATTTGATATTACCCTGTAAACCTAAAGATTCTCATGCCAAGGTAGACTGTAGTTCGATATTTCATAGATCTTCCAAAGAAGTATTTGTTATGAAATCATTATTATGTTCTACGAAATTAACACAAAATGCGGATCTTCTTTCGCTGCTACAATGGCGTGCACATCCAGAAAAGATACAAGATTCCTTAACTGGTGTCTTGCGATTAAATGATGAAGAATTGGTGAAATTCTTACAAGATGTATTAGATGCTTTATTTGCTATGTTCTCTAATGAAGAAGGTAATAGTACTCAACATTCTGGTCTGGTATTCCATGTTCTTGTCAGCATTTTTAGCCTCTTACAAAGTAATAAATTTCAACATTTTCGCCCGGTTATGAATGAATATATTGAAAATCATTTTGCTGCTGCCCTGGTTTACAAGGGTCTCATAACGTCCGTTGAACATATGGCCGTCTTTATGACTAAAGCTGAACATCCTGATCCTTTTCAAAAATGTTTTGGTTCTTTGGAATATATTTTCAAATTGTTAATACAATCACGCAAATTATTTGCTCGTGCTACTGGTGGTCAATATGAAGATTCTTTTCGAAGAGATTTACATTCATTATTTACTGCCTTAAATGGTATGTTGGCAGTGCCCTCTTATGATGTTATTATACCTACGCAAGAAGCTTTACTTAGATCAACGGGTGTAGTTTTGGAACAACTAAAAGATACTTTACCAGCTCCTGAATTAGGTATGTTGGCACGCAATATGTTAGATGCTATACCCAGAGATGCTCCTATACGTTTGGTTCAAGCTAAACTTCAAGCTGTTAAGGATTTAGTTTCGGGAGAACTATTTCATGAAGATGGTAAGTGATATTGTTTTCTTTTATTATAAAATCTCTTCCAATTACATTTTAATAAAACAACTTTTCTCAGTATTCCTCTTAGTTTCTCGGATAGTTTTTTTTTATATTATATCATTGGAGTAAAGTAATTCTACTCTCGCTTATATCGAGAAAAAAAGCAATTACATTTTCATAAACTTAAATGTTAGCCACTAATACGAACAATTCTTTCGGAAATGGAGGAAATTTGAATATGTTATATATTTGCGAAAATTAAGATACCGGAATTTTTTTTTTATTTTTGCCCAATCTCACTTTGGAGGGTCAAAAAGTGCACCAAAACTTTGTATATCTCTTCTTTAGAATTGTAAAAGTTTTAAGCAGAAGCGCAACATTACACAGACCGACAACATTAATAAAAATTCAAGAAATTGTTTCATACAAAATCTAATTAATTATACATCCCACTTTTTATACCTTTAAACGTGAGATTGGGCAGCTCAGAAAAATACATGGCTCTATTGTTTTGCTACTCTACAACATATTCAAAGTTCAATTAAATCTGCGGGTTCGGGTCGGAATGCCCCCCTACCAAATACAGCAGCTAATAGGTCAATTCTTTGGGCAGTTTTTGATAGAATTTTCCTTCATAGAAGTTCATTAAAATCGATTCATTGATTTAATGGAAAAGTTCATTAACTGAATGAAAACTCATTAATATTTAAATTTTTTTTTTTTTGACAATTTTTTATGATTTTTTCATAATTTCATAAAAAGAATCATTAAGTCAATGAAATTTTTTCGGTTTTTTTTTTTCATAAAAAAAATCATTAAGTCAATGAAATTTTTCCAATTTTTTTCAATATAAATTTCAACTTGTAATATGCAAAAAAAAAGTTTGTTTAGTGTAATTTTTTGATTTTTTTACATTTTGGACTAAAAAAATATTCGCTGAAGTTTAACGCCCAATAGTACAAATGACATACATTTTTTTGTTAAACAGAATTAACCAAAACTTTGAAATAAATTGATTTCAGGCGGTCTCATATCATTAACTCCTGATAACTTATCTCAAAATAACCAAAGCCTAATCATAGTTATTAATGTCAAATTTATTTTCTGGTGTTAATGTTAAACTCAGGTTATTTTTTAGAAAAGTTGCTAGTCCTTAAGACTGAAACATAATTGGCTTATGTGGCTTAAGTCAGGTGTTGAAGGTATGAAACGAAAATTAAGTTTTTTTTAAATTTAAATAATTGCATTTCCAAATTTTTGTTTCATACCAACACCTGATGATTTAAGTCAATTGATCCAATTGTGTTTCAGCCTTTAGTGTATAAAGTGTTGATGTGAAATGATATTTGACTACAAAATTCTTAGAAAATTGTCTTAAGTCGACATAAGCGCTTTTGTAAAAAGTCGTTACATATGAACACAAATTTGAGCTTTGTGACTAGAATTGTGAACAGAAAATGTTTCTAGAGTTATTGAAAAAGATTTCATATACTTTATGAAATTTTCATTATGTCAATGAAACCATTCATTAAAATTAATTTAATGAAACATGTTCCATTGATTCAATGAAACATTTCTTTTGGGGACTTTTTTATTGAATTAATTAATGAAGTTATATAACCATTTTCAAAACAAGGTCCGCATTAGCGAAGACGTTCGCTTAAGGGAGCCTAAACTAAAAAACTCTAAAAGCGTATAAAATTGTTAGAAAATTATGTAAAATCGACAAAAATTGGTAGGTAAATTAAAATTTATATAAATTTTGTTCATTTAAACGTTTTATGTTGCGTTTAAAGCTGCTTTAGAATGCTAAGAGCCAAGACGGGACCACAGAGTAAAAAATATTACTTTTTCTCATAATTTTTCGTATAAATTTTGGACAAAGTGTATCAAACTGTTGGTAGAATATGACCCAATCCTTCAAGTTTTCAGAAACATAGGGTGTTAACGACGTTTTACTATCGTTAATTTGTATCCTTAATTTTATTTAACATTTGCATTTTATTATTTTTACATTTTATTAACATTATAATTTAAATGTCACCCTAATGTTATTTGGTTTTGTTCTAATAACTAACGGTTTAATCGTACGATATTTTTGAGTAGTTCTTTACTATTGTTGTCAGGGATGTTAAAGTTGGTACAATTGTACATTTTGACCTTCTAAAGTACCGTGGTACTACCGGGACTCATTTGGTACAATTTAAAAATTTTTAATTTTTCCCCTTTTTGAATTTTTAGTATAGCAAACAAATTGTTATTGTGTCCTTTTTCATTGCATTTATTCGTTTTATGTAATGAGCTCTTAAAATATATGCGACTATATCCGCCAGATTTTACGATTTATCATCATTTTAAGGATTTTGAAGAATAAAGTTGGCAATTTTTTTTTTTTTAATATCGATTAAAAATTTACGATTTTTTACAAAATTTATCTGGCAGCTCTTACATATATTGACACTTGTTGCAGCCAACTTCACTTTTATTTTGAATTTATTAAAATTCTGAAGAAGTAAAAATTGATATATAGATATGGCATCACTTATAACATATGGGAAAACAGTGGACATTAGAGTGAGGTGAGTTTCTAAAAATAGAACTGTTGTGTTGTTGGAGTTGTACCTCTGAGATTATGTATGCAAGAACAAAAACACCGTGTATTGAATAAAACTAGTTTTAATCACAACAAAACTCGACCTAACTATAGCTCAGAGGGCTAAAGCGCTCTGTCTAACGTGTAGTGCGAGTGCATGTGGCATTAGAAATCAGTTTATCTATACCACGGTCAGTGATTGCACAGAAAAATTTCATATAGACGCAATCGAACAAATAAAAACATAACAAATATTACATTATTCAAAAATTCAAAAAAAACAGGGTCACTGACGAACGTTCAATACCAGAAACTGCGCAGTCTGATTCAGAAAAAATTGAATATTCGCAATGTAGTTATGATTTTTAGAAAATACACTCATTCTTCTCTACCACGTAGGGTATTCAATTTACTCGGGTTTGCTTTTGTTCGAGTAATCGAGTAACTCGATTTTGAGGTTTTTAATTTACTCGAGTAGGCGAGTAAGATTTTAAAATTGCTCGAATAACTCGAGTAACTCGAACAATTTTAATACTTTAAGTTTATTTTCCAAAAACTCACATTTTTGTAAGTTTTTATGTTTTATTAGTACTAATATAACATATACATATATAAAAATTAACAAATTAATTAAAAATTTTAGTAAAAAGTATATCTAAAAGAGAAAAACATTTGCTAAGATCATTTATTATTGCGACAGTTTTGTCTCAGTACACTCAAAGCAAAAGCGTTATTATATCAATGAAATTCTTTATAAATATGTTGAAATCTTCATTGATTTTCTTTCAATATAACTGGTTCATAAATATGTATTAAATTGTTTTATAAAAATATTTGTAAGGTGATCCGTTTTGTAATTTCACTCAGACTTGACACAGTTTTGTTATATTAGTGTGTTAGTACTAAACGAAAACATAGTCCATTTTGTCCTATCATTTTGGGATTTTGAGATATGTAATTTTTCTAAAAAAAATTAAAAAGAAGTTTTGAAACAACTTTCATGAATATTTAAGAAGATTTTCATCATACTAATGAAAACTTCATTACTTCTATATGTAAATTTTAATATGTGGAAATTTTGCGTAGGGCCGCTATGAATTTCCATATAGGGCTTCTAAAATTGGCTTATTACAACGACATAAAAGGGACCAACAAAAAGTTTTTAGTAAATGACATTTAAAAATTCCTTTTTGAAAATAAAGTATTTATATGTAGTTTCTTTAGATCAAATGGCAACTAAATTAAAAAAAAAAAAATAATGTTTGATCCCACTTTTAAAACTCAAATCCGCACCAATAATCTTAAACACCCCAGTCTTAGAACTTGTTTCTTTAAAAAATATCCAAGTTTCTTCGATATCGGAGTTTTTCGCATTAAGTTCTTCGTTTTTCGTAATATAATTTCTTTAACAGTGCTCACTTAATATAAAAATACACTTAACATTTAAATATTCACTATAACAGTCACATTATTTTATACAAAATATTAAAAAAATATAAAATAGTTCATATTTTTAAATTACTCGAGTTACTCGATTAATCGACCAAAATTGTTCGAGTTATTCTTTACTCGAAATTGGCCACATCGAATTACTCGAACAATTGTTCGACATCATTTCATCGATTAATCGAGTATCGGTTAACCGATTGAATACCCTACTACCACGCCTTTCACAATTAAATTAAATAAAATTGCATATTAATTATAGTATTAACTGCAATTGTCTGAAAAAGACGTTAAAATTCAAACTCAAACGAAAATTAAATTATTGTTAAAGAAATGAAAGAAAATTCCAAACAATCTTATATATGTTTAATTTAGAACGAGCTCTCAACCTCCGTATATTTACAAAAATAAAGCAAATCAAACATATTAGCTAGGTTAATACTAGTATTTCGATCTGGTTAAAGATCTCATCAGAACCCAATGTTTTAGAAAAGTTATAGCCTCCATAATAGGCAGAACTTTAACAAAAAACCGATTAATCATTAATTTTGCTCCATTCTTGTCTTCTTAGTAAAAATATTATTGAGCCAGAGTAAAAACTAAATTTTTTTTAACTGAAGTCGTTAAAAAATTAAAACGTTTGTAGTTTTTGGTCGGTAGTAGCTAATTTTCAAAATGAACTGAATGTCAATATGTTTCCAGACATTTCTAGTCGTTGCTGGAATTTTATCCATTCCACACTGGTCTGCAAATGTGGAAAGAGTTTTTTTCTTTTCAAAATATAATAAAAACTAAGGAAAGAAACAGACTACATTAGCCAACATTATCAAGTCTCATACAGACTAAGGATTGGTTAAGAGCGACAAATTTATGCTGCTATGATGTAGAAATTCCAAATAGTTTATTAACTAAACAAATAATTCCATGATTTGGTCTCATATATTCATAAGACTTTTTTATGCCTTATTTTATTCATACATATAATGTATGTTATTGGAAGGTTTTGTTTTTTTTTCTGTACAAGAGAATTTTTATGTATTTTTTTTTGTTGTTTTAATAAATTTAAAAAAAATGGTACCGTCAACGTCCAAAAAGTACAATTTTTTTTGGATGTTGGTACAAAATTGAAAACTCCATTTAACATCCCTGATTGTTGTTGTTTAACTGTAACGTTGAGTCAAACATAATCTTTTTTTTTTTGTAATAAGATGCACAAGTGGTTTATCCACATTTTTTAATAAATCAGTCTTTTTAAAACAATGTAAAAGAAAGGTTGATTTCTTTCTCATACGTAGGGATATTTGGAATATATTCCACTTCCTACAGGACTCTGATACAATAGGGGATATAAGTATCACATTTTTCGCCAATGGTAAAAAATGAGAAAATTTATGTTCAGTTTTTTAATTTTTTGTTCGCTTTAATGTAATTTTTGCTCGATTTGATTTATAAAAAGTGATATTTATAGATTTGTATCTCCTGATTCCAAATCTGGTATCTAAATTTTAAATTATTTGTTCGTATTCTTTCAAATAGAAAACTCTTAAAAAGGTTTACATCATAACTCTATAAGCACTATTAAAAGTGTTTCCTCCAATGATACCCGTAATGGACGGTTGTGAAAGTTCTTTTTCTTTCTCAACAATAATACAAATTGTAAAATTTATTCTAAAAAATATCCATTTTCTAACACCCCTTAGATTCCCGTACAGTTATATTATCGGTGGCCTGTAAACATTTACGCATGCATTTAAGTCGACGTGACGAATTAAGACTATGTGCCGAAATTTTATCAGAAATTTTAACACATCTTTACGATTTACAAAAGAAACAAAAGGAAAAGGTTACAAATACCTTACAACATGATTTGGACTCATTGTGTAAAAATATTTTGGGCATTTTAATAAAAACCATAATTATCATAATGGAAGGTTCCAATTCGGTGCTGCCACAGTTAGTGGCCTGTTTACTAGGCCTGCTGCAACTCTTAGATGAAACTCACTACAAACGCTACTGGGATGAATTAAGTCCTAATAAAGATCCCAGAGATATAAAGGAGTTTTTAGCTAAATCCCTATTAGTATTTGAAGAATTATTATCACAAGATTGGTTGGTATTTCCCACAGATTGGCTAATTATGAAATTGGCCTGTAACGATGTGTTACGCAAGTCTTTAGAAGAATTTGCCAAACCTTTAGTATATCGATTTTTGGGTTCAAAATCATTTGATTCTCAATTGTGGTGGACATACTTTAGTTTAGCTGTAACATTTCTAACACAACCCTCATTGCAATTGGAAAAATATCGTGAACCTAAAAGGCGTAAAATTTTACATTCTCATGGTGATATGAGGGTATTAATGGGTTTTCAAATACTCAGTATGTGGTCGCAATTGGGAGATCAAAAATTACATTTTATACCTTCAATGGTGGGACCATTTTTGGAAGTAACATTAGTACCAGAACCAGCTTTAAGAAAAGCTACCTTAACAGTATTTTATGATATGATGCAATGTGAACAGGTATTGTCAAAAATATTTTTAATAATTTAAATAAATTCCTGAAATATAAATCTTTTAAATGTTTGCTTTTTTTAGAGTGCTCGTGGTTCTTTCCGTTTGGTGGAAAGTGAACTTATTGACAAATTAGATTTATTAATTAGTGAAAATAAGGGAGATGATGAATATCGTGAACTTTTCAGTACCATGTAAGTTTTAAAATTTTATTAAATATTTTTATATTTCACTTAATATTTATAATAATTATACATACATAAAGTTATAATTATTATTATATTATTTATATTGATGGTCGTTGTTGATTTATATTTTAATTTTTTTTTTTTATTATTATTAACAATTTACATTTATAAGCATTTCATATTCATTGCTAACTTTTTTATTACCAATTTCTATAATCACATATAATGCCTTCAAACAAAAAGGGAACATCTAAGCTTAGTGTAAGTTCAATTTTAAAATCATCATTTTGCTTTGTAGATTTTTTTAAATGCTATTCATGGCTTATTTTATTTATTTTTAATTTTTCATTTTTTAAAAACATTATACCTACCATACATACTTAATCATTTTAAAAAAAAATATGTTGTAATCAATTAATAATTTAATTTTAAATTGTGAAATGGAGATGACACAGGCGGACAAAATTTTAAAAAAGGTTTTGTGAATTTGAATAATTAATACGATCGATTAAAATTATACTGGCCAACAAATTTTTTTAACCCTGAGAGTAGAGTTGGCTTAAAACCGATAAATCTTAAAACCGCGGTTTCGGTTTCTTAAAATTAGATTATTATTTTTCGGTTTTCTTTTTTGGAATATTAAAAACAATTTTTAGAAGATATTTATTGAAACTCAAATAATGGACGGCATTAAATTTTATAATTTAATTTATAACCTTTAGAGGAGGCGAGGAAAACCTTTATAAATTAATATTTTTTTTTATGAATTTTTCTCACAATTTGTTAATTGGAGTCCAGTTACACTCTTTTAAAAATATTATACAGTAGTGGTCAAAACATTTGGAACTGCTCCCCTCCGGGGATCAGATGGAAGAGCCAATGTTCGAAGACTACGAGGCGAAAAGTTTAATCCCAGATACACAACCGCCACAGTGAAGCACGGAGGTGGAAACATTATGGTGTGGCGGTGTTTTTCAGGAAATGTGATTGGCACAATTCACCGCATTACTAGCACAATGAAGGAAACAATCTATACAAATCTTTTGAGTTCAGTTATGCTTCCGTACGACCCAAAACACACTGCGGGGGTTGTAAAAGTTTGGCTGCAGGAAAATGAAATTAATATCATGTCGTGGCCGGCTCAATCTCCCGATCTCAACCCGATTGAGAACATGTGGATGATTGTAAAACGGAATATCGGCAATAAAGTATGCCGAAATGGTGATGAACTTTTCGTCGAGTTGGAGAAGCAGTGGAATGAAATTTCTGACGATTATATTAAAAAGTTAATTGCCTCAATGCCTAAGAGATGTTCAGAAGTTATAAAAAATAATGGCTACGCTACAAAATACTGAGCGTTAAAACCATTGTTTGTATTTCCTGTTAATTACTTTAAGAGTTGCAAATGTTTTTAACACTGCACTATCGACTTATTTTGTTAAAATTACTTTTTTTTTATTTTTGAGAAGTTATGAATATTTTGTTTGTATTTGTAAAATAATATGCTATAACTGAATTTAATAATTGTGCGCCCCGGTAGGCTAGTTGGTAGCGTGCTGGCTTATCAGTGCGGGGGTCGTGGGTTCGATTCCCACCAGAGGCACTGGTCTGTTTTCGCTACAACGCGCCGAAGGCCATAGTAGCTAGTGCTCGGTTAGGGTAATAGTATAATTTGTAATTGTATGATTATTAATTAATAAAATAAAAAAAAAAAATGAATTTAATAAAAAAAAAACAAAAACTTATGCCACAAATCTTTTTGATCAACAAAATTATAATTACCTAAACCATGATTTCAGTTGCAAATGTTTTGAACTCCACTGTATATTAACAAGAACATTTAAAATTTTGCGCTTACAACAAAACAAAGTTGGACATTATAGTTCATAGTGACTTTCGTTCATTTTCATACTAAATATATGTATACCAGACATGGGCGGCGTCAATTACATTTCAATATCATTAATAATTTCAGACCTACGCTCACACTTGTGAGCTTAAACGCTGACTTATGAAGTTTGTAAAATTTTAAATATCAATCATGGGGATTAGTAACAACATCTGGGTATTAAATTACAGGGCAATTACTCAATTACACCCAATTACATGTAATTAGACGTAAAAAAGTAATTGGTATGTAATTAAATAATAAGTGGGCGCTGTGGTGTAATGGTTAGCGCGTTGGACTGTTACACAGATGGTCCCGGGTTCGATTCCCGGTGACGGCAACATCAATTTAGAAAAATAATATGTATGAGTTTTCTATCCCTCATATGTATCGCAGCTCCCACCTTCGGTGTTCCATAGCACTTAACCCCACCGAAGTAAAATAATGAATCAGGACTATGAACCAAAAAGCTTCAATAAGTTCGCCAAATCTCATCAGGTGGCGAGCAACAACTGTTCTAAGAATTACAGTGTTGCCATGTTTGAAGCCCTTCATCTTTCCATACCTTTCATCTCTCTACTATCCCTTTTCCAAAGAAAGCAACACATAAATAAAAAGGAAGAATTTCCTGAGTGTTGCTTCTCTTTAAAAAAAAAAAAATAAATAAACATATATTGGTATTATGTCCCATATATGGTATTGGCAAAATTTAAAACTTTTCAAGGATGGGTTTAAGTCAACAAGTGTGAGCGTAGTTCTGAAATTATTAATTATATGACAAATGTCATTAGTGAATGATTGTGAATTGTAATTGACGCAGCCCATGTCTGATGTATACTAGTTTGATCTTTTAGTGCGTTCATTTGTTCCACAAATCTTTTCAATTATTGATATTGCTCAAATCCGCACAGTATGAGCGAAAATTGAACTATTTCAGTTTTAACCAGGGTTGGCAACGGTTTAATTAGGTCACCGGTCTTGGATAACGTTATTTTACATGAAAGGTTTTACACCATTTCAAATGATTTTATATATTTTATTAATTTGTTAAGGTTAAAGTCTAGATTAGCTACCTTAACTAAGAGAAAAAGGTTCAATTAAATAAATCTAGGTGGTGTTAAATTAAGCTTACCATTTAATAAATTAGCGACCAAAAAGAATAGATTTTACAAGATATGGTTATCACACCAAAGTTTTAAAAAAATTCGAAACCCATGATTCAGTAACATGCAATTTCATGTGTGTGTTTTGGGGTTTGTATTATAATATTGTAAATTTGTATAATATATGGAAAACCTTGTAATTTGGACAAAGCTAATTTTATAAAAGGTTCGGAACAAAGTTTTTCTTCAAAATTAGTGAACAATTTATTGTTTTAATTGGTTAAATTATTTAATAAAAACCGACTTATTTTTTCGGTTTTCGGGTTCGGTTTTGGGACTTCCAAAATCGCGGTTTCGGTTATACTAAAACAGCAAACTCTAGACTTGATTATACTTTTCGAAAGGTTTATTGTGTGCTGAACTCGTAGCTTAACCCAGAACTTCTGCATTATATCGGGTTTTTGAGATGTCTCAACATAAAGTTAAAAACAAAAAAATGTTATCCTATTTTAGTTAAATACAAAAAAATGTTTCAGATTCGGCCCAAAAATAATGAGTCTAAAAATAAATTTAAAAAAATAAATTTAAAAAAAAAAATTTTTGTTATTGAAAATTTTTTTAAGCAAAATGTTCCCACACGGAATTTGAACCTGGGACACCAGGTTGTCAGTCAACAGCTCTACTTGTTATACTTGATAGATAAAAAACATAAGAGTTGACAAATATGAATTTTTGATGCTAATTTTAACACGCAATAGTTTGGAAATTAGCTGCACAGTAAAACCAAGTATGTCATTTAAAGGACAATTTTGATATAATTAATATTTTCTAGTCTGTAGATAAATTTCTCGGGTTCTGATGAAATTTTTAGCCAGATCAAATACTAGTATTAACCTAGCTAATATGTTTGATGTGGTTTATATTTGTAAATACTCTTATACACAGAAAAAAACTAAAAACGGGTTTCAATTAAAAAATTTATTGAATCAATTAATATTTTAATTGATTTTGCACCTATCACGGCAATGATACTATCAATTAAACCTTTTGTTAAAATTAAGAAGGAAAAAAAAGTTATAAATAACTTCTACAAAAAAAAAAAAAATATGATACTCACAAAAAAGTGTGTGATCTATACGTTGGTATGTGTGTTTTTTGCAATGCTGAGTCTGTTTGTGTGTGTGCTTGTTTTGTTTGTTAACTTCAAATGTATTTTGTATTTTATACTGAAAATTTTCTATTTATGCATACAGTGTATGAAAAAACAAATTGAGAATTACGTCTAAAATAAAATATGTATTTATATATTTAAAAGTCAATTAAAATATTAATTGATTCAATTAAATATTTGTTTAGAAACAAATTAAATTCAAATCAAATCTTTAATTAGATATTTTAGGTTTATAATTTTTTCTGTGTACAGAGGTTTAAAGCTCGTTATAAATTAAAAATAACATTAAAATAATCTCGATGTAAAGGGTGTTTTTTATAGGGGTATAGAACTTTGAAATGGAAATGGAGTAAAACAAAGATGAATTTTTTAAATTAACATGAAATTTACTTTATTCGAAAGATAATCTTCTGACATTATAATTCAAGTATGACTTCTGGCATATGACAGCCACGGCTGGCTCGGACGTAGTCTAATATGGGGGTCAAATTTTCGATGACTTTTTCCAACATTTGTGGTCGTATATTGGAAATAACGCTGCGAATGTTGTCCTCCAAGTGGTCAATCGTTTCGGCCTTATCGGCGTAGACTATCGACTTCACATATCCCCACAGAAAATAGTCTATGCTGTTACCAAACGTTTCCTTCAATAAATCAATTGTGCCACGAGCTGTGTGACATGTTGCGCCGTCTTGTTGAAGCCACAGCTCCTGCACATCATGGTTGTGCTATTGATGAACGAAGAAGTCAGTAATCATGGCTCTATAGCGGTCACCATTGACTGTAACGTTCTGACCAGCATCGTTTTAAAGAAGTACGGACCAATGATTCCACCAGCCCATAAAGCACACCAACTGTCAGTTTGCATGTTATCATATGCATATTATCATTTAGAGGAAACGTGGTGCGAAAACGTTCCATATTTAATCGAATTAATTTCTCTGATTGACGATTATGTTGACCGTAAAATGGACGTAGTGCGCGATACGTATTTCGAACAGAACCATGATTTTCAAAATAAATTTTCACAATTTGGAAACGTTGTTCAGGCGTCAGTCTATTCATGTTGAAATGCCAAACCAAACTAAACATAAATCACTTGACAGCTGACAAAATGGCATCCAGTTAAAAAAGTGCTGCCAACTTACAGTTCTGTACCTGTATAAAAAACACCCTTTATATAAAAACAAAAAAAGTAATAAAACTGTAGAAAACATTATTGTTAGTTTTTAAAATGGGAGTTGGAAAAGGGGCGGTATACAAAAAAGGATTTCTGGGATTACCAAATGGTGGCTTCTTACTAATTTTGAACAAATTTGGTTAAAGTGGAACAGTTTTGCAGTTTTATACTTTATTTTGTCCTATAGTGTATATTAACGATTGCTCGATTTTGCAAGTATCCATTTATGTAATTTTGAAATAATACAAGATTTCGTGAAAACTTGAGCCGATGAAATAAAGTTAAAACTTTATATTTAATAATTTATATTTTTATTTAAACATGTTTTTAGGAAAAAAATTATACTTTAATATACTAAATATTTCCCATTTATAAAGTCTACTTGAAAAAGTTCAAAATGAAAATCCTGCCTGGAGGGATGCGGGTACAGCTTTTATTGCATCGGTTACAAGGCTCTTGGAACGTTTACTGGATTATCGTAGTGTTATGCAGGGAGAAGAAAATCGGGACAAGCGTATGTCTTGCACCGTAAACTTATTAAATTTCTATAAAAATGAAATCAATCGTAAAGAAATGTATTTGAGGTAATAAAATAACAGCAAAATCTTTAAAAACGTTTTAGGCCAATATTAATATTTTGTTAAAATATTTTATTTAAATGTTTTTTTTTAGATATATCTATAAATTACATGATTTACATTTACAAGCTGAAAACTATACCGAGGCTGGTTTTACTTTAAAATTATATGCTAATATGTTATCTTTTGATCGTGAATCCGTATCATTTGCACCCAGCGATAATGCGGGACAACCGGAATGGCAACGTAAAGAAAGATTATATCACGAGGTAAGTATTATATGGTGTTTTTAACAAATTATAAATAAGCTACAAAAAAATTAAAAATACGCTCAAATATGCCCACACTCAGGGAAAAAGATTTATGAAAAACTTCAAGAAAAACATCATTGATTTTCGTCCAATGTAATACTTCATAAATATGAGGAAGCTGTGTCATAAAAGATCAAATTGATGACGGACTTATTTATATTTATGAAATGTTTCATAAATATGATGATGAAGTTTCATAACTTTTTATGAAGTGCTTAATAAATATTATGAAACATTTCATGAATAGGATGATGCTGTTGTGGGCGTTGTGGTGTAATGGTTAGCGCGTTGGACTTTTACACAGAAGGTGCCGGGTTCGATCCCCGGTGCCGGCAACATCAAAATAATATGTATGAGTTTTTTCTATCCCTCATACGTATCGCAATGTCCACCTTCGGTGTTCCCATAGCAATTAACCCCACCGAAGTAAAATAATGAATCAGGGCTATGAACCAAAAAGCTTCAATAAGTTCGCCAGCTCTTCATCAGGTGGCGAGCAACAACTGTTCTAAGACTTATCATCTCGCGCAATTACAGTGTTGCCATGTCTGAAGCCCTTCATCTTTCCCCACCTTTCATCTCTATACTATCCCTTTCCAAAGAAAGCAACACACTAAATATAGGAAGTATTTCCTGAGTGTTGCCTCTCTTTAAAAAAAAAAAAAAAAAAAAAAAAAAAAAAAAAAAAAAAATTTAAATTTTAAATTAAAAAATATAATTTTCTATTTAAAAAACATTAATTAAATATCCTAAATTTTATATTATGTTAATTCTATTTAAAATGAAGAACAACTCACATAATATTTAATGAATGTTTTAGAATTTTAAATAATTTCTAGAAGATTTTGAGTTTTTAAAAAATTTAATTGCAAATAATATTTTTTACATTTCAAATCAAAAATAAAAACTTAAATTTATTTTTTCTAAATTCGAATATTTTGCCCAAAAACGGACAAATTTATTTTCACAAAGTTTATGAATTTATTTTTTATGAAATGATGAAGGTCTATAAAGCATTTGTCAAAAATTTGTATGAAACTCTTCATCATATTTATGAAAACTTCATATATATGATGAATAATTGATGACAAACGATTTATGAAACAATTTGATCAATATGATGAGACTTTTTTCCCTGATTGTGCTATGAATTAAAGAGCACAGAAATGCATTAAAATAGAGATGTCACGAATAGTTTATTTGTCAATTTACTGAACACCGAATATTCGGTATAGTAAAATGTTCAATATACCGAATAAAAACCGCATTTTTATGACAATTCTAACACAAATATTGCAACTCGGCGAAAAACTTCGGCTTAAGAGTTCAACACGCCAAAATTGTCAACTACACTCAAAAAAAAAATTAGTTGAACATTTTGTTAAACGTGTATTAAAACTATTTAACTAACTTTGTATCAATTTTTTTGCTGACATCGCGTTTCCAGCTAAAATTTTAGTTAAACGCTTTTAGCCAAAAACTAATTTTTCTTACTACCAAAATTGTGCTGATAAATACATTTATAGGATGGAGAACAAGTGAAAAGATGAGATGTAGATGCCGCAGCTTGTATGGACGAAGTAGAGAAAAAATAAGAGATTCTAACAAACACAACCATTATAAGACTTACACAAAATCCAACCACGTTTGATATCGTTCATTATTTCATTTTTCGCAGCAAAAAAACATCAAAAGAATAGATAAAGCATTAATACATTTCAATAATTTGGATTTCGATGTTATGAAAATTTGGATCGGAACCAATGCATTTTATATGGGCTTGTCATAGGGTGGAAGTTCTCTTTTATAATTCTTAAACATTGCTTAAGATGCAGTGAAATCTTTATGAAAGTTGAATTCTGTAGATGTTTACGGTTTATGGTTTAATGAAAGTTGAATTCTGTAGATGTTTACGCGATAACTCGCCTAGGAGAGAATACCGATAGCGCTTTAACTTACATTCTTTTTTTAACTTTTCCGAAACAATTTTTTCACATAATTTGTGGGAACGTTGTCTTTAAAGCAGAGGCAATATGGATATCAAAACTTCTCTTTTCTTGAGTATTTTAACGTTGGGTCCAATTATTTCATATATGCTCCTTTACAAAAAAATACGTATAGTATATTTGTCCCTCCTTTTTACCCTCTAAATTTGTGATTGAGCCGAGTTGGTAGACTAGATTTGGAAAGATTACATTTTGTTCAAAATTACATCTTTGGAAATTGTGAAAAAGAACTTCTTTAGAAGCCGGAAATCAGGAATGAATTTGGAATCAATGATAAATTAATTCTCTAAGCATACCTTACATATTTTTTGCTTCGAAGGCATGCATGTGTGAAGATAAAAATTCTGAATATTAAGAAAATATAAAAAAAAAACAAATAAATTTAATAAATAAACTAAGTTCAAAAATTTACTAAATGATGTTTTGATAAATTTGAAAATTGATGTGGCAGGCAAAAAAAAAATATTTTTTGATGAATTGAGGATTCAGGCAAAAATAAAATATGAAATACTCTTTGGGACTGTACAAAACAATAATGCCAGTGCCAGGTAGTGGTTTTTAAGAGATAAAGTTAAAAACAATTTCTTCCTAAAATTTTAGAATTATCTTCATTTGAAAAAATGTAAAATTTCGTCATACATACACATACATAAGGTCGTTTCAGAATTTCCACTTTTTTGGATTTTTGCTACCCTTGAAGCGGAATATAAATACTTTTGGCCTAAAAGATTTTTGAGGATTTTAGAGGGTCGCTGAATTGAATTATTCTTCTGCTTTGTTTTCACTAAACCAGATAAATCACTACTAAAGAGCATTAGCCAACTAAAAAAAATAATGCGGTTAATTATCAGTTTAAGGGTCACTTTGATGACCTTAAATGTAAAAAAATTCTAAATTCAAACCTCAATTACTTCAGAAAGAGGCATCTTATTGACGTGAAGTTAAATTTGTTGAATAGGTCTTTGAAATACTGTTCATTTAATAGTGTCAGCTCACTGATTTTCAGCAAAACACTTTTACAGATATTACCAATTTTTCTGCAAGGATCCTCCCAGCAAAAATTTTGCTGACTCAACTAAATTTTTGTTAACTTTACGTTCTTTCGTGACATCTCTAATTAAAAGTCAAAATACCTACGCAAAAACATGGATTTTTGTCAAAATATGCAAAAACGTGCAACTAGAAATCGATGTCACTTTGTTCTAAATTTGATGATATGTATTAGTTTTAAACCGTTCAGAAAAAATATGCATTTTCACGAAATTCCTTGCTTCTTGTTTTAACCTTATACTTTTTTTTATTTGATCTGATATCAAAAAATTCGCAACTAAGGCCATTCATATAATTTCACATATTTCGATCAACGTTTCGTTTATAATTTTTTGTTTAACACTGCTTAAAACTAATAATGCACTACTTTCAGCTCTTGTTTATGAAAAATACAAAACTAAATCCCCTGAAGATAATCCACGAAATGTTGTTCGAAATATTGGAAACTTAGTAATTAAAAATGTTAACAAAATATTCTTAAATTTATGATCTCAAGTAAAATTTTCTTTTAGATGTTTATTACAATTTTTATTTACAAATTCCTTTCTTTTCAGATTTTAAAATATTTCGATAAGGGTAAATGTTGGGAGAAAGGTATACCCTTATGCAAAGAGTTGGCTTTACTTTATGAAACTAGACGTTTTGATTACAACAAATTAAGTGATATTTTAATTTTGGAAGCTAAATTCTTTCAAAACATACTAACACAACTACGACCTGAACCCGAATATTTTAGAGTGGGTTTTTATGGTTTAGGATTTCCTTTGTTTGTAAGAGTAAGTATTTTACATTTGTTATTTACACCGTTTGCTCCGCTCAAAAAATTTTTACAGTCACACTCAAAATAGTTTTCACAGTAGAATCTACTGAAAATTACAATTAAAACAACTGCAAATTCAGTTAAAACTACAAAGGTACACTCATAGAAATAAACCTGTAAAATTTTCAGAAAAAGCTTCTTAAAAACGTGTTAAAAACTACGTTGCACAAAAAACCTGCTAAATTTAGCAGATCTTTTTGATAAATATTAATAAAATAAGAAGAGCTAAAATTAGACTATTAACTTTAAAAAAGTTTTATTTATTTTCCAGTTGAATTTTAAATAAAGGGTCCGCCAAATAACTTTTTTTTTTTTGAACTCCTGAACCATTTGGACTTTGTATGGCGTCATACCAAAGTCTTTATGCAAAATTCGTCTCAATGATGTCTCCGAAATGTTCAATTGTTAAGAACGACGGTGAATTAATGTTGATGGCGCTTCTCGCACACTTTCTGCCACATCAGCAATATTATCGGGTGTACGCACTGTTTTTGGCTTTTCGCGCTTCGGTTTATCGATGAGGATGCCAGTTTCTTTCACTTTTTTCACAAGATAACGAACATACGGACCATATTCGTTCAGCGGAAGGATAAAACTAATTATCTGTCAAATCAGACATGAGCTAAGTGTTACCATTCACGAAATAAGCACTAGTTGAAAAAAAAAAGTTAGATGGCGGACCCTTTAGCAATTTACTCTGCTCAATTAACAAAAAGTTTTACTAAATATTTGTAGATTAAAAACAACAAACACTGTAATATTAACAAAATTTTTGTTATATTTACCGTAAATTTAGAAGAATGCAAATAGCAGCATATTTTGCTAAAATGGAATGAAATTTTTGCTAATAAATTGTAGACTGCTGATTTTAGAAGGGAATATTTTTTTTATTTAAATTTATTTTATTTGTTCATTATTATTTTTTTGCTGATTTTAGCAGATTATAGCAGAAATAAACCTGTAAAAATAGCAGAAAAGCTACTAAAACTTAGTAAAAAATTACCTTGCAGAAAAAAATGCTAAATTTAGCAGATTTTTGTTGCTAAAGAACATCAAAAATAAATCTGTTAACTTTACAAAATTTTAGTTATATTTGATGTGAATTTTAGTTAATTGAAAATAGCATTTTACTCTGTAAAATTAGCAAAAACTTTTACTAAATAGTTGTAGACTCAAAATAGCAAACAAAAACTGTAATATTAACAATATTTTTGTTTTATTTACTTTAAATTTAGTATAATTGAAATAGCAGTTTATTTTGCTCAAACCAACAGAAATTTAAGGGCAGACTTTTATTCGTAATAAAAAAAATATTAAAAATTATTAAAAATGTGAGATTTTATTTGTTCGGTTTTAGATCATGACAAATTTTTCTCTAAATTAACAGAAAAATTATAATTTTTATATGATAATTTACTTTGACTATTAGAAAAAAACACAGAAAAAGTTATTATATTATATTTCTGTGTTTTTTTCTAATAGTCAAAGTAAATTATCATATAAAAATTATAATTTTTCTGTTAATTTAGAGAAAAATTTGTCATGATGTAAAACCGAACAAATAAAATCTCACACATAAATTTATAGATCAACGATAAAACTCACTATTAATTATTAAAAATTTCACATTTTTTAATGATTTTTTTGTAAATGTTTTTGCTGATTTTATCAGTTTATTTTTCTACTTCCAATTAACTAAAATTTGGCTCGAATATAACTAAATATTTGTAAATTCAACTTGAAATTCTTTTTTTTTTTTTTATTAATTATATAGTTACAAATTATTACTATTACCCTAACCGAGTACTAGCTACTATGGCCTTTGGCGCGTTGTAGCGAAAACAGACCAATACCTCTGGTGGGAATCGAACCCACGACCCCCGCACTGATAAGCCAGCACGCTACCAACTAGCCTACCGGTGCGCACCATTTGAAATTCTTATATTACTAATATTTAGTAAAAAAAATTTGTTAATTTCAGCAGTTTTTCCTGAAAAATAATTTTTAACTAATTTTTAGTAGCTTTTTTTGCTATTTTTTTCAGGTTTATTTCTATGAGTGTACTTTCAATTAACTAATATTTAGCTGAAATATAACTTCGACGGATTTATTTTTGTTGTTCTCATCTTACTAGTATTTAGCAAAAAAAAAAATGTGCTAGTTTTTACGAAGTTATTAGTAATTTTTACTACATTTGTTAGTTGTTTTTCAACATTTCAGTATATTTGAGAGTAAGAAACTACAAAAAAAAATTAAGCTTGGCATTAAATACTTTTTCATAATAACGCCAACTGCCGTTATTTTAACAGCAGTTGGATATTAGTGATGGTAAATTCTGTTACTTTTCAGTACACTAAACTACTTGAAATTTTTAATTTAGATACTCGATACTTTTAACGGTTTTTAAATTTAAAAAATTTTATGTATATTTTCACTTTTATTGAAAATTAAAATTTTCAAAATGTTATTTTAAAATTTTTTATAAACTATTCAATGTTTTTTTTAGTTTTTCAACTTTTTGTTTTTTAACCGTTCACCTTTGATTTTTCTTCTAGCAGAGTTGTATTTTAACGCTAATGACACTGTCAGTAAAATTTCAACTTTTGAAATGACACACCAAAACCCCAGGACACGTAAACTTAATTTTGGGTATTACTGTGGTATACTCCGTTTTAATAAGTTAGGTCAAAATAAAAAGATGTTTAATTTTAAGTTTTATTTTAAGTAAAATAAATCGAAATCTCTTTTGAAATTGCTTTATTTATTATTTATATGTCGAAATTCCAAGCTAACAGAGATGAAATTTGAAGATTTGAACCATATGACACTGAACTAACAGATGTCAGTATATGTCAATGGTTACTACCCTGACGTTTCGGTTCGTATATAAATGAATTTTATCCTTCTAAAAATAGATGGCCATCATTCTTAGACTTAAGTTTAGAGAAATAAACAATAAATAAAATTATTTCAAAAAACAATTTGATGCCGTTTACTTCAAATACACTCAACAAATCGATTGAGTCAATGCAAACTTAAAATAAATATCTTTTTATTTTGACCTAACTTATTAAAACGGAGTATACCACTGAATACTACTCCTCAAAATTAAGTTTACGTGTTCCGGAGTTTTGGTGTGTCATTTTAACATACTTACTGTGTTATTTTAGCGGAGTCGCATTGTTGTATTGTTTTTCTGTTCAAAATACAACTCTGAAAGTATCGAGTAGTTACTTTTAAGTCTCGAGTACCCAAAAAAAAAAAAGATTCTTTTACCAGCACTATTGGCTACCGCAGTTACATCAAAATCGAAATGAAAAATTTGAAAATGCGATTTCATTGAAGACATGTTTCGTCTTGTATACCCGGTTTTATTCTTCTGTTTGATTTTGAAATACCTTTAACTACCGTTAAAATAACGCTTAAATCAATGGCTATGCAATGCTCTCACGCTCTGTTAACACCTTGTGCCTGCAAATAGGAAACATGCTTTTTTACAGAAAACCAAAGCCAAATTGAAAAAACTTTTCCTCAAATCATAACAAATAATTCAAAAACTATCAGCAGGAACATTAAAAAAGTCAATTTAACAATTCAAAGTCGCTAAAAACCGTTAATTTTCCTATTTACAGCCACAAGTTATATATTTTTTCTCAGTAAGTGAGAGTATTGCAATCTCTTTATTTTCTAAACTCTTTGCTTAAATGCCGAAACTATTTAAGATTTTGATACATGCCACTATAAAAATCGTAGTTTTAAAATTTTCATATTGGTATTGAAGTGAAATAAAAATTAATAATTTTTTTTTTGTTTTTATTACAGAATAAACAATTCGTGTATCGCGGTTTGGAATATGAACGTATTGGTGCTTTTACACAACGTTTACAAACCGAATTTCCTACAGCACAAATTTTAACCAATAATAGTGCTCCCGATAATTCTATACTCACTGCCTCTGAACAATATATACAAATAAGTTATGTACGCCCAGTAGCAGATGCTCAAGCCTTAAAAACTGCCATGGTCACAGTTCCCGAAAAGATAGCACGTTTCTATGAAGTAAACGATGTTAGTCGTTTTATATCCGATCGTCCTATTTACAAAGGAACCGTAGATAAAGACAATGAATTCAAATCGTTGTGGATAGAGAGGACAACATTAGATATAGCCTGTCCTTTACCGGGTATCTTAAGATGGTTTGAAGTTAAACATAAATCGGTACAAGAACTAACACCGGTAGAATTTGCATGTGAGACCATGAATAATGTGGGCAAAGAACTATGGGATTTAATAGTACAATATCGTAATGATCCCAAACGTAATATAAATCCCTTCTCAATGCGTCTACAAGGCATTATAGATGCAAATGTTATGGGTGGTATTAGTAAATATCAAGAGGCCTTTTTCACGGAACAATTTCTAAAATCTCCCCAGGGCCAGGGTCAACAGGCAAATGTGCAAAAACTTAAAGCTTTAATATTGGAAAAAATTCAAATATTAGATCAGGCCTTAGAGCTACATGGACAATTGGCTCCAGCTGGTGTTCAACCGTTGCATAACCGTTTATTAGAAAGATTCTCGCAACTTAAACAAAGTCTATCGGGTTTGGGTAGATTAAAGCGACAGCACTCGGAAAGTATAGTCAATACTCCGCTACCACCATTGCCTACTGAAAAATGTACCATGAGTTTGGGTGCCAATAGTGGACCAACTTCTTTAATATCTGCCTCTCACTATTATGAACATGACGAAATATATACCAGGCCGGGTGAGACCCTTAGGCCAGTGGAGACTTTTAATAATTCCTATCAAACATTAAGTAAAGAAAGTTTAACTATAGAAAGAGATACTACACAGATAGCACCTCCTATACCAAATCGTCCTAGATCTCAAAATTTCGCTACAAGCATGTCATTAGATGGTCCTGAAGTACCACCCAAACGTAATAGTAACTTACATGGATCACCAGGAGCTCCACCTCTACCACCTAGAGGCATTACACCCGATAAAAGAGCTTCGAATCCTATGGTTTTCAATGATTTCTCTACAGAATCTCCAGTCTCTTCAATACCCCGAAGACCACATTCCACTTCACATCAACAGAATCAAAAATATGCTGTTGTAGATATAAGTTTTGATGATCCTGAGGCAGATCAGGCACCTCATTCCTTAACACATGCCCATAATTGTCATAATTCTGATATAACTCATTTAAATGTTACTTATGCTCCTAATGATTTTCGTGATTCCGGTATATCAACGGCTAGTGTTCATGAATTAAATCATTTAAATAATCTTAGTGAGGAGTCATCATCGAATTCCTTAAGTACGGTACATCATCGTGATCATTGTCGCATGTCTTCGAATGGTAGTATGGATGGTTCTTTTACTCCTAATGCATTGAACATAAATCAAAGAGAAAATTCAACATCATCATTTGATTTAGAAGAAGTACCCATGCCACCACCACCCATACCACCAAAATCATTAAATATCATTAATAATCATGAACTACAATCATCCGTAGATATAGCAGGAGGAGGAGGAGGACCATCATCACCCTCCCCACCGCCATTATCATCACAAAATCATACAAACCATTCAAATCACAGTCACATACACCATCATTCGCATCATTCTCATATTCATTCATCACAAAATGGCCAAATTGATGGTTATGTTTCACCCCAAATAATTACAACTACAACAACAACAACACCATCATCAATACCACCAACACAAACTACTCCTGCTGCCACAACAGCCCTTGATAATACTGAATCTCACAGTGATGTTGGCAACACTTTTTGAGTTACAATATGTCGCTGCCATCAATCACCAACATCTACATCTAGCATAGATATAAATACAACAACAGAAACATCATCATCGCCTAACACATCACCACCACCAACTAGAATCATGTTTACGGAACAGGCGGTGGTGCATGCCTCACAATCATTAACCTCATTGGCAATATCACCAAATTCTCAAAGTCAGCAACAACAACCACAACCACCAACAAAACATAATTTTAATCATCATCACCACCATCATCATCATCACCATTCACCTTATCATTCCTCGTCTGGAACTGCTCAACAGCAGTTACAACGTTATCAAAATAATCATCATCCTCAATATCATCATCGTAATAATCAGGTTCATACCTTACCCTCGTCATTACCCACTTCTATGGAAACTTCCATTTTACGTAGAAATTCTATTATAGAACATTGTTCCTGTGGTCTTACATTTAAAGTAGATAAAACTCCAAATAATATTATATCTACCTCAACATCTTTGTTGGCTCTTAATACTATATACAATGAAAATCCGGGTTTAATAGATCAATCGCTAACACAATCTCAAATTTTAACTTCGGACTCGCAACAACATCCTGTTAATAAATTTTATAAAAATCATCATCAACATCATGCTCATCATTGTCATCATCATCAACCCTTTCAATCAGCTCCTCCCTTAGCGGCACCATCGCTACCACCGCCATCATCATTATCTTCTTCACAACGTTATCAACCTACAGAGCCACCAGTAATACATACTCATGAATATTTTTCTCAAGAATCTCAAGAGCAATCAACTATTAATACTACCACGACTACAGCTCCAACTCCACATTCACATGGTTGCCGTCATTCGCATGTTCATGCACAAACTGATTTTTCATATGGTGCACGATGACATGCTTAAGAAGATGACTTCTCCAAAGGACAACAAATATTAGGTACGTTTTTTTTTTAGGGTTTAAAAATTGGAGGGGTGCAGAAATTACAACATTTTTTAATTAAAACATGTCTAAAATTTAAGATAGTCAGCGAGACAAAATCTATAAAAAATATGTATCGCAGTTCTAACCAATTACACGTTTTCTCAGTGTGCAGTCAGCCAAAATATACTCGTAATAGTTTCATTCTTATAAAGATAAATGATAAGCCTACGTACGCCAAAGTATGCAGTTATTTTAAATAGAAAAAAAAGACTTAAAAGTCCCTTATTGAATGCGCCATTTTGAATTTGAAATTTTGGATTTCAAAGAGGTTATCAGCCATAATATTGAGGGTTACATTCTGCACTGAGAGAATTATCTTCACTTCTGTAATGAGTTTCTTCATAGCTTTAAAGAAAATTGTCACTGGAACTCGTCCATTGAAACTTTTCATAGAATCTCTGAAACAGGTTTCATTTATGAAATGTTTGTAGAATTAATACAAATGTTCATTAAACTAATGAATCATTACGCCAATGAAACGTTTATAGAATTTATGAAATAGTTTCATTACATTTTTTAATATTAAGAAATTTCTTGACAAATGAATTGGAACTAAGCAAATTAACCGATTCTTATGATTTTTTAAACAATTTCATAGAAAACCAAAATAAATACGAGGCTACATTGAAATAATAAAGCACTTTATAAATCATGTTGAACACTTGAGAAATAAATCTTGAAACTAAATTTTAAAATGCATGAAAATTAATGAAATTAAGAAATTTAATGAAATTATTTCAGAATATTTCTGAAATAATTTCATAGCTCTAAACAAAATTTTCATTAAATTTATGAAGAGATAACACAAGGCAACAATTTTGAAAAAATTTTAGGGGCTTTGAAAACCACTATACAATTTTGATGTATTGTGGTCCCAGTAGTACAAATATGGTTCAATTTTGAAATTCTATGGAGAGGTTTTTTTTTAAAAAATTTTTAAGTAAAATTATAAATTTTTTTAGACGTTTCTCCACATAATTAATGATAACTAAAAAAAAATTAGTCCGATAGTCCGTAAATATATTGCGTTTCAATCGGCTCAGTAGTTTCGGAGTTATAATAAAAAATTGAGGGAAAAAATATTTTTTTACGTGAAAATAGCAAATTTTTTTGTTTAAAAAAAATCGAAAACGGCAAAAATCGTTCAGATTTATTACTTTATCGCAAAGCCACATGTAATAGGAACAAAATGAGATATCGATCATAAAAATCGATTGATTTTTTTCGAATTTATTCACAATTAAGTGAATTCGCTCATTTTCACCAAATTTTAGTTTTTTGTCTGATATACATAAAATTGAGTAGTTAATGTTCTTCTTTCGATTGATTGAATTTTGAAAACATTTTCCCCATGCTATGTACAAATTTTCACATCAAAAATGCATTACATAGTAACATTCGTGTATTTTTTGGCAAAACCCTACCTAGAATATACTGATTATATTCTTCGGAAAGACATTTGTGTTGGATGAGCTTAAATGTAAATAAATAAATAAATTAAATAGTAGAAAATTTATATTTTATTATTCACATTTATTATAATAAATAAAACAAGAAAATAAATAAATAAATAAATAAATATGTATTATAAACTACAAACTCTGAAATTTTCTTTTAGTCGATTTTCTACTATTGTTGAATAACGAAGTGTTACTCTGAATACTCCAGCAAAAATCAGCCATCATGTGTGCATCCCAGCGACCCTGGTATCGTTCCTCCATTGTCCGGATATCTTGGTGGAATCGTTCGCCCTGTTCTTCACTCAAGTCTCCTAGATTTTCAGGAAAACGATCTAAGTGACTGTGCAGGTAGTGTACTTTGATGCTCATGTTGCATCCAAGATTCTGGAAGTGAGTTAACATCTCTTCAACGTGCGCAACGTAATCATCACCCTTGTTATTTCCTAAGAAATTTTGAATAACCCATACAAACGAATACCATGCATTCTTCTCAATTTCTGACATTGAACTGCCAAATTCAGTATCGTTCACCAATTTGCGAATTTGTGGGCCATCAAATATGCCTGCTTTCAGCTTTTCCATACTTAGATTGGGAAACTTCCTTGAAATATACTGGAAACATTCACTATCTTTGTTAAGTGCTTTAACATATTGTTTCATCAGACCAAGTTTAATGTGAAGAGGGGGTAATATGATGCGATCTCGGGGCACTAGAGCCACATTTATAACATTTGGCGTACCTGGAACTAGTGTTTCCCTAGAAGGCCATTGTTTTCTCTTCCAATGTTCTGTTTTAGCTCTGCTGTCCCATAAACATATAAAACAAGGATATTTTGTAAAGCCGCTTTGTTGGCCTAAGAGGAAATTTACCATCTTAAGATCAACACAAATTACCCACTTATGTTCATCATACTTTATCTTCTTCATGACCAATGCAATTACAGAGTATTCTTCTTTTACTTTGGTTGAATGTGCGATCGGCAAGGAGTGAAATTTATTTCCATTATGCAAAAGGACACACTTCAAGCTGCGTTTTGATGAGTCGATAAATAAACGCCATTCGTTTGAATCATATCTCTGTAAGCCCATGGCAGTCATCAAACCAGAAATATCTGTGCAGTACACAAAGTCATCCACTTCAGCAAAATAATGAAGTAAGTCTTTTTCTCGAGTACGGTAATACGAAACTTTAGTTTCTTTAGTTATGAGACCTGTTTCTTTCATCCGGGACGCAAGTAATTCAGAAGATCTTTTCGACAATCCAAGGTCTCTAATTACATCATTAAGCTGATCTTGATTCCATGGTCTCGGCGAGAAATGTTTGTGTGGGATGAACTCATCATTTTCAGCTGTAGATGGTAGTGCTGGATCTGACATATCTGATTGGTAAGACATACTTGAGGTTGAGTGTCCTGGTGAAGATGAAAGCACATGACTACAGCTTGCACCCCGATCTTGAGCATATTCTATTTCTTGTGAATGTAGAACTGCAAGTGTAAACCCATCAGCAGACCTCGTGGGGTAAGACCATCGCATATGTTTTCCAAAACCGCTTTTTGTACTTAAACAAAAATAACACTCGGATGCGTGGTTCGCTGTTTCTCTCCATAGCATAGGCTTCAAAATTTCCAAGTGTCGTCTGTAAAATGAAAAAAAAAATTGAAATCAGGAATATGAAGAAATCAAATTTTAATTAAGAAATATTGTAATTATAAAATATTCCAAATCTATTAATTTATACTTACTTTACGTTAGAAGACTTCATAGATAAATTCAATCGACATGGAATGCATATAGTACTCGGTGTCCAATGCTGGTTCAAATTGTGCGGATAGATATTATAGCAATCTTGATATGACTTTTGCAATGAAGTTAAGAAGCACTTCCGTTTTTTCCCGGTGATATATTGGCCGTACACATAACAAAATAAATCTGGATCGTTTTTACATAAAAATGTTCTGGCTTTCTGGCTCATTTTTATTAATATTTGAAAATTGTTTTTAACTTCTAAGCTGTATGACTCTAATTTTTGTGTAGGTATTAAATGATGTTTGCGTTATCGCAAACACTTCTTGAATGATATAAAAAGGGTCAAGGAGATCTTATAAATACTGATACTATAATTTGGGATAACCCTTTGTGTGGATACAGTTTGTGTGTGCTGCAAATTTTTTATTATTCCCAAGAATCCTAAAAAACATTAAGGACTTTTATGAAAAAAAAAAAAAAATCATCCGTTACAGGTAGCTAACGGAAAATAAGAGCACTTCAGCGTACACGCACATTTATGAGCGTTTTATTACTATCCTACCGCAATCGTAAAAATTAAACAATCTTTTGTTTATTACTTATTTTTTTTTAATTATTAGAATCATAAAAATGTCATAGAGGTTTTTCCCAAAGGGGTTTTGCCAAAATGCGTGTCGTAAAATGCACCTGAGTTTTTATGTTCTGCATTTTCATTATATAGTAGGTACAATTTTCTACAGTGCTTGTAAATATGCGATACCTTCAATTAATTGTAAATAAAAATGTAAAGCATGCATCGATTTTTATGATCCATATCTAGTTTAATTCGCATGATATGTAGCTTTACTACAAAAAAATAAAAAGTAATATTTTTTGCAGTTTTCGATTTTTTCCAGATTTTTGTTTTTCAAATTTTTTTTTTTTTTTAGCATTTTTTTTTTTTTTTTGCTAACAATTTGTTTCATAACTTTGAAACTATTGATCGCATTAAAAAAATTTGTACACGTTATTTAAAGATATTGTAAACCTTAATTTTTGTAAATTTAATTTGACAAAATCGGACTAGTTGTTTTTGAGTTATGACAACATAAGTGGAGAAATGTCGCAAAATATTGTCAATTTTACTTAAAAATTTTTAAAAAAAAAAATTATCCATAGAATTGAAAAATTTTACCATTTTTGTACTTAGGCAGCCATGATGCATCAAATCTATATAGTGGTTAGTCAAGCCTTTTTTTGCTGTTGACCTGTGTAATTGATACCCAGGTGATGGTATGAAACGAAAATTTTGAAATACAATTGAAGGGCTTATTGTAAAAACTTGATAAGTCACATTACAATTTTTGCTAGTTTTTGCCATGATTTTATGCAAAAAGTAGAACTTTTGCAGGATTTTTTATTCTAGATACTTGTTATAAATGTGTAAGCAAGACTTTTATTAAATATTCATTAAAATATGACTAGAAAACAGCTAAAACCTGCTATAAAAAATGTGACATATCAAGTTTATACAATAAGCTCTTCAATTATTTAGATTTAAAAAAAAATAAAATTTTCGTTTCATACCAACACTTGATTTAAGGCTCTTAAGCCAATTATGTTTTAACCTTTAATCATAAAGAGAAAGAATTCAATAAATAATTTTGGAATTGTAACAAGCATACAAAAAGTTACTAAAAAAAAAACAACAAATAATAAAACGAAAATTAAAAACAACAAACAATTTTTAAAGAAATTAATCAAAATCTTGCTATTCCTAAACTCAAGAAAAAAATAAGTCAAAAATATACTACAATCAATAAATTAAATATCAAAATATTAAGAAAAAAAAACATAGCTGTGGACTTTTAATAAAATAACTTAAATCGACTTAAGTTAATTTGTCAAAAACTTTTTTAAGATAAACTTTTTTTTTGGAGAGTATGAACAATTTTTGCATGAATTTTTTTTTGAGATCTCGCAAAAAGATGCACACACAAAATTTGAATTTTGACAAAAATAATAGTCGCTGGAAAAAAGTCTTAAATTTTTTTTTTTGGAAAACTAATTACACTTCAACAAAATCAAATTTTTTTCCAAAATTACAAGGTCCGACCTATAAATTTTGATAGAGGAGACAAAAAAAAGACACGTGTATCGGCGTTTTGAAAGTTTACATCTGGGTTTCATTTTAGGGGGAGGTAAAGTTTCCCCCAAATGCAAATTTTTGTATTGTCAATCGGCATAGAAAATCGAGTAAAGCTTACTTTTAAAGTATATGATGTTTTCAGCAAATTTGTGTAAAATGTTACATAGAACATTTTTGTAGAATATGTTAACCCTCTAACTCCTCAAGGTAAGGGTCTTTTTTGTCCTTCTTTTAAAAAAGAGCAAAAAACACCATTAAAACAGGGAGTAAAGTGGTTAAAATGTTAAAATTTTACTATAAGTCCCTGAATACAACCAAAATCAAACATTTTTGTAGAATATGTTAACCCTCTAACTTCTCAAAGTAAGGGTCTTTTTTGCCCTTCTTTTAAAAAAGAGCAAAAAACACCTCTAAAATAGGGATTTAAGGGGTTAAAATGTTAAAATTTTACTATAAGTTCCTGAATACACCAAAATCAAACATTTTTGTAGAATATGTTAACCCTCTAACTTCTCAAAGTAAGGGTCTTTTTTGCCCTTCTTTTAAAAAAGAGCAAAAAAACACCTATAAAATAGGGATTTACGGGGTTAAAATGTTAAAATTTTACTATAAGTCCCTGAATACACCAAAATCAAACATTTTTGTAGAATATGTTAACCCTCTAACTCCTCAAAGTAAGGGTCTTTTTTGCCCTTCTTTTAAAATAGAGCAAAAAACACCTTTTAAACCGGGATTTAAAATCGGGTGTAGAAATCTGGGAAAACTTACCGCTAATGAACTTGTCTATAAAGCACGGATATTGATTTCTGGGTATGTGCACATAGGGTAATGCGCAAGCGGAGAGTCTCAGTTTTATACTTGTGGGTGGGTAGGACCACAACCTTGCGTTGTAAGTCGCGTTAAATTCATAGTCGTTGACAAAAATCCAACGCCATTTTTTCCTCCATTTAAACATATGAATTTTATACTTCCACTTACGTCTTGGGTATGAGAATGTACCAAAACCAAATTGACCGTGGGTAAAAGTATTTAGTTTAGAGGGTCTAGTTGCACAAATGATATTCTGAGATTCGTCTCAATCCACATGAGTCTTAGGGTTGCCAAATCTTCTTATAAAAGTTTTGTGGCGTTTCAACCTTCTTCTAAATGGGTTTCTCAAATTCAATTTAAGATGCTTAATAAACTTCAGCTTTCTTCTGTGTAAATTACGTGTAGATGCAACTAAACCTCTATGACATCTGAGTATTTTCTGTCGCAGTTTTCTCATTGCTTTAGAAAACCTAGCGGCAGGACTTTTTTTTTTTTAAATTATATGAAATTTTTCGTTTTAATCCAGTTCTTATTAACAGATGTTATGGGGTTTGAATTGGGTTTTTGTAGCAAATTAAACGAAGCAATATTAGACTTTATTCCTTTTTTGATCAAATTGTATAAAGTTTTATGATGATGAAGATGTTTTAGAGGAGCCGAACCGCACTTAAGGCTGCGTATTATGAATATTCTTTATGTGCTTTCGCAGGCCTGACGTTTGTGAAAAACTTCTTTTGCAATGTTTGCATTCGAATCTGTTTGGCGTACGGTGCTGATTTTGTATGTGAATCTGGAGACTATAGTTGGTGCTAAGTAATTTGTTGCATTCCGGGCACTGAAGCTTAGGTTTTTTATTTGGTTCCTTCCGCAATTTGCCTCCTTCTGTCCTTTGCAGATTTTCAGTTGGGAATGGTGTCGATGTCTGATTCTCTTCCAATCCATTTATACTCATTGTAAAGTCCGAGTAGTTTGATTTACTTTGTGGGATATTATTTCCATGTGGCATACCCGACTGGCTTCTTGCCGCTCTGCTGGTGCTTGGTCCATCGTTGTTACTTTCCAGCACGTATGTGATAGAATTCGCTGGTGCAAGAAGCTGGTTACCAATAATACAAACATCATCCAAATGGAGACGGTTGTTACTTTCCAGCTCGTGTGTGAAAGAATTCGCTCCCATAGAAAGATTGTTGAAATAATTTCTAACTTCATCCATTATATGCTCCTCTATGTCACTTACTGGCACGTGTGCGGTGGTAGGAGGCGTAGAATGCTCTTCATCCACAATTGTTATCTTCGGTATGTCACTTACTAGCACGTGTGCGGTGGTAGGAGGCGCTTCCACAATTGTAATCTTCGATATCTCTCGTTCTTTTCCAATTTGAAGTTTAATTTCATTCATGACCAAATCCATCTGTGTTTTTAACTCTTCTTTCACTGTTTGTTTTATAAACAGTTGAATTGGTTTTCGTGCCTCATCGGTAATGTTGTCATTTTCCAGCTCGTGTCTGATAGAATTCGCTTCCATAGAAAGATTGTTGAAAAAATTTCTAACTTCATCCATTATATGCTCCTCTATCTCTCGTTCTTTTCCAATTTGAAGTTTAATTTCATTCATGAACAAATCAATCTGTGTTTTTACCTCTACTATAGTTGGTGCTAAGTAATTTGTTGCATTCCGGGCACTGAAGCTTAGGTTTTTTATTTGGTTCCTTCCGCAATTTGCCTCCTTCTGTCCTTTGCAGATTTTCAGTTGGGAATGGTGTCGATGTCTGATTCTCTTCCAATCCATTTATACTCATTGTAAAGTCCGAGTAGTTTGATTTACTTTGTGGGATATTATTTCCATGTGGCATACCCGACTGGCTTCTTGCCGCTCTGCTGGTGCTTGGTCCATCGTTGTTACTTTCCAGCACGTATGTGATAGAATTCGCTGGTGCAAGAAGCTGGTTACCAATAATACAAACATCATCCAAATGGAGACGGTTGTTACTTTCCAGCTCGTGTGTGATAGAATTCGCTCCCATAGAAAGATTGTTGAAGTAATTTCTAACTTCATCCATTATATGCTCCTCTATGTCACTTACTGGCACGTGTGCGGTGGTAGGAGGCGTAGAATGCTCTTCATCCACAATTGTTATCTTCGGTATGTCACTTACTAGCACGTGTGCGGTGGTAGGAGGCGCTTCCACAATTGTAATCTTCGGTATCTCTCGTTCTTTTCCAATTTGAAGTTTAATTTCATTCATGACCAAATCCATCTGTGTTTTTAACTCTTCTTTCACTGTTTTTTTTATAAACAGTTGAATTGGTTTTCGTGCCTCATCGGTAATGTTGTCATTTTCCAGCTCGTGTCTGATAGAATTCGCTTCCATAGAAAGATTGTTGAAAAAATTTCTAACTTCATCCATTATATGCTCCTCTATCTCTCGTTCTTTTCCAATTTGAAGTTTAATTTCATTCATGAACAAATCAATCTGTGTTTTTACCTCTTCTTTCACTGTTTCTTTTAGCTCTTCTTTCACTGTTTCTTTTATAAGCAGTTGAATTTGTTTTCGTGCCTCATCGATTATCTGATCTTTTGACACCTAATCTTTTCCGTCTTCGCTGCAATCGACCTCTTCCTCCTCTACTTCCTCTCCATTGAAATCTTCATTTTGTTGAGTAGGTGGTGGCATTATTGATTTTGTTTCGTCTGTAACCTTTGGTGTTGACTGCTGCTTTTCTTTTTCGATAACTGTTAGTTCAATATCACTATCGCTTTCCAAGATTTCTTCTTCTTCCTCCTCAACAGTATCATCACTTTTGTTGGTTTCGTTTCGGTTTGCGGTTTCGTTTTGATTTACCATTTCTTCCACCTTTTCGTTTGCAGCACTTTCAAAAATGGTTTTCAGCTCTTTCAGGAAACCGAAAGTGCTAGAAATTGTTCCTTGGAAAAGATCATCTCCGTGGTAACTTTTTATTTTAATTTTTTTTTTTTAAAGTATTCTCTAAAAGAATAAAATTTTTTTTAGAGTCATCTAGAAACCTAGGCTGCATCTTTATTTCTTCTTTATTTATACATTCTGGATACAATTGTGAGAGTAGTTGGCAGTACACTGCCCCATTTTTAAAACTCTCACATGATTTATAATTCGTATCCAGAATGAAGTTTACCCACTCAACCAAAGGATGTGCCATATTATTTTTGTGGCAAAACTTTATTTCTGTTTAAATTAATAGTCGCTAATAACACTGTTCAACAAAATCAAATTTTTTCCAAAATTACAAGGTCCGACCTATAAATTTTGATAGAGGAGACAAAAAAAAAAAGACACGTGTATCGGCGTTTTGAAAGTTTACATCTGGGTTTCATTTTAGGGGGAGGTAAAGTTTCCCCCAAATGCAAATTTTTGTATTGTCAATCGGCATAGAAAATCGAGTAAAGCTTACTTTTAAAGTATATGATATAAAATGTTACATAGAACATTTTTGTAGAATATGTTAACCCTCTAACTCCTCAAGGTAAGGGTCTTTTTTGTTCTTTTAAAAAAGAGCAAAAAACACCATTAAAACAGGTAGTAAAGTGGTTAAAATGCTAAAATTTTACTATAAGTCCCTGAATACACCAAAATCAAACATTTTTGTAGAATATGTTAAACCTCTAACTCCTCAAGGTAAGGGTAGTTTTTGTCCTTCTTTTAAAAAAGAGCAAAAAACACCTCTAAAATAGGGATTTAAGGGGTTAAAATGTTAAAATTTTACTATAAGTCCCTGAATACACCAAAATCAAACATTTTTGTAGAATATGTTAACCCTCTAACTTCTCAAAGTAAGGGTCTTTTTTGCCCTTCTTTTAAAAAAGAGCAAAAAACACCTTTAAAACCGGAATTTAAGGGGTTAATGTTCCGCAAAAATATTCGCCGTTAAATTTTATTATAAGTCCCTGAATACACCAAAACGGAAATTTCAACCAGAAAGTCAGAAATAAGACACAACAAAAGAGAGATTTGGGTTAATTTCGCATTTATTAAGATTTTTTTTTTAAAGTACCCCAACAATTTAGCATGAAAATCAGTAATATCTCTATTATTTTACCTTCGATAGCAAATTTGGATAGGAAGTAGTCATTAATTACATTTTTTTTAGCTCTACGCAACTCCACTTCATTACACTTTACAACACAAAAAAAAATTACAAGGTCCGACCTATAAATTTTGATAGATTGCCAGCTGTTCTTTGGCTAATTAGATCCGTTACATTACAACAAAAAAAAAAAAAAAAAGATCAAACCAAAAATCAATTGCTATATTTCTTATTGTACTGAAAACGAGTCAATTTGCGGTGATTATATTGTGTACATAATTTGTTTTGTGATTTGAGTGCATTCAGATTTTGATGTGTTCAGGGACTTATACACATTTTAACCCCTTAAATCCCGGTTTAAAAGGTGTTTTTTGCTCTATTTTAAAAGAAGGGCAAAAAAGACCCTTACTTTGAGGAGTTAGAGGGTTAACATATTCTACAAAAATGTTTGATTTTGGTGTATTCAGGGACTTATAGTAAAATTTTAACATTTTAACCCCGTAAATCCCTATTTTATAGGTGTTTTTTGCTCTTTTTTAAAAGAAGGGCAAGACCTACACTTACCTTGAAGAGTTAGAGGGTTAACATATTTTACAAAAATGTTTAATTTTGGTGTATTCAGAGACTTATAGTAAAATTTTAGCATTTTAACCAATTTACTCCCTGTTTTAATGGTGTTTTTTGCTCTTTTTTAAAAGAAGGATAAAACAGACCCTTACCTTGAGGAGTTAGAGGGTTAACATATTCCACAAAAATGTTCTATGTAACATTTTACACAAATTTGCTGAAAACACCATATACTTTAAAAGTAAGTTTTACTCGATTTTCTATGCCGATTGACAATACAAAAATTTGCATTTGGGGGAAACTTTACCTCCCCCTAAAATGAAACCCAGATGTAAACTTTCAAAACGCCGATACACGTGTCTTTTTTTTTTTTTTGTCTCCTCTATCAAAATTTATAGGTCGGACCTTGTAATTTTGGAAAAAATTTGATTTTGTTGAATTTTGCCGATTGACAATACAAAAATTTGCATTTGGGGGAAACTTTACCTCCCCCTAAAATGAAACCCAGATGCAAACTTTCAAAACGCCGATACACGTGTCTTTTTTTTTTTGTCTCCTCTATCAAAATTTATAGGTCGGACCTTGTAATTTTTTTTTGTGTTGTACAGTGTTATAAGTTCTTTTGTCAAAAGTCCCCAGAATATACATACATACATACATACATACATACTAGGCCGGGTCGATTTGTGGGGAGGCAAAAAAATCGCCCAAAGCTCAGTGAAAATCGTATTCTAGGGATCAAAATAAGAAACTTTGCGGAATTAACCATACCTCTAAAACGAATTCTACTACCCCGAAACTGTTGACTTTTGTCCCGTAGGGTCAAGTTTTGAAAAATCCCACTTTGACCCATGTAGAGTGCCCCAATCGAGTCCAAATGTATGACCGACCCCCACTAACTTTGAAGGGCCGATCCACCCATGCTCGTGGCACACCCCCCTGGAACTCCCCTGGGGGGTTCCCCATACAAACATTTCAAAAAATCTCCATTTTTGGCACTTTATTTTATTATTTTTTATTTATTTTATTTATTTTTAATATTTTATTTATTTTTTCTCTTTAGAAATTTATTTAGTCAGAACATATGTAAATGAAAAAATTAATTTAACTTAGTAATAGAAAAGAAAAGATAAAAATTACTGTTTGAAGTCTTTTTTGCTTTCAAGTCTGGGCAATTTCGCACGGCTCTCTAACGTCGTCGCCATAACAGCCTCTACATTTTCCGGTATAACTCGTTTGGAAACGCTAGCTAGCAATTGAACGTGTCGTTCTGTTCCTTGTATGTGTGATGGAATTTTTGGATCATTAAACGGTGGATCATCTTGATTTAAATATTCTTTCAAAGTATCGTATGGAATGCTTCGAGTGAATGGTGGTTCAAATACGTCATTTATGTCATTCATATTGATCATTTCCGTGTAACTTGTGCAATAAAAGTTTATATCTGGTTTTTTATAAGCTCTAAGTCCCGTTGGGTCGTCAACATCGGTTCGATAGCGTAGAATTATCTTGATAGCACAGTCGCGCTTTTCTTTGCTATCATCAAACAACATTGATAACAAGATATTTTCCGAATGCGCATAATATGAATTATCTGTAATTACTTTATTGACAATTTTGCGTAAACGAGGTTCTAGAAATCTTGACCAACTAATGAATTTGAAAAATAATCTACTACCGTACACGACAGAGCTGTAATACTTAATATTGAAGTACATTGGCACATAACATGTAATTATAAATTCAACCAGTATTCTTAAATTTGCATCTGGATTTTCCGTTGTCACATATAATCGTAATAGTCTAGCGGCCTTGGTGAGCCACCGAGAATGTACAATTTTCCCTGGTTTGATGTTAGCCAGATCCACTGAAACCACGCCGCTAGAAATTGCATGGGCCATGTCGTATAAGTACTTGGAATCGGTGGAAAATTCAATTTTTTCTGGAGCAGGGGGCATATTTTTCAACTCAATTTTCTGAAAGCCGTCCACCACCTGAAAATATATAAAAATAAAGCAATTAAAAACGGTTGACAATTATAATAAATGAGTGATAGCAATAACTTACCGGAAGAGTTTCACAAGTTTCGATTTGACGGCTCAATTTTCCGGTTGCCGATCTTGGTCCAGTGCTGGTTGATTTATCCAAAGCTTCAAACAAATGCCGAAACGGAAGTTCGTTGAAGTGTAGAAGGCAAACGAACCAATGCAATGGTCTTTTTAACAGCAATTCGAATCGTCGTATAATTCCACCGTGTGGGCCAGTGTTTGTTGGCTCACCGTCAACGCATATGCCAATTAATTCATTCAGTGATATATTTTTATCGTTAAAAAAATCATTTAATTTGGTTGTTTTGTATTCAGCGGTTTCATGTTCCAGTCTTACGTAACCAATCAATTCAGAATTCGGTTCTCTCAAAATAACAAGATGAGGTTCTTTTACCATCCTAGTATGATACTTCTCATCAATTGCATCTCTCGTTAAAGTATCATCTTTTCTGCCATCGAATGAAAATGCTAACAAATTGGTATCATCTAACCGTTTGCGAAGCACTTCTTGTCTGCATTTCTCTTTTTCTCGGCGAACTTTCGATTTATCCATGATGAGAGGTTTGCCATGGGTATCTTTCATTTTAAAATCTTGGAAAAGAGCGGTTCCCATTGCTGATGCTACTCTATCAGGCACACCAAATCTGTCACATACCAAGGCAAAGTTAAAACAATCGTATCTCTGTGTGTATTGTGAACTTGTGCTTATATCCAAATCTTCTTGAACCGGTGGCGGTGCGTATGTTGAATCATCGGGATCTTGGTATGTTGGCATTGATGACATAGACGTTGCTCCTTGCTCTTCAATTTCCATCGCAAATCCATCCATTGTTAGTCTTCTCTGATTATGTTGATCGTGCATAAACTCTTTGAGGCGTTCGGGAACCAAACCGCATGCACATGGAGCTGCCTTCAAATCGCATTTACATGTTCCAATGAAAAAAATTGTTTCCAGAGATTTTACATACTCTGTAAATTCTTGGTGTTTGTTTCTATTCTTGATTTGCTCTTGATATTTGACAAGCAATCTATTCAATTTATTATATACACTTTTTTTCAGCATTATTTCCATACCAAGTTTTTTCCAAATTCCAATCAACTTATCTTGTACTTGAATAGTGAATGATTTATAGAGCAATTTTTTTTGTTCGCTCAAGTAAAAATAATATCTCAAAATATCCAGATGGGTTGGTAAATTAAGATCAGTCAAATCAGTAGACACACCAAAAACAGTAACATCATGCCTGGGTATATGACTCATTGGGTTTTCGATAGTTGTTGATGTTGTTATTGCTTCATCTTGCGGTGTAAAGGATGGTGGATTCATTGTAAACTTTTTGATTTGGAATGATTTTTTTTTTTAAATATTTTTTTATCTGAAATTAGAACTTCACACTTTGAGTTCTTCACAACGACTTAATGCATTCACAAAAACTGTTGCGTTATATATGGTCTACGAGGTAATAAAAATGAAATGGTAATTTTAATTCTACCTGTAACCGATTTTGTTGTTAAAACTGCCCATTAAATACTTACATGTAAATTAAAAGTTAATCTGACCACAAAATCTGTTAAGCAAGTGCGCCTTTTATTACTTCTGGAAAATCCTTTATGATAATTTTATGCTCAATTCTACCTGTAACCGATTTTGTTGTCAAAACTGCCCATAAAATACTTACATGTAAATTAAACGTTAATCTGACCACAAATACTGTTAAGCAAGTGCGCCTTTTATTACTTCTGGAAAATCCTTTATGATAATTTTATGCTTTCTGTTAAGCAAGTGCGCCTTTTATTACTTCTGGAAAATCCTTTATGATAATTTTATGCTCAATTCTACCTGTAACCGATTTTGCTTAAGTAAGTTTACGACATGCAGCTGTGTCTTGTGGTGGCTTAAAAAACCCACACAACCTATTTTACGACCTGCAACAGAACGACACGTTCAATTGCTAGCTAGCGTTTCCAAACGAGTTATACCGGAAAATGTAGAGGCTGTTATGGCGACGACATAAGAGAGCCGTGCGAAATTGCCCAGACTTGAAAGCAAAAAAGACTTCAAACAGTAATTTTTTTTATTTCTTTTCTATTACTAAGTTAAATTATTTTTTTCATTTACATATGTTCTGACTAAATAAATTTCTAAAGAGAAAAAATAAATAAAATATTAAAATAAATAAAATAAATAAAAAATAATAAAATAAAGTGCCAAAAATGGAGATTTTTTGAAATGTTTGTATGGGGAACCCCCCAGGGGAGTTCCAGGGGGGTGTGCCACGAGCATGGGTGGATCGGCCCTTCAAAGTTAGTGGGGGTCGGTCATACATTTGGACTCGATTGGGGCACTCTACATGGGTCAAAGTGGGATTTTTCAAAACTTGACCCTACGGGACAAAAGTCAACAGTTTCGGGGTAGTAGAATTCGTTTTAGAGGTATGGTTAATTCCGCAAAGTTTCTTATTTTGATCCCTAGAATACGATTTTCACTGAGCTTTGGGCGATTATTAAATCGACCCGCCCTAATACATACATATATAAAGTTATCGAATGTTGTGAAATACGTATTGATAAAATTAAAATCAAAAGTCTTTCAAAATTTAACAAAAATATATAACACCACAATTTTTTTCTTAAAGAAAACTAAGTAGTATACAAATATAAAACTTATATAGTAATTAAAAGATAAAAAATTGAAATTTTGTGCAATGCAGGCATTACTTTATAACCATAAAAATAAAATCATGTTTATATACATAGTTTAAAACTTATAATTAGTATTTGAATTTATTATATTTTTTTAATTATGTATTGCTATTTTTTTTTTTTATATTTTATATTAATTTTTAAAATTTTGTAAATCATTATTAATATTAATTTTATATATTTTTATGTTTGTTTAATTTGTAATTATTTTCAAATATAATCAAATACATATGAATATGTCAAACAATTTATTATAATATTATAGTTAACTTACATACCATGCATACAACCATATATCCAATATATATATTGATAAACACTAGTCAGTCAAATATATTTGAAGAAGAAAAAAAAATTTAATAGAAAAATGTCGAAACAAAAATTAAGAAATCGCATAATTCCAAATATCATAGTTTTTATTTTTAATTGCAATAAATTTATTAAATAAGTTTAAAATATATAAAACGTAAATAAAAAATTTAATATGCATAAAAATAAACAAAAACTGAGCATTTTTATTTTACAAAAAAAAATGGGAAAAGTGAAATGTTAGCCAAGTAAATTTGATATTGTTTATTTTAGAGATCTATTACGTTTTTTAAAATTATTAGAGATCTATTAGGTTTTTGAATAGTGTGCTCCCAAAATAGTTTTACAGTATAATCATCCTGAAAATGACACTTAAAACCAGAGTTTAAAATTAATACTGTAGTAGTCGTGATTTGCTATAAATTTCATAATTTAATAGCAACGTGCAAGATATATTCAAACTGTCGGCACATTATACTATGAAATTATTTCTTATGTGTATTTTGTTTTGATTGTGCGCTGTTACAGCAGCACTTTATTTGTATAATTTTATAGTGCTGTCGTAGTTCATTTATTTGGTGCTGTGGAATTCAATTTTGATACATATTGGGCCTGATTACGGTTGTCGAAGTCGTATTTCGACTCTAGTCGAAGTCGTTGTCGATTTTTATTTGTTGCGGTATTACGTAAATTTTTCGACTAAAAGGTTTTTGTAATAGATTGAAAACAACAAAGTGTTGACAAGTTTGTTAAATTTATTAATATTATGAAGCACTCTATGACGATCTGTCAAAAACAGCTGATTGGCGGCAAAAAGAAATTTTTAATTTTGTTGTTAAATTATCAAAAATATAAAAAATGTTAAGTTTGGACTTATTTTTTTAACTTTAGATAAAAAATATGAGTGCCTATGACTGAGACGAATGATATTGGAAGAAAACGGCTAAGTGTTGTTTAGCAAAATAATATCCGATCACGTCCAAACTCCGATCACGTCCAAACTTTTACCTCGCATAGTACTTTTGAGCTGATTTTAAAAAGCATAACAAATTTTGTAGCTCAAAAATTAGTTGTTGGGGTAAAAGTTTGGAAGTAATCGTAGTTATGTTTCTAAACTGCACTTGTTCCAGATTTTGCCAATTATGTTTTTACCCTAAAACGTCCTCCAATTTCGCAAACAGCTTCGGTGCTATCATTTTTTTTATTCTAAAAGTATTTAAATTTAATTAAAATTTCATTGAAATTTGCATTTTTTAAGAATTTTTTAAATCTGTCGTGATAAATAAAATAGACGACTGTTTTTATACATTTTGACAGTCGAAAATGGCAACCGTAATACGGAAATTGTAATAGATTTTCTAGCAGTGTTGTACATTCGAAGTTTTCGACAAACGTAATACCGTTTTTTAAAAACGACAAATTTTCACTACGACTACGACAACCGTAATCAGGCCGATTATGTGTTGGTATGAAAATATTAAAAATTTCTTGCTGCTGTGGTGAGCATATTTAATGAAATTTAATAGTGTAGCAATGGGATTCCCCGAACTTTACTTTAATGCTTTGTACATACGTTAATGAATAAAAAAACACAATCATCCTGATTACGGTTGTCGTAGTCGTAGTGAAAATTTGTCGTTTTTAAAAAACGGTATTACGTTTGTCGAAAACTACGAATGTACAACACTGCTAGAAAATCTATTACAATTTCCGTATTACGGTTGTCGTTTTCGACTGTCAAAATGTATAAAAACATTCGTCTATTTTATTTCTCACGACAGATTTAAAAAATTCTTAAAAAATGCAAATTTCAATGAAATTTTAATTAAATTTTAATAGAATAAAAATTATATCACCGAAGCTGGTTGCGAAATTGGAGGACGTTTTAGGGTAAAAAACATAATTGGCAAAATCTCAAACAAGTGCAGTTTAGAAACATAACTACGATTACTTCAAAACTGTTACCCCAAAAACAAATTTTTGAGCTGATTTCAAGAAACAAAATATTTGTAGTCGCCGGCGCCCCCTTGCGGCTGGGCTGGGCATTAAAGTTGAAAAAGTTTTTTTAAGTATCTCAAAAAGTACAAGTCCGTTTATAACAATATGCATGTCGTATGAAAGCTCTTTTCAATGGTGTACAATATGTCAATATAACTTAACAAATAAAGGCCGGTTTAAAATTTTCTTATTTTTACTTTAGTTTTTTAGATAAATGTGCTTTTTATTTAAAAATTGGCCTGTGTAAGTACTTAATAAGTTTATAGAAATAGATAGATGGATTTATAAGCTTTCTTTTGAGGTACAATATGACCACATATCTCTTGAAACAAAAAAAAAATATCAAAGGTTAAATTTAGACAATGTGGATTTTTTGCGATTTTTTTAACCTTTAATCTCTTTTTTATTTTAAAAGATATGGTAGTCCATTATACCTTTAATGAAAGCTTGTGAAATTTTCTTTAATTTTTTGTACAGTTTTTATATGCTTATACAGGCGATTTTTTTAATAAGGTGAAATTTTTACAAAAAAAAAACAAATAAATATAAGGAAATTTTGAATTGGGCTGTAATGGGTTAAATTCTAGGGTCATATAGATATATATTTTAGATAGATATTTTAATAAGTTTTGATATAACATGTATATTGTAATTATCTTACGTGTACTTTTTGAGATAATTTTAAAATTTTTTTCCGAATTTAATGCCTCGTCCAGCCACAAGGGGGCTCTGGCGACAAAATTTTTTTTGCTTCTTAAAACCAGCTCAAAAAGTACTATGCGAGGTAAAAGTTTGGACATGATCGGAGTTATTTTGCTAAACAACACTTAGCCGTTTTCTTCGAATATCATTCGTCTCAGCCATAGGCACTCATATTTTTCATCTGAAGTTAAAAAAATAAGTCTAAACTTAGCATTTTTTTATATTTTTGATAATTTAACAACAAAATTAAAAATTTCTTATTGCCGCCAATCAGCTGCTTTTGACAGATCGTCATAGAGTGCTTCATAATATTAATAAATTTAACAAATTTGTCAACACTCTGTTGTTTTCAATCTATTACAAAAACCTTTTAGTCGAAAAATTTACGTAATACCGCAACAAATAAAACTCGACAACGACTTCGACTAGAGTCGAAATACGACTACGACAACCGTAATCAGGCCCAATGTATGTCTTGCCACAGCCACAGCCACAGCAGCACAATATACAATATTAAATATTACCATAGAATAACAAAATATATATAAATGTATACAATATTGCAACATACATATATGACTACCACAGCACATATAAAAATTCTAACAAAATGCTAATACTGCTGCGCCAGCACGCAACTGTGGAAGATAAAATAATTTCGTAGCATGCTATTGCCACAGTTTAATATATCTTGCTAGCAATGTGAGAAAAATTAATGTGTTCAATATATCTTGCTAGCAGATATTCAACAAACATTTTTGATATGCTAAATTTTAAACTCTGCTTAAAACAACTTTAATTTCAGTAAATAAGGCGACAAAGGTAAGTACCGTTAAAATAACTAACAATATAGTTGTTGTTAACTGTTGAAAAACAACTAACAAATGTAGTTAAAACAACTAACAATGTCGTGAAAAACAACTAACAAATGTAGTTAAAATAACCAAAAATGTCGTAAAAACAACTGGAAATTATTTACAACAAACATTTTGAAACAACTGTAAATATTAGTTAAAACTACTCTTTTTAACAAGTATTTTTTCGGTATATTTAAAAAAATATTTTTCTTTCTTTCAATTACAATACAAATTTGTATTTCCTACATCCTACTTAAAATGCATAGTCAAAATTCGAAACGGTTATAGCGTTTTTATGCATTGAAGATACAATAAAATTTTCTAATTACACAGTACAACAACCAAACTCGGAATGGGATGAAACCAAAAGCAAATGAAAGCTGAAATTTTCCATAACAAATCCCTCAAGGAGTTTTTTTTTTAGTTTAGTGCGAGATTTTTGTATACGCTTTAGAAGTTGGTGATTTCGGAACGCTGTCTAACAAGAAAAAAACATTAAAAATTTGGTAAAACAATGCTTGTTTTTATTATTGTGGAAAGTTGTGTCATCTTATTGTTTTTGGGTCAATTTTTGATATATATTTTTACCTAAAACTCACGTTAAAGGGCGCTGCCATACAAATTTTAATATTTATTATTGATAGTCATAAACAAATCGGGGTTTTTACTTTTTTTGAGGCTAAAAAATCAATTTATGTTGTTGGCTTCATTATAAAACGTATTTCTAATGATATTACGAAGTACATTTTATTATTCTCAGTACGTTATAAAAATGGTATTTTTATTGAAAATGTGTTTTTTATGGAAAAAAAAAACGAATTTTTTATTACAAAAACAACTTTTTTATTTAAAAGAATTATATTTTTATAAACATATAGGTCATTCTATTTATCTTTACAAAATTACAAAGAAAAAAAAAATAATGAAATTTTATTTTAAAATACATACATTTATTTTATTTTAAAATACATGTAATTTTGATTTACAGTAGATGGCTTAAGTTATATGTATGTCTCAATAAGATGACATAAATCGAATACTCAAGATTGAACACGTTTAGTGTACAAAACGTACACAATGCGTATGACATTTACTGTTGGTTTACACAGGGTGAATGAAGGCTGGATCAGCCAAATGTAAACGTATTTCGATATAAGAAATTGAATAAGTAAAATAAGAATAGAAGATATTTTGTGTATCTTGTTGTTTGTTTCATTCCTATTCATTAAACATATAGAATACCATATTTAGAATATATAATATAAATATACCCCGAATATTACGTGCGCCCCGGTAGGCTAGTTGGTAGCGTGCTTTCTTATCAGTGCGGGGGTCGTGGGTTTGACTCCCAACAGAGGCACAGGTCTGTTTTCGATACAACGCGACGAAGGCCATAGGGTAATAGTATATAATTTGTAATTATATGATTATTAAAAAAAAAAATACCCCGAATATAATTTATACTAGAGATGGGCACGTGACACGAAATTTCCGTGAGTCACGTGAATCACGCGTGATCGTGAGTAAAAACAATTTTACTCACATGAGTCGTGCGTGAGCGTGAGTAGAAAAATAAGTTCGTGCGTGAGCGTGAGTGAGTCAAATTTACTGCGTGAGTTTGCGTGATTTAAATTTTTTTCAAGTATTTTTTAAGAATTTTTGCGATTTTTTTGAATGTTTTTTTTTATTCTTATTTTGTTTTTTCTACGTCACCATTGATTTTTTTGAAAAGCTCTAAGTTGCAGTTGTTGCTTGTTGCCTTAGATGTAGTTAATAGTGTTGTGAAATCCTGCTATTTTTGACTACCCGATACATTTTATTTGCACAAACTAAATTCAATTCTCGTTCTTTGTATTTTTTATTTTTCTATAATTTTTTAGTTTTTATTAATGTAGCATTTCTTTGCATTATTAACGGCAGTATTTTTTCACAACTGTGTGAACAAATTTCGATCTTCGTTTGAAGCGTTTTGCTTGTAAAAAAGTTCCTGAAAACACAAAAATGAAATCGTTCTTAAGCAGTTAAACTTTGTTACTAAGTATATTCGGCCACTGTCTGTTGCTGAAGGTAAGATTACACAAATAATGTGTATTCCAGTCAGTTCAGCAACTAGAGAACGTGTGTTTTCTTCATCAGGAAGAATTCTTGAGGAAAAAAGAAGCCGACTTCTTGGAGAGAATGTTGAAAAGATTTTGTTTCTTCATAAAAATTTAGAATAATATTTTTTATAATATATTAACAAATTTTTACAAAATTTATTTTGTAGTTTAACCAGTAATCTGTAATAACTTACAATACCAAATATTGAACAATGAGTGTAACAATTTTAATTTAAGTTACTTAATTTTTATATGCATAAATTAATAGCTTTTTCTTCATAAAAATAAAACGAAAATTTCGTGATTATTTCGTGAGCGTGAGTCAAGGTAAAATTACTTACGTGATCGTGGGTGAGCAAAACATGTTCGTGCGTGAGTAGTGCGTGATTATAATTTTTCTTCGTGAGCGTGAGTGAAAAATCACTCACGTGCCCATCTCTAATTTATACCATCGATTTACCTTATTCCTTTCGAAAATCTGTTAAAAAAAAAGTCCTTCAGCCAAAAAAAAAACAGTCTAAATAAAATTTTCTCTATATATTTGCTGCCAAAAAAAGAATAATATTTTAAGGCCTTAAAGGAGTATACTGTACTCAATATTATAACACGTCAGAGAATCTACGAAAATTTAAATTTCATCCTAATTAATTATAGCTTTTGCACAATTCGAATTTGAAAATGGTAAATTTTTTTCTTTTCCATCCTTCATCTAAACAAATTCTGTGAAAATTCAATTGTAATTTTTGGTTTTCCAAAGCAAACAAAATAAAGTACAGATTTCTTTTATATTATGGGATACATATATATTTAGTTTTTTAAAGAATAAATGATTATTGAGTATAATATAACAAACATAAAAATTACATCAATTTCGAAAAAAAAATACAAATAATTATAAACATACTTAAATTAAGCCTTATTAATGCCAGTTAATTCTTTCAAATTATTAATCAAGTATTTGTTGTATTCTTTGTAGTTAATAGGCGTGGCTGCTTGTACCGTCAATTTGTTGCGAGTCATATCCTGGAAATATTTAAAAAAAAAATATGTAATAATTATTATTAATCTTATTAATCAAGTTTGATATAATTTTTATTAAAAATAAAAATTATGTTTTTTCTACCTTTAATTGTGCAATGAAAATGAAAATTATTCAAGTTCGAGGCCCCCTTTACATTTTGTTTTTAAACAAAACAAGTGTGAAAATAAAAATGAGAAAAAACAAAAAACTTGTATTGAATATCTACCAAAGGTAGACCTTGCACATAACAAACAAGTTTTCAATTTATTTTTGATTAATGGTGATAATATTTAACTTCGAGCTTATATATTAGTTCTCATTTAGTGAGAAAACTAGTTTATATGAATGTTTGATGTTTTGCATGGGATTGTCACTTTCAAAACGTGTTCTGATGATGGGAACCTAGAAAATTCCCGAAATAGATCTATTAACACATTCCTGAAAGTGGTCAATTAATAAATTTGAAAACAAAAACTCTATAGATTATTTGTTAGGGCAATATCCTAACAATGAAATATAGAGTATGGCCTCGAACTTGAATAAGTTTAATTTTCATTGCAATCTTATTACTCTTTATTTTTTTTTTCTTAATTTACAAAAAAAAAATGGCGGCAACTTCTGAACAAAAAAGTCCAAATTTTAAATGTATTGTCGCCAATAAAAGACAAGATTTTATACAATTTAATGCATTAAATATCAAAGTAGCGGTATTTTTTTTTTCTAATAGAAATCATGTGTAAAGTTAGCTATTATATTTAACTTACCCCATAAGTTTCAACTTTGGAACGTAATTTGAACATGTATGAATGAAAATTAAGAGAACTAAAAATTTCTTCTGCTTCTGTGGGATTATTATCCATGGCATCGCCAATTTCTTGTGCAGAACGTCCCAACAATTGTTCAGCTAAATCACTGAAACAAGTAACCCAACGATTTGAAGTCCAATCACCAATGCTCATCTAAAAAATATAAGAAAAATTATAATTTTGCTATAAATTGCAGATGAAAGAAATGTTTTCAAATTACTTACATTAACCAAAAGTCTATACTTGAAATTGGGAAATACGGCATTACATCTTTCGCAACGGTAATGACCGTTATTTTCATCAATAACCTTTTTATTACATTCGGCTTGGGGACAAGCTTTGTAGTAGGCATTTTGACTTTTAATAAGATGGACCACAGCTTTGGTTTGGAAATAGTCGGGTTTGTCACCGGTGCCCAAATTACGGGCTTCATGAAATGTACGCCATTCGGTGCTAAAACCTACACCGCCGGTACTGAAATAATAAAATATTAAAATTTACATTATGTTTCTACAAAATTTGTGATGTCAACTCTTACCGGGCTGAAACAGAATTGGTAATATTTTCTCCACCACCATTATCAAACCATCCACGCAATTTATGTCCCTCTGGTATATCGGGATTTATTTTCATTACAGAACCATTGCCCAAGCTTAAACTTTTACCACCATTAAACTCATTTACTCGGGCTCCCTTAACCAGTATAACCGGTTGTACATGACCATCGAAATTAACAGCGTCATCACCCCATATAGTTAAAGTAACAGCAGCATCACTGGTATCAACTAAAGTTAAATCACGTTTTTTGAATTCTTTATTGGTTGTTTTCGATGTGAACTCCTGTAATTCACCCACATCCTTACAAACACCCACACAATCAACTGCGGCCTTAGCTTCCATATTAGCCACTTGAGAAATGGGTACTAAGTCGTATTTTATCTCCGGTATACCAGTATCATCCTCATCATCACAGGGTTGTACGACCGTATCATGCGAAAATGTCATTTCATAATCATTTTTCAATGTCGAATATTGTTTATTGGCTGGTTTGAGTTGACACTTTGAAATAAAGTACACCTTATCCACTTCGATTAATTCGTAAAATTTATCACATTGTTCACGGAAAGCGGTAGCACGTATCTCACCAGAATCATCCATTAAATCAATGCTAAATAGTTTACCTTCTCCCTTGGCATTACTCCAAGTACGTAATGGTGATTTCGAAGTAACGCGAGCCTTAATAACCCATTTGTTTTGATATGGACTTAAGCTTGCTATGGGATGTGTTAGGCCAGCATTAAGTGTTTGATCCATAGTATTATTGTTGTTATTATTAGCATAGGTTTCCTTTTTTGGTGCGGCTGCTGGTTTGGCAGCTGGTGCTGATGCTTTTTGTGAGGCTTCTGTGTATGAAACGGGTTCACCAATTTTATGTTTTACTTGTTCGCCCGGATTTAAAATAGTCATTTCCAAAATAATAAGAACTCGCCTAAACAAATATAAAACTTATATTAGTTTAAGAGTTTTTATAAGTAAATTGATTAGTTTGATTGTACACTAGGGTTGGTTCTCCAAACTTGTGTTTAGAAAAAAAGTTTGTTAGCGACCGGGAACCACTATAAATATTTATTTTAATGTTTCCCAAAAAAATTTGAATTTGAAAAACGGATAAGGTAAAACCATAACGTTCTTGTTAAATTTCTCAAAAATGTTGATATTTTAAACCGAATTTGAATTAAAGGCTTAAACAATCATAATTTGCAATAAATTATCTTTCTAATAAAGCAACAATAACTTAAATCGGTTCAAACATACATACAAGTTATTACAATTTCCCAAGGAAATGAGTTTCTTGTATTTTATAGAATACAAACATTTTTTCGTAATAGATTATTTCTTTAAATTACAAAATTTGTTCTCGAATATCTACGACAAAAAAAGTTTCGATAATGAAGCTTAAGATTTTAAAGATTAAATTTAGATATTATTTTTGGATTTCCTGTTAATGAGTTGGATAGAGACAACTCAACATAATCTCTATGTTCTTTTAACTTATATAACATTTTCAAACGAGTTACTGGAGTTCGTCCCCTCTGCAGTAATTTGGGCTTAAAACTGAGAACTTTAAACATTATACACTGTCGTGCAAAACAAAAGCAACAAAACATGTGGAAATCTTCGGTTTTAAATATTTCATCTTTCAAGTCGGTTAGAAAAATTATTTGTATTGGATCTTTTATAGTATTTAATAGAGTATATAGAGACATGGGCAAATGCGGCCCGCGCACGAATTTCGTGTGGCCCTTAATGTCAAAACCAAAAAAGCGCATGCGGATCATATTAAAAATTAATTTAATTTAAATCAAATTAAAAAGAAAAAATTAGAAAATAAAGATTAAGAAAAACAAAAAATACCAGAATTTCAGCACTGCCTCTCGGTCCCGATCACGTTGAAAAATTCATTGTATTCGGTTTAGGTATTAATTAAACCTTTTACAAATTTTCCAAGGAAGCGATTAAGCTCACAAGTGTGAGTGTAGGTCTGATATTATTAATGATATAGAAAAATTTCACAAGTGAACGATTTTGAAATGTAATTGAAGTCGCCCAAGTCTGCTCTATATTTCATTATTAGGATATTGTCCTAACAAGTAATCTAGTTTTTTGTTTTCAAATTTATTAATTGACCACTTTCAGGAATGTGTTGATAGATCTATTTTGGGAATTTTCTAGGTTCCCATCATGGGATTGTTACATCTTTCAAAATGTTCTGATGATGGGAACCTAGAAAATTCCCGAAATAGAAATATCAACACATTCCTGAAAGTGGTCAATTAATAAATTTGAAAACAAAAAACTCTATAGATAATTTTTAGGACAATATCCTAATAAATATAGAGTACGGCCTCGAACTTGAATAATTTTCATTTTCAAAATATACAAATTTTAATTATTTTGTATAAATTACTATTTGTCCCTATTTCAAATCACACTCGAATAAGAGATTAAGTGTGTTCGATTACTTTCCCAGTAAAGCCCAGTAAAAATTACTCAGTAACAAAATTACAGAGTAAGACAAATTTACAAAAAAGTAAACGAACGGAAAATTTGTACCAATTCATTGTATGGATATTGGTGAGACCTATAGACCATTTCTGGCAAAATTGAGTTAGGAATTGATTATATATGATTAATGTGTCCTCTTTCTAAATCTTTAATCCGTTTTTATATACCTCGTATCAATTAGGAGATATCCAGCCCCATATGTGCTGCGTATCCCTATTTTTACAAATTTCTTAACATTGGTATGGTGTATTGACCACTTTTTGGACAATGAGTCAAACTTTCTAAAGAAAAATAAAAACATTATTCGTCAATCTTGGTTTGACACATTCGAAATAAGCAACGCATATAAAACAAAAAAAAACAATAAAAAAGTTTAAGCATTGGTTTGCACTATGACAACCTAGTTTTATAATGGTTAAAAGAAAAAAAACTTTTGACCTACTTGAAAGAAAAACAAAATTGTGATAAAAACGGCTTATAGGCCATATAATAAAATCTTTTTTTAAAAAATTGTTAATAACTCTGGATACTCAGTGCAAAAAGGCGTAAAAATTAACAATATTGTTTATAATAAATGCAGCTATAGATATAGCAAACAAAAAAGAAAACCTATCTTGTAGAAATTTAATAATTTTGTTGTAAACTTTATTTATCGTTTTTCTTGCAAAAATGTTTTTGGTCGGTGCGGCTCTCCAATAATCAATCGACGAATTGATAAATTATATAAAACAGCTGACTTTAAATACCAAATATTAAAAAAAAAATCAACTGGTCATTATGGGAAAGATAAAAGTTATTAGATAAAAGTTATTAGATTATTTCGACCAGAAATAATTTAGAATTTTTTTTAATTTCTTCCATATTCAATATCCAGTGAAATCTTGCAAGAAAACAGCTGATCGGTGTGTAAACAATTGAAATAACAAAGCAAAAGAATTTTAGCATATGTGGTATTAATCTGGTAGAGAATCTTCCAAAGAAGAGATTGATACCAAAATCTTGGATAAGCTCTTCCTACTTCCTTAGATATGTCCATCCCACACATTGTTACTTTCGCAAAATAGGCTGTTCAAACTAGTTGCAAAATAGGCTGTTCAAACTAGTTGCAAAATCTTGCAAGAAGAAATTTCTCCAGCAACATTTTGCAAGTTCTCTAACTTCCAACTGTCAAAAATATCTCTTTTTGGCTCTCTCGCTGCAAGAGATTTGGAGTACGCAGACAACATTTTGCACAAAATGATGCAAAATATGTGTACGCAGACAGACCTATTTTCATTCATTTTTGTTTTCTTCTTAAAAAATCATTACTGGCAAAAATTTTCTTACCATTTTTTTACCGAGTATTCGGGTAAACGAACACCTTCCAGTAAAAACTTTTACAAATTTGTAACAAATTTTGCGTAAGCGAACAAACTTATTGTATATTAATTTTTAATGTTATTTTTCTAAAATACCACACAACAAAGTTTAGACTATAACTTAAAACTAAAAGTTATTGTTGTACAACAATATTAAAATAACATTTGTAGTTTTCCCGCTAGATTTTACTTAAAATTTGTTGCATGAAGTGTCCCTATTTCAATTCCCACCACTGTATTTTTTGTTTCTTAAAATTTAGTTTAAGATTTGATTTATTGTTAAATATTTGTATAGTAGTATGTTATAGTAAGTTGTATATGAGCCATATTTGGCCCAAAGGGCTATGCCCGCCAAGGGCTTTTGTTTTGCGCAACCTCATATTGCACAGCTCCATATTTTTGTTTGCCTTTACCCAGTTGATCAGTTGTTTTTATAAAATTCCAATCAAAATCTTTTTTCTAACCGACTTGAAAGATAAAACATTTCAAATCAAAGATTTACATGTTTTGTTACATTTATTTTGCACGACACTGAATCGAATGGTGAAAGTGTCTCCGAATAGCTATCATTGTAATTTATAAGTTGTACTTACTTTCCAGCATCACTTTTATTAACAACCGATGTAATGTATTTGTCCACACGTACAATAGTGTTTTCCCTTAGTTTTTCTTCACTATACATGGAATTTAATTGCGTGGCCAGCATCGCAAAACTATTGAAATATTGACTGTCGGAAATCAATAAACGCAAACGTTCCGAATCTCCACCCATTATGCGTTTGACACCCAGAATTTGTAAAACTGGACAATCGACTTCCGCGCCAGCCATTATGCGCTAAAATACAAGACATAACGAAAACATTTACAAGGAAAAGAAATATTTTGGCCAGACTACAAAGAAAAACCTACGGGAATGACGCCTTTGGAAAGTGAAGCTATGCCGGGCATTTTGTATTATAACAAACTATTTTACAATAAAGATGTGATTTTTTTTAATTAAAGTTTATATTTTTTTTATTGTTTGTTGATTAAATCTTTTTTATTCTTTTTTCACAATTTCACAACTTCTTGTGTACCTTTATAATAGCAAGATTATTGTAGAATGCGGTAGCTGCGTGAAAATTCGCGACAAATTAAATATCGGCGGGAAGTAGGCTTGTGTAGTTTGTGAACGACCTAGTTCAATTGAACTAGTCTTTACTTTGAACTACTAAGCTAGTTCGCAATCTTAAGCTCCCAGATTATACACAGATAGGAATCAACTGACGGATAAATGAGCAAAATGAAATACAAAAATTTGAGAAAAACACAAAAGAAACTGCACACAAATCTAAAAAGAGACAGATATATGTAAAAAATGTGTAATAGAAAATACATGGGTAAATAAAGTTACAAAGAAAACAGCATATGTGATCTAAATATATGGGACAATTTATTAAACTATCTAGGGATTGTTATGAAATAGAATGGATAATATTATTTACTGCTTAATTGTCATAAATAAAAGAGGAAAAATTACCAAGTTTTTGTGGTTAAATGACATTAAAATTTTATATAAATCATTTCACTAAGTTGATTCACAAACTTTACTGAAAATAGTTATTAGTTGAAATGCTCCTAATTTAAATGGTAATATTATACCCTTTTTTAGATAAACTTTGCCCTAGAATTTTTTTATGTGTGCGCAACCTAGATATGTGTGTTGGATAAATTGTGCAATATTTATTTCCCTCCACAACAGAGCAGTATAATAATGCCATAATTTGAGCAAAGGTATTGTACATCTTATAGTACTTTGTAGGACAAATATACTGGCATTAATATTTGCAATAGTATTGCAAAGTGTATGGGTACCTTTATGTTGCTTTTGAGTTTAATTTAATTTTGTTTTTTTAATGTTGTCAGTATAATTTTTTTTTATGTTAAACAGAAGGGTCTAATATAATTATTAAACAAACGATCTTATGAACGAAATTGTCAAAGATAGATCGAAATAGAAGAGCGACCTAGTTTATTGATTTCAATTGAACTAGAATATGCAAAATTCAATTAAACTCAAACGAACTAGATCGCCCAAATCTACTTGTGTATTTCGTGAACGAACTAGTTCAATTGATTTACTCACTCAATTGTACGATATACTAGTTCACCATTATTTTCTGTCTCCCGTTGAGTAAAGACGTCCGTTTATTCATTAAATCTGCAACTATGCGATTAAAAAATAACTTTAAATTGATTTATAACAGTTAAACAATTTTTAAAACACTTTTTCTTCTTGTATTTTTTTAGTTTTAGGTATTTAACTTTTATATATTTTTTTTTACAATCTTTTATGTATGTGTGTGTTTATTTTGGACAGCTCATACCATAATATTGTTGTGTAGATATTTATGATAACAACTCTATTGAGATATCAGATATAATACTAACATTAACAGTAATGTGTGGTCCACGCGTAATATAACTCTCTCTGCGATTGAATTTGAAGTTTGCTGACAGAAAAATATTAAAGTTAATATCTAGTGTGGACACTATGTAAACAACAATATCAGCTGTCAAAATACACACACACAAACATAAAAGATTGTAAACAAGAAAATAAATAAAAGTTAAACGCCTAAAACTAAAAAAATACAAAAGAAAAAGTGTATTAAAAATTGTTTAACTGTTATAAATCAATTTAAAGTTATTTTTTAATCGCATAGCTAAAAATTGAATGAATAAACGGACGTCTTTACTCAACGTTAGACAGAAAATTATGAAAAGACTATATAAATACGAATGCGTGTTCTCCACCCTAAACATTAATATGAGCATAGATAATTTAATTCCGTTATTCTGTTGGCGTTCTCGCACTTATTATATTAAAGTTAATATCTAATGTGGACACTATGTAAGGTACCAATACACTATGCAATATTCCTGTGAAACTTTTGCTATTGTGCAAAATATTACCAGTGTGTATGTCATATTGGAAGGTTGCACAATATATTAAAAAAATCAAAAGGGGTTTGATTATTATTGTGCAACCAAGAAATGTAAAAAATATGTTATAGTGTGTTGGCCACATTGTTCAATTTGTCTTTTTATTTAACAACTTGAATAAATATGCTTTTTTCATAGCTTTTTATTTGGAGCTACTGTTGAAAAACGCACAATTATTGGAATGTCAGTATGATTTATTTTATTCTATATTTATTGAATTTATTTTATCTTTACAAATATTAAATTCAATTTATATTTCACCATTTTGACTTTGTGTTGCATCTTATTTTTTTTTTTCATTCATGAAAAAAACATTTCTAGCTTTTAACACTCATTAACATGAAATGAAATATTTTATCTGTTATGTTCGTCCAAATGTATTTTGTTACATTTTATCAAGTAATGCTTGATTAAAATATGTAGATACAATGTTAGAGGTATTTAATATAAGTTTGACATTTTGTAAAGATTTAGCATAATATGGACAGTTGTATAAATATATAAAAATGTTAAGTAATATTTTATAACGTATGAAATGACTTGTTACGTGGAAAGTAGTTTAGGAAAATTATGTAAATGCAAATATTAAATTTAATTTTTATTAATTTAATTTTTAGTTATTTTAACGGTAATTAGCTTTGTCGCCTTTAAATTCTAATAATCTCTTCATTTTTGTGTTGATGGTGGGAAAAGAGGACTTCTTCTGTTTAGAATCCTTACACCGATAAAAATTTCTCAATTGCTCAGTTGAATAATTTCTCAGTTAAAACCGAAAAAACACAAAATTTTGTTTCGTTACCATGTATACAACACAAATAAAATATTGAAAATAAATTTCTCTTTAAAATTTTTTATATCACATTAACGCAAAATTTGGTACAATTTTCATTAAGCAAAAATATTTCAAGATAACTATGAATTTTGAATTAGATTTTTATGAAATATACCGTTAAATTCTATAAATTTTTTATAGAAGCATGGTCTAACTAATGAATTCATTAGAAGCATGGTCTAACTAATAAATTCATTAGCCAATAACTACTAATAAGCAGAAGTTTAAAAATTTTGACTTAACCCCGTTCTTGACTTCTTAGTTATATTTAAAACCAAAACATCTAGATAAAAATAATTGAAAACTCTGTAATCTTCAAATTAATTTTAAAAACTAAGACACAGCAAGTCTGAGTGTCAGTTGAAAATTTAGTTGAAAGTAACTGACAAATTTTTCTTTGTGGATCTGTCTCATCTCCAAATTATTTTATTGTTATTTAAAAGGATTATCCCTATTACTGTATTCATTTTCATCATCTTTATTATCATTTTGAATTTTTGTTTTCTATATTGTTTTTCTATCAAAACGTTTTGAAATATGTTAAATTCACACAGGAGTGCTTAGTAATTATACAACTACATAAGTTTCAAGTTAGTTTTACAAATGTCTTGGCTAGAACTTTGTAAAACTAACTTAAAACTTATGTAGTTGTATAATTACTAAAGCCCGTATGACACTGTATAGTTTTTGTATTGACAATCTAAATTAAAGCAGTACAAATATATTGTTACTCAATTTTTTAACTAGTGTAAAGAGTACGAACACATAGTGCCAAATTGTAGTAAATGTCAAAACAAATACTTTTGTTATCGATAAATCAGCGAAAAATTGGGATATCTGTCAAAAGTGCAAACGAAAATTTTGAACTTTATCTTGACATTTCTCACAGGCAAATAAGTTTGTTGTCAGTTTTTTGTAAACAAATAATAGTACAATTAAAAAAAGGAAATGAATAAAAATATTGCACTTTGTGGTTTTGTGCACAATTTAAATATGATCCAAGTTTACAAATTGTATATATGTTTCATTCGCACATTAATGTTGTTTCTTTCTCCCAATACATCTTGAAACTATACAAAAACTATACAGTGTCATACGGGCTTAAGCAGTTTTTTTCTGCGTGAAAAAAGTGGATATAAATCACCATTAAGATTTTCGCTACTGCATATGCTGTGGTATGGGTACACTTAAAAAAGTAAGAACTGGGACTGACTGCATCTGTCTGTAATGGGATTTGTAATATTTGCTGGGTTGGCATTGGGAAAATTTTCGAACTGTCGATAATACTGTGTTCCGTTTAAATGCAACTCTGATTTAGTTACCTGTCGAACATGCAGATAGCGCTGTTGTGATAATAAATTTGTAAACAAAACGTTTTCCTAAAAAATCGCCACACAACACAAATTTGTAAAATGGTATTTATTCCAAATTATTCACATAAATTAAAGTATTAACATATTCTCCATTTTAGGCCCGCAATGCTGAAAAAGCTATGTAAGTAATTATATTTCCATTTAACAAACTATAACAAAAAACTTTTCTCTAAACAATTTAGGACCACATTGGCTCGTTGGCGTGCCGCTAAAGAAATAGAATCCGGTGAAAAAGATCGACGTCCTTATTTGGCTTCGGAATGTACAGATCTACCAAAATGTGAAAAATATCGCCTGGAAATAATACGTGAAGTTTCCAACAAAGTAGCCCAAATACAAAATGGTTAGTAATCATAATTGGTATTTAATCGTTATTGAAGCTTTACTCCCTTCCAGCTGGTCTTGGTGAATTTCGCATACGCGATTTAAATGATGAAATCAACAAATTACTGCGCGAAAAACGTCATTGGGAAAATCAAATATCTGCTTTGGGAGGACCCCACTATCGTCGTTATGGCCCTAAAATGTTTGATGCCGAAGGCCGCGAAGTACCCGGCAATCGTGGTTATAAATATTTTGGTGCTGCCAAAGATCTACCGGGAGTTCGGGAACTATTTGAACAAGAACCACCACCACCTCCACGTAAAACCAGAGCTGAGCTTATGAAAGATATAGATGCCGAATATTATGGTTACCGCGATGACGACGATGGCATTTTAATACCCCTCGAAGAACGCATTGAGTATTTGGCGGTTCAAACATCTGTGCGAGAATGGAAAGAGAAAATGGCTCGTGATGGTCATGCGGAATTGGATGACGATGAGGATGATGATATATATCCGCTATCTATACCAGCAAGAGAGGCTGCCGAAGATGCCAAAGAGTCACAGAAAGAAGAAAATCCTATGGAATTGTTGGCGCCTAAATTTACTGCTCATGTGCCTGTTCCCACACAAAAGGATATCGAGGAAGCTTTGCTTAGAAAACGTAAACAAGAATTGCTAGAAAAATATGCTGGTGGTGTCGCAAAATAGAAATATCTATATTTTTTTTAAACTAAAAGTTTGTTTTTATTACTGGGGTTTTTATTACTGGGCTTTTTTTTAATTGACTCACAATTTTGAACCATACATCTCAAAATTATGGCACAACTTTATAATATTGACGGTATGCGTGTTAAATTGAAGGCTTAGCAATATTATGGAGTGAATGAAAATATTTTTATTGTGCAACATAACATTGGCAGTATGGGCACTGCAACACAGATTATTAGCGATGCCAACTAAGCACTCTACGCTAGTCGGTTATTTGCATTCCTTGCGCCGTTTTGACGATGCAAAATGCTTATTTGCATCGTGTGCAAATCCCGATCGTGAGTGCCCTTAATAAAACTTACAACCATGGATGGAAACCGAATTGATGCGGTTAATGCTATTTAGTTTCGGTAACGGTATTTTAGGCGTATAAATATTTCAGTTATTTCGTCAACGGGTTATAGCGGTATTTTAATTATTTCGTTAACGGTCTTTTAAGGATAACGGTTTTTCAGTTATTTCGGAAACGGAATTTTAAAGGCAACTTTATTTTGGTGTATTTATGACTGGCTAGGGTAAGATCAAAATTTTAAAACATAAATTTTATTTTTTTTTTTCTATTGTCAGATTACTTCGGCAACGGTATTTTAAGGACAACGCTATATCAAATATTACGGTAACGGTATTTTGGTGATAACGGTATTTTAGAAATTTCGCATACTTTATTTTAGGGATATTGGTATTTCAAGTATATCGGTAACGATATTTTATTTCGGTGACCGTATTTTAGGTATAACAACAGTCAGTTGAATGGGTTTGAATCGTTAAAATTTAATATATTTTAGCTATATTACCTGCCATCCCTGGTTAAAACTAATAGCGAAACTATTTTCCCACACGTTATGAATAGCAAACTATTGCCGGGCTACTGGCGAAATTAAGAGTTTCATACAAAATGTATGGGAACAATTTTTCGCATTTTTTAATTTTTTTTTGAAAAAAATTACCAGTTTGTATGTCAAATTGAGAGATTATACAATAAATTGGAAAAAAATCAAATATGATTTGATTCTTATTGCGCAAGCAAGAATGCGAAAAATATTTCAAGTTTTGGCCACATTGTGCTCAAGGTTGCTAATTTAGCCATTTTCCGGATAGATCTGTCCATTTTATTTTTATCCAGTCATAAAAAGTTGGCTAGATTGTATTCAGATGTAAGATTAACCCATTCAAATTTTCCCTAGCCATTTTTTTCTACACGTTTTGCAGTTAAGTTCATAAAATTCAAGTTTTTACGATTTTCAATTTTTTTTTAGAAAATTCTTAAATTTTCGACTAGTAATTTTCATATGTAGTTTTTACATTCGATTTAAAATTATGTTATTTTTGTTAAAATATATAATTAAAATATTTTAGAAATAAGGAAAACATTATATTTTAAATAGTACTTTTGTTAAATTCGAGTTAAAACTTATTATTTATAATTTACATTCAAATTATTGAGTTTTAGTGTCATTATCCATTTCTAGCCAATTTTTCTCCGAAATCTAGAGATTTTTTCGCTTTAAGAGTTGGCAACCTTGATTGTGCTATTTATCTATATCCTCAACAACAGAACAAAATAGTAGTACCATATTTTGTGCGAAAGTATTGTAAATCTTACTGCATTGAGAAGGCCAAAGTTATAATATTGGCAACAATATTGCAAGGTGTGTGGGTACCGTTATTTTTAGCTTTTATTTTATTTGCTGTTAGTGCTTTTTATATAAAAGGCATTGCGCGTTTCCGTTGAACAATCCATTTTGATACAATTTAACCCAATTTTAAAGTTTTTGGCACAAATACTACTCTTTCAAAGATTTTAATTTAGCATATAAAATAATTTAAAATTGTTCGCAACAGTGATTACTATAAATTTGTGCTAACAAATTAACATCAAGCTATAAAAATATATATTTCAGTTGTAAAACCCCAATTGTAGTGCTTTTTATCAGGAAAATAATATGTATGAGTTTCCTCTTACAAATAGCTCTTAACCCATCGAAGTAAACAATTATTATCTCATTTTTTTATATCAAATTCTATTTGTAAAATTTAGGACGTGTAACTTTTCTAAAAATAACCAGAGTTTAAATTTAACCATAGCTATTTCCATATACATTTGACATTCATAACTATCGTTAAACCTTTAACTTTGGTTAATTTGAGATAAGTTAGCAGGTGTTAGTAGAAATTAGTAGCCGATTTAACCTTTAGGCTAGGTTATTGAAATAAATTAAAAAAAAATAAAATGAATCAGGGCTATGAACCAAAAAGCTTCACTAAGTTCGCCAACTCTACATCAGGTAACGAGCAACAACTGCTCTAAGACTTATAATCTCATGCAATTACGGCGTTGTCATGTCTTGACTTTACAACTCTAGGTTGATTTTTGTGACATTTTTTTGAAAAAGTTTCCATATGATTTCTTTTTATCCGCAATTTATTGATTCGTTATGTTAGGCCCCAGTGAGAAATTCCGGGCATGACATAATTTTTTTGAGATTTAGAGATGTCTTCTTTGTCTATTCCATTGTTCAGTTGGGCTTGAAAGCTTTCGATTGATTTTTGTGATATATTTATAAAAATTTCCATATCGTTTTTTTATCCGGGCATGATATATTTTTTTTGAGATGAAGAGATATCTTATTTGTCGATTCCATAGTTCAGTTGGGGTTGGCAGCACTTGGATGATTTTTTTCGAAAATTAAAAAAAAAAATCGATACATATATTTGCAATCACCACATACATTTTTTTACATTTCTATGACCATGTGCTTTTGTTTACGTTTCTGAGCAACACGTGCTGTTATGTATGGGTACTCGAAAGTATTGTTAAGTATGGGTACACGAAAACATTGTTAAATTCATGGAGACAAAAGAACGAATACTATAAGATTAAGTTCAAATCGTTCAATTGAACTAGTTCGGTAATGAACGAAAACAACTCTAAAATAAAATGCAACAACGTCAACACAGGAAACATTGATTAAAAATTATTTTGTTTTTGCTTTTGTAAAGATTCCAAAAATAAAACAAGTGCATACTGGAAGTTAAATGTTTAGTCATAAATTTATTTAAACATTAAATTCATTTGCATATTAGTATTTGAATAAGAAGGCAGCATAATAACTACGGGAAAATACGAATACAAAAAAACAATACACGCAGGCAGAAGACCCCCATACAGAAGCCACACAAAAAAGTATTGACGGACTGTTGAGACATGTCCTACTTTACTCACAGTGGAGATTTGGTTAATCTAAATGTAGGGGGTCAGAGGTAAGTAAAAACTGATTTCATTCATTTTATTGTTTTGCGTATTGTGTTGATGTAATTTTTATTAGGAAGCCTCAAAATAGAATCGCGATAACACATTTTGTTGTCTATTGTATTTTGTTTTGTTTATTGTTTTTGATTGAATATATTATGATTTTTAAGTTTTTTTTTTCGCATTTCGACAAATTTCACTTTTTGGTTTAAATTGATATGGTTCATTATGTCAGGCCAATGAGGTAAAGGCTAAAGAGGATTCATAAGCTAAATCTTTGCAAATTTACACACCTGAAATTCGTATGCATGTTTGATACTTAACATTACATGTTATTTATAAATGTTTTTTATTACTCAAGTTTTATTATAAATTAACATGGTAATGTACTAAACTTATATTGTCAGTTTAAATTAAATATTAAATTCAAAATGTTATGGCTACATTCTGCTCTACTTAATACTCTAAGAGAAGATTGGAACCGTATATACACATATAAACAACTTGAATCAGACAGGAAAATCATTTGCTGAAATATTTTCATCCAAACCTTGGTACTTCAAGAGCGACATGAAACCTAAGGATATAAAAACCATGAACAGATTGCTTTCTGGACATGTATATGATGACAAATACGCAAACAGACAACAACATTGCTGATTGCAATGTTGAGAAAACGGCAAATCATTTAATTTTTGAATGCCTTAAATTTATCAAATCAAAGCATTCCATTTTTAGTTCGTATGACAGTTTACAAAATCTTCTGAAAATTAAGGACTTCAGAACCTATAAATTGCTCATTCAGTTTGTGAATGAAGCTGGACTTGAATTTTAGATACATTCTTCTTTTGGGATAACATGGCGTTATGAGTTATACACTCGCCAACCATGGAAAAATTTTTTTTTTTTGTGCTCTAAGTTTTTTTTCGCAAAAAAGCAACATAGATCGCCTCCGTAAACTAACTGTTTGCAGGTGCACCCTGGGTAACGCTAACTGATCTATAACATCTGGCTGCCAAACTATCAGAATATTATCCTGATCTCCTGGTGAATTTTAAAACAAATTGGTACAAATTAATATAAATATATAAGACGAACCAACAAATTACAACACTGACCAAATATATAATGCAGCCTGAAATAAATCGTACCAGCTCTTCTAAGAGCTTCTTGACAAAGAAAATCGGCCCCTCGATCCGAGAAATTCCAAGTCAAGGTGAAAGTACTAGGCCAGTATAGTAAAACTTCCAAAGGGTTTGGTGTCCTTCGGCCCAACTTTACTTTACTTTAATTACTTTAATTTAATTCATTTTATTGTAATTTTAAAGCCCATGGGGCCAATTTAGCAAAATTACAAAGACAACTTACTAGCTAATAATAATAATATATTAAAAATACATAAAAATATAAGAATATAAGAAACCCACTCAGCGATAGTTATTTTATCAATGAATAAAAGTATTTACTTCATATTATAAACTCTGTTAATATCTGAAGTATAGGATCCTGATGCTCTATTTAAATAGACAATATTTACAAGTCGATGTTTTAATTATAAAAAGTATTGAGAAATTATGAATCTGTGATTTGTGCTTGTTCATAAGCAATAAGACGACGCCTCTGCAAAGCATATGAATTAGAAAATGATTTAAGCGCTCTCGGCAGAGCGTTATATAATTTAGCCACTCTACAAAATATGCACGATCTAATATCGTAGTTAGCTTTGGTAACAAAATCTGTTTATTCAACTTTATGTTTATGACATTTTATATTTTTATACCCTCTACCATATGTAATGAGGACGATCGCGGTGCGAAAACACAAAAGAGACTGCACATTTTTATCTAGATTGACGGACATTTTCGCGAAAAGTTTGGTATTGAAAATGAGCAAAATCGGTCCGACGAATCAAAAGTTATAGATTGAATATGTGACGGTACCTCTAAATTATCCATACACATCTGTGTATATCAACATTTTTCAAAATTTTCTCATATTGAACTGACTTAGTTTTGCAATAACTTCTATATTTTTTAAGTCAGAGCATAGCTGCTTATAGATTTATGTCAACGATTCAAGAACGTTCTTTTTGCAAAATTTTAGGATAAGCGAAGCAACAGCCTCATAGTTATTAACGCTCACAGTTAAAAATTCTCATAAAGTCGTTTGAGTCAGACTCAAAATTTTTCATTCTTAAGGGTATATTATTTGCAGCTTGCAACTTAGGAATCCACATCGCGTAATAGGAACTCACTAGACTTGAGTTAATTTACACTATATGTACTGATGGTGTGCCGCAAAGATGTAAAAAGTTATATGTTGTTAATATTTTGAAACCAAATTTGTTCGATTTTCACTTTTTTACAGTTTTTTAGCCAGCAAATGCGCGGCCCTTCATGCATGGATTCTTAAGAAATTGATAACAAAACACCATAAAATTGTGCGCAGTTTGGTGTATGTCGTGATAGTGTACCATAAACACAAATGGAGTAAGAGCTCCACAAAAAAAGAAAGAATAAAAAAAAGTAATTTTCGCTGGGCACAGGCACAGTTTTATTGCCAGGTGGTCCGAATATGGTGTGATTTTAATAGTTAACTATATTACATAAAATTAAAAAAATTGCAATTATCATTTGGGTAGGGCAACGATTTGATTTTTAAGGATTTCGAAGAAATTGTGTTTTTTTTTTTGGTAATAACAAGGTTTATTTGTTGTCATAAAATATTTAAAATCGAAATTTAGCTACTTTAGTAACTTTTGTTGTTTTATTTTATAACAGTAACTCAAGGTTGAAAACTTTTTTTTTGAACATCATTAACCGATGTGATCATGTGGCCCCAAATGACCCCAGACTTATTTATATCAATTTACAGAAAAGCTTTGCTTACTACTATTTTAAGAAACGTGATCTAAAATATTTAACACAATATCTGAAGATTCGGTGGCAATAATTTTGATCAAATTGAACAACGTTAACCCGTGCCGTGCCGTATTTAGATCAAAGGAGATATTGCGGGAATTTATATATATTTAAACAAAAAATATTTAAGTCCTTTTTTTTTACAAACCTTGCTACAGCCATTTTTTTAAATTCCTTAAAACATATTCTGAGCTAAATAAACCCTTATATGCTCTTGGTGCCAAAGTAACACTCTGTTATTTTCAGGTTATCGGCATTTTAAATGATTTCGTTAGGTTATTTTAGGGTAAATGGTATTTTAAATTATTTTTGTTAGGTTATTAAGGTTAACGGTATTTTAAGTTTTATGTAAGTGGTATTTTAAGGTTATCGATAGTTCTTGTTTTGACATTTTTAAAGACCGCCAAAGTGTTAGCCCTTATGGGTGAGAGTAAACAGCAATAATAGATGTCAAAAGAAAGTAAACATTTTATTTTTAATTTATGGCAATGCTTTTGAGAAAAATAAATAAAAAAAAAACTGAAGCTATTTCGTTAGGATATTTTAAGGTTAACGGTAGTTTGAAATATTTCGTCAGGTTATTTTATAGATATTGCTATTTTGGATAATTTCGTTAGGGTATTTTTTTTTTTGGTATAATAAATATAGAATTTATTCTTTCCAATTTACATAACCCAAGCCCTTAGGGCCATATATGATTATTAAAAGCTACTTTATCACAAAAGCTATATAAAAAATAAATAACAGCTTAATAAAAAATAAAAAAAAAAGTTAAAAGTTGAGAGAGCTTTTGCCTAAAAGCTTTTGCCTAAAGACCTGTGGTGAAAAACTAAAACTTCTCAGGTGTATAGGTAAATCATTCAATATTCTCGAAAGCCTAATCTGAAATGATCGCTCAAACATAGTCGAGTGATGTATTGGATATACCAATTGTGAGTTTCTTTCCGAATGGGATAAAATATAATTGTGGGATAAATCGAATTGTAGAAGAATATCAACAACCTCATACCTACATAATTACTAAAAGAGCACCCAAGAAACTGGACCACATACGGGGTGACATATGACCGAAGTCTTAGGCCATACACATATCTAATAATTCGATTGAAAATCCTAGTAAACCTACGAAATTCACCATATGTGGTACCAGAAAATACCTCAACGCAATATAATATATGAGGCATTAACAAGCCATTAGCAACAGATATATATCAAGAGAGTATAATCTTCTCAACAAGAATGATATTCTCGAAGAAACGCTATTAATATGCGATGAGAAACTTAACTGATTATCAATTAAAACTCCAAGACACTTCATCTTGTCAACAAAATCAACTCTCATACCATTGAGAGTAACGTTTATCGTATCATCAATGACACCGAAAGGTTAACGGTTAAGGTTAAAAGGTTAAGGTTAACGGTATTTTAAGTTATTTCATAGGATATTTTAAGGTTAACGGTAGTTTGAAATATTTCGTCAGATTATTTTATAGCTATTGCTATTTTGGATAATTTCGTTAAGGTATTTTAAGGTTAACGGTATTTTAAGTTATTTCGTTAGTGGTATTTTTGTTAAAGTCTATTTCAACACCTCTTAAGAAAAAAAAAAATAAGTTAGTGCCTTTACATATAAATATTTTCATTTAGTTTGAAAAACATCTAAAAACTAATTGAGTTAATGATAGCACCCGTATCACAAGTTAAGAACCCCTGGTTAAGTGCTTATCTTTACTGATGGATTATTTGTCAATAATATAATATTGCTTTGCTTGTTTTAATTTTTTTGTTCATTGATTTATTTTTATTTATTTTAATTAAATAGATTTTCCACATCACGTCAAACACTCACCTGGATACCGGATACATTCTTTACCGCTTTGCTTAGTGGTCGTATATCTAGTTTAAGAGATGAAACTGGAGCTATTTTCATAGATCGAGATCCGTCTCTGTTTTCCATTATATTGAATTATTTGCGTACCAAGGAAATTGATATTAAGACTTGCGAAATACGGGCTTTGCGTCATGAATCAGAATATTATGGTTTAACACCATTGGTTAAACGTTTGGCGCTGTGTGAAGATTTAAATCATTCCTCATGTGGAGATGTTTTATTTTATGGTTTTCTACCAGCACCATCAATACCACCAAATGACCATATTGTAATAAATCAACAACATGGTTCATCTACAATCGATTCGAATACTTCAAGAAATAACACAGCTCAAACAAATGCCGCAGCAGCTGCAGCTCAACCGCCAATAGAACCATGTTTACCCTCTACATCATCGGCAGCAGCTAGTTCTAATGCACGACCTGGTTCCATGGTTCGTGTACCAGAACCTTCTAATGTGGTATCAAATCGTCATGCTTCTCATTCTCGTAACTCTTCGTGGGACTTACGTTTAGGTCGCGGTAGCTCAACATCACAAGATAGTCGTTGTTGGTCCACCACTAATCGTGGAGAACATTCTCGTAATCCCTCTTTAGATTTTATGCGTCATTCTCGAAATTCTTCAGCTGATCTTAATAAGCTGATACGCAATGATGTCGGTCTAGTATTCTCACCCACTCTCAGTTCTAATTGGGTTGATCCCCTGAGAGTACAAATTATTAAGGCCCATCAAAATTGGTTTGCGGTAGCCTATGCTCATTTTGTTACCTGTTATCGTGTCAAAGATTCCAATGGCTGGCAATTGGTTTTCACATCACCCTACATAGACTCCACTATCGAACGTATTGCTATAAATTCCAAGGTTAATATGTCTACAGCAGAACCTATACCCAGTAAAATGGTGGCGATATCTTATGGCAGTCAAATACGATTATGGAGTATCCATGAGGGCGGCAATAAAACCGATATTGGTACATTCAATTTGAATGTAAGAGTAGAATATTTATTTTTCATTGGCAGCCAATTGGTAGCTTTGTCCTCGTCAGGCAAAATAGGCGTTTGGCATGCTATGACACAACATTGGCAGATACAAGATTTAGTGCCAGTATTGTCATTTGATTCGGCTGGTTCATTTTTGTTATTGGGTTGTAATAATGGTTCCATTTATTATATAGGTAAGTAAGCAAAAAGATTTAAATAATTTTTTATATATTAAAATACAGTCAACGCAAAAATCAAAGCATACAAAATGAAAATAAATTTTTCTCCTTTTCAGTTATTATTAGAAATTTGCTAATATTTTATAACTATACTAAAATGATGTTAGATCCAATAGAAACATAAATACATTTTTTATGTTGGAATGGTCAAATTATTATCCGTGGATTTTTCAAAAAAAACTTTCTTTGTAGAACGAAAAAATCAAAACATACAAAGGAAGTTACCGTGTAACTCAATTCAAAAAAGTTTGTAAATTCGGAAATCTTGGAAGAAAGCCTATAGCAAAAAACTTGCTTTTTATATGTAGTTTACAAGAGTAAGAATCATAAAATAGAAAAAAAAAAATAATTTTTATTAGAAATTATTTTTTACAATATGTGCAAAATTTAGAAATCCTTTTTTTCGAATCGAGTTACGGTAACCGCGTAAGGTCAGGTTAAAGAACATTGCCTTATGCGCCCAACTGAAAAAAGTTAATTTTTGTATAAATTTTAATGAACCGTTAGTAGAAAGTTGAATATAAACTCAAAAATGCACTCAGCATCCTTTTTGAGTCGTAAGGATAAACTAAATATTTTACTATGAAGTGAATACAGTCTATCATTAAAAAAATATTCATGGATAATAAATCAGCGCCTTTGTTTACGAAAAAAATCTTCTCGTATATAAAAAGGACGATAGATTTCGAATAATTAAAACCAAGACTGACAAAAGCTATAAAAATAAGAAATTTAAATAGAAAACTTAAATATGAAGACATTTAATTTTTTTATATAAATTGAAGAACATTCAATAAGCTTACAGGGAGAGGCATAGTACATCTGCTATGTTAGTGGGCATCACTTGAACATCTGCTATGTTAGTGGGCATCACTTGAACTGTTAGGGAGCATTTGAATGAGCACAACAACTGTGTACTGGTATCTCTATACCAAAGCTTTTGATCGTCTAAATGACACCACTCTTCTTGGGAAATTGAAACGAAAAATTGATTTTTCGGTATTGGCTTCTAGATTGATACATTCTTATTTGCAAGGAAGGTCGCAGTTTGTAAGAGTAAATGGCATTGAGTTTGGTATTATAAACACATATTCTGAAGTGCCACAGGGCTCTGCCATTGGACCTATTTTATTTTTATTATATTTAAATTATATTGTTAATTGCTTGGATCTAAGCATGGTTAATGCCCGTAATTTCAAGGAATAGATACCTACCGGTGCTTAGATACCTACCCGATTTTGTTCGTGTACACGGTAGGTATCTAAGCACCAGTAGGTATATATTGCTTGAAATTACGGCCATAAGTCATTCATATTTGCAGATGATATTGAACTTATATTTGGTAACTGCAGAGAATTTCCTGAGGTACTGTTTGCGGTAATTAATTTTACACTTGATTGGCTAAATAACTGGATGATTGATTAGCAACGATTTTTCTATTAACCTTTCCTAGACAATTCTATCATGTTTCGTGCTAGTTATCTCAGAGTAGATTAGTGTTCAAACACTTACGTGCTTGGGTGTGATAATTTATGAATGTCTGATTTTCGGTCAGCATAAATAATTATGGTGTCCCGAATTATTTATTTTCAAGATTCACATTCACGAGTTATACTACAACCCCACGTATTGTTGAACCCGTTATTTCATGTACGATCTTTGATCAATCTTTCATTATTAAAACTTGTAGGATTTGAAACTACTTACCATAACATTTGCAAAAATTCACGTCAACACCTTCAAGTTTTAGGCAAAGGCTTTTTTTGGCTTACTTCCGAAATAAGTCATAGTTGTGTCGTTGTGTTTTTGGCTTTTGTTATTAAAAGTTGTGATCGATAGGTACTTAATGTATAATGGTGTTGTTTGTGCCTTAGCCATATCCAAAAAAATGTAGATCATACGATTTGAAACATTCGAAGCTTATTTTTTTTCTATAATCCTGTTTTAGGGATTTTTTTTTATGTGTATACGGTTATTTACATATAATAGAAGAAATTTTGTAAATATTAGTATGCATTTTTACAATGTATTAACAATGCACTTTGTCCTAAGTGGCTTATTGCAAATAAAATAAAATTAAAATTAAAAAATATTTAAGACCTGCAAGAGTATACACAATGATACCAACACATTTTACCATCGAAGCATTACATTTAGTAAATTAAAACGCAATCTTAACATACTTTTTTTCTTTCAAAATTATTTACTTTTTCAAAAATAAGCTTATGTTGGTTTGATTTGATATGAAATAATATGCAATAACACGAAATCTTTTATCCATTTATCTTTTGCGGCGCAAAAATTATGGCGATTTTGAGTTTAAAACAAATTAAAAATATTTAAATTACAGTATTTCTTGGATTTTAATAAAGTTTATCACATTTCAAATTTATATTACACCACCAAAAAATATAAAAATACACTCAACAAATTTTTTTTAAACATTAGAACTTGAACATAAATCCGCAATGCATCTTTGCCGGATTTATAATATTTAATTTGGTTTAGTGTTGCTTATTTGCATATCATATTAAAAACTTTAAAGTTTGCAAAATTAAAAATTTTATATAAAGATGCTTTTTGAGGTTATATACATCTTGTTTGTTCCATAAAATTTATAGTCCTTAACATTTTTTGATGCATTTTCGAAAATCAAAATATTTTATCTTATCAAAATATTTTATTTGATCTCCGTTTTGCATTAATTGATACAGCACTTTAGTGTCACAAAGCTAAATGTGTTTGAAAAACTGCCGATAGGAATGAAAAAAATTTAAGTTTGTGTACTTTATTATGGCTTGCGATGTTCTTAAGCCATGTTTTTTTTTGTTAAAGGGTGTTTTTTTAGAGGTATAGAACTTTAAAATGGAATAAAACAAAGATGAATTTTTTAAATTGACATGAAATTTACTTTATTCGAAAGATAATCTTCTGGCATTATAATTTAAATATTACTTCTGGCATATGACCGCCTAGGCTGGCTTGGACGTAGTCTAATCTGGAGGTCCAATTTTCGATGACTTTTTCCAACCTTGTTCAGGCGTCAGTCTATTCATGTTGAAAAGCCTAACCAAACTAAACATAAAACACTTGACAGCTGACAAAATGGCCGCCAGTTAAAAAAGTGTTGCCAACTTAAAGTTCTATACCTGTATAAAAAACGCTCTTTATAAGAGAATGTAAAAAATTGAATTACCAGCGCTGATCCTCGCAAGATTTTTTTTCCATCTTTCTCTTACATTTTTAACAATTAGTGTTTTCTATTTATAATAGTAACATTTTAATTATGATGTCAAAAATGACAATTCGAAATGATATTACGCAATTCTTAAAAAGTTCATAAAATTTTAATTAATTTATTTAAAAATTCATTTTGTAACTTTTAAGCCTAATTGGCCAAATAATAAAATTTTATAGTCTAAAAATTTTAAAATTATAACTTTTTTGAATGGAAACATGGCTGAAATTAATGAAATTCAGACTTATTTGTACAGGAAACAAAAATTATAATTTTTTTATATGGAAACATGGCTGAAACTAATGAAATTCAGATTTATTTGTACACGAAACAAAAAAATTATCCACATTTTGCCTATGTAGTAACTTTGAATTGCCATTTATTTTAAACATTTATAATAAAGGTGAAAAAAGCGTTTCGGGAAAAGTCGTATAAAAGACGAACAGTTACGAATATCGGAAAAAGCTTAGACACAAATTTTAATGTTACTTAAACACACGTTTTTTTATATACCAGTTAATGCGTCCTTAAAAACTCTTTCATTTGGTACCCCAACATTTAATTTTTGACCCCACTTTTTATTCCCTGTTTATGAGATAAGGCCGCTAAAAAAATACATGTTCTTTCTTTTTTCTGCTCTATAACATATCTGAAGTTCATTAAGATCGGAGATAACTCATCGGGAGACTCTTCTTGTCAGTTCACGCAATAAGCTAGCCAATTTCAAATATATTAACCCATTTTTTACCAAGCATAGAGTCCGTGCTAATTTTTTGACAAAACTTGGTAGGAAGATATGTTGGTTTCCCAGTATACATTTTTAGCAAACTTTATAGCCTAGTCGCGCCCTCTTATTAATTGAAATTGAAACTTTGAAGATTTTATAGGGTTAATATTTTTTTAATATTTAATTTTTATGTATTAACAAGACAAATAAATATCTATAAAAAAATTGCACAAAATTTTGATTGTTATTTTCGCACTATTTTTAAGAATTTTTTAAAAATTTTGGCATTTTTAGAAAGTTTTTGAAAATTGTTATTTGGCAACTCTAAACGCTTTGCTGGTTGAGAAAAAATAGCACATTTTTGATATTAAAATCAAATACTTCCATTTTTACAAAGACCGACAAATGTTGATGCAATTAGTAAATTTTTCTAAAAAAATACATGTTGAATGAAAATTTTTTCTATTTTTAAAAGTTTTCTTATATGAATGTTTTTGTCGATACCAATAAATCACGTTTATGACGCCGGTCTTCCTTATATTTTTAAACAAGCATTAAAGTGCTTTAAAATAAACGAAAAATAGTTTTTCAAATCATTATATGGCAAACCTGGAATTACAAATTTAAAAATTGTGGTTAAAGTTTACTTTTTCGGGCACACCTCAAAAAAAAAAAAAAAAATTGGACCCTATCTGGAATAAAAAAAGAAATTTTTTTTTATGTGACGTTAAGGGCGCTAAGGCCCTTGGAGGGGGAAAAACCTAAATTACCCCCCCCCCCCCCCCCCCACCAAAAATATATATAATTCTATCTGGAATAAAAAAAGAAAATATTTTTGTTATGTGACGTTAAGGGCGGGGGGGGGGGCCCTGGAGCCCCCCAGGGGGAAAAAACCTGGTTAAATTTTACTTTGTCGGGCGGAGCTCAAAAAATTATGAAAAAAATACTATTCGATCAGAAATAAAAAAAAAAAAATAAAAAATTATTAGGCGTTTTTGGGGCCGGGGCCCCAGGGACCCGCTAGGAGCAAAAAACAGGGACATGTACAAACATATAAGTGTGGGTACTCAAATGAAAGAAAATCTCCTCACGGTTTCAAAAATGTATTTTTTTTCAAGATCCGACAAACGTGGCCCAAACCAGAGCCATTTTAGTAAAATTTAGACCCTTTAGGCATGGCCCAAAAATAGTAAACATTTTCCGTATATAAAAACGGTGCATAAATGAAGGAAAATGCCAAAAATACAGTAAAAAAATAAAAAATTATGAGGCTTTTTTGGGGCCGGGGCCCCTGGGAACCGCAAGGAGCAAAAACCAGGGCATGTATTTTGAAGTTTCTTTTGTGTCGCACGCACAAAAAACTTTATTTCGCGAAGCCACCTGCCGCGTTCTACCGAGGAAAAAAACCCCTAAGCCCGGCCGTAGGCCGGTCACGCAGAAAAACTTTGCTCAGCAAAGACCGAGACCATGACCGTGAGAGGCAAGGGAACTCACGTTAAAAAAGCCACCAGATTCTGTGAGGCAACTAATATTATGTTTAGGTTGTAATTTAGGTTTTTCCCCCCTGGGGGGCTCCAGGGGCCCCCGCGCCCTTAACGTCACATAACAAAAAAATTTTCTTTTTTTATTCCAGATAGAATTATATATTTTTTTTGGTGGGGTGGGTAATTTAGGTTTTTCCCCCCTGGGGGGCTCCAGGGGCCTTAGCGCCCTTAACGTCACATAAAAAAAAAAATTTCTTTTTTTATTCCAGATAGGGTCCAATTTTTTTTTTTTTTTTTTGAGGTGTGCCCGAAAAAGTAAATTTTTGCCAAAATTGTTTAAACCACGATTGATTGTAGACAAGCCTTCAAGTTTTAATATGATTTTTACTGCGTTGTTATATTTCCTTCCTATCAAAAGTTATAGGCTCTTAAAAATTTGTGTCTCTTTAAAGACACGTACATAGGTAACAAATTTGTTAATGAATGTCAGATGCAAAAAACATAAATTTAAAAAAAAATTACTCCAATTCCTTATAAGTTTGTGATGTTCGATCCGTTGTTATTGTTGTTGTTGTATCAGCAAAAATCTAAATATGTAGTTTTAAATGTGAGAGATGTGAAATATCGTGTGGTCCATATCCGCAGTTTGGGCATACATTTGCAATAGTTTCATCAATACGTGATTTGTAGTTATTTAACCAGCCAGAGCGAAGTTGTGCTAGCGTGCGTCTGGCATTTCTGAAGAGTTGTTGTTCAGACTCCGCAATTGGAGGAGGACGGCCGCCAATTACAATGTTAGGTTTGCGATAGCTGCACGCCTGTTGGTTGATAACATTCAATGTGGACCTATAAGCTTCTTGAGTGAGCTGTTGGTTTCCAGTATGGTCGGCAATACGACTTCGATACTCTTCTATGAGGGATATCCAAATCATCAACTAGATTTGGAGGATGAGGTTGGTGGCAAGACAAAATATATTGTTTAGTTAGAAGTTCATTGTGTTCTTTAACCAAACGCATTTTTATTTCATCACATAGATGGTCTTCACTGGACATGAGGTGGTTTCGCTTCTAAACCACTATAAAAATGTTCACCAATCAGCGATATGGAAATTACTTTTCTAGTTACTCCATTTTCTATTGGTTTAGATTTAAAAGTTCAAAATTATGAACAAAAAAATTAAGTTAATGGAAAAACTCTTGTAAGTATCAAGTATTTTTTTTTTAATTTTTCGACATTTAAATGGCAATAAATTCTTTGGTTAAAGACCTTTTAACGTAAAATTACTACGAACTAGGAAAACGATGCCTTTTCAGATTGTATGCTTTGGTTCTTTCGCGCACTGTAGTGTTGTAATTGTTTTATTTTAACAATATCGTTGTATAAAACAAAATTTTTTTGCAGATATGCAAAAATTCCCCTTACGCATGAAGGATAATGATCTTTTGGTAACAGAACTCTACAAGGATCCCAATTTAGATCCGATTACAGCAATTTCCGTGTATTTAACACCTAAAACTTCAAGTATGTTTTATAAAATATATAAACTTGAGGAAAATTTCTTTCATACATATAATTTATTTCATTTCAGGCATCAGTGGTAATTGGATTGAAATAGCTTATGGCACAAAAAGTGGGGCCGTACGTATTATTGTACAACATCCTGAGACCGCCGGTCATGGACCACATCTTTTCGAAACATTTACAGTACATCAAAGTCCTGTAACAAAAGTTATGCTCTCTGAAAAATATTTAGTATCCGTATGTAGTGAATATCATCATGTACGTACCTGGAGTCTAACCAGATTTCGTGGCATGTTATCAACACAACCGGGCTCTACACCAGAGGCCTCCTTTAAAATTGTCTCCCTCGAAGCAACTGAATCTAACTACAGTTATGTGGCTGGTAATGATTTTGGTCCATATGGTGACTATGATGAACAGATATTTGTACAAAAAGTTGTACCCGAAACGGATCAATTATATGTACGTTTAGCTTCAAATGGAGAACGTGTTTGTGTTATAAAATCGGTGGATAGTTCACCGATAACATCATTTTGTGTACACGAATGTGAGGTTAGCTCACGTATGGGTTCTCGTTTTATATTGACCGGCCATTGTAATGGCAATATACAGATGTGGGATCTCACAACAGCTTTGTCTATATTTTCCAAAAAGGATGAAAGTCAAATGCAGAAAATCAATGGCGGACCCGATACCAACGAGCTACTCCGCCTACTTGACCAGTGTGAGATCAGTAATAGCCTCTGCTCAACGCCTTGTATGTCACCATGTCTCTCAGCTTTTGGAGGGATGGCAAATACCACTATAGCTCGTATGAAAGCCAGTAATTTGGCATTACTCAATCAAACATCCTCATCGTCATCATCCTCTGCACCTACTCAACAACAGCAACAACAACATCATAATCAACATGGACACTCACAACAACACATGCCTCGTGGCAGTGGTGGTAGCAATAGTGAATGAAATACGGTAGCGACGTTTACAGAGGCGGCGTTAGTCGGGCGTATTTATTCACCACTTTCATTTTGCCATTTTTTAATTGGTTTCCACGTTTATAGTAAATTAGTCCGCATTATTGTATGTTGTTTATTCTATTTATGTATTTTGTCATTTTGCGTCATAATCACTCCCTGATGGCATAATTAAACAAACAAAAAAGAAACCCTAACCACCATAAAAAAACCTTAAAAAGGTAATTAAAAACAAAAATAATTAGAGTAATTAGGACTATTTGGTTATTACAGAATGTTTTTTTTATACTCTTCTTCACTAAACATTTACAGTTTTTTAAGTAAATGTTCTATTATGCATAGATATTTAATTTTATTAAAATTTTAAGTTTTATTACTTCATATTAAAAAATAAATTATTTAAATGTAAACGTAATGCAACACATATTCAATCAATATATCATAGACAATATTTTATGTGAAAAATTATTTTAAAATTTGTTTAATTTTTTTAATAATCTCAAACATTGCTAATGTGAAATGTTTCAATTGAAGGGTTTTTTGTAAAAACTTGATAAGCCACATTTATTGTTTGCTGTTTTCTAGTAATCCATTGATTAGTATTTGATAGAAGTCTCGCTTAAACACTTGTTACAAGTAACTTGACTATAAAGGTCCAGCAAAGATCATATTTTTTTTGTGAAATTTCCTCCCCATAATAATCACCCCTATCGTGAATAAAAAGAGAAATGTTTGTTCCCATATAATTTTCATTCCCCCTCAAGTGAAAATTGGTATCGTGAATTTCCTCTGAAATTTTATTATGCTATTCACGAGTGAATGATTAGACAAAGGAAACAAATTTCGAGAGAACTTTTATTCATGATTGGAACTGAGTGAAAAGGGGAAAAAATTCGAGGGAAAAAATATTCACGATAGAGGTGAATGTTTTTCAATACAAAAATGTTAAAAAGATTAAAAAAATTATTTACAAATACTCCCTCCCCAAAACCATTTCCTGCATCCGCGACTGATTGTCAGGGTTTATGAATACTCTTGTGAAGTAAAAATTTTCTCTTGTTTTGCCCCATCTCGCTTAGTTTTGGAGATAACGTTCATTAGAAAAACGCCATTTTATAAAATGTCTAATATCTCGAAAACTAAGCGAAATATCGCAAAACGGACAAAAATTTTGTAATACTTGACCTGGGGAATGCAAACGTTAATACTAATGTATTTAGTTTGTGTTTCGATTCCACTCGTTACCCGTTCCATTCCATATCGTTTAATTTTGAACCAGTGTTCCATTCCATTATTAATTAAGACCCCTTGTGGTTGTTTTGCCTTTAGTGTTCAAATTCTACTCATTCCATTCCTTTTTGATCTGTTTTATTTTGGTTACAAACCAGACTGATTAATATATCTATATAAATTCAGAAATAAAATAATCATAAGGATGAGCGAAGGTTTTCCATCCCCGATTTGAGCCATTTTTCAGAACAGCAATGAAATTTAAAACCATTTCATTAATCAATGAAATTAAATCATCAAATAAACCATTATCATTATTAAAAAAAAATTATAATGAAATTAATTTCATTATCATTGATATCAATGTAATGGTAATGAAATAATTATTTCATTAGTCCACTTAAGTCATTAGTCCCATGTATGGTATCCTGTAATACTTCAGTAATTGGTTGAACCAATCAATACTAATTTAAAAAATTAATTGTGATACTGGTCGGTAGAACCAACCGTTACAAAAAATTAAAATTGATATTTGAAACTAACAAATGATTTTCAATACAAACTGATAAAAAATGTATATAATTTTTTTTTATAAAAAAAAAACAAAACTAATATAGAAATCTAAATCTTCAAGGGAAAATGCATAAAAAATCAAGAAGTATGAAAAGATATGATTTAGGTAAAAACATTTATAAATATAAGTAAAATTTTAATTTTCTAACAAAAGCGATATTTGCCTTTTTATTTAGTTGAACGAATCTCAACAGTAAACCCTTATGGAATTAAATATCGTACCATTATTTATTCATATGAAGGAATCCATGAATGTTTAATGAAAAACTACCGTGGATATCAGCAGAAAGACTACAACCATAAGACATGCTATCAGAATCCAGAATTTGCTCCATCAAAATATATCGTTGGAGTTTGCTGTTTTTCAAAATTTGCAATTACGATGTTTCCTTTTGGAATAGGTATTTCATGTTGTTGATCTCTTCATTGGAATTTTTTAACATTAATATTTTTGTTCATTTTATATACATGTACTTTTATTTTTATATATATAAAAAATTTGAAACAGTGTTTTATTTTATACAAACATTATTATATATAAAACTCTGTCGAATGTACTGAATATGCTCTTCTAATATGGTAGACGTAACTGCAAATGTCGTTAGCTGTAACCGAATAATGTGATAGTACATATAACTACCCAAATTCGGTTATCACAACGAATCTGTTCTTTTTGTTTTAGCATTTTTATATTTATACAAATAAAATATGGAACATTTAAAGCACAAATATCTAAAAAAAAGGATACTTTTAAGGTCAAATATGTGTAAATATAAAAAAGGTTACAAAATACAAAAAGGCATTTATTTGCCTTCTCTGGATATATCTAAATATAATTAGTTTCAGAGATGGTTCTAGGACTGCCTACTTTCTACTTTGGAGCAACTGAATTGCTTTTGGAACAAATTCAAAGAAAAATAATGGGCGTAAAACCGACACTAGAACGGGTTATAACGAAAAAAAAGTTGTTCTACAAGTAGTTCTCTCAAATTCACATATTTTGAAAATGCTAATAAAAATATATTCTAAGAGCTTATTTATTATTAGAAAAACTTTGTAACTCTAAGGATTTACACCAAACGTAAAAAGAGCTAACGCTATATTTTCTGCTGACAAATACCATAAATGCTGGTTCCATATTTTTCAACAGTTCTTAGGAACAGAAGAATCAATTCCTGAATAGGAAGTAGCTCCTAAAATAGCAAGTCAAGTATTCTTAAAAGATTACTTGTGATGTTTGTCTGCTTTTTATAACAATTTAGGTAAAATTTTCTTTCAGATTAAAAAAAATATATATATATATATATATCTGCTGCATAAAATGTATATTTAAAGTTTCTTCAACAGAGGGTCACTTTAGCACCAAAAGCATCTCAGAATATTTGTTTTTAGAAATTTAGTAAATGGCTGTAGCCAGGTTTTTTTAAAAAAAAGAACAAATATTTTTTGTTTAAATATATAAAAATTCCCGCAGTATCTCCTTTAAATTAAATGCGGCACGGCACGGGTTAACTTTTACTTTTATTCTCTAAGATGTTTTAAACAAGACCCTGGAGTGCAAATATCAATTTTTTCGCTTTTGTAGAAGAAAACATTTTAAAATTTGAAATTAGAGATTTGAAAAGCACCCCAAAAATGTTGTCCGTTTTTGACATCACCTTAAGACAGGTTAACGACATCCAGAAAAAAATTCTTCCATGTCTCACAATTTTGAGTCTTTTGAAAAAAAAAATTCTATTGTAGTAATCAATTTAAAAAAATTTTAAGATGTGTGCTCGATTTTGTCGGTCAAGTATAATTGGCACATTAGTGGTCTGGGCAGTATTTATTGCTGGGCTAGTTATTAACCGATTTTGGATTTTTATACCTTTTTGAATACATAATATTCATTATCATTATCTCGAATAATTTATCATTTAGAATAAAAACTATTACAGGATTTAAAAAAATTTGCAAAAACTAAAAAAAAGAAACTTTTCCCCATATAAACGCATGTTTTGCTCTTTAAGGCCTAGTCGCTTAGGGTAGGCGTTTTCGTAGAGGCCTATAATTACATGAATTATATTTAAGTCAAATATAACAAAATTAGAGGGTACCGTATTAACAGTTCCAACATTTAAACTTATTTAACACTCTAAGGGACACTAATATGTGTACAGTGGTGTTCAAAACATTTGCAACTGAAATCATGGTTTAGGTAATTATAATTTTTTGATCAAAAAGATTTGTGGTATAAGTTTTTGTTTTTTTTTTATTAAATTCAGTTATAGCATATTATTTTACAAATACAAAAAAAAATTATTCATAACTTCTTAAATATAAAAAAAGTAATTTTAGCAAAATAAGTCGATAGTGCAGTGTTCAAAACATTTGCAACTCTTAAAGTAATTAACAGGAAATAGAAACAATGGTTTTAACGCTCAGCCATTATTTTTTATAACTTCTGAACACCTCTAATTGCCTAATTGAGGCAATGAGCTTTTTAATATAATCGTCAGAAATTTCGTTCCACTGCTTCTCCAACTCGACGAAAAGTTCATCACCATTTCGGAATACTTTATTTCCGATATTCCGTTTTACAATAATCCACATGTTCTCAATCGAGTTGAGATCGGGAGATTGAGCCGGCCACGACATGATATTAATTTCATTTTCCTGCAGCCAAACTTCTACAACCACCGTCGTGTGTTTTGGATCGTTGTCCTGCTGGAAGGTCCATGAGAGTGGCATTTCCCATTCAGCATACGGAAACATAACTGAACTCAAAAGATCTCTACAGATTGTGGCCGTCATTGTGCTAGTAATGCGATGTATTGGGCCAATCCCATTTCTTGAAAAACACCCCCACACCATAATGTTTCCACCTCCGTGCTTCACTGCGGCGGTTATGTATCTGGGATTAAACTTTTCGCCTCGTGGTCTTCGAACATTGGCTCTTCCATCTGATACCCGGAGGTTGAATTTAGACTCATCTGATCACAATACATTTTTCCATTGCTGTTGAGTCCAGTTCAAATGGGTGCGTGCAAATTCAAGACGAGCTTTTCGGTTTTTTTCCGACACAAACGGTTTTTTTGTACATCTATAACTTCTAAGACCATATTCTCGGGCTCTTCTTTTAATGGTATGGAAGACTGGCATCTATTAAAAGTTCAGTTTTAGCTTCTCTGGGAACTGCTTTGGGATATTTCGTAAAAAATTCTTAATTTTCCGATCTTCTCTTACAGTTTTAATACGGCGTCTTCCACCTTTATGAGTTGTGTGGATGTTACCACTATTAACAATACTTTATAGAAATTTCTTTTTGGGAAAGTCTATTTTGAAAATCATTTAAAACTTTTGATTTTACATCAGAATTGTATTTATTTCCTGCCATTTTTTACAAAAATTATTCTTACGATGTTTATGCTTCCAACATCTTATTGCAACTATTAAAGAACAATAATTATAATAAATTTGTTTAAAAATGTAACGGCCTGAATCTTACATTAAAAATGAATGCGATAACCGTTATATCCAAGCATTTGTTAATGTACGTTCACATTCCTTCCAATTGTGTCAAATAAAAAATTATTTTATTTTATGTTCAAACTATGTTCAAACTATGATCAAATATTTGATGATTTTTATATGTTCAAACAGCTCTCAAATAGTGTCAAATATAGTAAACGAAAAAATATTTGTCGAGCGTTCAGATTGAAACAAATATTTGTATTAAATATTTATTTAATTAAAGTGTAAAAAAACATAGATTTACTTAATCGAAAAACTAACCGTTTCTTAAAAAATTGATCACTCGGGATCTCTCTCGGACATAGCCTATTTATGTTATAAGGGTATAATAATACTCCTTTGGAGCAAAAATTTTGTCCGTTTTGGTCTATCTCGCTTAGTTTTGGAGATACTGGACATTTTAAAATATCGCCATTTCGAAAACTAAGCATGATATCGCAAAATGGACAAAATGGACACACAAAAATATTTTGTGTTCAGATTACGGCAAAGAAATATTTCATGTTTTTTGTCAAATATTTGACTAATCTGAACGTACCCAGAAAAACTTTGGTAATGGGTGCGATAAAGTAATGCATTACCTTATAATGTGTACTCCTTACCTGTATCATTTCATTTTCCAACAAGAAGTAATGAGTTACCGATAATTGAACACTCATGGATTACCTTGTAATGAGACCTCATTACATTTACATTACTTCAAAACATAAAATAATGACTTACCGATCATCAATTACATAATGCATGAATTATAAACGTAAAGTAATTATTAATATATATTTTTGAAAATCTATTTATAGACACATTACTTTGTGATTTTTTGTAAGAATGAGGGTAAGATGTATATTTTTGATATCACGAACGAAAACACGAAGCACAACAACTCTTTTACATTTTGTGCAATAAAATATTATATGTATCGATAGCTCAGTTGGTAGAGTTCTCGCCTAACTAATTGTTAAATACCAGAGACCCCAGGTTCGAATCCCAGCATGACCAAGTTATTTATTTAATAAAAAAAAAGTTATTTATTTAATTAAAAAAAAATATATGCATTTTTTTTATGAAAATCTATTTATAGACACATTACTTTTGCCCACCATGTAACCATATAAGTAACCAGTTACTTTACCCACTACAAGGTAATAAGTTACTTTGAGGCTCATAGCCTGTAAAATTCATCAGTGAAGTAACGTGTAAAGTAATGCATGAAGCCTTATGGCGATACATTACTTTACCCATGATTTGGTAATGTGTGGTTTTGCTGGGTACCTTTAGTATAAATTGTTTCGTTAAGAGTAAGAATAATGAGAGTTGCAAATGTTTTGAACTCTTGCATTTTGAATACATCTATTATTATTAATTTTTTTGTTGTTTTAATTTAACGGAATTTATTTTTGTTATTTGTTTAACATAAAATAATGTATGCAGAATATGTAAAAATAAATTTTAGTAAGTAAGTGAGATTTGATGAAAATAAATCAATGTAAACTACAAATGCGATCTCAGTTCCACTACTGTATATTAAAGTTAAAATCAAAACCACCTAAGTAACAAATTTTTTAAAATCGATTTTATTGATGATTATAATTTATTTTTTTCCAAAAAAATTTTAGCATTCTATAGTGAAAACTATAAACGAATTTTTTTAAACGTCTATCTACGATTTTTGTTATCCAGTAAAAGTATTAAAAGTTAAACGTGGAAAACATTCAGGGAAAAATATATACTCTAATTCGACATTAATGTAAAGCACGCAATAAATTTGAAATTCAACATCGTATTCGTTATTAGATGTTTCAACTACTATTTTATTTGGTGCATCGCTTTCGATGCTATTGAAAATATAAATACATTTTCCTGTAGACAATTTCCTCTAAACATTATTAATTTGTTGTATTCGCATATTAACAGTGTTTCTTCTAAAATATCATTTTTATTAAGAAGACTATATTCTCTGGATTTGTATCTTCGACTATCCATTTAGGTACGCATTGTTAAAGCTTTGTTAATGCCTCATATACTTTATTGTGTTGAGGTTTTCTCTGGTACTACCGATGGTGAATTTGAGAAGTTTTCTAAAATTTTTAATAGAATTGTTAGATTTGTCTACGGGGTAAGGCTTCGTATGCATATCACTCCTTATGTGATCAAGTTTCTAATATTTTCTTTTCGGAACTATGTCGGTATTAGGATCTTATTGTTTTTCTATAAAACAATGCTAAATGGTTTTCCCGAATATCTAGTGGATAATTGCCACTTTAGTCAGCGCGTAAGAAACCAGCTAATAATTTACCCTCCTTGTCATGCGAATATTTATGATAGATCGTTTCAGAGGAGAATGTCTCCATTATGGAATCACTTACCTACACTCAAAGAAAAAAGTTTGTAAAGTCAGCAAAAAATTTTGCTGAGTCAGCAAAATTTTAGTCAGGAGGGTGCTAGCAAAAAAATTGCTAATGTCAGCAAAATCTTTTGCTGAAAATCAGCGAGCTGATTTTTAGCAACAAAATTAGTAGATTCAGCAAAAGTTTTGCTAACACTTAGTAGATTAGAAATAAAAAAGCGTTGGTAAAAATGAATAAATTTTTTGCTGAATTTTAGTAAACTGAAAAAAAAACGCAAAAAAATTGTAATTTAGTTAATATATTTGCTGAAAATCATAAAACATATTTTTGTGATTCTTTTAAAAATAATTTACAATAATTACGAAATATAAAAATTTTCATTTTCCCACATTGATGTCATGAATTAATGAAAATATATAGAAATAAATATAAGTATATAACATAACAAAAATTTTCTTTCAACTACTTACATCAATGGTAGTCTAAATGATGCTTTCTTTTAAAGCACGCAACTGCCGAAGATAATTATAGAAACGAAACGAAAAAATAAACAAAAACAAACGAAACGAAAAAAAACAACCCTTTTTTTTGCAATAAGAAAAAGGAAATATACAAATCTACCTAAGATGTGTGTCTTTGTCTTTCGCTTTACTCTGTCTACATGTCTGTATATGTTTGTTTGCAATTTGACCACACTAGATTATTAATCTATTAACATTTATTATAGAAATACATATTAAATTTAAATATTTTCTTTTGTCTTTTATTTTATTAATAGACAATTATTTTCACAAGCCGGTGACAACGCAAAATTTAAGTTGTTTTAATCCTCAATTTTGTTTTATGTATGAAAAACAGATACAAAAGTCTTCCATGGTTGATTTTTTTATATGTCTTATTAGAGTTGTACTTTTTAGTATCATTTTCCTCTTCTCTACTACATCTTGACATGCCGCGACATCAATCTGGTTGTCGTCCACACTATGAATGTGCTTATCAGCACAATTTTTTTTAGCAAAATTAATTAGTAAAACATTAGTATATTAGTAAAGCATTAGTATAAAACAGTTAAGTGCTGAATAAGTATAAGAAAAATTTTAGCTGAAAACACGATTTTAGCAAAAAAATTTGCTAAAAAAATAGTATACCTGATTTACAAGACGTTTTACTAACTTTTGTACTAACTTATTTTTTTGAGTGTACACAATAGCTTAATAAACATAAAAAAATATATTAGAACAAAATCGTGTGCCGAAGAAGCTGACAATCATATTTTGGTAATAGAAAAACTTATAAGGAATGAAATCGTTAATTCAGTAATTCAGAAAAAAATAACAGATTTTTGTTTAAAATGAAGAATTTTAATTGAATTTTTAATTGTGAAATGCTAATTTTATTTTTTATTTATGTAAAAATCTTGTTTTTGTCTTAATAAAAACATACATATTTTTTAGCGTTAAAAAAACCCGCTTAATACGAACCACGCTTAAAACGAACTAATTTTTTTGGTCCCTTGGAGTTCGTCTTAACCGGGTTTTACTGTATTATTTTTTTGTATAAACTTCTTATTAGAGTATTAGAGCGTTCTTCTCTGTAGAATTGCATTTGAATAAATCCTTTACCACCTGGGGACTCCGGGCAAGCCCGGGCTTTTTAGCCCATTTGTAAAAGTATAAATCAAAGTAAAAATTTTAAATCTTTATTACATTCAATTAAATAGAAATACATAAAATTATAAAAAAATTAATACAAGTACAAATTAATAAAATTGTTTTAATTAAATATCAAATTCTGAATATAAATCACTGCATATATCATTAAATGTAAATTTCAAATATTGTTTACAACAATCCAAATGCATTTGCTTAAGAATCACAGCACTTTTATTTAAATCAAATTCTTTTGTTTCTAAATAGATTTTCAAAATCTCTTCGAATTCTGATTCCTTAATATCCAACGACAATTGCCGAAACAGGCTGCGTACATTATGATACATTTCAAAAAGTTTATGCAGCTCAAGTTGATTCTCCTGTAATTCGTTTAGATGATCATGTTCCGATTGTTGAAAATGTAAAGATTCCAGTAAATTAAACATATTATGGATATTAGAAGAAATTTCTTTAGTTTTTAGTTCAAAATAACGTGCAAAATATTTTTCGCGCATTGAACTGAGATTTTTATAACATTCATCGATTTTACGATACCAAGAACTTAGAGTATTAAAATCTTGGCGAGAATATAAATTATTTGTCATAGGAGATCCAGTTACCGCCAAATGTTGCACATTATTTGCCATAGAAAATGATACACCTTTTGATTTTGTTTGTACTATTAAGGGTAACGAAGAACGTCTTGGCTTTTTATAATTAACAGAAAGATTATTAAGTTGCGGTTTGGCTGGAAAGGGAGAAGAAGCACATTTTGAACAATCTGTTGATGATGTAGATTTGCGTCGATTTAGATTGAGTTGTTTATTAAGTAAAATATATTGTTTCTTTTTACGATTATTAAACACTGTATCAGCCATTTGTAAAATCTCGATAGTATCTGTTGCCATTGTAATGTCAGTTGGAACATCAAATAACAATAGAGTATTTTTACTGGATACACCTTCTTCTATATGACCTGAGAGAGATAAGGTTAAATTGGAATGTATAAAATTACAATCTAGTCCTTGACAGCCTTCGTTCAAATGATCCATATAACGATGCCAATGATTGCGATCTTCAGTATTCATTAAATTTAAATTGATATTAAAGAGAAATAATTTTACTTTAAATACATTTTGTTGATGATCGACTATTGAAAAGATAAATTTTAACTTTTCATGACATTTTTTATCACTAAATTTCTGGAGATATTCATTTAGAAGCCATCTTAGTAAATCCTTTGTAGTACGAAATTCATTGCTATCATTTTTGGACATTTGAAATGTTGCATTAATATTGTTGTTATTCAAATTATCCTCATCGCTAGTATCTAGACCAGCTAGATTAGCTGTTATGGAAAAACTCTTTTCTCTGGGAGGATTTTTTGAGTTTACAACGTTTCCGCCAATATCGAGACATTCTAATTTGACATATTTCAACTTGTATATTTGATGATAAATTCTTTTATCAATAAATGTAACTAAAAGATCAAAAAATATGGTAATGTCCATTTCTTGTTTGGTAAAAAAACGTATTATGCTAACATTATTACGTTTCAACAGTAACTCATCCATTACTATGGCCAACTCCAGTTTAATCATGTCTTTGGTATTATGACTGACATGATCAAAATGCATTTTATGTGAGATATTGGTATAGGGACCCTCATTATCAGTTGATAGTAAATTTAGTTGTAATGTTTTATCATCAATTAATAATACTTCGGTCTTTGTATTACCTCCAACTGTGTCATGTTTTAGGGCTTTAATAGGTGGTGAAGGTGGGTCCACCATCTGGCCAGCTATATTACGTTTTTGTGCGATGCCACAGGTACGATATGAATGTGTAAAAGTTTTATTTTTGTTAGTGGAATTCCTTTCATCATTATTGCCATCATTAATGTGTACCACCACGCGTAGATGATTAAAAGAATTTGTAGTCATTATCATTTATTTATTTATTTATATTATTAAATTAATTATTTTGTGCGTTTAATAGCAAATTTTTAAGTTTTTTTGTTCTTCTTTATACTGTTTTTTCTTTCCTTTTTATGGAGAAGTAACGGTTTTTTTTCATTAAAGTAAAAGGAAGAAACGGTGAAAGCTATTTATTAACCATTAAAGCAAAATTAACCCATTTTAGCAAAACGGTTCAAATTTAGGTTAATAAAGGCAAATTAATATGACAGTGAAGGTATTCAGAATCGGCCTAGAAGAAAAAAGAGAACGCGGTCTAGTATTAACGTATATGAGTCATTGCATTTTTGCGATTTAACTATTTTAGCTAAAAATGTAATTTTTCGTGGTACTACAATGGAAAAAAATCGGAAAAAATAGAATTCATTCGACTTCCATTCTGAAATTTACAGGGAATATTAGGGTTGTATTGAGCTTTAAGAAAATATTTTTTTCAGATTTTTCGACTTGTTTGCAGATGGTGGAAAACAGACATTAAGTAAAAAAAAAACAAATTAAAAAAAAATTAAAAAAAAAATTATTTTTAAAAAAAAGTTCAAATACCTTTAAAATAAGGTATCCATTCACTAGTTTTAGGAAAACACAGTTTTAAAGTTGTCCTGTCGGATGACTTTTCACGATTTTGCCCAAACCTTTCAAAAAAAAAATTTTTTTTTTCTGGAAACACGGGTAAAATATTTTTTAATGTTTAATACGTCCAGCAAATTTAAAGTAAATCGGAAGAGGTGTTGTAAAAAAGGTGTTCATTTTGGCATGGAATGACTGATATGAGGAATTCAAAACATTTTAGACTTCTGTTGAAACAGACTTTAGATGACTCTTATTTCTCAAGCTACACTAATAAAAATAAGTTAGTATAAAAGTTAGTAAAACGGCTTGTAAATCAGGTATAATATTTTTCAGAAAATTTTTTACAAAAATTATGTTCAGCTAAAATTTTAGTTATACTTATTCAGCACTTAACTGTTTTGACGTAAAGTTTTACTTATATCTTACCAATTTATTTTGCTAAAAAATTGTGCTTATAAGCACATTCATATTGTGGACGACAACCAGATTGAGTGATGTACGAAGAATGAATTAGATGTCCAAGATGTAATAGTTACGAGGAAATTTATACTAAAAAGTACAAATCTTGTAGACATATAAAAAATCAACCATGGAAGATTTTTGTATGTGTTTTTCATACATAAAACAAAATTGTGGATTAAAACAACTTAAATTTGCGCTGTCACCGGCTTGTGATAGTAATTGTCTATTAATTAAATAACAAACAAAATAAAATATTTAAATTTTATAAAGATTAAATGTGTATTTGTAAACTAAATGTTTATAGAGATTTATAATGTAGTGTAGTCAAATTGCAAACAAATATACAGACAGGTAGACAGACTAAAGCGAAAGACAAGGACACACATCTAAGGAAGATTTTTATGTTTCCTTTTTCGTATTGTAAAAAAAGGTTGTATATGTAACATTTTATTTTTTTTTTCGTTTCATTTCTATAATTATCTACGGCATGCGTTCCCTTAAAAGATAGCATCATTTAGACAGCCATTGATGTAAGTATTTGAAAGATAATTTTGTTTATGTTATATATAATTATTACTATTTTTTTTTAGACATTACATTAATTCATGTTGTCAATTTGTGGCTATGAACATTTTATATTTTGTAATGTATTGTAAATTATTTTTAAAAGTATCGCAAAAATATGTTTTATGATTTTCAGCAAATAAATTAACTAAAATATAATTTTTCTAGAATTTTTTGAGTTTTTTTTCTGTCTACTAATATTCAGCAAAAATGTTATTAATTTTTAGCAAGGGTTTTTAATTTCTAATCCTCTAAGTGTTTCTTTTAGTGTATGTGCGAATTGTGTCCCGACTAATATTTTGGAGAGGGGACTCAATATTAAGATCAGCAAGGTCATGGAGATATCCTCTTATATCTTCCTTGATACTGTGTGGTGCTAGCTCAAAGTGATGAATGTGGTTGTTTGAATGACCCGGAATATGGCAAGAGAGAAGGAATTGTTTCGAAACCATAATATTGTGATTTTTAACAGGGATCGTCTTTGAATCAACATCTTTCATGAGGACCCAGCCGGTGGCATTCCTCAAGGCTGCATTTTGTTAGACATGTAGGTTTTGCCACTGTGTGTTGCTGATGAAAGGAGTCCATACTAGATCTGTGTAGTTTAAGATGTAAATATATATATATATATATATATATATACAGATATATATATATAGAAATATATATATATATAGATATATATATATATATAGAAATATATATATGCTTAAGAAGAGAACGTGAAGAGATTTTCAAATTTAACGCCTAACATTTTGGGATGTTTCTCTGTAGGTATGATACGCTTGTCAATTGTAATATTTAATTTGATTTTACTTCCTTGGTCCAGTTTGTGAACAGAGTGGCAGCTGACTTGCTAGCAGAAAGCATTAAATTCCGGCTAATCAGGAAGGTATTAAGTTCATCTAGGTAATTATTATTAAGTTCATCTAGGTAATTATGTCCTTACAGATGGTCATCAGCATTAGAAACAATACTAACTCCTTGTGGTGGAGTGGGAAGCTTTGATATGTAAAAGTTGAATAATATAGGTGAGAGGGTGACATTGTTTTACAATTCCATGTTCTGATTTCCGTCCTCTGAAATCAACAAAAGATTGTCTGCCATTTAAATATCCCGCTTTATACTTTCGTCTAAACCAGAATTTTGGATGTCGTTTAAGAGTATAGAAATGTTTACTGTGTTACTATGGTTTTTAAGGAAACCATGTTAAAGGGTTTCCAATTTAAGGTGTTGTTGAAACTGCGGAAGAAGCAGTGATTCCAGAATTTTTACTGCTAGAGATATCAATGAAATAGGTCGGTATGAATTTTCCTGGTCCTTAGGTTTGCAAGGCTTGACGAGTGGTATTATTTTTATATTGTTTGTTAGTGTTATATAAGGTGGCGCAAAAATAACCTTCCGATGTTTTTTTTTTTTATTATGTATTTATTATGTATAGCATTTTCTGATAGGAGGATTACTTTTGCGCCACCTTATATATATTTTGTGATTAAAACAATGAGATAAATAAATTGATGTAACTTTAATTAAATCTAAGCAAAAGCAGTAATTTAAATATCTAGTAACACTGTGAAATAGAGACGGAGGAGATTAGAAAAATAAACAAAAAATCTAAAAATAGAATATTTGTGTTTGTTAGTGTTTGTCACTTCTGCGTATAATATACAATAGCAGAAAAGCTAATATGAAAGAAAACTGCAATTTAGCTGCATTAAATTCGAGGCCATACTTGGGTGTGATCGCTAAGCGGTCATGACTTTATATTGTTACGTTTGTAATGTAAGAAGGAACGCAGGTTTGATTCATACAGTTAGAGGGTTAAGAACAAGGTGGAAACGCAATATAGCTGTAAATCAAAAAAATAAAATATGGTTTAATCGGCGCAATATAAACTGGGTATTATATAGTAAGTTTAGACAGCGAAATTAAACCTCTCACTAAACCTAAACCGACTCCAGGCGGGATATATGAAGTTGGCACTCTTAAATTGTAAACCAGAATGTTCTACACACGTTTATTTGACAGATAAAAAGATATTTTGAAGTTTTTTGAATTATTGAGAACAAATACAACTGTTTCATAAAAAAACTTGTACAAATCAACAAAGAAAATAAAAATATTCAATTTGTTGTATAGGCATATTAGAAAATGCCTTATTCTTTATATTTTTATTGTTTTAAATAATAAATAATTTAATAAAATAAAAATACATACAAATTATTTATGTAATTATATTGTTTTTTTTTTTTCTTTCTTTTAACTTTAGATATCTTTTCTTATTAGATATAAAAAAACCTACTGCATCATGGCTTATCTAAGTAAACAAATAATAAAAACAAAACTAAAATATTTCTTTTTTTTTAAATAAAAGTGCACGAGTGCGTTCAATTGTGCATTGAATTGTATATTTAAAAAGAAAATTTAAAACTATCTATAAAAATAAAAAAAAATAAAAACCACTTTTAGCTGCATTCGATGCCCTATATTGACACTCAGAAAGTGAAAAACAAAAAATTAAACAAGTTGAGAAAAATAATAAAAACACTCGAATAATAGAAAAAAATATACATTAAAAGTAGTTTATTACCACACCATTTCCAATTGGATTTCATTTAATTATTAGGTATTTTTGAAAAAAAAAAAAATCTTACAAAATTACCAAAGAAGTAATTAAATTATTTAAATTTATACAAATTAATTTTTCAATATTATTGGATGTTTTAATTTAAATTAGATTTTATTATACACATATTTAATAATCATACATTGGCTTTAGAGCGGCATTTTTTTTGTATAAGAACAACTATTTTGAAAATTTTCATTTTATTGTTCAGATTATTATAGTATTAGGTCTAAGTTATTTTTTGCTTTTAAAGAGAAGCAACACTCAGGAAATTATTCCTCTTAATTAATGTGTTGCTTACTTTACAAAGGGGTTAGGGGAGAGATGAAGGGCTTCAAACGTGGCAACACTCTAATTGCGCGAGATGATAAGTTTTAGAACAGTTGTTGCGCGCCACTTGATGGAGAGTTGGCGAACTTATTGAAGCTTTGTAATTCATAGCCCCGATTCATTATTTTACTTCGGTGGGGTTAAGTGCTATGTGAACACCGAAGTCGGGCGCTGCAATACATATGAGGGATAGAAAACTCATATATATTATTTTTCTAAATTGTTGTTGTCGTTACCGGGAATCGAACACGGGATCATCTGTGTAACAGTCCAACACGCTAACCATTACACCACAACGCAAATTTGAGAAAAATTTGATAGCTTTATTAAATTCTTTTAATAAAAATATGTCTTGCGACACATAATTATTTTTTTTATTAATTTTGGCATGCTGAACACGAATATTTTGAAATCTTTAAAATCGCACCAACGGTTTTTGAGATATTTCGATTTAATTTTCACTAAAAATTGAGTCTTTTCTCTATTCTACAATTTTTTTTTAAAATTATCTTTGAATTTGTTATTTTTGCACTCAAATACCAAACAAAACATGATTTTATATTATCATAATTATGTCTGAAATATATTTTTTAATTAATTTAATTTTTTTTTCTTAAATTTCGCACCATAACACCATTGGACCTAGTGCTACAACAACCAAAACACTTACTAATGAAAATCAAAATTAAAAATCATAACAATTTTACTATGTAAATTTTCTGTTTTCCGAGATATTTGAAGGTAAGTTTACAAGTTATCCTTCAACCAATATTGACATGCTCAAAATAAAAAAAAAAATTTAGAATAATTTTTAAAGAATTTGTAGAATGGAGGAAAAAAACTATATTTTTAGTAAAAATCAAGTCGCAATATCTCGAAACCGTTAGTCCGATCTAATTTTTTTTTAAGTATTCGTGCCAAAATTAATTAAAAAATAAGTGTCCCAATACATATTTTTATTAAAGTAGTTAAAGAAACTTTTCAAATATCGAAAACTTTTTCGGGGGCGCCACGGGTTACTGCTGTCCGATTTTTCTCAAAGTCGCAACACTTAACTTTTAGACCTGGTTCTACAATAATTGATAAAAATCGAAAGTTAAAAAAATGCCTTTCTAATGGGCCTATTAAAAATTTTATTTAAAAATAGTTATTGATTAATCAGACTTTTTATACTAATTTCTTTATTGATTATTCGCATATCCTTAAAGTATTTTTTCTTCTAAAATTGAATTTTAATTTTCTTTCTGAAATATATACAATTCACAAATTTAGAATTCAACTCGAAAAGCTTTACAATTAAAAAAAAATTAAAATTCATATTTAGAATACTGGACATTTATTAACACGTTCTTGCAATGCATTTTGTAACACATGTTCGACATGAAAAATAAAATAAAAATGCTTCTACAATTATTTCTTTCGTTGCCAACTTTAGGCGATATTTGCCAAAATAGGTTTAAAAGTTATCTCGAAAATTAATGAACGAACAGGAGTAGGTTTGTGCAAAAATTATTTATCTTTCTAAGATATAATTTCAATTTAAAAACAAAATTTTTCGTGCTTTTACTTAAGATGTGACGATTTTTGATTTTCTGAAAAAGCGAAATTCAACGAAAACGCACCTTAACTTTGATACATACCGTTAAAACTTAAACGCTATATGAATAATACTAAATACATTATTTCAGCCAAATTTCATAATAGTCCGTCTATTAATTTTTAAGTTAGCAAGATGTCATTTAAAGGTATCCTGATCGACTACCGATCAGGAAATTCGGAATACATCAATTTCTTATTATAAATTACTCATTTGACGCATTTGTGGACTATGTCATTATGAGTGCCAACCGGTTTTGAATTAAAAAAAAAACGAAAACCGGTTTTAGAAAAATTCGATTTTTTAAGTAATTGGAACCCACCCGGTGTTTCAAATAGGTCCAATATATGACAACTCTAGGTTTTGCATAAACGTGTTTAAGAATAGCAGTCTGAACTTCTTATAACCGAAAGGACTCCCAATTTATGCATCTACTCAAAAGTTCGTGCTGAGTTAAATGGTAATATTTTGCCCTTTTAAAGTGGGCGCGTGTTCAAAGTCGCAAAGGTTTTTTAAGATTACCTAGAAAATGTTGAAAAACTTGTTTAAGTACCTTTTAAATGATATGTAATGCCGTATCATTTACAGAGATGGGAGTAGGTCAACAAAATATTTTCTTTCAAAACTATTAACATTTTTTTTTTTTTCAAAACCAATTTTTATCGATAAAAGGACATACATTTTTTGTACCAAATAATACATAAGATTTTGACCTTTCGAATGATGTGTCATATGTTGTATTTTTCTTATAAAACACTAACACACAGGTATTGACAAAAAAAAAATACTCCACAAAAAGTTAGTATATGGTTTGAAATCGCTATATTTTGGATTTTTGAAAAACCTATTCTAAAAAAATCTGTAGACAAATTTAAAAGTTATGACAAGACAGGCCTACACAATTTTATAGATCAAAACCATACGACCAAAACATATTTTTCTGATGACTTGAGGTCCGCTGAATCCGAATTTGGCTTTAATTTTTATTATGTCCTCTGAAATTCCTCCCAATTGTTTTCAAAACTCAAGTTTCTCCTTTCTAGTAATTAATTCATATCGGGAAAAGTTGTCCGTTGAAATTTTCTGATTTAGCATTTCGCTTTATATACAGCGGACGATTTCGCAAACAAGAAATAAGATATGAGAAATATAAACCTGAGTTTTGATGAAAATGTACCTGAAATTTCAGATTATATAACAAATTTTGTGAAAAAGTCATAATAAAAAAAAAATATTTGAAAACCTATTCGAAATTTCATGTTAAAATATCTCGAAAACCTGATGTGATGGAGAATTTCTGAGGTCAGATTCGGATTTAGCGTGATCTAGTGACCATTTTCTAAATTTTTCTTTCTATATTTATGCTAAAATTTAGAGCAAAAATTAGTGACTAATTTATTTTATAAACATAAAAATTAAGATACAGGGCCACGTAGTATTTGCCACAGTTTTATTTTGGAATATAAATCGTACATTTATAAGGAGATTTTAACTGGAATACTCCAAAAATTTTATTGATATTTAAAATTTTTTTTTTTTCAAATATGAAAATTTGCTTTTTAAATATAAACCGCAGATTCCAAGTATCAAACGCAGTTGGAAAATAAAATATGGTATACCTCCATGTGTAAAAGCTTTATGATAGTCATATGCAATTTGATTACGCGGATTCCTCGTTTTTGTTTCGCGAGGTTGGTAAATAGAATCTATAGTTATGGAAAAGAGGTACCAAAAAGTATAAATTACCCGTTTTTTTAAGTGATATTTCATTAAACTGTAATAATTTCAATAAGTTTTTGATTTGTATGCTACAAAGAAATTAATACACGAATAACAATTATATCACTCATCTTATGCCTATAAAGTCAACATATAAAATATTTGCAAATTTATAAATATTCTGTGTTCTGTGTTCGCGTTTTTAGGTTACAGCTTGTTCCGACGAGTTGTGATAAGCGCAATTAAACAAATTCTGAAATTATATTATGGAAATGCTTGAAAGATCTTAAAATTTAAATAAATTGTATTTAAGTCAGTTTGGAAATGGTGTGGTACGAAAACAAATAAAACGTTTTTAAAGCCATAAACAAAGATTCATTTAAAGTTATCATTGAAATGATATGTGCAAATACTTAATGATGAAGTTTGCTAAGCAAAGCCTTAAAAATACTTTTACTCCCTAACTCTTTCTAACTGTATCGTCACAAACAACACACTATACTTATGTTTTGTTTGTTGTATATAAATAATAATAAAAAGTTATTAATCAATTAATGGAATCACTTTAGTAGTAGTACGATAGTACTCAACTTTTATACTTGAAAATAGTCATTGACCAAAATATCTGCATTTGGATCAGGCGTCATATTAATTTTGGAACCATTTGTTGCTAATGATTTATTGATGGAATGTGCTTCCAAATGTGCGGCAGCCGAAGGTGTATGAGCTGAACTGGTGGTGGATGTAGCTGGGCTCAGAGGAGGTGAACTTAATTGGGTATCATCGGAAAACTCAGTTTGTAAACGTTCATAGGGATTTTCCTGTCCAGTTGAGTTTAAATAACAGACGGATTCATAGTTGGGATCAGTTTCACTACCTGTAAGGGATTCATATTGTGAAGAAGAGGTAGGTGTTTGACGTGAACTAATAGTGCTAGTGGTAGTGAGATTAGTGGAGGTGGAATTAATGGAACTAGTATTTAATATGGAACTGCTAGTAATGGATGTTGGTGAGGTTATGGATAAATCAGCGGTACGTGGTGTTAGTAATTCATCTACCATTGATTTGTTGGAGTTGCTCAGAGGTAAATTGGGCATGTGAGGTTCATTTTTTTCCGCTATGCGAGCATAATGATCACTATCAGTCTCTAGGTTACCATCTCCTCCTGCTCCTCCCTTGGTTTCCAATATACTGGCATAGTTATGATTGGCATCGGGTCCCTTAACATCTGCAATTGTACTATAGCCTCCAGCGGAAGTATTTCTAATGTCTTCGGACTCTTCGTCTCCCTTCACTTTACTATAACCATCGATGGAATCTTCATCAATGTTTATACGTTTCTTTTCCAATACCTTGGCATAACCATCATCTGAGGCTCCTGCTGAATTTGTGTTGGTGGTGTTAGTAGCATTTGGTCCTTTAAGCACTTCATAATTTGGATCATAATCGGATGATTTTTTTTCACTGTCATCAATTGAGGAGGAATTTATTTTTGGTTTTAATAATGTTTCATAACCGGGATCGTTTGAACTATTTTGTAAGCCGGGATTAGCTATAGTTTCATAATGTTTATCACTATTGTTTAATTGTACGCTATAGACGGTAATCGGTGGTTTAGATGAGGTATGAACTAATATAAGTGGACGGGGAAAGTAACGTAAAATTAGCATTATAAAACTTGTATATATTTAAAGCGTACTATTATTTGTGTAAAAAAATATAAAATACGAAATTGATTTTAAACTATTTAAAGGGACTAAACTAAATAGCATTCAAAATTAAATTATTTTTATTAAGGGCAAATTGAAAAGTTTAATGCAATAGTTTTGAGGTTTTGAAATGGGCAAACATTTTTATAAAGCTAAAAATTTGTTAATTTCTAGATCGCATTATTTTAACTATTATTTTACTTCGAATTGTGTTGTTTATTTGTACTTGGGTATCTCGATATAATCCCAAGTTAAAATGAAGATTTCTAGTTAATTCCTCTATTAGCCAGCCTAAGAAAGTATGCACAATCAAAATACAATGTAAAATTGTACTGCTAATATCACAAATACTTATAACTAGTGTTACAAGTTTCCGCGACACTCGGTTCTACGCACCGAAGATTACAGGACGACGATCAAGGACAGAAACCAATGTATTTTTTTTTTTGGTTTTAAGTGAAATTTATTATTCATTTTGGCCGAAATCCCGGCGGTACTGCAATACCCGTGACAGAGGTGGAGCAAGCCCCTAAACACTCCGTCTATTTCCAAAAATCAGTTTAACATTTGTTGTCCTCCGATGAAGGATCCATCAGATGTTCAGCTGATAAGAACAGATACTACACTTTGATCTTAGCCATAAGGCCGAGAAGCGAAACCAATGTATGTATCCCTTGTGTTTTTTCTTTCGTGCAGTAGCACTATCCGGATGGTTCGCCCAAAATTTTTTTAATAGTCCTTGTCGAAATTTAAATTATACCCGGATCATGGTTATTTTACATAACCCTTACATCTGCCCTCCCAACAGCAACACTACCAACAGCCATCGATACATAGATTCGCAATTTAATTCGGCGATCACACTATATTGAACCCTAAAAGGCACTCTAGCCATTTCGTCCGGCAGTTCATAGAGCGCACTGAGAGCAAGATAGACATGGCAAAGAAAGTATCATAGGGAAAATCTATGATATTCCATTCAATAACATCCTATCAGCATTTACGTCATTTTAAAGCGTTTAGCCCTGACGAAAATGCCATCCTGATGTGCAAACGCATGGTTGTGCCGGAAATCGAGTACATGTACAAAGTCCTCAACTTGTCCATTTCCACTGTGGTTATACCAGAGGTCTAAAAAATGGGTAGCGTGACCCCGAGAGTAAAGCAAAATGCTTTACTAAGGAGATTCATACAGACCAATCTTCCTACTGTCACCGGTCGCAAACTTAATTGAGGCATTTTTTCTCTCCATATTTACAGAGCACCTTAAATAAGATCAGCATGTATCCCGAAAACATCGTAACACAACAGCTTTTTCTGACATGACCACATATAGATGTCATGGTCTGAGCCAACGAAAATCAGCGTTGCACTTGACCTGTCAAAATCGTTTGACACGGATAACCACCGCTCGCAGATATATTCACAGCTCTAACCTCTACTAAGAGGTAGATCGTGCATTATACGCGTGGCATTCATTAAAATGTGGAGTTTAGAAACGACAAGTCGAAAAACCGCACAGTTAAAGAAGAATAACTAATATTGTATACCGATGACTACGTTATGGTAAGGAGCCCCAACGTGGAGGACTTGTGAGAAATGGTGTACTCATATATCCATCATTTCACCATTTTCTTCACTGTCAGGAACATGGACGAAGGAATTGCGCCTGGAACTGGATGTTGAAGTCGAAGGTGTCAAAATTGGACTACAAATCACCCCAAAGAACTCAGTTTACATCCGACAGCCTCTGTTCGTTCTAAGAGTATGACATTTCAACAAGCTGCGAAGTAAAAACAAGGTCGCTAGCAAGCAGCACTCGGAGTATGGACAACGACATCTTGTTCGTTACATTTAAAACGATTGGCATGTTAGTGGTAAATGGTGGTTGTGCTATTTTGCCAGCACTGGCATAACGTTTGTTGGAAGTAAATTGACAATTTTTTTCACAAATACAAAAAAAAACACGATTTTAAGTTTTTTTAATAAAGTGTCGTAAATTTTTTAAAATCAATGCTTTAAAACCACTTTTTACTAATGTCGACAAAGCGTTCTTAATCAAGGCTTTGCCAGTGTTTTAATTTTTTTACGGTGGTAAATTTTATAAATCAAGTACTGGCAACGCACATTTTACTAACTTTGGGAAAGCTTTGTAAATTAGGGTTTTGCCAGTGTTTTAATTTTAATTTCTGTCAATGGTACTAAAAATAAATTTTGCTTGATTTTTCTGACCATCGGCAATTTCTGGTTGGGCAGTGATGTTTTCTAAAGGTATATAATAATATTTTGGTTTTTCTTTTCGTTGGTTCTTTTTCTAGATCGTTAAAAATTAGAAATTTTAACTTTAAATACATGCAAAGTGAAAACTATCGCACCTTTCGAAACGTGGTTCAGGAGTTTTTTTTTTGAACTCCTGAACCAATTGGACTTTGTATGGCGTCATACCAAGGTCTTTATGCAAAATTCGTCTCAATGATGTCTCCGAAATGTTCAATTGTTGAGAACGACGGTGAATTGATGTTGATGGCGCTTCACGCACACTTTCTGCCACAGCAGCAATATTCTCGGGTGTGCGCACTGTTTTTGGCTTTTCACGCTTTGGTTTATCGATGAGGATGCCAGTTTCTTTCACTTTTTTCACAAGATAACGAACATACGGACCATATTCGTTCAGCGGAAGGATAAAACTAATTATCTGTCAAATCAGACATGAGCTAAGTGTTACCATTCACGAAATAAGCACTAGTTGAAAAAAAAACGTTAGATGGCTGACCCTTTGTATCAAAATAAAAGGCATATTTAATACTATTTGAATGTTGTAAAAAAGTAGCGGGTTTGTTTTTAATTTTGTACTTTTTTGCAAAAAGTTTATCAAAAAATAACTATAGCTAACTTTAAAATTCTAAAGCCATATTCGTGATATGAGTCCCAAAGTCCTTTAGAAATGACAGGTCGTAACGCCGATGCATCAAATTTTTCTGATTTTGCTGAACTGTGTTACAGATCAATAAGATCAACCTTCGATTTGGTTTTAATTATGTTTGATGCCCCATTTTTGTGACACTTTTCTTTTTGCCTTTTAATAAATTAAAATTTTTAAAAATCAATATCATGCAGCTTGAAAAAATAATAAGCATAATTTTGTTTTTAAATTATACTAACCACTGGTTCCAAATTCAGAAATTCGTTGTATATTTATATTACGGTTTTTGAATACTTTTTTTTTGTTATCAATTAAAATGTAAATTATGAATATTTTTCTCATTTTGGTAAAACTAAATAATTGTTAAATATTCAATTAAGAAGGGTAAAAGGAATAAAGCATAAAAGCGTTAATTATTTTTGTTGGAAACACATTAAGGGAAGAAAATAAAAAAATATAGTATGGAGAAAAAAAAACACACATATGTATTTGTAGACCAAAAATATATGAAGGTATAAGGAAAACGTTTAAATAATAATAATAAAATAATACTTACCACCTTCACGTTGGCGTTCCTTTTGTAAAATATGGGTATAACAATCAGATTTACGATTTTCAATAACACCATGCGAGGAATTTGATCTCATAGCATCAGCGGGTATAGTTTCATAGCCATGATCTTTAGTGGCACCATAACTATTACTACGTAAACGGCTTAAAACACTAACATTATTTTCTAATAAATCAGCGGCCATGGAATCCAATGGACTTATACCCAAAGCAACCGTAGCTTGTTCATCATGATGTTTACGTTGCATAACGGGAGAATTATTTTGTGATGATGGTGAATTTCGGGAAAATTTATTTTTCTTCATAACCTGGAAAATGAGATAAAAAAGTGTTAATACCTCATTTATATATACTACAACCGAAAACTAGTAGTTTTGGAAAACTTCTAGTCTAAAATTAGTTTTTAAAAACTACTAGTTTTTAGCTGAAGTAAAAATGTAGTATTAGTTTGATTGTTTAACATTTAGTAAGGGAATACTCGCTAAAGTGGACCTTTCGTTTTTTTCGTGTTGTTGCGTGAAAATGTCAAATGTAAGCAGTCATCAAGTTTAATTTCCGTTATCACTATTTTAAAAAAGTTTCAAAGTGAATACGCGCGTTTTTCTTGGTTTTATTAAGACGTTGCAAAAACAAAAAAGAGTAATTTTTCGTTAACATAAAAAGTGAATAACAAATAAGTTTTAAAGAATTTTCAAAGTCAGATTTTTGGTAACGGTAAGAATTTTATTCACAATTTTAAAAAAAAAAACTAAATTATATCATAAAAAATAATAAATAAGAAAAAAAAGTGAAAAATTTAATTTTCATATCTTTTCATATCTTAATTTTGGTATCTTGTTTGTTCGCTAAAGTGGGCCGTTGACATATTTTCTTATTTATTTGATGGGTAGCAAAGTTTTAGACTTATTTTTTTAATGTTTTACACATTACGTTAACAATTATTGTCTATTTTGGACATTTTTTCCAACCCATTTTTAGTAAGCATAGATTCCGTGGGATTTTTTTAACAAAACTTGGTAGAAAGCATAGATGGGTACTTTGCAGTACCAGTAAAATTTCAGTAAATATAAATATTTACGTTTGACGTTAAAATTCAAACTCAAACAAAAATCAAGCTTTGCTCTCTGGCAATTCTTCCCTAATTACGTAAGCGCCATCTATCGAATATACAAAGAATATATCATAGATATGGCATCACTTACAACATATGGGAAGACAGTGGACATTAGAGTGAGGTAAGTTTCTAAAAATAGATCTGTTGTGTTGTTGGAGTTGTACTTCTGAGATTATGTATGCAAGAACAAAAACACCGTGTATTAAATAAAACTAGTTTTAATAACAACAAAACTACACCTGACAATAGATCAGTGCGCTAAAGCGCTCTGTCTAACGTGTGGTACGAGTGCATGTGGCATTAGAAATCAGTTTATCTATTCCACGGTCAGTGATTGCACAGAAAATTTCATATAGACGCAATCGAACAAATATTACATTATTCAAAAAACAGGGTCACTGACGATGGTTCAATACCAGAAACTGCGCAGTCTGATTCAGAAAATTGAAAATTTACAATGTAGTTATGATTTTTAGAAAATACACTCATTCTTCTCTACCACGCCTTTCACAATTAAAATTAAATAAAATTGCATATTAATTATAGTATTAATTGCAATTGTCTGAAAAAGACGTTAAAATTCAAACTCAAATAATTTTTTTTCATTTGTTGATGTTTTAAATGAAAAGAAGCTTGATAAAATTTTGTCTGTAAATTATAAGAGAAAAAATTAAAAATTGAATAAAAATTGTAAATTTTTAATAATTTTCATTTTTCATACAATGGATTTTGTAAAACCATTAATCGTCATTATATCATATTTCACGTCAAAATGGATACAAATCGTCAAAGTTTCAAACAACCTGCATTTGATTTTGTATACTCTGAAATTTTTTTTTGTTATTAAATAAGAAAAAATTTCTAAATTTATGCTTTTAACAAAAAAAAAAAACTACTTTAATGGTTAATATTTTTGCAAAAATCTATATTTCATGTATTAACAAATCAAATTCCAATCAAACAATTCAAACAAATTTAGAAAGTTTGAGGTTAACAAAAAGAATAAATGTTTTTCTGTAGAACGGACATTGCTCAAATGGCTTAGAATTTTTTAAGGATCAAGATTATATATACTTTATGGTAAACTCCTACTCACCTTAGCATACATGCCTTCAATATCCTTTGAAGGACTTAAACTTTTATTTCTTCTTTGTGGTGATGAACCATCTTGTTGTTGTTGTCCCAGCTCTCCGGATCCCAACTCATTTAACTCTCCCGAACATTCAATCACAGATATTACAGAATTACGCCCAGATGTTAAGTTACTTGTCGAACTTAACGCCTGTTGAGATGATACATTAGACTTTGGTGTTGGTGGTAGCGGCGAATTGGCCTGTCGTTTTTCTGGTTTTGGTGAACCTAAATTACACAACGAAGAGCTATTATTTGAAGATGCCGAGGCCTGCCTCGAATGCATTTGGGCTCGTAAACTATCAACCGGTGGTGGTATTGGTGTATTCGTATTATGTTCTAAACTTGTACGTAATGGACCAATTACCGTACTGGTGGAATGTTGTGATACCATAGACGTATTGCCATGAAGATGATGATGATCCGATAATGAAGATAATATAGAAGTATTATGATGATGATGATGATGTGCCGTACCACCAACCACTGTTGAAGTTGATGATGCTAATGTTGAGGTGCTAGCATTATTTATTTCTACCGATACCACTATCGAATTTGGTGATTGCATTGGTTGTATTTGGGCATATGTTTCAGATCCACTGGTATAAATGTCAGTTGTAGCATTAGTATGTTGTAAACGTATATTTGGATCTTCAATGGCGGCATAAGTTTCATCTAAATTAGAAAGAAAATTTTAATTTGTTAAATTGGTCCATACTTACTGTTATAAAAGAAACTCTTACCCGAATCATCAGAGACCGTAGCATAATGTGAATCATTAACATCACGAGAATGGGTAGTACTGCGTACTTGTTTTTGTGGTGCTGGTTGTTGTGCCAAAATATTTGCCAATGGTTCGCGAACACTAATACTTGTATAACCTTCTGTGAACAAAAAAAATAAGAAGTTAATAAAAAAAAACTAAATCCAAAAAATAATCTTACTAGACGAATCTTGTGAATCACCACTAAAATGTTGATTTGCTATTGGTGGTGTCATATATGGTAAATCCTGACTGGCCGATATCATGCCAGCAATAGCTGAAGCAGCAGGTATTTCAACCTGAGCCACTGAAGAGTCATTAAAATTTTGTGAAGCATCACTATGATGTGATGAACGTTGCTGCTGATGTTGTTCATTAATTATAGAGACTTGAGTACTTGCTGGCTGGGTTGTAATATCTACATTCGATGTAGATAATTGTGCGTTTTGTGCAGATTGTGATGTTGAAGGAGCATTTAGTTGAGCATAAGGATGTTCTGTAGGTCTTACCTGTGAATTTTTTTTTTTTTTATAACAGATTAATAAGATTTATACTTTATTGCTATGTACTTGATTAGTTTTTTTTAAGTAACTTACTTTAGCATAATCGTGTGGTGAGTTTTTAACTCTCGAATATGGTGAACTAACATCATCTGCTTGACTTATGGAACTATGTTGTGAAACACTTATTTGCTTCTTTAAACTGGGGGTGGCTGTTAAAAAAAAATTTATTGTAATATTTAAAAATATATTTTTTATTTCATTGAATTTTTATAGTTTTATGTATTAACTGGCCATTTATATTACAACCAAAATCTAGTAGTTTTTAATTTTTTTATACCCTCCACTGCATTTTGAGGTGAAAAACTTTTTGGCTTGTAAAAAAAAAAATGTTTGACGTGAAGAACCATTTTTGTTGTAAACATTTTTTTTTTTAAGGTGAATGTAAAATATTGTTCACCATTTTGAGGTGAAAAACTTTTTGGCATTTAAAAAAAATGTTTGACGTGAAGAACAATTTTTGTTGTAAAGTTTTTTTTTTGAGATGAATGTAAACTAATGTTCACCTGCAAGCGACTGGTGAAAAAATATGACAAAATATTTCATACTATAAAACAGAGTTCGAATTTAAACACTATCAAACGTTTTTCTATCGTTCTGTTTTGCTTTTTGCTGAAACTCAACACAATCATTTTGTTGTGCACAGTAAACATAAACAGAACATTTCTTTATTTTCATTTTGATTTCTAAACAGAACACAAACACTTTCACAAACCAGTTTTCGATGAGAGGCCGAACTAAACGATTTTGTTCTGTTTGGCCAATATTTCAAACAGTTTGATTTTGTTGTGTTTATGTAATGGAACAAAACTATTCGTAAACCGTTCTTAGTGTTTATGTCATATTACAAGTGAAAAAATTTCCTTTAATTTTATGAATAATTGCATTAGTTTAATAAAAAGTTTCAACGGAGGAGTTCCAGTGAAATTTTTATAAAACTAATGCAAAAAAACATTGATAACATGCAGAAAAATCATTTCTTTATTCTGCCAACCACAACGTTAAAAACGCGTTTTAATGTTTAAGTTGAATGAACACTAAAAAATAACCACTACGAAATAATAATGTTTGACCAAAGAAACATTTTCGTTTTGTGTTGTGTTTATAAATACGCAACGTTATGTTAGTGGTACATACATTTTTGAACTCTGCTATAAAACAATGAAATTTTAACGATTTGTATGGAAAATTTAGAGGTATCTCCACATTTTCATTAATAACACTTAAGCCGCTGAACCGATTTTGCTCATTTTCATTAATTAATGATTGCTATTTCAACGGACGGACAGACAGACGGACATCACTAACGGCGAGTTTTTGGGATGTCAGTTAAACTTGGTTTAGTTAAAGCGATAATGAATTTTGTTTGCCATTTCCAAGTTAATTAACAAAAATTTGTCTAATCCACTTCTATAATTTTGATCTTTATTATCATAAAACAGAATAAACCACATTTCAGAAGCAGTATTCCATTTAAAAACGTCGTTTATCTAGGTTTAAAGATAATATTTCTCCTAAATATTCGGCCTAAATCGACTTAAAATTGCATACGAATTAAGCATATACAGTGTTGAAAAATAATAATAGGGTCGATACGTTGCGAAAAATTTAGTGTGCTTACACTGTGCAAATAATTTCTCGTGATTTTTTCGACTAATTTAATTAGAATTGGAAAATAACCAAAATGGATCAACATTTGCTTGAAATTATTATTAATAGAAACGAAAATCAAAGAAAATGTTTAAAACTGAACTAGGACAAGATTGCACAAAAATTATTACTAATAGTGTTTTCTTTTCTGGTAAAAAGTGTTGCCTTCTTAATGTGCAACATTTTTCAAATTTTGCCCTCGCCCCATTAAAATGAAGCATTTTTACGATCAGAATAGAACACAATTTCATCACATATTACATTTATTTAAACAAATCTGTTTCTTAGTGTTGTTAAGGTTTGGGTTCAAATCCCAGCAAACTTTAAAAAAAATTTAATGTTTTTTTTAATAATTAATTTTTGTTTTTTTAATTATTTAAAAAGTTTGGATTTGGCTTCATACATTTTTTTCAATTAATTTTTTTTCATAATTTTGTTTGTAAGCGAATTTCAGATTAAAAAAATTTTTAAATACTTACAAAAAGAAAAATTAAAAAAAATAGCAAAAACAAATTAAAAAAAATCGTAAATTAAATTTAACAAAAAAAAAAATATAAATAAATGTGATACCAATATGGGTTCGAACTCTTGATCTTCTGTGTCAGAAGCCAGCACACTACCACTCTGCTACCAAGGTGAGCATTTTCTCGCCAAAAACTTTGCAATATATGCACATGAGATTGATAAACCAAAAAAACAGGGCAACATCCAACCCTGTAAATTTTTTGAGGGCAGAAAAAGTTGCATTTTTTGCCTTTTATTAGGCAACATTTTCATAAAGAAATACGTCACCCTCTCAGAGTGTTTACCTTATTTTAGAAAAGAACACAAAAAGGTAATTTGAGGGCAAAGTGCAAAAAAAATGTGAAATTTTTGCCGGAAAAGAAAACGCCATAAAAGTTGTAAATGTATATAAATTGGAAAGAAAAAATAAGTTTTAATTGTTTTTGTTTCGTTTTCACACCTTATTCGTCCAAAATTTGTAGCGAAATATGTGCCATCAATTCGTGCAGAGAAAATATTCTTTATATCGCAAAAAATTAAATAAATTCCGTAGGAAAAGTTATGTAAAACTATTATTTTATGTCATTTGGGTAAAATTAAATTAAAGCTAAAAGCCTTTGCAAGATTTGGCTCACTTTTAAAAACTTTACGTTAAGATCAACAAGGGTGCTTTAAACTTAATCAATTTGTACTGTTTTTAGTAGTACATTAAATTTGTAGATCAAATTTCCATAAAATTAAAAATTTTAGAACAAAGCAAACCGGAAAATTGGAAAGCATTTTCAGTGCAAAATCTTGATCAAATTCGATCAATAGGGAAAGAGCCTAACTAATAGCAAACAAATTTAAGCGATTCATTATATTTTTCAATGCTAGCGTGATTAAATTTTTTTTTTTATTTAAGTAATATTTTACAAGAGAAAATGTATGCACTAGTTTTTTCGTGCGCAAGCTTTATATCAGTTTGTCATTCCGTTTGTAACGTGTCGAAATATAGGTCTAAGACCCCATAAAAAGTAAAGGTTAAAATAACCAAAATCGAAACACTAGGTTTTCTAAATAAATAAATATCCAAGATAGCTTTTGAATTTTTTTTTTATATTTTATTATTTTTTATATTTATCTATAGTAACTACCAAAATGTAAAAAAAAATAATTATAAGTCGATTGGTTAGCAAAACATCGCACTTTTTTTTCCAATTCGTCCTATTAGTTTTGGCAGGAGCCTCATGCACTTTTCTGGCTGCCAAATTCCATTTAGATTTGAACTCTTCTACAGATGACATTGTAATTCCTGTTTTCTTTAATGTTCCTTTTATAATTGATCAATATTCTTATATTGGACGTAGTTCTGGACAATTTGGTGGATTGTTTACTTTTTGTACAAAGTAGATTTTGTTGTTGTTATACCATTCATTTGTGGCTTTTGCATAATGAAAACTGACTAGGTCAGGCCAAATGTTAACAGCCGCTTTTTTAAGCATTCTATATATTTCACCATTTACTGTATTAGTTGCAAAGAAATTACTCGATTTTCTCCCACAAGAACAAATTGCTTGCCAAAATAAGTACTTTTTCGGAAATTTCGACTTAATTTTCTGTTTACATTAATCTGGAGCATCACCACGACTACATGCTGTGTAAAAGTCTTATACTGCAATGTACCGGCAGTTTGCAAATCAATATGTTTCATCATCCATTATCACGAAATTTTATTTTGTTAATTGTTTTTCGTAAAGACGTAGACTGCGTGTTTTTGTTTAAATTTTGTTTTTCATGCCTGTCTTGACATACCTGAGCTTTATAACACTTGAGTCCATTACGCATTTCGAGATTCTGAACAAAATGTTGCGATTTCTTAATTTTACTAGCAACTGCTCGATTTGAAACGGTAGGATCATTTTAAAAAGTTTATATTACCTTTTCCGCTGCTTTTAGATTACTTCGGCCATGCTCACTACCACTTCCACTCTTTATTTCAATTGACATTAATGATTTTAATAACTTTTAAACTACTAATTGAAAAAAACTCGAACACTTCCATACAAATGTGCAGATTTTAAACATTTGATGTAATTTTACACAATTTTTTAAAGAAAATCTTAGTGCAAACTTTTACTTTTTTGATTCGTCTACATTAACAGATTCCATATTCTAAAACTCAGAGAAATCTAAAGAAAATTGTGGCCTTGGCGAACAAATACCCAAAAAAAAACCTAGCAAACTGGACCACTTTCATTCAAATGTGTCAAAATATGCAGATTTTAGAAATTTGATGTAATTTTACATATCAAACTTTTAAAAAAAGGCGTACTTTTTCAATTTTGTTTGGAAATGGTCGAATTTTTTTCTAGTAGTTGTTCGCCGACTCCACAATTTCGATCGGATCACTATAAAATTTAAAACTATCTATGAATACAGTCAATAAAAAAAAGTGATATGTTAAACAATTTACTTTTTTAAATTTTTTTTACTTTTTTCGAGTGGTCGTTGGCCCAGGACACAATATTCAATCGTGTGAGGTAAGTACCTGATTAAAAGTAAAAACTTTCAAAAAAATGTTATGGCTCTACTATAAAGGGTGTTTTTTATACAGGTATAGAACTTTAAATTGGCAACACTTTTTTAATTTGCGGCCATTTTGTCAGCTGTCAAGTGATTTATGTTTAGTTTGGTTTGGCATTTCAACACGAATAGACTAACGCCTGAACAACGCTTCCAAATTGTAAAAATTTACTTTGAAAATCATGGTTCTGTTCGAAATACGTATCGCGCACTACGTCCGAATTTTGTTTAGCGATAAAGCTCACTTTTGGTTAAATGGATACGTCAATAAACAAAACTGCCGTATTTGGAGTGATGATAATCCTCAAGTGTATGTTGAGACACCGTTATATCTAGAAAAACTGACTGTTTGGTGTGCTTTATGGGCTGGTCTAATCATTGGTCCGTACTTGTTTAAAAACGATGCAGGTCAAAAAGTTACAGTCAATGGTGCCCACTATAGAGCCATGATTAAAGTGATTTTTCGAATAATGCCTTAACCGGTTAACCGTCTAGGTCGAATAATTGGAAACACTAAAAATTATAAAAATATGGACAAAATTAAAGTACCACATGCAAAAAAAAATACTTTTTTTTTAGTGAATTAGTCTGTTTTGGCTATTTTAAGTATAAAAATGGTCAAAACTGGCATCACAGAAGGCAAAAGAATATTTTTCAAAACATTCATGCTATCCTTTAGTAGTTATTATAGGCTCCTAGAGGGTTTTGTTATAATAATACATGAATATTGTAATTTGTTTTTGAGTAGAAGTTTGTGAACGATTATGGCCAAAAGGATAGGTCATTGGAAATGAAGAAAATAAATAAATAAATTGTTTGAGTTTGAATTTTAACGTCTTTTTCAGACAATTGTCACACAGCTCGTGCCACAATTGATTTATTGAAGAAAACTTTTGATAACCGCATAGTTTCACGTTTCGGACCCGTGAATTGGCCTCCAAGATCGTGCGATTTAACGCCCCTGGACTATTTTCTGTGTGGATATGTGAAGTCGCTAGTCTACGCCGATAAGCCTGACACGATTGACCACTTGGAGCACAACATTCGCCGCGTTATTGCCAATATACGGCCACATATATGCCAGAAGTCATATTTAAATTATAATGTCAGAAGATTATCTTTCGAAAAAAGAAAATTTCATATGAATTAAAAAAATTGATCTCTGTTTTATTCTATTTCAAAGTTATATACCTCTATAAAAAAACACCCTTTATATATAACACAAAGTAAATATAATACGAAGTAAATATAACACCAAGAATGAAAACCGCTATTATATTTAAAGTTTTATAGTTTTAAGTGATATAATGAAGTTGATTGTTAATGCTGGTCTCGGTTGGTTTTTCGAAAAAAATTAAAATTAAGTTAAATCGCCAATTTTGTCGAATAACCGGTTAATCAATTAAAGTGATTTTTCGAATAATGCCTTAACCGGTTAACCGTCTAGGTCGAATAATTGGAAACACTAAAAATTATAAAAATATGGACAAAATTAAAGTACCACATGAAAAAAAAAAATTTTTTTTTTAGTGAATTAGTCTGTTTTTGCTACTATTTTAAGTATAAAAATGGTCAAAACTGGCATCACAGAAGGCAAGAGAATATTTTTCAAAACATTCATGCTACCCTTTAGTAGTTATTATAGGCTCCTAGAGGGTTTTGTTATAATAATACATGAATATTGTAACTTGTTTTTGAGTAGAAGTTTGTGAACGATTATGGCCAAAAGGATAGGTCATTGGAAATAAAGAAAATAAATAAATAAATTGTTTGAGTTTGAATTTTAACGTCTTTTTCAGACAATTGCAAATAATACTATAACTAATATGCAATTTTATTTAATTTTAATTATGAAAGGCGTGGTAGAGAAGAATGAGTGTATTTTCTAAAAATCATAACTACATTGTAAGTTTTCAATTTTCTGAATCAGACTGCGAAGTTTCTGGTATTGAACCTTCGTCAGTGACCCTGTTTTTTTTTTTTAATAATGTAATATTTGTTATGTTTTTATTTGTTCGATTGCGTCTATATGAAATTTTCTGTGCAATCACTGACCGTGGTATAGATTAACTGATTTCTAATGCCACACGCACTCGCACTACACGTTAGACAGAGCGCTTTAGCGCACTGATCTATCATCAGGTCGAGTTTTGTTGTGATTAAAACTAGTTTTATTCAATACACGGTGTTTTTGTTCTTGCATACATAATCTCAGAAGTACAACTCCAACAACACAACAGTTCTATTTTTAGAAACTTACCTCACTCTAATGTCCACTGTTTTCCCATATGTTGTAAGTGATGCCATATCTATGATATATTCTTTGTATATAGTCCTAGAGGAGGGATCCACATTAGGGTGATAACTTTTTTTGGACAACATTCTCCCTAGGGGTTTTCTAATGGCAAATATTGTATTAATGATAAAAAAAAACTATTTCAGTTCAATTTGGTAAAAAAACCTTACGCACCGACAGCGATTTCTTAAATGCCTTTAATATATTTTTTTTTAATTTTTTCAAATAACAATTTTTTTAAAATATGGTTTATACATATCGCACTTGATCAACAAGAGGGTATTAACTCAAAATTTTTAATATATCACTTTTTTCAAGAAATCAACTAACAACATCAATATCTATCTATTGTAAAAATTTCAACGTATTCCGATTACTCTTTCATCTCGAAAACCACTTTTGAGACCATTTTCATGATAATGTAGTGACTACCTTTATTTCAACAAAAAGGTATTATTTCGAGTTAATACAAAAGTTCAAATAGAAATGAATCGTATATTTTCATAAAAAAGGTATTATTTTGATTTGAGCCTTTATTTATGTTAAAAATAATCAAACTGTTTTATTTATATTTGGTTGTATTTTGAGTTGATACTGTTTTGTTGATAAAATTTGTTTTATTCTATAAATTTAAATCGATAAAATTTCAAAAAAAAATGGTATTAACTCAAAAAATTGATTTTTTTTTTTGCAATGAGTGGTAAAATTTAAAATAAAAACAATGTATATATATTTTCAAATGAAATTTGCTTGTTAGGATATGTTTGAATTTTTAAATTCTGTTAAAATGTAGTCATAAACAGTTTTTTGACTACTGAAAATTTTAAAAATATGGGTTAATACCCTCTTGTTGATCAAGTGCGATATGTAAGTAAGCGAATTTGGAAGAAAACTATTCCATTGACTCGAAAACGGACTTTACTATTGAAATCAGCATGCCTTAATTATATAGATGTGATGGTCAGACGTTGAGGCATCAAAAAAAGTTTTTTTTTTTTTTTAACTTCGTTTGATTCAAAACTTTAACGCGTTTGGTGCGTAACCTTTTTTAACGATAGCGAAAAACTAAAAACGCAGTTCTTAATATTTGTCCATGCCCTACACGATTTTGTCTGGGGAGATTTGATATTTGCAAAAAATGCAAAAAGTTATTACCCTAATCCACATATTATGGATCATAAAATAAAATGCAGTTTTCAAATCCTGAGAAAATTTCCATTCATTAGAGTACTACACAAAGTAACATGTTATTAGGGAGGAGCGGATCCAGGAGTAGGGATTATGGGACATTTCCTTCCACAAAATAAAAATTTGTAATACAAAAAAATCTAAAATAGAGAATTTATCAAAAATACTCTAACTTTCCTAACCAAAATCTTTTCCTGGATTTGCGCCTGTATTAGGTGTACCGGGTTTTACGTCCTAGATTGCACCGAAACCCTTAACCAATAATAGAAAAAAATCATTTTTTTTAGGAACGCCTCCTAAAGTACACTTTAGCCATACTTTCCAACTTACAATCATAAAAACTAGTTTAAAGAACTTACGACTTTTATTTTGATTTTGAGACTCCAGCAACATTTTGTCAGCTACAGTTTCATACAATTCTGAGCCAGTATCACCATTAGCTTCAGCCACTGGTATATCGGGCAAAGAACGATGGGCGGCCGTACTAGCTCTAAAAAATAACGCGATAAAAATATTTTTTAAAAATTTATATTTATATTCTAAATCCTACCTTTTTTCTGAATCGCCTTGCGAAACGGTGGAGTGATTTAAATCAGCATGAGATTCACTGGAATTTAAAGTGGTAACCATCACCACTTCATCGGGATTTTTTAATTTTACCATACCCTCCAAACCCATCATGCCATCGCTTTGAAAACATAAAAAAAAATATTTAATTTAATAAAGATGCAGCAAATAATTAGTATCTCAAAGATACCACACAAAAGTAAACGAAGCATAAAAAAACAAACAAATTATAAAGCATCCAATAACTAAAACAACAGCAACAGCAGTTCAATGGAATTAATTATGTTGCATTTTATATACACAAGCTTAACTTTATTTTGTTTCTTATAGACCCAGCTTACTTTCCCCCGTCACGGGAAACAAATTGTTTACTATTACAACAACATCACAGCTATGTTGTTGTTGTGTTTTTTTTTAGAAAGGTTTCACTAAGCTCAAGCTGCCAGCTAGCTACCCTCCTCATTTTTTTTTTGTATGTCGTCTACTCACTTGGGCATTTTTTTCTTGCAACATAGACAGGCCACCAACATCACCACTAATGTTAGGGAAACATTCACTGTCATCAATAATATAAATAGAAAATTCTCCTTTTCATATTCCTCCTCGTCTTGTAACATTTTTATTATAAAATTCCCGTTTTAAAATTCTTATTAAATTTGTAATAAATTATATTATGATGACAATCTTCTTGCAAGAGCCAAAGGCAGCGACGAAAATTTTTTGTTTAAGCAACTAAAAAAATGTCTAGTAGACATTGGACGTTTTTGTAGAATGTATAAATTTTATAAAAAAAAATCTTTAATGCAATTATTTAATAATTTTTCACACTTTTTTCTTGTAAATTATAACATTTTATTGACAATAATAAAAAAAATAATCAGAAAATTATAAACCGAGCAGAAAACGAAGCCGTTATGAAATGGTCGGCGCTGGATAAGTTATAAAACAGTTGGCGGCGTTAAAAGTTCGACTGCTGACGTTCAATTCTGCAAAGTGGTTCATTTTGAAAAAAACATATGTTTAGTAATAAAATTTAAGACTTTAGTTTTATTTTCTTGGATTTAGTTCGAAATTCTGCTTAAATTTACATAATTGCAAATAAATTACCTCTATGTTTCTTTATAGTATTATTTATTTAATAACAAAATTCCAAATATTATATACATTGATAGGATAAGATAACAAGTTTGTAAATTTCAAGATAATAAATATAATATACAAAATTAAAACATTAATAATAAAAAATTTTAAATCCCTAATATATTTTTTAATTCTTCTTCTTCTTCACTTGACACATATGTGTCAAATCCACAAATAGTGGATGTATAAAAGGTGACCTGAGATACCAGATCTATATTGTCACCTTTGTGGGGAATATTTTTTAATTGATAGAACGCGCCGATATTACTCCGAGCGACTTGGTTTTCTGCAACTGCATTTCACTTTTGACAAATAAATGAACTGCAGCCAACTTCACTTGAAGTGAGAGTTGCCAGACTTCTATTTTAAAAAATCATAAAACATCCCAGTGAGAAATAGCTCATATTACAGAAAGCATAGCTTTGGCAAGCATTGTTACCGACGCGTTACTTAAAAATGTGCTTAGCAGGGACGACAAATATTGGTAAAATCCATTGTGTTTATGGTAATGTTTCCAATTCGGTTAGTCGATTAACCTATTCCTCGATTAATCGCCTCTATTTCGATTAATGTCGAAACAAATAATTTTAAACTCAAATAATTATTAGGTCCGAATAATCTGTTAAAATAGGTCGGTTAAATATTTTATACGGATTTTTCCTTTATTTTTTCCAAAACTGGTAAATTTTTTTAGCTTTGCCTTAGAAAAATAAACGGTACATAAAATATCATCAAATCATTTTAAAATCGAGTGTGTAGATGACTTTTTTTATATCGGCTTTTTGAAATTAGATAGACAATTTTTAATTTCTTTTAAAAATTGTTTTAAATCGATGCCATACAAAGGGACTTCTGTAGGAATTCTATTTGTTCTTCCATATCCCAAAAACATTTGTTATAGTCAGTTCCTGACCACTACAATTCTAAAACATATTCCAATAGAACCAATTTTATCACAGTGAAAAATTAAATGGTATTTCTTATTACAATTATCATCTTATTTTATTTCGAATATTTTTAAACTCAGTACGAATATTATTGATTTAAATATGATTCTGGCGAGTAACTTTTCAAAAAAAATAACCTAAGTTTAACTTTATCCACAGATATTTCCATATACACAGAAAAAACTAAAAACGGGTTTCAATTAAAAATTTTATTGAATCAATTAATATTTTAATTGATTTTGCACCTACCACTGAAATGATAGTATTAACTAAAAAAATTTGCAGACAGTTTATTAAAACTCTTTCAATTAAAATAACACCAATATCAATTAAAAGAGTTATTGTTTTTCTTTACAACCTTAATTAAAAAGTTTAGTTAAATTGATTAAAACTTTAATTGAAACTTGAGAAGAAAACAATGGTAGTTTTAATTGAAAACTCGTATTTTTTTATTTTTGTTATATGCCACCCATTAAATAAAAAAGAAATGTAGGTTTGTAAATTAAATTGACATTTTATTTATAATAAAATTAAAAATCTATTATAAGAAAACAAATAAAAGTAAAGACAAAATTTTTGTTTTGCTTGTCTTGTCTTGAACTTTTTCTTGTAATTGAATTGCTTTCTTAAAAAAATCACACACAACTTTAAAATGATAGTTTAATGACACTTATACTTATTGAAAATTTAATTATTTACAAAAATAATAGTTTAATTGTCCTTTTTCGATAAGGTTTATTTAAATCCACATGTGCACTTTTATTACTACAGATAAAACACGAACTAAAGTTTTCGTGCGTACACGAATATCTCAACAAAAAGAGTGTTGCAAACTCTAGTGAAATAACTACGATTTTGCGTGTATTTGAAATCGGTAAACTATTCAACTTATTAAAAGTTAATCATTTGCGATTTTTTTTTTTCTTTTTATTTACAAATTAAATAATATATTGATATAATTAAACCTTTGTTTGATTATTTAATCTAAATAATATAAAAAAAATAGCTTGCCAAATTATTAAAAATTTTGTTTACATGTTGTCAACACTGTATGGATATATTAGAAAATTCAATAAATTATTTAATTGAATCAATTAAAAAAATTGTTTAAATTGCCTTTGATATTCAAACAATCGATTAATTAGATATTTTTGGCCCATAATTTTTTCTGTGTACATAGATTTGACTTTAATAACTATGGTTGTTAAGCCCTAAATTTTGGTCATTTTAAGAAAAGTTCGCAGTTTCGAAATTCCCATATTTTGCAAATGATAACACTGGCAGATTCTTAGATTTTTTAAAAAGAAAACCAGTAAACTCTAAGGGTTCATGCTCCAATATTAAACCCTAATATTCTAAAGCAAGTCTCATTAGACAATCGAAGAATACTTTGAACTAAAAATTAGTACAAAAACTGTTAATTATGATATAAAACTTTTTACTGATTTTTTCTACTAACTTTTTTATTTGAGTGTACGATTTCACTTAACTAATAATTAAAAAACATTGCATGCCCTAGTTTTAATATATAAAGCTTGTTGTGTGTTTTTATTACTAAAAAAGAAAACAAAACACATTAAGTTGCGTTAAAGGATTAATCAATTAATCGCCAATTTTGTCGATTTACCGACCCGAATAAACGGATAATCAATTTTTTAGTTTTTTCGAATAGTACCCTAACTGGTTAACAGCCTTCATCTAATAATTGGAAACACTAATAATAACTAATGGGTATTTCAACGTTTTTACCCGTTCTCAAACGGCATTCAAAAAAAAGTTATTTAAAAAAAAATACGGGTTTTAAAACACTTGTGTCGGGTCTGAATAGTTTGTGGTTTGATCGAATAAAATTTTTTCGATACATAATTAGCTATCGAAATCGTATGTTTTTGCTTTGTTTTGCATAAAAAACACATGAACTATATTTAATAAGAAATTTTTATAAATTAAAAGTGTATAATTAATAGTGTCCGACCGAACAGTTCGGCCAAAAAATGCATTTGGTCTGTATTCGGTATTTTAAAGCATTATGGACAAATTTGGCGGATGGAAAAATGTTTATTGGGCTGATTAGATGCTATTTTGAGTGTCAAATTTGAAGAAAAGTCTGTAGTTAAGCAATAAATTCACTGTTCGGCCTCAGAAAGTTCGGCCAAATTGAAAATAGTTCGGCGGCCGAACTTTTAACTTTATAGCTAAACTTCGGATTTTCTCTTAAATTAAATACACAACATCGAATTAAATCGGCACAATACCCATGTTTATCTATAAAACATATCTGTGTATTTTGTTGTTGTTAACTGTTGCTAAAAAACAGTTACGTCTTTCTTTATGTTTCAATTGGTATAAAGTTGCAAATATTATTTTTCGATTTCTGAAAAATGAAAAATTTTGAGTTGCGTCACTTTTGAACTAGGTGCGCGATTTAGTCTTTATTAAATTTGAATATTTTATTTTATATTTAATTAATACACAATTACTTTCACAAGCCGCTGACAACGCAAAATTTAAGTTGTTTCAATCCACAATTTTGTTTTATGTATGAAAAACACATACAAAAATCTTCCATGGTTGATTTTTGAATATGTCTAATTAGAGTTTTACTTGTTAGTATAATTTTTCTCGTCACTACTGCATCTTGATATGCAGATACATCTAATTCATTCGGCGTATATCTTTCCATCTGGTTGTCGTCCACACTATTAATGTGCTTATCAGCACAATTTTTTTTTAGCAAAATAAATTAGTAAATAGTGTAATATTAGTAAAACATTATTTCAAAACAGTTAAGTGCTGAATAAGTAAAAATAAAATGTTAGCCGATAACATAATTTTAGCAAAAAATATGCTAAAAAAATAGTACAGTGAGACCTCGATTATCCGTGATTCGATTAACCGGCAACACCAATTATCCGGGATAGAAAAAAAAATTTTTTTTTTGCGTCGATTTAAAATTTTTTTTTTTTGCATCAATTAAAAGTGATTACATCTATTATCCGGGATTACAAGCATACTGTTTTTGGGCTACTTTTGAACAATCAAACATAATGTGAATAAAATGAAAAAAGGAAATTCCAAAGTTTAAATACGATGAGTCAGAGGCACTAAGTTGGGTAGGTCCACATACAAGAAAAAAAAGTTGAGCCAGTTCTTTCAAAGCAAAACTTTCATAGAATTTAAAAAAACTTGATTTTTGGTTAAAAACAGTTTTACATTAGGGGGTGTAGGAAACCAGATAGCAGAAATCTCAACTAGAATTTGACGTCAGAGTCAAAAATCACAAAAGAGAGAAATGTAGCTCTTGTCAATCCATGAACAACGATCGGACTTCAAATGGCGACGCAGTGCACAAAAAACAAAAAGCGCGGTATGTAGGGGAGTGGTAAAAAAAAGAAAAAATTTATTTCTAGAATCGTATTTAACTTATCTTTAATCCTAGGGGGTGACTGACTCAACTTTTTTTTCGACCAACCCTAATATACACGTGTCTAATTTAGTTCAATTTTGAAATTAGAGAAGTGCGGATTTCTATTGTCGAGTGTTAGTACAATAATAATAATTTATTTATTTAAAAAAATTTATTAACATTACTACTCAAAACTTTTTCTCAATTAACCCTTTGTGGTGGAAGGACGATAAAACTTTTAATTTTATAACCATCCGATGGCAAATATGATTTTATTGACGGAAATAATAATTACAATTTTTTGTTTTTTAATTAAGTATTTATTTTGTTTAAAAAACTTTGTGTTGCCGATATGCAACATTGCATTAATAGTACTGAAAAAATAATGTTAAAGCTAAGAGATATGAAAATTTTTAAAGCAGTTATTTTGCTTGTTATAACATAAACTAATTCCACATTTTTCGCAGCTTGTTTGAGTGTAACCTTTGCAGTCCGGAAACTTGCAACGCATCCTTTTATCCATCCAAATTGGCCAGTGCCCGTATTGGTCCAACCTCACATCTTTTGGAGGAGCATGTTGAGCCGGACTGAACTGATGAGCAGAGCATCGGTGCATGTAGTTGCTACAATGCTAGTGGACTGAAATTCATTTTCCATCTCAGGTGCTTCCTCTAATTCTTCATCAGAACTTTCATGATCGTTCGCTTCGAATTTATACGTCGGATCGATGGCATCGTCGTCGTCAGAAAAATCCAGGCCATCTTCACTATCTTCCCATTCACTTAAAAGAAAACGGTAAAAAATGTATCGTATAACGCAGTGTTGCATAAATGCAACAAACCAATATCAGACAAAAAAATCAAAACGAACTGATTTTGCAATAAAACTATTACTGAATATTGAAATATATATTATTACCTACGTAAATACCAAAATTTCACCAACGAAATGTAAGTATTTTATCACTAAAAATTGTTTTGTAAACTAATAAAAAAAATGCAGTACAGCTTTACACACGTACGTCACTTGAAAGAAATATTAATTGAAGTGTTGCCAGCTAGAAAGCTAATTTGTAAATAAACCGTTAGAAAGCTGTGTTGCCAATGTACAACACCGTGCAAAATCGTTCTATCAGCATTTGCTACATTTTTATATCTTCTTGAATGGTATGTTGCAGAATTACAACATGGCGTCACAAAGGGTTAACCGTGAAAATCGATTATCCAGAATGCTTCCGGTCCCGACCATCACGAATAATCGAGGTCTCACTGTATACCTGATTTACAAGACGATTTACTAACTTTTCTACTAACTTATTTTTTCGAGTGCAGTTTAAAAATTTTCATATCGGTATTGATATAGGCGTGGCAGGCAACTACTGTTATACTGAAATGGTAGTGTTTGCCAACCATAATTGAAACTCGATTTTAGTTTTTTCGGTGTTCGATATTTTTTGAAGTTCAGTGTACAAACAAAATCTATCAACAACATGATCTAAATATAGATCAAGTCTACGTAAAGATGCCGTACCTACAATCACTTACGAATTGATACTCTTAAATATTCATCCATTGCGTGTAAGTAATTTAGTTCGATTTTAGCATTTCCCGAACAAAGTTGGCTAATTAAATTAAAAGGAAAATTGTTTAATAAATTTTGCTTAAAGAAAAAAAATATATTATATATAAATAAATCAAAATAAAAAATACAAAATGCCGGTAATTGAAAAGTTTCAGTGGAAAACACGAAAGTGATATTATATGTATTGCCTTCTATAATTATCAAGTATTTTCTGGAGGCGCTGATGGTAAAATTAAAGTAAGTATACCAACGATAAATATAAATTATAAACAAAAAAAATTGTGTACGCGAATAAAAATCGTGTATTTAGCCCAGAGCTGTAAATGAATCATTCTTTTTTGATTTCAATTCATTACTAATTTGAATTGAATTTTGAATAATTCTTTTCACATCAAAAAAGAATTGAATGAAATTTGAATTAATTCAAATGAAAGTGGCAAAAGTAAATTGGAATTAATTTCCAATTCAAATGAATTCGGCAAAATGAATTGCAATTAATTTTCAATTCAAATGAGTTTGGCGAAATAAATTGCAATTCATTTCCAATTCATTTGACTTGAATTGATCTTGAATTAATTCAAATGAATTAGAAAAATGAATTGCAATTCATTTTGCCGAATTCATTTGAATTGAATTGATTTTGAATTAATTCAAATGAATTAGAAAAAAAATTGCAATTCATATTAATGACGAAATTCGATCCGTTGTCCGTGGTTGTTGCTACCAAGTTGCTAATATTAAGACCATAATCGGTATGAATGTCGTTTATAATTCGACCTATCGCTTCAAACGAATGTGTACCAAAAAATCGTTTGCACGTTAGCGAAATTGACTTTTTCTCAAACTCTTCGTTCAGCTAATGACATGTATAACCAAAAAAGCTCCTATGCTTTGTCGACCAAACATCAGCCTTGTTACAAAAGAAACTTCCACTTCTTATTACGTCCATGATTTTAGCTTTAAAGGTAACTCAAAGGGAAAGAAACAATAAAAAATCGCCATAATTTAAAAAAAAATCGTTACATTAACAATTTTGAACCGATTTTAAAAAACAATGTGTCACTTTACGAATTATTAAATGTCCTTTAAAATAAAAATAAGAAAAAACTAGGTTTTCAAAGAATGTTTAGGAAAAATGCGTTAAAGATGAAAAATTTAAAAAAAAATTGAAAGTTCGAAATATTTTGGATAATATTTTTACATTTGTTTATTAAAAGTATAAAGCTTAACTATTTATCTTTCTAAAACCGTTCAAATATTTAAATCGGCTTAGAAGTAATTAAGTTAAAAATATTTTTGTCCGTAAAGTCTTGAAAAAACGTTTTTCTGAAAATTGAAAAGTGATTTAATCAACAAGTCCAACAACCTACACTAGGTCATTTTACAAGTTTTTTCACTGTAGCACCGTGTTATTAATCATATTTATAAAATTTTCTTATATGTGATGAAGAGTTTCATAAAATTTATATGAATTAACTCAAAATCAATTCAATTCAAATGAATTGAAAATGAATTGCAATTCATTTTTCTAATTCATTTGAATTAATTCAAAATCAATTCAAGTCAAATGAATTGGAAATGAATTGCAATTCATTTCGCCAAACTCATTTGAATTGAAAATGAATTACAATTCATTTTGCATTCATTTAAAATGATTTGCAATTCATTTCAGCCAAATGCATATGAATCGATTCAAATTTCATTCAATTCGTTTTTTTGGCGAAAAGAATTAATTCAAAATTTTACTAATTTAGTGTATGAATGATTCGCGAATTAATTCAAAATGAATGATTCATTTACAGCTCTGATTTAGCCCTCTGATATTGACTTTTTTCAAGGCTTTTTTATTAAGATTTTTTTTTTTTTAAATGCGAACAATTCATTTCGATTTCCAAATAATAACTCCTAGGGAAATTGGTTATTGAAAAAAGCCAACAATTATACAATTCCTAAATAAAATCATAATTAAATGTTTTTCGAAACTCATATTAAAGTTTGTTTTAGGTAAACGAAAATTCTAGCAAATTCTCTCTAAATAAATAACAAAATGCTCCCTTACATTTTTATGAATATTCATGAGAAGAAATTATTTTGTTTGGTTTTTGTAGGTGTATACAGTGCGTGACAAAAAAAAAAGAGGAAATTGAAATAATTAATTTTCATTTCCCAAAAAATTAATGACTTTTTACTAGCAACCGAAGAGATTAGATATAAAAATCGGAGACTATCGAAAAATTGATTGGTGAAATAAAATGTATGGCTGATTTTAGTTAATAACTGTCAGAAATAGTTCATTTTTATTTTCGCATAGCAAAATATCTGCAATGACAGTTAAAAATAACTACTACTGTTGATTACACAAATAATCTTCATGTACACTTAGAGAATTCAACTCAGTAATGAATTTCTTAATAGTTTTGATGAAAATTGTCACTGAAACTCACCCAATGAAAATTGTCCTAGAATCTATGAAACAGGTTTCTTGAAAAGTCAATTTTGATGAAATGATTCATAGATTTAATGAAAACCAAATCTTCATGAAATAAATTAATCATTCTGACAATAAAGCGCTTCACAGAATTTATAGAGCTATTTTGTAATAAAGGGTGTTTTTTATACAGGTATATAACTTTAAGTTGGCAACACTTTTTTAACTGGCGGCCATTTTATCAGCTGTCAAGTGATTTATGTTTAGTTTGGTTTGGCATTTCAACATGAATAGACTGAAGCCTGAACAACGCTTCCAAATTGGGCAAAATTATTTTGAAAATCATGGTTCTGTTCGAAATACGTATCGCTCACTATGTCCATTTTACGGTCAACATAATCGTCCATCAGAGCAATTAATTCGATTAACTATGGAACGTTTTCGCACCACGTTTATTCTAAATGATATTATGCACCCACAGAGAAGTCATTGCTGCTGTAGAGCGTAGCGTAGAGAAAGACTGCAATCAGTCTATCCGCTATCGTGCACTGGAACATGACCGCTATATAGCCATGATTACGGACTTTTTCGTGCATCAATTGCAGGAGCTGTGGTTTCAACAAGACGGCGCAACATGTCACACAGCTCGTGACCCAATTGATTTATTGAAGGAAACCTTTAGTTTCACGTTTCCGACCCGTGAATTGACTTCCAAGATCGTGTGATTGACAACTTGGAGGACAACATTCGCCGCGTTATTGCCAATATACGGCCACAAATGTTGGAAAAAGTCATCGATAATTGGACCTCCAGATTAGACTACGTCCGATCCAGCCGTTGCGGTCATATGCCAGAAATCATATTTAAATTATAATGCCAGCAGATTATCTTTCGAATAAACTAAATTTCATGTCAATTTAAAAAATTTATCTTTATTTTATTCTATTTCAAAGTTATATACCTCTATAAAAACACTCTTTATAACACTGCTAAAATTTTGCGCATAGTATGAATTTGTGTATTAGTACAATGAAATTTTCTCATTGAAATGTTGCCAAAGAACCATTTTATTGAATTAATAGAACTCTTATTAAATTTATGAAAGATTTTTATTAAATAAAAAATAATACTCTTCATGAAGATTAGAAAAAAAACATCATTATAATTAAGCTAATAAAGCCCTTCATATAATTTATTTCATGGAAGTTCAAAACTAATAAAAGGCTTTATTGAATTAATAAAACACTTTATAAAATATATGGACCACTTGAGTAATAAATCCTAAAACTCATTAAAAAAATAAGTTAGTAGAAAAGTTATTAAAACGTCTTGTAAATCAGGTATACTATTTTTCAGCAAATTTTTTGCTAAAATTATGTTTTAAGCTAAAATTTTAGTTATACATAAACAGCACTTAACTGTTTTTAACTAATGTTTTACTAATATTATACTAATGTTTTACTAATTAATTTTGTTAAAAAAATTGCTGTAATTTAGTTTTTAAGTTATTATTTATTTAATTACATTAAAATCTTTCCTTTTTTTCAAATACTCAGTTCTGTACTGCATTATAAGACTTTTAGTCTTGTATATGAAACACCAAAATAAAATAAATAAATAAAATAAAAAATAAAAATTGTACTGATAAGCAAGTGTGGACAACAACTATGTCAAGATATAGTAATGATGAGCAAAATGTTACTAAAAAGTGCAACTCTAATAAGATATATACAAAAATCAACTATGGAAGATTTTTGTATCTGTTTTTCATACATAAAACAAAATTGTGTATTAAAACAACTTAAATTTTGCGTTGTCACTGGCTTTCACTTGTGAAAGTAATTGTCTATTAATTAAATAAAAGACAAAATAAAATATTTAAATTTAATAAAGATTAAATGTGTATTTGTAAACTAAATGTTTATAGAGATTAATAATCTAGTGTGGCCAAATTGCCAACAAATATGCAGACAGACTAAAGCGAAAGACAAAGACACATATCGTAGCTAAATTTTTATGTTTCCTTTTTCTTATTGAAAAAAAGGGTTGTATATGTCATATTCTATTTTCTTTTCGTTTTTATAATTATCTACGGCATTTGCGTTTCTTTAAAAGATAGCATCATTTAGACAACCATTGATGTTGGTATCCAACTATTGTATGTGAATAAAGCGCATCATAAAACGTGATAATTACTTGTGAAAAAGAGATAGGATAAAGAAGAAAAAGCATTCTAGTTGAGAAATGAATTGTGCATTGGTATTAGTTAATTCTGTCTCTTCTGATCGAAACAATACTTGTGTGTACGTAGTGTGACCAAACTCCACTTTAGCTACAATCATCGCTGTGTGGACCGTGGCTCAACTGGTTAAGAGGTGAGATTACGATGCATAGCTTGATGCTAAGGTAGTGAGTTCAAATCACAGTACGACACCAAAAAATAAAAAGTTTTTCATATAGAGCAAATTAACAAAATAAAATACTTTGTTCAATTGACACATAAATTAACCACTGACGAGTCCCAGGAGGGGGACGAAACTGCGGCAGTCTGGTGTATCCCTTGTGTCCGTAAAATTTTTCAATAAAAATGTTTTCTTCTTCTTCTTCCTGTAAAGAGACTAACGAAAGATAATTTTGTTTATGTTATATATAATTATTTCTATTTTTTATACAATAGATATTACATTAATTAATGCCGTCAATGTGGGTATGAACATTTTTATATTTTGTAACGTATTCTAAATTTATTTTTAAAAGAATTACAAAAATATGTTATATGATTTTCAGCAAATATATTAACTAAAGTTTATTCAGCAAAAATTTTATTCATTTTTGGCAAGGGTTTTTTTAATTTCCAATACTAAGTGTTAGAAAAAATTTTGCTGAAACTACTAATTTTGTTGCTAAAAATCAGCCCGCTGATTTTCAGCAAAATATTTTGCTGACATTAAACTCCTCCTGACTAAAACTTTACTGACTCAGCAAAATTTTTTGCTAACTTTACTAACTTTTATTTTTGAGTGCAGTAAAGTTTAGAATATGTGAAATTTATGAAAATTAATGAAAGTAAGAAATTTCATTAAAAATAAAGCGTTAACAATTTAATAGATCTAAAGTAAATGATTATTAAGTTTATAACTTTATAAATCATGAAATCTAATGAATTTTATGTATTGACGTTGGGGCTACTTATGGTCTGGTTTTCTTTTCGATGCAGTTATTTCATCTTTATTCTCAACATTTCGCAATTTAATGAAAAAAAAAACATTTTATAATACTAATTAATTTTCATGTATATAATGAAACTCTTCGTTAAATCTTTCGAACAAAACTCTATGAAATTGTTTCATTACTATCGTGAAGGATAATTCTTTCCGTGTAGTTACTGTAAACCAGGCGCAGTTCTAAGGGGGGATCGGAAATCCCTCCCCCTCCGCCAAATGATATTTTTCAATACAAATAAAGGGTCCGCCATCTAACGTTTTTTTTTTTTCAACTAGTGCTTATTTCGTGAATGGTAACCTTAGCTCATGTTTGATTTGACAGATAATTAGTTTTATCCTTCCGCTGAACGAATATGGTCCGTATGTTTGTTATCTTGTGAAAAAAGTGAAAGAAACTGGCATCCTCATCGATAAACCAAAGCGTGAAAAGCCAAAAACAGTGCGTACACCCGAGAATATTGCTGCTGTGGCAGAAAGTGTGCGTGAAGCGCTATCAACATCAATTCACCGTCGTTCTCAACAATTGAACATTTCGGAGACATCATTGAGACGAAATTTGCATAAAGACCTTGGTATGACGCCATACAAAGTCCAATTGGTTCAGGAGCTCAAAAAAAAAAGCTATTTGGCGGACCCTTTAAGTAAAAAAGATTAAAAACTTAATTAAAATTACTCTAAGTTCCCCGCAAAACCTTTTCCTAGATCCGCGACTGCTATAAACATATTCTAAGTGCACCGTAGATTAATACATCTTTAGCTCTATTTCGTTTGTGTTTTTCTAACGCACTGTATTTTATTTTTTGATATCCTCTATATTTTATGCAAGCTAATACATATTTTTCATATTTTTTTTTCTTTTGTTATATAGATTTGGGATAGTGATTTGAATCTTATTAAAACAGTGGATGCACATGAATCCTATATTTATGCTATGGCCATAAATAGTAAAGGAAAACTTTATTCCAGTAGCTGTGATGGTTGTGTTAAATTTATGCAACCACCCTACAATAAAGTGGAAGACTTATTTCGTTGTGATGATGTTGTACAAGCCATGTACTGTGAAGGGGATATACTCTATACCGGTGATGATAAAGGTTGCGTTTCCAATTGGGAAAATGATAAACTACTATTCAAATATAGTTTAGTCGAGGAAGTTAAATCATTGGCAGCTGAACAAGAATGGATTTATACAGTACGTGATTTGGATGTGGTTATATCACAAGTGGTATCGGGTAAATCTGGAAAATATAGTACAAAAGCCGTTATACCAGGAAAATCACCATTATGCTTATTGGGTTCAATGGCTGAGAACAGGCATAAATATTTAGTATTTACTGATCGTGAGGGTAAAGGTATGACATTGATACATAACACCCCAACTGAGAAGTTCAATGTTATTTGGAATGCTCCAGTAAGTTGAAATGACATAAGACTCATTCCATATAAAACCATCAAAAAACTCGAACTTTGACCTCGACCCCCTTTAATTTTAACCAAACTTAGTATGTTAGTTAAGTGTCATATAGATATGACATAGTAAACATTTTCGGTCGGTAGCGGTTACGGTTGTGGAAATATCACGTTTTGAAATTTGAAAAAAAAATTAAAAAATTTAACAAAAGTATTCGTACATTATTGTCCATATGTTTTTAACGGTTAAAGATATGCGATTCAGTGATAGCTCATTTTAAAGCTACTGTTACTGTGTTTTAAATAAAATTAGAAAAAAATATTTTTTGAAGGTAAGCGGTTCAAACCGCTGTTTTTTAAAACTGTTTTTTAAAATTTTAAAAATAAATATGTAATTTTCAAAAATTTTCAAAAATTTTTAAAATTCTCTAAACTGCAATACTTTTTGTCATGTGAGTTTATGCCATATTCTTTATTCTTTAATAATTCTTTTAAACTTTTTTCTTAAATTTTTGTAAGTTAAACTTGCTATATACAAACTGTTTTATATTGTTAGAAAATAGGATATTTAAGGATTTATAGTTTTAAGTGACATAATGAAGTTGATTGTTAATGTTGGTCTACCAACTGTATATGGCCCGAAGGGCTCGGTTGGTTTTTTGAAATAAATTAAATTAATTATAAATTATTTTCCTATGTCGTTGTCAAATCCCTACATGAAACTACTACAAAATGGAAAGTTATGAATAAAAATCTGAAAAAAGTACACACTGAGAAAAACTTACATATTTACTACGACTCAAATTCGGTTAGTACGAATTTCAGACGCTTGGCACAACTTTACTTTAGTTTTCATAACTAAGTTTGGTTAACTTAACTGAATTTTTGTTGCAATATCCAAAATATTCAGAAATCTATTGCAAATCTCCTTGTATTAACTGAATTTATAAGTTGTTACATTTAATATACACTTTCCAATTCGGTTGGCACTTTATTTCTCTGTGAGTACTAAGGCCCGATTACTGAGACTGGGACTTTAAATGACACATTTGTTGTTGTTTCCCATATACATTTTAAACTTAACTGTTTGTTTAATTTTAACTGGACATTCAGTAATCGGGCCTAAATGTAGTAACAAAAAATATTTTATTGAAAAAATAAAACATTTTATTTTCCAAAATCCGTGGTTCATACCGCTATATTTCAAATCCTGGTTTTCCAAAAATTAAAACAAATATATCGCACACCTAGTACAAAAGTGATTCAACTCAAAATTTTTCGTTTTTCAGAAATCGCCAAAAAATATTTGCAACTTTATACAAATTGAAACATAAAGAAAGACATAACTCTGTTTTAGCAACAGTTAACCGCAACAAAATACACTGATATTTTTTTTATAGATAAACAAGTATATTGTGCATAGTTTAAGCATATAAAACCGAAAAATTAAAATTTTGATTTGAGTCACTTTGGAACTGGGTGTGCGATATGTTAATTACAAATTATTCTTTTAAAATCCCTATATGGTACTGTTGCAGGTTCCTGAGTTAACGGGTTTTTAAATATATTTTTTTGCATTTCTATTCATAACTTGGAATTCCGTAAGAGTTCTATATAGAGATTTGGCAACGGCACACAGTGGGATATATCACAAAATAATTCGGCCATTTCTTACGTAGTAGTCCGATTGCAATGAAATTTTAAATGGACATAAATGCCTTAATATCGAGTTTAATTTTTGATTTTGAACCATCTAAACCCCACAAACGCAACAATATGACCACCCAAAATAGGGAACTTTTTATATATACAAACTTCATTCGTTCAAAGTAGAAATTAAAAAAAATAAAATTTTTGCGATTTTCCCCCCAAATAGCACCATCAGTCTTTTACCTCCAGATAAATATTTTCTTTCTGAACATATAAAGTGTGCATACTATTCTGAAAAGACTTTTTATACAAAAGCGAGTTGTGGTAAAAAAATTTTGATTTGTATAGACTTTTTCCCCCAGACCCTTCAAGAGTTGTCACATTTTTAAGGCTATTTACACTATTAAAAATTGTACAGTGTACAAACATATGAGAGCGTCAATACAATTAGCCAGACAAACATATGTGTTGTTGTTGTTCTAGGCAAAAAAGTAAGTCCTTGTTCACACACGGCAATTTTACTTGCGCAATTTTTCTTCAATTCTCCTTTGAAATTGCTTTTGTGTTCACACAGGAAAGGTTTGTTTCAGCAATTTTCGTATATCAACCTGCAGTGTTGAAAATTGCGGATGACAAAACAAAACGGAATTTGAGTACGGGCAAGTCTGTACCCCCTTCCATTCTCTTTTCCTCCCTCTTCTATAAACTCAAGAATTGCGCAAGTAAAATTGCCGTGTGTGAACCGGGACTAACGGTACAGAGCTTATCGAAGATTATGGTATCAATCCTTCTTTGGAAGATTCTCTACCAGAATAATGCATCTATCATAATTGTGGGTGGGGTTTAAGGGGTTAATTTTTAATTTCAAAATAGGGCTTTGTTGTTGTAACTTTTTTGTTTCTCTAACGGTTTTAATCATTTATGGCTTGTTAGAATAGAAACTGTATTTAAAATCGATGTCAAGTCTAGTTATCCAAAAAAAAAATATTTCACCATATAAAGTGTGTTTTAATTTTTCAATGAACTTTGGGCAGACCTTAGCGTTATGCAATCGGCCCCAAATTTTTTATTGGAGTCTTGTAGGCCAAATGGAAACTCTTACGGCCCGGCAATCAATACAAAAAAAAAAATAACAAATCGTCTATTGTACACGCATGCAAATAGAAAGCGGAAGCGGTTGCAGATACTCCAACATATACCTAATTTATTGGATAAGTCCAAAGAGTATATACAAATAGAGAGACTACACTTCCCACGCCTCTCAGCAACAAAATACCGAAATCTGGCAAGCAATGAAAACATTTTTTTTATTTTTGGAAATCGTGGGATTGCTTACATTAAATCATAAATTAAATTTCTCATTGTTGACTTAAAATTCCATGTAAGTCCCAAAAATCAATTGATTATGCCTATCAATAAATATTTGATTGAATAGTGATATATAAGTGTTTGGTATAGTTGGAGAGGAAATTAAATGTAGATTTTTAAAACGATTACCAATTAGAAACAGACGAGCACTAAAAATTTTATATGCAAAAAGTTCCCTATTATGGGTTTTCATATTGCCGCCCCCGGAGGGTCTTGAATGTTCAAAATTTAAACTCGATATTACGTCACTTATGCCTGTTCCAAATTTCATAGAAATCATAATACTAAATAAGAAATGGCCGAATTATTTCCAAAAATTTTGTGATATATCCCACTGTGCGGCATAGGGGAATAATTTATAACATATTTCTTGCAAGACTAAAAAAACAATTATTTTCAAATATGTACAGTGGTTTGAACCGAGGATTTAAAAAAATAAATAATTTTGTCTTAAAAAATAATTTTTCTGATTTTATTTAGTTAAACCACGATAAAGTAGCTTTAAATGATATGGGCGTTTATGTACGACTATTTTTGAAAATATTTCAAATATTTTTCATATTTGTAAACGCTATATTTCAAGATCCGCTAGGATTAGCAGCCCTAAACTTGGGCGATGTTATAATAATATGACTTACAACTTCTATACCAAGTTTCGTTGAAATCGGAAAGGGTGGAGGAAATCGAGTAGTTGATTTTATATATTTTCAGTCATAAGTTGAATATTAGGGTGTCCTCTAAAGATTGATTTGTCATTAAATTCCACAATTTTATTGCAAATGGTTTCAAATGAAAGAAATCGTTTTTTTTTTGGAAAAAATTAGCCGTTTTTAATAAAGCGTATTTTTATTAAAATTTACCAAAATTTTATATATGGAAACATTTAGTTTTTTAGTTATTCCTTTAATATCAAAATTATTCTGAAAATGGAAGGAATTCTAACTTCATTGAGTATTATTAGCTTACTAAAGTCTGGCCTCAAGAATGACGCATAAATTTGATAAAAATGCAAAAACGTGTGTTTTAAAATAAATTTGAAAGATTTTGTAAAAGGCTTTAATTGGAGATGTCGATTGCTTTTTTTTATAATATAATAATATAATATTAGATCAGATGGCACTATGCACTGCCGCCAATGTAAGTCTTTTGTGCTGCCTAGAGTTCCCTAAAGATTTAAGCTACCTTTAAAGCCAGTCATCGTATTAGGCAAAATATTCACAATGTCGGAAGGCGAAATGAAGCGATCACCCAGAAACCTAAGTCTGCTATCACAAAGCCTAGGATTTTCGCAGGGCATATGCTCCGAAGTCTCAGAAACCAACTCACAAAACTTACACACATCGGTGTCCGATTGACCTCTCTATAATATAATACTTTTGACTACAAAAAAAAAGTAAATTGTGTGTAGAGCAGTGATGCAATCCGCCGGTCGTCGGCCGGTTAGCTGCCAACAGGGGTTTTTCAAGTCGACGACACTTGTAAAGGGTCCGCCAAATAACTTTTTTTTTTTGAAAATGCTATAAAAAAAACTACTGAATATTTTCTCAAATTTCTTTTTTTATTTGAAAGTACAATCCTTTCGGTTAATAATGGAAAATAATTTCATTCAAATTCGGCTGGCCATGCAGTAGCCTACACGATCGGTCCAATTTTTAAGCACATTATCGATTGTGTGCTGCTGTATCTCACCAATGGCTTAACGAATATTGTCCTTTAAAGCGTCAATTGTCTCTGGCTTGTTGGCGTAACACTTATCTTTGACGGCACCCCACACATAATAGTCCAACGGTGTCAAATCGCAGCTCCGAGATGGCCACTTAGGAAACACAGGCCCACTTAGCGAAGCGAAAACGCATTGAATGGACAGTTGGCTTCAACTCCTGAACCAATTGGACTTTGTATGGCGTCATACCAAGGTCTTTATGCAAAATTCGTCTCAATGATGTCTCCGAAATGTTCAATTGTTGAGAACGACGGTGAATTGATGTTGATGGCGCTTCACGCACACTTTCTGCACAGCAGCAATATTCTCGGGTGTACGCACTGTTTTTGGCTTTTCACGCTTTGGTTTATCGATGAGGATGACAGTTTCTTTCACTTTTTTCACAAGATAACGAACATACGGAGCTGACGGTGCTTCTCTTGTTCCAAAATCCGTACGCAATTTTCGCACACATTCTGCAACATTACCATGATTTTCAAAGTAATGTCGCAATATTTCCCAGCGTTGTTCAAGCGTATACACAACCATATTCGTTCAGCGGAAGGATAAAACTAATTATCTGTCAAATCAGACATGGGCTAAGTGTTACCATTCACGAAATAAGCACTAGTTGAAAAAAAAAACGTTAGATGGCGGACCCTTTAGTATTTGTGAGAAAATGAGGTTAAAAAGCTGAAGTGAATAGTGTAAGAGAAAATAAGCTATGATTGTTTCTAAAATTAATTTCACTCCTTTAAAGGACATTTTTGCTTCATTTTTTGAGTTTCACCTAAAGTTATAATTTTGTGTTCAACGAAAAAATTTTGAAAAGAGTTTATGGATTCTTTTTAGGCAAAAAATTCATATTTTCAAAAACGCAATTTCGTTTTTACTTTACTAATTTAACTCAGCCTAATTATAAGCGGGACGCATTTAAACGGAATTATTTTCATACATTTTGTATGAAATATATTGTTGCCAGCACTTTTTGCGCATTTAAACGGTGAACGTATTACTAACAATTTTTAACCTAAATGACCCAATAATTCCATATTTTATAAAGTTTTAACAAAGTTGGCAAACGTGTAAGTAACACAAAAATAAATTCAGATTGTTTTATCACCTTAATTTTACTAGACTATAGTTATATTTACTTTTATTTTAAAACAATCTTTAACCCAAAGTAGCATAAAATAATTATTTGTATCAAGAGTATTTTTTTTTAGCAATTTAAAAGCTTTATAGGGAATTCACACATAGAAGTTAGTCTACGAAAAATGGGCTTAAATGCTTAATAAAGACCTAAACAAGTCGATTAAACAACTTTTTAATCTTTTTGATTAACAGTTAATCCAACTTTTTCATCTGCTTGATATTTTCAAACATTATTAATACTAATTGTCTGCAACTCTGTGTTTTGATGTAATTTCGGTTGGCAACGCTAAAAACATACATATATCAAATTCACCTTAAGACGCTGTCGCAAAATATGTTGGCGCTGTCGGCAAAATATTTGCTAACACCGAGATTTTCAAGGATCCTCTTATGCCGGATAGCTATCTGCGCCACATTAGTATTTTAAACTGTCAAAGCTAATCTTTTAACTGTCAAGTAAAACTTTTAACTGTCAAAAAGTACACATGTAAACGAGAAAGATTAAAAAGGTGGATTAACTTTAATCAAGTAGATTAATTTAGCTATCTAAACTCCTTACTATACTCTTGTAGTCATAATATAAATTACGATCTAGTCCCCAGTCCAATAAGAGATAAATATTTTTTAAATAAAAATAAAGATAATTATAGTCTAATAGGAGTTGCTCCCCACACTATAACACTAATGAAATAATGTTGAAAAGTAATTTAAATAAACATGTTTTTACATTTTTATCATATTTGTGAGTCATTTTTGAATTCAGGCTAAAGTGAAGCCTGAATTCAGTATTCCCTATCTAAATAATTTTGAGCACATTAAAGGAATAAATGAAATAAAAGAGAAAATTTTTCAAAATTTCGAATTTTGGTATTTTGTATATTGTAATTTTCAAAAATGGTTAATTTTTGGCCAAATCTCAGCACCGGCTAACATTTTCAAAAAAAAAAAACGATTTCTTCCATTTGAAACCATTTCCATTAAAACTGAACGAAAATCGACAAATCGTTAATTTAATCGGCATCCTATTGAATATGGATAAACTTTATTTTTTCTATTTAATTAAAGGACTGTCATGAACTGATTATAAATGCTTTATGTGCTGATGAAAAATATTTATATTCTGGTGGCTATGATAACAAGGTCAAAGGATGGTCTGATATAGATCAAAAGCATCCTAAATGTTTGGGTGAAGTAGAAGTTGGCAGTTGTGTCAACTCGATATGTTGTGGTAACAATAATACCGTATATATTGGATCTAGTGATGGTGTCATAAGACGTGCTAAATTTGTTTAAGAAATATATTTACAATTTGAAAATAGATTTAGAAACAATTGGTACTTACCAAACACATATACACTTATTTATATCCTTACTAATATAATGGGCTTAAAAAGTATTAATAAACAAATAAATATTTTAATTTGTCTTATGCGGCTTTATTCTCTTCTTATACTGCATTCACACTAAATTTGCCAAGTACGAGTTTTGCCAAAACGAGTGGAAAAGAATATAGAACTGTTGTAATAAAATAAGGAGCTTCAATACACGTTTTGGCAAAACACGTGTTTTGCAATCTAGTGTGAACGTGGCTTTATACTTTTTAAATCTTTTGCAATGGTTTTTTTAATAAAACGTCATAATTTTTTTTTAATAAATTAATTTTGTATTTTCTTTTTTTTTTTTTTTACTAAAAATTATTTTTAACAAAAAACAAACATAATTAACAATTCCTATTTATTCGCCTTAAATGTAATTTTAACTTTGAAACTATAAAAATATATATAAAATTCAAAATTAAATTTAAAACAATATTGTTTTTATTTTGAAACAAAACTTTTTACTTTAGCATTGATGATTGTCATTTGCTGCAATAATACTTAAATTTCATAGACTATGTATATTGCAGCTACCGTTTTCCTATTTTTTTTTTACACTATTCTAAATTAATATTATTTTTTGTTTTTCTTTTAACACAAACATTTATACATATAATTCACATTTATTTTATTTCAGTTTTAATAACATTTTGTTTTTATTTTTATTTTAATTTATATTTTAATTTATATTTTAATTTAAATTACACTGCGCAACTCGAAAAACAAAACAACCATCGATCCTAAATATTTCGGCGTCAGCAGTTTTTTCACTTATAGGCCAGATTTTTCGCAAATTCGCATTACAGTTTTGCATGTTTTAACTCACAAGGGGAGTCTCCCAATGGGTTCTCGCCGATCTAAAGGAAATTTTTATATGTGATAAAGATAAAAACGGGACACGTATTTTTTTTTTTATTAAAAGTAACAAAGTTTGACAAAAAATATTAGTTTTCAGATTTAAATTGATAAAAAAAAAATTATCCAAATTTTGTATGCAAAACCAATAATGGCCCTTTTTGGGTGAAAGCGCAAAAATTCGCTAAGTCTTGCAACGAATTGCAAATGCTTTCTGTTTTTTTTTTTAATTTTCTTGTTTAATTTAATAGCTTTTTATTTCATAAAGTTATGATGAATACAAAATGTAATTATTCTTTATGTAAATATCACAATTTATCATTCCATTTCGTAATCGTGTAAAAAAGAAAACAAGGACAGTGCTTTTCATGAAAAAACTCGAAATGTACCTTAAATTTATATGGCAGCAGAGCGGAAAAGGTCGACCTACGAGTTCATCTTTTAGTATAATATGTAAATAGCTTAAAATATTATGTGTACAAAATTCAACCAAAAAAGTGGCATTAGAAATCAGTTTATCTATACCACCGTCAGTGATTGCACAGAAAATTTCATATAGACGCAATCGAACATATAATAACATAACAAATATTACATTATTCAAAAAAAAAAAACAGGGTCACTGACGAAGGTTCAATACCAGAAACTGCGCAGTCTGATTCAGAAAATTGAAAATTTGCAATGTAGTTATGATTTTTAGAAAATACACTCATTCTTCTCTACCACGCATTTCACAATTAAAATTAAATAAAATTGCATATTAATTACAGTATTAATTGCAATTGTCTGAAAAATACGTTACAATTCAAACTCAAACACAAAAGTTTATATTTGCTAAAGATATCTTTACAATAATTTTCAAATTTTATTTTAAAAATGTTCGCATATTTGTATGAATTTTAAAATAAAATTTGAAAATATTTTGTAGACATCGTAATTTAATGTTTTTTTTTCTTATAATTGTTTAGATTAATATGTCTCTTTGCTTATGCTCAAAAATGCTTTGAGCGATTGCGAAATGGGATGGTAAATTATGCAAAAATGGTAAAATATAGCCAAAATTGAGAAAAAACTCGAGTTTATTTATTAATGCTGCACATTTGTTATCCAAATTTGATACTAAAGGGGAGCATGAATGTCTTGCAAGACATTGGCAAGACATTTTTTTATACAACAACAATTTTTTTTTTTGCTCTAATAATATTAAATCTGGAAAATTATAAAAATATTGGAAAAATTAAAGTATTATATGAAAAAAAAAAAAATCAGTTAATAGTCCATTTTTTTTTTGGTATTTTAGGTATAAAAATAATCAAAACTGGCATCACAAGAGAATATTTTGCAAAACATTCATGCGCCCCTCAATTTGATACCTGAATGTTAATGAATGTCTTTTTTATGTATTTTCCATACAAAACTAAGATAAAATATTTGATTTATAAAATTTTATGTATAAAAACAGCTTTAAAACATGCAAAACTTTAATACAAAATTTGCTAAAAATCTGGCCCATAAGTACTGAAATCAGCGTAACCACTGAAATCAGCGTGTCCGTAATATTTAGGATCAGTGGTCGGTACTCTTGTTTTCGATTTTAGGAGTAAATTTTGTAGCGCTGTGTTAGTTTTTGTTTATAATTTGTTTAATACGATTTTGCCTCTAAATTTTATTTTTCCTATTTTTTTTTTGTACGAACAGTTTGAGTGTTAAAATTCTTCAGTTGTCGCTTCGTTGAAAATGTGTAGAATTTTTTTTTTAAATATTAATGTACTTTTATATATTTTTAATAGAGTTTGTCAGAAAAGTAGAAAGTGTCTTTGTTTTTTTGGATAATAATACTTTTTAAAATGTTTAGACATCTATAAAAAAAATGGCGTTATTAAAATTCTAACTCTTTCCACATCGCGCGACGTCCAAAAACGTGGATTTAGGGTCCCTTTTCTTACATAGCAAAAATAGCTGTATTTATATGAAATTTGAATTCAACTTTCGATTCTACACCAAAAATTATTTAAAACAAATACTTTTTTTTCACGCGTTTTTAAAGTGCAACATTTATGAAATAGAGTCGTCGGAAAAATTAAAAATTAAACCACTGGAGCTAGGAACTTTAAATTTAAAACGTAGTCATCCAAAATGACTGGGGTTTTAGAAATTTTAACGGAAAGGCACTTAAAAAGGAAGTTTCTGCCTTAACGTCCCAATTCTTAAGGTATCTGTTGACTCACTGAAAGTGGAATTTTTTTTAATGAAATTTTCTTCTATTAGGTATACAAGTTAATAATGTTAATAATGTCGGTTTGTGTCAATAATAACAAATATGGTATTTTGGAGGGTAAACATCTGTCATTATAAATCAGTATTCGATAGACGCCAAAGTGTAAACACACATTTTTTTCAATCGCTATAAAAAAGATGTTTTGCGGGGAAGTCTGATAACCTTCTTTCATTTGAAGAAAACGGCTGCTGAAAGTTATCGATTGTTGGTAGAAGCTTACGGTCAACATGCACCAACTCAAAAAACTTGTGAACGATGGTTTGCGCGATTCAAAAGTGGTGATTTCGACACAGAAGATTGAAGATGAGGAATTGGAAGCATTACTCCACGAAGATTGCTGTCAAAAGCAAGAAGAACTTGCGTTATCATTGGGAGCCACATAACAAGCAATTTTCTTACGTTTAAAAGCATTGGGATTCATTCAAAAGAAAGAAAATTGGGTCCCATATGAATTGAAGCCGAGAGACGTTGAAAGGCAATTTGCATGTCGAAAACGCTGCTTGAACGCTACAAAAAGAAGTAATTTTTGCATCGTATTGTTACTGGTGATGAAAAATGCATACATTACGATAACTCCAAGCGCAAACAGTCATATGTAAAGCCCAGCCAACCAGCAAAATCAACGCCGAAGCCGAATATCCATGGAGCCAAGGTAATGCTCTGTATTTGGTGGGATCAGAAGGGTGTTTTGTATTATGAGCTGTCGAAATCGGGTCAGACGAACCCGAACACAATTGATTCGTTTGAAGATGGAAAATACTTTGAATAATGTATCAATTCATTTTGTTATTATAATAAATGCATTTTTCAAGCAAAAACATCGACATTATTAACTTGTATACTAGGGTGGGGCGATTTGAACATCTTCATGGGCGCTTCGCGTTTCTGATTCTTGGGATTGTACTGAGCAAAAAAGTCCACGTCTACGTCTACGGTGAAAATCGAGCTTCCACATTTTGACTTTTTAGCCGTATTTTGTGAAAGTAACAATGTGTGGGATGGACATATCTCAGGAAGTAGTAGAAGCTTTTCCAAGGTTATGGTATCAATCTCTTCCTTGGAAGATTCTCTAGCAGATTAATGCATCAATCATATTTGTGGGTGGGGTTTTAGGGGTTAATTTTTATTTTCAAAATAGGGCTTTTTTTTGCCGTATTTTGTGAAAGTAACAATGTGTGGGATGGACATATCTCAAAAATTTATATGCAAAGTTATTGGGAAAGATGATGATAGCCGTGGTTTCATAATGGGTGGTTTATTAGCATGATATTTTTTAACGGAAACCTTTGAAGCGCCGTCTATTCTTTAAGTTTGATATCCTTTGTGGATTTTACTAAAACATATTCCAGGATAGGCTTCGTTGCTTTTTTTTGTAATTTCGTGGCGTAATGTTCAAATAAATTAATAATTTACAATATATGCCATACAAGCAACATGAAAAAGCGTTAATATTGCTTAAATTTCATGTCCCAATTTATCCCACCCACATGTCCTAATTTACCCCATTATCACCAAAGTCACTGCCCTAATTTTTGCAATATTTAAATATTTGTTAAAATTAATACGTCATTCGTAAAATACATAACGTAACAAAAATTTTTTATTTTTACCTGATTAAAAATGTAAAAGAAAATATTTTTTTTACAAAACAAGAATAGAAACTTTTTTTGGATGATTTTTTTCTTTGCTACATAAAAGTTATAAAAAATATGCCTTTAAAAAAAATATGGATTGCTCCAAGTAATAATAATTTATTAAGAAGCAAGACACAATAATTAGAAATTCCGAAAATGCTTTAGTATGGGAAACAATGCAAAGTCACAAATTACCCCCACGTCCCAAATTACCCCACCTTCCTCTATTTGTTACGTCAAATTAAAAAAAAAAATTAAAAAACATTTAAATTTACTGAAGTGCCAGTATACCGAATTTTAAGTACACTTAAATAAAAAAGTTAGTAAAGTCCGCAAAAAATTTTGCTGAGTCAGCAAAATTTTAGTCAGGAGAGTGCTTGCAAAAAAATTGCTAATGTCAGCAAAATCTTTTGAGCCTGATTTTTAGCAGCAAAATTAGTAGATTCAGCAAAAGTTTTGCTAAAACTTAGTGGATTAGAAATTAAAAATCCCTTGCTAAACATTAATAAAATTTTTTCTGAATATTAGTAGACTGAAAAAAATTCAAAAAATTTTCGTAAGTTAATTTTCGTTAGTTAATTTATTTTTCTGAAAATCATAAAACATATTTTTATGAATCTTTTTAAAATAATTTATCTTTCAACTACTTATATCATTGGTTGTCTAAATGATGCTATCTTTTAAAGGAACGCTAATGCAGCAGAGAATTATAGAAACGAAACGAAAAAATAATAAAATATAGCATATACAACTCTTTTTTTTTGCAATAAGAAAAAGGAAACATAAAAATTTACCAAAGATGTATGTATGTCTTTCGCTTTAGTCTACCTGCTGTCTACCTGCTGTAAATTTGTTATCTTATTTATCTATTTATATATTTTATTTTGTCTTTTATTTAATTAATAGACAATTACTTTCACAAGCCGGTGAAAACGCAAAATTTAAGTTGTTTCAGTCCACAATTTTGTTTCATATATGAAAAACAGATACAAAATCTTCCATGATTGATTTTTTTTAAGTGTCTTACTAGAGTTGTACTTTTTAGTATAATTTTCCTCGTCACTACTACATCTTGACATCTAATTCATTCAGCGTATAACTTTTAATCTGGTTGTCGTTCACACTATTGATGTGCTAGTCAGCACAATTTTTTTTAGCAAAATAAATTAGTAAAACATTAGTAAAATATTAGTAAAACATTAGTTCAAAACAGTTAAGTGCTTACTAAGTATAACTAAAATTTTAGTTTAAAATATAATTTTAGCAAAAAATTTGCTGAAAAATAGTATACCTGATTTACAAGATGTTTTACTGACTTTTCTACTAACTTATTTTTTTGAGTGTAGTCCATAGTAGACCAATTATGTTACATATTACTTTAAGTGTATAAGTAATATAAATTTCGATACCAAAATTATTATTTTGTTGTTAACTCGAGTATTATCTGAAAATAGAGAATTACTATATAAAAATTTAATATAAAACTATTTCAACCCTTTTTCTTAAGATTGTTTTTTTTTTTTTTTTTTTTTTTTGTAGCAAGTAACTACAAGTTTATGGTCATTTAACCTTAAATGTTATAATAACATCCCACAAGCAAAGATTTATCTTACGATAGAAAATGAAAAAAAGATAACCACGTATCATCAAGAAGGATATATTTTATTGAGGAGTAGCTAAATTTAAAAAAACCAAACAACATACAAGCCACCATTAAAACCAACAAAGTAGTTTATAGGGTAATTCGAGCAGAGTGAGTGAAAAACTACAGACCACACCAAAAACCAGACTAGGTATTCAGTACGACGATCAACGATTATCGTCCTCTTTTCGAAGTTAAATTACACCCATATTAAATAAAAATTTTAAATAATTTTAACAACTTTTGTAAAAAACAACAATTTTCCACTGTATACTCGTAGTTTAACGTTTTCGTAAGTAACATCACCTAAGCAATACCAATTTAGGTATCGTTTTTCTTAGAGAATGTGCCCATAGTTTTTTTTTTTGATTTGGTTTGTGGTTTTCACTCACTTCGCTCGAATTACCTTGTAAACTGCTTTGATGGTTTGGTTGTTGGTTGTTTTTTTTTTTTTTAAGTTTGATTACTCCTCAATTACCTTCTTTTAGGTATCATGTTATTTTAAAGTTCGTTATTAAACCAACTGCCAATGAGAAATATACTACCATATTGATCGCCCTCATATCATTCTGTTTAATTTTTGCTGTTAATTTATAAGATGCAAACATTTAAAGTTTTTTTTTTGTTTATATAAAAGAATAAGTTGAGAAAATAGCAATTTAACAAGAATACTTTACAAAGTAACCACTTAATCTTTGAATCAAAGTATCATAAAGAATTTTATAATTTTTAAAAAGTTTAATGAATAATTTTCTACAGTTATTATAAGTATATTTCTGGAAATTACCCAGCCAGAAAAACACTAACGGCAAAGCGTAGGCACTGTGCTTTCAACGGTGGTATGAGTGTTGGCAGAGCGTTGTGTTTCTGAAGATTTAAGTGCTTTGCCACCCCTAAAATGATAACACCGGGCAGGGCTTGGTCATTTCTTTTTCGAAACACTGCCAAAGCACTGGCAAGAGCACGTTTCTTTTTTTAAACGTTGGCAAAACACTGGCAATCAGCCAGTACCAAAACCATAATTTTAAAACGTTAACAAAGCATTGGTAAAACAAAGAAAAAAGAAAGAAATAAAAAATTAATAAAAAAAACAGTCAACTAATTATTAGAGTTCGCTACATAAATTTGATTTTGGGATATCATCACTTTTATTATGGTTTTTGCATCAATAAAAAATGGAACAAATGGCCAAAAACACTAATGATTAGAGTTCGCCACAAAAATTTGATTTTGAGATATCATCACTTTATTATGCTTTTTGCATCAATAAAAAATGGAGCAAATGGCCAAAAACACTGATTTTGGGTACCTTTTATTACAGAGAAAAAAGGTATGTATTTATAGACGATTCGATTCTACACCAAAATTTTATTAAAAAAAACATTTTTCCCAGTTTTTAAAGTGCACCATTTAGGCAACAGAGTGGACGGAAAACTCTGTTTTTTGAAAAACTTTTAGAAATACATTTTTTAATCACACACAATAAAAATGTATTACTAACTGAGAATAATTGCATACAAATTTTCAATATATCGCAAAGCGCTAAAAAGTTATTAAGGTATCAATTTTGTAAAAAATAATTAAAAAAAGCTATGAAAAATGCTACAAACTGTTTCGATACATCGCGGACCGTTAAAAAGTTGTTAATCAATAAAATATTGCATTTTAGTAAAGGCAACATTTTAAGAACTTAATAAATTTTTATTTAACATTTTTATTAGAAGTTTTCCTAATCAGGCTTTCGAGGTCATGGTTTCCAAATGCAAATAAAAGATTACTTAATTTTTTAATCCGACGTTTCGTTGGGATTATTCCAACATCTTCAGGGATTTGATTTTATTGAATAAATAATCTTTTTTGTCAAGTTTACATTTAATTTTTTTTTAATAAGATTGGTAAAATACGAACAAACAGTACGGACATTAAACACAATATTATAATTAAAAATCAATGTAAATATAAATAAAATAAAATATCACAGATTGGAACTTTTCTTAATGCATCACAGTTGAAACTGGGTTACCATTAAGCGAACATTTTTGCGCCATTTTTCTCAACTAAAAATGATTTTTGAAAAAATACTTTATAAGTTTTTGAGAAAATTTTATATTTTCCGACCGCTCTATTTCCTAAATATAAATAGAGAACTTTAAAAACGAGAAAAAAGTTTTTTATAAATTATTTTTGTTGTAGAATCGAAATGTAAATTAAATTTTCATATAAATACAGCTCTTTTGGTTCTGTAAGAAATGGGACCCTAAATCAGAGTTTTTGGCCACCGCGCTCATGTGGAAAGAGTTGGAATTTAAAAAAAAATAATAACGCCATTTTCTTTATTTATGTAAAACGATTTTAAAAAGCGATGATATCCCAAAAAACAAAGAAAATTTATACTTTCTGACGAACTCTACTAATTATATTTTTTTTTATATAAAATTTTGCTTTTATTATTTAAAATAATAAAATTATGTAAAAAAATAAACATACAAATCAAATTTCTGCAATGTTAATTACAATAAAATTCAATAAAAACTATCATTTATATTCTGACTGCGAATTTGTAATTTTTCATGAGGAATTTTAAAATTTATAAAATAGAGGTTTTCATTTATAATTGGGTAAATTCCAGTTTTAAATTAAAAATTGGTAAAATTTCGAAAAAAGAAATTTATTTTATATTTAAAATTAGAAAATTTGTAACTCAAATCGATTATAAATTTGATATTAAAATTTTTAAATTAAATTAAGAATATTTGATATGAAAACGTGATTTATTTATGAAATTAAATTTAATAAATCAAGCACTTGCAAAGCACTTATGTCAACTTAGGGAAAGCGTTGTGAGCAGCGCTGTGCCGGGGCTTTTATTATTTCACGGTTGTAAATTTTATAAATCAATTACTTGCAATGCACCCTTCGCCAACGTTTGGAAATCGTTCTAAGCCAGGGCTGTACCAGCGCTTTTATTATTTTCACGGTTATACACTGATAATAATCCATGCGTAAAATTACGTACAAATGTCAAAATAACCAAATTTTTTGTAAAATAAGCAAAAATTTGTACATTTTACGAAAGTTTTTGTAGTTTTGACAATAATTTCGCATTTTTATGCATGGATTATTATGAGTGTAAATTTTGTAAATCAAGCAAAGCACTTCTTACTTACGTTGGCAGAGCATTGTAAATCAGTGCTTTGTCAGCACTTTATTTCCAGGATCATTAGCAAACAGTGCTCTGCTAGTACTTGATTTTTCAGACCATCGGAAATTTCTGGCTGGGTAGTTTTAATGAAATTTTTTTTAAAAATAGTAATTGTTAGACAAAATCGTATTGCTTAAGTAATTAATACGTATACTTCAAATATTGCTTATAAACCAGAGACATTAACAGAACACCCTGTGTTATTTTCAATTTAATTTTAGTTTTTTTTTTTTTATTATTAAATTTTGTTACTATATTTATTAAATATTGCTATTTTATACATCATTTAAAAAAGCGTTATACAATACATTACATACAATATATATACTAACAGATTTTTTGTACATAAACTTAAATTAAATTTTAAAGAGAAAGATTATATTTTAACGAAAAAACTTTTGAATTGAATATATTGTGAATGATGTCAAATGACATCTGTATATTGGAGAAGTTATTTGACATGCCTCACTCAAGTTGTATTTTAACTTAAGTTTACGAGGTATTAACTTTTGATCACCAATATGAAAATTAGCTGTCTTTTTTTTGTAAATTAAGGAAACTTTTGTGCGCCCCGGTAGGCTAGTTGGTAGCGTGCTGGGTTATCAGTGCGTGGGTCGTGGGTTCGATTCCCACCAGAGGCACTGCATTATTTATAGTGTAATTTCTAACACTCATACGCCATTAAATAGTATGTCGAAACGGGTTCAATACTAAACTAATACTATGTTTCCATTCACGTGTTATGTGTTTTTTTGAAAAAAAAATGTATGGGAAAACATGTACAAAACATGTTTTATTTTAAAACACTTCCAAAACACGTTCAGTGGAAACATAGTATAAATTTACTTTTAAGCCATACATATATGATAAATAAAAAAGTCGAAAGCAAAAGTCGATTCCTAGAGTTTTTCATTAGAAGAAAGTCGACTTTCGAAAATTCGATTAGTCGATAGTCGATTTATACAACCCTAGTACCACCCTCAAAATTCTTAATTTTTTAAATTTTATTTATTTCACACATTTAAATATGATGTTAACTAATAAGACAGCACCAAAAAAATTATTATCAAATAAATTTCAAAAAAAAAAAAAATGAAAAATCGATTAAATTTAAAACGTTGTTAATATTTAAAAAAACTCGCCAAAATTTGAAAAAAACGTCCAACTAAAAAAATAGCTAAAATTAAAAAATCTCTAAAATGAAATTATTTTCTAAAATTTAAAAAATTCGTCAAAAAAATAGCCAAATTGAAATAAATCGCTAAAATTTAAAATAATCACAAAAAATTAAAAAAATCGCCAAAATTTAAAAAGATCACCAAATTAAAAAAAAAAAAATCGCCGAAATTAAAAAAGAAATAAAATATTTCCGTGATACACTGCGTTACATAATATAATAATTACAAATGATTTTTCCTATTCTTTTTAATATTACAAATATTTTTTTTAATACATATAACAGTTTTTAAGAGTGTGATAACTGATCTCTCATTGTGTAAAATTTAAGAAATTACATAATTGATTTAAGAGAAAAATTGTGTTAGTGTTTCAAAACTATAATTACATATAACGGTAAACAAAGAAGAATAGCAAATAAAAAAAAAAAAAAATAAAGACTTATTTTTGTTTATTATGTATTTTTAATTAATTTTGGGTAATAAAATAACGAGTGGTTCATATCTAAGTGATTTTGAAAAAGCCTATTTAAAAAATGGTTTAAAATTTCGCGAAATTGCTTGAAATATAACCCATCCACCTGTGGTTGTCTCAAATTTTGTCAATAATCCAAGTGCTTAAGGTAAAACTAAAACCGAAAAAAATGCTTTCTAATCATGACCGGCGTAAAATAAAAAAAACTTTTGGAGTGTACAAAAAACTACTTTAATAATTAAATTATTGATAAATAATTAGCTTTTTTTGTTTAAAGATTGTTAGATGGCACCACTGCATCTTAAAGATATATCAAACAATTTTTAAAAAAACTTGATGTAAACTGCAAAGTTTTTTGCCATCTTAAAGCGGAGTTCCCAAAATTAAGTGAATCCAAACTTAAATAACATATCGCACACCTAGTACAAAAGTGACTCAACTCAAAATTTTTAATTTTTCAGAAATCGAAAAAAAAACATTTGCAACTTTATACCAATTGAAACATAAAGAAAGACATAACTGTTTTTTTAGCAACAGTTAGCAACAACAAAATACACTGATATTTTTTTAATAGATAAACAAGTATATTGGGCATAGTTAAGCATATAAAATCGAAAAATTAAAATTTTGAGTTGAGTCACTTTTGAACTGGGTGTGCGATATATACTATTCGAAAGGAAGACAGTTTTTCACTTTCTTTTTTCTAAAAACTTTAAATCCGATGATATTCAACTAAGTTACTGGCTTATAAGTGCATGAAGGTACGAAAAACCGGGGTTTTACCCGTAACTCAAGATTTTGGAGGTGTTTGGCAAATTTCAAAAACAGATTCTTGTTGTACACGACAACATTTACCAGTATCACTTCTCAGGTATTTCAACTTCATTCTTTTTTGTATCACTGTGTTATATAATAATATTTTTACTCGGGAATGTTCAATATCAAATTAAGTTATATGCAAGTTAAGACTTTATTACATATGGCTTCACATATAACCATATTAATTTTAGAACGAAATCATTTTCAAGTGATTTCTTTTAGATAATTTCAAATAAAAAAATGGGTACATTTCTGAAACACTAAATTTATTATGGATAATGTTTAAAAAATTTAAACACTCGTTTTTAATATTATTAAGTGACCTTTTACCGAATTAATCAAAATTAATTAACAATCAAAGGGTCAACTATAAAAAAAAACTTATTATAATTCCGTTATGTTTCATTCAAAAAATGTGGGTCTTTAAAATTGTTGATTTCTAGAAATTTTCAACTTAAATACTTTTAAGCATAACTACAAGTTACAAAAAGCATGCGTATCAGCTAAAATTTTATAAAATCAGATATACTTCTATCTAATTAGATATAATTTTATGTCTCGGATATGGACATAAAATTATATTAAATTACATTTAATATAATATAATTAGATACATGTACACACAGAGAAAAGTTTAGCTATTTGCCAACTAAAATTCGGTTACTACCACTCAAATTCGGTTATTACAAGTTTCAGACGGTTGGCGCAACTTAACAATAGTTTTCGCAACAAAGTTGTCGTAATTCAACTGTATTTTAGTTGCAACACCCAAAACATTCAAAAATCGAATGTAAATATTAGATATTATTAGTAAAATTAGATACATGTACATAAAGTTTAGCTATTTGCCAACTAAAATTCGGTTACTACCACTCAAATTCGGTTATTACTAGTTTCAGACGGTTGGCGCAACTTAACAATAGTTTTCGCAACAAAGTTGTCGTAATTCAACTGTATTTTAGTTGCAACACCCAAAACATTCAGAAATCGAATGTAAATATTAGATATTATTAGTAAAATTAGATACATGTACACAAAGTTTAGCTATTTGCCAACTAAAATTCGGTTACCACCACTCAAATTCGGTTATTACTAGTTTCAGACGGTTGGCGCAACTTAACAATAGTTTTCGCAACAAAGTTGTCGTAATTCAACTGTATTTTAGTTGCAACACCCAAAACATTCAGAAATCGAATGTAAATATTAGATATTATTAGTAAAATTAGATACATGTACATAAAGTTTAGCTATTTGCCAACTAAAATTCGGTTACTACCACTCAAATTCGGTTATTACTAGTTTCAGACGGTTGGCGCAACTTAACAATAGTTTTCGCAACAAAGTTGTCGTAATTCAACTGTATTTTAGTTGCAACACCCAAAACATTCAGAAATCGAATGTAAATATTAGATATTATTAGTAAAATTAGATACATGTACACAAAGTTTAGCTATTTGCCAACTAAAATTCGGTTACCACCACTCAAATTCGGTTATTACTAGTTTCAGACGGTTGGCGCAACTTAACAATAGTTTTCGCAACAAAGTTGTCGTAATTCAACTGTATTTTAGTTGCAACACCCAAAACATTCAGAAATCGAATGTAAATATCTTTGTACTAACTGAATTTATTAGTTGTTACCATTAATATACACTTTTAAATTCGGTTGGCACTTTATTTCTCTGTGTGTGGATGACCCATTTTCGAATCAATTTGATTGTGTTTTTATATATGGAAAATTATCAAATGATATATAATTATATTAGAGTCCATACACACTTAGTGACCCTATGGGGAATGAGGAGTCAATTGACCTAAAAGTGACTGGTTAAAGAAGGACTTATCACAGGACTGGTATAAATTAATACTGAAGTGGGTTAAGCACTGTCAATTGTCCTAAAATTACCAATCCTGTGACTGGTAAAGGGCGGACATACCACTTAACCAGAATGCTTATTAACACGAAAAAGCCAGTTGGCCAGAATTTTACCCATTGGAAGCTGTTTAGTTTTCATTTATTTTATACGACATGGCCCTTTTGCGACAGTCTTGTGGTATGACCATCTTTGGTTAGTCCTGCGGCATGCCACTATGTGGTTTAAAGCAGGATAAATGACCCCCCTCCTATGACAAGCCAATGTTAAAGTTGCCAGTTGTTTACATAGGTTAGAGTTTAGCAGAGGACCGGTCTTTGGCACGAAGGGATCGATCCTGTGGCACACGCAGAACCGGTCCCATTCCCCATAGGGTAATTATCTGCATGATATCAACGAATTTTTGTATTATATCTATGAATTGTCACTAAAACTTGTCCATTGAAACTTTTCATTAAATTATTGCAGCTTTTCATAAAACTTAATGAAAAATTTCATATTATTTATTAAAAATTTTATACGCCTAATGAAAAATTTTCATTAAAAAATAGTTTCATTGAAACTACGAAGCTTTTTCATCATGTTTAAGATTTTTTGGCATTCGTTTATGAAAAAAACTTCATTAGCTTAGTGAAAAAATTTCATTAAAACTCGTCCAATGAATTCCTTCTGTGTATTAAAATGTTTATACGGGTCGGCAAATTGTTTTGCTAACTTCACTAACTTCTTTTTAAAGTATTTGATAATTATATATATATATATTATGTCCTGTGGTTCCTATTGGGAACAAAGGGCCACAACGAATATATTCCATTCGGACCGGTTGGATGATATTCTCTTCACTTCTCCCCAGCTTTGATCAGTAGATATGACTTCTATATTCAGTTGACGGCGCCATGTGTGAGACGGTCTGCCTACTCTTCTCGTCCTAGCCTGTGGGTTCCACTCAATGGCGATTTTAGCAACATCACCTGGAGGTCTGCGTAGCGTGTGACCAATCCAACGCCATTTGCGATTCATTATTTCTATATGGATTGCCCGCTGGTTTGTTTGTCTCCAAAGTTCTCCATTGGATATGGTGTTAGGCCAAAAAATAATGATAATTATTGCGTAGTTATTAAATGAAGAATCCAATAAAATTTTCAATTCAAAAGTTTTCTTTAAAATAAAAATTTCTCTAAGGGCGAGTAACTTTTCTAAAAATTAGCAGAGGTTAACTTTAGCCACAGATATTTACATATAAATTTGTCATTCATAACTATGGTAAAGCCCTAAAATTTGGTTAATTTGAAATAAGTTAGCCGGTCTAAATGTTAATATTTAACAGCTGTTTTAAGTAAGTAAAAAATTATACAGTTAAAAAAATAATCAAGAGAATAAAGACATAATAACATAGTTTTGCTTTAAAAGACTAAATAACACATAATTGTAGTTTTTGTTGTTGTGGTTGTCGTTTACTCTAAATAACTTTAGATTAAATTAAATGGTACATTTAAATAGAACACTTTCCTCTAAAACTCCCCCTTTTTGCGAGAAGTTCTTTGTATTGTTTAAAACACTTAACATAATATAAAAATAACCTTTTTTATTTTTTTTTTTGTATCACATAAATAGTTTTAGTTTACTATCTCTTACACTTTCATACAAGAAGCACTACTACATTAACTGAGATGATGATACACGTACATATATTAATCCTCATACAAAACACAATCTCATACATACTCACACAGTGATAGTTGTAGTAGTAGTAGTAGTAGTTAGCTAGTTAGTTAAGTATTTATTGCATATAAATTCAATACTTTTTTTTTGCCGTTTACGTCTTCATTTTCCATTTCCACATGAATCTTTAATATGATGACATTGTTGCTGAATACTGCATATGCTACACATAATAAGCATTGTAGGGATTACGTTTTTCCAAACAGGGCAAAACACATTCTAACGTATTGCGAAATGCTTCTCGGAAATCACGATTAAAATAAGCATAAATGAGTGGATTGAGTGTTGAATTAAAGTAACCAATCCAAAAAAGTACAGCCACCACAACATCAGGACAAGGACATGCTGGACCACATAGTGAAGTAATCACGTACCTGATAAAGTGGAAGAGTTTAAGTGTAGTTTAGTACTCATTAGATAAAGAAAAAATACAGTTTAATCTATACTGTAGAATCTAAACACAAACACACACATTATAAACTGCTTTATTACAGAATAGAGTATGTAGTTTGTACTTTCTAAAGGAAGTATACTAAGGAGGATATTGGAATTTTAATTGTACTAGTTAAGAAATTTAAGAAAAAAATATTTTTTATACATGCGAATATTTTTATTATCCTAGTGTACATTTGGACTCATTGAGACCTTCTGAAATCATAAGAATAAGAGTGTTTTTTCTTTACAGGTGAAGCTTCTATCTAAGCGGTCGTATATGACTCATAAACTACTCTTATGTTTGCACATTGGGAGGGAAAATGTCCTATGTTGCAGAAATTTAAATGTTTAAATTAATTTTTATCATGGTTCTGATTAATAATTAAAAAAAATTTTTTGTTTATTTCAAAAGTTTAGATACAATTAAAATATATAAAATGTTAATAGAAAATAACGAAATATAAGCAACATAAAAGTGAGTGTTTTAAGCAACAATTTTTTATCAACATGTTGCAATTATTTTTTAGTGTAAAGAAAATGTTTTCATTTGCTCATCCGAGTTGTTGTTGGTGAGAGACGTAGGAAGTATAGTCTTTGTATTTGTATATACTCTTTGGTTGAACAAGAAAAAAGAATGTTTTCACTTGCTTACCCGAGTGCGGTATTTTGTTGCTAAGAGGCGTAGGAAGTGTAGTTTCTCTATTTCTATATCGTTACCTAAACTCCAAAAGTCCGTAGCTACACTTTTTAATTTTTTACAGGAGACACAAAAAACATTATAAATAAAAAACTACTTGAAGTTAAGTATCCAAATTTTAGAATTATGCTTAAGAAACAAATTTGTTTCTCTAAAAAAAATCAATTTAAAAATTTTAGTTCTTAAGTAAATGTAGTTATGGCCTTTTGTAATCGACTTTTCTGAAACCAAAAAGCCGAAACTCCAATACAAAAATGTATGCAAAATATAAAACAGACGTTTAGGATAAAAAAATTCTGCTTTTCGACAATAATTAAAAATATTTTTAGTAAACTTATATATTTTTATCTATTTATTGTGAGTATTTTTAAAACAAAACGCATTTTTTTTAGAAATGTTGAGGTTAAGAAGAAGAATAAACGTTTTTCTCTAAAAATTATAAACACTATTAATTTTTAAATCAGACTAGACTAGTTTCTGCCTTTTTATGGACAGGCTCATCAGTGACTTTCCATTTAAATTGTGTTATTATTTCTGCCTTAAAATTCATTATTTCAGATTGTCTCTATATGATACATTTTTCCACAACCTGCGGCCGTAAGAATCAAACCTGCGTTTCTTCTTACATTACAAACGTAACAATATCAAGTCATGACCGTTTAGCGATCACACCCAAGTATGGCCTCGAATCTAATGCAGCTTAATTGCAGTTTTCTTTCATATTAGCTTTTTCTGTTATTGTGACAACACTAACAACACAAATATTCTATTTTTAGATTTTTGTTTATTTTTCTAATCTCCTCCGTCTCTATTTCACAATGTTACCAGATTGACGTATGGTTTTTACGTTCAGGGTTGACAACTTCTGACTATTTTCGCGTAAGATTTTAAAAATTAATTAATTTATTCCGAGAAAATAATATTAAATTGGTTAAACAAAAAAGGCAAAAAACTGCACTACACGACTTTTTAGTTAATGATATATATTCGTTAATAGAATTGGTGTTTTTGGACGTAAACGTGTAAAGGTGTGGGAAGGTATATTTTGGTTTACGTAATCAATCAAAAAGTCATTTCGAATTTTTTGTTAGGATTTTAGGTGACGATATACTCTTTGCACGGACTGTATCAAGGAGTATATACAAATAGAGAGAATACTCGGGAGAACTCGGGCAAGCAAAAAGAAAACATTTTTTTTTACACTAAAAAGTTGCTGCAAAATGTTGATAAAAAATTGCTGCTTAAAACACTCACTTTTATTTTGATTATATTTGTTGTTTTAATTTTATATGGTTGATTTTATCATTAATATTTGAAATAATTAAAAACTTTATTAAATTATGATAAAAACTAATTTAAACTTTTAAATTGCTGCTACATTTTTTCATTTGCTAGGTGCGAGTTTACGAACAAATGAAAAGAGAGCAGATTGAGCGGCACTGAGTAGTATGGAAACCCACTAAATGTATTACTATGAAAAACACTATTATTGATATAATTTTAGAGTCAATTTGGAATTTTTTTTGAATCTTTTCAGAGGCCTTTATTTTAAATAAAATTTTTGTACAGTTTTTCATAATTTTGGTTTCATTAGTATTTACGAGTATGAAAAGTTTTATTAAAAATATCATTAAATAAGGATTAATAAATAATATTGAGATGTTTAAATAAAATTACTGAGAGACATGCATATTAATATTTCGGTACATATGTAGATTCGTCTTTTTTCGGTGGGCAAAAGCACATTAATTAATTTGATTGATTTTACCACACGGTAGGCAGGAAGCATCGATAGCTTGCACAAAAATTTCGACAAAAACTGCAAAATCCGTTGGAATTGAAATCCTACCTGCTCGTTTTCAAAAGCTATTCATATTTTTGTATTTCAGATTGTGACAATTTGGAATAAATATCAAAAGATCTTTTCTAAATAGATATTTAAGTAAAGTAAAGTTTAAACTATTAATATTAGTGGTTTCTGGCCAATGTATTTTCTAGTTTTAGAAATTCTGATGTCAGAAGTAAGAGTAAGTGATAATGAATAGTCAGCTGAATAGTCGGATAAATAGTCAGCATCCGCTTTATAAATGCGATCATGAAGAAAATCGCACAAAAGTACGCGCTCTTTGTGGGAAAAAAATTATTTTCCAAAATAAACCTTCCCATCATTTCTTGCTGTCTGAAAAACATATTGAAGTTATAAAAAAGCATACACACAAAAAAATATAAGAGGGTATATTACCTTGGCTGGCATAGGTACCCCACTTTTGTTCTAAATAAAAAAAAATAGTTTTATTGCCTATAATAATAGTCAATGTTTTTACCTATTGGGTTTGTTATTTCTACTATTGAAAGTAGGCAACTCTGTAAACATATTCGAATTTTATTTTTGTGTCAATTGAAAAAAAATTTCATTAGAAAAAGGTATGTATAGAAAAATTTATAATTAAATGAAAAATGTTAACGTATTTTTTCAATTTATAGGATCCTGCACCAGCACAGAACTTTAATAACCAAAAAGACCCATAGCAAGGAACATTTTCTAAGGAATATTGGAATATAAAAGGTATGGATTGCTTTATTTGCAAAAAACATTTCATTTCACCAAATGTCCTCTGTGGCCACTTAAAATGTGTCCGTGGATGTTCAAAAAACACGACTTTTAAATGCACATTTAATAATTGTAAACATATTTTTACAAATTCGTCAACATTTAAGAGACATGTACTTAAACATTTTGAAAAAACAGCACAACCAAATCCACAAGATGCTGGAAACATTCAAAATTTCCCTAGTAATACTGAACACATCACAAAGTACAAGTTAACTTTTCCAGACACTTTAAAAGACAACACAACCCAATCACAAGACACAATTTTTTTAAATACATCTTCAACTACACTTAAAAATAACACAAATATACAAAATTTTCAAACAAATTTGGCAAACAACGTGTGCGATTTTGTACTTACTCTACATAATAACAACAATTTCTGTAGAAAAGATGTTTTGTTTATCTTGGAACAAATTACAAAATTAATTTTAGAGCCTTTTTATACAATTTTAAAAACTGCATCTGCTCCTGAATTATATCCAATTATAAAATTGTTAAAAAATCCGTTTCAAGATTTCGATACGGAGTATAAAAATTTAAAAAGCTTAGAGAAATTAGATATATTTTCGCCGCCAATCAAATTTAATCTAAATAGCCCTTTGGACACAAAATTAGACACGGCAATTGTAATGCCAATTGAATTTCAATTAAGAAAAATTTTTGAGGATGAAAAGCTACTGGAAGATACTTTAACTAAAACAAACAATCTTCAGAACAGCTCTGAAATTAAAAGTTTTATTTGCTCCGATTTATGGAGAAAGAAGAAAGATTTGTACAAAAACGATTTGATAGTGCCTAAACAAATATGTGGTTTTAAGCCCAAGATCAAATGGAAAAATAAGCATGGCCACCAAAGTATAATTCAAAAAAGGCGTTATCAAAACTAAGTATAAGAAATAAATTGTAATAATGTTTGCAGCATCAACAGAAGTTTGATTATTCCCATTTAAATTGGTAGAGATTTGCCGAAAATAAAAAACATTGTGAACAAATCGTTAATGATACAAATTGCTGAAAAAAATACAATTGATAAACTGATAACTTAAGCTGTCTCTAATGGCATATTAAAGGAAACTTCGTATTAAATCCAAACAACACATTCATAAACACATTTAAAATGTTATATTAAGTGTAGTTTTAATTATTATTAAATCAAAAATATGTAATAAAACAGTTAAATAAATATGTGCGAGTGTTTTATTAATTTGAATTAGGAAATATTACTAGAAAAGCGAGTTACTAAAATTTTAATTCAACTAAAAACAACGGCTATTTTACCTAGATTCTACAAAGCTTTCAAAGGCAAATCAACTTTTCCAAAGGGTAAAATGCCCTAATAAATAAGGCATTAAAAAATACAACACTGTGTTTTTTAGAACATAGAAAATACCTATTTTTTTGGGTACTATTGCCGTAAAACATGGCAAACTCTATGTTGCCTATTAAAATAGGTGATATCAGCCTACAGTTTTAGGCAATATTACCTATACTTTTTTTTGTGTGTATCAATGATGCATTTAATATTTATAATAGTAAATTCCCAAAAATTTTATGTAGCTCTTGCCGACTAACTATAAATGAATATGGAAATGATATTTTCAAAAGACCTCGTCCAACTATGCCCAATTACGAGGATCTTAAATTATCAAAGGAAACAAGAACGATGGGTTGTAATTGTTACATCTGTCTAACAGCACGAGGTACGAGTCATAAAAAGAAAAAAGGTAGAGGTCAAATTATGGATTTCTCTACAAATATTGACATAAACAAGTCTTTTGACGATACTTCGCAACAAAAAGATTAACTTTCTAAAAATGAGGCAAAGGTAACTAAACCGAGAACTTCTACTCAGTTATGTAACAGTTGTTTTCAACAAATAGGTAAAGGCATATCACATTCTTGCAGAAGTCCTTCTACTTCTAATGCTTACGAGCTTGCAGGACCATTTCGTTTATAGCCTTTTATGCATTTAAAACTATGAATAAAATTGTTGAAAAGTGCTTTGCTGCCAAATAAGCTGATATTACTGACTTTAACAAAAATTTAAAAGAACTCCGTGAAGCCTTAACAAGTACTGAAATTTCTCAAACACTCAAAATTCATATTATCCTGGAGCATTTGGAGGAAGCAATCATATTCTTGAGTAATGATGTCTTAGGTTTATGGTCCGAGCAGGCTGGAGAGTCAGTTCATAGCGAATTCAATAAATATTGGGATTGATTTAAAATAAATTTGCTAGATGAACCATCTTTTATAAATCGCTTAAAGAAAGCTGTCGTTACATTTTCATCACAGCAAGTTTAAATTTACAAACTTAAGTTTACAAAACTCTAAATAATATTTACAGAAATAGTAACACATCTTAAAATCTAAAATCTACACATCTTAAAAAAAATATAAAAAATATAAAAAAAACAAAAAATCTAAATCTAAAATCTTCTTAAAATCTAAAAAGAAAAATATAAAGGGTCCGCCATCTAAGGTTTTCTAGTGCTTATTTCGTGAATGGTAACACTTAGCTCATGTCTGATTTGACAGATAATTAGTTTTATCCTTCCGCTGAACGAATATGGTTGTGTATGCGCTTGAACAACGCTGAGAAATATTGCGTATCAATGATGAAAATCATGGTAATGTTGCAGAATGTGTGCGAAAATTGCCATTTTTCTTCGAAAATGAGCAATTAGTGGCCGTTTCAGTCAATGGCGATCGTTATCGGGCCATGTTGAACGAATTTTTGTTCACAAAAATTGAAGAGGAGGATATTGGCAACATTTGGTTTCAACAGGACGGAACAGGAAGCCATTGGTGAAATACAGCTGCACACAATCGATAATGTGCTTAAAAATTGGACCGATCGTGTAGGCTACTGCATGGCCAGCCGAGGCAGCCATTTGAATGAAATTATTTTCCATTATTAACCGGAAGGATTGTACTTTCAAATAAAAAAAGAAATTTGAGAAAATATTTAGTAGTTTTTTTTTATAGCATTTTCAAAAAAAAAAAGTTATTTGTCGGACCCTTTATAAAAAAAAACAAAAAATCTAAAAAAAAACAAAAAATATAAAAAATCTAAAAAAAAACAAAAAACAAAAAAATAGAAAAAAGAGGTACAAAGTAAGTTGCCTCCACGTGGTGTACCGATTAAAATCGGTTAAAAACTTACGTAAGATTCTTTATTATTCTCTTGCCCAATAAAAATTTAAACGAGATTATACTTTAAATACATATTTATTCCAAATTGTTCCGATATGAAATATAAAAATATGAATAACTTTTGAAAAGGAGCAGGTCGGATTTCAATTCCAACGGATTTTGCACCTATAATCATCAACAAATACAACACAGCTGCAACCTATCGATGCTTCCTGCCTACCGTGACCAATAATTAATAACTTTCAAGAGATATGTTGCACATTAAATAATATTTATTTTACAATTTGACTGACCAAAGTAGCTTGATCATAAACCGATATATAGTCAAACTAGTCAAATAACTCAAAAATTTAAATTAAAAATATTTCAAAAACTACTAATAAAAAAAAATATTCGCATGTTTAACGCGTAAAATTTTCTTAAATTTGTTTAATTTCTTATCGAATACTTCCCATAATTTTAGTTTATACTTACCATAGAAAAAATGGTAACCAACATAATAAGAATACACCCATTATAATACCTAAAGTACGTGCAGCTTTATGCTCGGCTTTCCAACCTTTTGTTGGTCTTACTGAACCACCTAGAAAGTATAAAAAGTAATTAATAGAGATAGTTTTCCATAAGCACTACAAGATTAAAAATATAGATTGAAGGAATTATAAAAAAATTAAAAAAAAAAATCCATAAGTAAAGTTTGCATATGATTAAAGCTGTGTTATAAAGTATTAGTAGTAAAACGCATAGTTTTAGTTTTTTATTTTAGTAAGAGGGGGATTTCATCTCAAGTGATCGAACTTTTGAAACTGATTTCTTGGGATCAGGATGAAACTTCCACCAAGTTGAGATCTATTGGGTAGTAGTTATAATACTTAATTTCAGCAGGATCGGACAAGGACTCTTCAAATTGGAGGGTATTGAATTTTGACATTTTAGTCAAACAAATTTTGTTCCAGATGTTTTCGATAGCTTTTTCTTCAGTCTTAAAAAAAAAAATAAAAAAACATTTTTTAACTTTTTTTTTAAAAGTCAAAAATTTTTGACTGTTTCGTTTAAAATTTGATAGTTTTTTTCAGAAAGCTTAGAGAGTTTCCTTTAAGAGCTTTGTGATCGCATAGTGGGATGCGACTTGTTTATCTTTTTTCTTTTCTTCCAAAGTAGGGTAAATTTTGCACCAAAAATTTTTAATGCTCGCCATTTTTTGTTTTTTTTATTGGATTTTCATAAAACTAATACATTTCTAATCTGCTAGTAAAAACGTATAAAAAACATGCTTACGCTTCTGGGTTATCTTTGAAAGTTGAGAAGTGAGTTCCCATTTTCAAATGCGAATATCTCACGAACTTTCTGAGATAACCAAAAGAAAATCTGATAAAAAACAAAAAAATCACGAGCCCTCAAAATTTTTGATGCAAAAAGTACCTTACTTTGGAAGAAAAGAAAAAAGATAAAAAAGTCGCATCCCACTAAGAGACCACAAAGCTCTTAAAGGGAAAGACCTAAGCTAAAAAAAAATACCCCTTTTTGAAAAAAAGTCAAAAAAATTTTAAAATTTTCAAACAAAAGTTAAAATTTTTTTTATACGAGTATATATTTTTTTAAGATTGTAGAAAAGGCGATCGAAAACATTTTTGACAAAATTTTCTAACTACAATAGGTAATTGGTAGGGCTCGGAACTTCATGTAAATACATGTCTGTTGTCGTTAGCTGGAAAATAATGTTAACCAAATGTCTTTGCAAATCAATAATGCATATTTTTGCATATTTTGCTATAAATGCATATTTTTGCATATTATGCTATTAATGCATATTTTAATACATATTCTGGCATTTTTTGTTGAATATAAATGCATATATATATATTCCTAACCGAGCACTAGCTACTATGGCTTTCGGCGCGTTGTAGCGAAAACAGACCAGTGCCTCTGGTGGGAATCGAACCCACAACCCCCGCACTGATAAGCCAGCACGCTACCAACTAGCCTACCGGGGCGTACTATAAATTTTATAAATAATATATTTTTTAAATTTATACATATAATTTCTTTATCACAACAAAAAATGCAATTACTTATTTTCTGACGATGTTTATTAGAAATTTTAAATATTTTAAATACTTTTAAAAACAAGAATTACAAAAATTATGGAACTAATATTGAAAAAATCATGAATGTATGTTTTTAAATTTTTAAATACATATTTTATGTACATAAAACACTAATATAAATGCATTAACTTCCGAGCCCTTGTAATTAGTTATAAGTATCCGAAATAAGGGCTGTTTGACGAAAATGTCAAAACTCAATATTAGGGTGGGGCGATTTGAACATCTTAATGGGCGCTTCGCGTTTCTGATTCTTGGGATTGTACTGAGCAAAAAAGTCCACTAGACCATACGTCTACGGTGAAAATCGAGCTTCCAGATTTTGACTTGCAAACAGATTTTGACTTGCGTGTAACAATCTGTGGGATGGACATATCTCAGGAAGTAGGAGGAGCTTATCCAAGATTATGGTATCAATTTCTTCTTTGGAAGATTCTCTAGCAGATTAATGCATCAATGATATTTGTGGGTGGGGTTTAAGGGGTTAATTTTTAATTTCAAAATAGGGCTTTTTTGCCGTATTTTGTGAAAGTAACAATGTGAGGGATGGACATATCTCAGGAAGTAGGAGGAGCTTATCCAAGATTATGGTATCAATTCTCTAGCAGATTAATGCATCAATCATATTTGTGGGTGGGGTTCAAATGGTTAATTTTTAATTTCAAAATAGGGCTTTTTGCTGTATTTTCTGAAAGTAACCCTGTCCCTTTGCACTTTTACAAGGCCAAAACTGCCTGAAGGAGCGTTCCAATGTTTTTGCGATTTACTAGAGAGTTCTTAACTATTGTCTTGGCTACAATTTTTTTGTTAGAATTGGATAGAAAATCTCAATGGTTTGGCTGTTATAGGCCAAAATATCAAAAAAAAAACGTGACAAAAGTCTGAGAAAAAACTGCAAGTCAAAATCTGGAAGCTCGATTTTTACCGTAGACGTATGGTCTAGTGGACTTTTTTGCTCAGTACAATCCCAAGAATCAGAAACGCGAAGCGCCCATTAAGTTTTGTTTCCTTCCATACTAATCGCCCCACCCTACTCAATATCCTCCAACTCGGAGAGTCCTTGACCGATCGCGCTGAAATTTCGTGTCATAACTACTACCCAATAGGGCTCAACTTGGTGCAAGTTTCATCCCGTTCCCAAGACATAGGTTGCAAAGGTTCGGTCACTTTAGATGAAATCCCCCAAATATTAAACATAATTTAAATATTTCCTACACAAAAGTTGCTGGTTTTATATATTTTTTCTTGTTTGTGGTTAAAGAAAAGAAGGGCATTTATAAATTACAAAAACACGTAATAACATTTTAATTGCTTTCGTAAACATATTTAAAAAAAAGAAATACATATAAAAATAAAAACACATAAAGTCTATAAAAAAAATAAAATATTTAATATTGTGAAAATATTTATAATTTTAACCACAGGATATTTTGAACATGCATAATTCTTAAAAATTATATCTTCTAACATTAATTAGTTAAAAAGATTTTAATAAAAATTTTAGATGACAACACAAAAATAAATTAAATAAATTTAAAATGTTAAGTAACTTAAAGACACATTAAAATCCTTAGGAAAATTAACATCTTAACAACAATTATAAATTAAAAATGGCAGAGCTGTCAAATAATTATTTGAAAATAATGACTTTATTCAATAATTGAGCTCTAGGTCACGTTTGTATTTATAAAAGTTTTAAATGTTGTGTTGACCAGAGTGGAGGGTAGCGACAGGAAATTTTATTTTTAATATTGTTTGTTGTTGTGCATACTCCCTGAAGATGTGATTCAAAGAATGACGAAATATTGGAAATATATAAAATAATAAAGGATATTTTATAAATACAAACGTGACCTAGAGCTCAATTATTTCATAAAGTCATTCATTTCAAAGGTCGAAAAACTTTTCCTAATTTATTTGAAAATAATGTTAGACAGTTATATGCGCTGCTCCAGAAATAAATATACTGGGCACTTTCATACGCCTCAGTGTGCAAAACACAACAAACATGTGAAATAGTACAGGATTGCGTATGAAATTTCCCTGTATATTAATTGCTGGAGCCGCGAATGTGGCTAAGGTATTCTTATTCTATGAGTCGAAAATGAATCAAATAAAACACATATTTTTCAAATGTCAACATTATATTGTCATAATTTCGTCATAAAAGACATATTTACATATAAATTTGAAGAAAATTATTAATACCAAAAAATGGTTCAGAATTGACTCAGCAATGAAATTAAATTTGAATATTTTGTGAATAATACGAAAAAGGCTTTGAAAAATTATTGATTTTTGAGCCCATAGAATTTTTTAAAATATATTTTCTGAGTCATTTTTCAATCAGAAAGGACGGCAACTTTTATAAAAAAATTTTAAATTTAAATAATATTTTACAGACTTATTTGTATGAGTGTATACAGTCCTTCACTTTATATAAAACATTTTTTTTCTCACTGGAACTTACTTAAAACTGGCACACGTTATCCCAACACCCTAGGTAGATCGCCACATACTTTTCCCTGACCATGCCTACTTTTAGGCCTACTTTTTTGTGTGTTTCTTATTTTAAACAGGATGGTCTCTGATGAGTTTTTCTTTTGGAACTGATTTAGCTCAAATTTACCGCACATGACTCCCATAACTAAGACAAAGTTTTATTGGCCACGCCCATTTTACGCCTACTGCTTTAAACAAATGTTATGTATGCTATTTTAAGTGTTTCACTTTTCAACGGATTTTACTAAAACTTTATACTTACAGATTTCGTTCAAATTTGGCGCTCATATTTTTTTTATTAAAAGCGAGGTCACAAGGAATTTCATGAAAATGCATGTTTTTTTGCTTATCTAAAATTATAGACTAATTTATACATCTTAAAATCCTGCTGAGCAGAATTAAAGCGAGAGATTTTGTTCCTATTGCAAATAATATTGATGGCAAATTAAAATTTTTTTTCTATATTTTTTTATTTTTAAGGTTTAGTTTTTGAAAAAAGAGTTCTGTTTTTGCATTTGCATTTTAGCTGCATTTTATAAGCTACTATTTATGTTTTTAGTTGTATGAAATTCCTTGCCCTACTTGCCCATTTAAAGGACATTTGTTTTCAAATTTATAAATGTTAGGGATTTTCGTTGATGATAACGAACTTATGTACATGTCGATTCTTAGAAAATAATTTACGTTTTTGGTTCAAGGATCCACATTATTCCACCGGGATACGTTTAAAGGACATTATCTTAACTCGAAGACGGGTGAGCGGATTTTAATGAGATTTGGCCAAATTCATTCTTTTTATATGTGTAGAAAAAAATAAGGCAATGTTGCCTAATGTGGCCTATTCCCATAAGCGGACCTTTTGTTTTTTTGTCATGTTGTTGCATGAATATGGCAACACTTTCAACTTTCATTGAGTTTAATTTCCGCTATCACTATTTAAAAAAGTTTCGAATTGAATGTACACGTTCTTCTTGGTTTTATCGTGTTGTTGCAAAAAAAAAAAACGAAATCGTAAAGATAAAAAGTAAATAAGAAACAAATTTTAGACACTTTTCTAAGTCGAATTTTCGTAAACGGTGAAAATTGTATTCACAATTTTAATAAAACTAATTGATTCCATAAACCAATATAATAAATAAAACAAAAATGTGAAAAATAAAACTCTCAAAATGTTTTCTAAAGTGCCCGGATCCCGGCAAATGCCGGGCATTTCACAGAGCGTCGTGACAGACCTCTCTGAAATCCTATCGCATTCCCATACCCTGGAAACTGGTCCAAAATAGTACGGTGCCCGGTAATATGGCCATTACTGTCCCATTCCCCGGTATCCTTCAACCTCATCATAGTCAATGCGGCTTCGTACTTCACCTGTACCTCAATTGGGCGAATTGCTAGAATAGTCTCGACAGCCTTAGTAGATGTGGTTCTCATTGCGCCACTAATGCCCAAACAGCATAGGCGCTGTACCTTCTGCAAAAGTATCATATACGAGCCAAATCTCATCGATGTCCACCATACTACAGATGCGTACGTCAGTATAGGTCTGACAACGCTAATGTATAGCCAGTGTGTCATCCTGGGATTCAGACCCCATTTAGATCCTATTGCCCTTCTACAGACGTCCCACGATATGTGGGCCCTCTTCACCCTTTCCTCAATATGGTCCCTCCAGGATAGTTTTCTATCAACAACAACTCCCAGATACTTGACCCTATCGGATATGTAAACCGTTTTTCCCAGGAAGATAGGTTCATCAAAATCAATGATCTTCCTCTTCCTAGTAAAAAGGCATATTTCAGTTTTGTCCGGATTGACATTTAGGCCCCTGGGCCTAGCCCAGTTGTACGCCAGTTCGAGTGCATAAGATGCCCTCCTACATAGAAATCCAGGATTCTCCCCCCTTAAAAATATCGCCACATCGTCTGCGTAGCAGACAGGTTTGAAACCTTCACTGGATATAGTCCTCAAGAGACTATTAATCGTGGTCACTTATAGGAGTGGAGATAGGACCCCCCTGAGAAGTTCCACGGTTAACCCTGTCTATGATCACTATGCCATTTGCCTCGCAACTTATTCACCTATTCCCTAACATATGACCGACCCAGGCTACTATGTCCCGGTGAATGTCAAACTGGTCTAGAGACTGGATAAGCACATTGGTCAAGACATTATTAAAAGCCCGTTTCTACTGAAAGCCCCGACAAGTAGGCATGTTGTCCAAACCTAAGTAATTCCCTAGGAATTTGGCCTTTAACCATGTCATTTACTAACCTCTCCATGGTCTTGAGTAAAAATTAAGTTAGGCTTATCGGCCGATAAGCCTTTGGGTTCGCATAACTCTCCTTTCCCGGTTTAGGTATGAAGACAACTTTTGCCTCCTGCCATAACCTTGGAGTGTACGCGAATTTTAGGGACGAAGTTAAAATCTTTTGCATTACTTCAAAATACAAAATAATGACTTACAGATAATAGGTTATATAAGTACTTATATGTAATTGCAAAATAATGTGTTACTAATAATTGGTTACATAAGTATTGATTTCATAGTTTTGATTATAATATTGCCAGCAAAAATTGGGCTTCAAATCATTACCCAACTATTTACTCGCCCCATTACTATTGTACGCGAAGTCCCAAAAGTAATAAGTACTCATTACCCTCTCGCTTAAAAATTATAATATACTCTGTTCAATTGACACATAAATTAACCACTGACGAGTCCTTAGAGGGAATGAAACTGCTTCAGTCTGGCCTATCCATTGTGACCGTTAAACTTTTCAATAAAAATGTTTTCTTCTTCTGCTTCTTCTTGTAAAAATCTGACTAGTAAAAATCTAACTACAAAAAATTTTACTTTCCTAAAAAAGCGTTTTGCAAATATTTCTTTAACTTTAGCTAACTTTTAAAATCTAAGGCCATATTTGTCATCTGCATCTAAAAGTCTTTGAGAAATGATAGGGTGCAAGCCCTATGCATAAAATTTTTCTGATTCTGTTGAACTGTGTAATTATCAAAACATGTTCAAAGTTTTCAAAATATATTTGTTCTTGTGTTCATTGTTTAGAAACATATTTATATCCATATAAATTAAAACAGTATTATCCTGCTTAACAGCAATTTTTCTAATAAACTGATAATGATTTAACCATAGTAACTCTTCATCATCATTATCCGTCGTCATCACATAGTAATAAATATAAAAGTAATAGATACAAAAAATCAACTACCAAAGAATAAACAATGCACAGTAGGATATATCACAAATATTTTGAAAATTATATAGCCAATTCTGGGATTACCATTGCAATGAATGTTTTAACAGGCTTGTTCTCAGGTCCAGTTTTTTGCGAATAGCGGCACGTAATCAAGACCAATTTTTAACAAAAATATTGGTTTTCATTTTACATAAAAAGTGCATATTGCACAACAAATTTTTTTTTATTGAAAACAATACGTCCTTAACCAAATTAGCATATAACTTTTAAAACAAACGTCTTCTTCCTAAAAAATAATAATTTTTCAAGAAAGTGCTATAAAAAATGTAAAAATTATAAATTATGAATAGTTTTTCGACCTTTGAAATGAATGCCTTTATTAAATAATTTAAAACTGATAAATGTTGTGTCGACCAGAGTGGAGGGCAGCGGCAAGAAATTTTATTTTTAATATTGTTTGTTGTTCTTCATACTCCCTGAAGATGTCATTCAGAGAATGACGAAATATTGGAGATATATAAAATAATAAAGGATATTTTATAAATACAAACGTGACCTAGAGCTCAATTATTTAATAAAGTCATAAATGTAAAAATTTTTAATTAATTATATGGCAACCCCGGAACTATAGTTTTAATTTTTTAAATTATTTGTATAGTAAGAACCTTAAATTTTCATATGCTTTTTACAGCGTTATTATGTCACCTCCCCCCCCCCCCCCCCCCCCCCCCCCCTATCTAAAATTATCGGACCTTAAAAGTAGGTGATGCTTTAAAGCAACGGTAGTGTATAATGGGTTAAAACAGAAACCCAAGAACAAAATTTGTTTTCGTCGACCAGTTTCGTATACTCTAGCGTATAAGTAATATTACCATTGAATTAAATATAAATCATACGCCATGTAGCCATTAAGACCATACAAAGTATAACTATGCTAAAGTGTAAAGATGTGTGAAGTAAAGGGAAGCACAAATATCTTATAGACATACGTACAATTTTTTTATACAACAACAAATTTTTTTTTGCTCTAATAATATTAAATCTGGAAAAATTATAAAAATATGGACAAAATTAAAGTATCTCATAAAAAAATAAAAACTTTTTAATTGAATTAGTGCTATTTTAAGTACAAAGATCGTCACAACAATCACCACAGCACGCAAGAGAATATTTTTCAAAATATTCATGCTACCCTTTAGTGTGAAGTGCAAACGTTTGTCTCAAATAAAAACCAGTTAAAATTATACACAAACTTTGGTATTTGTTTGTAAATTTGCATAAGGTAAAGCAAAACTGTTTAAATTACAATTTCAAAAGTGAAATAATTTGAATCATAATTCATTATTAATTTTAGCCTGTATAAAAAATTGTTGTTTGTGTACAAGTTACAGTAGAAATTTTAAATATTATTATCCCCCCTTTCATAATAACTCTTGACGTCTCTGCTAATGCTTGTATTGTTTGTATCATTATCATTATATTTATTATTAAGCGTTGAACTGAGCTGAGTTTGCACATCATTGATGATTAAAATTTATGAGAAGTATTTCATCTTTGATTAAAATGAAATTGATGGCGAACATTATACTACACTCAAAAAAATAAGTTAGTACAAAAGTTAGTAAAACGTCTTGTAAATCAGGTATACTATTTTTTAGCAATTTTTTTTGCTAAAATCGTGTTTTCAGCTAAAATTTTTTTTATACTTATTCAGCATTTAACTGTTTATACTAATGCTTTACTAATATACTAATGTTTTACTAATTAATTTTGCTAAAAAAAATTGTGCTGATAAGCACATTAATAGGGTGGACGACAACCAGATTGAAAGATATACACAGAATGAAGCAGATGTCGCGGCATGTCAAGATGTAGTAGAGAAGAGGAAAATGATACTAAAAAGTACAACTCTAATAGGACATATAAAAAAATCAACCATGGAAGACTTTTGTATCTATTTTTCATACATAAAACAAAATTGAGGATTAAAACAACTTAAATTTTGCGTTGTCACCGGCTTGTGAAAATAATTGTCTTTTAATTACATAAAAGACAAAATAAAATATTTAAATTTAATATGTATTTCTAAACTAAATGGTTATAGATTTAGAATCTAGTGTGCTCAAATTACAAACAAACAAACATATACAGACATGTAGACAGAGTAAAGCGAAAGACAAAGACACACATCATAGGTAGATTTGTATGGTTCCTTTTTCTTATTGCAAAAAAAAAGGTTGTTTTTTTCGTTTCGTTTGTTTTTGTTTATTTTTTCGTTTCGTTTCTATAATTATCTTCGGCAGTTGCGTCCTTTAAAAGAAAGCATCATTTAGACTACCATTGATGTAAGTAGTTGAAAGAAAATTTTTGTTATGTTATATATATTTATTTCTATATATTTTCATTAATTCATGACATCAATGTGGGAAAATGAAAATTTTTATATTTCGTAATTATTGTAAATTATTTTTAAAAGAATCACAAAAATATGTTTTATGATTTTCAGCAAATATATTAACTAAATTACAATTTTTTACAATTTTTTTGCGTTTTTTTCGGTCTACTAAAATTCAGCAAAAAATTTATTAATGTTTAGCAACGCTTTTTCATTTTTAACCTACTAAGTGTTAGCAAAACTTTTGCTGAATCTACTAATTTTGTTTGCTCGCTGATTTTCAGCAAAAGATTTTGCTGACATTAGCAATTTTTTTGCTAGCACCCTCCTGACTAAAATTTTGCTGACTCAGCAAAAATTTTTGCTGACTTTACAAACTTTTTTTTTTTGAGTGTACGTAGAGAACAACATAAAAGAACATTGTTAATGTTGTGACAGTGAAAAGTGAAAAAAACTTATAACAAAACTAAATGACGGAAAATAAACTAAAAATGTAACGGTTTTTGTTTTATTATAGTATTGTCAAAGTTATTAAATGAAATAGTAGCAATAATAACAACAATAACAGCAATAGCAACAAGCAAATGGATAGAAAATAGGATTAAACGAATATTAAATATATGAGATATAAGAGATAGAATAACAGAAAGTATTCGAGTTTAAGCATTAGATACAAATGTTATATAAAAAAATAGTAAGTATTTTTGTCACTGGAAATTTCTCTTATTTAAGTATATAAGGAAAGTAAAAGCCCTGGTACAAAGTAATGTGTTCAGTTTTTTGATTTAAGGTGTGAGATCGAAGAATTCCCGACACAGGTTAGCACTTATAACTGTTTTTACGTTTAAAAGGGAACTTTTTGTTTTTGATCAAGTTATCTTTTAAAAAGTCTTCAGATTATGTATACAAAATATTAGTGAAATATGATCATTAGTTGGTTTAAAAATGAACTTTCAACCAAAATTGGGGTCAAAAAACAGTAGAATTTTTGCAAAAACAAAAACTTTAATATGAACAGTGAAATTATATTAAGATTCTTTTAAAATTATTGATGAGCAAGATTATTCAAGTTCAAGATCATTTGTTTTTTTTTTGTTAAACAAAAATCCGTGCAATATTTATTTATTAACTAAAAAAAATTTCTTCATCCGCTAATTTAATGCATACTTTATGTACTGACAGGTCATTACATGTTTCATATCGCGTCATAGAAAATCTTTAAAAGACCGATGTACAAATAGTAGAAGATTTACCCAAATTATACTTTTTCAAGGAAAAAGATCAACGCCTTCAATTAGTCTTGCCGTTCCGTGCCGTAGCGAATCAGATGCTTTGTTTTTGGTTCATGAATAGTGCGTTTTCCAAAAAAGCACCTCGCATAAACCATGAACGAAACAGCTGATTTGTCACTGCACGAAACGGCAAGACTAATGGAGCCATTACCCGTATTGTTTTATTTACCCGATGAGAAGTAAAAAAAAATTCGAAGAATTGAACTAATTCAAATCAAAAATAAAACATTTTTAACTAATAAACATTGTTCGTGTACAGGCCAGAATCTCTAGTCATAATACACTGTGTTGTTAGTGTAGTACAAAAAAGCAGTTGTAAGTGAAAATGAGTGTCGGGCTTATTTTCGATCGCACTCCTTAAATTAAAAGCAACATTAAAAAAATATTTCTTTAAAGCTGACCGTTATAAAGAGGGTTAACGTATGATTAAATTATTATAAAGAACCGTTTTTTTTTTAAATACCGTTTTCTTAGAAGTCTAGAATACTTAAGACTAACTCTATTTTAAAAAGCTAAGAGAGATATAGAAAATTGTTGCATTTAATTACTAACAATACTGATAATAAACCACGTATACTAGAGCACCCATAAAGTATATGGAATGTGCAAAAGTTTTATGTTTACCGCTTTCCGCGCATTTTCCTCTCGGCTGCAAACATGCTCAAATATTTATTGGGGTATAACTCTTAAACTAGTGGTTTTAGTTAAAATTGCTGTATAAGTATTATTATATACAATAAATTTACAAGACATTTTCTCATATAATACATATTTCTTTTCACACGGCTCCTGTATATTAATTTATAAATTTATTTCAGTTTGGGTTTCGCCAAATCATATGTATATATCAAAATAAATGGTTTATTCCAAGGCACACTTACCAAAATCCAAAATCTGAATTTCTAATTCCAATTTATTATATCGAGCCCTATCCGCCGAAAAGACGTAAGCAACAATTTCATAACTTTACAGGAAAGGCATTTTTAAGTTTTTTTCTAAGTTTTCTTTGGCTTATCGGATTTTAATGAAATTAAAATATGTTATAAAAGACCAAAATATAAAGAAAACTAAACTGTTTTTTGGTACCAAATCTCACATTAAGGGGTTAAACAAGGGGGTCTAATTTGACCCAATTTTACTTTTTTTGATTTATTTCTTGCTTGGTTTAAGAAGAGTATAAACATATGATAAACAAATTAAAGTCTTTTGAATTACGAATCCAACGATGAATAAAACATGATCGAGTGTGTCCTAGATTTTGAGTTATTTGTAAAATAAAAAAGGACGTAAGTAACACTTTGCCGTCAGGAAATATGTAAACAAACTATTGTTTGTCATATAGGAATAAGCACTTACGCCTTTTTTGTTTTTGTCTAACTTTGTAACGGTACTTCCTAGAGCTATGAAGTTTTGACCAATGATGCAAATGGTCGCAAAACAAATATTTTCATCAAAAACCCGAAAATGCAAAAATGGTTACTTACGTCTTTCTGGCGGATAGGGCTCGATATTTGGGGCACATCAAGTGTGAACGCGTCAAACTTTCTCGATATTTGAATCGATTAAATAATTATTTGGACATTAAACATTAATCGAAACATATTGAAAACGATACCAATTGGTAAGTTGGTAATAGGATTGGCACTGTTATCGATAAAAACTCCTTTAACTTTCTAGCGATGCCCTTCAAATTCATAAAAACCCTTCAAATACGAAAAACCATTATTCTTAAAATACCGTTACCTAAATAAATAATTGAAATACCGTTATGGGTTAAATACGGTAACCATTATTTATAGTTTTCTGATTTTTAATTGCACGTGGTTATTTAGTATTTTACGCCCATTTAGTTGAAAAATTGGGTTTGCTTTTGTTAAATATGATCGGTGTTCTACGAAATTGCTGACTACCGTTAACCGTTATATAACGTTACCTTTTAATAGGCATAAAAATTTATTTTTTATTAAATTGCCAACAAACCATTCTAATGGATTTCGATTGATAATTTGTTTGTTTTGCATCGGTATTTGAACTAATTTTAGTTCATTTTTAGGGGTAAAAGTCGATTCTGACTGTCCAGTTTTCATCCGAGATTAAAAATTTTTAAACGGAAACTATTTTTTATCCAAAATGTACTGAAAAATGCGCTGCAGTGGTGAAAATAAAACTTTTGAACATATGGGTGGTTTAATACATACGCATACAAAAAAAATATGAAAATAACAAAATCTTTCGTAAAATAAACGAAATTTTGTTTATTTTCATATTTGAATGCATTTCCTATTATGAGGGCACAGTTCGTGTATAAAACACAGAAAAAAATATTACAAATTTTTTTTTTTTCAATTAAATTGATTTGTTGAAAATTTTAAAAGCTGTCAATTAAAAATTAATTGAACCAATTAAATAATTGCCCAAACTCGCTTAAAAGTATTTGATAACAAAAAAAAACAAGAGAACGCCAACATAGTGTTGCTGTTTTTTGTAATATTTATATATGTAGTTGTTTTTTAGAAATGCTTATGTATTAGTAACAAAATACTTATTTTTAATTCATTTTCAAAATATTTTTATAAATTCTCAATTTCTTTATTAGTTTATTAACTTAAATGATTTAATTTCATTTTTTTATTCTAGAACATTATCGTTAAATTGATAATGTAATTTTTAAGTTAAATTTTGTTTAATGAAATGTAGCCATTTTTTAAACAGAAAAATGTTAAAAATAAATTAAAAATTATTTATTTACTAATTATTATTAATTAATGAAAAAAAAATATATGTTTGCATATTCCATACGTTTCAATAGAAATACAAAAACTGTGATCAATTTGTTCACATAAGTCTAAGCAAGAATTATAAGCATTTAATCCAAACAATTGATTTTTAATCAAATGTGTATACAAATATAATAAAAATCACAATCAAATGTGTATTTAAATTAAATTGAAAATAATTCAATAAAAAGCTATAAATTTTTAATTGAATGACTACTTTTCGTTGTTGGCGGAATAGCAGCAAATACAAATAATTGAATCGGCTGATTGAAATGAGTTTTTTTTTTTTTGTGTAACAATGTTAGGAACCTTGCACTTCTGATTAGCAAATATCACCCAATATGAGTTACGTTAAGATCTGCTTTATTAAAGCTTTCTTAATGATTTAAATATTCAAAATAATGAGAGTCTCTTTTATAATTCTTGGCTTTAATAAACAAAGTCATTATATTTGTAATCAAATATAAGTACTTAGCATAGTTTTATTTATAGATTTAATGTTTGCATGCGTAAAAAAATCTCTATAAATCTCATTACTAAACTGTTTACTTAATTTGTATTGAATGTGTGTTTAAGTATTAGTGCAAGCTATGATTTGTTATTATGTACATATATTATGTATAACAAATACACACAACACTCGCATACATTTGTTAAAGCATTTAATATACATGTGTGTGAATTGCAAAATGATTTTGTATTTTTCTGTATGAGAGCAATACGTGCGTGCACTTAAATGAGATGAAATTATATAGAAAACTAACAATATGTAGTAGAAATGTTAAGTAAATGTTTAAAAAAAGCATTTTTATTGTCAATAAGTTATATTTACATTTTTAACACACATATTTACATTTTACATATTTACATAAATATGCATACAGAGAGAGAGAGAGTTATGGTTAGTGGCAATAGCCACTGTTGCCAGGTTTGACGATTTATCGTCATTTTGACGATTTTTAGTACCTAAATTACTAAATGACGATTTGACGATTTTTGCTTCCAAAATGACGATTTTTTGACAAACGTTTAATATGTCAGCAAAACATGTTTATTTGCTATTATTAAAAAATCACTGGATCTATTTTTGGATTTTTATTATTTCATTAAAATTAAAAACTATTTTTTATTGAAAGTTTAACAAAAAAGTTATTTTGTGGATTCATGTTAGGTTTATTTTAATTTATTTTCTGCACTTAATAACGATAAAGACCACTGCAAATGCAGCTAAAAACAAATGAAATTTCACCTGAAAAACGAACGACTTACATTTTAGTAAATTCAAATAACATAGTCATTTGTTTTTTACTGTTCAAAAAATTAACTACAATTGTATTATTAATGAGTGGTTCAGTCAGTGCAGTAAAATATAAACAAACATTAATTTGTTTTATTTTTTTAAATAAAAAAAAAAAATACTGTATAAAATGAATGTAAAATCATAATACTGTAATTTAATGTGGTTTGTTTTTTAAATGAACTACAATTGTAGTCAAAAATTAAATTTCTTCCACAAATGACTGTTTTTTTCACTTAAAAATATAGATACTGTATTACAACTGAAACAACGACAAATATTTACAGCAGAAGTTTCCTGAGTATGTGCTTACTTTTTTCATGGTTGACAAACACTACCTTTTCATTACAATGACTGTTGCCTGCCACGGCAACACCAATGCCGTTATGAACGTTTTAAAGCTTCGATTCCAATAGTGGCATGTGTCTTTAAAGGGTTTATTTCAAAATTCTACACTCTAATTAATTTCTGTTGAAATTTACCCAACTTATAGTAGGAAACTATACTCCTACTATAAGTTGGGTAAATTTACTCTATGTGTGTAAATGAAAAAAATACACACATTACGTGTAAGTTGGTCAACAAAAATCGTGTAAATGTACTACGCAAGTGCGTAAAAATGTAATAAGATTTAGAAATAAATGAATAATTTTACTGAATTTTTGAGTAAAAAAACATGCTTTACTTGTAAATATACGGATAAAATGCGTAAAAATACATTTTTATATGCGTAAGAACCCCCTAAAAATGCGTATATTTACCTTGCGGTAAGAAAGAAAAACAGCCAAAAAAATGTTTCAAATAAAACAAAGAATTAATTTTTAGAAACAGTTTTATTAATGTGTTGTATAATAATAAATATAAAATATAAATATAATATAAATATTTGTATATATGTGGTTGTACATATACAGAGCTTCAAAGATTGAATTCTATTTTGAAAAAATCAGATTGGATTTTTTTAAATCTAATGATTTTTTCTTAATCAATCGCAGAGAATTCATTCTTCGGAAATCACTAGTGGGGAATTCAATCAATTTAGCTAATTCGATATTATCAATTATTGAATTCAATCGTTGGGAAGCCAATTGTTGGGAATTCAATCATTGCGAATTCAATAATTGGGAATTCAATCTATTTTTTACTCAATCGATTTACAATTTGCCAAAATCGCCGAAACTAAAAAACACCGCCAGAATTGAAAAAAAAAACTCTAAAATTTGAAAAAAAATATCGTTATAATGAAAAAAATCAAAAAACTTCACAATTTAAAAACGGCAAAAGTAAAAAATCGCGAAAATTTAAAAAACAATCACCATAATTGATAAAAAAAAAGCTCAAATTGGAAAAAGTTGTCTGTGTCAGTTATTTAAATCTATTAATTTTTGAAACATAGGCGATGTTTCAAATAAATACTCGTTTTTATCTGCGATGCTTACTTTTCGAGAAAAACGCGATTTGCGAATCCAGCCAATCAAATCGAAATTTAGGATCGAAATTTAGGGTTGAGTTTTGAACAATGGTGCAACCATTTTTCCTCCAGCTCTATTAGATTCCGAAATATGTACCTTTTAAAAATGACTAAATAAAAACCGTCCATAACTCAAAAAATAAAAGAGCTACTGGAAACATTTTTGCACCGGTGCTCAAAACTCAACCCCAATACCGGTTCTAAATGTCTTAGATCGCGTTTTTCTCGAAAACAAAGCATCGCAAAGCAAAAAGAGAATTTATTTGGAACATCGCCTGTGTTTCGAAAACTAATAAAGATACATTTACAACTATTTTAAGTTTCTCGGCAATATTTTTCGTTTTTTCAATTTAAGCTTTCTTTCCAATTTGAATTTTTTTTTCATTTTTGGCGATTTTTTTTTCTTTGGCAATTTTTTATTTAAATTTTTTTTTCATTTTTGGCTATTTTTCTAATTTTTGTCGATTTTTTTAATTTTAAAGATTTTTTTTTTAATTTTTGTTAGCGGTTTTTTTTTTTTAAATTTGGAGTTTTTTTTTTTTAATATTAGCGATTTTTTTTTTATTAATATTAAGGTTTTTTTTAAAAAGATTTTTTCAATTTTAGCGCTTTTCGGCGATTTTTTCAATTTTGGCAATTTGTTGGCGATATTTTTAAATCGATTGAGTAAAAACCGACTGAATAAATCGAATGAAGAATTTTATTCTTTAAAGCTCTGTACATATATTATATTTTGAAAATATTTTTCCACAATTATCCTGTAAACACTTGGAAATAAACTATAAACTAAACACTATCACAAATACTACAGTTATACATTTTTTTTGATTAAAATTCTCAATAAATTAAATTTTTCAGATTTTTTTGGCTTTTTTTAATTTGTTTCATTTTTTTTTTTCAATTTAAAAATGTCAAAATATTGATTACTATTATAAGTTAGTATATTTACAAACTTTGTGCGTAAAAGTTTTATTTAGCAAAATAATACTACTTTTAGGCATAATGTGTTTAATTGTAAACACATAATTGGTAAAAATACTGCAAGTTAGTATTATTGTAATAAAAGTGTGCGCAAAATTGTTTTACGCATTTTTATGTATAAATTTACCGAATTTGCGTAATAATACATGAAACTTTACTCGTTTTAGTAGTAAATTTACAATCATTTTTTAGAGTGTACCCATTAAATTTTGTTGCATCAACAAAATAACATTATAAATCGTCGTTTCGGTATTTTAGCGTTATTTTGACTTTAACTAGTTCAAGATATTTCAAAATCAAACATGTTAAATAGAAAACTAAAACCGTTTACATAAGAAAAAAAATGGAAATGGAATCGCTTTTTTTAAATTTCCATTCCGCTATTAGTGTTACTGTGATAGCCAATCGTTATATTGAATGCTAACCCTGCTTTTTTTAATTTTTATATTTTTATAAAGTTTAATAAGATTGAGATAAAAATAAAATATTTTTTAAATTAAAAAAAAACATCCAAGTTTTTGCGAAACAAACACCGAGTTCGAATATTCTGATTTATAAATCCAAAAATAAATCCGGTGCTTAAAAAACATGCCTAATGTTCCAAAGTGAAACCTCAAATATTCACCATTTATATTTGAAAATTGCAAAACATGCAGTAATAAACAATATTTAAATAAAAATAAATAATAATATAAATAATAAATAAAATAATAAATAATTTTTAGCAATATTAAAAACCAACCCAAAAATATGAAATAATCAAAAATTTCAAAACTTATTGTATTAAACTATATCATCACATGTAATGCAATTTGAAACTTTAATTCGTTAATGGAAGTCCAAATTTAATAATTAAAGAAAATAACATTGTTAAGGAATTTCTAAACTATGTAAAAGAATTTAAGATTTTAAAAGTGTGCTACTGAGTGGTGTTTACAGAATTATGTTGAAGGAATTAACAGTTAAAGTGTTAAAGTGCTATCGTTATAAAATTTCATGATTTTCGAAGTTTAAATTACAGAAAAGTGTAAAAAATCGTGTTATATTACACCGATAGTACATGAGCATTTGAAATGTGAATTACATTATTATTCTTTTTTTTATTAAAACTTTATTCCACTTGTAACAAATATTTTTTGTTTTGACGATTTTTTTGACGATTTTTGAAAATTAAATGACGATTTTGACGATTTTTATTGGAAAATTTGACGATTTTATGCTCAACATACCTGGCAACACTGACAATAGCATTAGTGTAAACTAACACAAGCAAAAATATAAAATATTTACATTCACTTATTTGGCAGAATATTATGAAACGAGTTAAAGTGTTGTTGTGCAGTCGAAATTTTAAATAGCCTTCACAACGGGGTGTGACGGTTATTTAAAAAATGTAAATGTAAAAATTACTGCATTTCGTATATTACACAGGAGAACAAAATGTTACATTTTAAAAATTAATAAAGATCTAACCATCAATTATATATGAGGAGCATCTTTTCAAAACATGATTATTCCACTTTTAACAAAAGTGATTTTTTTTTTAGTTTAGTAGCATTGAATTGAAATCTTAGCGAAAATAAAACTTTGCAAAATCTCTATAATTACACCAGGAAAAAAAATTAAAATTCATGATTTCATCAAAAGTAGATTATTCCACTTCAAAATGACATTACCCATTTCAAATATACATTTTTGGAACAAAATATGATTAATCCAGAAGTTTATTAAAAATAAATAGAAAATACTGTGTAATTTTTGTTAGTTTTATTTATTTAAAGATGAACCTAAGGTTATTTTAATTCCACATAAGATATCTGATACCTAATTAGTTTCAGCAAAAACAAGATTAGTTCGCAGTGGTTTGAATCAAAACATTATTATTCCAATCAGCTGCGTCAAAACAAGATTATATCATTTCAAATCTTGCATTTATTCCAAACATATTACTGCTAAATCTTGAATCCTGTACAAAGCAATGACTAATCTTGTAGTCTATAATAATGCAAGACAATTTCGGGTTAAATACATAGGGGCATACCTAAAAAACTATTTTCTCAATTTGTGCGAAAACACAACAAGCGGAATAGTCATGTTTTGAAAAGATGCTCCTCATATATTTCGGACATGATGATTTCAATGGTATACTTAATTTTTGATTAATTGTACATATTTCGAGAAAAATTTCGTTAAAGTTTCACGGTTTTGCATTTAAAACTTTTTGAAAGTAATCAATCTGGAATGAAAATGAAAATTATTCAAGTTCGAGGGCATACTCTATATTTCTTTATTAGGATATTGTTCTAACAAATAATCTATAGAGTTTTTGTTTTCAAATTTATTAGTTGACCCTTTCAGGAATGTGTCGATAATTCTATTTCGGGAATTTTCTAGGTTCCCATCATCAGAACACGTTTTGAAAGCGGTAACAATCCCATCCCAAACATCAAACATTCATTTCATTTTATAGCACCCGGTAATAGGTAATTCATATATTGAAACAGAATGAATGATATATAATTACTAAACCTAAACCGCTCATATTTTGTTAAAAAATATTTAATAAGTAAATATATTTAAAAATATGTTATATTTAGTTTCAATTCAAATAATTGTAAAGATAAATGTAAATTGTGGTTTACTAGAAAAAGTAAATTTTTAAGAGATACAAATATTAAGTTTAAATTTGTGCATTAGGAAGTTTAATTTTCGCCATGATGTGATTTTTATATGACTTCGAATTCGCCCCGAGTCTAAGTGATGTAAAAGATATATGGGCCAAATTTCAGGAAGATTGTATAATGTTTAGGGGTTGCACACTTTGATCTCTTTTTACTAAAACTTGTATAATTTCTAATATTAAAGTTCGTTGTACTAATTTGTGAATTTATTACAAGAAGATAACGAATTTCATAGGTTACCAAAAGAGATTATAATTCGAATTGTTACGAGGTGTGCAGTGAACAATTTTTCTGCTTCTAAGAAATAACATAGATGGTGTTTCCAGATCAAATTTCGCACCGGACGAACGAAAATACTACATCGATTCGTCTCACGAAGAATATTTTGAGGAAAACCCACACAAGTGTACCAAAGAAGACAAAAATCAATAAGAAAGTTTTGCTGCAATATGCCTTTCCATCACTATCAGAACTTAGTTAGTAATGAAAAAAAGGAATTTTGGGCCTTTTTATCATTTGGAAATCCACCTCATTCGGAATTCAGTTCCAATGTTAGTCTCAGAACTTCGAACGATAGAGCAAACATTTTTAGCATTTGCTTGTCATACCGGTTGCTCTGAAAAGCAACTGGTGATCAGATGATTAAAGTAGGTATTCAGGAAGTGGACCAATATTGGCAATCCAGGACTGATCTAAGGGGCATGTATCAGATATTAAAGGGAATCCGACAAATTATTTCTGTGGTTGGTTTGCCGTCATACCATCAAGTGGTCTGGCACATGGCAATTGTAAGTAGAGGCGTTTCAACGAACGATCTGAATATGCTACATCCGCTGTGTACTCTCCCAGATACAGACGTCAATATGGTCAATCTAAACGTAGATATTAAATCTATCTCAAATGAACGTAACCATGGCTTTTTTCTTAATAACCGTTTGCTTCAGGTTGATAAGAAAAATACAACTAAAAATGTAGAAACCAAACCGGAAAGAAGGAAAAACACCCATTCGGGCACCTTCAGATTTGGATAAAATTTGAAATTGTAATTTAGGGGAAAAAATAATACCGATGCATTATTTTTTTAATGATAAAAGTAACTAACATTGAATTATCGTAATTTTGCATGCTTTTGCAAAAGTGGTCAGAGTGTATAACCGCTAATCGTCATCCAATCTTCTTGAAATTCGGCATATATAACTTCTGAATCACTGGGACTAGGAGCGAAAGGAAAGTCTGCAAATATTTTACATTTTATTTTTTACCTTGCAAAGTGAAACCCCCTAATGTTCATGTACTTTATTACATTTTTCTTGTCTATTGTGTATGTTTTCTGCTTACTCTACTTAACAAGATGCATTCGAATTGATAAAACATTTAAAAATAAACGATAATAAAATAAAATCCATCTCTAAATAAATATATACACAAGTGAGTGAATATACAGTGAAACCTCGCAATAGCAAACAGCGACAATTGCAGAGTAATTGTAAGTTATTGGGAGGTGTCCGCTATTGGAAGGAGATTGAATATCTACTACAATTTTTTTTTACAAAAACCTTAAAGTTAATGGAGTACCGAGTACTTTATAAACGTTAAAGTAATTAAAAGCAATTTATTTTATAAACTATTAAAAAGCGGCAAATTAATTCCAGAGACAATTGACCAATAAGATAGAAAGTGTTAAGGTTCATCATAAAAGTTTTACGAAATAGATTGAAAAAATTAACATATGTTAGTTTAAAGCAACAAAAGCTAAGCTTTTAGAAAATATTTTCAGAACCAATTTTTCAATTTCGCCGCTTATGAATTGGGAAAAATTGTATCTCTTGAATGTTCGAACAATAAGAAAAAGTCGGTTTACAAAACACTTTTGCGGCGTCTAAGCTGTTAATAGTGTGTTATTTATATATCTGATTAGAAGTGTCCGTTATTTGAAGGTTTCACTGTACACAGGCGTGCTTTAAAAAGTAAACACAAAATTTATTTGTTTTTAAATTTTAGACCATCCTAAAAAGCAGAACAAAAATTGTGTACGAGAAGTTACAATTAAAACGTCAGGCTACAATTAAACAACTTCACAATATTTTTTTTTTGAAAAGCAAACACAAAGCGGTTTAAAGTACTTCACTGATAGAATTTTCTGCGTTGTATTTATGAAATTCATCATTAATACAAAGAATTTTTCATATTTATTTTACTTTTCTGTTTTTTTTTACATCTTCCTGAACGCGACTTGAAACCGCAAGCACCAACATGTAAACAGTACCGCGTTACCGATTGCCCTCGACTTTTTAAATAACCAATCAAAAATTATGTGCTTATATAGACTTTTGTATTAAAATAGTTTTTTTCCAATAGTTGAAGCGCCTCCCGCGGAAATCTGATGGAACTAAATGTTTGGTTTACAAAAAAAATTCATATTTTAAGGATCAACCAAAAATATTTTATGAAAATATCATTTAATTAAAGAATTTTTCATTAATTTAATGAAACTTATTCGTTAGATCATTGAATCCAGCTTACTGAAAGACACTCATTAATAGTACGAAGGAAAATTCTATCAGTGTTGAATTAGTTTTAGAACCAATTTAACGGAACTACATATAGGTATAAATAAAAGAATCGGTTTATTTTTAGAGCATAGAACTGATTGCCTTTGGAACAATTTCAAACAAAAGTTAGCAATGTTAGAAACGATTGAAGCTGAAAATTTCTTTGAATAGTTATACACTAAAAGTTCTATAAGTGTACGCTAAAAAGAAAACGCCCTGCTGGAAATATAAATGCTGGTAATATACTTTTGTTTATTCATGCTTTTAATAAAACATGTTAGCTTGCAAATATAATTATATTTGCCTGTAAACATATATATGTTTGTTAAAAAAAAAAAATATATATATATATATGTTTTACTGCAAATATATATATGTTTATTATATGTTTGTTTGCATCTACCAAACATAGTATTCAAAAAATGTTTAAAATTGCAAATATATCTATGTTTAGGTTTGAAAACATATAAATACTTGCCTGCAAACATATTCAAAAGTGTCTTTTTTCTGCGTGTGTCACCTAACTGCATTAATTTTTTGAAAAAGAAGGCTTTTAGGGAGTTTTCAGACACTTAAGACATATTATTAATAAATATTTTTTCATATATTTTTTTTTAAAAACTCTTAAAAAATTTTAAAATGAATTTTTTCAACTTTTAAGGCAAGGTCACAATTAAAGTAAAGGTCACAATTAAAGGAATTTCTTCATAACTGTAATGAAAATTGTCACTGGAACTTGTGCATTTAAAAACAGATTTCATCGAAGTCAATGTTTATGTAATGTGTGTAGAATTAATGAAAATCTTCATAAAAGTAATGAATCATTGCAACAATGAAATGTTTATAGAATTTATGACACAGTTTCCTTTAATTAATAAGACTCTTCATGAAAAATGCATTAGAACTAATATGATTTTTAAAAAATGTCATTGAAGTCCAAAACTAATAAAAGTCTACACTAAAATAATAAAGCACTTTATAAGGTATGTTGAACTCTTGAGAATTAAATCTTATAACAAAAGTTTAAAATGTATGAAAATTAATGAAGTTATGAAATTTTATAAAAACAATAAAGTCTTTGCAATAATTTAATAGCTCTAAAGAAAGTTTTCATTACATTTATGAAGTGAAAATTTATAAAAGCGAATGAATTTTTTTATCACACTATGAAATTTTATGAAAAAAACTTTATAAAGAATTTCTTGGATACAATGAAATTATTCATTGGCTCTACGAAAAAAATTCTATGAAATTGTTTCATTAATATCATGAAGGATAGTTCTATCAGTGTAGCGACATTTAAAGTAGGCGACAATTATAGAAGGTTGAGTGTAGTAATCTAATACTTTATTTAATTATAACACAAATTTATTGGTGCTATCTGGATCTTGTTCCAGTGAGTCTTATAAGGACTCTTTGAACTTCTCCTCTTGTGATACATCATAGCTAATAGAATTCAAGAATGTATATTGAGTTGTAGCGATTTTAATATTTGAAAATGTAAATTATTAAAGTTCGAGGCCATACTCTATATTTCTTTATTAGGATATTGTCCTAACAAATATTCTATAGAGTTTTTGTTTTCAAATTTATTAATTGACCACTTTCAGGAATGTGTTGATAGATCTATTTCGGGAATTTTCTAGGTTCCCATTACAAAACAAGTGTAAAAATAAAAAGGAGAATAAAAACAAAAAGCGTGTATTGTATATCTACCAAAGGTAGAGCTTGCACAAAACGAACAAGTTTTCAATTTATTTTTGATCAATGGTGATAATCTTTAACTTCGAGCTCATATATTATTAGTTCTCTTTTAGTGGTTATATGAATGTTATATGAATGTTTGATGTTTGCATGGGATTGTCACTTCTTTGAAAACGTGTTCTAATGATCGGAACCTAGGAAATTCCCGAAATAGATCTATCAACACATTCCTGAAAGTGGTCAAATAATAAATTTAAAAACAAAAACTCTATAGATTATTTGTTAGGACAATATCCTAATAAAGAAATATAGAGTATGGCCTCGAACTTGAATTATTTCCATTTTTATTGCACAATTAAAGGTCAAAAAACATAATTTTTATTTTTAATAAAAATTATATCAAACTTGAAAGATCTTATAAGTTGATATATCTTATAAGTTACCAACAAATTCCTTTTCTTCGTACTTTCCTTTCTAAAGTCCTTTTCCACAAAAATATCATACTTAAACTTCGGAAATAAATTTTCAGTAGTTTCAAAGTTAAGTCTATATAGAGGATTGTAAAGCACGAAAGTTGGTTAAAATGCCACTCCAAAAGGGAAGAGGGTCATATCTCCTCTTCTGTGTAATATTGCGATCAACCGAATCCTCGATGTAGAATGTTGTGGTAAATTAGTTCTAGGAGTACCGGAGACGCATGAGCTGTGGAAACGAACTTGAGCCACAGCACCATACTCGGGATGCTGATGTTACGCTATTGGATCGTGATAAAGACTTCATTTAATTTTTTTTAGAAGAACAATTTTTTTTTTAATCAAATGTCACCATTATCAGTTTAACCCTTTTGACGATAATATATTTATTGCCGAAGCGATTTGGTTCTATTTAGTTTTCCGTAATCTTTGACCTATTAATAATTAGGTATGCCGCCAAAAATTTGCTCCATAGATACCCTCCTAATGGAGGTTATGGTGTGTTTCGGACAAATCAATTTTTATTTAGCCTATTTTTCACAAAGCATTTTAATTGACACTATAATTTCTTTAATAGAACCGAATTCAATTAAACTTTTAATTGAATCAACAAATATTTTAATTGTAACTCGATTTTAGTTTCTACTATGTACATTACACAAAAAAGATCACTTCAAGCTTCTCTTGTATGATTAAGTTAATTCTGATTTCATTTACACTCTCTCTCTCTCTTTAAAGGGAATTTTCTAGTCAGATCATTACGGCAACATAATTATTTTTATACTGATGTCACTAGGACAAATTATGCTTCCAATGTATTGATGTTAAGAGCTCAAAAATTTTATTAAAAAACTTTATGTGGAAGTCGATGTTAGAGATATTTTTGATTTTGGTTTATCTAAAAATAATTTTAAGTGTATTCTTCAGGCAATGTTATGTAAACTTTAAGATGTTAGTATAGTCAGATATAAAGGGTGTTTTTTATACATGTATAGAACTTTAAGTTGGCAACACTTTTTTAACTGGCGGCCATTTTGTCAGCTGTCAAGTGATTTATGTTTAGTTTGGTTTGGCATTTCAACATGAATAGACTGACGCCTGAACAACGCTTCCAAATTGTGCAAAATTATTTTGAAAATCATAGTTCTGTTCGAAATACGTATCGCTCACTATGTCCATTTTATGGTCAACATAATCGTCCATCAGAGCAATTAATTCGATTAACTATGGAACGTGTTTGCACCACGTTTACTTTAAATGATAATATGCATCCACAGAGACGTCGTACAGTGTGTACAGAAAAAGTCATTGCTGCTGTAGAGCGTAGCGTAGAGGAAGACCCCAATCAGTATATCTGCCAATGGTGACCGCGTTAGAGCTAATATTACTGACTTTTTCCTTCATCAATTCAACAACCATGATGTGCAGGAGCTGTGGTTACAACAAGACGGCGCAACATGTAACACAGCTCGTGCCACAATTGATTTAATGAAGGAAACGTTTGGTAACCGCATAGTTTCAAGTTTCGGACCCATGAACTGGCCTCCAAGATCGTGCGATTTTAACGCCGCTGGACTAATTTCTGTGGGTATATCTGAAGTCGCTAGTCTACACCGATAAGCCCGAAACGATTGCCCACTTTTAGGACAACATTCTCAGCGTTATTGCCAATATACGGCCACAAATGTTGGAAAAGTCATCGCAAATTGGACCTCCATATTAGACTACGTCCGAGCCAGCCGTGGCGGTCATATGCCAGAAGTCATATTTAAATTATAATGCCAGAAGATTATCTTTCGAATAAAGTAAATTGCATGCCAATTTAAACAATCATCTTTGATTTATTCCATTTCAAAGTTCTATACCTCTATAAAAACACCCTTTATTAGTACCATTGTGTTGTTTGTAGCTTGTCGTGGCAATTGTAACTTATCTCTTATGAAGAGATATTTTTTTCATAATTTAATTTTTGGTGAAAAATAGTATTAGAATAAAAAAAAAGCAAAATTAATGCAATTGAGTGGTAGTAGTCATTTTAGCTATGTAGCAATTGTATATTCGTTTTATTTATCATTGATTTGGTAGTTAGTACAAATATATAAAAAAAAGTGTTTTCTATATAAAAAAAATATATATTTATATTGGTAAATGCTGTTGTTGTAGTAGTGATTTTTGTGAGTAGTGAGTTGAAATCGTAAATAAAATCTCTCTTGCTTTTTTTTTTTTTTTTCATATTTATGTTTTTCAATTCAAACTCACCGTTGGCCCCACACTGACATCCTTTTAGTTCTTGCTTCCGATTTTTATAATACCAATAACGTGTTTTATGCCATAAACTTATATTACGGTTCTTTCGCATTTGCTTGATGTCATGCTTGCTATTATTATCTTTTTTGCTATAACCTTCCGTTTTTAAGGCGGACGCAGAGGAGGAGGAGGAGTAGGACGATGACGTTGATGATGCTTTTATGTCAGCACCACAATATAGACACTTGTTCGACTTGATACCAAGTTTTGTTTTTTGCCTTAACGACGCTGTTGTAACATTAAATGTAATACTTTTTCTACCATGATGTTGTTGCTGTTGTAGTTGTCCGGTCATTGTATGATCAATCATTTGTTCAACTTCATCTTCATCGACAAATATACATATACCACCACGTCGTTTAAGGGACGATTTACTAGAGAAGTCATGTTCAGATTCTGTTTAAAGACGTGGCAGAAAGATAGTTGGGTTGTACAGGTGGTTCAAATACATTTAATTTTGTTACAATTTCATTATTCGTTCATTAGAGTAAATCGTTATATACAATGAAAGTAGTTGGAATAATATTTTGTTGAGTTTATTATTTACATAAGGGGTGGAAAAAAAAATTAACAATAAGGTTGGTTATATAGTGAAAGAAATGGTTTTTTTTTTTAACAAAAGTTGAAGTAACGCGCCCATGCTATTACATGCAAAAAATCCCAAAATAAAGTTACTTACAAGTTTCTGTTTTTTTTTTTTTCATTAAGAATAACTTATAGAAGTAATGACTTTAATGATTACGAAAGTTTGTAGAAAAATATCTATGTCATTAGTTGAAAGTTTTATATTAAAACTTTTAGATACTTAAGAACTAAGATTTAGTTTAATAGTGAACTTGGATAGGATTTAAAATAGATTTGGTCTTAACTAATATAGGACATGGAACCGGTGGATTACCAGCGATCCTAAAGAAACATGGATATAAAATAGAGTAGACAAATAAAATAAGACTTACATATTTTGTTTGTGATCCAATCTCACGTTTAGAGGTTAAGAGGTGAGGTAATAATCTCACCGTGTAGCACTCAAGAAATCCAATTTTAGATCGTATTAAACGCATTGAGTTTCCTTGTAAAACATTTTCTTAGAAGGAAACTACAATGAGTTACATCAGCTTTTATTGAAATTTAAAAAAGTCTTAAACTGTTAGATCTGTTTATGGGTTACTTTACAATTCGATGTAATTTGGATATAAGAAGACAAAGTTAAAAAACTTTCTAAATTAGACACATCTTTAAAATACGAGGGAGGATCAATAAGTCCGTGAGTTTTCGAACTTCCAACCTGTTAATAGACTACTGTCAAATTTGGATCAAGTTCACTTTGCGTTCAACAGCTGTTCAAAACATACAACCTCGTGGATTTTTTTAAAAATGGAAAAAAGTAAATTTCGTGTGCTCATTAAACATTATTTTTTTTGCGAAAAAAACCGTCAATCAAACCAACTAAAAGCTTGATAAATACTATGGGGACTCTGCACCATCGATTTTAATGGTAAAAAGTGGTTTACTGACTTTCGTTGTGGTCGCACAAGTACAAATGACGCTGAACGTTCTGGACGGCCTATTGAGGTCAATACACCCGAAAATGTCGAAAAAATCCACAATATGGTGTTGGCCGATCGAAGAGTAAAAGTGCGTGAGATTGTTGATGTCATAGGCATTTCATATGGCAACAGTTTTTTTGGGATGCACGCGGGATAATCCACATCGATTACCTTCAAAAGGGAAAAAACCATAAACGGCGAATATAATGCCAATAACGGCGAATAATATGCGATTTAACGAGGATTTAAAAAAAACGATCCCATTTGACCAAGAATGCCTATTTTATGGACCTAGAAAAATCCTGTTTTTTGGAAGGGATACAAAAATTGGAGAAACGTTGGACTAAGTGTATTGAGCTAAAAGGAGATTATGGTGAAAAATTTTTTTTTTTTGCAAAATAAACTGTGTTTCATTCAAAAAGTCACGGACTTAGTGATCCGCCCTCGTAGCTTTTATTTGATACCGAATTTGGGTATATTTCTTTAGAACAAACAAATAAAAAACTGGGAGACTATGGGCTCCACTTTATCACAAAGCCTAAACCGCTGAAGCGCTGGAATTAGGCATTTAGGTTCCTTCTCCGATGTAGACACTTTCTGAGACTGAATTTATTAAACTCCTAAGGAGTGTCCTTCCAAGTTTGACTAGAGCTATGAAAATGAGAAAATTTATTCTTTGGGGTACGGGCAAATTTACTAAAGAGATATTTTTTGTAAAAGTCTCCCCTTCGATGACCTGCCTTTTGTCTCAAAACCTGAAATTTAAAATATGTTTTCCCTGGAGTATTGGTAAACTCATTGATAAGTCATATTTCGTTCCAATGGTGAAAAGTGCCTGGTGATTTGGCTCGGAAACTAAAATTTAAAATTGTGTGCTCTTAAATATGGACCAATTCACCAAAAAGATGATTTTTGAAAATTTCTTCAGTAATGTGGTAAAAATAGGATAAAATCGAAGGTTTTGAAAATTGCTACAGGAAGCGGCAAAAAGAGAAAAGTCTCTTTTACGCCGACCTGCCTAAAACAACTTTTGATGAAATTTAGAATATATGTTTCCTGGTTTACGGGCTGTTTCTTTGATAAAGTACAAAACATGGTAAAAAGTGCCACTTAATCAACGGTCTTAAACTGTTAGATCTAGTAACTTTAAATCTGACAGGTTGGCTTCTTCTTTTGACTAAGGCTTAGAGACATACTAAGAAGGGATTTTTGGAATTACGGGAAAGAGACAAAAGGGAAAATTGTTCCACCTAACGTCCCGCACAAAATAAAATATGAAATGTGTGTTCCCTAAGGTAATTCACCAAAGAAATTTTTTTTCTTTTATTTTTTGATAAAAACCTGTTATAAAAGGCGGTCAAAGGGAAATGAATAGGAGCTTTCTTAAATGAACTAGATACTAAAGGGGAGTATGAATGCCTTGTAAGACATTCGCAAGTTTTTTTTTTTATACCAAACAATTTTTGTTTGGATCTAATGTTATTATGTTATCTTGAAAATTATGAAAGCATAAACAAAATTAAGCTATACTAGATACCAACTGCTCAATATATTAAAGCTTTCGGGTTTTAACAAAAAAAAAACCAGGTCAAAAGGTTGGGATCACTCATTTTAAATACTAATACATACATACTACGAAATAGGAATGGAACCTACTCAGGCAGAAAAATACAATCGGCACAGTACTGACAAAGCGTCGGAATGGTCGGTTATGTGTTGGCAGAACGTGGGATTGACAATCTTGAGAGTATTGTCCCGTTACCCGATTGAAAACAGTGACCAACCGTTGGTTGACACCGTTAGCATAACGTTGGAAATTAAAAAAATTTTGTGCTTTCCAAATATCTTAAATTTTAAATATATAATTACTGATTGACTAATAAAATATTAAAAAATGATAATGCTACTGAATAGTTGTTATATTGGTAAAAACAATTGGGGGCAACGAACTTTGAGGGTGATACCGGCAAAGCACTTGCTTTGCAAACAAAATTGATTTTTGCTAGTACAATATTGGTTGTAGTTTTGGTAATTTCTAACATGGTGGGTTTTACAAAAATAAAAGTGACTTGCCAAAACTATTTCATTGTACGGTTAGCAATTTCTACCTGCGTATTTATGAAAGGCTTAAATTTAAGCAAAAGAGTATGTTGCAAAAGAGTATGTTGGATTGGAAGTTAGACAGAGGCAGTCGTTTAGAAAAATAATAAAGAAGAAAAATTGCGATCTCTGAGAAAACTTGAAAGAAGTCAACACCGACACCAAAAGCAATAAGCTTATAACCGATATCTTTATGTCACACTCGGTCGAACGCCTTGCAACTATCTCGAGCAACCACTTTGCTTCCACGAAATCGGTGATTGGACCGCCGTAAAACGACTTCTACGAAAGCCATACCGTCGATCATTGAGAAGTTAAATGGACTCTAGGTAATTAACAAGACGGCAAGTAGCCATGCTCTTCATTATAATGGAGAGTGCAGAAAGATTGCAATTGGCCGGTAATTGTAAAGGTTATTAGCCGCACCCTTTGAAATCTTCCAACATTGTGGAAATATACCCGTACGATACGACGTGCTGAATAGGTTTGACAAAGGGCACTGTTTCAGTAGCAGTGCTGGCATACCAGAGACCCCCCAGACTGCTGACTTAGGAACTCTTTTAAGAGCTCGAGCTCGAAATAATGTCTTGGTGCTCGCTTATGATACTCTGTCGAGTTGAGGCAGTGTTTGATTGCTTTCTTTATGAGAATTTGGATGGAGGAACTAGCATTATCACTTACTCTTTTAAAAGTGCAGTTTTATTCCAAGCAAAATCATGCGGTCTTTCATTTTCGCAGCGATATCAACAGTGGCGTACTAAAGTCAGCAACATTTTTGCTTGGACGATCCTTGCAGAAAAATTGTCAAATTCAGCAAAAAAAATAGTAAATTCAGCACAAATTTTACCTAAATTAGCAACTTTTTTTTGCTGATATTAGTAATTTTGACTTTACTGACTTTTTTTGAGTGTACAAGAAACAGAGTTTCCAGTTGAATTTTTGATCAAGCCATTTCATTACTATAAACAGAGCGTTTTGTGTTTGACTGTGAAATGCTACGAGGTTCGGAGTATGAAAAATATATAGAAATGGTACAGTGATCCGATTTAACGAGGCGTGCTCATTTGGATCAGCAAGCCGAAAATTTAAATGGACTGGGCAAAATTATTTGGCTTGCTCATTTCATAAAATAAACGAAACTCGAAGTAAGTGAGCTAATACCATCATTTATTAAATGTGTAAATAAAATAAAAAAAATTTAAGTTTTTATTATCCTCATTGGTTTTTTCGTTTCATGCAATTAAATAATTCTCTATAACTCTTAGTGCCTTTTCTTTATAACTTTTAACAGATTACCTACTTATTTTCATCTTCTATTATTTTGCAGGCAACAGATTTTCTATTCTAGCGTTTAGATGGCAAAAGCTTCTAAATAATGACTTTTAAAAATTTTATAGAAGCTTTTTATGTTAATGGAACTAAAACTAGAAACCTTAAAGATAGTGCGTGTTATTACAGATAAAATTTATAACGAATTAAAATATTTAAAACACACACAGACACACACACACAAGAAGTAACATAGATACATCACAAATAAGAAGTGACATTAAACCGCAATAAGATTTATTATTTGTATGGATTACACCAAAGACCTTCTTGGTCTCTTTTTTTATTTTCAAAGAGCTTTAAGCTTTAAGGACAATCTCAGGATGTATTTACCTTTAAATGACATAGAACTAACCAAGCTTTCAGAGTGATACATGAGATGACTTACTGTTAGTGAAAGTGAATGGATGATATAAAATCCAGATGATGTATATGACCTTATTTACTAAATGGCTACAAATGTATGTACAACATTATTGAACTTTAGACTACTTACTTGCTGAACTTGTCGATACACGTCCCATTGGTATATAACTACGACTATCACTATTATCTTGTGAGAAATTAATGACATTAACATCATACGTAACCACAGAAGCTTGACGTTTTCGTATGGTTTGTATGCCTTCATAACCGGTTAGTAAAGAACTACGTTTACCACCCATACGGGAGGTGACCGTAAGAGTTGTTTCTGGTTCACTATCGTGTCGTTGAAATAAAGGTGATGCTAAGTCTTTCTCCTCTCCTGTTAAAGAACCACCACTACCCATTGAGGTGGGTGATAGTGTTGAATCTAAAATAATTTCCGGTTTTGGTGAAATATTTGGGTGTGAGGTAGGTGGTTGCTGTTGTTGTTGCTGCGTTGACATTTGTTGGGTTTGCTGTGTTTGTGGCACGGCCAATGTTGTAAACACATCTAATGATACTGTTGAAGTATCACTAACAAAAAATTGATTGCTAGGTGAGGTCAAAGGAAATACTGGAGCTGTGGCCGTAGGTGGTGGTGATAGAAAATATACATTGATACTATTATTGGGTGTAGCAACACCACCTCCACTTGTACTACTATTACCTGTATGTATAAGATTAGGGGATTTAGTAGTGGGTAATTGTATGGCCGAATTAAAATTTGGAGTCATGGGTGGTGACATTAAAAAGTTGCAACTATTTTTATTCACTAATATCTGATCACTCAAAGTACTCATACGTTGTTTGATGGTTTCCTTTTTAATAGATCTACTACTGAAAGATTCCTTTGATTGATTGATTGTTTCGAGTTGGTGGTGTACGGGTGATTGAAAAGATTGTTCGGTAGAGGGAAAACTTAAAGAGCGAAAGAGTTCAGCTAATTCTGAACTAGACTTAATAGAAATATTTGATTTTTCTTGATTTGCTGTCATAGTTTCGGTTTTAAGTACCTCTGCTATTGAGTTATCTATGAGGGATGTTGGCGATATTGAGGGTGGTGGTGTTGATGGTACTAATGGAGAGTCTTGTTGTATATCCCTTAAATAGGATAAATCATCTGGACCTACTTCTTGTATTGTATTGGCACCTAAATCAATCAGTTGTATATAAGTATTATGTTGAGGAGACATCATTCTTTGTTGTTGCTCCTCATAATCTTCCCTACGCATTTCTTCCGATTGTTCGTTTAACACATTAATATCTAATAATATATCGGGAGTATTATAACGGCTAGAAGAATCTTGACTTTCACCGAAGAGTCGTGGTAGATAAACATCAGAATCGGTATCACTATGTTGTCGTGATCTTATTTCACTTTTCTGTCTCTCTTTTAAGCCACCATTATAACTATGTGATAGTTTACGATTACGAGAACGTTTAAATAGTTGAGCTCGACTAGATCGTATTTCTTCTGAGTTAGCCTGGTGTCTTTTCTTTTCCAAAGAAAAGCACTCTGTACTAGAACGTTTAGTTTTGGCCAATAGAGACTTCAAATTAAATCCCTTTCCTTCTTCTTTTGTGGATATTGTTGTGGACCCCTCTTTTAAAGCTTCCATTTGCTTTTTTTTTGCTTTACTCTCGCTAAAGCTTTTAAGAAATTCTGAATCACTTAAGGCAAAAGCTTTTTTATTTGAGTCTTTACTACTGCGGTAACGATTTTCACCATTTTTCATGCGTATAAAATCAGTCTCACTTAATGCGGGATATCTGCCTCCACTCTGATATTTTTCCAGATTTGTCTCCTCATGATCACTTCCAACTGCCGTTTGTTTTTTATAGTATAAATAATTATCTTCTATAAGACGTTTTAGCTCTTTATTATCTTCGGCTATGGGCAAACAAGTGGCTGGAGCTTGATTCATTTTATTGAGACTATCATAGTAATCGTTGGTTTCACTATCATCACTATTGATACCAAATATGTGGTATTGTTCGGAATCACAACCAGTTTTATTATATTGATTACTACCCTGTTTTTGTGTTGGTGAATTACTACTAGTAGACGATGCATGTTGCTGCGAATGCTGCTTTGTTGTTGGTATCTTAATTGCTATGGTTTGTTGCAAATCAGTTATGGTATCTTGCCAATTTTCTTGTTGCTGTTGTTGGTAATCTAATGCATCTTTGTTGCATGGCACTTGTAATTGTTGCTGGGTAGCATAATGCAATGCTATCATTGAGGGTGCACTATCTGTGTGTGTAACCTTTTCATAACGTTCTTGTTCGAGGTCACGTAAATCGATACTGCTACGACTAAGTCTACGGGGTGGTGGTGAGGGAACACGTAATTCATCGCATTCGTCTTTATCGTCATCATCATCATCGTCATCTGTTTCTGGTAAAATATCCTGTAAATGAAGCAACAATATGTAAATAGGATTACAATTTTGACTTCCCGCGTTAAAACGTTCATATACAATCATATCATATTTAATATAACATTATATAAAAACATATAGCTTAATATGGATATATGTGATGGCGCATTTGATCATATATAACTTTATTTTGGATTTGGTTTTTTCGAAAATTTTTGATATGGTCTCATACATATTAAAATCTTATAATATATTGATTAATATAACCGTAGATGTGGCATATATTACTACATATGGTATATATTATTTAACATGATTTCATATAGAATTTTATATGGCTTTATACAATGTTACTTGTAATACAATTTAGTTTTACATAAAATCTAAGGTGTTTAATGACAATTTTAAATTGAAAATTATATTTCTCTGTGGACATATTGAACATTGCAAATTAAATTGTTGTTTGTAATTCAAAATTTAGAACATTTTTAATATACTTGAGCTAAACAAATTTTTAAAATGATATTTTCATTTGTAATTTTTCTATTTAAAATTTCCGCAAATAAAATATCAATTACAAATATTCTGCATTCACCTCGTTTGTAGCTTTAAAACTATAATAAATTCTATGTTTAACATAGTTTTACCAAATTCACAAGTTACATGAGAAAACCTTATATTAATGTTTAGAAAATTGAAAGGAACCATCGATATTTGTATTTAAAATACAATAATATGGTAATATATAGACCATATTATATCCTATTATATTAAATTATATATAATCTTGTAGTATAACGTGTAATTTGATAACACTAATACAGTTTCCTTATTTTAAATGTAAATGTCAGTCATTTGTAGAACAAAATAAATTTTTTACTAACCTTGTAAAAAAACAAACCACATCAGATGACTGTTTTATGATTTTACATTAATTTTTTACTGAGTTTTCTGTTATTTAAAAAAATAAATGTTTGTTTATATCTTACTTACATATGTGGGTTATTTTTACTACAATTGTTAGTCATTTTTTGAACAGTAAAAACAAATGACAAATGTTAGTTGAATTTAATGAAATGTTAGTCGTCATTTCTTTAAGTGAAATTTTAATTGTTTTTAACTAGTATTCTAAGTGTATTTGTATCTATTTTTAATCTAATATGATACAATTAGATCTAATATGATCAATTTAATCGGGCCATTTTTCGGATGAAATTTTATGTAATTATGTGTAATTGTTAAATTAGATCATACTTGGGATTTTTTTCATTAGCATTGCATTTTAATTAACATATGTATGTGGGCATTAGTTCACTAATGCTAATGACAAAAACATTTCATTACCATTTCATTACCATTTAATTGTAATTAATTTATTTGGCATTAGCATTTGTCATACTAATGCTAATGAAATCACACTAATGCCTTAAAAACTAATAACAATTGAGCAAAAAAGCATTTGTTTACAAAAAAAGTGGAGTGTAAATTGCTTTACAAAAGAATGGAACGGAGATCGATAGGATTTGTATGTTTACTTTATCACGTAAATAAGTAAAAATAAATAAATAAATCACCCTATGGCTGTTTTATAAAAATTGATCAATAGGACTCTCTCCCGCACCTGTCCCATTTATATTATAAGGGGTTATTAATACTTCTGTATAAAAAAATAGTTGACCGTTTTGCCTAATCTCGCTTAGTTTCGGAGATACTGGGAATTTGAAAAAATCGCCATTTTATAAAATGGCTAGTATCTAGAAAACTAAGCGAAATATCGCAAAACGGACCAAATTTTTGCAAAACATAACGTAAATAAATGTGTTAAGTGTTCTGATTCCACTCGTTCTCCGGTTCATTAAATATCGTTCCAGTTTAGACTAATGTTCAATTTTATTATCAAAGTGATTAAATTGGTTTTGAAATTTAAAATTATTGGCATTAATCAATGAAATTAAATCAATGAAATTCATTATCATTAATTAAACAAATACCAATGGAAATAATTTCATTACAATTGATATCAATGAAATTGTAATGAAATCATCAATTAATTAGTCCATACAATTAATTAGTCCTATGTATGAATTAGATAAAACATATCATATATACATAATTTTTTTTTAATCGGGTTTTTATATTTGGCTTTAGGAGACAAATTAGCAAGTAACAGTTAATGGGTTATAAGTTACCTCAATAAGATTACTTTGATACTGACTAATAGATATGTGTTCTTTTATAATTCTCTAATGGAAAAATGTTTAAAGGGGGAAAATTTTAGCCCTTTGATGAGCAATGGTTGAAATTTGTCTATTTTTAGTTTTTCTTATATTAGCCACACTTTTGAACTAACTTTCATAAATGTATTTGTTATTGACCGAAGATAATCATATCAAGTACTTGGACCAATATGGTCTCAAATCCGAGTAGGATTAAGTCAAAAAAAAAAAAGATATAATTTTTATTACATATTTTCTTGAACGCTATTCTACATGGCTGATCACTGTTTTGATAGAACATGGTCCAATCGTTTTGGTTTTCAGAAAAATCGATATATTTAGAATTGATGCATTCCATTTCCAAAAGGAAGCTGATTCAATATGGGACATATGTTTCCCATTCGTCGTATCTGTTCAGTTTATTTTTTGTTCGCATTGAAACTAGATTTGTTTGCACTCTTCAGATTCTTTTTTCACATTTCAATAGTTTTATCTGCAAAATTTTTAGCAAAATATGCGTAGAAATAAAACAGTTACAGTCTGTTAAACAAACTCCTGATCGCTTAAACGATCTGTGCACCTTTGAGCATTAATTCTTTTGGGCAAATCTACTAAATAGGGTGTGGGTTTTTAGTCCAATCTACTAAATGTGTTTTAATTCTACAAAAGTTATCTCAAAGCTAAAGTGGCTCGAAGCCCCCATATCTGTACTACTTCTAAAGTGCCTTTTAAAATCCCTTTGGTAACTTTTAAAATCCACAACTGATAAGGGAGGTATTCCGACCAGGACTTACAGATATTTTTTGTTTACTATCGACCAACACGCAGGGGACGCAGGAAAGACTTGTGCGGAGAGTTTATTCCACATACGGGTGCTCCGACTAAGGAAAGAATTCTCTATGTTATGCGTTCTGCGGTCCACTGGACTATCGACCACAAACGGGTGCGATCTATTGGACAAGCACGTGTTACAATTAAAAACACGGGTCCTAAGTATAAGTTCACTTATTTATCTCATCAAAACACTTCCCACGGTAGTGCATATCGATAAAACCATGTAAATGTGGAAATATACCCGTACGGTTGGACATGCTAAACAGGGTTTCCAATGGACGCTTGTATGACATCCAGGTACTCTAACTTATTTACGTCGAGATTCGCAAGAAGTGATGCTCTTTAGATTTCGTGCGGTGGTTGATTGCATTCCGGCAGAATAATTCATCCAAAAGGTTGGTTCTATCAACATGGTCAGTGAATATTTGATCATTATTTATAAGAGTTGGGATAGATTAACTAGCATTATATCTTACTCTTGTAGCAAACAACCAAAAGGTCTTACTACCACGTGGAACAGCAAGAACTTTAGCACGTAGACGCTGCTCCTATAGAAGCTTTCCACGTCTTGTTCTTTAGCACATTCAGATCTCTCCTGTTTGCGTAGCAGCTCAGTACTGTTGTTTCTAGTCATACCCCAATTACTGAGTGCTTCCTCTCTATATCTAACTGCATTTTTACACATCTGGTTCAACCGACATTTGTGTTTGGGCTTAACCGAAATATTCTTTGATGGAATGTAAAATTTTATTCCCAGCTAAATCATTTTCTTAGTTGCCGAGAAGTCGTCCCGTTCGAATGACGAACGGGATATTAAAATCGCCAGCAACCACGACTTCACTATGCGGACAACTCTCCATCATTCCCGTAATTGAGGCAAAAACTGGAATAAAAACAATTTAATTCCTTGGTTGTTTCCATGTTTGGGTTTCTATAATGAAACCCGAAATTAATGATGTGTGCCGTGATCTTGAATTTAACCCAAGGACAGTTAAATTCGGCATCATACGTGGTCAATTGTTATTGCCAGTGGTACACAACATCATTGATAACGTAGACCGCAAAGCCCCTATAAAAGATAAAAAGCGAAAAAAAGGTGAGATCCAGATATATATAAATCCTGCGGATCAGCATCTTCATTTACCTGGATCTCACATAAGGCTAAAAAATGCGGGCCGATAAAAGCGAATGCTAAAAATTTTAATTTGAAATTTTGTGTATTGTACATAAACCTATGTGTTGTCGTATTGGGAATAGTCTTCTTAATATGAGGATTCTTTTTTCGAAAAACTTCAGAATCGGACGATTTTTCTATGAAAAAAGCTTCAGAATTTGAGATTTGTTGTATATGGAATAATTCTAAGGAGCTAGTGTTTTTTTATAGGAAAAATACCTCAAAATTTGAAGGTTTTTCTGTAGCAGAAGTCTTTAAAATCTGAAGGTTTTCTATAGAAAAAATTCCTTAAAAACTGATGGTTTTTGTAATTTCTATAGGAAAGAGTTCTCAGAATCTGAGGCTTTTTTTTACAGGAAAATTCCCTAGAATCTGAGGCTTTTCTACAGGATGAAGTCCTTTTTTAGGAAAAGCCAGCAGAATCTGATGCATTTTCTATAATTAAAAGTCCTCAGAATTTCAGGCTTTCGGAAATCGGAGGCTTTTTCTATAGGTAAAAGTTCCAAGATCTGAGGCTTTTTCTATATCAAAGAGTCCTCAGATTCTAAGGATTTTGCTATAGGAAGAATTCTTAAGAATTTTACGGTTTCTTTATACAAAAAGTTCTTAGAATCTGAGGCGTATAGGAAAAATTTCTTAGAATCTGAGACTTTATTTAGAAAATATACTGAGAATCTGGGATTTTTTCTATAAGAAAAATTTCTCAGAATCTGAAACTTTTTCTATAAGAAAAAGTCTTCAGAATTTGAAGGTTTTTGTATAGGAAAAAATCCTCATAATCTGAGGACTTTTATATGTATTGGAATTTTATATGTATTGTATTGCATGTATAGGCAAGGTTTAAAGTTCTAAAGCAAAATGTCCGTAGCTTTTTTCTAAGAACTTTTTACAGAAGTTGTTTGTAGACTTGTCGAAAAACTTTTAAACTTGTATTCTATACAATAAACTTAGGTTACTAATACGATGCATTAAGAGAATTATCTGAATGCTATTAATGAATTTCTGCTTTCAAGTAATAAAGTTGCACAGGAACTCGACCATTAAAGCTTTTAATGGAATTAATGCAAGTTTTCATAAAATTTTATATAAGAAGAGGAAATGCTTCTTTAGATTAGTAAAATTTTTTATTATTTTTCGTCTACTAAAATTCTCTCTGTGTAATTGAACAGAAGTATTGGAAATCTAGAAAAATTTACTGTAATCACATAACTGTAATAATATATTTATTTTTAACTTATTTTTTCCTACACATAGAGAAAAGTTTAAGCATTTGCCAACTAAAATTAGGTTAGCACTACAAAAAAATAGGTGGGTACAACTGAATATTGATTTTCGCCACACAATGCAGTTAACACAACTAAATTTTAGTTGGAATAACCAAAATATTCACAAAACATATTTGAATATGGATGTACTAAACGAATTTACTGGATGTAGCCACCAAAATAAACTTTTAAATTCGGTTGACACTTTATTTTTCTTTGTGTACGGGATGTGTTAGAGAATGCTTTCAAGAGTCTAACGACACTAGAGGACACCTGTGCGCTATGAAAATGTTATTTGTAATGACTTAAGAAATTAAAACTTACCTCAAGATTGCTTATCGCACTATGAGTCTCTTCTCTCGTTAGGGTCATTTCACAGTCACTGGGATGTAAATAGTTTAAATTTGTTGGCTGTTGGGTTACACCCATATGGACACTATTCAGCAAAATATTTGAACTAGTACGGCTTAAGGCTTTTCTTTGCCTCACTGCTTCCCTGTTGAAATTATACAATAAATTAAATATATTTAGTTAGAAGATGCGAAGGCGTTGTAATTGCTCTACTTACTTATAAATTCTCCAATACATGACTAACATTACTATGCCAGGTATCCAAAAACTAACGGAACTAGAGATGAGGGCATAGGCCTTATTAACAACAAAGGAACATTGATAGGGATTACTGGATATTTCTTTTAAGTGCTCGGCAGTTGTGTACCAACCCAAAAAGATGGGTGTAAATGAGATAAGAGCGGGGTAATATCCAAACATTAGCTAACATAAAACATACAGTTTTATGAGTCATATTTAAAGGATATTCTAATGGACGTACGATGGCATAATATCTAAAATAATATTGAGAAGAAAATAATATTAAGTGTTGCTAAATGTTTTATTTGTTAAAGTAATATTTAAAAGGTATTAACAGCTGCTGTATATTTTATTGCCTACGCATGGAACAGTGTTTCTCAAACGGTGGTATGAAATATTTAGGTAAATACGAAAACAATATCATAACCGATGCTACCGGGAATTATAAATCAAAATGTGACCCCTACTCTATCTATTGTGATTTAACTCATTTTAATTTGTTTTCGATTGAGAACCCCTGCTATACTCAAAAGCCTACATGTTAATCCCATTGAAAGTCTTTAACACACATATGAATAATATTTAAGCTCCGTTTACATTATCACACATGTGTTTATGCGTATAATGAAAGGTATGATAAAATTCCCTGTCTGTCAAAAAAGTATAAAAGAAAAATTGTTTAATTGTTCAGACTGTTGTAGACTCCTACAAACAATAAATTTAACCCTTTGACCACAAATGGTTGATATATGCAGGCACGTAGCTAGGGGAGGGGGCTTGGGGGCTAGAGCCCCCCCCCGAAATGATTTGACAAATTTAAAAACTTAATACAATTCGTTAGAAAGTAACAATGTTATTGATAAATTTAATATGAAAATATTTATTTTTGACTTGGATCAAATAGGAAATAGTTTTACATGGTTCGAATCTTAAAATTTCGTTAGAAAACATCGCCTGCAAATGGGCGGCTACCATTGTTAGAGTTGATTTTCGACAAAAAGCAATAAATAAAATCATTTCATAAGAGATTTCGAAGTCTTTGACTTAAAATATAATCAAAAAGTTGTTTGAGACAATGCAAACTAAAAAATGAAATATGTCTACACAGAAAAAACTAAAATTGAGTTTTAATTAAAATATTTGTTGATTCAGCAAAAGTTTAACTGAATTCGGTCGTGTTGATGCAATTGTAGTAACAACTAAAATAATTTGTATCTATTTAATTAATATTATTTTCAATTACATATAGTTTTATTCACATCTATTAAGAATTTAATTGAATATTGTTTACTATTGGAAAAAATTACAAAATTTTAAAAAAATCCCCAAAATTGTAAAAAAATTGCCAAAATTTAATAAAGCGAGACCATTTGAAAAAATTGCAAAATTTGAAAAAAATTGCCAAAATTTAAAAAAAAACGATCCTCGAAATTGCAGAAATTTAAAAAACTCCCAAAATAATGTTGTTATTATACGTTATAAAAACTGAAATTTTTTTTTATACCATACAACTAAGATTCAAAATTAAGTTTACTTGTGCCGTAAAAGTCGTTACTTTACTTACAGTGCAATCTTTTTATATAAATTTGGTTTGCTACGCACGCATCTGGTAACATAGTTTTCAGTATTTTTTTTACGATATATATTACAATATTTCATATATTTTTTTTATTTTTTTTAAACAAATTTAAGCCTCTAACTTTGATCGATATGCATAATGTGTTAACGTGGTCCAATGTGACTCAAATTTTCTCTATTTTTTTTAGACTAAATGTAAACAAATTTCTATCGGCGCTCCTTGAAATGCGACATTTTAAAATCAAGCAGCTAAACCAGTCTTTGTGTTATAACGATGTAGTTTTTTTTTAGACATTTTAAAGGGTTTTTATTTAAAAAATTGATTAAAGACAATTTTAAAAGCGTTTGAAATTGTCCAAAATATAAATCAAAGTGAATTCGAAATACATAATTTAGTTTAAATAAGACCTAGGCGATGTCAGGTATATTTTTAAATTTTCCAGTTGTATATTTTTTCTTTATCATTATTTCTTTCAGTCTACAATCAGGCTTGCTTGGAAAATTTACAATTTTTTTAATACAAGACATGAAGTATAGCCCCCGATCTTAAAAAACGTCGGATATATGAAAAAGGGTAAAAAATAGTTAATAATTTGTTAAAATAATTCAAATAAGTGGCAGCCGGGGTCCACGACATAGTGTCAAAATGGTTTTCAAAATGTGTGTTTTCTCGAGCATTTTAACGATGTTTTTAAATAAGTCTAAATTTCCTAATTTTTAAACATATTTTCATACAAAGATGTGTTAAATTTCACCACCAATTTAAAAAATAGATACGTTTTTCATATATTTTTGCTGCTTTATTACCTATCCGAATTTCATTAAATTATATAGGATATTTGCTTTTAATTTGTTTTTTGGACGGTTATAAATCTTTAATTTCCCGAGTTAAAACTTTTGCACAAAATAATACATTATTTTATATACACTTAAAAGGTTTTGTCTGCCAGTGCATTTAACCGGACATAATTATATAAATTCATATATAAAATTAATTTCGTATACAAAATTTATATATATATATATTTTGATATTATATCATATTTAAAAAAACACAATTTTAAATAAAATTTCCAAATGCTATGAAATGTGTTACAAATTATAAAGCTGTAAACCTTTTGCAAGCGGCTAAAGTCTAAAAGGGTTAATAGATATTTCAAAATTTTCATGACGTTTTAAAATCAAAAACTGGAAATTTATACCGCTATATAAAATCGTATTAAATTGTATCGCATCATTATTCGGATGTTATTTAATTATTATGCCCATTTCTCGGATAAAACTGTATTAAGACTCATATTAAATTTCGTATGATTATATAAAGCATCATATTAATTTTAATCGGGTTATTAGAAGTTGAAACTTTTTTACTTTTTTACATTTATCAAGTTTTAGCTACCCTAGACGTATACTAGCACATAAAAATATAAAGTAATTTTATTTTTCGCGATTTTTAAAAAGTTTTCCGCATAATCCTTTTTTTATTTAATAAAACTAAACTTTAATATTTAGCTAAAAAATTAACGTAATTAGACAATAACGATGCATATCCAACTTGAAGTACACAAACGTTTTCAAATTTTACGTGTTTCGCGGATTGTGATCAAACAGATTAAAACGTTGACATCAAAATTCGCAAAATAAAGAACACAATAAGTAAAAAATGAAAAAATGCATTTTAAGGAAATGCACTTTATGCGGGAGGTTTTTGTTTCAAAACGACCTGAGAAAGCGGTTTCTATTATTAATACATGATTGATTGCCATTATGTGTAGCAAAAATTTAGCAAAAAGGTGTTACTCTAGTGTGCAAAAAAAAATCGAAAAGCCCCCCCCCGAAACAAATTCCTAGCTACGTGCCTGGATATATGTCCCATTTTTACTTTTTGCTATTTTAGGAAAACCTTCAGGACGATTTTAACAAAACTTGTTGTGATCGACGCAAGGGCGATGTAGCTTTTAGCGATACCTATAAATTGTAGCCTGATAGTCTCAAAGCTTAACAGGGTCAACCAAAAGTCACAATTTATTATTTTTGATTTTTTTATGATTTTGTTTACGTTTACATTTACGTTTACGTTTACGTTTACGTTTACGTTTACGTTTACGTTTACGTTTACGTTTACGTTTACGTTTACGTTTACGTTTACGTTTACGTTTACGTTTACGTTTACGTTTACGTTTACGTTTACGTCTACGTCTACGTTTTTGTTTTTCTGTTTTAAGTATAATTACAAAATTAAAATTTTGACAAAATCTTAACCCATTAAGGAGCGGTAGCCCATTATTGGGGAGAGCAGTAAAACGCCAAAAGCAGCACAAAATAACTTTTTAGTAATAGGCCTAAGCGTATTGTATTCCCCAGTTGGTTATTGTTCTCCCTCCCGACTCCTTCGAATTTATCAATTTTTTTACTCAAATTTATAACACGTAAATTAACAAATATTTTTTTGAAAATAAGAGTTGTAACATTTTCAGAGAAATTTAAAAAAAGATTTTTTTGAAAGATATCCGAAAATTGTATCCGATTCGGTTGAAACTTGAGACCTAATATATAGATTTGATTCCCTGAAGATGGAGCAAATGTGTTTTTATTTAGACATAGTTTACAATAGTTTTGCTAATTACTAATAAAATAAAAACAGCAACAACAAAACACTTAAATATACAAAATTTTAATTATATTGTGGTTGAATTTTACACGACGAGCTTTGTCGCTAGAATTTTTTTTCCAAATAATATTAATGAAGTGTCAAAAATCAAAAGAATACAGTAAGAGTGTCCAAAAACCAACGAATTTAGAAAACCGGTTATCGGTTTGTTCAAAAAATCTGAATTTTCAAAAACCAGTTTTAAATACGGTTTTTATTAAAAATTTATTGTGTAAAATGGCGAAAACATTGTAATTTTTTTTTTTTATTTTAGTTTATATTTTAATAGCTTATCTGGTAAAATATCTCCCAAAAAAAACTATTCCTTGAATATTTGAAAATGCAGAACATTTGAAACCGGTTCAGTTTTTGAAAATAAAAAAAGCTGATTAACCGGTTACGGTTTTGGGTACTCTTTATTAAAATTAACAAAGTTAATAAGCAGAGAAGACAAAAATGGCATAATCTCTTTATGGCAAAAAAATATTGGAGAAAGGCAAAAACAAACAAAATTACAAGAAAGGTAAAAAAATTTTGACTTTTTAAAAGAAAAGCTTAAAAATTTTGAGAAAAAAGACATTTAGAGAACAGGCAATTTTAAAGCTCAAAAATCGTAAGAAAAAGTTAGTTGGAAGCCAAAAAATTAAAAACCAAAAAAATGGTAAATAAGAAAATATGAGTGAAAATGGAAGTAATAGAGCTGGCAAAATCATTAACAAGGGGTATCTTTTTAGCGGCCAATTTCACGTTTGGTAGTTAAAATGGGGGGAAAATAACAAACTATAAATATTGAAAAATATTGAAAAGTTTTAAAACAAAAAAGTTTCGAGAACCTTGGGAAATCCATTTTTACCCACTAAATATGTGATTGGGCCGTTATCTTTCTTACACTTAGAATACTATGTAGGTAAAGACCACAGCAATTGTAGTTGAAAACAAATGAAAATTAACTTAAAGAAAGGACGACTAACATTATAGTAAATTTAACTAGCATTGTCATTTGTTTTTTTAATGTTCAAAAAATGACTAACAATTGTACTAAAAATTAACCACATGGTAGTAAAAAATAAACAAACATTTATTTTTTTGTTATTTTTTTAAATAACAAAAAACTACTGAAAAAAATGGATGTAAAATCATAAAACAGTCATTTGATGTGGGTTGTTTTTTTAAATGAACTACAAGGTTAGTAAATATTTTAATTTGTTCTACAAATGACTGACATTTACATTAAAAATAAAGAAACTTTATTACAACCCAAAACAACTACATATTTTTAAAGCAGAAGTTCCCTGAGTGTACCAATTTTTATTACTTTTGTCCCTTTTTGTCTTATATATAATTTTTACTGAAATCTGGGGAACTTGCCTTACAAACAAGTTTCAAATAAGTAGAAAATATTACGTTTCAATATTTTAAACTATTTGAAAGTTTTAATAAAAAATATGTTGCCCTGCCCGCTAAACTGAATACCACTGGTCTAAATAATAATCGATTTGCTCCAAATTTTCCACATCTTCATGGAATCGAATCCATATATTAAGTGCCAAGTGCCGGATATTCGTCATGTGCCGGATATCCGTCAAAATTTTTTTTTTTAGTTTTTATGAAATAAATATATAAATATAATATAATATATATAAATAATATAATATAAAAAAAACGTGTATTGAATATCCACCAGAGGTGGATCTTGCACATCAAACAAGTTTTCAATTTATTTTTTGATCAATGGTTATAATCTTTAATTTCAAACTCATATGTATATTAGTTCTCATGTAGTGAGTAAACTAGTTCATATGAATGCTTGAGGTTTGGCATGGGATTGTTACCGCTTTCAAAACGTGTTCTGATGATGGGAACCTAGAAAATTCCCGAAATAGATCTATCAACACATTCCTGAAAGGGTCAAATAATAAATTTGAAAACAAAAACTCTATAGATTATTTGTTAGGACAATATCCTAATGAAGAAATATAGAGTATATGGCCTCGAACTTGAATAATTTTCATTTTCATTGCACAATTAAAGATCGAAAAAACATAATTTTTATTTTTAATAAAAATTATAACAAACTATAATATATGTATATAAATAAATAAATGCAATAAAATATTTGTTATTAAACATATTGTAACCAACTGTAGAATATATTGTAATGTGAGCCCCGGTAGGCTAGTTGGTAGCGTGCTGGCTTGGATCGTGGGTTCAATTCCCACCAGAGGCACTGGTCTGTTTTCGCTACAACGCGCTGAAAGCGATAGTAGCTAGTGCTCGGTTAGGGTAATAGTATATAATTTGTAATTATATGATTACTAATTAATAAAAAAAAAAAAAAATAGTAAAATTAGATTTGAAACTTTGAATTGAAAACTTATATTGTAATTTCCATAAAATACCTTTCAGAAAAATATAAATACTATATGTGTTTCTGGAGAAACTTTTAATCTGGATGCAAAAGAGTTTTGCTATCTTTTCCACCAAAAAATTACTAAAATCACATGTTTTTATAATTTAAAACTTGAGAGTCATTTCATTTCAAGATATTACCTTGAAGTTTTTTTTGTTTAATTAAATAAATTTTCAAAGCAATTGGACTTAATTTGCCTTTTCCATTGCCAAAAAAAAAAACGGACCAGGTTATTGCAAAAATGCAATATTTTGATTTTCCAACGCCGATAATTTTTGCACTTTAAGAGATAATCCACATGAGTTAACGTACTTATTGTTGGAAATTACAAGCAGATTACAAAAATGTTTAATTTTTGAAATTATTGTTGGAAATTACAAGCGGATTACAAAAATGTTTAATTTTTGAAAATCGGTTTATAAATATAAATTTGGAAAGCTCTAAAAATTGTTGAATGCCCAAGATGTCGTAATTTGGAGTCTAATTGAGCAGCGCATGATAGTGGGCCCATCTTTGAAATTTAAGCTTGACATTACGTTGATTATGGCTGTGGCAATGGCTGAATTACTTCCTAAATATTTGTGAGACACCCCACTGTGGACTGTATAACAAACACACTTGTGTGATTATGTGAACGAGACTTTACTGTTGTCATTGTTATGCTTTCTCTTTTCGATTGCCTTTTTTTTTGTGCTTTTTTTGCTTTGTTTTATATTTATTTTTTTTATTGGATACCTCTGCGTTTTATAGTTTCCTTGGGGGAACAATTAATCATTTTATTTGGCACATTATTTTAATTTTAGTATTTCTGTGTTACTTAACTATTTTGATTACCATTTTGTGCAAATTAATTACACTTTATATACCGTTCACTCATTTAAAGTTGGCAGATTTACTTGAATTATCTTTTAAGGTGCTTATGATGCTTTAGAAGCAGCATAAATAAGAACATCAATAAATAAGTTAATTTGGTATGTGATTGTTGGTTGCCAGGTAGGCCTCTGTCTACCTCCTGGGTCTGGTTGTTACTTTGGTCGTTTTGGTAACAGTGAAAGTATGAAATTCTTATGAGATTTATTAAATAATTGATAAATTACACTTTATTGTTTATTGGCTGAAGAAATGTTTGGAAGAAGTTATTAAATAAAATATTTATGTTAGTAAATTGTGAGAATGATTTATTTTTAGAATTTTCATACCACCAGGAATATTTTCATACACATAAAACTGGACAATATTCCTTTTATAGTCACTTTTCATAATATGAGCTTAAAAGCCACAAACTTTGTTACCGGTAGTTTTATATATCGGAATATGCAAAAATATGCAATTTTGGACCTCTACCCCTTTCAATTTTAGGTGTAGTCAGGTAAATGTCATGTACTCTAAAAAATTGTTGTAAATTTACTACTATAAAATGAGTAAAGTTTTATGTAATATTACGCAGATTCGGTAAATTTAAACACAAAATGCGTAATACTATTTTGTGCCCACTTTTATATACAATAATACACACTTACAGTAGTTTTGCCCATTATGTGTTCACAATAAAATTTGTGTGATAACTATAAATGTCACAAATAGGGTATTCAAATACTGATTCTTTGCCGAAGAGTTCTTAAATTAATTTGCATATAAATAGAATATTCGTATAAAAGTACACTGTACTTTAGATATAGACGGAACTAAACTGAACCGTTATAATTTTTTGGTTGAAAAATCAGCCGTGAGTTTTATGAAAAACTAGATTTTTCTCAATTTTATACATGAAAAATGCAGATTTTTAAGATATTTTCTTTTAACCGAATAATTCTGCCGAATGGTCAAAACATGCAAAATAAGCCAAATAGCGAATAGCGAATAGTAACCGAATATTCGTAACCTCTCTAGTAATAACGTATGTACACTCAAAGCAAAAGCTTCATCATATCTACACTTATAATACTATGTAGGTAAAGACCACTGCAAATACAGTTAAACACAAATAAAATTTCACTTAAAGAAAGGACGACTTACATTTCAGTAAATTCAACTAACATTGTCATTTGTTTTTTAATATTCAAAAAACAACTGTAACAATTGTAGTAAAATTAACCACATTAAACAAACATTTATTTTTATAGTTTTTTAAATAAAAAAAAAACTACGGTAAAAAATTAATGTGATATCATAAAACAGTCATTTGAAGTAGTTTGGTTTTTTAAATGAACTACAAGGTTAGTAAAAAAATTTAATTTGTTCTACAAATTACTGAAATTAACATTAAAAATCAAGAAACTGTATTACAACCCAAACAACTACATTTTGTATTAGTAAGGATTTCATTATTTTTGCATAAAAAAAGTTGATAGAGACCATGATATATATGGTCATTATAATTCTGTTGTTTATGAAATGTTTCATAAATATTATTGACGAACATCGAACATTGATGTTACATTGGACGAACATTGATGAAACTTATACCTGGTTTTCTCTTAATGCGGTTATTTTGTGTTGATTACATGTCATTGTTGGCAAATATTATTTTGACAGTATTTTTACGAGGGCCTATTTTAATAATTTAAAAGATAATATCTTTGTATTTTGAAGAAAATTTACGTTTCTCCGATTTTTTGACTATACATCTTTTCTTTACAATTTTTTAAAAAGAGCTCTCTACACAAATTGTTCGATTTTTTTGGGCCACGTGGATTAACGGGGATTTTGTTAATTTCCTCTTAAAGTAGGGTAGAAGGGGGAGCTTTCGCTAGTGTAAATACATATATATATATAAGGTGGCGCAAAAATAACCTTCCGATGTTTTTTTTTTTATTATGTATTTATTATGTATAGCATTTTCTGATAGGAGGATTACTTTTGCGCCGCCTTATATATATATATATATATATATGTATGCACAGCGCATACTTTAGGGACACGCCCAAAATTGTGCCTGAAATATGCGGTGTATAGAACCAATACTCCTCATCAGTGGCGTACCCAGGGGGGGGGGGCCCTGGGGGCCAAAGCCCCCCCCCGAAATATTTTCGATTTTTTATTTTATTTTTGTTTTGGTTAGTATGTAATAAATTAATTTATAATATTTTTTTGAGACTATAATTTTTCAAACTAATGTTGTATTAACTGAAATTGATCTATGCAAACACTTCCATAAAGACCATCAAATCCGCTAGATGCTATTCATGATTGCAACAAGGAACTTTTTCCAAACGTTTACATGTTTTTACATTTACTGATAGTAATTCCTGTTACAACTGCATCCGCGGAGAGAAGTTTTTCCACCTTAAAAAGAGTGAAAACATATTTAAGGAATTCTATGGGTGAAGCTAGACTTGGCGCTCTAGCTCTTGCATCAGTGTATCGAGAAAAGGTTGAACCTGACAAAATCATTGACACTTTTATGAAAAAAAATCGTTGAATTAAATTTTAAGAGTTTTGTTAATAGTATATAAGGATCTTAATTAATATGATAGCTCACTTTAAAAATCAAAATAAAATTATTCAATTGATACATAAATTTGTTTAATATTTCAAAAAAAAAAAAAAAACTTTTTTGTAGATATAAAAAAATTAAAAAAAACAAAAACATGTCAAAACATTTTTGCTTCAAAATTGCTATCATAGCTGGGTATAACGTCCATGGTAACTTTCCCATCCAAAACTTATTTAACAGATACAAAATATTAGTGTCCGACCGAACTAATTTTTTTCGGCCGAAGCCGAACTTCGGCCATTATATCAATGTTCGGCCGAAGCTGAACTTTTTGTTTTAATAAAAAAAATTATAAATTGTTTTTTTAGATCAATAAATTTAAACCAAAAAGTTATTAAACATAAACAAAATACAAATTTATAGGTATATTTTTTTAAAAAATCATATTTGGAAAATAGTTTTACTATTTTAAGTACAAAAAAAGAATAAAATATTTGTATTGTACTATATTTTATAGTCAAAGAAAAATAGTTGATCGATTTTTAAGTTGATATAGAAAAAAAAACTTAAACTTTAATATTTAATATTTAAAATTAAAAAGTTTGATATTGTAATGACAGAAAGGCAATTTTTCCGCATTCACACCATGTGAATTGCTTCGTCTATCAGAATACAGCTGTCCGGCAGCGCTAAAAAGCTGTTCGCTAGCTACACTAGTTGGTGGGGCTGATAAATATTTTATTGCTACAGCTTTTATATTTGTAAATGGACTTGAATTCCAATACTTAAATATATTTATATTTCGGGACCTAAGGCTCCGTAATAAACATTTTAATTTCTTTTTCAATAACATTTCCGTTTGGTTCTGCTACTTCTAAGTCTGGTACTGCCTCATGTCTATCCCAAATTGATGAACCTGTTATTCTCTTTTCAGGATTACTTACCACTCGAATTTTTTTTTTTTATATTGAATTATATCGCATTAAATTTGATTATTCGCTTATAAGTCTTGTAGCTATATTTCTGGAAATTTTTTTTTAAACTCTTTTGGCTTTTTGAAATTTTTTCACACACATTGATATTTAAATATCGGTGTTTTTTTTTTGCATTCTATCATATTCAACGTTGTATTTTTATGTAGTTTTTTTTTGTAAATTCTGAAAAGTAAATATAACCGCAGTTGTTATTTATTTGTGCTTTTTATAAATAATCATAAAAAGTTCGGTAGTTCGGATAAATTCGGCCAAAATTTGGCCAAACACCGAACTATGCCGAACTTCACTTTTTGGCCGAACTACGAAGCCGAAGCCGAGTACTTAGATTAGATTATATGGCACTATGCACCGCGACCAACTTAGGTCTTTTGTGCTGCCTAAAGTTACCCTAAAGATTCAAGCTACCTATAAAGCCAAAAATCCTATTAGGCAAAATCTTCATAATGTTCGAAGGGGATACAAAGCGATCGCCAAGAAACTTGGCACGCCTTTCACAAAGCCTCGGACATTCGCAAAGAACATGCTCCGATGTCTCAGCTACCAGTTCGCAAAACATACACTCATCCGTGTCCGAAAGACCCCTTTTGCGCAGGTGGTATCTGAGATTGCAGTGTCCAGTCAGGTAAGACACCAGTGTACTCAAGTCACCCCTCCCGAGGGACAAGAGTCTCCTCGATCCTGCACTGGAAAAAGAGATTAATCTCTTAGCCTGTCGTTGGCCAAGAGAGTTTTCCCAATATAGAGAGAATTCTGATTCCCTCCACGACCCGAGCTTCTCCCTAACATACCCCAAAGGTATACCACAGAATGGTTCAGGGCCAATAAAGGGCATTCGGGTCCCGCAATTAGCAAGACAATCTGCCCTCTCGTTGCCCTCATGCCCCTCGTGACCAGGAACCCACCCTAAGGTAAGCGAGTTGCGCCCGCCAAGTCGGTTAAGAGCCAGAATGCATTCCATGACCAGACCAGTTGACACCTCATAGGACATTAAAGCCCTTAATGCCGCCTGACTGTCAGAAAGAAGCCGAGGACTTGGTCGGACACTACAAAATATTAAATATAGGCTCTCGTATGTAACAAATTATATGCTTTTCAAACAAACAAAATTTTAAAAAACAAAAATTGGGCCCCCCTTGAAACAAAATCCTGGGTACGCCGCTGCTCCTCATCTTATACGCTAGATGTATGAAAAGGCGCGAAAACTTTGGGGACAGTCCCCAAAGTAAGCAATTGTCCCTAAACTATGCAGGGGAACGAATACTCTAGATATATGTATATGACTGTCCGCAAAGTTTTCGCGCCTTTTCATACATCTAGCGTATAAGATGAGGACAATTGGTTCTATACACCGCATATTTGGGGGACAATATTGGGCGTGTCCCTAAAGTATGCGCTATGCATACATATATATGTATGAACAGCGCATCCTGTTCGTTCCCCCGCATAGTTTAGTTATATATATATATATATATATATATCTAGCGTATAAGATGAGGACAATTTTTTCTATACAACGCATATTTCGGCGACAATTTTGCGCGTGTCCCTAAAGTATGCGCTGCGCATACATATATATGTATGCACAGCGCATAGTTTGGGGACTCGCCCAAAATTGTCGCTGAAATATGCGGTGTATAGAATAAATTGTCCTCATCTCATACGCTAGATGTATGAAAAGGCGCGAAAACTTTGGGGACAGTCCCCAAAGTAAGCAAATGTCCCTAAACTATGCAGGGGAACGAATAAATGTCTTTAGAGTATGCGCTGTGCATACATATATATATATATATATATATATATATATATATGTATGCACAGCGCATAGTCTAGAGACATTTATTCGTTCCCCCGCATAGTTTAGGGACATTTGCTTACTTTGGGGACTGTCCCCAAAGTTTTCGCGCCTTTTCATACATTTAGCGTATTAGATGAGGACAATTTTTTCCATACACCGCATATTTCAGCGACAATTTTGGGCGTGTCCCTAAACTATGCGCTGCGCATACATATATATATGTATGCATATATATATATGTATGCATATATATATATATATATGTATGCGTAGCGCATACTTTAGGGACATGGCCAAAATTGTCGCCGGAATATGCGGTGCATAGAAAAAATTGTCCTCATCTTAAACGCTAGATGTATGAAAAGGCGCGAAAATTTTGGGGACAGTCCCCAAAGTAAGGAAATGTCCCTAAACTATGCGGGGGAACGAATAAATGTCTCTGGACTATGCGCTGTGCATACATATATATGGACTATGCGCTGTGCATACATATATATATGTATGCACAGCGCATAGTCTAGAGACATTTATTCGTTCCCCCGCATAGTTTAGGGACATTTGCTTACTTTGGGGACTGTCCCCAAAGTTTTCTCGCCTTTTCATACATCTAGCGTTTAAGATGAGGACAATTTTTTCGATACACCGCATATTCGGGTACAATTTTGGCCATGTCCCTAAAGTATGCGCTACGCATACATATATAAAATAATGCACAAACTTAAAATAAAATAATGATGCTTTATGTCTCTCGGCGGGAGCTAGATTTTAATTTTAGACCACTATTCTCTTCGGGTAATTTTCTTAGAATTTTGCGTATATTTCGTGTTTGCTACACAACTTTTGCTTTTTTTATTCTCAAGCTAACGATTTGAAAACCCTAATATATACACCCAGAAAACAGTCGAAGTTGTGGCCACCGAATTTGTTGAAGATCGAATTCTGGCGGTTACGACAACTATCGGAATGCTAAACTATATTCTTAATCATGAAAGCTTATATTCAGTTGCCTAACCCAATATTACATTCGAAATAAATATTATTATGTTCCACAACATTTTAGTGAAATTAAAAAACTTTTTGATTTTTCTGGTATTGAACAGTGGCCTTCAGATTAATAGTCAGTCCTCTGTCCTACTGATTGCACCACAATCACTTTTAGTTTTCATTGTCTTATTTGCTATTTAAACATTTGAATATTTTCTTTCAATTAAAAAAAAACCTTTTTGTGTTTGTTTTTTCCGAGATTTGAAATCGGAAATTCGGAGCACAAAGCAAACTCTCTACCCACTTCACAACAAACACTTATAAAGGTTGAGTGCTAAATTTGAATTTAAATATTTTGTTAGGAAAACAAACATTGTCTCAAATTCGTTTACTAATACCAATCATTAGTTGCTTCTATAAACTATGCAATCCACAATTCAGTTGGTACTACTGAAAATCTAATATTTGATTGCGAATACTGTATTTGCTGTTACCATCTTTGATTATCGACAATTTTTTAAAAAATTTGATAGATTCTCTTGTGTTATCACAAATTAATGTACACTAATTACTAATTATATTTGAAAAGTTGATTGGAAATACCAATAATTGGATAAATGGATTGTTTTTAAGTTTCTTTTCCCTCTTTTTATTTTCCGGTACATTATTTTTGCTTTATTAATTGATTATGGGTAGTTACAAAAAAAATAATGTTCTATCAAATAAAATTTAATGGTTTTGACCGAATTCCAACCAATCCTATTTCTGGGTGTAGTAATATATAAT